>JAJHPF010000007.1:14402-2414402 GCA_024447775.1 Carex cristatella
ACGTAATTTAAACTAATTAAAATCTACGGTAGATTATACTAACTCTCGCCCCCATTTAATATGTTTTCGTGAAATTCTCGGTTATTTTGATTTTATAAAATTTACTGAATCAGTCAGGCAGACTGCACCGATTAGGTCAGATATTGATCGTTCACTTTCATCTAATTTAGTCTAACTTGATTTAAAAATATATGGTATTTATAATATTTTAATTTGAAGATAAATTATTTTACGTGATTTATTTCATTGAAACATTCGTAAAATAACTACGTCATTCACTACGGTATTTAATATGAATCTTTTTCAATTGTTTTAATTATAAATTATGTTTACTTAATTAAAATAAGTCATAATAAAAGATCCGACTGATCTGATTCGAGTTTGGAATTATTTGCTACAATAATTAAGTATATTAAATATTTATTCTAGGAAAGCATGTATTACTTAATTACTTGTTTAGTTTAGTACGTATAATATAAATGTACGTTGGTTGTCTATTATCCTAGTTAGTACGATAATTGGGCGTATATCATATGTATAAAAATAAAGGTATGATTAATCACTTTGATTACAAATAACTTGAAATTATTTTTAATTATGTAAGTAGAATAGAAATACGTTGTTAACTAATTGTGCTAATTAATTGACAACTTATAAATTTAGATTTTGAATTTAAATTTCGTAAATCTTTATTCAAATTAGTGAACATTTATTTATATATAACTTTAAGAGTAGAACTACAGATAGTATAGGCTACACTACTCGTCTAGTTTAATAGAATTAAATTATTTTTACATATATAGTTTTAAGTACATAGTATATATATGTATATTTATGTGTACATAGTATATTTATACGTAGTTCTATCCTCATCTAATATTTTTACTTGTCTTTAGAATATATTTATTTATTAACATACTCATATTATCATACTTTTAAATAATAATAAGTTACTTGTAACTTATGATATCTTTTATAATCAATTAGTTTGAAAATAAACTGCTGTTATATTTTTATTTTAAAACACGTAATCAAATTATTTTATTTAACTACGAGTCAGGTGGTGATTTGTAATTGTTTCTAACTAAATCGCGCAATTTGTTATTTTTATTACTATTCTAATTCTACCGTTAATTCGTCGTTTTGAGTCTAAGTATAAAATAGTATTTTTCGTTGCTAACTAATTGTTCTTATTAATTCGCAACGGAATTCCGTTTAAGTTTTCACCAATAAAATATTTAAAAAGGTTTTGATTCAAAACTTGTTATAAATTTCTAGTTTATTTAAATTCTCAACCCAACAGTAAAGAGGCCGAAACCTCTTCATTTCAAACAAATTTTCGGATTGGGCCTAGGCCCAAAGTTAAAAGCCTCTATTTATTTATCTTAGGATAAAAGGGCCGGCCCCCTTAAATAAAATCACACATTTTGCACCTAGGCCCCTGTCATTTCAAATTCTGGCAATCAACACAAAACCATACACAAAACCGGTACTAGTAGTGTCACTGGGCTGGTACCAGGGTACCAGCATACACCCAAAATTCGCAAACCACACAACCTCACAACACAAGCACAACATCACAAGCAAAGGTCAGAACCAAGCACACTAGCAAGTCAGCACACAATCAACACAGAACCGGCAAAATAGAACAAGGCCGGTACAAGCAAGGGAACCACAATCACACAACAAGCATCGCAACAGCAAAAGAGGAAAAACAGGGGGGGTTTGATCAATTACCCGATAGAGAGAGGGTCACAAGAGAGGTGCCCAAAAATTGGCCGGTACCAAGGAAAAAGGGGCTCGCCTCATGGCCTCTTCGGAAATTGACAAAATCACCACCAGGAAGGGTGTCACCAAGCACCAGGCAGCGCAAGGAAGGCACCCAAGCAAGAAATCGCGCAACAAGCACGACCCTAAAATTTTAGGGTTCGGACAAAAATCGCAAGCAAGATGGAAAACAGAAAAGAGAGAGAGCGAGAGAGAGAATCTGCCTCAACACATGAGCGAAAGCAACAGAGAAAAACCAACCAAAACGATATATATATATATATAACCGTTTAGAAGGCAACGCACACGCAACCGGACCAAAGCGTCAACGACGCTCTAACAATCGCACGAGGGTGACGCGATGGGAGCAGGTGGAGCGACGAATTTCGTCGCGCGAGAGAGAGGGAAAGAACCCGGGTTTCCTTCTCCACGAAGGAATGGAGGAGAGTGTAGGGCCGGCTCCCAGAGGGTGCGAGAGGAAAGAAAAAGAGAGAGAGCGGTAATGCTCTCTAATTAGAAAGGGAGAGGGCCCATCGGCAGGGAAGAAAAGGAGAAGGGAGAATTTTAATAAAACTGGTTGCTTCAAGATTCGTGCAGAGTTGTATTTGGACGGTTGGGATGTTCCCAGATTTCAAAAATTCACCTATTCATTTATAACTCCACTAAATATTTAAATCAAATACTTCATTAAGATTTGTATTTTCATAATAAATTTCTCAAATTTCCGAGGCGTCAATTAAATTAGTATTTCATTTTATCTTATGAACACAATTAAGTTGAGAACTTTAATTCAATCAATTTGTAGTTTTATCTTAATTTCAATAGTATAGATTATATAATGCAAATGATTTCCTTAATCTAATAAGTTTTAATTTTTTTTTCCTCATATTGTAATATAAATTTATTTTAGTTTTATCTAATTAATTAATTTAATTTGTTGAAAATTTAATTGTTAATCTAAATAGATTAGTTTAAAATTTCAGAATATAACAATATGTGATTATGGAAAAAAAATGATATATTTGATAAGAACAATGTACTGTTCATGTTGTTCTTTTTAATGCATTAGTACAAATTAATTAAGTTTTTTTTATTGACAATCTGAAGCAAAGATAGAAGATTTATTGAGAGTAAAATTGGTAATAAGAAAAAATAGATTCCTCAGCCCTTAAGATAGTGTTTTGAGACCTGTAAATAGTCCCGCCCAATCAAAATCTCCGATATTGCCAACAACCCGTTGTTTTTCCCTCAAAAATGATATTGGTAACGGATTCGGAGGATATTATTCGAGATACTGTTGTTCTTTTGTTATCTTTATTTATCACTTATTAGTTATTTAAGTTGGAAAATATTGAGTTAAGAAAGATCTGATACGCTGCCAAGGTTTTAAAAAAAGAAGAGAAAGATCTGATATTATTATAACTAGTTGGGATGGATGCAATTTTCTAGGGACAAAATCATAAATGTGAAGACTATAAATAAATGAATTTAGAGTACTAGTCTTTGATCTAGTGACTAAGGCACGTGGTCTCTATGTTGTAATTCAAATAGGAGAAATTCTTTGTTGTAATAAGACACGTGGTCATGAGTTTGAAATTCAGATAGGAGAAATTCTTTGTTGTAATAACAAAAGTATAAATAGTTGAATGGTTTGATAAACTTTTACTAAAAAAAACGAATTTACGAAACAATTATTTTGAATGCCGAAATAAAAAAAAAAACAGGTGGAGGTAGAGAAGGAAATACGTGACACACCGTGACGTGACGTGACAAACACACCGTGATTTGGTCACGTGACGTGATCAACTTTTTCTTTCACGTGAGGTGACGTGACGTGACCAAAATGGTGGCAGATGGTCACGTCACGTGAATAGTCATGTCACGCTGTGACGTGATCACACGCGACGTAATGTGTCGTGATGTAAATTAATCATATCAATTTTTTTTATATTTTAATTTAAATTGTTGAAAATTTAGAAAAAAAAATGAAAAATATGAAAAATTCTAAAATAAGCAAATAATGTTGCAAGAATTATTTTTTTTAAGAAAGACTAGTGGACATCTGATGTTACTTTAATAATTCAAATTAAAAACATTCATAAGACTAAACTAGAGAAAATAAAAATCAGTATTACATAAGTACCAGTATAACTAAACCTCCACTAAAAAAAATCTGAATACTCTATACATATAAAAAAAAGTTGAATACTCTATGTTTCCTACCATGACATGACGTGACGTAATTTTCACTGGAATGCGGTCACGTCACACGACACACGAGTCACGTCACGTAAAAACACATGTGACGTGACGTAACATGACGTTAACATAACGTGACGTGACTAGTCACGCTGTGACAAATTTTCTTCTCTAGGTGGAGGATGGAAACATGCCATGAACCTATGAACTTTGAATCTAAGCTATCTCGCTAGTGGAGCTGTTTTTCAAAACTCCAGCAGCCACAGTGTTTGTTTCATTTAAATAAATTCATTTGTTTATTTCTAAATAAAAAAAACAATCAACATAATCTCTCCGTCACAGCAATTTTGAGATTCAGTAGTGTTAGTTGTAGAAGGGGATGCAAACGTTAGAAACATGTATTAAAAAAAATAACCCGTTAGAAACATGCATCAAGTGCAAAATTATCACAACATGTTGATGTCATGTGCAACATACATATAGGATGCGTTTGGATGAACTCTAAAATAGCTAGAATAACTACTGTTTAGAATAGTAAATAAAAATAGCTACTGTTTAAGAATAGTGCTATTCAGAACAGTGAAAAAGTTGTTTGGATTGCATATTTAAAATAGAGTTTGGAGGGAGTAGTTACTATTTAATAATTTATGTGTAAAATTAAATATCATGCAATATAATATTAATTCAAATATTAAATGTAATATAATATTATTTTTAATATTAGATTGGTATTAAATAAAATATTATATTAAATATAATATAATATTAGTTTAAATATTAAATATAATATAATATTAGTTTAAAGCATGTGCTTACGTGGACAAAAGTTGAAATGTGAACTGTTCATTTTATTTCAATCCAACGGTTCATTTTTCATGGCTACCATGACCAACATTTTTGCAGGGAGAGTAAAGACGTAATTTGACGAGGGCATAATCTCTCCCGATCTCCTTCTCCCCATTAAAAAAAAAAAAGAAAAAAAAGAAAAAAAAGGTAAAAACGTGACCTCTCCTTCTCCCCCATTTTAGAATCTCTGGTGACGTTGCCATGCGATCTCCTTATTTCCGATCTACCTCTCTCCGTTTAGGAAAAAAACGAGCATCGCGATCTAACCCTCTCTTTGGCGACGCCGTCGCGCGACATAAACTCTAGACCTAAACCCGATGGATCTTGATCTGTCTGCTCCCCACTCTATGGGAACCAGCATCATCGACGTCACTTACAACGACGGTGGGATACTCGGCGCCGATTCCAGAACCAACATCGGTACGCTTTGCATCTACCCATTTATGAAATTTCTTCTTCTTTCTAATTTACAGTATCTAATTCTACCTTTTTTTATAAGACTTTATTTTTATTGTTAGTGTCATTGAAATTTATTTCCTAATTTTGCTTTGATTTTCATTTTGCACTATAGGTGGACCCACCTACTGCAATGCGAACTGGCTTTGGGCCTTCAAGAAAGGTAGTTTTTGAAAGATGTGTGTTTTGAAAGTTATTTTTTTAATAATAATTTATGTGTTGTTTGTGATTTTATTACTAATATTATTATTCATGTTTCTTGAAATTTATATATTATATATTTAGAAGTATTCAAGAAGATACTCTTGGTCTTGAATCATAGAATTTCTTAGATGAGAAATATTTAATCACTAAATATGTTCACTATTGTGGTAATTAAGGAGGAACATTAATTACCGAGAAAGATTGTCATGTCGATTAAAGTACATTGAAGTTCTATAAATGTTGATAAATAATTATCATTTAATTACATGAATATATAAAAATGTATTTTATATATTGAACATGACATAAATGAATGAAACATTATATGGATTGTGTTTTGTATCATTAATGTTTACATTGTGTCTTTAGAATCTTAGATATGAAATGTATATATTTTTCACATGAGAAGTATATAATGTGATTACTATTTAAATACTATCTTATGATAGGAATGAAATAGTAGTTCGTTGTGTACAACTTGTGCGGGAGAAATCTATATATTAATATTATCATTGTCTCTCGTTTTATTTGAGTTATGATATTACTGGGCCTCTTGGTAAAGTTGAATTATATCTCATGCAATATAACTGATGTAGTTATAATTATAATTCACTTGAGAGACCAAAAAAAGAATATAATGCAAAAATGACACAATCCTATTTTGCATATTATTTATAATATCATGTGACAAGGATAGACACAAAATTAGTGGATAGAGTAAATAATTATTATATCGTTTGGATAACTATAATATAATGATAGAACCTCTTATAGTCAATAATATAAAGTTTTATATTATTGCCAAGATGACATAAATTCTCTGTACGGTCACACAAACTGAAGAGAAACAACAAGTATTTTATATTTCATAATGATGTATAAGATAAAATACATGAGATGAAATGATAAAATAAAAATGTTATAATATGACATGCTTAGACCATAAATAAATTTGTGAAGTTATGCAAATATTATTTGGTATAATGTTTAAATGCATTATAAGAATAATAAGAATAATAAGAATATTGCATAATAGAATAATATTATCAATATTATTTATTCATAAATTAATTTATTAAACCAATCACAAGATGAGATTAGAGATGATAAAATGACTAAATGAGGCTAGTGACATTTGTGTAAATAGTTTAAATTTTACATAAATAGTAGTCCTAACCCCTTGCCTATTTAAAGGGGTGTAATTAAGGAAAATTAACCTTAATTTTATGCCTCCTTACTTGGCCGAATTACTGTAGCAGTGATTTTCAAAAAGGCAAAAATTTCCTTTCTCTCTTCTTTAGATCAAATCCTTGAGGGTTTTGCTCCTAGGTTGAAAAGTTCAATGAAGGCTATCATTTCTTCTTGTTAGGTGGTTGGATCTAAGTCTTAAATTTCACATCTATCTATCTAAAAGATGTGCTAGTTTGTTGTTTAGGTTCAAGGTGAACCAAGAGGCGCAGCCGAGTAAAACACGAGATCTAGAAGGAAAACCGGTTTCTCTCCATCAAGAGATTTGACAATTTCTTTAGGTAAATGTTTTCATCCTCTTTAGCAATAAATTAGTTGATATTGATTTATCTTAGTACACATTAGTTTGATGAAGAAAATCTTGTTTACTTTTGTCATATAAATTAGATTTTTTGTGTATAGAGTCAAGTGGTGATAGAAAAATTTTAAATTCTCACCATATAACATACACATGAAATTCCAACAGTCTTTGCATTATTGAATCCCTTTAATTGAACAATAACAGTATTGATTAGATAGCCAACATAGAAGAAATCCAAAACCAATAACAACTATGCTAGATGAGAGTTGCAACTAATATGGACATGTGCTGTCTGGTTCTTTCTCTTGTTTGTTCTGTTACTGTCGAATAAAGTTGTCTTTTCCTAGTGAAGTTGATTAGTAGAACATAGCATAATTTAGGGGCTAGTATGTATATGTTTATTACGTTTTGGCAGCTACTGTATCAAAGATCTAAGTTTTGTTGGATATACATACAAAAACTTTGATGCCATCAAAGGCTTGCACCAACATTACAAGAAAGCATAATGTATTCTCTCTTTGAAACCTGACCAGTTTTGTACTGATAATTCTATTGATCTTTAGTTATTCTAGTAATGCTTCCTTTTTTTTATGCTTACAATTGAACTTTGTTGCTTTAGGGTAATGTATCTCCAGTGCAAAGGACTGTCCTTGATATAATACCAAAGCTCCGATGAACTAGTGCTCTGCCTACAATGTGGGCCCCCCTTCTCCATGAGCTCCTCTGCTTTCTCAATGGACTCGAATTATCGACAGACAAAGGAAAAGGTGGCAAAGAACAAAGTGGTGGCCTCCACAAGGATGCCGGTAATTGGCATCTGGTTGTTGTCTGGTTACTTTAATATATATTATGCTGTATTGGTAAATGGACTGTCTAACATTACAAAACTGACAGTATGTCTTTTTGTGCTGGAAGAGGTACATAATCTTGTTATTTGTTCTAAACTTAAAAGGTTGAAGCTAGATCTAAGCAGAAACCCTATAGAAAGAGCAAGTAAAAACAAAATGTATTTCTCTCCAGTAAATTAAATGAACCAAGCCAATAAATATTGTTAAATGACTACATCTATGTCTGCATTAACAATCAGTTGTGTAAATTTCTTTGTAATAAAGATATATCGTTAAAAGTTAACTTTACAAGCAAAACGATATTCAGTTGTTCAAATTTTCAAGAGTCATGATTAATAAGTGTTCGCACAAAAGTGTACTACAAAGTTTCAGTATAGCATGCTGTACCTTTTAAATCTCGATTCTACTCTTGATTCGGACTGCAAGTGCACAATCCTATCGTTAGTAATATTGGGTATCGATCCACAGGACGGTTCAATAATTAACTAGATTTTCACTTGATTTATCGTTAAACTAGAAGTGTTGAAAAGGGTTGAGTTGGTTGAAATTTTGGTTGATAATGATATAAGATTGCAAATAAACTAAACTGGATTTTATAAACTAATTAAAACAAGCGTTTCCTGGATTTCTGACTTGCAACTCTGCCTCTTACCTGACACGACCCGTGTACTCTCGTACAAGACCCATGTCACACGGCCCGTGTAGTCTCCTACACGGTCCGTGTCGGACTCGAGTGAAACTGTGGTTGTCTGGTTTCTGTACTTATTGGTTTCGTGTAGGCTGAAATGAACATACTTTATGTTTTTAAACCTTAACTCTCGTTTGTTGGCTTAATAAACTCGATAATGGAGATACAATTCAATCCTCTTAGGGTTCTAGCCTAAACTCTCGTTCATTGGTTTGTATGACCTAGTTACTCGTTTGGTTTACTAAAGGTATTCAGAATCTCTAGATTTCTGAAATGTTCACCTCTCGGTTCATCGACTTACCTCAAATACTTGGTCTGGTTGAAAGATCAAATTGGACGCAGTACCTTATTAGACATGACCAAGCCTAATGGTAATAACCAAATAATAATCGAACAACGCAGAAAAGCAATTAAAATTATACGCAAACAAGCAAACACGAAATATCGCACATAATCAAACGACTAACAAGTATTGTGTACCGAACTAATCTATTAAGGTTCGGTAAGCCAAGGTAATTCAACTGAACTAATCTATTAAGGTTCATAAGTATTGTGTACCGATCAAAAGGGAATATGGAAATAGCAAATTATAAATGAATAAAAACTTAATAGTATAAGGATCAAATCATAACAGAAAAAGAGGCAATGACTGAAATGGCTAGTTATGATAAGAGGTAATGACCTTGGGAAACTAGTAGAGCTGGTAATTTCTTAATGTGCAAGTGTAAATCTTGGTAATTTCTCATTTAGAATATGTCAATAAAAATGCTCTTTGTCCCATCAGTGCTATGACCTAAGAATGAACACATGGGATTGCTGGTCCACATGGATAGTCTTTGACTGGTCTTCTTGGTCAGGTACCTAACCTTGTGGTTGCTTATAATGTATTTTTATTCAATTGAATCATGAGCTCAATGTAAATTCTTAAGTACTATTCACTTTATACTAAGATTTGACATAGCACATTTGAGTAATGTAAATGCATCATCTAATACGATGATTTCCCGTGTATGTAATAAAATAATTGGAGGGCCAATGAACCGGGAAAATATTTTTGTAAAAACATATATTATTAAGTCATCAAATTCAGAACCGAATTAACCCCGCAGAACAAAACAAAATAAAAATAACCAAAAATGAAAGTAGACGAAATCAAACCTAGAAGTAACAGTAAATTTGTCAACGGATGGATCAGTGTACAAATTAACAGAGTATAGTTTGATCTGTATGAGAGGGAAGTTAGGGTTTGTAGAGAGAGATTCTTCGCTAAATATTGTTGATGGATCTCTTGAGTCTTAAGGGAGCACTGGTAAGAGACCGCGTTAAGGAAAGAGCTAAAATGCAAAAGAAAATAAGATAGGAACTGATCTCCTGACAAACTCTAGCTTACTTTTTCATATACGACATAAAAAAATGTAATTTCTCATCTAACCTCTACTGATTTTATTTGCGATATCTCAGGTTGCAAGCAAAACTTTCTGTTACTCAACAAGTAAAAAACAACTATCTTTTTTCTTTTCTAATACTCTGATTTTAGAACTTGATTCACAGAAAAATACTATTCGATTCAACTATCTTTTTTCTATGATAACTTTTATATTATTGTTATTTTATTTGAATCGAACAGTATTTTTCTGTGAATCAAGTTCCAAAATCAGAGTATTAGAAAAGAAAAAAGATAGTTGTTTTACTTGTTGAGTAACATAAAGATTTGCTTGCAACCTGAGATATCGCAAATAAAATCAGTAGAGGTTAGACGAGAAATTACCTTTTTTTTAGGTCGTATATGAAAAAGTAAGCTAGACTTTGTCAGGAGATCAGTTCCTATCTTATTTTTTTTTGCATTTTAGCCCTTTCCTTAACGCGGTATGTTACCAGTGCTCCATTAAGACTCAAGAGATCCATCGACGTAATATTTAGCGAAGAATCTCTCTACAAACCCTAACTTCCCTCTCATACAGATCAAACTATACTCTGTTAATTTGTATACCGATCCATCCGTTGACAAATTTACTGTTACTTCTAGGTTTGATTTCGTCTACTTTCATTTTTAGTTATTTTTATTTTGTTTTGTTCTGCGGGGTTAATTTGGTTATGAATTTGATGAAATCGAATCAAATCTGTCGCATAATTCGGTTTATATCGGGGAATAATATAGGACTTAGATTCATAATCTTCGTTATTAGCCGGAAATGGTGATTACTATATTGTAGTTTGTGTCGATTGAAAGGTACGAGTCTGAGTTTTGTATATTACAAGATGTATCCTCGTCGCTTTATTTGGTGCTTCTATTAAAGAAATAGGGAGAACCAGATATATATTTATGGCAAAATTGTTGACATACTTTTTCTATCTAATTTTTTTTTTCTTCTAGTTTTCTGGTTTCGAAGCATCATCTGATTAGATGTAACTAATTATGTCCTTAGTTTTTTTCTTTCAAGGACTTTCTGGATATTTTTCATGCCTCGAGTAGCGATAAATGGCTCGATGTGTCTCACATCGCCATTTTCGCCATGTAAGTGAACAAAATTTATTTATATCAGATGTGTAGCACTGAAATATATGTTCTAATTGTTGAGTAATTTGGTATAGGGTTTTTGCTATGACTTAATACTCGTTTTACTTTTAAATTTATAAACCTAAATACTCAAAGATTGGTCGATTGCAAGCGCACAACCTATCAATGTAGCATAAAAGGTATCAATCCAAGGGATAAGGGGAGATTCTAGTTTCGACTCTATAGAATAATTTTAGAATTTTGGTTTGTTTCCAAGTTTGTTTTAAAGTTTAATTTCTAAAGTCCTAAAGTTGGTGGGTTCAATACCCCAGGAGTTGGAGGTTTAAACAATAAAAACTAAGAAAGAGTAAAGCGAAATTAGAGTTTTGTCAAGGTTTGGAGAGTCTAGGGGTTTTCGGTCTACAATCCCTTGTTTAATCCTATCTATTTGGTGTGTTTAAATTCATGTTTGATTTCGATGGGGTTTCTAACCAAGTATATTAAAAAGGGTCACTTGCGTGAATTAATAACGTGCCTAGATGATCACAACTTCACGGTAAAGTACATCGCCTTAATCATCTAGGATATAAAGCTCTTGTTAGTCTATCATTTCCTTAGATCTCGGTACTTAATGATTTAACCGGTGAAGGCAACTCATACCAATCTCTAATTCAATTCAAGATGTCCCGACTTAAGGTTTGACTCCAACCGTTAGATTTTATATCAAACTCTAACCTTAATTTCTGTAGTTCCGGCTTAGATTAAAAGATGGTGTTTCTCTAACCTAAATCCTAATAACTTTGTGACATAATTGATACTATCCTATATGATCCTAAGCTACTTTGGAGTCTAAAAGACCTAAAGCGGGATAATTACAATTCAAGCACAAATTATGGGATTCACAAAGAATAAATCGCAGAAATTAACAATCAAATCAAACAATCATCATAAAAACAAAGAACCAAATGGAATAGAATTAAACAAGTTCATGCATTTGACCTACACTCCTAGAGAGGAAGTTAGCCTCTCATGGAGATGCCAAACTTACAAAAGAAATTCATTACAAGTTGACTAAAACAAAGAGAAATTGAAAGAGAAATGATTACAACCCTTACTCCTATGGAGATCTCTTGCCTTCCTTCCTTGCTCTGAAAATTCTGCTCTTCTTCTCCAAATCTAAACTCTAAATATCACTTTTTTTTGCTCTAAGGAGATGTGTAAAAAATGGAATTCTCTATGGTAGCTGGTGAATTGCCTCCTTTTATAGCCTAGAAAACACCCTAGAAACGTGGGGAACAGTGTCCCACACGTCCTCTATTATTGGACCCACTAACTATTGCCAACCAGGGCATGATTCGGCATTCCAAAAATAGCGAAACCGCATTTTTAGTATGAATGCGGCCCGCACCGCTGCGGTCAACTCGGGTCGCACTGGGGTTAGTTTCCTTATTTATCTTCCTGCGCCGGCGGAGTGTGGGCCGCATTGGATTTTTAGCGGATCGCATTATGGTTATTTTCTCCACTTCTTCCATTTCCGGATTTTTCGAGATTTTGACTAAGTTATTAGTGCGGCCCGCACTGGGAGTCGATGCGGGTCGCATTCCCCTCGGACTTTTCTCCCGGGCCGAGCGTAACATAAAGTGCGGGTCGCATTATTCCGAGTACGGGTCGCATTCTTCCTTCTTGTTGAGTGCGGCCCGCACTAACCTCGGTGCGGGTCGCACCGAAATTGTTTCTTCGTAAACTGTCTAAGTACGTAGTGCGGCCCGCACCGACCTCCGGTGTGGGTCGCATTCCCCTCGTTGCTTCCCTTCCTTGCGCAGAGCCTCCCAGCATTTGACCAAGTGCTGAGTGCGGCCGCACTGTGTCCAAGTGCGGGTCGCAGTGAGTGTTTTTTCTTTGTTTTTTCGCAATTTAAAGCAAACAAAGGCAGTAACTTGATTCCAGGTGTAATATATGACATTTATATATCAAAATACAAGATATTTAGAGTATTTTCAGGATAAAATCTAGATTGAACATTTGTAAATGTGTATATTTTTTATGCCTATCACTAATTTAATATGATGATTTTTCAGGAAGCTGAACCGAAGTGTTGAATCGTGGCCGCTTGAACAAAAGAAGAACTGGAGTATATTTTTGGATCCCAGCAAACTCAATGCCACGATGGTGGAATTATATCCCAAGGATACCATCGACTACCTGCGCCGAGCAATGCACCGTTGCTTCGAGGATCGAAAGAAATTCATTCTCGTGCCATACCACCAGAGGTTAATTAATTCTAACCTTCAATTTTCAAATTATTTATTATTTATATTTTAATTTAAATAATTACAAAAATGAATTAAATGTGATTATAATTGTGTTTATATTTCTCATACCACAGCAAACACTGGTGTTTGCTCATCATCGTCCCGACTTCAAATAGGTGCTATTGCATGGATTCTGCAAGGACCGAAGAAAAAATCCCACTACAAACGGCCAAAAAGCTCGTCAAACTTATTAGACAGTAAGGAATAATTTTCCCACTTTGATTTTTTTTCAATTCTAATTAAATTGTGTATCAAAATTACTAATTACAATCACTTAATTTTGTAAGGGCTTTTAACAAATATGTTAAAGAGGAGGGACAACAAAGCAAAGATCCAAAGGAAAAGAATAAGATGACTTGCGGGTGGTTAACGGTGAGTCCTCTATAATTATTTTATTTTATGTCATGTTTAGAAAATTATTGTCATTCTAACATATATAGGCCGATCAATGTAAATTTTCAGTGCCCACGACAGCAGAACTCATGGGAGTGCGGTTATTACACGATGCTTTGCATGTTAAATTGGATCGAAAGAATACAGTTCACATTTCCAAAAGATGTATGTAATTCATATTAATTTTTCATTTTTTAATATCAATAATAAATCTTGCATCTACATTTTCTAGTTACTAATTAATCACCAATTTATAATTGTAGTTTCGATGGACAAAGGACCCTTACTCCAAGGAGGAAATCGATGAAGTTAGAGATATGTGGGCAAGGTTTTTTCAGGCAGAATTTTGTAATGAACAATATGGATTTGTATAAATTAATTAGTGCAATTTATTAATTACATTTTCGGAATCTGTTATTTTTTTTAAGAAAAGCTGCATATTTTAATGGCTAACAAAAGTGGAGGCTAGCCAAAAACCAATAAAATTAAAAAAATAATAATAATAAAATCCTACATGGATTTTTAATTAGAAATCCGTGTAGGTCTCCTGAAGAAATTTTTAAATAAATAAACGTACATTCCTACACGGTTTGTTAATAAAAATCCTTTGAATTTGTACACGGATAAAACAGAATAGCCGTGTACAAATCTAACTGGAGCTACACGGATTTCTAATTAGAAAACCGTGTAAGAATGTGGATTCCTTCACGGTTTTCTTATTTAGAAATCTGTATAGGAATGGATATACCTACACGGTTTGTTAATTAAAAATCCGTTTAGCTCCAGTCGGATTTGTACACGGATAAACTAAAACAGCCGTGTACAAATCCTACTGGAGCTACACGGATTTATAATGAAAACACCGTGTAGGAATGTTGATTCCTTCACGGTTTTTTATTTCGAAATCCGTATAGGAATGGATATTCCTACACGGTTTATTAAGTAAAAATCCGTGTAGCTCGAGTTAGATTTGTGCACGGCTATTATAGTTTATCCGTGTCGGTTTTATGATAATTGCACACGGATAAATATCCGTTTGCAAAAGATGGCCCTTTCCTACACCCTAACATCCTACACTATTGGAAATCCGTGTAGCTCTAGGTGATTTATCCGTGTACAATCATGATATTCTGTAGTAGTGAATGAGGTTGTTAATCACAAGAGCAAGTGTAAATGATGTTGCTAAGCACAAGAACAAGGACAAAAGAGGTTAAGAAGCATATGAACAACGGCAATTGAGGTTGTTAGGAACACGAACAAGGGCAAATGAGCTTCCTAAGCACAAGAACAATTGCAAATGTGGTTCATAAGCACAATATCAAGGGCAAAAAAGGTTGTTAAGTACACGAATAATGCCAATTGAGATTGTCAAGCACAGAAACAAGGGAAATGAGGTTCCTAAGCAAAAGAACAAATGCAAATGAGCATTATAAGCACAAGATCAGGGGCAAATTATGTTGAAAAGTGCAAGAACAATGACCAATGAGGTTGCTAAACACAAGAACAAGTGTATATTATGTTACTAAGCACAAGAACTAGGGAAAAAGAGGTTAAGAAGCATATGAACAACGACAATCGAGGTTGTTAAGCACATGAAGAAGGGCAAATGAGGTTCCTAAGCACAAGAACAAATGCAAATATGGTTCATAAGCACAAGATCAAGGGAAAAAGAGGTTGTTTAGTACACAAACAACGTCAATTGAGATTGTAAAGCACACAAACAAGGGAAATGAGGTTCCTAAGCACACAAATGCATATGAGGTTCATAAGCCCAAGATCAATTACAAATTATGTTGCAAAGTGCAAGAACAACGAAAAACGAGGTTGTTAACCACAAGAACAAGTGTAAATGATGTTGCTAAGTACAAGAACAAGGGCAAAAGAGGTTACGAAACATATGAAAAACGACAATTCAGGTTGTTAAGCATAAGATCAAAGGCAAAAGAGGTTGGTAAGCACACGAACAACGCCAATTGAGGTTGCTAAGCATATGAAAAACGACAATTGAGGTTGTTAAGCACACAAACAAAGGCAAATGAGATTCCTAAGCACAACAACAAATGCAAATGAGGTTCATAAGCACAAGATCAAGGGCAAAAGAGGTTGTTAAGTACACGAACAACGCCAATTGATATTGTTAAGCACACAAACAAGGGAAAATGAGGTTATGAAGCATATAACAACGACAATTGAGGTTGTTACGCACACGAACAAGGATAAATGAGTTTCCTAATTACAAGAACAATGCAAATAATGTTCATAAGCACAATATCAAGGGCAAAAGAGGTTGGTAAGTACACGAAAAATGCCAATTGAGAATGTTAAGCACACAAACATTGGAAAATGAGGTCCCTAAGCACAAGAACAAATGCAAATAAAGTTCATAAACAGAAGATTAAGGGCAAATTATGTTCCAAAGCGCAAGAACAACGACAAATGAGGTTGTTAAGCACAAGAACAAGTGTAAATGATGTTGCTAAGCACAAGAACAAGGGCAAAAGAGGTTAAGAAGCATATGAACAACGACAATTGAGATTGTTAAGCACACAAACAAGGAAAAATAAAGTTTCTAAGCACAAGAACAAATGCAAATAAGGTTCATAAGCACAACATCATGAGCAAAAGAGGTTGTTAAGCACACGAACAAAAGCAAATGAGGTTCATAAGCACAAGATCAAGAACAAATTATGTTGCAAAGCGCAAGAACAACGACAAATGAGGTTGTTAATCATAAGAACAAGTGTAAATGATGTTGCTAAGCACAATAAACAAGGGCAAAAGAGGTTAAGAAGCATGGAGCCGTTTGGCAACAATGGATTAAGAGTGAAGGATTAAGTGCTTAAGGAGTGCTAAGGAACCGATATTCGGTTATCTTAATCCACGAGTGAGGGATTAAGTGCTCAAGGAGGGGGATAGGTACCTCAAAGTTCGGGCTGGGTATTTGTACCTCAAAAGGAGGTGTTATTAATCCGCGTTAGGTCCATAATCACAAAAACAAATGCAAATGAGATTCATAAGCAACAGATCAAGGGCAAAAAAGGTTGTTAAGTACACGAACAACGCCAATTGAGATTGTTGAGCACACAAACTCGGGAAAATGAGGTTCCATAGCATAAAAACAAATGCAAATGAGATTCATAAGCAAAAGATCAAGGGAAAATTATGTTGCAAAGCGCTTGAACAACGACAAATGAGGTTGTTAAGAATAAGAACAAGTGTAAATGATGTTGCTCAGCACAAGAACAAGGGCAAAAAAAGTTAAGAAACATATGAAAAATGACAATTGAGGTTGTTAAGCACACAAACAAGGGCAAATGAGGTTCTTAAGCACAATAAGAAATGCAAATAAGGTTCATAAGCACAAGATCAAGGGCAAAGAGGTTGTTAAGTACACGAACAATGCCAGTTGAGATTGTTAAGCACACAAACATTGGAAAATGATTTCTCTAAGCACAAGAACAAATGCAAATGAGGTTCATGAGCACAAGATTAAGGGCAAATTATGTTGCAAAGCGCAAGAACAACAACAAATGGGGTTGTTAAGCACAAGAGCAAGTGTAATTGATGTTGCTAAGCATAGGAACAAGAACAAAAGAGGTTAAGAAGCATACGAACAACGACAATTGAGGTTGTTAGGAACACGAACAATGGCAAATGAGGTTCCTAAGCACAAGAACAATGGAAATTGTGATTCATAAGTACAATATCAAGGGCAAAAGAGGTTGTTAACTAAACGAATAATGCCAATTGAGATTGTCAATCACAGAAACAACGGAAATGAGGTTCCTAAGCACAAAAACAAATGCAAATGAGCTTCATAAGCACAAGATCAATGGCAAATTATGTGGAAAAGCGCAAGAACAACGACCAATGAGGTTGATAAGCACAAGAACAAGTGTAAATTATCTTACTAAGCACAAGAACTAGGGAAAAAGAGTTTAAGAAGCATATGAACAATGACAATTGAGGTTGTTCAGCACACGAAGAAGGGCAAATAAGGTTTCTGAGCACAAGAACAAATGCAAATGAGGTTCATAAGCACAACATCAAGGGCAAAAGAGGTTGTTCAGTACACGAACAACAACAATTGAGATTGTTAAGTACACAAACAAGGGAAATGAGGTTCCTAAGCACAAGAAGAAATGCATACGAGGTTCATACGCCCAAGATCAATGGCAAATTATGTTGCAAAGTGCATGAACAACGAAAAATGAGGTTGTTAACTACAAGAACAAGTGTAAATGATGTTGCTAAGCAGAATAACAAGGGCAAAAAAGGTTAAGAAGCATATGAAAAACGAAAAAACGACAATTGAGGCTGTTAAGCACATGAATAAGGGCAAATGAGATTCCTAAGCACATCAACAAATAAAAATGAGGTTCATAAGCACAATATCAAGGGCAAAAACGGTTGTTAAACATAAGAACAAGTGTAAGTGATTTTTCTAAGCACAAGGACAAGGGCAAAAGAGGTTAATAAGCATATGAACAACGACAATTGAGGTTGTTAATCACACGAACAAGGACAAATGAGATTCCTAAGCACAAGAACAAAAGCAAATGAGGCTCATAAGCTCATGATCAAGGACAAAAGAGGTTGTTAAGTACCCGAACCAATTGAGATTGTTAAGCACACAAACACGGGAAAATGAGGTTCCTAAGCACAAGAACAATTGCAAATGAGGTTTATAAGCACAAGATCAAGGGCAAAAGAGGTTGTTCAGTACACGAACAACGACAATTGAGATTGTTAAGCACACAAACAAGGGAAATGAGGTTCCTAAGCACAAGAACAAATGCATACGAGGTTCATACGCCGAAGATCAATGGCAAATTATGTTGCAAAGTGCATGAACAACGAAAAATGAGGTTGTTAACCACAAGAACAAGTGTAAATGATGTTGCTAAGCAGAATAACAAGGGCAAAAAAGGTTAAGAAGCATATGAAAAACGAAAAAACGACAATTGAGGCTGTTAAGCACATGAATAAGGGCAAATGAGATTCCTAAGCACATCAACAAATGCAAATGAGGTTCATAAGCACAATATCAAGGGCAAAAACGGTTGTTAAACATAAGAACAAGTGTAAGTGATTTTTCTAAGCACAAGGACAAGGGCAAAAGAGGTTAATAAGCATATGAACAACGACAATTGAGGTTGTTAATCACACGAACAAGGACAAATGAGATTCCTAAGCACAAGAACAAAAGCAAATGAGGCTCATAAGCTCATGATCAAGGACAAAAGAGGTTGTTAAGTACCCGAACCAATTGAGATTGTTAAGCACACAAACACGAGAAAATGAGGTTCCTAAGCACAAGAACAATTGCAAATGAGGTTTATAAGCACAAGATCAAGGGCAAATTATGTGTAAAGCGCAAGAACAAAGTCAAATGAGGTTGTTAAGTAGAATAACAAGGGTAAATGATGTTGCTAAGCACAAGAGAAAGGGCATAAAACGTTAAGAAGCATATAAAAAACGACAATTAAGGTTGTTAAGCACACGAACAAGGGCAAATGAGGTTCCTAAGTGTAACAACAAATGCAAATGAGGATCATAAGCACAAGATCAAGAGCAAAAGAGGTTGTTAAGTACAGACAACGCCAATTGAGATTGTTAAGCACACAAACAAAGGCAAATAAGCTTCCTAAGCACAAGACCAAATGCAAATGAGCTTCATAAGCACAACATCAAGGGCAAATTATGTTGTAGCGCGCAAGAACAACGACAAATGAGGTTGTTAATCATAAGAACAAGTGTAAATGATGTTGTTAAGTACGAGAACAAGGTCAAAAGGGGTTAAGAAGCATATGAACAACAACAATTGATGTTGTTAAGCACACGAACAAGGGCAAATTAGGTCCCTAAGCACAAGAACAAATACAAGTGAGGTTCATAAGCACAAGATTAAGGGCAAAAGAGGTTGTTCAGCACACG
This sequence comes from Carex cristatella, assembly GCA_024447775.1. Taxonomy (NCBI): domain Eukaryota; kingdom Viridiplantae; phylum Streptophyta; class Magnoliopsida; order Poales; family Cyperaceae; genus Carex; species Carex cristatella. The sequence continues at coordinate 34,099 of JAJHPF010000007.1, forward strand.
AACAACGTCAATTGAGATTGTTAAGCACACAGACAAGGGAAATGATGTTGCGAAGCATAAGAACAATGAAAAGTGAGGTTGTTAACCACAAGACCAAGTGTAAATGATGTTGCTCAGCACAAGAACAAGGGCAAAAGAGGTTAAGAACACGAACAACGAACAACGAAAATGAGGTTCCTAAGCACAACAACAAATGCAAATGATGTTCCTAAGCACAAGATCAAGGGCAAAAGAGGTTGTTAAGCACACGAACAACGCCAATTGAGGTTGCTAAGCACATGAAAAATGACAATTGAGGTTGTTAAGCACACAAACAAGGTAAAATGAGGTTACTAAGCACAAGAACAAATGCAAATGAGGTTCATAAGCACAAGATTAAGGGCAAAAGTGGTTGTTAAGAGCACGAACAACGCCAATTGAGATTGTTAAGCACACAAACAAGGGAAAATGAGGTCCCTAAGAACAATAACAAATGCAAATGAGGTTCATAAGCACAAGATCAAGGTGAAATGATGTTGTAAAGCGCAAGAACAACGACAAATGAGGTTGTTAAGCACAAGAACAAGTGTAAATGATGTTGCTAAGCAGAAGAACAAGGGCAAAAAAATGTTAAGAAGCATATGAAAAATGAAATTTGAGGTTTATTAAGCATACGAACAAGGGCAAACGAGGTTCCTAAGCACATCAACATAGGCAAATGAAGTTCATAAGCACAATATCCAGTGCAAAAACAGTTGTTAAGCATAAAAACAAATGTAAATGATGCTGCGAAGCATAAAAACAGGGGCAAAAGAGGTTGAGAAGCATATCAAAAACGACAATTGAAGTTGTTAAGCACACGAACAACGGCAAATGAGGTTCCGAAGGACAACAACAAATGCAAATGAGATTCCTAAGCAAAAGATCAAGGGCAAAAGAGGTGGTTAAGCACACGAACAACGCCAATTGAGGTTGCTAAGCACATGAAAAACGACAATTGAGGTTGTTAAGCACACAAACAAGGGAAAATGAGGTTCATAAGCACAAGATTAAGGGCAAAAGAGGTTGTTAAGTACACGAACAATGCCAATTGAGATTGTTAGGCATACAAACACGGGAAAATGAGATTCCTAAGCGCAAGAACAAATGCAAATGAGGTTCATAAGGACAAGATCAGGGGAAAATTATGTTGCAAAGTGCAAGAACAACGACAAATGAGGTTGTTAAGCTCAAGAACAAGTGTAAATGATGTTGCTCAACACAAGAAAAAGGGAAAAAAAAGGTTAAGAAGCATATGAAAAACAATAATTGAGGTTGTTAAGCACACGAACAAGGGTAAATGAGCTTCCTAAGCACAACAAGAAATGCAAATGTGGTTCATGAGCACAAGATCAAGGGCAAAAAAGGTTGGTAAGTACACGAACAATGCCAATGTAGATTGTTAGGCACACAGACATTGGAAAATGAGGTCCCTAAGCACAAGAACAAATGCAAATAAGGTTCATAAGCACAAGATTAATGGCAAATTATGTTGCAAAGCACAATAACAACGACAAATGAGGTTGTTAAGCACAATAGCAGTGTAAATGATGTTGCTAAGCACAAAAACAAGGACAAAAGAGGTTAAGAAGCATGAACTACGACAATTGAGGTTGTTAAGAACACGAACAAGGGCAAATGAGGTTCCTAAGCACAATAGAAATTGTGAATAAGGTTCATAAGTACAATATCAAGGCCAAAAGAATTCTTAACCACACGAACAACGGTAATTGACATTGTTAAGCACATAAACAAGGGAAAATGAGGTTCGTTAGCACAAGAACAAATACAAATGAGATTCATAAGCACAAGATCATGGGAAAATTATGTTGCAAAGCGCAAGAACAACGACAAATGAGGTTGTTAAGCACAAGAACAAGTGTAAATGATGTTGCTAAACACAATAAACAAGGGCAAAAGAGGTTAAGAAGTATGGGGCCGTTCGGCAACAAAGAATTAAGAGTGAAGTATTAAGTGCTTAAGGAGTTCTAAGGAACCGATGTTCTGTTGTCTTATTCCATGAGTGAGGGATTAAGTGCTGAAAGAGGGGGTATAGGTACCTCAAAGTTCGGGCGGGGTACTGGTACCTCAAAAGGAGGTGTTATTAATCCGCGCTAGGTTCCTAATCACAAAAACAAATGCAAGTGAGATTCATAAGCAACAGATCAAGGGCAAAAAAGGCTGTTAAGTACACGAACAACGCCAATTGAGATTGTTGAGCACACAAACTCAGGAAAATGAGGTTCCTTAGCATAAAAACAAATGCATATGAGGTTCATAAGCACAAGATCAAGAGAAAATTATGTTCCAAACCGCATGAAGAACGACAAATGAGGTTGTTAAGCATAAGAACAAGTGTAAATGATTTTGCTCAGCACAAGAACAAGGGCAAAAAATGTTAAGAAACATATGAAAAATGACAATTGAGGTTGTTAAGCACACAAACAAGGGCAAATGAGGTTCCTAAACACAACAGGAAATGCAAATGAGGTTCATAAGCACAAGGTCAAGGGCAAAAGAGGTTGTTAAGTACACGAACAATGCCAATTGAGATTGTTAAGCACACAAACATTAGAAAATGAGGTCCCTAAACACATGAACAAATGCAAAGGAGGTTCATAAGCAAATGATTAAGGGCAAATTATTTTGCAAAGCGCAAGAACAACGACAAATGAGGTTGTTAAGCACAAGAACATGTGTAAATGATGTTGCTAAGCACAAGAACAATTACAAAAGAGGTTAAGAAGCAAATGAACAACGACAATTGAGGTTGTTAGGAATACGAACAAGGGCAAATAAGGTTCCTAAGCACAAGAACAATTCCAAATGAGATTCATAAGCACAATAAAAGGGCAAAAGAGTTTGTTAAGTACACGAATAATGCCAATTGAGATTGTCAAGCACAGAAACAAGGGAAATGAGGTTCCTAAGTACAAGAACAAATGCAAATGAGCTTCATAAGCACAAGATCAATGGCAAATTATGTTGCAAAGCGCAAGAACAATGACCAATAACGTTGCTAAGCACAAGAACAAGTGTAAATTATGTTACTAAGCACAAGAACTAGGGAAAAATATGTTAAGAAGCATATGAATAACGGCAATTGAGGTTGTTCAGCATACGAAGAAGGACAAATGAGGTTCTTATGCACAAGAACAAATGCAAATGAGGTTCATAAGCACAAGATCAAGGGCAAAAGAGGTTGTTCAATATACGAACAACGTCAATTGAGATTGTTAAGCACACAAACAAGGGAAATGAGGTTCCTAAGCACAAGAACAAATACATATGCGGTTCATAAGCCCAAGATCAATGGCAAATTATGTTGCAAAGCGCAAGAACAATGACAAATGAGGTTGTTAAGAACAAGAGCAAGTGTAAATGATGTTGGTAAGCACAAGAACAAGGGCAAAAGAGGTTAAGAAGAATATGAAAAATGACAATTGAGGTTGTTAAGAACAATATCAAAGGCAAAAGAGGTTGGTCAACGAACAACGCCAATTGAGGTTAGTAAAGCATATAAACAACGACAATTGAGGTTGTTAAGCACACAAATAAGGGAAAATGAGGTTCCTAAGCACAACAACAAATGTAAATAAGGTTCATAAGTACAAGATTAAGGGCAAAAGAGGTTGTTAAGTACATGAACAACGCCAATTGAGATTGCTAAGCACACAAACAAGGAAAAATGAGGTCCCTAAGCACAATGACAAATGCAAATGAGGTTCATAAGCACAAGATCAAGGGCAAATTATGTTGCAAAGTGCAAGAACAACGACAAATGAGTTTGTTAAGCACAATAACAAGTGTAAATGATGTTGCTAAGCAGAAGAACAAGGGCAAAAAATGTTAAGAAGCATATGAAAAACAACAATTGAGGTTGTTAAGCATACGAACAAGGGCAAACGAGGTTCCTAAGCACATCAACAAATGCAAATGAAGTTCATAAGCACAATATCAAAGGCAAAAGCGGTTGTTAAGCATAAGAACAAGTGTAAGTGATGTTGGTAAGCACAAAAACAGGGGCAAAAGAGGTTAAGAAGCATATGAACAATGACAATTGAGGTTGTTAAGCACACAAACAAGGGCAAATGAGGTCTCCAATCAAAAGAACAAATGCAAATGTGGTTCATAAGCAACAAATCAATGGCAAAAAAAGATTGTTAAGTACACAAACAACGCCATTTGAGATTGTTAATCACACAAACATAGGAAAATGAGGTTCTTAAGCACAAGAACAAATGCAAATGAGGTTCTTAAGAACAAGATCAATGGAAAATTATGTTGCAAAGCAGAAGAACAACGACAAATGAGGTTGTTAAGCACAAGAACAAGTGTAAATGATGTTGCTCAGCACAAGAAAAAATGGCAAAAATGGTTAAGAAGCATATGAAAAACGACAATTGAGGTTGTTAAGCACACAAACAAGGGCAAATGAGCTTTCTAAGCACAAAAAGAAAGGCAAATGAGGTTCATGAGCACAAGATCAAGTGCAAAATAGGTTGGTAAGTACACGAATAATGCCAATGGAGAGCAAAAGAGGTTGGTAAGTACACGAAAAATGCCAATTGAGAATGTTAAGCACACAAACATTGGAAAATGAGGTCCCTAAGCACAAGAACAAATGCAAATAAAGTTCATAAACAGAAGATTAAGGGCAAATTATGTTGCAAAGCGCAAGAACAACGACAAATGAGGTTGTTAAGCACAAGAGCAAGTGTAAATGATGTTGCTAAACACAAGAACAATGACAAAAGAGGTTAAGAAGCATATGAACAATGACAATTGAGGTTGTTAAGCACACGAAGAAGGGCAAATGACGTTCCTAAGCACAAGAACAAATGCAAATGAGTTTCATAAGCACAAGATCAATGGAAAAAGAGGTTGTTAAGTTCACAAACAACGTCAATTGAGATTGTTAAGCACACAAACAAGGAAAATGAGGTTCATAAGCCCAAGATCAATGGCAAGTTATGTTGCAAAGCGCAAGAACAACGAAAAATGAAGTTGCTAAGCACGAGAACAATGGCAAAAGAGGTTAAGAAGCATATGAAAATCGACAATTAAAGTTGTTAAGCACACGAACAACGGCAAATAAGGTTTCTAAGCACAACAACAAATGCGAATGAGGTTAAGCACAAGAACAATTGTAAATGAGGTTCATAAGCACAATATCAATGGCAAATTATGTTTCAAAGTGCAAGAACAACGACAAATGAGGTTGTTAAGCACAAGAACAAGAGTAAAAGATATTGCTAAGGACAAGAGCAAGGGTAAAAGAGGTTAACAAGCATATGAAAAACGAAAAATTGAGGTTGTTAACCACACGAACAATGGCAAATGAGGTTCCTAAGCACAACAACAAATGCAAATGAGGTTCCTAAGCACAAGATCAAGGGCAAAAGAGGTTGTTAAGCACACGAACAACGCCAATTGAGGTTGCTAAGCATATGAAAAACGACAATTGAGGTAGTTAAGCACACAAACAAGGGCAAATGAGGTTCCTAAGCACAAGAACAATTGCAAATGAGCTTTATAAGCACAATATCAAGGGTAAAATAGGTTGTTAAGTACACGAATAATGCCAATTGAGATTGTCAAGGACAGAAACAAGGAAAAATGAGGTTCCTAAGTACAAGAACAAAGGCAAATGAGATTCATAAGCACAAGATCAATGACACATTTTGTTGCAAAGCGCAAGAACAACAACAAATGAGGTTGTTAAGCACATGAACAAGTGTAAATGATGTTGCTAAGCAGAAGATCAAGGGCAAAGAAGGTTATGAAGCATATGAAAAACGATAATTGTGGTGGTTAAGCACACGAACAAGGGCAAATGAGGTTCCTAATACATCAACAAATGCAAATGAGGTTCGTAAGCACAAGATCAAGGGAAAATTATATTGCAAAGCGCAAGAACAACGACAAATAAGGTTGTTAAGTACAAGAACAAGTGTAAATGATATTACTAAGCACAAGAGCAAGGGCTAAAAAGGTTGAGAAGCATATGAAAAACGACAATTGATGTTGTTAAGTACACAAACAAGGACAAATGAGTTTCCTAACCACAACAACAAATGCAAATGAGGTTCATGAGCACAAGACCAAGGGCAAAAAAGGTTGATACACGAACAACGCCAATTGAGATTGTTAAGCACACAAAAAAGGACAAATATGGTTCCTAAGCACAAGAACAAATGCAAATGAGCTTCATAAGAACAAGATCAAGAGCAAATTATGTTGCAAAGTGCAAGAACAATGACAATAGCGGTTGTTAAGCACAAGAACAAGGGCAAATGAGGTTCCTAAGCACAAGAACAAATGCAAATGATGTTCATAAGAACAAGATCATGCGCAAAAGAGGTTGTTAAGTACACGAACAATGCCAATTGAGATTGTTAAGCACACAAACAAGGGCAAATGAGGTTCCTAAGCACAAAAACAAATTCAAATGAGCTTCATAAGCACAACATCAAGGGCAAATTATGTTGTAAAGCGCAAGAACAGCGAAAAATGAGGTTGTTAATCATAAGAACATGTGCAAATGATGTTGCTAACCATGAGAACAAGGGCAAAAGAGATTCAGAAGCATATGAACAACGACAATTGAGGTTGTTAAGCACACGAAGAAGGGCAAATAAGGTTTCTGAGCACAACAACAAATGCAAATGAGGTTCATAAGCACAACATCAAGGGCAAAAGAGGTTGTTCAGTACACGAACAACGACAATTGAGATTGTTAAGCACACAAACAAGAGAAATGAGGTTCCTAAGCACAAGAACAAATGCATACGAGGTTCATACGCCGAAGATCAATGGCAAATTATGTTGCAAAGTGCATGAACAACGAAAAATGAGGTTGTTAACTACAAGAACAAGTGTAAATGATGTTGCTAAGCAGAATAACAAGGGCAAAAAAGGTTAAGAAGCATATGAAAAACAAAAAAACGACAATTGAGGCTGTTAAGCACATGAATAAGGGCAAATGAGATTCCTAAGCACATCAACAAATGCAAATGAGGTTCATAAGCACAATATCAAGGGCAAAAACGGTTGTTAAATATAAGAACAAGTGTAAGTGATTTTTCTAAGCACAAGGACAAGGGCAAAAGAGGTTAATAAGCATATGAACAACGAAAATTGAGGTTGTTAATCACACGAACAAGGACAAATGAGATTCCTAAGCACAAGAACAAAAGCAAATGAGGCTCATAAGCTCATGATCAAGGACAAAAGAGGTTGTTAAGTACCCGAACCAATTGAGATTGTTAAGCACACAAACACGGAAAAATGAGGTTCCTAAGCACAAGAACAATTGCAAATGAGGTTTATAAGCACAAGATCAAGGGCAAATTATGTGTAAAGTGCAAGAACAAAGTCAAATGAGGTTGTTAAGTAGAATAACAAGGGTAAATGATGTTGCTAAGCACAAGAGAAAGGGCATAAAACGTTAAGAAGCATATGAAAAACGACAATTGAAGTTGGTAAGCACACGAACAAGGGCAAATGAGGTTCCTAAGCATAACAACAAATGCAAATGAGGATCCATTTTTTTTAGATGCTCCTCTCCCGACGAATGATGAACTTAATTTAGAAACTAATGATTCAATCCCTTGATGAGCATGCTGGATGATTAATTATAGCACAAACATGTATTAATCTTTTATTTGCTTTCTTGTTTGGTCCCATAACCAGTACAACAGTTATTGATACAGTCCTATTTTTTTTTTTCATTTAGAGGCTTTATCTAGAACTAAGCACTAATACAAAACAAAGGGCACCTTACGTAATTGATGCAATACCAATATTTGTTTGATTTGGAAATTCAATTCAGAACTAATTATAAGCATTGATCCGACTGGTACTTGAAACCTAAATATTGCTTCCCCTTTTAATGAGCTATAAGCTGGTATGCACATTCTAAAATCTCGTTGTGATCCTTGTTCAGCTCAGTTGGCACAAATTGAACAAGCCTTTGCCTTCCAATTGCAATAACTTCAAACTACAACCTTGAACCTGAAAGTTCATATCAAACAAAATTTTAGATAAGGTCAACTGTAACAAGGAGGTGGAAGAACTCAAAGAGGTCTTATGGCAGCTTCAGTTTTGTTAGGAGCGACACAAACAATATCAGGAAAATAAGGGACTAAAGTGCCTATTTGGCTAAGGGGAAACACTGACAAGGTACTGGTAATAGTCTTAAAAAATGACGTTATATTTTTAGCAGGAGGGTATTGGGCAAATAATGTAAGTTTCTATGCATTAACATAGAAGAACATAATGTCTAAGATTTTGAACAATACAATCATCACAAATATAAAAATACCTGATGCGGAAGATGCAGCCATGCTATTCAACTTGGTGTATAAACGGTTTCTCTCCCTTGATCCTCTTTCTCTTTATGTTACAAACTTTTAGATGGAAATATTTTGTGTGTGTGTGTGTGTAACTTCTAATGGGTAAGGATAGGACCTATTTATACTTGTTTAGCTTTAATCTGGTACGTTCATCAAATACCAAATGAATGGATTAGATTTAGTGTGCTATTAATAGTGGGAAACCAAAAGAATTGAAACTCTCTATTGATGACACTAAGAGTTACAAAATTTATTTGGTGACCTTTAGAGACTAAAAACTCTCATTCATTATCTAGGCCACTTAATTGAGAATTTATTCTAACATTCTCCCACTTGGCATGATAATCGAACAACATAATTTCAACACTTATAACACCTTCATAAGTGCGCATAAAGCAACTAATCCTCATAAGTAATTACCATATTTTAATATCTCACAAAATACGAGTTATGGCGGTTATACACTATTTTAAAAGAGCATATTTCCTTCCATATACTACAATATCTGCAATCTATCAAAATAGATCTTTAGATAATATAAATTACATAATGGTCCACATAATTTTAATTTTTCTGTTATAAGAAAACATCATGTGTATACACTATCATAATTAACAGAAAAATAAGAGTAAAAAATATTTTATTGAGCTCAGAGTATCAAATACATTCATCTTTACAATAAAGACCCATTCTTTGTACATGTCCCTTAAATGTCTTTGGTTGTAAACCTTTCATTAAAGGATCTATTATCATTAAGTCAGTCCTAATATGCTGAATAGACACTCTTTGTTTTTGAACCTCCTCTTTAACGGCAAAATACTTTAATTCCATGGCTTGGAACCTCTAGAGTATTTGTCGTTCTTTGAGAAGAAAACCGCTGCTGAATTATCACAATAAATTTTCAGCGGCTTGGTAATGGTGTCGACAACCCCAAGTCCTGAAATAAAGTTTCGCAGCCATAATGCTTGAATTGTAGCTTCAAAACATGCCACAAATTCTGCCTCCATTGTGGATAAAGCAATGACAGATTGTTTAGCACTTTTCCATGATATTGCTCCTTCAGATAAAAGGAACAGATATCCAAAAGTAGACTTTCTACTGCCAAGACATCCAGCAAAATCTGAATCTGTATATCCGATTACTTCAAGTTGATTGGATCTCCTATACGTGAGCATGTAATTCTTCGTTCCTTGTAAGTACCTCAACACTTTCTTATTTGCAGCTTTCCAATGATCCTATACGTGAGCATGTATTTTCGGAAAGACTTTTGACCAAGGCTACGATAACAAAATTTACTTGATGGGTTATAATGATTCTCAAGTTGACAAGTTCATATGTTATAATGATTCTAAAGCTTACAAGTTTCTGAGTTTGAATTGTTACAAATTTAATAAACAAGTTATTTAAATCATAAAAGCATAAATGGAATATTAATAATTGTGATTTTTATGTTTTGGTAAATATTATTTCGGTTAGCTGGCTAAATAAGTATGTTATTAATAGAACTTGTTTATATATTCCAATTAATACTACATGGTTGGTCGGTTATAAGGAGCAAATAAATAAATAATTATGTACTAAAATGAGTTGACAACATCTGCAATCTGCATAATGCATTACTTTCTGTAGTAAAAAGTAATGCATTACTTTTTTCTTAGATTTCAGTGGTTATTTTGCATATTTTGGAGTATGTAATATATGAGGTCTGTTGGAGCTTGTTTTTATATGCTTGTGTGTTGGTTGGTTGGTTGGCTTAGGTAGATAGTGTTATTTTGGTTCTGCTTTGTTGCTATAATGTTGGTGGATTTATACTTTGTTAGTTTTGTGTGTTGTATCTGATATTTCTGGTACTGATACTCTTTGTTCTAATTTTTTATAATAAAAATGGTGGCATAGTCCACTTTAAAAAAAAAAAAAAACATAATGCATTACTTATTTGTAAGGAATTAACTCGTTCACATTCTCGAGGAAAAATATCTTTCATTATCAAAATTGACTAGCCTACTAATTAACTGACATTTTATTAAAGCAAATGGAAATTAGAAAATTAAAAAAATTCAAATATTACGTAAATGTTATATTAACAAATGATAATGATTATTGATGAAAAATTAACAACAAATGAAAACTAAACAAAATAACTAACAATTTGGTAATAATAAGTTCCTTCAAAATCTGCTTCATTTTGAAAAAAAAAAATAATGATTAATTAATATGCCTGAATAAGATTATTATTCTTGTGCCTTTTAATTAGTAAATGAGCATAATGTAATTTACTTCTCTAGGTGTGTTCCTGAATCATTCTTTGACTAGGAATTTTAGGCCATTTTGTAAAAGCTTTGTAAATATTTTTGTTATTAAAATATATGTTATTTGGAAATTTTCCACTAATCATAAAAAAAGAAGATTATTATTCTTGCTTGTATAAGATTATTTTGACTTGTGCCATGAATACAAAGGACACATCCAGTTATCATTTCACACTACTACAGAATGGCGCTTCCTACACTGTGGTTGTACACGGATTTTCTCGGTTTTATGTAAAACCGTGTACCAAATAGGATTTTTCCAATGATCAATGATATCTCTAAGAATTCCACACGGATATTTCATTAAAAAACAGTGTTTCAAAAAAGCCGTTTGAAATTTACATTTCCTACACGGATATTTAGTTAAATATCCGTGTAGGAATTGTAGAGAGCTACACGAATTTTTATTAAAAAATCCATGTAGGAAGGGGTTATTGTAGACAGATTATTGTTTAAATAAACCGTGCAGAAAGGCTAGAGAGCTACACGGATTTTTATTAAAAAATCTGTGTAGGAAGGGGTTATTGTAGACGGATTATCGTTTAAATAACAGTGTAGAAAGGCTAGAGAGCTACACGGATTTTTATTAAAAAAATCCGTGTAGGAAGGGGTTATTGTACACGGATTATTATTTAAATAACAGTGTAGAAATGCTAGAGAGCTACACGGATTTTTATTAAAAAATCCGTGTAGAAAGGAGTTATTGTACACGGATTATTATTTAAATAACAGTGTAGAAATGCTAGAGAGCTACACGGATTTATAGTGAAAAATCCGTGTAGAAAGGTAGTTTTAGGGTTTTGGTTATATAAAAATGTCTTTTCCCTCCAACGCCGTTTTGATTCTATAATACTCTCTCTATCTCTGTATTAAAATATTGGTATGATTTCAGCTCATAGCACAACTGGGATCTGAGATATTTGAAGTTGTTATTTTCTCCTCTCTATCTTGCTAAGGTTAGCCACGTATGTATATATATTTTTTTTCTTTCTCTAATTTTCTGTTACTTATTATTGTTTATTTAGGTAATGTGTAATTATTATTACTTATTTCTCTTCTATTTATCTTTTTGGTTTTGTAGGGTTTTGGTTGGTTACTGTCCTCTTCGTCTTAGTTGGTTACTATCATCTTCGCCACCCTCCCTTCGTAAATACATTTAAGATGCAGTAATTTTTTTCTTACGAAATTAATTTTCAGTGGTTCGTATAAAAGCCACTGATATGTTGAGAATTTTTATGTATAAATTTTAATTGAGAATTTTTATTCCCTATGATGTATGTATGTATGCACAAATATTAATCCTTGCATTTTTCATTGGAGATGCAATATTGTTGGAGACCTTTAACCAAGAGACATCATGTCATGGATCACATGCAAACTCCCTTTTTGATATGTTGGATCTAATACAACTTAGTATGTATGAAATTTCGCGCTAGAGTAGATCATAGCCATGAGTTTTGGCAACATGAGCCCAACTTGATCACATGGTTACTAAGTGGTGAGGACATAATTTTTATACAAACATTGTATAGGATCTTGAGAGGTATATGTCATATGTTGGATCAAAATGATTGCATGTATAAAAAACTATGTATATATATTTGTTGCAAAAGGTTATATGTATATACAAAATGCTCTCTATTTATTTTTGCAAAAGGTTATGTATTTATTTTTGCAAAAAGCTATGTATATTCAATCTGAAATATATATTATTGGCTAGCAAAAGTGGAGGCTAGCTAAAAAAAAAAAAAAAAAAACGGTTCAGCAACCTTCCTACACGGATTTTTATTTAAAAATCCGTGTAGGAAACAATTATACACGGATTTTTACTTAAAAATCCGTGTAGGAAGGTTACTGAACCCGGTTTATTTATTTAATATTTTGTTTAGGAGAGCTACACGGATTTTAACTAAATATCCGTGTAGGAATGTTGATATTCCTACACGGATTTTCTATTAAAAAACCGTGTAGCTCTAGTTGGATTTCTACACGGCTTTTAATTAGAAATCCGTGTAGATTGTTGATAATTGCACACAGATAAATATCCGTTTGCAAAAGATGGGACATTCTTACACCCTGATATCCTACACTGTTGGAAATCCGTGTAACTCTTCGTGATTTATTCGTGTACAATCACCATATTCTGTAGTAGTGTCAACAGTTGCACGAAGGAGTAACAATCTGATATAACATGAATCATTTTGTTATGCAAGGTCATTTAATTTTTTCTCATTCAAGGGCAAAGTTTAGAACTATAGTAATTGAAGTTGGGAAACAGACAGTGTATTTAATTTCTAGCTTTAAAAAGAAATTTAATAGTTAAGGTGGAAGGTACGTTACTTACGTATAGCTTTTTAGTTTTTACATTGCTTTAAAAATGAAATTAAGATCAATGTCTCTCTCATTGTTATGTTACAATTAGAGCATTATTTGGGGGAAATTACTTCGTACTTTAAAATTATCTTTTACCCATGTTACTTTTGTTTTTATGAACTGTTAACTTAAAATAATTTTACAGTTCATCGGGAACAACCAAGGATTATCCGGCATGAGAGGGGCTGGAGTACTGGTAATTTCTATTTATCATTAAATATTTGTTTCTTCAAGAAGTAACCAATACACTAATTATTGTGTTCAACTCTTCATTTTTCTTATTTTTGTTCCCTGCAGTTATATTGGCAGAAATTGTTTCTCTAATTGTTGCTAGCACAGTGCACCATGTCTGCATCACGACATGGTACGTGAGCTCCAATCATCACAACATGGCACCGCGTCTTCTGGTTTTAGATTAAAACCAAGGCTGTCAAATTCAGGATTCTACCTAGAATCATTTTTAGGCAGAGTCGACTAGGATTGTAAGTGCTGTACTGAGTTTTTCTAATGAAAAGATTCATTGATAACAGCCCGCAAACTAATTATTCCAATGATTTGCCGAATGAAGCAAATACCAAAATAATGTTGATCTAGCACATTTGAAGAAGCTAAGAATTAGAAGTTGTCTATCACAAGCCTTGTCTAACTCAATCCTTCAAATTTTACACTTAAGGTTGCTACTTGCTACCATGATTTTTATGGAACTAGGATCCAAGTCACTGTGTCTCGATCTCAAAGTTATAGTTCTAGCTATAGCTTAAAAACATGGAGAGCAGTTTGGGTCTGATGCCCATCAGACTCAAATTTGCGTCCGATGAGTTCCATAGCTGTCTGATTCGCTTTAAGATCCATGCACACGGATATTTAAGCAGGTCCGTGCAGATATTAAAGCAAGGCGCACGGATCTTAAAGTGGATCGGATGGCTATGGAACCTATCAAACTCAGTTTCTGTCCGATGGGTATCGGACCCAAACTGCCCTCAAAAACAGGACATCTAGACTTTCATGACCTTGATTGAAAATGTTAAAGAATAGAAATTTAGTACTGATTTTTTTTCCATCGATACTAGAAGTCAGTTGCATTTGGCACCTTGATCCCTGTTTAGCATTGCTAACTTGTTTTATTTAAAAAGTACAGAGAATTCAATCACAATCACAACTGCTCGTTATAAATTGCAAAGATCAAAATTCATAGAATTACAGAAAAAAAAATTGAGCAAAAATAATATTTCCTATCATTTTACAGTATTACGTTAGCCCAATCAGCTCCAACTATTAACCACAAATATATAAAATCTAAACTTGACATAAACTGTGCTACTTGGGTTTGATGTATGCTTGGTATGGGTACCCACTACTTGAGTCAAATGCACTGCTAGTATATCTTATTATTGGACCTTCGCTACTGTAAGGATGCCTTGAGAGATTTGTAGCATTTGTAGAATCGTCTGAATAATACACATTAGTTGTTCTTGTACTACTGACATCATTCTGTAATATTATCTCTATCTCCTTCAGAACTTCATTCCAATGCCAATTGCACAAACTTCCTAAGTCCCACATTTTTCGCTTGATTTACAATTTTATGGTCCATTTTTTTATCTTAAACCATATATAGTACTCTTGGTCATACTGGTCAATGACTTTCATGACCTCGCTCACTATGTAAGTGCCCTTTTCAATCAGCAGCCTGGCAGTTACTAGCTCTAGCATGACCACGCCGAAGCTGTAAACATCACTCTTTTCTGAAAGTTGTTGAGTCATATAGTACTCTAGATCCAAATATCCCTGGTAGATGCACAAAAAGAAAATTAGTAATGCCACAAAACCCTATTGGTGCAATGGCAATGCCCCATAGGCCTTATCTCGAGCTTTATCATCAGCAATGGCAACGCCCCATAGGCCCATGGCTCTGACCTTTCCGCATGCCACAAAACCCTATTGGTGCAAACTAAACACTACCACAGGACAGCCTAGTCGTGCGGAGATCGTTCAAGTAAAGCTTGCTGAACTCAAAAGAGCATCGTCTCCATCTGATCCTATGTGTTTCAAGTGCGGTGACTGGGGACACTTTGCAGCACAGTGTTGCAACGCAATGCTGTGCTTTATTTGCAATTGCCATGGCCACCGATCCTCTCAGTGTCGTGCAAACACCTCTTTCGAGCTTCTCAAATCTGATCCACTGCTCTTAGAAGTTCCTACTGATACGTTGCCAGAGCCACCACTTCATCCTTCACAATTCACGCCCCCTGGTGCTGATTCCGAGTCAGGCCAGCAGTCTCTACCCACTGAGGATGAGATATTGACTATGGTTTCAATCAAGAGGATGGAGATGGAGTTAGCAGAATTTAAACACAAAATGGAGTTGATGGAAAAGAAACGATTTGGAATGGAGCTGGCCAAGGCAGGTATCAATGCTCAAATTCATAAAAGTAAGTCCAAAATGGATGAGATAGAGGTTTCTGAAACAACAAAACCGAGAAATGTGCTACTAAATGTTGATGGAAACATAAAGGAGGTATTAGGAGCAACACGACAAAATGAGTATAGGAAGGAAACTCTTGAATATGAAACTGAAATTAAAAATGTGTCATCTCTAAGGTCAGGTTTAGATATTGAGGTCAATGAAGATGATAAGGGGTTCGAAGGGGTTGAACCAGTAAAGATACAGCTGGTGGATACGCAACAAATCAAAATGGACATTGAAGCGGCAAGGCAGAAGGATTCTAAGAAAGATCAGATATTCATTTTCGTTGCCTCCTACTCTTTTTTCCCCTCATGCATGATTGTTAGTTGCACGGGTAGGTGTCGTCCTTATCAATATATTTTTCTTCTGATTACAGGTATCAATTTTATAAATAATTTAAAGCATGTTATTTTTTTCTTCAATTTTATAAATTCAAAGTCTTTTTTTTTTTATGAATCTTGACAGTTGCTGGCAGTTTTGTTTATAAGTAATTGGAAGCCTTTCATTAATTATAAATGACACGCTGGCAAAAAGGGCCAATATTATTGGGTAAAATTTCCTCTTTTCTCTCTTCCCTAGCTAGTTTCTTGTTCATGTTTCCAGAGAAAGAAAAAAATTTCTTCTTCATTTTGTAATTAATACTATTTAAGGAATATTGTAGTGGTTTTGGAATTAACTCAGAATTAATTTTTAATTTGAATTTGACAGCTATAATGAAGATGCTCTAAGGTGGTGTAGCGTGATTTAAGGTAGTAACAGTAAAAAAAAAAAAGATCAATTGGTTGGAGTCGTATGGAGATCATACCGCGTGAAACCCTCTCTGCTTTATTTAAACGAACCTCAAATCATCTCTCCTCTAGCAATTGTAGCAATCATTGTTGGATCAATTCAACGAAGATAAACAAAGAAAGGTAAGAGTTCCATCAATGGCTTTCTCAAACCAAATTATGGCTTTGGCTCTTGTTTTATCCCTCGTCGTTGCACTAATTCCTTCAGCTCTAGGTTTGTATCTAATTCTCTGTTTCTTAATTTACCATCTTGATCTTGATTCTCAATAATACACGATGAATAGCAATAAAAGTTCAATTGTTTGTATCCTCCTATGTGTTAGTGTTATTAGAGAAGGAGCGAGTTGTTGACAGTTGTGCTATTTTTATATGAAATGTTTCAGAAAAAGAGCTTTAATTATATATGTACACTCTCCTTTTCTTTTATGCAGCTGAGGTTATATGTGAGAACCTGCCTATAAACAAGTGCGCATTTGCCGTGTCATCGACAAATAAGAGGTGTGTTATAGAGAGCATGCAGCAAAGAGGAGGCACAACATCCCAGTGTAAGACATCTGATGTGCAAATACCTCCAAACTTCTTTATCTCAAACCATATCGAAACGGAGGCTTGTGTGCGCACTTGCGGTCTTGAGAGTAACACTATCGGTATCATGTCACATAAATCGTTAAGGGATTCTCGCATTCTAAAAACGTTCTGCTCCAAGTCATGCATGAATAATTGCAAAAACCTCACCAAAATTGTATTACAAAACAATGAACCACCTATCTTCACACCCTGTTAAGTGTTGCCCGGCTTCATTTCTTTCAAAATTTTCTTTTTACGAAATAATAATAATAATAATAATAACAGTTATAATAATAATAATAATAATTATTATTATTATTATTATTATTATTATCATCTTCATCATTATCATCATTTGTTGTTGTAACTTGTAAGCAATCTTCTGTGTTGTTTGACTAATTTGCAAAATATATAAATATTGAATATTAGTTTCTTTGTTTGAGATATATATATGCATGTTTAGTAGTTACGATCAAAGGTCAAAGCAAGTCAACGATTCATATCAAGACAAGTTGGTGTAACAAGCCGAGTCGTTATTAATATATTGTCTTAAAAAATGTGACTGACTGTATTTGTAACACTAAAATACTTATTGTAGATTAAAAAATATTATTAATTGTTATTAAACACTTAGTTAATTTATTATTTCCATTTAGTGTTTTCATTTAATTAATACTTGTATTACTACAATACTCATGATGTCTGAAGACTATAAATAAGTCAAATGTGGGGGGACATGATTACACTAAAACTTTCATTGTAGCTAGGGAGTGTGTAAAAAAAAGAAAAAAAAAACTAAGCGCTTATGAGTGTAATATATATGTTGTTACTTTAGTTTAAATGTTGAAAACATGTACTGCCTGATCTCATGCATTTTCAATGAATATATGGGTTAAAAGCTACTTTGTTAAAGATGACTAAAGTAATATAATTAGGTATTAATTTATAGATGTAATGTTTTCGTTAAAAGAAACCAACGACTGAAAATATTTTCCACATCATTTAGTACTTCTTAATTAGTTATTGTAGAATTTTTAATTAAATAAATAGGAAATACATTAAATAAAAAATAGCAACAGATGTGCTTAGTTTTAAAAAAAAAAGTCTAAACTGGGACGCCATTCCAATTTTTGTTGTTGATATATATGGTCCGACTTTGATTTTTTATTTTTATATATAGTTGTTTAATTGCTTCGGTATGGCGTCCCAGTTTTTCAATTTTTATTTATTTATTTTCTGACTGAGGGATTTTGTCTGGATTGACGTCTCTGCGGGACGCCATACTGAAATGGTGCCTTCCATCTCATTTTTAATTTTTTTCTTTCCTATGAATAAAAATTCCGGCCTTACACTCCACCAGGACCACAGCCCTACAATTAATAAGTTTAATTTGTAAACCTCCTGCAATTTAAGACTATGCTTATATCTTGGTGCTTTCTTAGGCTTAACTAGGCTTTCTTAGGCTTTATATCTTGTGTGATTCGGTACTTGCAAAAATGCAACGGATGTATGGTACTTGCAGAAATTGTACCAGTAGCTGTTAGAAGCATATTAGTGCCATCTATTTTGATAAATTAGTATCAGTACTCTTTTACATGCTGCCATAAAAATCAATTACATGAATGATTGCCTTTCCACAATAAGAAAATTTGACAATAAAATTGACTAAAAAAATTAATAGCACAATTCTTTCTAATCAAGTTTTTTCTTTTGTTTCCTAAACTAAGAAAATTGATGCTGATAACCAGCAATTAGCAAGAGCATGCTCACCACTACAGCCGCCAACAGACTTGGACTGGAGGGCTTTTGCAGAGGCATTCGAGATTTGGAAAATTATTAAGCAGAATCCCAGTTTTGAATGCTTGCACATACCAAAGGAAGAAAACCAATTTGCTGACCAACTAGCAAGGTTGACTAGGATTTTTGGATGGAATCAGAAGGGATTTACCTATCCTGCTTATCGAAAAAGGAGAAGAGACAATTTCCATACAAAATGGCAAGCGTAAAGAAAAAGAACCAATTTCCGTAGAAGATGCAAGTGAAGACAAATATGAATTTATGAGTGAAGATGATGAAGATGATGAACATGGCGAAGATCAAAGTGCATATGAATCTGATGCAGTTTATGGGAATGAAGAAGACCTCTTTTAAGAACATAGCATTAAACTTTACTATTATGTGATTTCAAGAAACAATAGGGTTCATTTTGTAAAAGTTGCAATACCCTATATGGTGTAGTTTTTGTGCAATTTTTGTGTAAACAGTGAATAAAAGAGCTAACTGTTAAATGATATAGACATATATGCAGTTTGAGATGTCTTACTAGTTTAACATATAATGCAGTTTGACAATAGAAATGAACAATTCTATGATATATGGTATATTTGTCTCTCTTATAATCTGTTATGGGGCTTTATGCTTGTTTATTTCCATCTCTATAATCTGTTGTGGTTAGAACCAAAAAATTTCTATTTATAAGAATTTTTAACTATTTCTAAACATAGTCGAAAGTTTATGGTTAGAACCTTACACAAATTCTGAACTATTCCACTCTTATGCGTTACACTTGATTGGTTTCTGTTCTTTCCATGAAAATCAATTTATCTATCCAGTATTAAGTATTTCTGAACTTAGCCGATTTTCATTTCAGAAGATTGCAACTCATAGCACAATACAGTTTTGTGTTTTGGTGGAGTCGAATTCCATCTTTCTGGAATATAATTCAAAACAGTTCATTGAACTCATAGCACAGTGCAGTTTTGTGCTATGCACTAAGAAAAGTAAAAATAACAGAGAACACAAGCATTGCAAACTAACAGAAGCAATTTAAAAAACAATCATTAACTACAACATTTTCATATAAATAAATGCATCAACTTAGAAAACTTAGCTAAAGTCGTTACATCAAATTTTAATTAACACCTAGCTAAAGTCATTGTTATTATATGTCATTCAAGTACATTACATGCTATTTAAAAAAAAAACTCCGGCAAATAGAGTTTGCAGTGTGGGTGGTTGTCACAATAATTTCGCGCATACACCTCTGACAAATAGGGTTTGACTTCTCCTGCACAAACACAGTACACTAGTCATAAACAACCTACAATTATGTTACTGTTGTTTCTGTTAGGAAAAATAAACCATTTTGCTACTGGTATTCCTGCAGAAGCACAAATTACATAATTTGTTCAACTATGTTAATATTAAAAAATTAAATAGCTCAATCATCAGTAAACAGTGTCTAAGATATGATGCATGACCTATCAAAATGATAAAAATACATCTCAAATTTTATATTTTAATTTGGGATATATTAGAACAATCATCAACTGTACAAATCATCAACTATACTGATTAAATTTTACTGTTAATTACATATTATTTTAACAAAGTTGGATAGAGAGAACAAGTTGAATGTGAGGTGACATCAGTAATAGTAAATATTAATGTTAAAAAACCGTAGACAAGATAGTCCATAAAATAAAAATTTGGCACTGCAGAGGCTTATCTGGAAACCAAAATTGATTTATAAATTATTTCTCTACAAGAAGCACGGGAGCCACACGAAACTTTAAAAATGATAATAAATGTACAGTGGTGTGGGTCACATAATGATTGTACCTAGCATTTGGCTCAATCAAAGTTTTTATTTGGCTAAAGGTGTCAACAATTTTAGGCATTACTGATGTTTTTTTTTTCTAGTTAAGCGAGTTGTTGAGACCATAGAATTAAGTAACTTCAAATGAATACATAGGAATTGGTAAAAATATAGCCCCCTTTTTTTTTCTCATGTTTGTTATTCATTTTAATTTCCAATCTAGAGACTTAGGGGCTGTAGATTTTTGGTTGCTTAATTGAATTTTTCTTTTTCAGAGATTGTGTTTTAGTTTTCTAGTATGCTATTCTGAAGATGGAATATATATCAGTACCGAGCTGGGGTTTCAAGTTTGTGCATTCTTTTTCTATTATTTTCCCTCAAATGCATATTTGAGATAATGTTATGGTGATTTTGAGATGTATATTTGAACAGTGCTGTAAAGCTCGAGCTGGACAGTAAAAGGAAGTTCTTACAAAGAAGGAGTACCTTTACAGATCTTCGAAGGAGAGCTGGACAAGTGGAGATAAGACGCGAGATGGCTGGAGTCACGATTTAGGGTTAGGAGCGAGCGGAGTAAGGTCTGGTGTTGGAGAAGAAAACGCGTGAGACAGAGGAGGCGAGTTAGGATTTTACTGGTGATGCAGCGGTGTGGTGCGCGTCGAGAGAGGAGAGGAGTGGGAGGAGGTACGATTTGGGTTTTGGCTGTGAGAAGAAGGCGATCGTGAGAGAGAGAGAGACAGCACAGGGGTTTGGGGATTTACACAACTGGATGTGTCCAGTCAATTGAAGTACCGTATTTCAAATTTGGACGAAATTTTCAGATCTGATAATCTGATCTGCACGCTTGTTAAAGAAAATCGGACGGCTTAAAAGTTGTTTGCTCCATAGGCCAGGAAAAAACGTTTTGAGCATAGCCGGTCTCTCTCTCTCTCTCTATATATACAGAGAGAGAGAGAGATTGATAACTGGATCAGTTTTTATTTTTTCCCCTGGTATTTTTCAATATCTCTTGTTGTTTTCATCTCTCCACTTTGCGCTCAGTGTTTAGTTAAGAAATATTGTAAGTTTGTGTTGGTACGTATAAATTAAGGAAATTTCTATAATTTAAACTGCCTTCAGTTCAATTGTACAAACAATTTCTAAATTATTGTAAACTTTTCGAAAAGTTCTCATACTGCTACAAAAGCTGTGAAAGCCATGAAAGTTGAGATCAAAGCTGTCGGTTAATTAACTTCCCCCATCATAATCAGTATGATTCTCAGTTACTTTTACAGAAATCAAGGGTTAATTAACAACAATGCAAATTACCTCATCTGTATAATTGATAAGGCACAATGGGCGCTCACGTGTTCAAAGAACTAAACAAGGTTGAAACTTGAAAGTGAGGATACATGCATGAGAAATCATCATTTTTAGGTATAAACTAAATCTAATGAGAGTGTCGTGATGTTATTGGTAGTTTGTGCCAAAAATAGCAATGTCATTCAATTGTTTGTTTTTAATTAAAGGATCTAGCTCAAATTTAAAGTGACAGCTCTAAGTCAAAAACCACAGCTCATAATAAAATATATGTTTGTTGATTTTATGTATTTGTGTTTTCCATCTCCAAAGTGGTTTATAATTTAGATAGCAGTTTTGCTAATTTACTTTTGTTTGGCAGCTAGAACATAAACGGATGCTAATTTATTTTTGTGTGGCAGCTGGAACATAAACGAATTGAATTAGGCAGTGTTTTTCTCATTGATATGTTTTATTATAATTAAGTTATAATATTTTTTAATTTGTAATCAATTAATTCAAATAACAACCATTAAATCTGAACTTATTTAGACTATAATTTTACAGATTGTGGATTTCACTATAACAAAATTATTGTAAAAATATAAGTAACAAAAATTATAATTGGAACATATACAACTTAAAATATAACATATACAAATTAAACATGAAACATACAACAAAATGTAACAATTACATAGAGCAAGTTCTAATAAAAATAACAAATAACAAATATTTCTAAGAAAAAAAAAGGTGAAACGATTTGGTCGGCTTTTATTCAGCTTTTATGACAATATACGTATTAATAATTTGTTTGTTGAGAAACTATTATTTGATCTAGAGGCTTGACACCCCATTTTTTCTCAACAAAATACTTTATTTGATCGGTTAATCAAAATTCCTAAACAATGAAAATCTAAATCTTTATTTTTCGAATTGGATTGATCAATTAATTATAAATGCTAGGGGAGGTGTACCATAAAACTTTGTAAATGTTTTTCTTAATTAATGAAATTGTTAGCGGCATCAAGCCGTTTAACCTTAAGAGAACAAAAAGAATTGGATCAAGCCGTTTACACTTACAACCCTAACAACAGCAGAGAAATAAAGGAACAAATTTATATATGAGAAAGAAACAGATAGCAAGCAACTAACTACCCAGCCCAGCTATATATCTTGAACTGCGGCTCAGTAAGTAGGGATGAACTTCTGATTAACATTTACAAACTTCAGTCAATAATTAAAGTGGACATTGTTTTTATATTTTTGCATTCATTCATCTACGAAGTTTAAAAAATTGGTCTAGTATTTAGAATTTCCGTTTCCTATGTGGTTAATTTCTCCTTGAATCCCCTTCTAGAAACAAAAGGGAGATTTTTCTTTCAATGCATCTTGCATAATCTTTATTTGAATTGAACGAATCAACATAACTTAATATTTGATTGTGGAGGGACAAATCATAAGCGGCTTTGTTGGAAAATGCAGCAAATTTTAGTGGTTCTAGATCAAATTTACCCAGAAAAAATAATAACTCAATCTTTTTTTCCTGCTGAACTCCCAATCAACATCTCAACTTGGTCATCAAACAACCCAGCAGAATTCCTTTCCATTTTAGTCACATTATACTGTAACAGAAATGTGGTTTTTGCTTTGACCGCAAAAAAAAAAACACCAGATCAAATATTAAAAATGCAAATGTTATATTCCAAAGCAGGTTCTATATGTTATATAAGATTTTGGCCTTATACTATGAGAAATTCAAATCTAAATAAAATTGAACTAAAACCAGTAGGAGAACAAAACGTATGTATATACATGAGATTGTAAGGCTCAAATAATGTCATATTAACACTATACTCAAGTCTGAAGGTGACAATTGCTATTGGCTAAGTCAAACAGACGTGTCAACTAATTCCTTATTAAAATCTAAGAAATCATGTGTTCTTTATGGAACTGCAAAATCAAGCTATTCAAGAACTGAGTGCTCTAGGACAGTTGTATCACTTTAGCGTGTCAATAAGCTGCATTGCTTGCTAAAATATGGTTGGAGAAAAAACAATCTGCAATAAGAAAATTTGTTTTGGTCAGCATGAGAAGGATTACCCTAAAACCAGTACAGGAGCATGCCAGCTAAGCAATGCCTGTAGGAGATCTGATTTGTATATTATCTAAGCACAGAAATAAATTGGAAAAAGACGCATGCTTAATGTGATCTTGTTGGTACCCCAATGGTAATAATATATAATTGACTGGTCCATACCGATACAGGATCTAACTGAAATGTATTGAAATCTGGAATGGATAGGTAAGAAGGAAAGCATACCACTCTAAGTACTGGAGGAGGAGACTGGCAGCAGATTTCTTTAGTCGGCAACTCTGTCCCAGGTGCACATCACCAAAAGCATATCTGAAATTGCAAAAATGCAGTGTTGAATAATTCTAATTCCACAGAAAGAGAGAGAGAGATGTGCTGTGATGTATTGTATGATGTCTGTAAAACTGTGTTGATTTATAAAACAACTTACCAGCCACTGTAAAGTCTTTAAAAAAAAAGGGGAGGGGGGGGCTCGGTTCTATATACTTGGCAGCCTCTCCCAAGTTATTCAGAATTTTAAAAAACAGAGAGACAAGGGAGGAGGGCTTAAAAGTGTAAACCTGTATTCACAGTGATCAGGCCAAGCGCATCGAGCCTTTCCATAATCCCAGTAACAGTCAACATCTCGTAGCGGACCCCGCACAGCTGTTCAGAAAATGAAATCAGCAAAATATGTACAATTAATGTGGTTCTTGCATAAAGAGAAAAAAAAGATAAAATATAGTATACCCTTGGTCACAAACTTGGATGTGGCATCAGGATGGAGCTCATGCCACATTTGAAGCCAGAGCTCACGCATCAGAACTTGCAACCTCACAATATTCCTATGATTTGCTGCTTATAGATAAAAATTTCAGGTCAACTAAACAGCATACACTAAATTCTTTTTCCATACTACAGTACTTACCAAGCGGTAAGTTTTATTGTTTTGCTTTCTACAATTCTCTGTCTGATTCTTATGGATGTGCAAAGGGATGATATTATCTTTGTTGTTTAGTAGTACTTCATTTTGTTTCTAATAAATTCAGGAATTAAATGAAATGACCTATGAGCGCAAACATCAGGCTCTCATTCTGTTCTTATTCTATGAATCTTTGTTATCTATACTTCCCTTTATGTGTTGAGCAATCAGTAAAGGGTATTTTTGAAAGGTGAGGCCATTACAGAGTTACAATTAGAATAAATTGGCAGATCTAACAAGTATGTGCTAATTGCACAACAATATATATAATTGACACCACATTACTGTTCGACCTTCTTAAACCATCTTTTAAGGCAGCAGCCTTGTTTTCCATATATCTTAATATACTAATATAAACTTATCATATTTTACAGAGATATTATACAGACTAATTCATTGCATAAATACACTAAACAAAAATTATCAAAGTTCTCCTAAAAAGTTACATCTCCATGTCATATAATTACTTTCTGCTAAATTTGGAAAAAAAAAATAGCCTCTTTACTTTCTTCCCAAATTTGAAAATTCTAATTTATGCTGTGCCCATAACATCAATTCTTGTGTGAACATCACCATCAAACACAGTATGGTAAGGCTAAAACATTCCTTTCTAGGGGTAAAAAAGGGTAAAACAAAAGATTAACCTTTGTCGATCTCCCAGACAGCTGTCCTTGACCCAGGAAGGCTTGCAGCATCTTCATAATAGGTTATGTACTTAACCCGAGGAGACCTTGTCATATTTGGAAGTACATCATGGTCTGCATGGTGATTTACATTTAGCTTTACTTGTACATCAGACCCATCATGCTCAGCCTGCACAAGCACACAGACACACACCCGTCAAAAGATCATCCACCCAGAAAAAAAAAAGGAGCAGATCAGGAAGAATAATTCAGATCTCAAAATTAATATAAAATTGAGTTTTGGACTATTCATAAAAGTCAAACACCCAAGCATATGCTCATATCTCAGAAGTTACTCGGTTACTTCATTCATTATTTCTCAGTGTCATAGTAGATTATCATGCTGCAGTACATATCCCCCAGTACCAAGATGTAGTGCTACCCTTTTTCGGTCATTCTTTAGTATTGTAAAATCAGGGAATCCGTCAAAAAGGTTTAATAGGCCGTTTGCTGGTTGCCAGAGACGAGATTTTCACCTTTGGAAGTGACAGTAGCGTAAGGCAGCACATCAGCTTTATTATATACTTAGTTGGGTTAATATTGCTAAATCTGGGCTAAATGGAGGCTCTAACATAGACTTAATCAAAGCAAAGATGAAACTGTAATCCAGTCAATTTTAGCTATAATTAGACTTAAAAGACCATCACAACTATCTAAAAGTTACTAAATGATATTGTAGGATACTAAAATGGCAGTACCTGAGGAGCTCTAGTAATATTAACTTCAGGACCCAGCCATTTTTTGCACCATGAGAGGGAATTGTAAGGAACCTGTAAGTAAAATACATCAATCCTGGTCAACTGTTGAAACTCAAGTTCAGGAGCATTTGAAATTTAAGATAGGTATTACATACCACTCCATCTCCACTAATCTCACTAGCATTTCCAGAAACAGGTATGCCAGATCTGATAAATGAAGAACTTCTGAAGATTAGAAAGATCTCATATGCAAATACGGGGGTGGGGGGGGGGGTGGGGGGGGTTGGTTTCCTTATCGTTTATGTACCTTTTGATATTAGCACAAAAGTAAAGAGCATAAAATAATAATTCATATTGCTTCCATGATACCTGCCTTGAGAGAAGGGTTCCATCGAATTCATATAACACATCAGTTATAAGCCAGTTGTCAGGGTACGGCTTCCCACTTGGCGCAAAATAGTATCCAACCTTTTTCATGATAACAAAAGAAAAATATATAATGTTATTCCGATTGATAAGAATAACAATTAAAACAATAATGACTTATTTTCGTCTCTGAACACTAAGCCCAGCCCAAAAGGTACTCATTAAAAGCCCTAAACAAATTAACTTCCAAAAAAGATCATTCTAAACCAACAATACTACACCTTGCAGGCTGCATGTTAGTATCTGTAACAGCCAAATTTGAAATCTTTGAAAACCAACCTCTGTCTTGGAATTAACTCCATAAATGCAAAATATGTTCTTTAGCGGAGGTCTCTCCCAAGGGGTTAGTGGATTCAGCACCGGGTCATTCTTGTAGTACCTGAAAAGATGACCAACAATTTAATCTCTGAAGTCCAAACTACTATCATATGTGCCAGTGAGATTTGAATTTATTTTTATTTCCATTTTTAGAACATTTTAAATCCATTTAGTGAAACAATGTTAATAGAAGGCATAAAATCGTTCCAAATTTGCTCAAATTTGCTGACAGTAGTACAACTGCAACTGGAAATCAATTAATATAAACAATCAATTCTTTTTTCTTTTTTTCTTCATTTCTATTTATTTGTGTTTTATGCAGCAATTAGGTGAAGTCCTAATCCAGTAGCAGAGAAGCATAGTTATAGAAACATAATTTGCTCATTACTTTTCTAGCTGATAAATGAGCCTTCTACTTTCAGGTTCGAAACGCTCAATTGCTTTGAACAGGGTGCCATCAGAGACTTCCTTTGGAGAAA
The DNA here is from genome assembly GCA_024447775.1 of Carex cristatella. Taxonomy (NCBI): domain Eukaryota; kingdom Viridiplantae; phylum Streptophyta; class Magnoliopsida; order Poales; family Cyperaceae; genus Carex; species Carex cristatella. Next base: position 61,514 of record JAJHPF010000007.1, read on the forward strand.
AAGACAAGAGGATGGGATCTAAGTCTTGTTCCATCAGAGGTGTCATGTTTTGAGCCGCTTGTGCCATCGGCATTGTAGGGTATGCCTCTATTTCTGAAATAGAAAGAACACATATACTACTGGTGTTTCTATTAACCATTTATTTCTGTTTGCCAGACATCAGAGTATGGCATTAAGTAGGGTGCAGTAAAATATGGCATAGTTCAGTCAGAGTTCCTTATACCTCAATCATATGTACTTTAACAATTAGTTTAGTGTCACTTTATAACTCGAGCCAACCAAAATGATAGAATTGGACAAGGATGGGCCAACTGTGTGCTGATTAAAAATTTGTATTACAAACAGGAATTGGCAAGGACCACAATTGTGTTTGAAGAAAGAACTGTATTAAGCCACCAAACTAGTGTTACCAGAAGAACCATAGAACTTTAGCAGTTTCTTTGGTCTAGTAAAATGTTCCCATCCAATATGCCACTTTACATAGTACAAAATTTGAAAGAGAAGAAGATAGTTTGTAAAGATTTCTATTTATCCATTCTATACTAAAACTGAAAACAAGCTTTCTGTATATATAGAGCAATCTGAAATCTCTAACTATGATTTACATTAACCATGGTCAACTAAGCTATGGTGAGTATCAACTAAATCATAATTGTAGGAAGTGTGAGCAGCTGAGACAAGGAGAATAATCTTCTGATAAAATTCTGATGAAGACATTGGAGAAGAATCAGCTTTCCTGTCCATTAGTAGAAGAACTGAGATGCCCAGTGTATCCTTAACACATAGTTTACTCTAGCATTCCTGGATAACCTTTCCATGTTCTGGATGTGCTTCATCAACCTTTTGTTCATTTTTGGGAAAACTAAAATTTCCACAAAGAATAGGACAAAATGAAGAGAGAAAGAAGATTGAAACCTGGATATGTGGGGACCTCAATATTGATGAGGTCAGTGGGCCAATTGGGCCAGCCCGAATGGGACTCTTTCTCTTCACAGTGGTACTTGTGCCGATCACCTTCCTTTCCCTCAAAAAAACGCTTCCACTTCCACTGTATATTATCCGCTCTGCAGTGGTGTGAGAATGGGTTAAGCCACATCGATGACCCATATGAGTTATACATCAACCGTGCTGTTCCCTGTAGAATTAAGTCAACAGGTGTTTAGATTATTTTATCTGATCAAATTAAGTTTTCACAAAAAATATTCCAATTTTGAATCCCAGAGGTTGCCAATCATCCGGATGCTACCTGTTAAAACACAGTTCCAGGAAGGTACCGGTGTTGCCACTCAAAACCAGTAATGTAACTGTTTAATAATGAACATTGAACTGATTTATTCATTTAAAAGCTGCTTATCTGGATCAACATTAAATTGATTTAAATATTTTCACAAAAGGTAAATAGTCTCCTAGGTCACACTCAGTACTGGATGAAACCAATGGTTAGACACCAAGACTGTCGTGTTTGCCACCACTAAATGTTAATGCCATCAGATGTAAACCAGCCACAAGTCTATTATTATATTTACAATTTATTCTTCAATGAAAAATAACAAATCCCCCTTAAAATTTAGTCCTCTTTGAGGGAAAAGAAATGAGTCTCCTAAAGCATATTTTTATCTGATACAATTGCTAATCACCCAATATTAGATAAGAAATACTAAATTACCAGGAAAAAATATTGAGATAACAGACCTCATTAAGTGGAAGACCGAATGTAAGACCAGAAAGAGTTGCTTTGACTGATTCAGTTGCACCAAGAAGTGGAGCAGCTGAGTCACATATCCACACCATAAGATCAAATAGTTAGACAAGTACTTGGAATACTCGTAATAAGACCAGTAACGTGTCATATTTATCTAATAATAAATGCATATTTTTTCTTTCCTTCTATGAATAAATTGGACTTGTAATGAGACCCTAAGTTTTGAGTTACATCCACACAGACTTTGTGAACAGAGAAAATACTTAAATGTGGAATAAACAGCCAATACCAGACCAGTTAGTTTTTTTTATAATATAGCTGATTTGCAATGAGTACAAATTAATTAAGATAAATATGGAAGTCATGTACCAACTGCAAAATAGGCTAGAATGTGTTCATCAAGCCACTGGATATAGTGTTTTGGGGCAATCTCAAGCTTCAACCATTCCAGAAAGTACCGAAACACATTGTTTCCCATAGAATGAGCAAATACAAAGGAGGGCCCACCACGCAGCTTCAGTGCTGTCTCAAATGTTATTCTGTAGAATAAAAAATAGGCCAAAATGAACATATGTTGCAGATGTACAAGGAAAAGATGAATTTTACCCCCAAATTAAGGATCACTAAAAATCTCTCAAAAGTCAAAACTAGCCTGGTATAATTCTTTTCAGTAGAAGTTCCTTTCCAGGTATAGTAAAATGTACAGTACTAATATCATTTCAGATTCAATATGGTATATAACTTTTCCAGTCTAGTGTACCATTCTTGATTGTGTAGAGCTCGGGATCTTTAGCTGTTTCAATTATGATGTTGTGATCATTTATCAATAAATAAGTAAATTAATAGACACTGTTGTCTTTTGCCAAAGGGCAATAATCAAAACATGTCGGCTTAAATATACAGTTTCCATTGTTGTAGTTCTAACATATGCAAAAAGATCGAACTATGATACTCACTTGAGTTTATGAAAATAAAGATCTCTCTCTTCAAGTGTAGAAGGTGCTAGCCTCCAATCATATGGAGCTGCAATTATTGCATTTGCCTCAATTCCAAACTCCACACACCATTTTAACCATTCCTTCCAGACAGATGATAGAGGACCTAGAATCCATAAAAAAAAGAATCATGTAATATAATATAATAATAGTAGAAGTTTGAGGCTTTCAATTGAAAAATCTTATTTTTTGTTTACATTGCTTGTCAATTCTTACATAACCTATATGTCAAGGATACTAAGAACTATTAACTGTACTGGAAAAGAAAATCAGATAATATAAGAAATTCACTAGATAGATTTTGTACCAGTTATATAGCCCGGATCGAGCTCTGTGATAGCTGAAAGACCAATATCGGGTCTGGATTTGCACTCTGGATGATCATTTTGGGTGTAAGGATCCAATAGCATGCATTTTAACCAGCAATTGACAGCTGACAATATCTGCAGTTTGAAATAGTAAGAAAATTGTGAAGAAAGAGGTGGCGATAGTGATAAAAGTACCAAAAGCAAAGTATGCAGGTAAATCAATTGAGCTTGAACTAATTAACTAGTCTATGAAAATCACTAAAAGCACCTTAAACCGCTCCTAAACATCTAAAACTTTGCATCAACTGTATGAAAGGATACTCCAATACATTGCTTAATAATTACATCCATATGTAAATAACAATTGACTTACACTAAAAGCGATCTAATAATTTACTAGAAAACATCAAAAGTACAAAATTATGGAGTGTATATAATTAATTACCTTGGTACTATCAAGCCAGACTGCATCGAGCGGGTTGAAATCGAAAGGGGAGTACGGACAATCGAGCACAGACCACGCTCTGAGCTTTGTCGAGGCGAAACCCGGTATGATAACGCCCGATAGCTTCCCGTAGTAGCTCTTCTCTTCACTTTTGCCATCGCCACTTGACCTCGCAACGAGGAGGAACAGTAACACGACGGTTCGAATCAGAGACGCGGCGAGGAGGCGGTGGTTGTGCCGCGCGGTGAGCCCACTCATCGCTAGTTCGTTACTTCTTCTCGATCTTTGCGGAGAGCTGCTACTAAATATGCTCTGATCAGTTGAACCTGTTAGAACGGTAGTTTCATTTCTGTTTCGTTGTCTGCGCGAGAAAATCCTTAATTCATTTCACCTAAAGTAACACACACATTTTGAGTTTAGACCAGACCGTTAGATCTGTTTAGGCACAAATATTAAAGGACCCAGTGCATTCCACCTCGCTCCTGATTGACCCGGATTCTGATCGGACGGTCAGTATCTTAATCAAAATTTGAGATACTTGAGAGGAATTCGGTCAGAGTTATTATTATATATCTTGATTGGGAGGAATTCGAGGTGTCGCCGGAGAGTATGGATCCGTTCAATTGAAATTAAACGGTTGTGATTCGACCAATTGTCTAGGAGTGAATTTGACTCGACTTCCCGATAAGCCAATAGACAGGAAGTGCTGGAAGTTGCTGAACCCATATCCTCTGACTCTGAGCCTGAGCCCTGAGGTGACAGAATATATCTGTTTAGATCGAACCGTTCGATCAGAAATGAAGCTAATTCGGTTCATGAAATTGAAATACACATGGTGACATGGACCCCTTACTTAATATTGATACGGATTCTAATCGAACGATTCGGATCTAAACAGAAATCTTTTCTATATATCTTTTCTTAGTTTAGCTCAGATGCTCTGTTTTGTCCAGTTCTCTGGTTCGTTAGAATAAAACAGTTGAAATGTTTGGAATTTGGATAAAGGATTTACTAAACGAGACCAATATGACATGTCATGATTTAAGGTTAAAATGTTTTTTTTTTTATTTTTTTTTATTTTCCCGGTATTGGTAACAATTTGACAGGCTAATGATCGAATCGGGGTTGATTTATTTTTAAAACTGACATGTGCTGAGGGTTACGTATTCGGAAAAAGATTATAAAATTAGTAGGTTGACTTTTTTTGTAAAGGGTCACGTACTCACGTGGTAGGGTCCGATCTTATCTTGCGCCATTTTTTTTTTTTTTTTGTATTGAAACTGCAAATGGGTCTCGAAGGGGCGTCACTAGGGAAACAATTTGGATCCGAGGCTGACTTAAATTTGAGTTCGATAAATTCTCAGTCCGTTAAAACTTTTTTAGATCCTTGTGCATCCGTTTTAATATTCATGTCAATTTAATTCGCACAGATTTTAAAATGCATCAGGCTGATTGAGAACTCATCGAATCCAAATTGGTCCCATTTAGAAGGAAAAAAATTTGAATCTAATTTTCATCGGAATTTGACGGGTTCTCGGTCTGACCGATTTGCTTTACAATATGTTTGGATTGGGAACCAGACCAAAGTTAATACTCTTTTAAGAAGAGGAAGAACTTGGATCGGATGACCATCGGACTCAAGCTGGCTCCGATAGGTTCCATCACAGTCCGATTCGCTTTAAAACCATGCCTTCATATATTAAAACGAATGTACACGGATATTAAAGCAGCACGCACGTATTTTAAAGTGAATCGAACAGTGATAAAACCCATTGGACGTCACAAAAATTAATTGAAACCTTTGTTTTCCGAGTATGTACCAATTGGACGTCACAAAAAATAAATATTTTATCACGAATCTTTGTTGGCAACTTCACATCAAGTTACCTATTGAAATATAGAGAGCCTGCTTTTTTAAAGTTCATGCAAACATAATTCCAATCTGATAATGTCAGATATCTTTACTGATCCAAACTCTTATTGCTTCTGGAGTAGGGCTGCACAAAATATTCGTAGTTCGTGATTCGGTTCGAGTTTGATTTGAAAAAGTTCGTAAAAAATTCGATTCGAAATAGTTCGAAATTAATTCCAATCAAACTCAAACTGGATCTGGTTCGTTCGAAATAGGTTCACGAACTATTATAGTTCGAATCTCAAAGTAACGTGAACCGTTGATTTCCGCTGATGACTTATATTTGCTGATGACTTAAAAATTAAAACATAAGGTCGTTCAGCCATCAGTCATAACTTGTAAGTCGTAACCCTCGCTCTCAGTTCTGAAACCCTAAACGACTTTCACATCTCACTCTCGGTAATTACGATCATTCTTCCTTGTCGTAAAAAGGTTCATAAAAGATTCGAAATTAAGTTCGTAAAAAATTCGATTCAAAATTAATTCAAACCAAATTCAAACTGGACTAAGTTCGATTCGGTTCAATTCGTTTGCAGCCCTATTCTGGAGTGAACTTTTACTTCTCTTCACTCTCTTTTTCTCTCCGTTTCCTTTTAAGTTGTTGAAATGGCGTTTCAGTCAAGATATGAAACCTAATAAAAAGTTTATTTTTTTATAATATCATAAAACTCAAAATTAATTTAAAAATAATATTTCTAGTACTAGTATTTATATTGTATGTTGGGTGATTATTTTTTTTCCCAACTTACACCAATAATTTAAGTCCAAAGCAATTGAAACGAATTGGTCATGACTAATTAAGTATAATGTAAGATAATAATAACTTTGTCTTTGATTAACTGCATGTTATAGATGACAAATTCTACAAACATACTTTTCATAATATAAAAGATTGTTAGCGTGCAAGTAATTTACTTGCTGAATATAATAATAATAATAATAATAATAATAATAATAATAATAATAATAATAACAATAATAACAATAACAATAACAATAACAACAATAACAATAACAATAACAATAACAATAACAATAATAATATTATCGCTCAGATTGTAAATCATTTTATTCAGCAACTTTGTGAGAGGCAATCCATTATATTTAAAAATAATAATAAGGCTCGCTAACTAGCAATATATATGTAAACCAAAGTTATTAAAAACAAAAATATTGCTGAAATCTGGTATGTCAATACTATTTCCTAAATCCTAACCGTTTTTTTTTTCAACCATTTTTCAGATTCTATCAGGTTCTAAGAAAAAAGATCACTTATACCTTTAATTATCTTATCTCAGAAAAGAGCAACAAATTAATAACCAAAACGTACAGCCTCATCATAATTAATGTGTACCATTAATTTATGCCACAAGATGACATACAATAACTCTAAAATATTTATCATATAAAGACACACAAGATCAGTTTTGTTGCTAATATACCGTACAAAAGTGTCACAATAAAGCTATTGAATCACCATATTCCATTAATTAAGTACCCAGTCACACTTAAGAGCTGCATCCAGTACCTGACAAACACCTTGCATGTCTTCTCATATTAAGGCTCACCATATTTCATGGCCTAGCCCAAATTTGTACTACACAACACCTTGTCTTCTCCAAACAAAATAGTAAACATATTTTAAGACAAACTTAGAATTCATGTATATATATGATTGTCTAGGTTTCAGAAGCAAGGCTAAATGGAGCAAAACCATGCTTAAGAGCCGCATCCCATACTTTATCAATTGATGTTACATTTTCGCCGCATTCGTGTGTTTCCCATCCTTCTAGTGCATGTATAATACCGGCCGCTCGCCATGCGCTTATTACCCTTCTTGGTAGCCAGTTCTGTTATATTTTAAATTTATTAGTATGTGTTTGTGGGTTGACAATGAATGGGTATGGTACATAACTTCGTTTGGTAAGAACAAAAATTTAGATCAAAATGAAGAGTTAGCTTGATGGATCCATTGAGTCCAGGTCGGGTTGGCAATACACACTACCGATATAACCTTAAGCAGAGGATTATAAGTATGTTCATTCTATTGTTATCATTATAATGTAAAATTTCAAGCCACTCAAATAATGTACTATAAAATATATTGGTTGAATATTGTAGATCTGCAAACAGTGTAGAGTAACAAAAGTTGCACGGAAGTACCTCGCAACAGTGTAGGTTCTCAAATGCTTTGGGGACTACCATTGCAGGGGTAGAATAGTAAATGCAGTCCTTACGCACTGTCGTTGGTGGACACTGAGAGAAGGGAATGAAATGCACACCTTTTGCGGCCTTCATTTGATCACTGTATCTTAATTCTTCTCCCACTAACCAGACCTACATAAGAAAATAATTCACCAATGTTACATGTTTCACATTAACAGATCATGTCTAAATTTAAATGGATAACTCTTCTTCTTTTTTATCTATTTTTTCACGTATTGCTCAAAACTTTTATAACGACATTACTTAATTAGTAATATTAATTATGAAAAATAAGTGTAGAAGACTGCACACTTAATATTATATAACAATACATTAACATTGTTTTTAGGTAATTCTCCATAAACTAAAAAAAGTACAGTTCTCACCTTGCTCATGTAACTATCTGATAGCAGAACGAAATCCTTCATCTTTTGTGGCATTTGGAGTTTCAGAAACTCATACAAGTCTTTGCGCATTATCTCAACCTGTTTCATTCTCAATTTAGACACAGCTGGTTCTAATCCAAAGATAATTATCCCAAGGAGATTTCTGTATTTTTATTTTCAATCTTTTTGCCTATTCTTTTTGGTACCACCACAAGTCCACAACCCACAATCTGCTTGTACTGGTATAATTGTATATATACAATGTAATAATCAGATACTGAAATCCATTTGTGTTACTAAATAAATGTATAAACTATATAATGATTAATTAAATACTACCTGAATTTTTCTTTGACATAAAACCAATGTTAAATAATATGCCAGTTTGTTAAGCTTTCCTATCAGAAGAACACTTTTTGTGCCATCTGGAATGGAATTAAGAACCAAAGCAGCAGCCAAGCCAGTGCCGTCAACAATTTTAATCTTCATGCTTGGATTTTTGGAAATATAAATTTCTCCATATCTGTTCAATTCATCTCCCTGTGGAATATTTGATTGTCAATTGTCATATTGAATAATTATTTAGTTATGAAGTTATAGTTGAGTGTAATAATTTTTAAGGCCTCCGTTGTTCAAATGCCTTGCATCACTTTTACCAAAAGGTATATCTAGTTTATATCTATTCTGCATTACGCCTATCTAATTAATTATTTATGAGAAGTACCATCATTTGGATTATCAAATAAGAAAACTGAAATTTTAGATATCTTGTACAAAATAAATTTCGAACAATTTTAAAAATGTTTGCCATCTATAAAAAAAAAAAAAAACTATGAAGCTCTTGATGGAGAGCTAAATGTCTTTCAAATTAGACTAAATTAATTTGATACTTGCCCCTCAATTACCACTTTTTGAGCTCTTGTATTACCTGAGACACATCGGATACAAATCAAGGTACATAACATATACAAAAAACGACATGATTTTCGAACTTGTAAATGGTATATTATACAGATACAACAGTGTAATGTAAATGCAGCATGATATATTCACAAGTGAAGAGTGTGCAATACTATGGCAAAATGGTATGGAAAAATAATGCATTTACGGTAAGGTTATAGCCTCACTTACTTGATTAAAGAGGCCCAAACTTAATACTTTAACACCCATCTTTTCAGCGTCTAATATTGCCTTCTCAATTAATCGATTGATTCTACCATCATCCAACCTAGACATATACTGCAAAATAAGATAATTATAAAAAATTGTATCGAGATAGGAGATCATAGTAACTGAATCGATCACATATGTATTGGCATTAGGAACTATGGCTTGTACTGCTACAATGATCAAACCAACAAATGAAACACAAATGCAACTGTACTGTGGGCACTGTGATATTGATAAAATCTTATGATCGAACAGTGATAAATGCATTATCAGATTGAATAATTTAATATTTAAATTATCACCTGAAAGCTATATCTCGGCACCACCCACGTCTCCATGCTCCGATCATTGAACTTATTCCTTTCGAGTGTAAAAGTGGTACCAAAAATCCATGTAAGAAGCACCAATAAGTAGCTCAGAGGCGAGACAATCCAGAGATAGAGACCTGAGATGAATGGCCTTGATGCCACCGAGGCGAAACCCAGCCTCAGATGGAAAATAGACTGTATGCCAGTCAGATGCGTCAGGTGCACCACATCAGTCTTCTCTTCTTCTCTTCCCTTAAGAGATCTTTCATACAAGCTGTCAGTGGTTTTGTCACATGTACTGTATATGTAGTCATATAAGGGCATGAAAAGAGAGTAGTTCGCTTGAAATTTCGTGTGGTGGATCGAATGGAACCTGGATAAAGAAACATGTATTTAATTAAGAAACAATAATGCACACTCCAATTTGCACAATGAAGCATGCCGATTAATATATACACATCACTTCAATTTGTATATTTTTATAACTTATAAGATGAGGTGAACTTACGAAGGAGTGTACATGAGGTACTTGAGAGGCGGGAAAATGCGAAAGAGCCAATTCGGTACCATCTCAAAGTTGCAATGACCCATGTAATTCATGAAGTCGACGTAAATCAAGTATCCAGTAACTCCCACAATTGACCCAACTCCGCACAGCACTGACGGTATGATGGGTATTGCAAATAGCAAAAAGTACACAAATTCCTCCGCAAAGGGGTGAATCACAGCTGCCATTTTTTTTTTTTTTACATTATTAATAGAAAGAAGTTAAAGAAGTTTTTAATTGTCAAGCAAACAATGTAAAAAATAATAGTTCATTTGATTATATAAGGTTATAATTAATTTCTTTTGGACCCCGTCCTTTTGATACACAAAATTGAGGGAGGCTATGGATTGACCTGTGCTATGCATCCATTTCTCCATTTGCAATGTTCAAATAGTCGATCTAAATCGTTAAACACGATCTCCATATGATAATGTATTTGTAGAACCATAAAAAAAGATTACTTGTAGACTAAATTGACATTATTTTCAATCTATAGGTGATCAGGGTGTTCTTGTTCTTCTCTCTTCTTCTACTGAGTCACTATTTGTCGCCTCTAGTTTTTCATCTTTTGATAGCTCTGTTGCTTCTCCTTAGTTTAGTTTGGACTATTGTTTAGTATTTTGCTTAGTTCATATGATTGCTTGTATTTTGTTTAGTGCTCCTTATGTCCTCTTATGTTTTTAGCTTCCTTTTATGCTCTTTTATGCTATCTTATGGACTTTAGCATTCTCTTTGATATAAATATTATGTTTCTAATGAAACAGGTGGTTATCCACTTTTTCAAAAAAAAAAATATTTGTTGCTTATTTTTTTAAATAGGTAGAAAACCACTGCTTTTGGATATATGGTCTAGAATTTTTAAATTAAGTGATTTTCTACCTATGTAAAAAATAGTAAAAAATTCTAAAATAAATGTAAATTTTGGTATGCAAGTATATTTTTATAGGAAAATGATATTGAACGGTGCAGATCGACTGTTTAGACTTTAAAATGGAGATATCCTCACTCCACAAAATTTCATACATTGCTTTAACTTTTACATGTCCATAACAAAGGACTTACAAGTGATGGGTTCGGTAACAATGGAGGCATGGTGGTGGGAATGATACCGAGAGTAGAGGAAGTGGTGGTGCAAAGCCCTATGGAACCAGTAGTACAAAAACTCGACGGGCCCACTGTGAAGAAGAGCAGTAAATACTATTCCCTTTGTATTCCACCATGGCAATCTCTGCGCGGCAGGTAGCACCAGGTTTACCGCATACATCAACAATGCTGTCAGTATAATTTGATCATCCCTGCCATATATTAATTTCTTCATACATTAGTTTTATATATATTTAGAGTAGAAGTTATGAAAATAAGTATACAACTACGATATCCCAAATCATAAAACACTCATTTTTCAAAAATAGTAAATTTTTTGTGATGTAGTAAGTATTGTTTCCTCTTATTTTACTGAACCAAAATTGAAAAATAACCGTTTCCTCTGCCATTTAGAGGCCGCAAGTAAATGGACTTAAATAACACACACACACACACACACACACACACACAATACTCATTTTTGAAACCATTTAAAGATTTACTTTTGCTTAAATCAAGGCCAATAAACATTCCGGCCGGTTATCTCTGTTTGAGGAAGAGGTCTAAATTGAATTTCTTGAAGGACCCCCAAGTCATTAACAGTCTAACACCATGACCAATTAGTAGTTCTCTCAGTTGGAGAAGCCTTTCATGGAAAAAAATTCTTATATACCCACGAAAATGAGGAAATCTATCCCATTAGTTCCCGAGAAAAATGTTTTCGAGCAGAGAAGATATCCAGACAACTGAGTTTTCTTTATATCTTAAAATTATCAATGTACAACTAATAAGCACATGAAAATCAAAGAAATTTTGATGTATTTAGATGTATAAAACAGTTCCAAAATGTAAAATTCAAGTAGAATATTATAGCAAGAGTGTACTACAAATATTACCAATTCCTTTCGCGATCAACTTGCTCAAAATCAAGGCTTTTGGTAACAATCCGGCGCTTACTCCTAGCGGTTTGGTAGCGAGAAATGCTGATCCATAGTTGGCTATAGAGAAGCCGCAATAGAAGAAACGGGAGCGTTATGAAATTTAACATATCTCTCTCCTCTCTCTTTCTTGTTACAAACTGGTGCATGCTATGAGCAACCCATGGTGCCAGCAACACATACTACATTCATGTACAAATCATGCAAAAGGTGGCAAAATCAGTTCAACTTAGGAAGCCTTATGTAAAAATTAATGCATTAATTAAAGGTGCTAGAACCTTAAACACCAACAAAAACATGTGCGTTTACATCAACCTAAAAAAGATTGTGTATATATAAGATTCTTCTTGATAAATAAAAGATACATTTTTTAGGAAATTAAGTAGAAACATGGTGCATTTGTTCAAACTTCAAACTCAAGTGCTAGAACCTTAGACACCAACAAAAAAATATATGTGCTTACATTAGCTTCAAAAATATTATGTATATATAAGATTATTTTTGAAAAAATAAATGATACTTAATTTAGGAAAGTAGAAACTTGGTGCATTTGTTCAAAATCAGAAATCATTTATGATAACCAAAGAAAAAACTGAGTTAATAAAATAATACTAAGGTGCCAAATTTTTTATACAGGAAATTTGATTAATTTGTTAGAAGAAAAACCAACTCAACGGTGTCAACATTATTCATTAAAAAAAATAAAGATAAATTAAAACCCTGTAATATGATTTGGTAAAACTAAATAAATTAGAAGGGTTTTAATTAAGCTACCTTGAAATTTCCAAGTCTATGCCATGGCCAGTTAGTAAGAGGCCCTGGTTGGGATGCCATCTCGGATCTCTCTCTCTCTCTCTCTCTCTCTCTTCTTTTTTGAATTACTCTTAATTTTTCTCTCCCTCTGTGAAAGGCTTCCCCTCTTTCTCTTTCTCTTCGGGGTTTTTAATGTTGGTCTGCTCTATTTATAAGCAATATCAGAGGTAATTAAAGAGCATATGCATACGGTAAGCATCTAGTTATCATTACAGGACTTCATATTTGGTTGGCATTAATGGAGTAATTACGACAACAAATTAATCACCACGTACGTAGTACTTTTTTTTACAAAAATATTTATATAAAGAAATAAGTTTCTGGCTTTATTTTCTTAATATTTCAGATACGGATGTAAATAAATTAAGCAATTTGTAAATATTTTTGTCTATATGAATTGCATTATGTAGTCAATATTAATTGTAAAGAATTGTAATCGAGTCGTATTAGAACTAATGAGCTATTGATATCGAGCCAATTCGAATTTGAGCTCAATTATTGTGACTTTTAATTTTCAATTCATATTAGCTTATATAATTATGTGCAAAAATAATAAATTATCATTTTTAATTTTATAATATTTTGTTAACTTTATATAGGAAATTAAAAAAAATGACATTTATACCTTATAAATAAGCATACTAATTTATATTAGAGGGTTCAAATACATCATTTTTTTTGGTGCTCCAATATACTCCCATCATTTATCTCTGTTTTCAAAATCCAAACGGTTGTCGGAACCGTTCAACATGATGTTCATCATAAAATATGCTTGGAGACCAAATTTTATATTTTTTAGAATTTTTTACTATTTTTTTTCATAGGTACAAAATTATTATTTTAAGGAGATTCTAGATCATCTGATAAAGTGATATTGTACCTAAGAGAAAAAATAGTAAAAAAATTATAAAAAATATAAAATTTGGTCTCCAAGCATATTTTATTATGAAGATCATGTTGAACGGTTCAGATCGACTGTACGGATTTTGAAAACAGAGATAAACGATGTGGAATATATTGAAGCATATTGGAGCACCAAAAAAAATGGTGCATTTGAACCCTAAAATTATATGTTATATACTTCAAATTGAATAATGTATAATTACATATCGAGTTATTTCGAGTTGAGCTCGAGCGAGTCACAAAAATAATTTCAAATTGAAACTCGAGCTCAAGTTAAAAGTGGTTAAAAACTTAATTAATATTCTACCGAGTCGAGCTTCAGCTATGATTCAAATCAATCTCAAGTCACAAGTTATAATTTTTTTTTAAAGCTTTGATCTTAAATTAAATTTCAAACTGATCACATATGCATTCAATAAAGATGACTTTAATTATCTATGCTAGGTATCTGCTCTCACTGGTCAGTTCTCCTTCCACATTATATATGGTTACTGCACTTAGAAAACATGCTGGCTTAATTGTTGTCAGTTCACTTTTTTATCTGTTTCGAATTTCAAACAATGGAAACATGCCATTGTAGGGTTTAAATTTAAACTTTTCCAACCATATTTTAAAGAAGAAGAAAAAAACAAGTTGGTCTTTTCCGATAAGCTTGAATTAATTACTGGTGCATTAAAGCTTGGATTTTAACTGTGTTAAATTGAAATTTTTGGTTTCATTACTTGATTCCTAGAACAGAAGAAAGCCCCATAAAAAGGAAAATTGTAATGACACAATTAATACTGGACAGAGGAAGTAATATTTAATGCGCTGATATTATTAATTATCACTGTATATGGGTTATCTGTAGCGATTGAATCCTTGTGCTTTGGAAATACCATTTGAAGGTGTCATAAATTAATTGCATGTGCAGGTGTTAGGTATTCAGCCATTGTTTGTCCAACGGGTAATTTTTCTTTGTTGTTATAAATTTTTCCCATGAACATATGAAGAGGGTTATATTTATGTTAATAGTAGTAAAAGAAGAAGGTAGGATTTAAAACTAAAAAATATCAATTTGTGACATGCATAGTACCATAGCATCATGTGGTCACTAATTGAGATTATGGTACTATGCATAGTACATATTGGCCCATATTATGAATTCATATTTTTAATTTGAAAGTTCTAATAGTTGATCCGAACTGTTTAATATGATTTTCATATGAATATATACTTTTGTATTGAATTTTAAACTTCTTAGAATTTTGTGACTATTTTCTTAAGTAGTTTGAAAATCACTTTATTCTAAAATTTTGGACCAGTTAAAAACAGTAATTTTCTACCTATCTAAATAATAGTAAAAAAATATAAATTTCAGTCACAAGTATATATTCATATAAAAATCATGTTGAACAGTTTGGATCGATTGTTAGAATTTTAAAAATAAAAATATTGATCCGTAGTATGGACCAATCTATGATATACATAGTACCATAGCCTCGATCACTCTTAGTCAGTTTAAAAAAAATATTGAGCCGAATATATCTATTCACAATCATCTTAACTAGGGTTGTAAATGAGCTGGCTCGGGCCGAGCTGGGCCTTAGCTCAGCTCGTTAATTCTGGATCGAGCTGTTAGCGAGCCAGCTCATTAACAGCTCGCGAGCTAAAATCTCAACTCAAACTCGTGACGAGCTGGCTCACTGGGTTTGGTTGGACCTTGTTTTAAGAAGAAAATAAATTTTACAAACCTTTTTGGACCGAGCTGGACCGAGTTTAACCAAGCTTGACAGTATAAAATACACACAAATTCATACAAATTCACAAATTGATGCCTAGCCGAGCTGGCGAGCGAGCTAGGCCTTAGCTCAGCTCGTTAATTTTGGCCCGAGCTGTTAGCGAATCAGCTCGGTCCACTATCGAATGAGTTGTTACCGATCGAGCCAGATGTGAGTTACGAGCGAGCCACGAGCTACGAGCTTTTTTGTCAGCCCTAATCTTAACTAACATATGGTCTATTATTTTCGAGATAAAGATGGAATTAAATTTATCAACTTTAAATAATTATAAAAATACTTTCGGTCAATGGTTCGGCCCTCTAAAATAATTGTGCAGAAAAATAAAATAATAAATGACCGAATTCTCGACATCTTATTTAATGAAATCAATACAAATAATTTTTGTTTTTGTTTTCATTGTACTTGACATGGTTTGTGAACTTTATGTCCGTACAAACAGAGACTATTGCTTATTTATTTTAATATAATAAGATAGATATGCTTTCTTCATATTTTATAGAAGTAGCTCTGATTGACGGTTTAACATATCTTACTGTATATGTTTCAATTTTTATCTGGGTAGGATTTTGTTTTTCTTTGTCAATTGAGTGTCATGTAAAGTCGGATCTAAACTGTTAAATTTATATTGTATTGAATTGATTATTTAAATTTATTAAGTTTTAAATTCATTTGTACGAAGATTAACGCAAATCGAATGGTGTGAATCCCAACTTTTTTTGAGAGAAATGTGAGTCCAACTTTAAATCAAATTTGTTTCTACTCCTTTGAATAAAATCCAATTCCTTTTTATTTTGTTTGTTGTTTTTGTATTTGTATTTTCTTTGTTTATTTCTTTTGGGCAAATGGATCTTACATGAATTTATTCCTTAAGGACCTGTTCGTTTGTCACGGAATTACACGGGATGAGATTTGACGGGGATGGGAATCCACTTTTGAAAAAGTGAGAACCCATGGATACGGGTACTTACGGGATGTAATATGGGAATGTGCTGAAATGAGTGTTCGATTGTACCGTGGGATTAGTTACAGGAAATCTTGATTTATTTAAAAAAAATATATTTTTTTTAATTTTATTTAAAAAAGTGAATCTTTGATGCATCCCACTTAGAAGTAATATTTATATCATTTATGAGAGTAAATTACAATTAAATTGAAACTGAAAAAGACTAAAGTTTACAACTACAAATTAAATTACAATTATATTTGTAGTTAAAAATTCAATTCAATTGTAACTAAAAACTGAAAAAAAAAAAAAAAAAAAAGACTAAAGTTTTTAATATCATCAAATTTTGTTATTACTAGATTAATTACTATGATTTATATTTTTTTTTCTGAAAAATAAGAATAAAATCACTGATAATTATTTAGTAATTGTGCTTCATTGTAAATAAAATAAATTTAGGACTATCGGCAAATAAATTTTTAAGGTCTTCAGTGAAAAATTGTCACTAAATAAAAAAAAACTTAAACCTTGCATCATGATTTTTTATTATATTGTATAACCGAATAATGTTATTAATTATTATAATGAAAAAAACTAAAAGTCTAACTAAACAAAAACAAAAATTAAAAGAAAAATCCGGATCCGGATCTTGATTAGTTCCACAATAGAAATTAAACAAAAAGAGAGTTGTTTATATATAACGTTTTATGTATTTGTGTTTGTGAAGCACCTGTGGAGAGGAGAAAATATACAAAATACAAAATCACCCACGTGGAGATAAAGAAAGAAGAGAGAGTATGTTGGGAACAAATTAATTCACTTCTACCTAATTTTAGTTTTCCCTTGCTTTTGACCTACTGGGGACGTTTTTGGGAAGAGAAGGTGGGAACCCATTGGAAATTTTTTTGCATTCCGAACGGTCTTAGGGAAATAAAATGAGAAAAGCCCAAAACCCTGTAGAATCCCATAGGAAAAGGCATATCAGATATCAAGCATAAGTTGCAATTATGACTGTAAATGAGCTGGTTCGGATCGAGCTGAGTCTTATCTCAGGTCGTTAATTCTGGACCGAACTGTTAGCGAGCCGGCTCACGAGCCACGAGCTGGCTCACTGAGTTTGGTTGGACCTTGTTTTAAGAAAAAAATAAATTTTACAAACCTTTTTGGACCGAGCTGGACCAAGCTTGACAGTATAAAATACACACAAATTCATACAAATTCACAAATTGATGCCTAGCCGAGTTAGGTCTTAGCTCAACTCGTTAATTTTGACCTGAGCTGTTAACGAACCAACTCGTTAACAACTCGGTCCACTATCGAACGAGCTGTTACCGATCGAGTCAGATATGAGTCACGAACGAGCCACGAGGTACGAGATTTTTTACAGCCCTAGTTGCAATTGTCTTTGGACCATCCATCTTCAAATGATTGTTCTCCTACGAAAGGCATGGTTTTCTCTGTACTTTTTAATTATTTAATCATAAATCAAAGTTAGAGACACTTACATATCATATATAAATTGAAATACAGATACATCGAATTATTGCTAAACAATATCATTTGGCTTCGTTTTAAATTTAAATTTTGATCGGTAACACAGTACGAATCAAAAGCAAGTAGTTCATATCAGATAAGAAGGAAACAAGACTCTATCTAAAATATTGTAAATTCTCAAATATATATATATACTATATATATACTAGAATCATGTCCGTGCGTTGCAACGGAAACATATTAAATCAGTTTTATTTCACTTCTATACATATATTATATTTGTTTTATTTAAACAAACATATTAAATCAGTATAAGATTTAAAAGGAAACCAATTCAACCATATGTATTTAGTCAAAATCTTTATTTATAAATTTTAATTCGATCTTATGAGAAAATCAACAATATATGTTTAGTAAAACAATATCTCTTTCTACTCAATAAGATACGAATGAACGGTAATGATATATGGTATAATTGACCATAAGATTTTCAATCTAAATACAGATGGTTAAACAGACATTTTTAGTTGGTTCTTTCCTTTTGTAAATCACTATTTTTATTATATGTTATTGTTATTTTTCACTGATAACCTTGAACTTATAATTATTTTAGAATCATAAACATTCTTAATAATTACTAATAATTTATTCTTCTTTTTAATAAAATAATTTCTACATCTAAATAATTCATAACCAAATCAGATTTCACAGTTTTAATAAGAACTTTGAGATTTTTTTCTTTATAGTTTTGTGATGAATTATTTAAGCGTCGGTATTACTATTATCTAAATTATAAAGTTTATAATTTTATATGAATCCAATTTAATAATTTATTAGTAATCATAGTTGTCTTATTTTATGATACAGAGAGGAAACGAAGTTTACAAGAAAATTTTAAGGAAATAATTTAATTGCCGGAATTAAAGATTGGATATTCTCAATTAGATTTATATCAAACGGTGTATTTTAAAGAAATAATTTAATTGTATGAAATATGTATAGCTTTAAGCAGAAATAAGAAAACAGCTAGGAATACATTCAATTTTAATTATGACAAACTATATAGCAGTATGTGTGGTGAATATGTTTTTAACTAAATTTAGACTTCTACACATAAAATAGATGCATTTTATCAAAAGATGACAGATTATGTGATTGGAGGGTTGATATTAAATCTGAAAATTAATTCTTCGATCTCAGTCGTTGGCGGATCAGAACAACTACGTGTATTATATAAGAATGGAGATATATTTAACATATGATTCACAATAAATTTAGTACCATAAAATTTGTGATGTTGCACGTGAATTCAAATACTATTAACTCTTCTCGTGAATTAAAATTACATAATATGTATTTATCTAGCTCTCTTTTTTTTATCTCAATTTTCATATTCCTCCCAGTTTTAAACTTTAGTCAAAACCATCAAATGTAAAACAGACGGTGTCGTACCTAGAAATAGGAAATCATCCAGAAATTCTATGCTACTATGCATATCATGATTTAGTCTGTAATGCATATTAATATTTTGTTTTTAAAATTTCAATAATCGATCTGAACTTCCGGTTTTTTTTTTCAAAACACTAGTTTTGCTCATGTACACACACAATTTTAAATTGTTAATTGAAAAAATGTAAAATAAAAGATGCTGAGAATTTTTTTCATTTTAAAAAAGTATTTTGTTTCATCTGATGTATTGAATCATATTGTTTTAAATATATATTGTCATGTCGTAAGTCATAATTTAGACATGTAACGTTAACGAGACATAACGTGTTAACAATAGTAAAAATATGGTACACCAATTTAGTTACCCATTAAAATATCATGATGTGATGTGACGATCATGCTTAATTTTTTTTGTTACATTTTCAATTATTAACTAAACAGAATTAAAAATGTCAAGAATTATAAAATAAAAGTTGCAAACAACATTGTAGAATGAAAAGATGTTGATAACTTTTTTCATTAGATTATTTTTTTTTATTTTTATCGGAATTTTTAAATACTGATTAAAAAAATAACGGGATCGATGTGAAGCAACGTTTAAAAAATGTAACGTGACTTTACTGCATATCTACACCTGATACCATGTCATTTTGTAAGGTGCAATTATATTGTGTGTGGCATGGTGTGGGGTATGAAGACTGATTCGCTTAATCATAAATTTTACTATCGTTAATCATAACGCTTTTTATCTTAATTTCCTGATTCCGGCGCCCCTTGTTTCTTTGGCGTAATATTTATTGTTCCCTGACAAATCATTGCCTACAGGCTACAGCGCGCGTTTGCTAACAAAATAGACGAAAAAAAACAAAAAAATTGGCTCAGGCAATGGGCCACTTAGACAAGACGCAAAAATTGAATTCTCTGTCTCAAAGTGCATCTCATAACATAAATGTCGGAAGTTTTTTTAGTTACCACCTCAAACTTTCAATAATTTATAATTTGTACTCATTCAATTAAAATCACCTCAAACTTTCAATAATTTGCACTCATTCAATTAAAATTTAAAAACTACCACGTCTGCACACCTTTTTCTTTTTCTACCAAAATAAAATAGAAATTTGATGTGCATATTCAGTCTGCACATCAAACGAAAATGATGGATAGATTAAGTCTATGGGCGTCACAAATTCTGAATTTGATGAAGTGTGAATTATAAAAATTTGAAGTGGCAACTAGAAAAATTTCGGACATAAATGAGACGGCCAGTGACCGTACCAACTTGCTGTAGCAGTGCCTACGGGGTACGGGCCTTTCATTCAAAAAGAAAAAATTATTCTGTAGCAGATAAATTCATATCCTCTGCAATTAGGACTTGCAACAGTTATATATATATATGGCAAAGACTTCTATGGACATAAGGATTTATTTGTAAAATGAACATATTTTTATTTTCAAAGTTCAAACAGTCGATCCGAACCGTTCTTGTTCTCCATATTAATATGTGCTTGGAGACCAAATTTTACATTTTTCTGAATTTTTTTACTATTTATTCAGATGAGTACAACATTCAATAGTCTGAATTTGATATTTTTTGTACCCATCTTAACAAATAGTAAAAAAATTCAGAAAAATGTAAAATTTGGTCTCCAAACACATATTAATATGGAGAACAATATGAACGGTTCGGATCGACTGTTTGAACTTTGAAAATAAAAATATGTTCATTTTACAAATAGATCCTTATGTCTATAGAAGTCTTTGCCATATATATATCCATGTTGCGAATGTTTCCTTCCATTTAGACTTAAATTAGGCCGTACAAATATTCCAACATGCTCAATATATTTTATATATTTAAATCCTGTAGATTTCCAGTACATTTTAAATATATTTTTCGTAACTTATAAAAAATATAGTACCTGAAATAAAACAAAAATAAAAATGATTGCATATAAAAAAAAAGTATAATTCTTCAAAGTAAAAAAAAAAAAAAGCTTATAAAACATAAAAAATTGTAAAATTTCATTTTGACGAAATTTTGAGATGTAGCACTAGCATATATTAAGCTGGTTCAATCAACATTTCGAACATGAGATGGGAAGGCACAATTTGGACCAGTTGTATTTCTAAACACACATTTTTACAAAACCTAAACTCTTAATACTATTATTAGTTTAAATAAAAAAAAAGACATTATATGTGTATCGATCTCAACGACACAGTATAATTAATGCTACTGGACCACACAAACTTTCCTGAAATTTTTTATATTTACCATTCGAAAAACAAAGATAAACAAAAAAAAAAAACTACAAAAATATGAGAAATTTCATTTTTTAACACAGCCATAACGTGAAATTGCGAATAAAAATTGAATGTCTGCAACTTCACATTGCAGACAATAACTTATTTTTTCAATCAATTTTGACCAAACAGCATGCTTTGATTAGCCAAAACAATTTGGGATCCCACAAAAATTTGCTACAATGGCTTTGAGTGGGAAACAAAAAAAGTAGATGTTTGCAACGTAAAGTTGCGGACACAAAATTTCTATCTGCAATTTCACGTCACGGCCGTGTCAAAAATGAAATTCTGACAAAATTGTATTTTTTTATATATCTTTCTTCAAATGATAAACATAAAAATTTCAGCAAACTTTCATACGTCATAATACATTGTTCTATAACAAATTTATTATTACATCGCGGCATATTATAATACAAAATCAGAAGTCATAACTGTAATATTATTAATTTTGTTCTGACATGATATTGAATATGACGGCTAGTCGGCTACCCAACTCAATAGAAAATTAAATTAAATGATCTTTCAATTCTTTATATGTTTGCTTTATTGTATGATATTAAAGACACTTTTGTATTTTCAGTTACAATATAAAAATGTCTTTAATACTGATATTATCATGTTGATTCTTTACTTCAAAATAATTCACCATCAAGTAATCCATTACTTGAAGATCCTGGACCATCCAAAAAAGTGATATTGTAACTACAAAAAAAATAGTAAAATAATTCTGAAAAATGTAAAATTTAGTCTCCAAGCATATTTATTGTAATAATTATTTTGAGCGGTTCGGATTTTGAAAACATAGATAAAGATGTGAAGAGTAATTGAAGTACAAAATCATGATGTATTTGAACTCTCCTCATTTAAAATAGACCAAGTATAGGTAGGTAGACCTAAATTGGCTACAATTTTTGAGGGAAAAAACGTGTACTCTACATCTTGACTACATTGTAATTGTGAAAATTATTTTTTAAAATATAAAACTATTTAGATAATTTTGTGCACCTCTTTTATGGAAAGAATTCCACAATAATAAAATAACAAAATGTTTTTTCCGTAGAAGATTGTATGTTTATCAGGAGCTAGCGGAGGCAAACTTTCCTACTATGGGAATCAAACACATATGGAAATGAATCATATAAATAATTTCTATGAAAAATTACGATCAATTTTACAATACCATACTATTTTACTCTAAATTATATAGAAAATCATACATAAATGCAAAACAATTAAGAAAAAAGGGAGTGAGTTGATCCCCACTATCTCTTCTCCATCCGCCTATGATGTTCACCGGTAAATAACTTTTATTAATCAATATATTTATTAGCGGCAATTGCCGCCAATCTTTAAAAAAAAAAAAAAAAAAGATTGTATGTACAACATTCTAATAAAAATAAATCATAGATATTAGACAATTGGATAGTGTGATACCAATTTTTTTCTGAATGAAAAAAAAAATACGATTTTGAGTTCATCTATGAAAATTTTGGATCGTTCAAATTTTAAAGTATAAATTTTAAAGCTGTCTATTTTACTGAAAAATAAATTAAAAAAAAAAGTTATTTCCGGTAACATTATTAATACAGTAAGTCTGTAACTATCACATGGCAAATCTGACGGTTTCTCTGCCAAAAACGGAACCTCACCAAATTTCCTTACCAGTTCATACACTGTTGAGCGATTAATACAGTTTACTACTTTTGTATGACGGGACCAAGAAAGTATCTGCTTGGTCGTTAAAAAGCATTTATATCGGTTCTACTTAATTCTATCATGCTAACTTTAATTTTGTGTTATTTTTGCTACCTTTAACCAGCGACTATATTCCATGCATGCACTCTCGTGAGTTGTACCATTTTTCACCTCAAAAAACAAAAAATAATTTCAAATTCATTTGCTAATGAATAATGATACTAGATACAAAAAATAATGCTGTAAATTATAATGGTCCGGATTCATTAATTGGAATAGAGGTCCAATTAAACCCCCTATTTTTTGTTGACCAAGTTGATTGGCATTCAATTATGATCTACATGTGCAGGTTGTAGTACGTATGCATCGATCGCATGTGTTTATCCAATGTTCAGCAAGAGCTTGTCTAGACTATGATGAGTACCGTCAGATGTTGCTTCTTTCTATAAGTGGTTCAACATTAATATATGTCAATAAAATTGGGGTGAACTTGAACAATGTTACACCAAAATAAAATCATTATCAGCAGTGGTAACAGGTTAGGTGTTGTAACATCAGCTGTTACGGTGCAGCCTTGCTGGTGGAATAAGGTATTACCTCGTTACATCTTGTGTTAAATGACTTCCGAAATGAGATAAAAGGGATAATTAATTATTGAAGAAGTGATCGGAATAGGATGTCTATTCCCACCGAACAGATTCAAAATTGATTAGATTATATATATATACTTGTAGGCCCTCTTGTCTTCTCTGGACAAATTTATTCTCTCTTGTAGGTTGATTCTAAAGAACTGGGTTAGGTGAACCGTGTACACTAATACGGTGATTCTATTAATTTCTTACTGGAAGCTCCATAGTAGGTTGATATATTATTCTGGTATTTTTTCAGTGGCAATTACATCAAATCCCACTAACTAATTCTGTTGTGGTCTCACTTTGCTAGTTACATCGATCAAATGGCACTAACTAATTCTGCCTACACTAACTAGCAGCGCCTATTAATTACTCTATTACAGCTCTAGTAATTAATGTCTCCCTCAGGTACACTAATGCGGCCATCTAGATTTCTTGGTTGTTGGTACTATTGATGATAATAAAAATGGTGGATTGGTTAACCAACCATAATGAATTGTTTCTATGAATATTGTAACAAATAATATTTAATACTTGTCAATGATGCTATTAATTAGTGGGGGGGGGGGGGTTGCTGGTGGTATTGGCCACCTTTTCTGATTCAAAACAAGTATGAGGAGACAGTGTCTTTTGGCGCAGAGGAGACGAGTCGTGCATGCTGCTTCAAGCGCAAGGCCAACCAGGAGCAACTCTCTCTTCTCTGTGCCGAGCTCAACGATTTAGCTGTTGTATATGTATTTCTGATTCATTAGTTCCTTTCCTTTTTACCGTGGACACTGAACTTTTAAGTTTCTCGTTTTTATCAGGAGCATTAGAGAAGCAAGTGCATTAATACGTCATTAGAGAAGGCCGAGACTAAAGATGAGATATGCTGGTACAGGTGGTTGGATCGAGGATGAATCATCGCCTGATTGAGGGTTGATTTAGGCTTATAGATAAAATTCAATTTGGGTTAAATTAAAGCTTAACGGAATTTACAACTGCAACTGAACTATGACTTGTGGATTAATCCAAAATTACAATATTGCACTTGCTGCATGCTTATGATGTGTTTCATTTCATTTTTTTTTTTGTCTCATGACAATTGCATGATGAGGCAGGAAATGGGCAATTTGAATTTGCATTTAAGTACTTACTGTGGAATTTGGCAGCTGACAACATTATTTATGCACGTGAGGTCATTACGAGATATGAATATTTGTATAACAAGGTATAAATACTTGTTTGACGAGATATGAATACTTAATATTTATATTTTCAAATATCATCCAATGTCATGAGGGAAAAAATGATATAATATGTTAGGTATAAATACTTGACACATGAATTATTCAACATTTGTACAACGAGGTATGAATACTTGCAATACTTGATATTAATGCTTTCAAACATCATCTAATGTCACTAGAAAAAAATTTAATATAATCTGTTAGATATATATACTTGATAAGTAAACTATTCACACTTGCATAACGATATATGAATACTTGCAATATTTGATATTAATACTTTCAAACATCATCTAATACCACAAGAAATTGCAATACTTGGTATTAATACTTGATATTAATACTTTCCGAAATACTTGATATTTTAGGTATGAATACTTTCATGACGAGATATGAATATTTACTCGACGAGATATGAATACTTGCGTAACTGGCAACCCGAAAGTATGTCATCGTGGATCTCATTTGAAAGAAAAAAAATTGCGTAGAAGACGTTCGTAGTTTTAGATTCGTAAATATCCTCACAAGTCATCAGAAATATTAGCGAGATTGAACGAAGAAAAAAAATCCACCTCTAAAAAAGTGCAAAAGATGGGTGTGTGATGTACAGCTTTTTTTCCCCCAAAATATTTGGTATCTTAGATATGAATACTTGATATATTATATATTAAGACTTGCACGCATTGGAATTCATATTTGTGTGCGTCAGTTGTAAAATATATCAAATATTAGTGTCCCCACTTAATTAATAACTAGAGAATGAATATAAGAAATGAGGTGAGAGATAGTTAGTCGGTCCCAAATAAAAAAATGTACAAAATTTTGTTGTATACAGAAAAAATTACTCATGATTCCATATACAGAAAAAATATTTTTCTTTCCTTCTCTTGATTGAGATAAATCTGGTTTCCTGGCTACAAGGGGTCCGGATCTTCTAAAATAATCTAATTTTTGAGTTTTTGATTGAGACCATCCGATTTGAATCTGTCGCTCCAAATTGTTTCGGGATTCAAATTCGTTGTGAAAGAAAAAAAAATGAGTGAGGTGTAATTCTGTAATTATCTTGAACATTAAGTATCTTTTATAATTTTTTCTGAGTACAGATAAAGATATAAGTATATTTTGGAGAAAATTTTAGAGGTGTACACAATTTTGTAAATTTTTGAAGCTTAAGTATATTTTATATTTTTTTAAAAGACAAAAAAATAAATATATTCTTTGATAGTACCAAATAGGAAGGTTGAAAACGGATGGAAGACAATTTAAGAGATATTATTATCTTTGATGAAATTGGAAGGTTGATATCCAGTAAATTTGTGCAATCATAAACTCATATAAAGCTAACAGCTATTATTAGCTTGTACCCATATATATTAATTAATTAGCTGCTAAGACAAAAGACATTTTCGATTCAGCAATGCTGCAAGCTAAATAATGTCATTAAATATCTTTTGGCCATTGCCGAGTTGGATTCTGACTAACTCACAGAACCAGGGGCAGATTTGCCAATGTACTTGGCCACCCTGATGAGGACTACTCTAATAGCACGCATATTTTTTTGGGATCCAAACCTCTATTTGTCTAGAGCAGATCTGAACCGTTGATTCAGTAAATCTGAGCCACTGATCAAAACGTCTCTCAATCACAGCCTTTAATAAATAATTTTGATTGTGTGGATCTGCTTCATGTTATCAACCATGTAGAAGTCTTATTTTAGTTTGAAGCGTAACTATTTGAACGAAAAACATAATGTCAGCGCCACATATTTTTCTACCTTTTCTACGCGTTTTCCTCTTCCCGATGCAGAGAACACGCGTTTTTTTTTCTTTTTCTTCTCTCCACGCGATCTACTCCTATTCTGAGTAGGGTAGACCCGGTTTTTTCCTTTTTCAATCCGTGCACTGTAAGATTGATGGTTTTTTTGTAGACCGGATTTAGTGTGGCGAATCATATGCGATGAATTGTGCTGTTATCCGTTGTTGCTGCAGCATAGTCGTGACTCATGACTGATTTCTTGAAATTGATATAACTTAGTAACCAATAAATGAACTTGATAATTATCTGACAATTTATCATTTATATAAAGTTTACATTCGAGTTTAGAATTAAAGGATTTTAAATTTTTAGTCCTACTGATTTCTTGAAATTGAGGAGGGTTCAAATGTAGAGTGGAAAAAATGGCACGACGGAACCGTTCCGTCACGGAACGGGACGGTTATGGCACGGAATGTGTGACTGTTCGCATGCCATGACTCACGTGTCGCGTGAAGTAACCTTCGCGTGCCGTGACTATCTTTTGAAAATTTGACATGGCACGTCACGTCACGAGAAAGATTTGGTCACGACACGGCACATGGTCACGCGAGTCACATGTAATTAGGACCGTTAAGTCTTGATCAAATGATGAATCTTGAATAAACTAACCAAAATTATGAAAAAAATAGTTAAATGTGAGAAACGTGACCAGTTACATTTGGACACAGCACGCGAATAGTCACGACACGGGAGTCACGGCGTGACTCGCGTGCCGTGACCACCCCCTCCACATTTTAGTCACGGCACAGCACGACACGTGTGACTGTTCACTTGGTCACGGCACGGCACGAGACCAAAGTCACGGCGTGTTAGTCACGGCACGGCACGTTTTGTCCACTCTATTCAAATGCATCATGATTTTGTCCTCCAATATCATTCACATTCTTTATCTTTATTTTTAATGTCCGAACAGTCGATCCAAACCGCTCAACATAATCTTCATAATAAAATATGCTTGGAGACCAAATTTTATAATTTTTAGAATTGTTTTACTATATTTTTATATTGGTACAATATCACTTTTTCATATGGTCTATAATCTCCTTAAAACAATGATTTTTTAAGAAATTAGGATATTAATAATTTTAAGTGAGATTAAATGAGTAAATAACTAATTTTGAAATGTTGGTGGGAAAATATCTAATTGATGAAGTTATGATGGACATAAATCTAAACTTCTCTTAATTCTTTGCGTAATCAATTTTTATCTTTATTTTTTAAACTGATTTGTGTTTTCTATGAACTAAAAATGAGAGTTGCTTTGCTTAATATTCTTTACAACACTTCTAATCATAAATTTTTCATAATTTTTAGGAGGACGGAAAAAGATTTATTCATTGAGTTGGTGGCATGTGTACATCTCTGGAGTCAGTAACTTTTTTTGTTTAATAACATGGTGAGTTACATTTCTTATGATACCAAAAAAAACTGTCAAGAATCTACTAAAAAAATAGTTCATTGAAGGAAATTTTCACGTCAAATTTTCTTTGTTTTGACTATTCAGCTGCTCTGGTCCCAAAAATATTAATATTTTTGAGATAAATTTCACCTTTTTTTAGTGCAAATCTTTGAAATTTATTGTTTCTCTTAGTTGTATACATCAATTGTAGATGAACCATAATAATTGTATTATTGCAACTTGATTCAGTTATTTGGCGCATGTCATTTCAATTTTTTATTGAAAAAAATAGAGTTAAAAAATAAAAAAGTTTCAAAGCTAAGAAATTGAAGGAAAAAAAACAGAAAATGAAGAGTTCATAATTGATAACATGTCATCTTAATTTTCATACATTCCAATAATTCTATTAGCAATTAATACATCAGATTAGCAATCCAAAAACAATCACCGTTGTACATGCTCTAAACACCTCTTCATTTCTTGCCTTCCAAAGTTGACATAGCAGTTTGAGAAATGTAACAATTTGATCTTTCTCCAAGTTTTGAGTTATATAAAGTACACTTGCAGTTAATTTGATCTTTCTCCCATTGACTCATAGCGGTACCGGTGCTATGAGCCATGTTGCTTACGCAGTTGCTAACACTCATCAATTCATTAATTGTCAGAGCAATAACACTGATCAATTTCATAGATATACACGCCATATAATAAAGAACAACACCAATGTACATTAGGAAATACAAAATGCATATTCAGATTCTTCACATATCATTCCCCGTTGCAAAGCACGGGCACTTGACTAGTAAATACAAATTAGCAATTCAATTCATTATATTATATAGTTTTTAAAGGTGATTATATGATTTAACTTTCCTCATAAAATATTGAATGTGTGGTTATAGTTTAATATATATAGTTAGAAATTTACTTTGTGCTTTTTAGTTCAAATTCCACTTGTCACGTATTATATATTTTACATTTAATACTCTAATTCAAAATTTTCTAATTTTGCGCCTGCTCAGATTCTCTACAAACACAAAAATTCTATTTTTTATTTATTTATTACAAATTGGTGCTAATTAAAATTTTAGGACGTGTTCAAGATTTGTTGTGTAAAAGAAAAGGAGAGAAAAGCATAACATAAAGATGACTGATTATTACGGAGCGGGAACAGAGCCAGAAAATAAAACAGAGTGAGCATAATTTTCAGAATAGTACATAATTGTATAATTATCTTATACACAAGTATATATTTGTAATTTTTTTCTTGAAATAAACACACACAAAAACATATTGAAAAATATATTTGGATGAGAGATAGACAAGTGCTCTCTCTAAACCCATGTGACTTTGCCACTATGACCGAGGATATTTACTTGTTCAAGAATAAAAAACTTTGAAAGTGAGGAGAGGAAAGCAAGAAGAGAGAAGATATATAAATTCAGCGAGTTTCGTCACCTTCGAATCATGATGTAAAGAAAATAAGCTCTATTTGGTGTTCTCTCCCTCCTTTTTCCTTTTCACGGTGATTTTTTTAAGCACAATCTTATGTGAATTCAAATCCAGTGCAATACCTGACCGAGTAGAATAAGAGATGAGTCATCAGTTTTAATTAATTTAGTATGGATCTTAAAACTAACCTTCAATATTTCAAATGAACACCGAATTGATTTTGATCAGCTGGGATATTAAACTCGGTCGTCTAATCAGGATTTTGTATCTTTGCATTGCTCTTTTGAACTTAATGCATCTTGGTTGTCCGATTAGGATCAGAGCTAATCTACGCACGAGGTCCTTTAATATTAGTATGGATCTCAATCGAACGGTCCAGATCTATCAACGCACGTTCCATTAATGCAGAGGATACAGAGCCCGGTACATGAGGGATACTCACTTGTCTTGTGTAAACCGGACAAGTAAAGAGTGAATAATAATACATGTTATGTATCACATGCACTGCACATGACCGATTTGGGTAAATTAAATTAATGGTCCCATTTGCGCAGGTACACTGGTACCAAATTCACACTACCACTGTGGGCGGCTGGGCCTATGGCCCTATGGGCTCTTCAATTGGTGTCAGGAAAGAGAGGTCTGGACCTAGAGGTGTAAACGGAGTGGATTCGGAGCGGATGATGCTAATACCATATTTAACCATAGTAATATTGGAGTAGTAGTTATTGGATCAGAATCGGTTCCTTTTCTTTAGAAAAGGAGCACCCTCATATTCTCAAATCCGGATCGTTTAAAATTCATCGTACAGTCTCGATTAAATATGAATCATTTTAATAGATTAAATTGATTTGAAAATGAATAGTAATTGAGGTCGTACGATGGATTTTGAATGATCCGGATTTGAGAATAGGAGGGTGCTCCTTTTCTTTAGAAAAGGAGCAGATTCTGATCCGTAGACGTGAGAGTCTAAGACCCATCTATTTTTTATCTAAAAAAATTGGGAGAATTTCATATATACCACTCAAAAACTGTGAAATTACGTTTTTACCATCCAAATTTCTATAATTACATATTTACCATCCAAAGATCTAATAACTCACATATTTATCCAATTAATCAAAACCTGAGATTAATTAGAGATTAATTAGTATAAACAATATAATTAATAATGAACCAGTCTCTTCCCCTTCTACAATTAGAATTGTTTTCTATTTGGCGCTAAAACCTAGCATCTCTCCCGCCTCTTTTCATGTCCTGCTAAAACCTTCTCCCCCATCAAGCAAACTCAAAATCTAGAAAGAACAATAAGAGAAGATGGAATACGAAGAAGAAGAAACACTCGCGCCGGAGGAGATAGATAGACCTAGATAGGAGCTTGGAGTAGAATCACCTCCAATCGAGTAAAGTCTTTGATTTTTTTCTATTTCCCACAATTCTTTCCTGCAACAACGTCTATCACACTTAACTTGCTGAGACCCAAAATCAGGTTCCCACTTGGCAAAAGAACTTATCACACTGATCTTAATTTCAGCGGGCACTTGATTTTGGGTACTTTTTGTATTTCTATTTTGAGGTATCTCTTTCTTGGTTTCTTTAAAAATTGCATCAAGGTCAATTCCTCAGATATTTATGTCATATGCGGTGGGATCAAGTTTGTCTTTTGTCTCAATTTCATTATCAGTAGGTAATCGGAGAGAATTCAAGTTTTAAGTTCAAAAGGTCAGATAATATCATGCTAGCCTTAAGTGGGGCCTGCTATTTGTTTAATTCAATCGATTTAGGATCTAAGTTAACAGCTTCCTGCATGAGAACAAAAATTTGTCAGAAAAAGGCTAAGAATTACAATTCTCTTCACACTAGCACTGTAGCTCGTATCTCTATTCTATTATTAAGCACGTTGAGTGTTCGATCCGCCAACGGCTACGATTGAAAGATGACATTTTAGATTAAATCAAAGCCCTCCAATCACATAATATGTCTTCTTCTGATTAAATGTATCTGAATAATGTGTATAAGTCTAAATTTAACTAAAAATACACTCGCCACACATACTGCCACACGATACATTACAATTAAAATTAAACAAA
The DNA here is from genome assembly GCA_024447775.1 of Carex cristatella. Taxonomy (NCBI): domain Eukaryota; kingdom Viridiplantae; phylum Streptophyta; class Magnoliopsida; order Poales; family Cyperaceae; genus Carex; species Carex cristatella. Next base: position 93,515 of record JAJHPF010000007.1, read on the forward strand.
TTCTGAAATTTAACAATATAATTATGTTTCCTTATTTCTTTCATTCCTTATCTCTCTGATGTCTCATTATTTTGTTTAGATTGCGACCCCAATTTACACCGAAACTTGTGCCTTAAAGCCTAAAAATGTGGACTTTTCGTTTAAATATCATTAGAATGTGGTACTGCTATGTTTTGTTTCTTATTTTGCAGGAAACGGGCGAAATTCTGGATCTGACAACTCTCCATACAGTCCGTATAGGCTTATATACGGTCCGTACAAGATTAGCCCGACCACACAGAAGGTTCCACAACAAGAGGCAACAATTCTCCAAGACAAGGACAAGTATACAGTCCGTATAGAATTTCATACGGACCGTACAAGCTATTTCGGAAACCCAGGCTGGAATTGGAAACAGAGACAGCTGGGAGGCCGAAAAGGAAAGCTTTCAATACGCGTTTTCGAGCATTAAGGCAAACAATTCCAGATCTGAGAACCATCTTTTGCTCATTCTTGGTGCTTGGGAGGCAAGGAAGAACTGGAGAAGAAGAAGAAGAAGTTTTGCAACGGATCTTCGGATTTTCTATTGTTTTTCTATGAACTCTTTCATAACTTTTATTGTGCTCTGTTTTGAGAACATGAGTACCTAAATTTACTGTTTCTATGGTTAAGATGTAGTTGACGTTTAGTTTTACTTGTATGCTACTTGAATTTGTGTTGAATGCTTAGTTTTCATCTTGTTGTGTAGTATTTAATTGCTTGGTTTTTGCTTGCTTGAATCGAATAGTCAACCAGATAAACGAATGCGCACGTCTAAGTCGATAGGTTACAAGTCTATAACATTCAATCCAACTGAACCAAGTATATGAGGTAGGTTTACGAACCAAGGAGTACCGAAAAGCGAAACTTTCCTTAAGGTGAAAGTCCTAGGATATCTTTAGTAAAACAACAAGTAACTTAGGTAAATTGGACCAAAAAGCGAAAGTTGAGGTTTAAGGCACCTAAGAGGGGAGTAGTTGAGTCCGGTAACCGGGTTACTAAGCCAAAATTGCGACAGCTGAGGCTAGGAATCTAGGTACGGTCGATAGAAACTCTAGACAAAAGCACCAACACAAAAACAGTAGCTGCAGTATTAACTCGGGGGCCTATACGGACCGTATAGGAGTATATACAGGCCATATACCCTGGGGCTAAACTGAAATGAAGTCTGAAACCCTGGAAACCCTTTTTATTAATTAAAAACAAACTTTCAATCTTCTTTTCATTGTTTTAATCATTACTTCAATCAGTAGAATTGTTAGAAACAACTAACCAATCAGCTTTTCTCACTTCTAGGATCTTAGTAGATTTAAGTAGAGTCTGGTTCTTTTTTTACTGTTCCTGTGGATACGATACCCGACTATACCAATGGTGGGACTGTTCACTTGCAGTCTTGACCAGAGGTAAACTCGAGTTTTAAAAGGTACAGCTCGCTGTACTGAAACTTAGGAGTGCACTTCTGTGTGCGAGCACTCTCCCAATTCAATTAAACAGACAAATGACGAATCATGATCTCCTTCTATTTTTATACACTATTATAACATGGAGGAAAAACAAATAAATTCAATTAAATAGACAAACTTTTTATTTCCTTCCATTTCACGAATCATTATTTCCCAATTCAATTAAGCAGCGGCCCAAACAAGCATACCAGTTTCCATTTTATTCCTTCTTCCTTATTTCTCATTACCGATCAATGCCGTCATTTAATTTAGAAAGAAATGAAAGAAATAAAGGAAAGAAAATGCATAAATCAACGATCTGTGGGGGGTTTAGAGAGGATTTAAAAAGGGGTGGTGGCTGCCGTTTTACATCTTAAGTAGCTACGGCGAATCATTTTGGAGGAGACGTCGCCAAAAACCCCGTCATCAGGAGCAGGTCCCGCCTCCACCAACTTAACAAAGGATGTACCTCTTTTTCTTCCGGGGATTTTTCTCACTTCGTCGCAGCCGCAGGTGAGTTAACATTTTTTAACTTCATCTTCTCTGCTGCTTCATTCAGAAGTTGTCTATTTTGTGCCATATATGATTAGGACTAGAAAATGCAATTAATAAAAAAATAGACATTGATTAATCATATTTAGCTCTATTTTTTAATTAACCAAATACAAAATATAAGTTACACTTAGTCATCTTCTCCGGTCTATTGTAAGTAAAAATTGAAATTCAATTGATGGTAGTAGCTTTGAAATTCAATTGATGTATGGAGCCTTGATTTTTTTTTTTTTTTAAAATTTCGATTGACTAAGTGTCACTTATATTTTGCATTTGTCCCTTTTAGTTTGCAAGTTGAATCATATTTGGTACTGGTACAACTTTGTGCCAGTGACTTGTACCATTTACAAGAGATTCAAAAGAAATCACAATTTTATAATTAAGCCCATTTAACCCTTCGGCAACATGGTACAGTGCATTTGTAATTGTGATGCCCAAGTATTCTTAATTAATAGATAAGCAATGGTATGGAAATGGTTCTGGTAAACTCAATTTTCAAAAGAGAAATATGGTACAGTTCATTTGGTAACTTGCTACAGTTCATTTGGTAATTAAAGTGTCAAAATATGAAAATCAATTAACAACACTAATTGCAAGTTTTGTAAGTGAGATAGATGGTACCTTTATCTTCTTTCTCCTTTTTTTACTTCAATTTTGCTGGTATTAGAAACTGCTAAATGACAACCAAAGGTGTCTTGATTGCGAATGAGGATGTCATTGATAGCAATCTACAATCCAATATTGTTGAGCCATCTGTCACAGTTACTAAAGGAGAAGATGATCTGAGTGGTACAACAAAAATTAAACTGGAGAGGGAAGAAAATGAGACAGATAAACGGTACTTTTGCTTTATGAAATTTCAACTTGGGAAGATTATATCATCTGTCTTTTGTCTTTGCTTATTGTTCATGGTCTCTTTTTTTTTCTATTTGCACAAATTGAAGAGGAAATTGATGATCCCGGACCCTAAATTCTAAACCCTAAACTCTACTGGACTGGACGTGAGTCAGAATTATATTGTTACTTAGATAAGTTATATGATATAGATGATTTCTCACTAACTTTGTGCTTCTAATCATTGAATTTGTACAACTCCTTTTAATTTTCCAGATGCAATGTGAATGCATTAGTTCTGATGGGCTTACCTTTGACCAACCATGTGAGGCTTGTTCGTGCATGTCATGACAAGTCTGTCATCTTTGTCACTCGAGTGAAAGTAATCGTTCATACATCACGTACGACATTCATATCTGTCCTCCTTTCATTTTTCAGTATTCCTCTCTTAGTAACGTATAAAAATATGTTAAATATCGATTTATTTGCAGTTAATTATCTGCAAGCCATAGATATTTCTAGTGTTACTTTTAATCCAATCATGCCAGAAGCCTTGGCCTTGACACATAGGTAATTGTAAGTTTAAAAAATAATTAGAATGTTGTTATCACTAATATTTCTGATTAAAGCTTTCTTTAATTTGCACAGAATTAACATACCTCTTTAATTATGCAAGGATGGAGTCAAAGGATATTTAATGATTTTTGGCATTGGTGAGTGCATAAGATCTTATCCTATATTTAGATTTTTGCATCCTGTGTGTATGTCTATGTACACTAATGATATATTTGTTTAATGAAAAATTCAAACTCATTTGATTTTGTATATCATGACTTGAATTTTTCATTAAACAAATAGATCATCAGTATAAGTACATAGACATACACATAGGATGCAAAAATCTGAATATAGAATAAGATCTTATGCACTCACCAATGCCAAAATTCATTAAATTAGTACATAGACATACACACACGATGCAAAGTACATAACAGGAACAAACCATAACATAATATATATATAAACACAACAAAACATAACAGGTACACGACAAAGCAAAGCATCAGGATTTCAAAATAGCTACCCATCAAAACTAACAAAAATGACAACATCAAACACAACGATAATATCAATATCCTATCCTAAACCCCAAAGATCCTTTGACTCCATCCTTGCATAACTAAAGAGGTATGTTAATTTTGTGCAAATTAAAGAAAGTTTTAATCAGAAATATTAGTGATTTATTAAAGATAACAACATTCTAATTGTTTTTTAAACTTACAATTACCTATGTGTCAAGGCCAAGGCTTCCGGCATGATTGGATCAAAAGTAACACTGGAAATATCTATGGCTTGCATACAATTAACTGCAAATAAATCGATATTTAACATATTTTTATACATTATTAAGAGAGGAATACTGAAAAATGAAAGGAGGACGGATATGAATGTCGTACGTGGTGTATGAACGATTACTTTCACATGAGTGACAAAGATGACAGACTTGTCATGACATGCACGAACAAGCCTCACATGGTTGGTCAAAGGTAAGCCCATCAGAACTAATGCAATCACATTGCATCTGGAAAATTAAAGGAGTTGTACAAATTCAACAATTAGAAGCACAAAGTTAGTGGGAAATCATCTATATCATATAACTTTTATAAGTAACACTATAATTCTGACTCACGTCCAATCCAGTACATAAATCTCAAGGGTAGGTACACGATGTCCTCCATCCCAATTAAGGTATTTCACTTTATGTCCATAACATACTCGACCACTACATCTAAAGGAAAGAAATTGAAATTGTAAGGTGTCCATTAAAATTAAGAAAGATTTTTTGGAAACACTAACAGCTCCTAAATAATAACTATATTGACAAAAATTAATTAACTATGAGATGATTGCTGTGTTGGATCCCGTAAATTGTTTCAATGGATAGAACCATGGGGTAAAGAGGAAGATTACATAGGCTTTGAGGAAGAGGAAGGATAGTGGTATCTTTATGAAAAGCAATTTGAAAATCTCGGTCCACTATTTTACATTTAGCAAAAGTAATATACTTTTCATATGCCGGTTCAACTTTGAAATCCTTGAGACAAATCAAATTGCCAACTTGAACTCAATGTTCTACATACGATTTCATCTCGTCCAGAACTTTGGCCAACATTTTTGCTCTCTAAAAGAACCAAATGTTAAAAGATGCAACACGGAATCGAGACAATAACAACATGTAGGAAATAATATTACTAAATATGACAAATTGAAAGAAAAATGTGATTCTTACATCATTATCTAGAAGGACCAAGTAAAGTTTGCTATTACGACGAGTCTTCAAGATGAAATGCACTCGCACGAAATTCATATCCCACCAGAAGTAGTTTAGACACTCCACCAACCATTAAAAAACCCATTGCTTAACTACCATAAGGAAACTATTATATTTATACGAAAATGTCATAACTTTATGTTTATTTACAAGTTTCTTGACTGTATCTGTCCTCTTTGATGAAAAGATCATCATTTAAAACAGCAAAACACAAGGCAGATATCAATATGCAGAGAAAATTTTCAAAAAATTCTGAGAAAATAGATATCTTCTGTGGAAAAACAGTAAAACCAATTCGAGAGCTATCAACTCACGGTGTTCTTATAAATCCTTTTTTAAACAGAGTTGAGCATGAAATAGACAGAAATAAGAGTTGTACGACATGTCATATGAATTGACTGAAGAGTTGTACGACATGTCATACGAATTGACAGAAATAGAAACCAAACAATTTTAAATGACAGGTAAACAATTTTAAATCAGCATCAAACTAGAAATCAAAAAGGTGTAATTTCAAGTTGGAAATCCAAAAGCTGTAATTTCAAGATGAAATAATAATGTACCTTTCAACATATCGCTTTCACGTTGTGACGAAGTTGTTTCAAGCTGTCACTCAAGTCTGCAGGTCCTGGAACAACTACTTTACGTGAGCTATCATGAACAGATAATGATGAAGAAAAAAAATTCAAAATAATACACTTCAAACTTTCTAGACAAATAAATTAGAAGAGGTAAATTTGCAGTTGGTATAATAGCAAGAAACAGTTGATTCAATAAATACAAAAATAAACATATCCCACAACTCGCATGTCCATTAATCTTTGTCTGCTCTTCCTATTTCAAGCCCAATTATTTCTCTTTGTTGTTGGTACTGAACAAGCAACGCTTTCTGCCAGCAAGTATATATCCTCTATTCTTAGAATCTTTGTTGGTACATGAGAGTTGTGGTGCTCGAGATCAACTTAAATGGCAAATGTGTGAGGCTGCAGTACCATGCATAGCGCATATTGGTCTGTACTATGGATCAATATCTTCATTTACAAGTCCAAACAATCGATCTGGATCATTTAACATGATCTCCATATGAAATGTACTTGTAAATCAAATATTATATTTTTTAGAATTGTGTACATTTTTTTAGATAGGTAGGTAATTATTTGATATGAAGATTCTTACACCATTCAAAAGTAGTGATTTTTTACCTATCCAGAAAAATTGCAATTTTATTTAGTCAACAATGGAAAATTTAGACTGCATGTATATTATTCTATGGAAATCACTTTATATGGTTCAGATCGAAATGAAATTATTGATCTGTAGCACATATCAATCTGTGCTATGCATAGTACCATAGCCTCACCCATGGCAAATTATGAATGAATTTGTATAAAGAAGGTTGGTAAACTGAGGAATTTGATTGAGTCGTATTAACCTACTTCAGCGCAATAACATTGGTTGGGATGCAATAGTGAAAATGATGAAAATATTTGAAAACAAATAATTATCTAATTTTTAATAAAATAAGGATGTATAAGAGATTGCAGTGTTATCAGAATCAGATCGAACTGGATGGTTCAACCGAAAAAAATAGACCGGGTCACTTGTCCGGTTCGGTTCTAATGTTGAATTACTTCAGGTGGTGAACTGGTCATAAGAGGTTAAACCGCCCAGTTTTTATTAAAAAATCGCTGATTGAAACCTGGTTCGAAACTGTGCAAAGGTGTCATTTTGTAAATTTAATATCTATATGTAGAATTGTTGGATGGAGTCGAATCTAGTTGGAAAAGTTACTCTGCTGGTTGGTCTATAACTTATAGAGAGTTCAAATTGTAGAGCAAAACCCACGAAGGGCTATTGAAATTTTAAATAGCCACTTTGAACACAGTTTTAGTCTTTTAGCTTGTTAAAAGTTTCAGTTGAAATTTAAATAATTTTATTTTTTTATCTAGTACTAAAAAAATTGTGAAAAATTAGGATAATTTAAATCTAAGTATTCTTCATCTACAGAAAATTGGAAAGTTCAAAATAAAAAAAAATCATAATTTAATATTTTCTGATAAAGTGAAACAAAAATCTTTATAAAGCTGAAAAATTAGCCTTTTAAAGTAAATATATATGTTTTACCCCTGGTAGTCTTAAAATATGTTTGCATTATTATCTCAGATTTTTTTTACCAAAAGGTCCAAATTGCCCTCCATATTAGTTTATGAAAAGAGTAAGTAGTGTTACTTGAGCATTTTTTCAACAAGTGGAGAAATTGACCCATGAAACTAATTGAACAAAATATATTGATATAAGGAGAAGTAAAATGTTATTTAGTCTTAAAATACCTATGAAATATTAGAATGTTAAATATCTCTGCAACATTATCCCAGAATTAATTTTTTTTTGTCAAAATGTCCAAATTGCCCTCCAGATTAATTTATGAAGAGAGCAACTTTTGCAACAAGCGGAGAAATTGACTCATAAAAAATTAGGTTAAGAACTACATATGTGTTGAGATTTGGTAGGGTAGTTTATACAAACAAACCTGATTATAAGAGAAATCTTGAATACGCGTCTCCTTCAGTACAATCCCAATTGAAAAGACAAGTGCAGAGGGAATGCTTAACAATCCAGGAACCCCCTTTAGACAAACATCTAGTATTATTAATTATTAAAAAGTACAAAAGCAAAAGAAATAACATTATAATACAGAACTAAGTAACAGAAAACCTACCAGGAGAACACGAGGATTTTTTCAGAGGAGAGATCGAAGAACCAGCAGTGTTCTCCTATGTGGTGACGTCGGGAGGAAAAAAAGAAAAGGAAAACACGTGGAGAAGAAGAAAACGCGTCGGGAAGGAAAACCATGCGGTGTTCTCCAATGTGGCTTCTCATGTGGTGGATACATTTTTAATTAAATTTAGATTTTTACACGGTTGACAACATGAAACAAGTGTATAAAATCTAAATTATTTATTAAGGGCTGAGATTGAGATCTCTTTTGATGAGTGGCTGAGATTTATAGAATCAACGGCTCAGATCTTCTCTGGACAAATAGAGGGCTGGGTCCCAAAAAAATATGCATGCTATTAGTAGTCTTGATATATATATATATATATATATATATATAAGGATAGGCTATCCTATATTGGGAAATAAAGAGGATGTTTCACTTTCCACTCATATCTTCATTTTCAAAGCTCAAATAGTCGATCTAAACTTCTCAACATGATATTCATATTGATATGTGCTTGGAGACAAAATTTTATATATTTTTTTAATTTTTTATTATTTTTTTAGAATTTTTGAAAATCACAACTTTTCATTATATATATAGAGAGAGAGAGAGTGTGTGTGTGTGTATTAAAATGTGCTACTGCCTCCATTCCATCAATGTATCAATAAGATGATTATTTCCGATAATAAATCAATTGTAATGCTACAAAGAGAAATTGCCTCAAAAATTAAGTGCAAACCAAACCTAATTATTACAAGTACAAATTATGATTTGCAAATTTTTCAAAATAGAATTCCAAAATTCAGAAAAGGGTACAATTTATAAAAAGACATTACAAAACATCAGAAAATAACAAAGATACATATGGTACTGGTAAGTGGTCATGACCAAAGTGGTGAGTGCCTGCTAATGAAATTGATGAAAGAAAATTATATCAATAAGGATTGACCAAGCAAGTATACTACCAATCTTAGTCTAAAGCAAAGAAACAAATAAGCATAATCAAATTTCAAACTTAACCTGAACTGGTTTTTCTCCTAAGTACTTGAAATGCTTCAGCTCTCATCGACAAAAATATGAGAAACTTCTTTGCAAGGATGTTCTCCAGTTCATCTGATTGCTTCACCTTGAACACAAAAGCAAACAATTAAATAAAAAAAAAAGATAAATTATTAAATTAATTAATTTAAAGTAAATAAAAAATAAAAAATAATGAAAACAATAAGATTTGATATGCATAACCAAACAAAAGACTTTGTCCCTTATAACAAGATATAAAGATCTATGGAAAATAAAAGAGGAGCATATGGGTTATGTGGTAAGTACAGAACTATCAACCTTCATGCTTATACATATAGAATTGATGGATGTTTCTATCAAGCACTTCTTTGCCTCATTACAACATATCAAAACTTGTAAATAGTAAAAAAGAGGTACATAACTTATCCACATAGCAAACTATTTTAATATTTAAATGAAGTGATCAATTAGTCTTACTGGGTTGAAGAGCAGCTATGGAAAGTAGCAAAATAAGGAAAGACATATGACAAAATCTTCCTATGTTGAAAGTAGCAAAATATAAAATAAAAGAGACTATGAACAATAAGGAAAGGCAAATGACAAAATCTCCCTAACTTGAACTTTAATAAAGCATAAGTACTGTTCATTTGTCTCATTTTCTTCCTTCTCCAGTTTAATTTCTGTTGTAAATTCCTTTTCTCCACTCGGTTCATCTTGTCCTACAGTGACTATGACCGATGGCTCAACAATATTGGATTTTGTAACCCTATCAGTGACATCTTCATTCACTCGAGATTCAAAACCAACATTCATGACACCTTTGGTTGTCATGTAGAAGTACCTATAACATTGAGGATATTTATTAATAATTGAATTACAAGCAGAAATTATAAGAAGATGCATGTTCCACTAAAGACAACAACTGTCGAAAGTTCATGCTTTCATTTAAAATCCAATTAAGAAAAGAAATAATGTTTTGTTGTAAGAAAAAAATTGGGGAAACCAATAATGGAAAAAAAATCATGATTTTTGAGAAGTTTATTATTTCCCAGGCTACTACAACTATTATTTTTTTGAATTGCTATAACGCTCAAGGAGTATCTAAGAAAGAAATAGTGGAAATAAATAAAATTGAAATAATGGGAAGAAATAAGAGGCGAAAGTAAGGGTTGCTACCATTAATTGGAGGAATTTGGAAAATCCATTTGATTATAGACTTTAATTTCTTTAGAATTAAAAAGGTAGTACTTTATAGAAGGAAAGAATAAAAGAAACGAAGACAGGGAGTAAAAAATTAACATTATTCTGTTGAATAATGGAGGAATTGAAAAGGGTAAGAAATTTTGTTTGGAACCAAAATTTTGTTTGGCGGATCAAGGATCAAAGTTTTAATTTGTTTCAAACTTCCTGGACCAAAACAGGAAGTGGACAACATTGAGGATAATTATTGATAATTGAACTATAAACAAAAATTATAAGAAGATGCATGTTCCACATAAGTAAATAATCGTAGAAAGTTCATGCTTTCTTTTGAAATCCAATTGGGGAAAGAAATAATGTTCTCTTATAAGAAATAAAAATTGGGGAAATAAATAATGGAAAGAGGGGATTGTGATTAATGAAAACAGGAAACTTTACTAAGATAGAAGAAAGAAATAAAACGACATGTTCTTTAGCGGAAGTGTAGAAATTGAAATAATGGAAAAAGGATACACAGGCGGAAGTATATAAATTATGATCGTACCTTCAAACAGGAAGTAGAAGGAATGGTCGTACTGGAAGGAGGAAGGGTTGTATCGTCTTGAATCGTCTCCTCTAAAACTTCCGACCAATTTGCGACAAATTAAAACTTCCGATTTTTCAATCGACAAAACCTTCCGATCAGTTTATTAAATTTTAATAGTAGCATATCGTGTGGCCTTTTGTGTGGCGGGTAATGTTTTAATTAAATTTAGACTTCTACACCTAAAACAAATGCATTCAATCAAAAAAAGACAGATCATTTGATTGGAGGGCTCATATTAAATCCGAATTTTCATAAATTAATCACAGCCGTTGCAGGATAGGAACTCCAAGGTGCTTAATATAGAATGGAGATATATATAGATATATATTTTAAATTTTTAACAATTTAAAATAAAATATAAAAAATTGACATGACTAATTTACGTCATGTCACGTATGGTCACGGCGTGACGTGATCATTCGCGTGACGTGACTATCCGCCACTATTTTGGTCACGTCACATCACGTTACGTGAAAAAAAAAGTTGATCACGTCACGTCATGGCGTATCACGTATTTTCTTCTCTACTATAGAGTGTTTGTACGGACCACACAGTCTAAAGAGAAACCCAATCTATCTGGGGTGGGGGTGGAATCCAGATTCAGTGAGGTAACTCAAAAGTTGGGTTTTAAATCGGGACCGTCTGATTCAAATTCGAGACCATCCATCCTGTAATGAGTGCACATATCCCGAGACACGAATTCAGATCCCGAGACGATCATGAGCGACGGATTAGAATCGGATGGTCCCGATGCAAAATCCAAAAATTGGGTTACATTAGGAGATCCGGAGCCGTGGAGGTGGGGGTGGGAACGTGGGATACTAGAACATCTATATCCTCTTTAGATAATAGAATATTTGAGTTTGGAATCCGAACTGTTCAATTAGAATCGGAGCTAATTGGATCCAAAGTGAAATGCAAGAGGTTCCTTTAATATTTGTGCCAAGGCAAATCAAACAGTCCAAATTCAAACTCAAAATTTTTGTTACCTCACACAAAATGGATTTGGAAGATTAAGGGTCTTATTGATTCATAATCTTGAAGTTACTCCCTGCCTTAGATTATTGATTCATAATCTTGAAGTTACCTCACACAGTTCTGAATTCTGATATTAGGAATAGAAAATTGTAGAATAGAGTAGAAATGTTGTAGTTAATTCTTTCATTTTGTAAAGGATGATGATCTTTTGATAAGTGATTAATTTTAATTAAATTTGACATTCTACCGAAAATAATTTATAATTTAAAAACTGACACTTGAATGGTCAATACTTTATGCATATTTTACACTTTTTTCTATTAGAATTATTTCAATTTAAAAATAATTGGTTTATTCAGTATCTAATTTTTTTTTTCCGGAGAAAATAAATAACATCTAGTTAAATAATTGAAGGTTTTAGAGTGCCGAAAATGGAATGGTGGAAATAAACAGACATTAATAAATAAATTAAAATTAAAATTGAGTAGTCAATTCATGCAATCGGATTAGAATCTGCTTTGCAAGAAACAGGGAAATAAAGCATGAATTTTAGTTCATGATTGGCAGATTGCCACGTTATGCAGCATTGCTGGCTTCCCGCCTCCCGCTATTTCTTTCTTTCTTTCTTTTTTAAATAAAAGCACATGTGCACAACTTACAACTTTTGTTAATTTGTTTACATTCAATTAGACTTAATTTATTTGTCTTATTCTCCGAGTATCTGATGCAACTACTTCCAAATATATGACTACAAAATTACTATGGAATTTGAATTCTACTGCTCCCAAGCACAATGGTAAATTCAAAATTTGAAAATAATTCAACGAGGTCTAAAATTTATAGTTCGGATATATTACATGTATAAATAATTCGAAAATATTTTATTTTTTTAAATATGTATAAAAATTTATTAAAATTTTAAATTTGCAAAAGGAAGACAAATTATTTGAATAGTTTGGAAATAATTCTCAAAATTTGTAATGTTTGGCAAAGAATTTGAATTTTTTTTTTTCTAAATAATTTGTTTTATTCATCTATTAATTCAATAAAGTAACGAAAATCAATCATTCAAACATTATTCGCGATTATTATGCTTCCAAGTGCTTCCAAGTACTGAGACTCCCAATTGTACTCTCTTAGTGACATCATTTTGCTGCAATTAATGATTTAAGTTCGGAGAATGATTACTTGATCATTTTATCGTCAAAAATAAAAATAAAATTTTAAAATTCGACATACATGATACATGCATGATCAATGCACATATTATATCTATAAAATACGATAAGATTTGATGCATGTTTCACCAAAAAATAATGATATTTCGTATTTACTTCTCCCTATATCGACTTTTTCAATCGTATTTTTTTTCATATGAAAAATAAAATTTTAGCAAGGTCTTATTTACCTATTTTTCTTTAATATGGTAAAATAGTTAATAAGATGATACGGATTCAATTTCCAAACCGCAACTTTGTTCTTTTCATCTTATTATTTTTTCCCTCTTTATTTTGGATGAAAGGAGATACTTATCTATTTATGAAAATGTTTAAATATTTTTATAATCTAATTATTATGTGTGATTTCAATATTATGTGCTTCTTGTATAGAAGACAAATATTGTTGTTTTAATTAAAACAGGGGCAATTTCACGTATACTCCTCAAAAACTTCAAAATTACATATTTTTCTCTCTAAATTTTGAAATTACGTATTTTCTCCCTCTAAACTTCAAAAATTCACATATTTATCCATTTTATTATATTTTATATTAAAACACATTTTAAATTCATAAAATACCCATTTTACCCTTTTATTAAAAACATAAAACATCCATCTCGCTCCAATTTTCAGCACGAATCTTGAAGCAACATGCACGAATATTGAAGCAACATGCATAGATCTTAATGCGATGCACGCGGATCAAATTGCTTCAAAATATGTGCGCACTAGATCAGCACGAATCTTGAAGCGAATATGCACATATCTTATTGCGATGCGTGCAGATCGGACGGTAGAGGAACCCTTCGGATTGAAATTGGAGTTCGATGGGGCATTATACTTTTAATAAAAAGTAAAATGGGTATTTTATAAATTTAGAATGAGTTTTATTACAAAAGACAATAAAATGAGTAAATTTGTGAGTTATTGAAGTTTAGAGGGGGAAATATGTAATTTTAAAATTTAGAAGGGAAAATACGTAATTTTGAAGTTTTTGAAGGGTATACATGAAATTCCCCCTTAAAAACAAATACCTTTTCTTTGTCTGAAATAAAAAAATATATATTTGAATTCGTTGCAAATTAAATATATATATATATATATCTTTTTGGTTTTCCACATGAAAAAAATTGGAAGTGTTGAATTTTGTGTGCAAAATTATAAGTTCGAAATCATATTATGAATATTAAATAATTTGATAACTTATTTTCAATTTTTACCAAAGAAAGAAGAGTAGAACTAGGGTGCTCCTAGGAGTATCAAGCCCCTTTGTACTCTTAACTCTAAAATCTATCGGATTAACTTCGAACGACAAATTCAAACCATTGAAATTCTTCTACCTTATGAGCGATGCATCTACATGTGAAAAGTTTGAAATTTTGAGCTAATTTAGTATAAAGTCAAGAGGTCAAAATTAGAAGCTTTTTAAATTAATTTTTATGCATTTATTTTTTAAAAGTTTTTTGACCACTTGACTTTATACTAAATTAATTCGAAACTTCAAAATTTTCACATGTAGATGCATCACTCATAAGATAGAAAGATTTCAACAGTTTGAATTCTTCGTTCGAAATTAATCCGATAAATTTTAGAGTTAAGAATAAAAAAATAAAAAAAAAATTGATAGCACCCTAGTTGTACTCAAGAAAGAAAGAAATACTACTTTAAAGTCAACCCAGCATTGAGCGAGAATCTTTGTGGATCTAATTATACGGTCCTCCTTACGTCTAGAAACAAACAAAAGCGCCTCGCTATCATTTTCATTTTTTCTGACCGTTGAAATGCTACATGACTCTGGACTCTGGAGAGATGTGGACTGTGTCTGTGTGGTTCTCCCGTATCCACGTATCTGCCCATTGTAAGTTGATTTTACTTTTCTTTTTTTTCTTTTTTTTTTCCTCCAGTAATTAATTTTAGCTCCTTTTTGTATACTAATTAATTGAGAAAAATAAAAGTCATTGTGAAAATTCTTTCTATCACGAGATCTTTGATTTTTCGATAACATGTTTAGCGAACAACGCTCAATATATTTTTCAAACTTAGTTTATAGACTTTGTCTAGTCAACAATTACGAGCTGTTTTACTAATACTACTAATAATTTTATTTTAGCTTAGTTAATATGATTTAGTGTTAAACAAAACTAATTAATGAATTTTAATTCTTGAACCAATTAATGTCTGAAAAATTAATAACCAATGTCTTGAACAGATGCTCAGTAGTCAGTACTAGACATATTAATACACGTACGGTAACCTTAATAATTGTTAGACCTTAAACCATTGTATATAAATGCAAAAGTGTAAAAATTCGAGAAAATTAATAGAAATGGGTTTTGAACCAGTTTTGACTTTTGAGCAATCAAACTAATAAATGACACTTTTGATATTTACTGAATTAGAGTTTAAGCTTTACTTATCTGAATAATACTTGCAGAAGCTCGTAAAAATTAATAGCAAATTAAGAAGTTGAAAATAAACTTAAGTATTCAAACAATGTGAAACCTTTTTGTTATAGATGGATTCAGTTCATTGTCGTTATCACGTACGACAGCGATATTGATAGTGGCATAGTGCAAAAAATATTATTTAAAACTAATACATGAAAATATATGGATTTGCCTGAGATTTTGATCCTATATAGTTAGGTGAAAATATATTTTTTTTCAGTTCTTTTAGTTTAGAAAATTCTAAACAAAAATTTTATGTGACATGAGACGAGTAGTACCCTGAATTTAAAGGAACAGATCGACAAAATATTTTAGTTCCTTCAGACAATTCCAGAGGAGCCAATTTATTTTTTCCTTCTATGGATCAAATTTTTCTTGTCATCCATCCATTATTTCATATTACTTGTATATTATTTCTATAAATAAGAAATTCTGTGAAGGTTCCTGAAGATTTCTAATTAAAATTAAGCATGGAATATTCAAATGCAACGATTGTGATCAACATCTTTTTTTTACGCAAGGCTGACATTGAAACACGGATATCGATCATGCCACCACCTTTTAAATGCCGAGTAAGGTGGTATTTTATTTTAATTGAAATTAAACAGGGAATATTAAACGCAAAGAACCCGGCTGGGCTGCACAACACCGCAAGCGACTTATTGCTCCGTCTGATTTTCTAATATTAAAGTTGGAGTTCAAGACATTCAATTCTTTATTATTATTTTTAATCGTATACCAAAATGTTGCACAACTGAACTTATGTGGGTGGATTGCTTGGTTCCCTAAAAATATATTAAGAGAATGATTTTTTTCTTTTAAAAGACTAAGTTTTTAATGGGATTGGTCCCTGCCTCCCTGGACCCTGGCTAAACTTGATCATATAACAAATATACAACAAAATCCTCGAGTTAAAATGATATGCCTAGTATACAAATTCAAATTGTTGAAATTCATCTACTTCATGAGTGATGCATGTACATGCAATATTTTGAAAGTTTTAAATTAATTTAGTACATGATCAAGTGATAAAAAAATGACGGAAAATGAATATATAAAATAACTTATAAAATACTCATTTTTTTACCGCTTGACTCTGTACTATATGAATTCAAAACTTTCAAAATTTTATATGTACATACATCACTCATGAAGTAGATAGATTTCAATGGTTTGAATTAGTCATTTGAAACAAATTCGATGTTCTTTTGAAGTTTTGTTCACAAAACTCTCGTGGTGAGCAACAATATACTATCCATAAAATCAAGAAAATTATGTAAATGATTCGGAATCGATTCAAACAATACAAATTTATGGCGGGTCGAACACTTATTAACCCCGTAATCAATCTAATAATCTACAAGATAGTTCATAAAGATTTACATTGGATTCGATATTGATCGATCCATCAGATATGATTAAATACTGACAAATCACCAATTTCCTATTACTGAAAAAAAGTTCTTATGTTTCCTTTTATATTAGCTAACAGTTAATTGATACAATTCTCGTATTATATGTTTCCTTTTATATTATTTTGAAGAGAAAAAAAATACTTTCATTAATCTATTTTTGCTTGTAGTTTTATTTGGGTGCAAATAGGGTACCTATAAAAAATTTACAATTATCACTTCTCTGAGTACCAAGCTAATGAATTTAAGCTTTAATTAGATCTGATTTATCAGATATATTAATTCCCTACCGAAAACAAACGAAGAAAATAAAAGGATTAAACAGGCCGAACCAAGATGCTTGGGTGGAGAAATTTTTAGAACGAGGCATAGTTTTATAATAATTTCGAATATCAAGTATATTTTTTTTATTTTTTTAGAAAAACAAAGAAATGGAAGCATATATATTTTGAAGATTTTTTTTAGGATGAGACGTAAATTTATAATTTTGTGTACATGCAAAAAAAATGCATATTCTGAAAAAAAAAAAAATTAAGTCATGGGACAAGTACACCAATATAGAGTAAATTGGGTTGCATGTCACCGATTAATACTCATTATATTAATTATACAGGAAACAAAAAAAAAAAAAGCGGCTTGGGATTTTTGAGGGGTAATTTTGTTGGAACATGAATCATTACCCTCTAACAAGATTTCTGAGTTCTTATCTTAACCAACCAAAAAATGCCTCAGCCTCACTCTCTCGCTCTCTTCATAAATATAATCCATCTCTCTCTTTCCTCATTTACATCTTGAATATTTTGTTGAACCCGGTGTACCAGTTACGAGATTTATTAACTAACATCCCCATTTTGGCCATTCCATTTGAAGAAATTAAGAAGAAGAAATGAAGGTGGCTGTGGTTGGGGCAGGAATAAGCGGCCTAGCTGCAGCGTACGAGTTGGCGAAAGCAGGGGCAAATGTGGTATTGTACGAGAAAGAAGAGCACCTCGGCGGCCATGCCAAGACCGTCTCTTTCGACGGCGTTGACCTCGACTTGGGCTTCATGGTCTTCAACCGGGTACGTACATTTTAATAAATGTGTCTCTCTCTGTATTGTTCTTGAATATAATTCATTAAAATTAAGATTTTCAAGAAACCTTTATGGTATCCATATAATTGTATATTTTTTTGGTTAATTGATTAACCTAGCTTGTCCTTTTTCTATTTAAAGATGCATTTTGTTATAGTACAACAGTCTTGAATGAAGACGTCTAATTGTACATTTTTAAGAAGTTTATATTAGATTTGAATATTGGCATGTATTTAAGATATGCTATCAGGGAGCTGCAGTGATAAAGGGGGAACGAATTATAGAAAGAAGGAATAAGCTAAAATGAAAGACGATACAATATATGAAATTACAAAATAATGAGCAGTTCTATTCGTTTTTAATTTTTCATTTTTGTATAAATATTTGAAATATAAAAAAATTGAAAATCTAATTAATACAATAATAATATATGAACCATTTAATTCTTACAAAAGACATCTTAGAAAATAGATATCAAGATTTAATAAAAACAATCTTATTTAATATGCTTGAAGTATAAATGTGTCAAACTGAAAATGGATTTTTTTTTTTTTTCATCTTTTGACAGTCAAAACATTACATGAAAGAATTTAACTTTATTTAACTAATTACTTTCAGACAGTGTACAAATGTGCAAAATATCATTGACGAGTAGTACACAAAAAGTAACAATGTTGTCAACCAATCAGCATCCACATGTCTTTCATGAATGTCTTTTAGTTGGAAAAAGATACAAAAATGTGGGGATATATCTCTGTACCAAGTAACTATTACAGGGCTAAAGTAAGACAGCAAGAAAAAGTCATAATATGTCTCATGCCAACTTGAGGTGTATTGAGTAGTACTGATACACTACGTGGCGCTATGATGTTCATAAAACAATTTCTTAATTTGTATGGATTAGACTTAGACAGTGTGCTGCTGCATTTGGGGAATTTTTTTTTATTAATTTGTTGGTTCCACAATTTTTTTTTTTTTTTTTTTGAGTAAAGGTTGGAGGTCAAGCTACCCAACTATTTAATACCCTTGTTATTACAACAAAGAATTTCTTCCATCTGGATTTCGAACACATGATTTCTCACATGGAGACCATGTGCCTTAGCCACTAGACCACAATTTTCTATTTATAGTCCAAAAATTGACAATAATATGCTTGATTTTTTAATATTGTATATCTTGAACGGTTTATAATTGAATGCATAGATTTATAGTGTTGAAATAAGTATTTTATAAGCATGCATGAACGTATGAGATGAGAGATTGAATGTGAATGTATGCGTTCAGATAATTCAAAATGCATGTAATTTTAGAGCCAACACATTTAGATATTTACCATGTAAATATGTATATAGACAATTTTGAATAATTGGGCATTTTGTCATGGAGTTTTACAGGAGTTAAAATTCATTTACAGCATAATAAGTTCATATTTTTTATAATATTTCTCAAACCAATTTTATAATTAGATAATATTGTAGGTGTTTTGTATCAAATTTCATATATTTTTATTATGAGAGTGTCTTCTATGGACATAAGGACCTATTTGTAAAATGAACATATTTTTATTTTCAAAGTTTAAACAGTCGATCCGAACCGTTCATCTTGTTCTCCATATTAATATGTGCTTGGAGACCAAATTTTACATTTTTATGAATTTTTTTACTATTTATTAAGATGGGTACAAAAAATATCAAATTCAGACCATTGAATTTTGTACCCATCTTAATAAATAGTAAAAAAATTTAGAAAAATATAAAATTTGGTCTCCAAACACATATTAATATGGAGAACAAGATGAACGGTTCGGATCGACTGTTTGAACTTTGAAAATAAAAATATGTTCATTTTACAAATAGATTCTTATGTCTATAGAAGTCGTTGCCTTTTATTATATATCCTCTTATATTTGTCAAAGACCATTATATAAATATACATCGTGGTAAATTTTAATCTAGTTGATGATGATATATAGAACTAGCTTGTATCAAATTTAAAATTAATATATATGATTAGCGTTTTCCAACTCATTTAATAAACACTTTACTTTTGCTATTAAATGAATATATTTTCCACCATTAAGGTAAATTTGTCAACTTGAAAAAAAAACAGGTAACATATCCCAACATGATGGAGTTGTTTGAAGGATTGGATGTGGAAATGGAGATATCCGACATGTCTTTCGCAGTGAGCTTGGAAGGAGGGAAAGGTGTGGAATGGGGGAGTCGAAATGGACTCTCCGGTTTGTTTGCACAGAAGAGCAATGCACTTAATCCCTACTTTTGGCAGATGATAAGAGAGATTGTCAAGTTCAAAGAAGATGTGCTCAAGTGAGTTCAAATTGTAATTTAAAAAAAGAAAACTAAAAGCAGATGGTCATTGCTAGTTGAAGCATATACAAGATGTGCCAAATGTCATTGCTGATGCTATGTATCATGGTCCCTTTGTTGCAAAAATGATGAATTGTCCTTGTGCATTTGCAATCATGTCCTTAATTTTTTGACACTGTAAGGTATCTTGAAGAGCATGAAACCAACCCTGACATGGATCGAAATGAGACACTGGAGCAATTTATCAAATCTCATGGATACTCCCAATTATTTCAGAAGGCGTATATTGTGAGTTCTCTCTCTTTCATTTGATGAGAATTAATATTCCCTCTGCGCTGCTAATTTTGTTTGTTGAATGATGATTAACTTTGTAATTTGAAATGAAAATAGGTGCCAATATGCGCATCGATATGGTCGTGCCCTTCTGAAGGAGTGATGAAATTTTCGGCTTTTTCTGTGCTCTCTTTCTGCCGGAACCACCACCTTCTCCAGGTAAACCTCTCGCACATTACTTGTTGTTGGGTGTGAATAGTCAGCTTTTGGCAAAAGTTAAGCGTGCAACTAGTCTCAAAATATTTGCTCTTTGTGGCTTGGAAACAACCTATAAGCATAGTATTTGGTGTAATTTACAAACAAAGAAATAACATATATTCTGTTAGCATATCTAATTTGTGCTCTTTCGTTGCAGCTCTTTGGTCGGCCACAGTGGCTCACTGTCAGAAACCGTTCACATTGCTATGTCAACAAGGTATAAATGTTATTCAAGTTAAAAAGACAGCCAGGTCACTATAAAACATTTCTTTCTGTGTGCGTCAATTAATGAGTTGTGTTTTAGGTAAGAGAAGAGCTTGAGAACATGTCCTGTCAGATAAAAACAAGCTGTGCAGCCACATCTATATCAAGCATTAATGGTGGTATGTTAATATTTCTGTCAATATATCTAACTTCTCTTTTAGTCTTTTCTATCAAGCATATCGTGATTCATGAAGTAAAATGCGAATTTTACTTCATGCTCATATCATTGATTCTATAGTTCAAAAAGTTGATCCGAATAGTTCAGAATGATATTCATATTGAAATGCATGTGCTTGGAAACAAAATTTTACATTTTTTTAAATTTTTTTACTATTTTTGTAATCACTGTTTTTCAGAAAATTATGGAGCGTCAAAAAACAGTGATTTTCAAAAATTCCAAAGATATAGTAAAAAAATTTAAAAATGCAAAATTTGGTCTTCCAGCACAATTTAATATGGAGATTAAGTTGAATGGTTCGGATCTATTGTTTGAACTTTAAAATCGCAAAATATGAGTGTGAACATGTCATTTACTTCATGAAGCACAGTAGCCCAACTCTATATATATGCATATATAACTAATATTTGGTAGTTGAGAAAAACCAGCCATTATGAATGGACAAGTAATATTCCAACATTATTATCATCTCTCAAATCTCATGTTCGTCCTTCTGTTGTTTTTTCTTTTTGTTACAAAAACTGTCATTTCAACTTCCCATTTAGTGGCCTAAGTGGGCAGTTTAGACCTGGAACTGATTTTTTTTTTCTTTTCTAAATTCAATAATCTGGAACCTGATCTGAAGCAAAATTCACTCAAAATATCAAACAGGGACATGAACTGATCTGAATTCAACTTAACCTGAGCCTAAGTCCAACCCACCGAACATGACACTTGAACCAATACAAAATTTCATTATAACCTAGTTTTACCTAAAAAAAAAAATACTCAACTAGTAATCTGAAATTAATTTTGTCAGGGTGACAACTGTAAAGGACCAGGGTCTCTAACCTGACTGACCCGAAACCTGAACCTGCCTAACTCAAACTCGAGATGACCTAGACCTGAATGAATTGAGGGCTGAAACAATCCAAATCTGAATTAGCGGAGACCTGAATGAGCTCAAACAATCCATTCTGAATGACCCGTGACACAATCTAAAACAACTAAATCTAAGCCTGACCTGACATGTCGAACTGCAACTTTTTGTTTCTTACACATCCAACCAGCTAATTCAAGTTGAGAATGCTTTGCAATTATCCAAAAGAGTGAGGCTACAGTACTATGCATACTGTGGATTGGTCTGTATTACGGATCAATATATTCATTTTTCAAAGTCCAAATAGTTGATCTGAATCGTCCAAATAGTAATTTTTTACCTATCTAAAAAAATAGTAATTTTTTTTCTAAAAATGTTAAATTTGATCTACAAGCACATGTTCATACAGAGATCATGTTAAATGGTTCAAATTGATTGCTTGAACTTTAAAAATAGAGATATTGATCCATAGTACGGACCGATATGCGCTATGCATAGTATTGTAGCCTCACTCTTATCACAATTCATGGGTGTTGTAAGGATATTTAAGGTGTTGTTTCTATTTTGTTTCTGAAGTGGGGTTGGACTATGGGATATGATCTTTTCTGCAATACTCTGTGGTGACCTAATTTCTCCCTTTCCTGTACTGGTTGTGTTTTCAGGATGCCGTGTGACAGCAATAGATGGTACAGATGAGATGTATGATGGGTGTGTAATTGCTGCACATGCGCCAGATGCTTTAAATATGTTAGGAACTGAAGCCACATACGAGGAGTCCAGAATTCTAGGTGCTTTTCAGTACGTTTACAGGTAACCTTAAAATAATGTAAACTGAAATCATGATGATAAGGCTTAAAATAATGTGTCATATGTGACCTGGGTGTTTTCTGATTTATATTGATCGACCTTCCATCAGGTCTAAGGGGACCAATCTGTGGTTACCAATATGCTTTATTTGAGAAATATTAAAAGTGGGTAAAATGTTGTTAAATGGCAGCGATATTTATCTCCACCGAGATATAAACTTCATGCCGAGGAATCAATCTGCATGGGGTGCCTGGAATTTTCTAGGAACCACAGACAGCGGCGCATGTGTCACCTATTGGCTTAATGTTCTTCAGGTTGGTGCTCTTTCTTTTAGTACCTTCATCCGATTATATTCTACAACAATTAGAAGTAACTTATAATACCCCAGTTTTATGGGTTATGTGGAATTGATGTCTTTCTACTGAAGCCTAGGATAGGTCAACCGAAAATGATCAAGCAACCCTAGATTTTGCATGTTTTATCGCACCATATTGCATTGCAGTTAGGTCATGTCAACTCAGAAATTGACATTGAGAATTCTTGCGCTTGAATCTATTTCAACTTACATTTAGATCATTTATATTTAATTTGTTTATTTACTTATTAATTTTCATTGAAGCATGCATCTGCAGAATTTAGGCTCAAGTGGTGCCCCATATCTGGTTACACTAAATCCTTCCTCTGTACCCAAACATACATTGCTTAAGTGGCGCACGAGTCACCCTTTCCCAACTGTCTCTGCCTCCAAGGCGTCTCTCGAGCTTGATAAAGTGCAGGGCAAAAGAGGAATTTGGTTTTGTGGGGCCTACCAAGGTACGTATATAATTTTTTGTATCCAATTCAAGTGTTCTCTAGGATATCTAGAATCAAATTTGAAATTAGATGTTTTGAAGAATGTAGAAATGGTTATGAGAAACAATTCAAATCGATCTATGTATTTGCAACAGTTGAATTTTCTTCAATTAAATTGTGGAAGACATAATTTTTTGTTAAAACATTTCAGGATATGGCTTCCATGAGGATGGTCTCAAGGTAATTATTTTGTTTCTAAATTAACGTAAATTACTGCAATCTATAAATCTATAGACATAATGGTGCATTCCCTTCTCTTTCTTCTTCTTGTCTAACACCACCTTTTAACTTCCCTTACCACCCATTTAGGTTGGCACTAGGAGATTTTTAATTTCTTCGTATTAATAAAAAATATCTATGTTCTTTTGCAAACTACAGATGTAATGTTTCCATTATATCAGTTAATGTTTGAAACTAGATTGAGCAACATGATTGATCAAAGGCTCTATATCCTATATAAGATCTCATTAAAACTGTCATGTAAATATTTTTCTCTGATGAATGTTCTGGTCCTTCAAGTTATTTCTTTTATTTTTTGCTAGAACCCAAAGGCTTAAAGCCTTAGTCGATTTCCCCTTACTTGTGTTGTGTAACTATTAATACAGGCTGGGAAAGCTGCTGCAAGTGGCTTTCTAGGACAGAGGTTGTCTCTATTGGAAAATCCTAAACACATGGTGCTATCTCCTGTGGAAACCGGTGCTCGTCTCCTAGTTACCAGATTTCTTGAGCAGTATGTCTCAGTTGGTAATTTAATGTAAGTCAAATGCTATCTCTTATAAGAAATTATGACCTGAACCAGCAGTGTATTTGCATACATATTTGGATGTGTTTGAATTATTTTTTTTGCAATATCGAGAGATTGAGCCCTTTCATTTTAACAAAATTTAGATTAGTGTACTATATCAAAGTGGGATATGGTCTGTTCCCAGTTGAGTTGTCAGCCAAGGGCAAAATTTAACCCTAACTTGATGTGATTCAGACTTCAGATTACACAAACCCACAATATCAGCCAGAATGAAAAGATGCTGTCTTTGTGTGTGCTGTCAACCAAATTTGTGTAAGGGAGAATGTTTCAGGGATAATACGAAAGCTGGATTTTGTAATGCCATATTAATTAGAATAAAATAATACTAATTTACCCTGTAGTTTGCATGAAGATGGAGGCACCATGTTTACCTTTGGTAAGCCCAGCAAGAAATGCACTGTAAAATCTGTTCTAAGAGTGCACAGCCCCTTATTCTACTGGAAGGTTTGTAACTTGTACCTTTATCCATTTGGTTTTGGAACTATGAAAAAGGGAAGAAAAAAAAAAAAGGTAAAATATGGCCTTTCAGTTGTGGTTTTTCTTCACATATGCCCAAATTACTCCTTAATATCTATTTTTTCATTTTTCAAATAAGTGTCGGAGAAATAAGTTATTGCTTGGATATCTCTGAGATTATTAAGATAACTCATATTCTTTGTACAACAACAAAATGGTTAACCATACAGTTATGGATTGCTAGGCTAGACACAGTTATATAGCTATGCTGGGCAAACAAATGAAAACCTCTCCGTATTTGTATAATTTAATTTCGCAGATGATTTTAATCATTCCTTCTGTTTTGGTTTTTAATTTTATAGGTTGCAGCAGAAGCAGATCTAGGCCTCGCAGATGCATATATAAATGGATATTTCTCATTTGTTGATCAAGAGAATGGTCTTCTTGACTTTTTCTTGGTAAAGGAAACCAACAAGCTTGTTTATTAAGCCTTAGAATATTATGCATGCATTTACAAAATGAGAAATGTTCATTATAGTTCGTGACAACTTTCTGTTATACCCTGACAAGACATGAAAATATCAGTACCCCGACAAACAAACAAAAAAAATCTTGCATGATCTTTGAGGCTTCATAGGACTACCAAAAGCACCTTTATCCCCAAAGAATATGATCTATTTGAAGGATAGCGATAAATGTCAAGGATATTTATCATAATTTACAGCAGTTTCAAGAGGTCATTCATGACTTTTCTAATACTCTGACTACATGTTAAAAGTGTTGTACCTTTGTAAAAGCTTTTGTTAACATGCAAATACTGCAGATTCTTATTGCTAATAGGGATCTGAAGAACGCATCTAGTGGCAATACCAATAAAAGGTTTCTTCTCTTCTTACTTTTTTCAACTTGTTATAAAGTGCAAACCCTCGCTGTTTAGCAATATTATTTTTCAGTTCACATTGATTGTACTAAGTATACCAGGTTTCTTCTCTTCTTTCTTTTCATTTCCTACAAAATGTTCTTTTTTGAAATTGCATTTCTGGAGATAACTTCCCTTTAATAATTTATTTGAGAAACAGTTAGCAATTGAGACTTGTATATCAACAATTTTAGTAATGTTGTTTTACGGAGCAGGTTGTCTGTGTTTAAAAATAAGCATAAGTCGTAGCTTCAATTGATTTGTGACAGTTCTCTTGACAACATCTTTTTTTTTTTTTTTATAATTTGTGCTTTCTCAAAATATTCTAATATTGCAAAATTGACTCTTTCTTTAAAAAAAATTTAACAGCTGGTTTAGGGGATGGTGGACCCCTATGTTATTGACGGCTGGTGTGGCATCTGCGAAGTACTTTTTTCGGCATATGTTGCGGCAAAATTCAGTGACACAAGCTCGAAGAAATATATCTCAACACTATGATCTGGTATGGTTAGAGGCATATTTTAATTATGTAATTGAGCCAAATTAGTGTAATTAAACTTAAATTACACCAAATTTTGAATCAGCATATCTGCATTGTAAAGTGCAGACCCTTGATTAAACCCAACTTTCTGCCTGTACATCCTCACTGGTGCTATGTTCCTTAAAATTAAAATTAAAATTTAGCATTAAATAATCCTGAGCTATGTAATTGTTTATTTGTTTAATACTTTAATCTGATTTTTAATTAATCAATACTAAGTTGTGCACTTAGCCGTTATGCCCAATTTGACATGAATTAATAATGGGTTACTTCATGAAGTTTCGATTAAACCTAATAATGCATCAATTAACACTTAATTGAGCAATAAACCTCATTGAAACCAAATTTTTCCTCATCTGACCTTTGCAGTGCAATTAAGGTCCTCATATCCTGGATTCTACACAGGGAAAAAGATAGAAAGAAAATAAATGTATAATGATTGAGAAGATAATTATCTTCAAAAAAAAATGCCAAGAGAAAAGCTAGAAAAAATAGGTGAATGTATAAATAACGGCTTCAAATAATCCGAATGCATGTTTTCCGTGTGTTTTTGTAGAGCAATGATTTCTTCTCCTTGTTCTTGGATGAGACAATGACCTACTCCTGTGCAATCTTTGAGGTTTGTTCTTCAACCTTCTATCCTAGTATTTAGATGAGCTTATTTTTGTCCCGATAATTTTGTGGGGTTGGGTCAATTCAGTTTAGATCTCAGTTCTATTGGATTAAGGACAGTTGAGTTTTTGGGTCAGTTGAATTACTGTTGCCTATATATTGATCGGACCTGATTCTGGCTTATATGGTTTACTGGTTCATTTGAGGCTCTAATCTCATTAAGATTCATGCTCTGGGTTGGGTTATGACCTGAAACCTGCAGCATCACACCAAGTATAAACACAATGTTCATTTTGACAGACAGAGGATGAGGATTTAAAGACCGCTCAGCTTCGCAAAATTTCTCTTCTAATAGATAAGGTATTGAGTTATACTTTGAATTTGTATTTGTTACTTTGTTTTGGTACTCTTGCTAACTGGTTAGAGAGAAGTTTCCTAATTTTCTCATTTTCCTTTCCTTTGTTACCACTGCTGAATAGTGAATTGAAAAGAGAACAAATGAAAATGCTTCTTTCATTCTCAATTTTTTTCTTTCATTTTTTTAATTGTATAAGGCTAGAGTAGGTAGCAAGCACGAAGTACTTGAGATAGGTTGTGGCTGGGGAAGCCTTGCAATTGAAGTAGTGAGGCGTACAGGTTGCAAATATACCGGTATCACCTTGTCAGAGGAGCAACTCAAGTATGCCACACAAAAAGTCAAAGAGGCTGGATTAGAGGTTATTCCTTTATAACTTAATTTTTCTAAAATGTTAATTGATTGCATGCAGCAACTTTCCATCCCATCGGTTCTAATCACATAATTCATATTGAACCTATCGACAGCTACAATTGTATAAGCATTATAACAAAATGTTAATTTCCTGTGGGGGGTCACTAAATGCTCATATTGCTTATTTTTCAGTCGCATCCAATTTGTAATTTTTATGTACTTAATTTCATAAGTATTGTTTGTATTAATCTGCTTTACAATGTTTCCAGGATAACATAAAATTCCTGCTCTGTGATTATCGACAGCTCTCACACTCTAAGAAGTATGACAGGATCATCTCTTGGTACGTAGGCTGTACCTCTCTGTTTCTTCTTAAACCAAAAAGAACGATGCGAAGAGTTAAATTGACAAGAATTTGTGAGAAGCCCTTCCTACCAATTTTAAGAGCTAATTTAGACTAGTGAGTAGGGAGGTGCTTTCATGCAATTCCTTCTTTCGATACGTGTCTTCCATCGATTCTCTATCAATTTTTTGTCAGTGAGAGAATAGTTGATTTTGTAGTGAGATGATTGAAGGAGTAGGGCACGAATACATGGGAGAGTTCTTCAGCTGTTGCGAATCTCTTTTGGCCGAAGATGGCGTTTTTGTAGTTCAGGTAATTCTTTTTGTGCCTCCTTTGTGATTTGTGGGATACACATGATTCCCATAAATGAAGTCCCTGCTGGTACTAATGGTCATTTCTAATACCCGCATTGGTGCCGGTATTTTGATGAATACTCAGATCACCTCAACTAGTCACCGTGAAAGAGTGAAGTTTAACAGTTTTTTCTTTTCTTTTCTTTTGACTGCAGTTTATATCCATTCCAGATGAGAGGTATGATGAGTATAGGTTAAGCTCGGACTTCATAAAGGAATACATTTTCCCTGGAGGTTGCCTCCCTTCTTTAAGTAGGATTACATCTGCCATGTCCACTTCCTCTAGATTATGGTAAATTCATATGCCCCCTCCCACACACACACACTCAATATGTTGCACTTTATAGTTTTGGATTTGAAATGCCAAGTCCTATTGGATGGTGGTTGTTGTTTATCAACATGTTGACAATTGCTGTTTCAAAAACCCTACTTTTTTTTTTCTGTGCCATGATTTTGATTTCCTTTTGGAACATGAAAAGAAATACCAGGAATGTTTAGTGTTTGCAAGAGATATTTCGTGGATTGACATTAATGAGAAAATATAGTTTATTGCAATGGATGAATAATGAAGATTTTTTTTTGCAATTTTCTCCTTTTGTTTTGATATTTTAATTATTCTATTTAAATTGGTTATCTTTCTTCTAGTGAGAAAAGTTGGAATCTCTACTGTTGTGTTCTCCTGAAAATTTTACCATATCATAATTTGAAAATAAGAAACAAACTTTTCTCAATAAAAAGTATACTGTGCGTTCATTAGCAGAATCATAAATCTGTTTATCTATATCATTTAATCCTTTAATGCTATAGCTTCATTTTCTTTTATATATCATGTTAACTTCTCTTCTTAATTGCAGTGTGGAGCACTTAGAAAACATTGGAATTCATTACTTCCAGACTTTAATATATTGGAGGAGAAATTTTGCTGCAAAGAAAGAGTAAGATAGTTGACCTTTTCTTCAGAAAGACTAATATTTTCTCATTTGTTCCATTTATTTTACTGTGAAGTTCTGCCATCTATTTGCCGCCAAGGATTTAGTTCATATGAGATGTTTGCGGTTTCATACTTGATGTGTTCTATTCCAATTTTCTAATGGAAGTTAAGTTGGCCTTTAGAATCTTTGGTTTTACAAGTCTCAATTATATATTTTCAGGGAAATTCTTGCCTTGGGATTTGATGAAAAGTTCTACCGCACGTGGGAGTATTATTTCCTATATTGTGCTGCTGGGTTCAAGTCATGCACCCTCGGCGATTATCAGGTACAAATTGATTTCATCAACCAGCCTTTGGTCTAGTGTATAAAGATAATGATCTTCCGTGTAGGAGGCCGTAAGTTTGGAATTTTTTTGTGAATATTAAAATAGTTGGGCGGCTTGAGACTATTATAGTATTTTGCCTGGGTTACTAGTTGCTTATGT
This sequence comes from Carex cristatella, assembly GCA_024447775.1. Lineage (NCBI taxonomy): Eukaryota > Viridiplantae > Streptophyta > Magnoliopsida > Poales > Cyperaceae > Carex > Carex cristatella. Next base: position 123,322 of record JAJHPF010000007.1, read on the forward strand.
GAGACTATTATAGATCTCAGTTAACCCATAAGCACCAACTAAACAGCACAATAAATAGTATATTTGAAAGTTAAAACTCGTTGAAATGTCGGTGTGCAGATGGTGTTTTCGCGACCTGGTAATGCAAGGAATTTCGGTGACCCCTATGGCAAATCTCTCTCAACCTGAAGCAGATTGGTTTATATTCATTTTCTTATTTGATTGGTTTATATTCGTCGCTGCTTAGTTCATCTATGTATGTTCCATGGTGCTATTAATAGTCGCAGTAAATAAATTTCTTATTTTGTAATGATTTGGGTCAGGAAAAAAGGAAGCGTTATTGACACCGAGAAAATCACTTTTTGTATACCGAAGCTTAATTCGTTCGTCCCAATGTTCAATAAAAAGCTCCACATTTGCGTACCAGTATATTTTGTCTTTATTTTGCGCTTGCTTGTAAAAGAACTGCACAGAACACTTTTTAGGGACAATTAAAATTGTTTTTTTTATGAAGAATTAAAATTGTTGAATATATATTTTTCACTCGATAATATATATCCATAAGATACAGAGCTTGTTAGTAAAGTGTAACAACAACTGACAAATTAAAACAGGATAAGAGATGTTGTAATTAAATGGGTGAAAGCGTATCTTTAAAAATATTTGCTCGTTCATATATTTTATCTATAAACGAGCCCAAATATAAGAGGATATTATAAAATATTCACCGGAAAATTATTGTGCAATAATGGTATGGCTTAATTAAATCGATCAATCCAGCTTCTCTTTTTAATTATCTTTATCCTTGTTTCATCCGTTCAAGGAAAGAGTAAATTTTTCTAAGGCTACCAAAACTTGGGTACTATTATTATTTTTATTCTAAATTTATTTTGTGGGTTTAAACTCAAAATATACTGAATCACCATCAAAATGTTTTCATTTTTACTTGACAGATCAATGATTTATGTTATTTTGTATTATTTTATTTGTTTTTTTAAGATCAAAAGTTGTTGAATGATGAAACACCAAAATAATTTATCTTTTAACTCTCTATATTTTGTATCAAATTTGAATAATTTAAATGTTAATTAAATCAAGATGATCAACGTTTAAATTCGTAATTTCATTGACTTTTAAAGTTGAACTGTGTAACAACATATTTTTGTAATCAGGCTAGATCCATATTTTTCATAAAAAAATAAAAATAAAGTTGAACTCACAAATTTTGTAGTGAGCTTAAGCTCCTACTAAATATGCCTAATTTTTCATACAAGTGCCCCAAGCTCCTACTAAATATGTCTAATTTTATATGCAAGTGTGAATATTTCATGTATCAAGTGTTTGTATCTAACATATTCTATCATTTTTTTTTATATGGCACTGGATGATATCTGAAAATATTAATATAAAATATTGCAAGTATTCATAACTCGTCATACAAATGAGAATAGTTCATGTATCAAGTGTTTGTATCTATAAAATTCTATCATTTTTTTTCATATGACACTGGATGATATTTGAAAGTATTAATGTCAAGTTTTGCAAGTATTCATACATTATCATGCAAGTATTAATAGTTCATGTATCAAGTGTTTGTATCTAACATATTCTATCAATTTTTTTTTCATATGACACTGGATGATATCTGGAAGTATTAATATAAAATATTGCAAGTATTAATACCTCGTCATGTAAGTGTGAATAGTTCATGTATCAAGTATTTGTATATACCAGATTCTATTTTTGTTTTTCCATATGGCATTGGATAACGTTTGAATGTATTAATATCAAGTATTGCAAGTATTTATACCTCGTAATGCAAGTGTGAATAGGTCATGTATCAAGTGTTTGTACATAATATATTATATTATTTTTTCTCCTTGTGGTATCAGATGGTGTTTGAAAGTATTAATATCAAATATTCAAAGTATTTATATCTCGTCATGCCTCAATTAATTTATACCTCGTCAATTATTGCAAGTATTTATACCTTGTTAAATATTACAAGCATCTGTGCATACCACGATTAATTTTACAAGAGTAGCCGAATAATATTATTGAACATTGCTTGTTTTATACTTCAATTTTATTTTTTGGAAATAAAAAAATACTTGCCACATATTTCACTATCGAAATCAAAATAATTTATCAAATATTGCAAGTATTATATCAAATAGTATTTGTACCTAACATATTATATAAAATTTCTTTTTTTTTTCATATGACACTGGATGACGCTTGAAAGTATTAATATCAAGTATTGCAAGTATTCAAAACTCGTCATGTAAGTGTGAATAGTCCATGTGTCAAGTATTTATACCTAACATATTTTATTATTATTTTTCGCAAAAAGTATTTTACAAGCATTTATAACTTAATATGGTAAATTCATGGAGGAAATAGACGCTTGCAGTGGCGGCCAGCCTCCGAGCAGGGAGGCAAGGGAGGAGTACTGCCTCTAAAGCTGCCACGTGTCCGAAGAGCTCTTTTTTGCTCTCCTCTGGTGAAATTTGAGGTTACCTCACTCTATACCACATTCCGTAGTGTTGTTGCCGGGCTGAGGCATATAGGTAACGAAAATGACGAAGGTGAGTCCAAAGTAAAAGTCGTTATCAAGACAATTAGAAAGGATTAAGTGAAGTCAGAGATGTTTTGGAGAACAGAATTAGGGGAACATATAATTACCCAAAAATATATGATCTCATAAAGCATATGTAATTTATGAATATTAATGTTTAATTTATGAGCGTGTGCTGGGTTCAGTTTGCGCACGGAAATTGAAACATACTTGCACGGATTTTAATGTACTTAGTACGGATCTTGATGCAATCGAATGGTCCTTACAAGTGCTGAAAAAATCAAAGAGTGCGCCGTGACCCAAATTTGAAATTCAAAGTCTGATGCGCAAAAGGGTTGTGCGAGCCAGTTTGGTGCGCCAAATAGTTGTGCGAACCTAGTGCGCCACATGAACTCGTGCACCAAGTGGTGCGCCAAATCCTTGTGCGAGCCTGAATTGGTTGGTGCGCGAAATCCTTATGTGGGAGTGTCATTTTTAGACAAACTCAGACCCGAGTGTCATTTATTATTTTAATCCAATTTTTCCGGTCGTTACAAAATAAATTTCGGAAATCAAAGCAACGCTAGCTACCAATATCTTTATCCCATTTCAAGGGGCTATTACTAGGGGTGCAAATGGATACGGATTATCCGCGGATAATCCGCTCCGAATCTGCTTATTATCTGTATTCGGATTAAACAGATACGGATACTTGCGGATACGGATAATTTTAGTATATGAAAAAATAATGCAGATACGGATATAGATAATTCCATGAGGATATAAACGGAGCGGATATCCGTATATATCCGGATCCGAAATTTAATCTTTCAACAGCTTTCAATTCATTTCATCCTTGCGAAATTTCTAAAAAAATATACATATTCGTTTAAGTCCAATAATCTTAATAGAAAAATCATATAATTTATTAGGATAATGGATTGGTTTTCTGAACTAATAAGCAATTAGTCATGCATAATCATCACTGTGCAAATTTAAAAAAACTATTAAATTTTTGTCAATTTAAGTAATCAAATTAGGTAATTTAAAATTATGAAATTTAGTATAATTACTCAATATCCGACAATTATCTGCTCCATATTCGTATTTGTATTCGAATCTGTATCCGTGGATTATCCGTTCCGTATCCATTTAAGACGGATATGGTTTTCAATTTTGCTATTTGTTTACTATCCGTATCCGTATCCGTATCCGTATCCACTTGTTGAAAAACGGATGCGGATAAGATATTAGTATTATCCGCTCCGTGTTACACCCCTAGCTATTACGGATTCCATTTTTCTTTTTCTTTGCGGAGATCATGATTGATTCCGATATTAGACCTATGTTTATTATCAAGAGATCATGATTGGTTCCTATATTAGCTAGCATGATTCCGAAATAAAACAGGTCAAAATTATTACGGACACAAAACTATCAAGTGTTATACTAATGATTTTTAGTGTTTAAAATGGGGATAATATAGATAAATCGGTTCCTTTACATTTAGATTAGATTAGATAAATTTACATACCAGGGTGTTGTTTTTTAAATAAAAATTATATATATAGCAAGAGAGGACCAACGCCCAATAAAAGTGGAGTAACTCGTAGAGCATCCTAATTTAATTTTTGGAAAAGTAAATGATATATGTCATATGTGTCAAAATTCGCGAACACTTAAATCTGAATAAATTTTAAAGTCGTTAGCACGAATCTTGATGTGAATTGAACATTTTCGGAAAAAAAAATTATAATATGGACCGAAGGCTTCGACCGGGCATCGATATTCGGTTCAAAAAAAATGACAGAAAAAGTCCATAAATCAAGTAATAATTTGCCCTTGCTCTCTCTATATGAAAGCTCAATTAGAAAGCCCGTAAATTGGTCAGGCCCAATTTTGTCTCCATCACATTTAAGGCCACAGTCTATTGTGGCACTGCCAGAGCCACACTATTTAGGTTCGATGCAATCCTAGCCAATTGGAACCTGCATTTACTCTACTCCTAATTCTTACAAAAATAGTGCGCAGCGAGTCGCCCAAATCAAAACATATCACTCGTTACATAACGGACTATATAAGTGGGTGTGACAGAATACTGTAATGAACCAAAACTCTTCTCCCAAATAGACAGAGACTCATAATCCGTCTTCCCTTGGGCCGATCCGCTCTCCTCTCCTCTTCTCTCCTCTCCACCTCTCGCTTTAGCAAACCCTAGTGCGTGTGCGTCCCTTGATCAATCAACTACTCTTGCAGTAGTTTCGATCGGAATCGAACCGAGCTTAGCGCGGATATCTGGTTGTCCCCACAGGTAGATCCTAAGCTTATTCTTAGATCTCTTGCTCTTGATTTTGTTTCTTTCATTGTTTAATCTGAGATTTTGACATGCGTATAGAAGTAGTAGGTGAATAGGCATTCTTTTAGCTTATATTAGTTACGCTTCTCTAAATTTCAAGATAAGATAATGTGTTTGAATTTTTTTCTTTTTGGGTAGATTATTGTGTGAAATGGCAGGAAGAGCGATCCATCAGCTTCTGAAGAAGCAGCCTCTGTTTCAGTCATTTGTAAGAACCATTCATCTGTTCTACTGACTAAATTGCCTCTTTTTTCTTCTTTTCATTTTATTATGTTAATTAATCTGAAGATATTCAACTAGAGCTAAATGAAACTTTTAAAAATCATTTTCTAAAATTGTAACAGTGTCCTGTTTTGAAATGCGATTTTTGTACAAGTTAAGAAAAACACATTTTTTGTGAGAATTTTATTAAAGGTAATCAACAAAAGCTCCTTTAATGAATCTTTAATTGGTTTAAATTTGAATTTTCACAGACACCGCTTTTGGTCCCATCCGTTGCATTCAAGCAGGAGCAGGAGACAATTGGGAACAAGTCTTTTAGAGCACTAGCATTGCTCGGAGCTGGTGTCACTGGTTTGTTCAGTTTCGCCACAGTGGCATCTGCTGACGACGAGGCAGAGCATGGCCTTGAGTGCCCCAGCTACCCCTGGCCCCACAAGGGAATCCTTAGCTCCTATGATCATGCTTCGTAAGTCTTCCATTATCATTTATCAAATCAGTGAGACCAAGCATTATGCCATGTATCGTCAATACATACACCACTTAGTATGATGCTAGTTGTAGTTTTGCTTGGTTCTGTTATGAGGTTTTCTCCTTTTATGTGCTTAATTGAAGCTTATGGGTTAACTGAAGCTTAAATCATTTTCAATTTTTTAAATGAATTAAAGAGCTCATACTTTGACTGAGTTGAAGTTTATTACTTCCCCTAGCTTCTGACCATTTTGTTTTCATGTTTGTGTTTCTGAAGTTTCTTAGCCTGGCATATAAATTGAAAGTACTGATTACAGAAGGATACTCTGATTGAATAGCAGGCTAAGGGTTCATTTTTTATGTGTGTTAGGGAGTGAAACTCAGTGAGTTCCCTTGATATTCATGCAAAGTGATGGTAATTACTTATCTTGAAGAAAAAAAGAAGAGAGAGAGAGAGAAATGGGAAACTGTCTTAGCACAGTTCACTCAAATTCATTTATCCATATTAGTTTAGTTCATAAATCAAGCGCTATGTGATGTGATTGTGAGGCATAACTTAAATATCAAAGCCAACATCAAAAGTTTGATCTAATATTCTAATACACCAAACTGGCTTGATAGTCAGCATAATTTTTTTTAAGCAGGTTCATGGCTAGGTTTTTGCATTGCAAAATTACATCGAAAGAGTTCATGCAGAAAGATTGATATTTCAACATCTCATTAGCTTTTTGCAAAATTTCCAGGATCCGGCGTGGCCATCAGGTGTACCAGCAGGTGTGCGCCTCATGCCACTCAATGTCTCTGATCTCATACAGAGATCTGGTAGGTGTGGCCTACACTGAGGAGGAGTGCAAGGCCATGGCTGCTGAGATTGAGGTGGAAGACGGGCCGAATGATGAGGGAGAGATGTTTACCCGACCCGGTAAGCTTAGCGACCGTTTCCCTCAGCCTTACGCAAATGAGCAGGCTGCTAGGTTTGCTAATGGCGGTGCCTACCCTCCTGATCTCAGCCTCATTACCAAGGTACTGTTTTAATAATATCTTTTTCAGAATGGTAATGTTTTGCTTCGTAAAGCATCATCATGTATTAAAAAGAGGTGGAGGCTACCATGTTTTGGGAAGTAAACCCCCTTGTTTTACTGCCAGTCCATATTTTGTGATTTCAAATTCCAAAAGAGTCGATCTGAACCGTTATCACCATATTAAAATGTGCATGGAGACCAAATTTTACATTTTTTTTGGAAACAAAAAAATTTACTATTTTTGTTGTTGTTGAAAATCACTGTTTTTTTTATGGTCAGTTTTCTGAAAAACAGCGACTTTGAAAAATTCTAAAAAAATAGTTAAAGTTTCTAAAAAATATAAAATTTGGTCTCCAAGCACATTTTAATATTAAGATCATGGTGAACGGATTGGATCGACTGTTTGAACTTTGAAAATGAAGATATGGGCAGGAAGTAAAACGGCATATTTACTTCCCAAAGCACCATAGCCCACCTCAGTGAAAAATATCTAAGATGTCACTGATGTACAGTGGATACAATGCGATGCATACCAATGTTTTATTGTGGTGGGGGTGGGTAATGCTCTGTCTTATTTTGCTGGGTACATGTGAGTGGTCTTGGTATGGTGTTTTTATGATGGTGCCCCAGGAGGTTTCAGGCGCAAGCCAATTGCCAGGATCGCAGTTATCTGCTAAAGCTGACTAAAGTAATATACCAAACATTGGGAAAAGATCACATGGGAAAGAGTTGTCATTTTTATATATGTTTTTTTGTTTTTCATTTGATATTGATTTTCTCATAATTTTATTCAGGCAAGGCACAATGGACAGAACTATGTTTTTGGACTTCTGACTGGGTATCGTGAACCTCCTGCTGGTATCAGTGTAAGTATTTATATATATGTTTTTGCCCTAAGAACATTGATAGTGTGAGATAGTGAGGATACATTATTTGAATTTGTTAATTTGCCCGATTTTTAAATATATTTTGTTCAGTGTATATAGATCAGTTTTTGAGGAAAAAAATATTGATCTATTGAAATACTGCAAGAAGTGCTTATGGATGCTTCCTAGTCTTTCTTATATAATGTATTGCCGATGTAATATAATAAGTTCCCTCGTTCTTTCTTTTTTAATTAATGTATTTCTAATTATATAATTTGGAATGTAATAGATCCGTGATGGTCTCCACTACAATCCGTATTTCCCTGGGGGTGCCATTGCTATGCCCAAAATGCTTATTGATGGTGCTGTTGAGTATGAAGATGGTGTTCCTGCAACTGAAGCTCAGGTAACACAATCCCCTTAACAAAATCGATACCAAAAATGTGTTTTAACATTTAATTTAATAAGTATCTTCGTATAGTAACGGAACTTTTTCTCTATTCATTGTATCCCATAATTTTTGGAATTTACACTCGTTCTTGAAGAAATAATGGTGATAAATTAGGGGTAAATTGGGTTGGTTTTCAAGCTAACACATGAACTAATGGGATGGGGGATGTTTCTCATGGTTTCTAGTGTGATACAGGATGGGTTTTTTTACATGTAGAAATGATTAATTCAAGGCTGGCTTCTTCTGAAATTTAATGAATTTAAACATTAATTTTGTTTAATTTTCAGATGGGCAAAGATGTTGTGACCTTCCTGTCCTGGGCAGCCGAACCTGAAATGGAAGAGAGAAAACTTGTAAATCTTTTTTCTATTATTTCTATAATTATATTAAAATGATCCCCCCCCCTGCATTTGTTTACAGCTAGTACTTGTTCAGCACCAGCCATTTTTGTTTATTGCATTTCTGAATTTCAAGTTTTACTGTTTATTTTTCAGATGGGATTCAAGTGGATCTTTGTACTGTCCCTAGCTCTCCTTCAAGCAGCATACTACAGAAGGATGAAGTGGTCCCCACTCAAATCACGCAAGTTGATCATTGATGCCGTCAACTAATCGCAATTGGCATCTTTTTCGGTTTCATGATGTTGACCTAGTTAATAATTTTCTTGCAATGCTCTTATGAGTGTTTCTATTTACAAGTAAATTTTTCTCGGAGAGTGGCAATTACTCCCTCATAATTTTTCTCCTCATCAGACATTTTTTTTTTCTCTTCTTTTCTTTTCTTCTTTATGAGTATTCTTGTTATATTTTAATATGCACCCACCAGGTTGGAATAAGCCTTTTGAATTAGTGTTCTATACTTTGTTCTGTTTTGAATTACAATATACATTGTATGCACAGATAACTGTGCCTTTGTTTTGAAAGTGTCATGTAGCATAAATCCAAGTCCCAACTCATTTATGTTTTTGCTAGGACAGCCCTTTTGGGTGTAATTTGTTCGTGTTTGCTTTCTACACCATATGTATTCTTAACGTATTAGCATTATCATTTCATACGTATCTGCTTATTATGATATATGAGATTATTGCGTAACATTAAACATTTTAAGGTGCTACCATTTGTTACATTAAGAAATTAGGAGCAGCATCCTGAAATGAGAAAGGAAAGCATGAGCTTCCAAAATCCAAATGCCGTTGGCTTCATTGTTGACATTATATTATTTATAAAAAAACTAATAGATTGAAAGGTGGTGACATTGGGAACATATATTTCCTCAGTAATGAAAACCAAAATTTCTTGTCAAAATTAAAAATAAAATAAAACTTTAATTATGTTGTTTACAGTTTACAATTTTCCTGTTATAATTAAGATTTGAATTGAAATTATTTAGTGTCGGTAAATTTAAAGGACCTGGTAATTATCCCCGCACTAAAATCCAAAAATTATGAGGTTCTAACAATTTGAACTTAGGATAGTATTTAAAATGACTAATTACTGTGTTTACCATGCTTTGAATAATTATTAATCTTTGTGAACATGAGTATTAATCTGTCTCCAACAGCGACAAAAAGTTGTCTCCACACAAATTGACATATTATATATGCATCGTCCCTGCACTAGGTCCAAAATTTACTATGAGCGACCACTAAAACATTAACAGAAACATGTAGCATTGATGTGTTTATCTTGAATAACAAACATATTATCTCTATGAAGATAACTGTATTTATATACATAAAAAAATATCCAAATTGTATCCCCGCACTAATTTCTTAATTTCTCTGTTTCGTTCCCGCACTATGGGGGATCACTAATCGGGGTCAAACTTCCTGGGCCAACATAATCTATGTAGTATTTATCCTTCAGTTCAAGTATCAATCCACTATTTATCCATTCGACATAGCAATATTTATCCATAATCTACATAGTATTAATTTTTAAATATTGTAGTATTATTCTTAGACAATTAAGTATTTATATTAGGCATAGTAAGAATTTATCTTGACAAACTAGAGTATTTATCTTTTGATATTGAAGTGTTTATTCTTTGATATTGAAGTATTTATCTTTATACATTACATTATTTATCCATTGGATTGGAGTATTTACCTTAGTCAATTAAGTATTTAGCTTAGACATAATAAGTATTAATTCTTAAAACTTGAATTATTTATCCTTAAACATTGAAGTATTTATACTTTAATATTAAAGTAATTCTCCATTAGACATTGCAGCAATTTGAATTTATTCTTAAAAGTTTGAAGTATTTATCTTTTGATATTGGAGTATTTATTCTTTATATTGGAGTATTTATTTTTGGACAATTAAGTATTTATCTTAAACATTCTTAGAGATCGCGGGGAAAAAAGAAATATTCAATTTTGAAAGGAAAAATAGCGATGCAGGGATATTGTTGGGACTAGATTAATTAAATCAAAGTTAATTAAGGTAGTTAATTAATGTGGGGATGATGCTAATTAAGGTAGTTAATTAATGCGGAGAGGGTGCGGGAATTAAAGTAGTTAATTAATGTGGGGATGGATCTGGAAATGGTGAATTAAGATAGTTAATTAATGTGGGAGGGTGCGAGGATGGATTTGGGGAGTTTAATATAATTATTCAAAATTAAATTGTTTAGCTTTAGTGTGCAAATTGTTCCATAAATGATTTATAGATTTTGAATTTTAACATAGAGTAAGGCTTAGGTACTATGGATAGCATAAGGCTTTTCGTGCTATGGCCTGAAAAAATTATTGTATAAATTTCAAACTTCGATCTTAGTAGCTCAATAAATTGGTTATATAATGAACTTGTAGAATACTAATTTTTACTATATTGAAGTTTTTTTTATTATTTTTTATGATTTATGAAATATGACAAAAGATGGCTTAAAAATAAAAGAAAATTTATAATGTTCTAGGTCATTTTTTTTTCTATCTTTCATAAGTCATAAAAAAAGGAAAAAAAAAATCCAAAAATAGTAAAAATTGGTTTGCTACAAGTTCATTATATAACCGATTTATTAAGCTACTTCTATCGAAGTTTGAAGTTTATGCGATACATTTTTTAGACTATAGCACGGAATGTCTTATGCTATCCATAATGCCTAAGTCTTACTCTTTAACATATTAAAAGAACAAGTTTGGCAATTACGGGTAAAGATATTGACAAAGCTAGTCTGACTTCATGCAACACACGATTAATAGAAACAAAATAAAAGGTACATAACTGGTGTGTTGCATGAAGTCAAATCAGCTCTGACGATATATTCACCCATATTCAAGTCAGGACACCTCTACATGGGTGAAAGTAGATAGAGGAAATGAGAGTAGTTTGGGTCCGATGGGTTCTATAACTGTTCGATCCGTATTAAGATTCATGCGCACAGATATTAAAGCAGATGTGCACAGATCTTAAAGCAGATAGGAGAGTTATGGAATCCATCAAACTTAGTTTGAGTCCGGTGGGCATCAGACCCAAACTGCTCTCAGAGAAAATGGGGTGCTAAGAACTTTGATTTTTTTTTTTTTTTATCTCCTTCAAAAAATTTAATTTTTTGCAAAATATACTATTAGTCCCTTCATGAAATAAAATTATAAAACACTTATTTATTCAATATCCCTATGTCAGTTTTCTGGGTCCGCCCCGCGCAAGCTAAGCTCTGCTGTCCGTTAAACAACATCTATACTGGGACATGAAATCAGGAAACATAATAGCAAGGGTTGTGCTTCTAGTGCTGTTCTGGATTGGTAATTGGATTTTACTTTCTGATACCCGGAAACAAATCAGACACAAAACAAAAAACCAAATATTGTTAAATTAAAACTACTAACAAATTTACTGAAGATAAAAAGGAATTCGCAATGAATAATTGAATCCTTTTGAGTGCATATAAATTACACAAAGAATAAAGCTAGTTCATCATATCATGTCAGAGAAGCAGCTCTTCTATATCTAAAGCTGTAGCCGATGCCTGGCTTCTATTTGCCTTAAATATTTCTTTTTTTTGTATTTTTACAAAATTCTCTACACACAGAAACTCTCTCAAGCCGATTTATTGACCATGTCACAATTAAAAGTCAGTGCCTTCTGCCATGATATGTACTACTAGTGATAAAATCTTTAATCACCTCTTGCCCGCTTAGCTGGCGAAGAGACGCCACAAACGGTATTATCAGACTTTGATATTTTATGCTTCTTGCCATCTTGTTTGGATATTTCTTCGGATACATTGGTACAATTTATTTCACCACAACCGATTTCAGAGGTGAGTAATTTTTCGTACAAAGGCGGCTTAAGATCAGAGCATTTGTTGAGTGTTAGTTGATCTATGCTCTGTTGTTGCTTCTCTACAATCATCTGGAGGTATTTGCATTGCTCTTCCATTTGCAACTGCAGCTTTCTTTGATTCTGTTGAGGTCAAATAAAAAATTGAAAATTAATTAGCCGTGAAAAAATCCGATAATTTGGTGCCTTTTGCAAACATCTCAAATAAGACGTGTTTGATGCAAATACAATATAAATATATATTTTTTTGTTTCAAAATAGAAAACCATTATAAAGCAATCTTACATGTCAATAAAGCACACTTTTCGGGTTGCATTTTAACAGAGGTCAACAGTTTTTATTTTTATATGAAATTATTCATCAGTTACATGTGTTCGTTGCTTCCAGGCAGATGACCTTTCAAATATATAACTAAATATTCAAATTTCAGGAACTATGATGAAGGTGATTAAAATTACCTCTAGCTGTTCATGCAATTTCTTTTGAACGTCCATCTGTGCACGCAGTGCTTCATTGATACCATTTGCTCTTTTTATGTAAAGAGAATAAAAAGAAAGAGGTAAGTGGGTTATTCTACATGCAAAGTAAGACAACATGCAAGAATAATTCCATGTATAAAAAGAGATTAAGATATGAAAGTCGTTTGTTTTTTTCTATAAATTCAGAACCTGAATGTAGATACTGAACTGGAGAAGCGGTTAAGTGTGAGATCATATTCTATGTAAAACCTTAAATGGTTGGTTGTTTTACTTCCTTTTATTATTTTTCAATCAATTTATTTATTAATGTACTTTTTTCTGGTCTGTTTGGAATAACCACAGATCTAACAAAAGAAACTGAGAGATCGACCGGAGGGTAAAACAATTTAACAAGAACAACTCATGTTTCACTATAGTACGAATACTGCTTGTTACAAAAAATGATAATAATAATAATAATAATAATAATAATAATAAAGCACAATTGTTAGTGCAGATCAACTCACTTTTCTGGATCAAAAGATGGCAGATCTTCTAGTTGAGCAAGCTTCATTCTCTCTGTTAATTTCGAAAAAGTAATAGAACTTTATAAATTGCCATAACCTAAAGTAGGAGCCAAAAAAAAAAACATAGAAAAGGATAACATAAAAAAATTAGATTATATAGAATCTATGTGCAAACCTTCAGGTGACAACTCCGGTGTAGATCTAGCTGTTCGATACTTCTGCAAAATACACGGTGAAAATCTTATAGGTGCCGAGAGAATCATAAAACCTAGTGTAAATAAATAGACAGTACAGAGATACTGGTACTAACAAAACACAAACAAAAGGAAAAATGTTTCCTTTATAAGGATAGGAGAGACCCAAAGAAACTGTCTCAGTACCGAGCGGTACCAGTTAAGGTGTGAGATCATTATCTCACAAGTAAAATGAAATCAATTGTATGAGAGAAAGCACGGACAAAAACCTGGAGATGGCTTTTGACATGGTATATGCTCAATCCATCCACATTCATAAGTTTCAGTACTCCTTTTGGAGTTGCTTCTGTAACATTGTTTAAAAAATAAAAAATAAAAAAAGAATCAACTTTTGGTGATTGAGCTTTCGGTTGAGGCGTAAATGAAATATTCAAAAGTTGGTTGGGTTTGAAGCTTGTGTTTATCGTATACTGTACAGTTAACTAAGTCAATAACAAACCAACCTAATGAGTGAGGCTATGATACTATGCATAGCGCAAATTGGTCCATACTACGGATCGATATTTTCGTTTCCAAAGTCCAAATAGTCAATCTGAACCCTTAAATGTTATCTCCATATGAAAATGTACTTGCAGACTAAATTTTACATTTTTTAGAATTTGTTTTACTAATTTTTTAGATAGGAAGAAAATCACATCTTTTGAATGTTCAGTATTTTTAGATCAAGTGATTTTCTACCCATCTAAAAAAATAGTAAAAAAAATCTAGAAAATGTAAAATTTGATCTACAAGTACATTTTTATATGGAGATCATGTTGAATGGTTCAGACTGATTGTTTGGACTTTGAAAATTGAGATATTGATCCATAGTACGGACCATTATGTGCTATGCATCGACCTAAAACATATATCACTGAAATCCTTGAACACAACTCGGAAAATCAGGAGCTATTTTTCAGATTTAGTCCAAACACAAATGGTCAAAACCACATAAATTTGCAGAAAACCCCCCTACCTTTCTTTTATTTTCAAAAAACACCTCATGCTGTTAAAAAAGCTCAATCACGAATTACCTTTTTGTGCCACTAGTATTACAGTTTGAGTATGTACCAAAGGGGCCTCTTTTCAATATCTTGAACAATTTCATAGTTCTTTTCAGAGATGTTCTCACACACAAAAAAAAAATACACTTACTTTCGCCTCCACCGAGCTTGTTTACAGCCTCGACGAAGCGATCATGCAGCTCTTGGGTCCACCTCATGCGTGGCTGCCTACCTGGCACGGCTGCATTTGAAGAAGAAGAGGGGCTTGCTATACCACATATCTCATTTATGCTGTTAGAGTTGGAGGGATGGCACAGGTTTAGCTGCTGGTTTTGATCAGAAGTGTCTGTGGCCTCTTCGCTTACAGAGTATGCCACCTGTAAAACACATAAAAGTTGATTCAACTTATCTGTTAGGGTTAAAATGCCCCATTATTTTTGTGCCCCAATCATGCCTCATAGTCTTATCTCTATTTTCAATATTCAAAAAGTCGATTCGAACCGCTCAACGTGATCTCCATATTAAAATATACTTGAAGACCAAATTTTATATTTTTTTAAAATTATTTACTATTTTTTTAGATAGGTACAAAATCATTGTTTTTCACAAGATTCTGGACCATCCAAAAACAATGATTTTATACATATTTAAAAAAAATAGTAAAAAATTTCGAAAAACAAAAATATAAAATTTGGTCACTAAACATATTTTAATATGGAGATCATGTTGAGCGGTTCGGATCGACTATTTAGATTTTGAAAACGAAGATAAGCATGTGAGGAAGGAAAACAATGAAGCATTTTAACCCTACTCTTCTTTTATTATGTGAATATTCTGATTTATTTATTTTTCTCAGGTTTACATCAAAATAAGAAATTTCAACAGTAAATCACCCAACAATTGATCAAATTATCACCTGGGCTTGAGAATCGGTAACTACCATATTATCCAAAATTTGTCCCCAGCTTCCATTCATTAATCCCGCGACATCAGGATTCAATACAGGATCAGAACCATTTTTCAAAACATCTTGAATTTTTCCTGAATTTACATTCTCCAAATCATACTCCAAAGTTCCTTGAAAAGGTTCTTCAGTCCAGTTATACTGAGGGGCGTAATTGGGATTGTAGACACCAGGAGAAAAGAGTGAATTGGTAGCATGAGACCCGCTGTTGCACAAAGGAAGGTTAATTAGAGGTGTCATGGAATTGGTTCTAGCTTCTCTCTCGGTATAAGACGACCCGGGATTTTGCAAATAAGAATAGCAATTTCCGGGAATAACTGGGGTTGTAATTCCGGGTAAAGGAGAGAAGATAAGACCGGGAATTTGTGTATTTTGTAAATGATCCATGTTTGATCTTTGAAATGGCAGATAATTAGCGAGCTCAACTGAGCCGTTCATGTATTTTAATATCTCCTCTTTCTCTTATTTCTCTCTCTCTATCTCTCTAGTTAGCTTTGAATTTTGATACCTGTTCAGTGATGAGAGAATTAGTTAGAATCAAGGGGTTTAGAAATTAACCTATACTGTTTTGTATTGCATGGTGTTGGTTTCAACGCTGTACCAATACCAATTTAAGCCAGATTTAAATCTCGGCTAATCAACTAAAGGATTAAACAGTAATCAGTAAAATAAAGGGGAAATATTACAGACGCTACTGGTACCAGACAATACTCAGCTATAAAATATTTAACTGGATTTTTTTTTTAAAGGTTAGTGGCTTTAAATGACTACTAACTGGATTATTTTTGAGTTGAAGCAATATAACTAGTAGATTATTGATGAAGAAAAATTAGAAATTTTGGATCAGCATGCTCGTAGAAAAACCTCTTCCTTTCTTTTTCTTTTGGTAATAAAGCTTAATAAACCAAAACTTATCTTTTGATTCAATTATTCTTTTATGGTCTGATCTCTTCAAAAAAAGTATTACATTTCTTTTACATATACGTACCAATTATTATAAGAAATTACACGATAATAATATCTTCATTAAACAACAATCTCATGACATTAATACGATCAACAGCAAGTCCCACAACAGAGAAAAACAATCCAACTATTTTTGAAAAATCAAAGAGGCCGAGTATCAGAGGAAAAGAAAAGGGGTAACTCTATATACTCTGGTATTGACCTCACAACAAAGCAAGTCAACAAAACAAAAAATTAAAGTCGAAACAAAAATCGTTTATAATCAACAAAATTATTTTTCAATTCCAAATTCGCGCTAGGAAATAAGCATCTGATAATACTAAACTAACCAAGAGAAAATATCAAGATATGAATACAATGTTCTATTCAAAATAGTAAACGAGAAAAGATGTAAATGTTCCATAAAAGGTAAAGTTGCCTGCTTGAATTGAAATATATATGGATACTAGAATTGAAATTACACAGATTTCGTAGTATGCATGACAAAATGAAAAAGGGGTAGCACTTTGAAACAGATAATATTAACAAAATATCTCCAGTTCAAGAAACAGGATTAGAATCGTCGAATCAATCCCTTGAAAGTTGAAAACTGAAAGAGCTTTATCTTTTAGTACCTTCAGTTTATAGTGAAATTTCAGATGAAAGAGGAAAGAAGCAAGCTTTGCTCGAGCAAAAGACGTCCTCGAGAGAATCGAAGAAATGGGGAGGAGGAAGAGAGATGGTCAGATGGCCAGATGGCTTCGCGCTTATATCTTTCTGTTTCTCTTCTCCCATAGTCCCATTAGACTTAGAAAGAGAAAGAGAGATAGTGCTCTGCTCACCAATGACAATTTTTAATTCCCTGTTTACGTGGCTTCCCTATTCCTTTTCCATTGACGGAGCTTTTCATTTTTGCAAAACAACACCTTCAGTTAACTTAACCCCTCAATTTTTTTGATATGATACTATTTACACAATTTCATGAAGTTCATTCTCCAATAATTTATAAGAATGTGAGAAAAATAAAAATATTCTTGTTTTATCGATAAAATTATTTTATAATATTTGTCTTTTGTAACTTTTTTAGATAGATAAATATGGAATTCAAGTTACAAACTTTAAATATTCACAATAAATAGTTAAATTTCTTAGTATTTTTTTCTTTAATGATATTAAAAACTAAAATTCTCAGATGCAAATTCTAAATTATGAGTTTGTGAGTTCAAATTGATTAACAATACTTTTCTAGTTGCACTTGTAACTCTCTTAAACTGATTGATTGTCAAAAGAAAGTTAAATCACATACATTTGTTGGCTTTTCTAAAAAAAATATCACAAGAAAAATAGATTTATTGTACAAATAATAAGAAGAAAAATATTAGTCAAGCTAGTTTGATTGTTCATTTCTGATTTCAAATTCTCGATTTTGATCGATCATATTTGTATATCTTACCCTATACGATAAAAGAACAAAGCGCATCCATAAAAAAATTGATCCAAAATTAAAACAAAAATAATCTCAATACGCAAATCACTTTTGTATTATAATGTCTCTATAAACATTCATTGCACTAAACTATCTAATACTATGTCTCTATAAACATTCATTGCACTAAATCAGAGCTGATTTTATTGGTAAAAAAATAATTAATTAGTCTGAAAATATCAAAAGTAATAGGGGTGCTTTTGCAAATAAGATATTGAAAATAAAATTCGTGTAGTGTAGTTTTGCAAAGAAACACTTGCAGTCTTGTATTACTGGGGCCCCACTTTTCCCGCTTTTTTTTACTGTTCCTTTATTTATTTTGGTGCATTCTCAGGTGGACCGGTGGACCGCACCCAAAAACTAAATTAACAGTTAGTTCCGGATCTCCTATAGTTTTTTTGTGTGGCACAATACCACTTTGGTCCTAGACTCCTAGGCTCCCACCAATACCATGGTGATAAGTTCCTAATTCGGATATATAATTCGAAAATAAGTTGCTAATTTATATGCGAATAAAATATCAAAATATTGATGTTTTATAAAATAAAAATTTATTAAATTTTGCTAATAATATGAAATAACTATCATGTTGTTTGCATAGTTTGTCAAATTAAAAAATTATTTAAAGAAGGGTTAGAAAAGAATAAATAGTGCAATGCGGATATTATTTAAAGAATTTTGTTAAATGATACAAATAATGATTTTCTAGATTCTTCACTAAGATGAGAAAATTCGACATTTGTTAAGAATTTTAAAATTGACAAGCTTTCTAAAAAAATATCAATCAACGGTATAAATTAATGCAAAGTATTTATAATTTTCTATTGGACTTTCTAAAATCTAAAATTAAATAATGAATAGTTGAAGATAAGAAACTAAAATATTATTATAAAATTAGGTCAAAATGCTGATTTTTATGCTTAGTATTATATTGTGATTTGAGATACAAATATCTTTAAGAAGCATATATACATTATGGCTTAAAAAATATCGAAACAAATCCAAAAAATTACATTATTACTCTTTTCTCTGTTAGAAGTTGTGTGCAGCTAATATCAGAGCCTACAAAATTTTGTAAGCTTGCTAACGATTTCTAAGAAAAACGTCCAATAATCCACTCTATATAAAATTACGCATAAATAATGTTAAAAATATTCTGAGAAAGTGTGATTCTATAAAAAAAAACTTAATTTGCACTTACATCACACTTTTCAATCTCGAACGAACTAAAATGATATCTTTCTACTTGCTCATTAGAAGAGGCCGGAATTTTCTGGCGAGCCACGTATTTCTCAATATTTATCACCAAAATGCCACACGAAGTATAAACAGAATCCTGTGCCGCAGAAGAACTAGGTGTATATCAGCTGTGGATTCAATGAAACAATCTGACATGAACTGAGCAAAACAAGGACTCTTACAAGCTCATTAAAAAATAAAATCTCTAACAGGTTAGCAAGGCCTTGGATTAATTAGTTGACATTATTAAGAAAATACAATAGTTAATTGGGATTGACCTTGCAACTAATAAGCTCATTTGTGTATTAAATACTTGATTTCTCTTGAAATTAGATAAATTATGTTATCTTTAGACAGCTTCCAGGCTGGGATTAATGACCAAAATTAATTAATTGTCTGCAGAATCTTCCTATTGATTTGTTTTTTGGATTAGATCCAGTGAAGGGGCAAACACTTACTATTTTATAAAAATTGATCAATTTGGGGTCTAAACATTTTTTTTATTACTACTAGGCTAAACCCTAGGTATAAACATTCATGTCGATATATTGTATAATAAGTTCCAATAAAATTTTACTATATAATAAGTTTCAATAAAAAATTTAGTCCAGCAGTAAAGAACAATAATTTATGTGTGAGAAGTTGCAAATTTGAAAGTCAAATAAAAAATTCTTATAGTAAAACAGTTGGGTGGCTTTAACCTCCAATTTTATGAAAAAAAAAATTTGTTGGGACAATAATTTGTCGAAATTAAGGGATTAGAATTTAAGAGAGCTTTACAGAAAATTTGTCAAGCATTATCTAAATAATTCTCTTATACCTTTTTTATTTGTATTTTCTTATACTTTGTTATAATCATCTCTCTTACATGTTTCATTCAAGTGATATTATCTTTCCAACATGACCTAATTTCATAAACTTAATTAACAAATTCAGTATAATTTAACTGAAATAACGATTATAGTCCATATTTTATTGGGTTGTTTTAAAATTGTCAGTTTTCTCGATATAAAATCAAATTGAGTACTTATTTTATTATATAAGATATAATTTAACCATACACTCTTTCGGTCTTTTGTTGAGGAGGAAACATAAAAAAAAATACTTGACCTACAAAAGATCTGAATATTTTTTTATTTAGAACTAAAAATTTATTTCCTGCAAAAAAGAGGAGTTTAGAAAATTTTCGAAAAATAGATCACACTGCATTAATGGTACGGTGTAAGAGTGGTGAGAAGCCTCACACCGTGACATTGATGCGGTATGACCAATGTTCGAAAAAAGCAATATGCAGTGTTAAAAAAACTTACACCGTGCTATTGATGCGGTGTGGTTTATTTTTCGAAATTCCCCTCCAATCCTTCTCTTTTCATTTAGAAATAACTTTTTATTTCGATATTAAAAAAAAAAAAAACAAGAATAAAAAATCTGCATATATATTTTTTTTCAGATGAGAGATCACTTTACAATTACTTTTCAGATTTTTCATTTTATTTTACTTTAATTTTAGTTGTCAGACAATGACAGATATTAAAGAAAGCAGAAGACTTTTATGTGATATATTAATTAAATATTGTCTGGTCCTGATGCCCAACAGCCCAAGTGCCCAACTATGGATTCATGAGAAGAATAACAAAAGGGTAATGGACCCCACCAATTGCCACACTATAAATCCAAAAAAAGTGAGACAAGATTCACTTAAGATAACCATTCAAAGCGGTGGAATTGATCTTTTATTCAGTTATGTATACATATTTCACTCAAAAAAAAGTTATATATACATATATTATTGAAGAATTCAGACAAATTTAATAGACATTATCTAAATAATTCTCTTATACCTTTTTATTTGTATTTTCTTATACTTTGTTATAATCAGCTCCCTTACATGTTTCATTCAAGTGATAATATCTTTCCAAC
Source organism: Carex cristatella (assembly GCA_024447775.1). Taxonomy (NCBI): domain Eukaryota; kingdom Viridiplantae; phylum Streptophyta; class Magnoliopsida; order Poales; family Cyperaceae; genus Carex; species Carex cristatella. The sequence goes on from JAJHPF010000007.1 coordinate 144,305, forward strand.
ATGACCTAATTTCATAAACTTAATTAACAGATTCAGTATAATTTAACTGAAATAATGATAATTGTCCATATTTCTTCGTCGGTCTAAATGAAAATTGGGTTGTTTTTAAATTGTCAGTTTTCTCAATATAAATCAAATTGAGTACTTATTTTATTATATAAGACATAATTTAGCATATACTCTTTCGGTCTTTTGTCAAGGTCGAAACATAAAAAAAAAAAAAAAAAAAAAATACTTGACCTACAAAAGATATGATTTTTTTTATTTAGAAATAAAAATTTATTTCCTGCAGAAAAGAGAAGGGGGTTTAGAGAATTTTCGAAAAATAGATCACACACTGCACTAATGGTACGGTTTAAGTGAGAAGCCTCACACCGCGCTATTGATGCAGTCTGACCATTGTTTGAAGAAAGCGATGTGCAGTGTTAACAAAACTTACATTGTGCTATTGATGCAGTGTGGTTTATTTTTCGAAATTCCCCTCCAACCCTTCTCTTTTTATTTAGAAATAACTTTTTATTGCGATACTAAAAAAAGAATCATATCTGCATATAATTCTTTCCCCAGGTGAGAGATCACTTTACAATTACTTTTCAGATTTTTCATTTTATTTTACTTTAATTTTGGTTGTCAGATAATGAGAGATATTAAAGAAAGCAGAAGACTTTTATCTTATATATTAATTAAATATTGGGGAATTTCACGCGTACCCCTCAAAAAATTTAAAATTACGTATTACCCTCTAAAGTTTAAAATTATGTATTCTTTCTCTAAACTTTAATCTCAATGCACGTTAGATCAGCACGTATATTGAAGCGATGCGCACAAATCTTAATGCGATGCACACGGATCGGACGTAGAGGAACCCTTCAGATTTAAATTTGAGTCCGATTTGCTTTATAAGCTTTTAATAAAGAGTAAAATGAGTATTTTAAAAATTTAGAATGAGTTTTAATATAAAAAATAATAAAATGGATAAATTTGTGAGTTTGTAAAGTTTATAGGGGAAAATACGTAATTTCAAATTTTAAAAAAGGAAATACGTAATTTTAAAGTTTTTGAGTGGTATACGTAAAAGTGGGGCCATTAAATATTGTCTGGTCCTGGTGCCAACTATGGATTCATGGAAAGAATAACAAAAGAAGTAACCCACCAATTGCCATAGTACAAATCCAAAAAAGTGAGACAAGATGCACTTAAGATAACCATTCAAAGTGGTGGAATTGACATTTTCTTCAATTATATATACATATTTTATTGAAGAATTCAGACAAATTTTATACTATCTATATATATTATTGCACAATCCAGATTAATTTCAACGGTCTAGCAAACCCAATTTGTCATTAAATTGTTCATTAATTCAAAGGTCTATCAAATCAAATTTGTCATGAAATATCAAGTATGGTTTAAATTTTCCAATTTAAATGAAAATTTTAATCAGATCTGCTTGAAAAGCAATCTATTATTTGAATTAATGGAGAGGATTGTGGCCTCAGGTGGCTCTGTACTTCAACGAAAAGACAGAAGTTGGCCTTTGTCAGCTGGGAAGAGATGACGGATCAACGGACAGGATTTAAAAAGCTTTTTTTTTTTTTTAATTCAGGATTCAAGTAGTGGAGTACTCGTGGAGTCATGGAGAGGTCAGAATTAATTATAAAGGGAAAAAAAATCACACAATACACCCAATACTTTATCATATTTGCAAGAACCATTTCTCTGTCCAAAATAGGTCCGGTTCGGTTGCTACACTGTTCCCGCGAGAAAAAAAAAATTCGGTTCAACTGAATTTTTTTCCCATGTGAACAGTAATTTTTAGTTTAATTTCCGTGCCCATACTCATTTTCAATAGCCCACCGAATAGGCCCTTAAAGAGTAACAAGATGCAGGTGATAAATCTAATAAATGCTTCATTAATAAGGAGGCAAACTATTCAATTTTATTAATAATAATTGTCATTAATAACGGGAATTCGCATCCTCTGAGATATCTCAAAGTTTGACGTGACTTTAGGAAAAATCTTAACTGTTTAAATAGTTTTGCATGAATCTCAAAATAAAAATAATACTGGCCCCTGCGCTATCTCTGAATAGACACCAAACACGTCGGTCACGCAAAAATTGAGATATCTAAGAGGATACACACTCTAATGAGGGAGGCAAAAATATAGAATTTTGTTAAAAATAATTGTAATTATACATAAAAGACAACTTCTATAAACTAAAAGGTTTAGCTACCCTTAGCTCCATTAAGTCCGTCTCTGAATAGAAAAGACCCATATTCTAAATAAATTCAAAGTAGTGGTGCTCATAGAATATTTATTTAAGAAATTAGACTAATTTACATCTTAGCGGCACCCAAAAGTGTTCATAGAATTGTTTAAGATTCAGAACGATGTGTCCCTGTTTATTTATATCCACTGTATTACCTGAAAACGGAATCTTTTACAATTAGTGGATCCAAACTGTTCTTTTTAACTTGGCACGAATCTCAAAGTCCAATAAAACTGCTCTCTATTTCTCCGAATCTCAAACCATAAAGTGAGGTCTGTCGTACCTGAGAGGATATTGATTCCCTGTTTAGAAGGTCACCACTGATAATTATTTAAGAAATTAGACTAATCTACATCGTAACGGCACCCAAAAGTGCTGATATAATTGTTTAGAAAATTTACTTGCAATAATTAGAATTATTAAAATCCTTTGTCAATTTTGCAATATCATATGACACGTTTCGTTTGTGATTTATCAATTTTGCTTCACCAATATATATTTAAATTCGAATATTTCAGTTGAAATGCCAAAACTTGCTAAGACGAAAACGAAAACGATGCACTATAATTGTAAAAAATTTTGACAGGAATAAAAATAAAGATTGCAGAGCAAAATTAGAGTGTGATGTGTTTACCAAGAGAGTTTGACAAGCACAGTTTCAAAAATATATCGAATTAGTTTCAAGCGATAAATTCAAATAATTAAAATCCATCTACTTCACGAGCGATGTATATACTTACAAACTTTTAAATGTTTTGAATTCATTTAGTACAGAATCTAACGGTCAAAAAATAATAAAAAATGAATATACAAAACAACTTGTAAATAATCTATACAATAGTTCAAACTTTAGTCACCATTTGCTTACACCTAGATGGATCAAATAGATAGTCACCAGACAAGGAAGAGGGGGGTGTCCGATCGATGCCCATCGGACCAGAGTCTGTTCGATGGGTGGTTTGTACCGTCGGATTCACTTCAAAATCTGTGCGCGTCACTTTAATATCCGTGATGTTTGCTTTAATATTCGTGCATAGATCGGACGGTACAAATCACCCATCGAACACTGTTCTAGTCCGAGGGGCATCGGACACCCTCCTCTCCCACCAGACAAAGGATAAGGTTGGATATACATATACCTCGTCAAAATAAAAATGTTGCAGGGGATGCAAACAAGTGACATGTTTTGTCTTTGAATAGCAAAAAAATCGACACTTAATTTTCCTAGAAAGAAAAGGGAAAGGAATCCGGTTAGGTTAGGTCAGTTTTGTTTTATGAAGCAATAGGCCTATATGAGATTTCCACTAAAGTTTTAAAAAGATTTACAAGTCCTAGGTGGGTAGGAGAGAAAAAAAAAATAGAAAAAGCAAAAAGCAAAACAAAACTTTTAATATAGGACATAAATTTTAAGTTATATTATAAATTAAGTATATTTATATTATTTTTTTTTGATGAGGAGTGTTCAAATATCTCTATTTTTTTTTACCTCCATCGTATTTATATTTTTAAAAACTTTACTAACTCAAAATTTAAAATTTAAAAGTCAAAATAAAACTGTTGGATATGATCCACATTATTTTATCTATGCACATATAAAAAATTATGACATTTCAATTTTGTTTTAGTTGTCATCAAGAGCTTGTAAAAAACATATGTGGATAATTTCTAGATATTGATTTTTCAACTTATTAATTTACATAAAAATAAAATCGAAATATAACATTTATAATTTAAATTTAAATTTATTAGCATTTTAAAAATAAAAATATGATAGAAACACAAAATATAGAGACATTTGAACTCTCTCTTTCTTTATATACAGTAGTGTAGTTATAGATATTTATATATTATATAAAATATTTGGGGCAACGAAGGACACTCATAATTACATTAAAGCTTAAATACATTCTTACAAATATTTATATAGTTTTAGATATATACTTTAGAAAAAAAATATATTAGCGGGGACAGGTGTCTCTTTTGTCTACACGTGGCTCCCGTCAATGTTATAGGGTGTCATTTAGTATATTTTTAAATAAGAATTTTGTTAATCTCGATATCTATTTATTTATAAATCTAAACCGTGTCTCTCCATAGCCATTTAAATATTTAATAATAACTTCAATAGTCAATGGTGTACGTAAATTTGTTGATTACATTATAATAACATATTAATTACTTTAGGTCATGTTTGGTTGTGGAGTAAAGTTACTCTGGATTAAATTTCTTACTCCAAGCTAAGGTGGATTAAAATAATCATGTTTGGTTGGAGTTTAGTTAGAATTTGGTGGAGTAAGCTAATAAATAGAAAGAAATTATCAAATAATGTTACACTAATTGTGGGACCCACAAATGGAGTAGGTGTGGAGTAATTTAATCCGGATTAACTCAAATGCTACTCCATCTTACTCCTTCAAATTTACTTCTCGTTTGACTCCTTAAAAATGAATTTAAGAGTTTACTCCACTACTTACTTCACAATCAAACGTGACCTTAGTGATTTTGTTCAGGGCTTTTCTGGCTTTCTGCAAGTACCTTGATTTTATTATAAATCTACACAAAATGACAAAAGGTGTTTGACATTTTTTTTCTTGTTTATAAATTGTACTTTTCTCAAAGTTTCCGTCAAAAAAGGAAGAGAGAGACAAGAATAGTCATAAAATTGGAAGAATGAATATTTATACTTAGATTCAGCTGAACTCAGTGTACCAATTACACATTTTTCTTGTTTATAGAATTATAAATATAACAACAGAAAGGGACAGCCTATAGGTGGCATTATCAAACATTAAATAGCTGATGAAATAAATAAAAAGGGGGGAATTTCATACATATCCCTCAAAAACCTAAAAGTTACATATTCACCCCCTCTAAAATCCATAATATCATATTTACCTTTCTAAGTTTCAAAAACTCACACATTTATTCAATTTATTGACTTTTCTATTGAAACTCATTTAAAATTTATAGAGTACCAATTTTATCTTTATTAGAAATAAAATATGTAATATGGGTAAGAAAAATATTGGCTTCTAATTGATTGGTTTCCAATACAAACAGTCCATTTTTCTACTTGTGATGCATACACGGTGACATTTAGGTATGTGTTTGTGCGTGCCACAAGTAAGAAAATGAACTATTTGCCTTTTGGTTAGAATATTTCTCATAAACATGTTAATATTTTTTTATAATTTAATAAAGAGTAAATTTTACAAACTTAGAATGAGTTTTAATAGAAAAGCCAATCAATTGAGTAAATTTGTAAGTTTTTTTAAATTTAGAAGGCTAAATATTAAAGTATGAATTTTAGAGGGGGAATACGTAATTTCAAGATTTTTTAGAGGTATACATAAAATTTTCTCAACACAAATATAGTAAAATGTTACAATTTTTTTCTAGAAACCATAAATAAAAATAAACTGAATTTACCAAATCAATTTGATTGGTTTCAATTTTACAAAACCATAAGAACTGAAATGTCATTTCAGTTCGAAGGAGTTATCATTTCGGCTCGATGTAGTTTCACAGATTTTGGAGAAAAATCATGTGGTTGTGGGCTGAAAATTTGTGAAACTACTACGGACCAAAATAGCAATTTGGTACAAAAAAAAAAATTCGGACCGAAATGTCATTTTAGTTCTTATTGTTTTTGTAAAAACAAAACCAATTAAGTTGGTTTTGTAAAAAAAAATTTCTAAACAAAATCATCACATGCACTTTAACCCTCGCAAAACCCCAAAAACCCGACTTCTGCCCTCACAAGTGGAATTTTTTTATTGATCCTGTTTTTTTTTTTTTAAGAATAACGTGATTATTTTGACATTTGGTAAAACTTAAAAGTTATGTCTACCTTTTGAAAGTAATAATTCAGTGGTTTCAATTAAATATATGCAATCAGACAACGAAAGAAGTTAGTTTAGATGAAGTAAATATATAAACACATGCATTAATTCTTAAATCATATTTGGCGTGTGAATTATAATAATCATACCTACGTGTATGCTTCTCATTAAGTGAAGTCACATATATAATCAAAGTATAGTGTATCATCATCAACGAACCTGTCGATGTGAAACAGATGAAATGAACAAAAAAAAAAAGAGTGTCTTCTATGGACATAAGGACCTATTTGTAAAATGAACATATTTTTATTTTCAAAGTTCAAACAGTCGATCCGAACCGTTCATCTTGTTCTCCATATTAATATGTGTTTGGAGACCAAATTTTATATTTTTGTGAATTTTTTTACTATTTATTAAGATGGGTACAAAAAATATCAAATTTAGACCATTGAATTTTGTACCCATCTTAATAAATAGTAAAAAAATTCAGAAAAATGTAAAATTTGGTCTCCAAGCACATATTAATATGGAGAACAAGATGAACGGTTTGGATCGACTGTTTGAACTTTGAAAATAAAAATATGTTCATTTTACAAATAGGTCCTTATGTCTATAGAAGTCTTTGCCATTAAAAAAATAAGAAAACTGGAGCCTAAAACTTTAGTTCAAGAAACTAGGAATATTTCAAACACAAAATTACACTTTTCACTGGGTATACTGGGAAAATTTATGTGTTCACAATTTCACATAGATAGAGAATCCTTATTTTTTTTTTCCTTTAATTAAACAATGTCTCTAGTTAATTTTTAGGTGTCTTGATGTGTATATGCACAACTGTTATTTTTTATTCGTTTACCTGCAAATCATTTAATATCCTCGCTCAATTTTGTTTTGTTTGAATGGAAGCCAATCGGCTACAACTGGGAGTTTTTATTTATTAAAAAAGTGTGCACTGAAAGCTGTCCTTTTCATTTTATAATAGAAAGAACGCAAACTAAGTGTAGACTATTTATTAGTTTAAAAAAAAACAGAAAGGATTGTTTATTAGAGTTAAAATTTATTCTCCGACGACCAAGCTTTTCTCTCATCAACATGACAAAATCACACAGAGGTCAAGAGGTGCCCGCCAAAAACCGTGTCTTGTAATAAAAATTTTAATTTCTCTATCCCTGAAATTTACAAAACAACATCAAACAAGATCCAGTAAGCTAGAAATATCCCACCTACTAAAAATAACCCAACTTAGTAAGCTGTGCACTGCTTGATTCTTTTATTTCAAAACAAACTAGAAAGAAATGCTACAAAACTGCACACAAGATATTTCGAGGTTCTGTAGGGTTGACTGTGAAAAAAGACCAACAAACCAGCACAAGAAAAATGAAAACCACATTCAAAGTTTATATAGAGTTACTAATTAGTTCCCAACTCAGAGAAGCATAGTAGTAAGTGCAGAAGTGGTGCCCACATGAGTCATGTCAATTTCAGACAACACATCTTTAGAATCATCTATAAGCAAAAAATGGATCAACATCAGACCTTTCTTTTATTTCATTCCATGTAATTAAAGCAGCTTGGTGCTTTCAACTTTGGGTTATACCATAAACTAGTGTTTGTTTGAAAGGCAATCTGCACAACACTAAACACACTAGAAAAAGTAACACATTACCACTGTCTGTGGAAATTAGGCAAATGTCGATTCGCGTCTCCATATTTGTCTACCATTGTGGCTACCAGATACTTGTCAAGCATAAATCGGCAATCACTCACAGGCACAAAATTTTCCAGGACCTGATTTTGTGAAACATTCTTGCTTAGTTTTTTTTTTTTTTTGGTTACACATTCTTGCTTAGTTGATACTGGTTTTCAAGTGCAAGAAAGATATGTTCCTTTGCAAAAGAATTCGTGAAATATGCCTTGATTCTATGCTGTATAATAACACAATTGTCAGACAATAACGGGCCAGGGGTGGAACCAGAAAATTTAGATTAGAGGGGTTGAAACATAAAATACATAATGTGTGGCGGCTGGGATTTGAATCCAAGTTTCCATGACCACAACTGAAATTCTAACCGCTAAACTATTTAACATTTTATGAGGGAGGCTGAACCATATAAATACTTGTAAAAAACAAATTTAATTAAATTTCAGTATCATGATTAAAAAATTAAAAATTAAAAGGGTGGAAATTTTTTTAAGCCCCGCATGTGCTTGCTGGTTTTATAAAGGCTGTGCATGTATGTTAGAAGTATATTTGCGATAGCTTGATGATGAATAAGTTGCAAAGTGAACCTTTGTATTTTAAAACAAAAAGATAAATTGAATGAAAAAGCCAGAGGCCAAGTAAGCCTGTGTTTCTGTGTTATTCCCAAATCAGATTAACTGACCCTGCTTTTTCAGTCTGGGCCATTCAATCTAAAACAAATGCGCCAGATTTCTCGGCAGTTGTCATCAAAAATCAATTTCTAGATGACGTCAATAAAATCAGATTGGTGTGTTTGTTTTAGATCGGACAGTCTGGATCAGCAAAGCAGGGTTCTACAATCTGATCTGGAAATAATAGCAGATAGGACTCGCATTGTAAACAGTAAACCAAGGAGGTTTCTTTTGTATGATTTTCTGCTTGAGCTCAAAAAGTAGCAAAAAATAAGCTATGTCTAATTAAAAGGGTAATTTATTGCCTAAAATTTAAGGTCTTGTTTTTGCTATATGAACCTGGTATATTTTGTAGCGGAATTTATCACACGATGCCACCTGGGTTTATGGGATCCACATTCATGCCAAAACCCAATTCCAATCAGAAATTTAGGGATTGGAACTGGTGGGTAATAATACATCTTTAGAAATTTAGGGATTCTGTACTTACCCACTAGATCGAAATAACCTGAATAGCCACCCCAAGCCATGAGAATATTTACAACTTCACATCAGGCATTTGGTAAAGGCGATACAAGATGAAAAATGAAGAGACACCGAATCCTTTCCCCAATTTCACCTATCAAGTTGCACATCTATCACTACTTCAAATCACTAGTGCAGCATATTAACAAAGAATTATGATTTACTGTTACAGGGACCGTTTATAGCATACTAGTAATGATCCGAACTGCTGGCTTAACCAAGATTTAGCTTATTTTTTTCTTATTCTTGTTTTTTTTTTCCAGTTTAACACTGCTTCAGAAATTGGGCCAAATTGGGCTTCAACTGTAACTTGGTTAAATTTTAAAATTGAACAGCAAGGGTGAGTTTAGATACCGATAGATTTGGCTTAATTCCTAACAGTTGGCAAATACGAGATAACAACCCCATTCCTTAGAACTCACAACCCTAGCTTCAAAGTAAGATAAATATAAAACTAAGCGCTTCTTACATCTCTGGTGTAACTGATTTTCATCTCCTGTGCAGTTGCATCTGCTAAAAAACACCCAAATTAGAACGATACCAACTTCATTATTCTGTTTTAGAAAAGTAAAGAAAAAACCTGATTGTAGAAGTTCCATCAAATAGTTTTTCCAGTTCACTCATATAAATCTTGAACAGCGGGCACCTATTAAGCACATAAAATTAGAAAATTTCTAGAGTGACCTAAGTTTGCAATGGGAAAAACTTTCATGTGCATTAACAAAAAAATAAAAATATCATTTACTTTTCCCACAAACAAGAAATTTTAACACCCCTCCTCAAATTTACTCCAGAAATTGAAGTATTCCTGCTTTCCTATTGATCACATAGAATAACGAAAAGAGAGTCTGGATAACTTCCACAGAAAATGCTGTCTCAAAAAAAAAAAAAAAACTTCACAGAAAATGTAGTGGTGACAGTGCAGACAAGAAATTTCCTGTTTTGCAGGTATGGATGTGACATTGTGGCACTGGAACATTTGATAATGTGAAGATTTGCAGAGACTTTAAAATTGCATGAGACATTTAGATCATGCTGGATTTTATGATAATATGTGAAGGATTCCACAACTGGTATACAAATATAAGAAATAATAAAAGCTAGGGAAAAGAAAAAAGACGGAGTTATTAATGGTCACCAACAAAGAAATATTAGAACAGTGCATGAATACATTTTAGAACCAAAGTACATCAACATGGACATACTATATTGCACCAACTGCTACAGTGACAGTGCACACAAAAGTTCAGTTCTAACATATCAAAAGGTAAACTAAAAGAACCTACAAAAGATGAAATGTATTAAAATAACTCCAGGTTGTTGTTGTTGTATTAAAATAATAACTATTATAAGATTTGACAAATTACCATGCTGGAATGGAAGCTGAAAAGAGAATAGCTGGTATTTGCCAAAGTTTGTGAAGTTGACGGGTCAATGACATCATTACATAGTCAAGAATATCCTTTTCCTGTCATAAAAGAAAATTCGTAATGTGTTTCATGGACAGTTAGAAAGGGCCTTTCTGCAATGGCTCTTCTTCTTCTTCAAAGCCTTTATTCCCAAACAAGTTGGGGTAGGCTAGAAATGAAACCCAACCGAAATCAGCAACACAGGGACTTCCCAGGAGGTCACCCATCCTAGTACTACTACTGCCCAATTCGTGAGGGTTTCATTTCCATAAAGAGGCTGTTTTTTTACTGCTGGCTCGCCAAGCCTATCACGAACCCTCCTCCTTTTTCTTGGCTTGGGCACAGGCAAAGTTCCTTTCTGCAATGACTCTCATATTTTAATGGGTTTGCACTTTGCAAATACTATTCGGCATTTCTAACATAGTGCAAGTACAACCAAGTTTACAAGTTGTAAGGATATTAACACATGCCATCTGACAGTCAATATTAAGTTCAGTAGAAAAAGACAAACTGCATGTAATCTTATTTTTCTTAATGTTTAATTAGCATACATATATTACTTGGAGTTCAGACAAAACAGACAATGTTATTCTTATTATTAGAAACAGCATCCAAATTATGCAATTAAAAGTTGTTTCATAAAAGAACTTCAATGTAATCATATTTAAATACCTTGAAATCCATAATAATGTCTTGAGGATTGTATTCTGTACTATTCCCTTGGAACAAATTGCAGAGCTTTGAGAATTGTGCAGAAACAGGAACAAAATCACAAACATGTGACGTGAACACTTCTACAAAAGAATTCCACCTTTTCGCAACCAAACCTAGTAGACAAATCTCCTGTTTTATTGTTAAAACAAAATAATAAACTGTTTTTGAATTATTATATTAATAGTATGACGAGTAGTGCCTAGGATTGACCGTGATACTTTGTCTGAACCAGTTTGGGCTGCCTATAGGTGTTTTACTGTGTTGTTCAATTTGAATCCAAATTGGCATTCTTGCTACTTTGCTTGATATTTTGAAATTTTGAGGACAAAATAGCCACCTCAGCACCATATTATTTGGGTGGGTAAAGCACTGCACCAGCAGCAATACAATCCTTGCACAGTAAAGTTGAGTGGCAAAAGCTAAAAATAAATGATACAATTTTACTGTTACATACCATAACTTCTAAAAAGTTCTCTTCTGAAGAAATGATTAAGTGTTCAAAAACCTTCATCCATTGCTCTTTTGGTGCAGCAAAGATTAAATTAGCACCAGATAGGATTTTAATGGTTCTTTTGTTGAGCATATAAGAGAGACACCTCGATCTCCATTCCTTCCATCCAAGAATATCCTCAATCATTTCAGAACTCCTAATTGAAAAAATGAAAATCTCCCTGTTGTATAAATCTTAAATTAGGATTAAACTGGTAAAAACCATACTTAAAGCCTGCTCAGGATGTTCCAAGTTTCATAATTTTAGCTAGCATCTTAATCCTCGTATAAAAATAAGAAAAGAAAAGCATCTTTTTTTGTTTACTTGCTTACCCTGGAGAAACGGGAGGGTTCAGTTCTTGGCAGCTATTTACAAAAGAATCTAGAACCTTCCCACATGACGACATGCATGATACCAGTTCTCTCCTCCTTAAGATCTTTTCAGTTAGAAAAAGCAATTGACCAACAAAATTAGGGTTTTCCTCATTGATACTACTTTTTCTGTTTGACATGTCTTCTTCTCCACGGATGAGATTTAGGCACTCCATCTGAGCAGTCAACTTCTGAAAATAATCCCTCCTACTATGGTTGCCTACTTTATAGACACAGTCTCTATCCATTTCAATAGCTGACACGAAAAGAGAACTGAGATGTGAAAGACTTAATGGGTTTGAATTAAGAAAATGCTCTATCACTAGCATTCTAGCTTCTGATAGTGTCTCTGACGATATACATCCAAGGCCCTGCATCATCAAGTTACATGTACATGTATAATTTTGAAGAAATAATGTATTTCTGTACAAAGAAAACATTCAACATTGATTGGAACTGTTTACAAGCATATTCTTTCTTATCATTTTGACCCTCGCATTTTGGTATTCCCATAAGCCTCAGTAGACTCCTACTAAGCTTTTTTTTCTTTTGATAAAAAAAAATGGCTTTGATAAAGTTTTTATCATATTTTTCTTAGATAAAGTGAAAATTTCACTGTCAAGATCGATCATATTTTAAAATTTAGAATATACATTCTCAGGTACAGTTAGTGATTTACTGCTTATACAACAGACATTAATTACCCAATACAGGACAGCATTGCACAATTTATATTAATCTAACCCAAAGTAAATCAAAAGTACATTTGAAAGATTCCAAGTCCTCAATTCAGTACATATTTCAGCTAAGTAGGGTAAACTGCATTAAAGCCAAAAAGAGAAAAAAAAAAATGATAAGAAGACAGTCATTAAGAGTTTATAACTAATACCTTTGGGAAAAGGGGATCGGATGCCAGTTCAGCTAGAGCCGCATCTAGTTCCTTAACAGAACCTTCATAATCACTCGATTCACGGAGGCCTTTAAAAACCTACGAGGCAGTAAAATGTTGGGTAAGGACTGGATATTTCCAGTTAAATCCAACAGCCGGTAGTAGGGATTGCCGGATTGGGTTTAGAAAATTAAAAGCTTGCTTACATGTTCAAAGAAGAGACCCCAACGGATGGCCTTGGTGACGTTTTGTGGGTCCCATTTCGCAGTGAGACCGGACGACTGGTAGCCAGAAGCAAGCACTAGCATGTCGACGAAGGCTTGGATTAGAGAGAGGAGGGCGTCAATGGAGATGTCCGGGTGAGACCAGGCCATCTTTAGCGGAATGGCGAAGACGCAGTGCGAAAAGAAAGTATCACACTCGAGATCAGAGCGAAGCTCGGGCAATGAGCCGATGAGGAAATTACAGCGAGATGCCAAACGGGGGGCGGGAACGAATTTGTTTTCTCCGGTCTCCACTTTTGGATCCTCTTCGTTTCTCAATTCGATAGAGAATCTGGCAACAAATAATAACGACAAGTTAAGGATGTAAACAGGATGAAATATTAATGCGGCCCATTGGGCCTGAACTCGGCCTGAGGTCAAACCTCAAACTCACATAGCCTATTTACGAATTTAAACCCATTCATAGTGGCATAGTGCTATCACGGAAACTTTACAGGGTTCTGTATGGATGGAATAATAAAAATTATTCTGACATCCTTGGATAAAATCGTAATTGCAAGCCAAAAACCCTAGAGTGCTACTATATAAGAAAAAGAGGCCTCTTCTAGCTGTTCTTGCTGCCGCCATTAGAGTAGAGCTGCTTCCAAAATGTCGAAGCGAGGTAATCCATCTTTGTTCGACTCGCTGTCTTACACTTTGTTAGTTTCTAGCCGGTGTAAATGTGATTCATTGTTCCCTGATCGGTTATGTTCTGTATCCTGTTGGTTTTACAGTCTAATATTTCGATCCAATTGTTTTTGTTAAGTGGAATCTTGATTAGTTTTTGTTTCTAACAATGGTAAAAAAAGTCTGATTGTTTGGCAATTGAGTTGTTTCATGTACAAAGTTGTATTTTGGGAAAGAATAGTGGAGAGAAGGGACCAAGTTGGTGATTGGTATCATCCGATATTAGGTTTAGTGATTGTTTAAATTGGATACGAGTATGATCATCCGAATTGGGGTGAATGTTATTACATTTTAATATAAGTAATTAGTTTGACTCACAGTGGAATTTAATTGAAACCAAAGAAAAAATATTACTTCTTGGGCCCTCGATACAGACCGAAATTGCTCTGGCAATACTGTATTTCTCTGATTTTTAGTTTCTACTGATTAAAAGTTGCATCAACTTTCCATGATGGTTTTTGTTTTAACATAAATAACGGTGAAAACAACAAATACTCTTCGCCTGTAAGTTGGTACTGCTGATACTTCTACTGGTAAAAGCTGCACCTGGCTAGCATTTGCCAAATTTTTTTAGAACAATATTTGCCACATCCATGGTAGTGCTAGACACCCAAATTAAGCCTTACAATAGAATGGACAATAAAAAAAATACTAGTATAGTAAAAACCATCCAATTTCTTTCAACAGTTTGTTCCTAACAAACATCAATAACACCTTCCAAATGATTTTATCACCGTTACAGGACGTGGAGGTTCGGCTGGGAACAAGTTCCGCATGTCACTGGGTCTGCCAGTGGCAGCGACGGTGAATTGCGCTGACAACACAGGAGCAAAGAACCTGTACATCATATCAGTGAAGGGCATCAAGGGGCGCTTGAACCGGCTTCCATCAGCCTGTATGGGAGACATGGTCATGGCTACCGTGAAGAAGGGAAAGCCCGATCTTAGAAAGAAGGTCATGCCTGCTGTTATTGTCAGGCAGCGCAAGCCCTTTCGCCGAAAGGACGGTGTCTACATGTACTTTGAAGGTATGTACAATGCCTATTCTCGGTTTTATTTGTTCTTTTTAGGAGAGGTTTTTTCATGTGTGCCATTAGGAGATCTGAAGTATCATGTGTTGCCCCTGTTATTACTTATTTTAGAATATTCATAGTACCTTTCCGATTATTATTTGTGGGGATATATTTGCATATTGTTGGAGCATATATGATATTTAAACATACTAGTAATCTATCATATCTTGTGTGAATACAATTTCAGGTATTGTTTAGTTGTACTTCCAGCATATTTGTACTCCCTAGGCAATTATTTCAGGCGTTTCAGTATATTTTGTGGTCACAAGAGCGGTAACTGCAGTCTTTGTCCGTGTTAAATAGTCACCAGCAATTGTTAAAAATTGCAATTATTGGATTTTCGTATTAATCAGTGGGCGGTTAATTTATTCTCCATTTTATCTTATTTTATTCTTTATTGTAATGTTGTTTTGATACTGGAAGAGTGATTTCCCCGTGATTTAATCACTTTCAGAGATAAGCATATATTATATTTGTCAGTGTTAAACAGCGTGATGTTACTCATTGCATCTTGTTACCTGTCTCCTGGTACACCTTATATTCACAGTGCATTTCGTTTGCTTGTCTTTTAATCCTTGGTTCATGACAATTTATGTTCGGAATGTATTGCTGTAGCTGTCTAGATCTTGTGCTTGTCTCTTTGCATGTATTCTACAAATATTTATGTGAATTTTTTTTTTATTATTTTGCAGATAATGCTGGAGTCATTGTGAATCCCAAGGGTGAAATGAAGGGTGGGTGTTTGTTGTTTCATTATATCTTTTACTACACAGTACTTGAAGTTCCTGCATGTATAAAGAAAACTAAGAACTTCTCTTATAACTCAATATATTCTAATCTCCACTCTCACATTGTATACAAGGGGATAACTCTTGTTTTTTTTATCTCAAACAATAGCCTGTTTTAAAAAGGGTATTGGACTTGAACTATGCCTAACCTGTAGAGAGAAAGGAAACCTTGTCTCATGTACTGATCTTAGAGTTTCCTAATTGGTATAAAATGTGTGATTTTCTTGGTTTATGTATGCAACACCAAATCTAATTTTCGGCATCACTATATCATGCAGGATCTGCTATCACAGGACCTATTGGAAAGGAATGTGCTGATCTGTGGCCAAGAATTGCAAGTGCTGCCAATGCTATTGTCTAAGTGCAGTTTTGATGGGAGTTCAGAAGTTTTGTTTGTTTTATTAGAATGAATTCTAGACTTGTTTCCTTAATTATGCTGATCTAAATTATGGATTTTGTGTTTTGATGAAATACAAGTTTTGTTTTGGATTCTTAGTTGATGTGCATGAATCAAAATAGTTTTCTTTGCTTTTTATATTTGTTTATTATTTTTCCCTGCTGTTGCCATCGTGTACTGATGTACCGAATGTGACAACACTGGTTTTTGGTGCTCCCACAAAAGTTTTTAGTTCGCTGATTCATTTTTTGGTAAAGGCTGTACGACAGCATTTGCATGTCTAATTGTTCATCATTTTTCGTTTCCACGAGAGGGTTAACCCAAACTGCGGCGCATGTCATCCCGAAACTTGCTACCCCTGAAGTTGTTAAAATTCAATTTTTTTTTTTTTGAGAAACTGATAGAGGCTATATCAGTATTACAACATACGTATTATAACAGGTAAACCCCAAATACACACTACTTGACTAAATGAACTGTATCTAATCCACAGTTGTGCCTCTCACTGAGGACTCCGCAATACATCTTGGATTTGTACTGATTAATTCGAAAATCTTATTGTTACGACATTTCCACAGTACCCAACAACCTGATGTAAACACCCATGACCCATGCAATTTTTATAACACCCGTGCAAGCACCAAATTGGCGTGCAACCTCCGCATGTGCTCCGACTTTTTTTTTCTCTTTAATTCTGTTATGTTTTAGTGTAAAACATTAATTCAGATTGTGTATAATTTGTAAAAATTTGTGTACTAATTTTTAGTACAAAATGCAGATTAAATTGTACGTATAATTTGAAGTAATTAAACTTAGTATAAACTTTTATTTGTTAAACATGTATGTCTTATTTTCTATAAAAAATAATTTGACACTAACATATAATTCTAAATACAACAAAACAAAACATTAAAAAAAATTAGTACAAAAATAATGTCGTATGATCTTTTTTTCTAAAATATTACATGTTATAATAATCTTTTATTAGTGAAAAAAATTATAAAAATCGGCCACATCCTCTCGCCGAGTCCGAATTCCCTGAGGTAACACAAAGTTTGAGTTTGGAGCCGGACCGTCCGATCTGACCGGATTGGCAAGAGGTGGAAACCACGAGGCTACTAGTCTGCTCTAATATTCGTGCCAAAGCAGATCGGACAGTCAATATCTAAACTCAAAATTTGAGTTATCTTGGGGATATGAATTCCCGTTCATCTCGGTCCCCACTCTCCAGTGAAATTTCATCACTTGATCACCACCAGGCACCAGTTTGTTCCCTAACCATTCGCGTAGCAATGGCGACACTAAACTCGTCTTTCCTATCCAACCAAACTCTCCATTTCCCTCCTTCTATCAGTCTCTCCACCTCGCGCGACCCCCGCCTCGCCTCTCTCCGCCACCGCCGCCGCATCACTCCTATAAGCATGTCCCTTCCCGACAAGTCCAGCAGCGATCCAATCACCTCCCTCACGCGCCTTCTCTGGGGACGCGCGCTGCCTCCTCAGCCCCTCATCTCCGCCGTACGCTCCACTTGGTCCACCATGTGGCATCTCATGATGCGCCAGTTGGCTCCCCCAAGTCCCTCTGGCTCATACTCCCGGCCAAGTAGCCTCTTTCCTTCTGTCCCTCCCCTTTACTATACCTCTTCCCAAAACCCTAACCCTGACACCTCTCTCCACCTCTATGTTGGCCTCTCCTGCCCCTGGGCACACCGTACTCTAATTGTCAGAGCCCTGAAAAATCTCGAGGCTTACCTCCCTGTTTCGGTCGCTGCACCTGGATCAGATGGCTCCTGGGAATTCCATCCAGGATCAACCAAAGATTCAGTTTTAGTGGCAGGGCCTGATTTTGCAAATGGAAAGAAGAATCTGAGAGAGGTTTATAAGATGAGACGAGGGGGGTATGATGGTAGATCAACGGTCCCAATGCTTTGGGATGTTAAGAAAAAAGAGGCGGTGTGCAATGAGAGTTATGGTATAATTGAGTTCTTGAATTCAGGTTTTACTACCGGGTCGGGTCCGGATCTGTGTCCAGTAGAGCTTAGAGGGGAGATTGAGAAGTGGAATCAAGTAATCTATCCCAGTGTTAACAATGGAGTATACAGGTATTGAAAAAATCTGTACGTTATTCAAATGCACATTTTCATTATGATCAGAAAACAAAAGGTGCTAATTTGATTACACTGACACGTCGAATCTCAATTCTACAGATGTGGCTTTGCACAGAGCCAAGAAGCTTATGACATAGCAGTTAATGAACTATTCACTACACTGGATAAGCTTGAATCCCACCTCTCCAGTAACCGGTACTTGTGCGGGGATACCCTTACTTTATCTGATATTTGCTTGTTCACTACTCTGATTAGGTTCGACCTAGCGTACAATGTGCTCTTCAAGTGCACTAAGAAAAAAATAGTAGAATACCCAAATCTGTTTGCTTATACAAGAGATATATATCAGATGCCTAAGGTTGCCGAGACTTGCAATTTTGAAGCCATAATGGATGGGTATTATCGGACTTTGTTTCCGTTGAACCCTGGTGGCATTCGGCCCATTATGCCTTCAGCGTGTCAGCATGAGATCCTGTCTGAACCACATTTCAGAGAGTCTCTCTCTTCGAAGAGTAAGAAACTTCAGCCGAGTACTCAGTAAATCTCAGAAATTGTATGGAGTAACAATTCATGTAAGTTTTCTCTGTTTCCTTATATATCAACAGTGAGTGAAGTACTGTTAGTTTGTACCGAGTGCTGACTAGTTTTAGTCATTTCCAAGCTATCCCAAGAATACTTTTGATGATCTTACATATTTCTTTAGTATAGTATACCTTTTTGATGCATTATACATTTCTGATACTGTGCAATTTTAAAACTTATCTAGAGATTTGGCAATAATTTAGTGAAATCTCTTTTCAAAGCCTCTTAATTGTTGATACATATAATGCTAAATGTCATATGCTTATAGGCCACTCCGGTTGTTCTGGCGTATCAGTTCAGTTGTTAGCTGAGAGGCCATCATGCCTCACCATGTCAAAAGGTATGCTAAGCTTTTGTATTTTTTTATATTTTATATTTATTTATTTTTCCCTTGGGGGGAACATTTCACGACGCCCTGAAAAACATCAAAAATGTTGTAAGACCAGAAAAATCAGGCTTGTCCCTCAATATATTTAAAAGCAGTATCAACAAAGAGAAAAAAAATAATCAAAACAAGGGAAGGAGCGGTGATCCGAGTCTTTTGAACAAAATGGGTTAAATGAAGGAGACTCTGGTATTGTAGGTATTTTGGAGGGGACTTGCAGATATTTCGTACTTATTTTGGGGTACTATTTTCGGTCACAGGTTCTCAAGATGCTCTCATTTTGCACCGATACTACTATACAAGTGATGTTTAGAGTTACTTAGAGGAGGTACCTGTGAATATTTTACAATTTGAATAGGCCATTTGTTGTCTCGTTTAGAAATTATTAACCAAGCATGTTGCTTTGAATGTAATTATAATCTTACTCTGTGGCCTCGTACTCTTTGAAAATTATGCAGAGCTGTACCAATAGGTCGAAGATGTCTCAAATGATAAGATTTTCAGAGAGCTAATTTGAGGCGGATTTATTATTCACTTTGGAACTATATCTTTCTTTTTCGTTGTTCGTCATTACATTGAATATATTGTATTACCGTAAATATAAGCTATTCATAAATCTTATGCATGTTGCATATGCTCTTTTCTTTATTGTAAATTCCAAATTTGATTACTGGTTATTATGTGATGTGTATATAACTATATATATTCTTGAAATAAGAACTTCATATCCAGCAAAGTTCCATTTTGTTTGTTTTTATTATCAAGCTCCTGTTTTTACACTTTAGTAATTTGTTGCTTTGGATTTCTCCCCTCGAAGGTTCACAATTCACAAACGAAGGGAACCAAATTTTCAAAAATTAATGGGTGATCCTTTGGCCACTGAAAAGAAAAAAAAAACAATGAAAACTCACATCATTATTTTACGGTTACGGTATTATAGCATGCTTTTATTAATGTAATATAATTTTGAGCTGGTATGTCTTCTTACTTTGGTTGTTGCTTTTTTCTGGCTATGCAACTTATAATATCCTTTCTTATTATTACAGCCTTTTAAAAAAAAAAAAAACAGAATTCTAGATATGAACAAGACCAGTTTCTGAATACATTTCCAGAAAAAACAATTAATAAACCGAAATAAGTAGAATTGCTACTTTTGCCTCAAATTCTTTTTGGCCAATAATTCAAGCATCGTGCATTCAATTGCAAGCGGAGAGACTGATTTAATCAAGGTAGAACATAGAAATCAAACAAAAGAAAATCGACAGTAGATTATTTATTTACTTAATAGTAAACAATTCTAAAAAATATAAAATTCGGTCTGAAAATACATATTCATATGAAAATTATGTTGAACGGTTCGGATCGACCGTTATAATTTTAAAAACAGAAATATTGATCCGTATTACGGACCAACCCGTGATATGCACAGTACCATAGACTCACTCAATTACTTATTAGTTGTCCTGTGCATGAACCATGCAGTGCAACACATTTACTAACAATGTAAGAAGTCAAATAAAAATGATATATTTTAAGCTAGCCAGTATCTCTAAAATACTTTTACTACATTTGTAGGATAATAAATTATCAACTTGGCAGTAAAAAAATGTATCGAAATATATTATCGAGCCGTTTGGCAGCAAATTTCTTCGCCTTTAACTCATTTTAATTTTATTCTTACCTTGACCTCTTATCTTTTTTTCTCATCATCTCATGCTTCAGATCAATCAGTCATCAAGCAAACTCAAATAGAGTTGGGTATCTTTAATGTACTCAATGACTTCATCAGGTATCAGGTACTTTATAGAGAGTCCTTTTCTTATGCAATCCCTTGGGGAAAAAAAAAGGATAGCAAGTCATCGGTTGCAGTAAACAATAGAAATTTAGAAATTATGTTTAAACTGAAAATAAGGATCGATTATTGTCTGGTATAGGGACTGCTGAAAGAAGAAAAGGACGAAAAAAAGGATTTCCATGTTACAGATATAATACCAATATGTAATGAGCCAACAGAGGATCTATACCAGTTAAACAAATATTTCATTTTCATTTTTGCCTAATTGTTTTATATCTAATTCCTTTGTACAAAACCTAAGTATTGTATTTCTATTATCTGGGCTCTGGAGGAGTGCAATCCTTTTGTTATGTACATGTCAGGATGATACGGTTATACCATTATGTCAAACCATTGTCTACCGCCTGTTATTTGTGTACATACTAGATATGCATATTTTTCCTATGTATCATATGGCATTACCTGACTCTTGTTGAACTGATTTGGTTCGGGACGATCTCATCCACTGAGATAATGTTGTTCTGGCAAAAGTAACATGATAAATAGCATCAAACAATTTTAGCCGCATTGCAGTTTCATCTGCATGGTGAATAAAAAAAAAAACAAAAAAAAGGGAGAAGGCTGAAAACCATGAAAAGGATTACCTTGTTTTCACTTAAAATTTCATTATTGCATATAACTTCGTCAATATTCTTCCCTTCTCGGTGTATGGAGACTACGCCAAAATCTTTGCATATTGATCTGACCTGGAACAAAATTAATTTACTTTTCTTTCACTTAAAATATGGTTTTTTTTTTTTGTAAATCTACTTGCATTTTTTGAATTACCATTTTGATTGAGGATTAGAAGACCAGACTAACTTGAGCAGTAAGGTTTACTTAGAGACAATATTGGGTTCCATTGAGACCCATGGTTAGTTGGAGTTGGTTACATAATTTATGTTACCTGATCAGCAATCCATACACCAGGGATCACAAAAGATTCAAGAAGATCTGAACCACATAAAAGCATTACTTTGAGAGAACCTACATAAATAAATAAATAAACGAATAAGGGTTTGTTGCCTTAAAACTGGTTAAAAGCTGGCTCGATGCACAATTGGCAAAAAAAATCGCCAAAATCTCAATGAAACAGAAAAAAAACCACAATAAAGCCAAATAAAAATGACAGAGAATGAAAATTTATATCCTTGAGATCTTGACCGGGAACCTGCCTGCATGAGATGTGCAATTGAAATCCTTTATCATAAATTCATAATAATGTGTTACCACAAACCTTTGTCAATGAAGGCTGATTTGAGCAAAGAGTTCTGGATCCTTGAAAGAACTGTCAGTGTTCTCTGGTAGCTACATTGGTTGGCCTATAGAAGAATTAATTATATAATAAACTGGTAAGGTCCCATAAGAGTGATGTGCAAATGAAAGAAATTCTTATTAAAAAATTTGTTTTATTCTTTTCTTTTAGTATCGTGCACAGCAGCAAGAAAATTCTCAGAACAAAAGATGATATACCCCAGAAAATGAGAATGATATATATATTCCTTCCAATAAATTCTCCAATTCTTACAATATGACAACCAATTTTAAGAACATAAATAAGAACGAGGGCTAGTATTGTAACGTTTGAAGAAAATTGAAAGTATTAGGTGGTTCAGGCATATATACTGAAAAGAGTTTTTTTTCAGGAGCTCATCTGAAATTTTCATCCAAAACATGACAATTTTAATAGTAAATCCAAAGCTCAAGGAATAATAAGCCAGAAAAGATCGAAAATCAGGGTGGAGTAACATTAGATTACCTCCCATGGATCTACCATCACAAAGGACGAGCTTTTGCATGCCAGCTCGCACATCCTGATTCGATGTGTGCCTGATATAAGATCCTACAAATTAAAAAAAAAAATTGCACATCTTTTGCAGATAATGCCTGATACTATACGACGTTTGTGACAAAGTATCCAATATTGCATACAAAGTGACCAACACCTAATAATTTGAGATATTTGATACAATATCTGAACATTAGAATATAGTGATGGAAAGGTATATTCCATTAAATATTGACAATTTTACCCCTATCTCTGGTAAATTCTTTTTTCCCTAAGCCCAAATTGAAATTAAGATAAAATGAAATATATGTTTAGATTTCTGTCTGTAAAAACTAGTAACATTTTGGTTACAAATTCCAGTCCAGTTTAGTCATTTGTTGCTTGATATAAGCTTAGATTTGACTGTTGAAGGCTTAAAGGGTACTATTTGCAAAGATTTTGGTTAGTGGTTGCAAATGCAAGACCTCTGTGGTGTCATTTTAAAACAAGATACCGTGTGATTACTTTGGTAGCCTAAAACAAATAGACTTGACATGTATGGTATTTGAGTAGAAACTAGGAACCTTTTTCTTATATGCATCATTGACAGGAGAAAGATAGCCTCCAAGTACAACAAAACCCCGAGCTGTCAGTTCATCCCTTGCCAACTCTAATAAAGGAAAATATTTAAAGACTTATACAGTTATAATAAATGTGTATGAAAAGGACCAAATTCCCTACGGAAATTTTAAGCTGACTAATTTCGAAATACGCAACAAGCTCATCAAGCATAGGGTACAGGTTTCAATGGATCAGAATCTGCTCCTTTTCTAAAGAAAAGGAGCACCCTCCTATTCTCAAATCCGGATCATTCAAAATTCATCGTACGGTCTCGATTATTTTTATTTTCAAATCAACTTAATATATTAAAATGATTCAGATTTAATCGAGACCGTACGAAAAAATTTTGAACGATCCGGATTTGAGAATAGAAGGGTGCTCCTTTTCTAAAGAAAAGGAGCAGATTTTGATCCGGTTTCAATTACTCAAATTTTCTATGAATTGTATAAAGAGGTGCTGTATAGCTTATTAAGTATGTCATACTGGTACCTTGGTAGCCATGTCAACAAAAGCTAACATACTTGAGAAAAATATAAATTAGCAGGAAAAAGAATACTAAAAAAAGATAAAAGAGTAAATATCGGGACAAAGAGACTTGCCAAACATTCGTAAATGCATGTATGTTGGTGGGTTGAAGCTTCCCGATGATACAAGCACGACATATCTTGGATTACTGAAATCGGTACACAAGCTTTTCTCAATAAGGAAAAAATTGAAGAAAACAAAGAAAATATAAGGAACGAAACGGCACATCTCTCCCCCTCCCTCTCTCTCTTTGAAAGTGTCTACTCAAGTAGGGATGTAAAAAGGTCACGTCATAACCAAATACATCACGAAACAGCACTGTTCTGTCACGGCACTATGTATCGTGACTAATGTGTGACGTGTCATGACTATTCACGTGAGATAACCATCCATCCTTTGGAAAATTGACACGGCACGGCAGGCAAACTGGTCTGGTCTGGTTTGGTCACCACTCGGCATGTGATCACGTGTGATCATTAGGACCGTTCAATCTAGTTTAAATTACAAAAAAAAAATAGCTAAGTGTGACCAAAGGTGATCACAATCACGTTACTGACCGTCCCTCCGAATTTGGCCACGGAACGCACCTAAAAATCTGACTTGATCACGCCGTCCGTGGTACGGAACGAATTATACATCCCTGCCGCAAACTATATATATATATATATATATATCTCCTCTCCCTCTCGCTCTCCTTCCAGGCCTATTAAATAATTTTTTTGGCCGATATTAAATAAAATTAAGGAAGCAGCAAATGGGAAATTGACAAATTGTACCTGATCGAGGATTCGGGGTTATGTACTAGATCAAGCGAGAGCTTCTCCAGTGGCAAGGGAATGTCTGTACTCATCTCCATGCAATTAACCCGCCTGCGTGCTGTGGCGGCGCTGGAAACACCTGTTTCGACAGGAAAACAGCTCTGGACTGAGCAGGAGCGATGCAACCGGACTGAGGAGGGACCAACTGGAGACTGTCGTTTTGGTTTTAGTGGTGTACTGGTACTACGGGACTTATAACGGACTGGAGAGAATAGCGAATCTCGGTTTATCAGTGGATGATGTATGGGATTGTGTGGGGTGCTGTTTGGGGGCTTTTATAAATAATCATGGACCAAGCATGAAAAATTTACACTGGAGATCAAGGAGTCAAGTTATTTTTTTTTTACCAATAATTTCATGTCCTAACTTTTTTTTCACCTTGTATTTTTTTTTCCTGGAAATTTTTTTCCAATTTTTTTCTATTCACCGTATTCTGAATTCTAAATTTCAGTAGAATCACCGAATTCGATATGATTGTTTAACTATGATTTTTAATTTTATTTGGGAGTCATCACCAAAGATGGATTTAAGGAGGTAGGTAGATCCTTTCTATGGTTACAAATAGTTGTAAATTATAAGTGTAATTTTTGTTATTTTCAATAAAAATATAATTTGTTTTCTCTTATTAAAGAAATATTTGGTTGATCAAAACAATAAGTATGCTTTGCTATAAATATATCTTGTTGAATGTTATAATTTTACCAAATTTATCCTCCACTATGGTATTTTTGTGTTTTCGCCTCTAGTTGCCACTCTCTAGTATAATAGAAAATACAATTAATTTTATTTTTAGTCCATGGACAAGAGATTCGGATCTTGGTTATAAATATTAAAGGTGTTAGATACACTCATTCAAAAACTGTTCTCAACTAATTCTAACTTCCCAAATATATTTTTAATTTAACAACTGTACATATTAAAAAAAAAAAATTGGAGCAAATCTATAAAAGAAATAAAAAGGAGAATAGAAGTTGATTGAAAGATTGTAAGCCGTGCAAAATCTTGTTTTCTCACAAATTAGAGCATCTTCATTCAACAAAACGTTTAGAAATTATAATTTTGCCATGAATTTAGTAATTAGATATTCATAATTTTTAAATCACTCCATCACAATAATTAATTTTGTGAAGAGATGGAGGATGTTATAATTAATTTCAGCCAATTAATTAGTCATGTGTTATTAAACAAAAGTTTTCTTTTAGCAATTAACGTATCAGATTAGCAATCCAAAAACAATCACCATTTTAAATGCTCTTTAAGGTACTGAATTGACTTGTTAAACGACCTGGATTACGAAAACTGTTTTTTTGGTGATAATGATTTATCCTTGATTCAACCTAAATTGAACATATTTAACTAGTATCTGACTGATACCAAACAAAGTCTATAAAAGCACTGAATTATAATTATTATAGAGCCGAAACAGAAGACAAATTGTATATACAGGTGTTCATGGTATCTATATTGTTTATTTGACCATTTTAATCAATTACATGATAACAAGTATCTATACAAAAAAAAAAAAAAACAGATTAAATACTTAGTGTGCATAAATGTGGGTAGATAATCTGGATTAGTTATAAATATTTTGCGCGTGTTCATTTACAGCGACTAATTTTGTTTCAACTCTACTGTTGCAGTTTTTCGAGAAAATATTAATCATGCGTATATTTCTCTTGTAATAATATTTAGTCTGGGTAACACTGTTTTTATATTAATATCACGCTTTTTATTTGTTTTAGACTACTTTAATCCATAATAAATTATTTGTAATTATTTAGACTTCGAAATTTGATGCAAGTTTTGATGGTTTACATGTTGTAACATTACAGAAATTAGTTTAACAAGTACAAAAATATTAAACAACGAGTTGTAAATAAAATTAAAAATTTATGTTGTTTGCACGTTGCAATTCTAATATTTCTGTTTTTAGATGAAAAGAAAATTTTGCTTTATCAAAATACTCGTTTGGAGAAAACATAGAGCACAAGTTCAAAGAGTTATGCATATCAAATCAATTTTGCATAAGAAGTCATAGTTTTGTTTTTAAAATAATTTTGACAACAGCAGATTACATTCATCTGCATTAAAATAGTATTTTTATGATGATAATTCAAATGCCTCTATTTTTTGTTTTTAGATTGCTAATCTGATATGTTAATTGCTGATAGAATTGTTGAGATGCAGCACAGTTTCTAAATTAGCAAATTTTCTTTAAAAAAAATGTTTGTTTAATGACACGTGGCTAATTAATTGGCTGAAATTAATTATAGCGATCTCCCTCTCTTCACAAAATTAATTGTTAGGATGGAGTGATTAGAAATTATAAATTTCACTGCTAAACTCAGTGACGTAGCTAAATTTTAATTTCTAAACGTTTTATGAAATAGAGATGCTCTTAAGATGCAAAAACGAGTCGGTCTAAATATTGTTAATTACTTTTCATAACAATCAGCTTTGTTGTTCCTAGTATGGCAAATAGTAGTTGATTACTTTTCATGGTGAATAGTGATTTTTTGCTTGTATAATGATGGAAAAAAAAAAAAAAAACAAATATTTGGCGATTAGTATCAAGAAATGCAATTCAAAAACATGTTTTTTTATGAAATGCAACTTGTTGTTGATATAACCCGGAATTTAAAAATAAAAGTGATTGGCTTGTACCCATCGTTATTTTAGATATACTTAAGAGTAGAGTTAATTTTGAAAAGAGGACACGGGAAATAAAAATATTTCATTATATTTCTTGTTCGTTGTTTCGAGCACTGAATATACTGTTACAGATTACTCATGAAAACTCAGTGCAGTGCATCAAAATAATTTCATCAAATGATGAAAAAAATATGTGATGCTAAATTTCTAGAGTTTTTTTTTAATATCAAATGAGAATTGAATATATAGATTTTACTATAGTTGGGTTTAAACGCGTACAGATGTCTTATCAAATTGAATATAAAGATTTTACAGATTACTCATCATACTAATACAAGTGAAATATAACTTACTCCTTGTAAACACATTTACTGCATACAATTTTTTCTTATGAATATAACGCAAAAGGAAAATTGTTGAATAAGGATTTTTTTTAATGAACGAGTAAATATGTAAAAAAAATCTTATGAAATTAAAAAAATAATTAAATCAATTATCTCACTGAGTAGTTTTAGGATCCCGACATTAAGTTATTTAGGGCATGTTCAGCCGCTCCATTATTCCCATAGAGAAAAAAAAAATAGTTCAACGGAATTTTTTTTTCCCACATGAACAATACTTTTCAGTTCAATTCCTTTGTCTATGCCTATTCCTAATGGCCTATCAAACAAACCCTTATAAAAACGAATTTAACGGATTTTGGGCGATTTAGTTGATTAAACACAGACAAAATTATCATTTTTTTGACTTTTTTCAATGGTAATCAACTGCCGTATAATTATAATTGTTGAAATCGATGTTATATCAAGTTCATATCATACGACCAAGATTTATAGTTAATTAATCCGACTTCATAAAATACCTTTATTTAATTTTGTTATGTTTCTTAGACTGATGTTTTTTGGGTTTGTTTATGCAGTATTGAATTGTTAAGTTCATAATCCCATGATATTAGACAATTTAATTATTTATGAGCTGAGCATCGTTGATTATTTAAATATTTATATATTTTTTTAGACTTATATTTTTTTTGTTTATACAGTATTGAATTGTTAAGTTCAAAATCGCATAATATTGGACATATTAATTAGAATAATTATATAAAACTCTCCATTTCCATCCCCCTTCATCCCTGCAGTCTCCAAATTTTTTTTTGTCTTTTAGTGGGGGGATATACGGGGGATAATATTTTTTCGTTGTTGGACGCCAATGGTTAATACTACAATGAACAAAGTTAAATACTATATCGATTAACGGTAAATACACTAAAGATTAAAGTTAAATACTGCAGGAGATTAAATATCTGAAGTTAAATACTGACATTCCTAAAGTTAAATACTAATGTGTATAAAGTTAAATACTAAGATATAGAATGCTAAATAGAATCTATGCAACTTATTTATAATTTTAGAGATTAATATTTTTGACTTTAAAGATAAATACTAACGTTCATAATGTTAAATACTGATGTGTGGGACGCGGGGACGATACCAAATTAGTTTGTCATTTTTGCGGGGACAGATTGTGTCACCGTTGGACGCAGAATGTTAAATACTTTATTCTAATGAATAAAGTTAAATACTTGTTCGATGCACTATTAATACACTAAAGATTGAAGTTAAATACTGTAGGAAATTTAAACCATCAAATGTCGGAATATTTTTTTTTTGTTTTTTAGTGCGGAGATGCGGGGACAGATATGTTAAAATTTCGTGGGGACAAATATTATTTTGCTGTTGGGCAGACAGTTAATACTCCAATGAATAGAGTTAAATACTTGTTCAATGCACTGTAAATACATTACATATAGATATTAAATACTATGCGGAATTATATTTTTTTTGTCTTTTAGTGCGGGGATAGAGAGGAAATGGAGCTGCGGAAATAGTTGTGGGTCATATTAATTAACTTAAGAGCCGATTCTCGTAGATTAAATATAAGAGCATCTCCATAGGTTTGAAAATTGAATTGTAAAATCATAGCTGGTGTTCTCAAAAATTTTGTTAGCATTTTCAATTTCCCTTTCAGATACAGTGAAATTGTAAATTTTGAAAGAGTTTACTAACTAAAAACTTTCATCTTCACTTTCATTTCAATCAAATCTTGTCGTGACATTAAAAACAATTGTTAATTAATTATATGGATGCAGGAATTGTAAAATTAAGTTTGAAATTGATTTCTCTTTACTTTTAACATATGTTCGAAATTGATAATTAATTTTATTATATTATATTGTTAGAAGTTAGAACATACACTGTACTATGGTATAATTATTTTTACTTAAATAAATAAATAAATGTATTATGTTATAAAACTAGACTGAATGCTGCGTTCCGATTTTTTTTTTAATTTAGAAATTATAACTAAATTCCTAAACAAAACAGCCAATTGGGCGAAATTTTTTGAAAAATAAACTTCACCGGATTCGGTATCCGGCGTGGAATTGAAAGACCCGGCCTCCACCGGATTGGGCAACCGGTGGAGCTAGAAAATGACACATTTTCCCACTGCGCCACAGAAAATCAAAAAAGTGCTCCACCGGTTTGGAGAACCGGTGGAGACTTGTTTTCGAAATTTACCCTGCCCGATATCTCTCTGTCTCTGCATCCCTTCCTTCCTTCTTCTCTCCCCCATTTTTCTTCCTTCTTCAAAACCGAACTCCACCATTTTTTTTGTTCTTTCCAAATACTCCATCTTTTTTTCATTCAATTATTTCAAAATTTTTAGATCGTCCAAGATAATTGGAAACTTCTTCGATCTACGATTTTAACAAGGTAAAAATCCATTTTTTTTATAGTTTTTAATTTTGGCCGAATTAAATTAAATAACTCATTTAATTGAGTTTGTTTAGTATATTTAGTATTTTTTTGTGTAATTTAGTGTTGAATTAGCAATTGGCTTCAATTTAGTATAATTGTAGTATTAATTTGTATAATTTAGTGTAATTTGTGTTATATAATATAATTAGTTTAATTTGTGTAATTTAATATAAATTTGTGTAATTTGTGTTATGTAGTATAGTATAATTTAGTGTTATGTAGTTTAATTTGTGTAATTTGTAGTTTAATATAATATAGTATAAATTTGTGTATTTTAGTGTTATGTAGTATAATTTGTGTAAAATTAGATAAATGTAATTTGTGTATGGTTAAAATCGAAATTTTAGTAATTTGTGTTAATTTGTGTAAAATTTGTGTAAAATTTGTATAAAATTAGATCATTTGTGTAAAATTTGTGTAATTTATGTAGTATAATTTTTGTAAAATTAGATAAATGTAATTTTAGTGTTATTTGGTATAATATAGTATAAATTTGTGTATGGTTAAAATCGAATTTTTTAATAATATGTAGTTCAATGGTATGGTATGTAGTTAATTTAGGTCGGACTTACATATACTTAAATTTTCTAACAGGGTGAATGGATAGTCCAAATTATTCGGAGCTGTTGAAATTACCACCATAATATCATCAAGCATGGAAAGTTCGTGATACGGTAATTTTTGTTAAATTTATTAATTATTTGTTTGAAATAAACATTATATGAAGTATTTGAAGGAGTTAGAATGGTTTAATTTTTTTTGGCAGCCTAATGTAAAACCACTCCAGTTAAATAGGCACCGTCTTACTATTACTTACAACAGTCGGATGAACAATGCTTTGAAGAATTTAGGAATATACCAAATTGCTCGGCTTAATGATTGCAAGCTTGATCCTTATTTGATTACTGCTCTGGTTGAGAGGTGGAGGCCGGAGACCAATACTTTTCATCTACCAGTGGGTGAAGTAACAGTAACGTTGGAAGATGTTGCATGTTTATGGGGCTTATTGATTAAGGGTAATTAACTATTTAAAATTATTTATCAGTTATTTTAATTAATTATTTTAAGAAATAAATTGTTGATTGTATAATTCTTTTAATTGGCAGGCTACCCAATTACTGGCACAAGCGATACTGATTGGAACCCATACTTAGAGTATGATCTAGGAGCTGATCCTGCGGATTTTTACAATGACCTGGAGACGACAATACCATATAAACATAGGTGGTATGATCCTAACACAGATAAAGAGCGATCGGCCGTCTCTAGCTATTCGCTTAAACTGAAATGGTTGCGGACCAAATTTGCGGATCCACTAGTAGCTGGAGACGATAATGAGAGAGTTGCATAGTACACCCGAGGATTTTGTATGGATTTATTCGGGTCGATTATGTTTCCAGATTCGAGTGCAGACGGGGTCCCTGCGATGTACTTGCAATTCCTGAGTGATCTGGAGACTCGAGTAGAATACAATTGGGGAGGTGCTGTACTTGCACATCTTTATCAAGACTTGTCACGTGCTTGTCTCGCGAGGGCGGAGACGATAGCGGGGCCGATATTGCTGTTACAGATGTGGTCATGGACTCGATTTAGTATTGGTCGACCTTTATCCCGAACAGAGCCACCTCCCTTCGGAGGCAACGATGTGGATACGAGGAATGCATTCGGTGTGAAGTGGACCACTCACCATGTGTGGACAACAAACCCTCACTTAGGTAAAAAAAATTAATTGTGGTTTATAATGCGAGCACAGTACGATTAAATTACAATACCTCTTTTTTTATAATTGTTTTTCCTTGTTTTTGGTACAGGAGGTACAGCCACATACAGAGATTCGTTCGAGAGAACACAAATTTTTCCTGGACCGACAACATTAATACGCAACCAATTCATAAACCAACCCCAATTGGGGAGTGACTCCTCTTCACAAATTGCAAATGCAAGTGGCAATAGTTGTTGCTCTGCATCATAAGCACAAGCCATAAAAAGTTTACCTTTATATCTTCCGGATAGAAACCCAGCATCAACACTGATAACGGGTCGGAGATGAGGCCATGCTTGAATACACGGCCCAAATGCCCATGCGACTCGGTTGAAAATATTAATATTATACTTGTTCGATGGTTCATGTTCAAGTAGATACTGTGTACCCGGGTTAGATGCTTTGATGGCACCCAAAAGCAATGGCAGCAGCTCGTAAGACTTCTCCCAGCTCCCAAACATGTCAGCCATTGCAAGTTCCCTACCTCTCCACAACTTGTTATACGAGGGTTTTACTGTCCCAAATTTCACCTTAACTAAATGCCTGACCGTATTAATGCTTAACTCCAGATCTTCTTGATAACCAGGTTTAATAATATCAGCAATTCTTCTGGCAGTCATTTGTGCATTATCCAACTTTTTAGCATTTCCAAAACATGTGTGGACATATGGGTTGGTGGAAATTGTCCATGCACCTGTTGGTACTACCGTTGCATATAATTTCCATTTGCATTTAGGATATCTACATGCAACTCGTTACTTGGTTTTGCTGCTGTTTAGGGTATCTAGCTGTATACTTTTGAGTATGTGAAAATCTCCAAGTTCTGTTATTAGTTTGGCTTTGGATTCGAACATTTGACCTTCAGCAAATTTTTCATCTAATCTGGGAGCTTCCTTAAGAAATTCACGATCTGCGTATGGCATCGGCACATCATCGTGGAATGAGGAACATGGATGCCTAAGACCTCGATTGATGAATGGAATCGACTTGTGCCACTCTTTCAATATTTATTGGGCATTCTTTTCAGCCTCATATTCGTCCATATCTGAGTCTTGCCCTTCAGCCGAATCATCATTACCAAAAGAACTTGTATCAGAACATGCATTTGAGTCCGATTGCTCATTAGGGTCATCACCGGCCCGAACTACGGGTGTGTACGTGGTTTCGGGTACCTTTGCCCGAGTAAGGATCAAAGTCGGGCCCGAACCGACGGTGTGTTGCTCCCTCCAGGGCAAACTATCTAGGCACGGATCATAACCTGGTTTGGTTTGTACGATGCTTCGCGCCTCAACTACCAATTCTATAACCTTAAATCCAGGCTACTTGAGGTGCGGTTTGTTTAATGGCATCCCAAGTTTCCCCATTTTCTATCCGAAATAGAGAGAAATGGTACGATCCGAGGTGGTCCCGTGTTCAAACGTGCCCCGATTATCAATTTGACTCGACTCGGAAGCAATTCAAGTCCAACATATATTTGCCGTCTTACAACAAAGCAAAACCAGGTAGAATCGAAACGGTAAACGTAAATGCGGCCCCTATGTCATAACCAACACCTAGGTTGGAGTGTTTTGAAGGTTACCACCATAATACACATTGATCAATAACGGAGACATTTTTCTCGAACAAAAACAAACACAAAATTAACTCTAATTATTTTTTAATTTTACAACACTAAATATAAACCTATGAGCGAAAAAAAAACTTACATTAATGATCAGAAGAAGCTGCCGAGTATAATGGCGGTGGCGATCTATTCATACGGTACCTCTTCAAATTGGATTTAAAATAAAGAAAAATATGAAACAAAGAGAGAAAAACGAGACAGAGAGGAAGAGGGGGAAGAAGAAGAAGCTGCTGGAATGAGGGAGGAAGGAGTTACGCGAATTTTGTGAAGAATAATAACTCCACCGGATTGCAAAATCGGTGTGGGTAAATTTTGATGTCTCCACCGGATTGGGTAACCGGTGTAGGGATATTTTTGGGTCTCCACCGGATTGGGAAACCGGTGTAAGGGTATTTTTGGGCCTCCACCGGATTGGGAAACCGGTGTAGGAAGATTCCGGTGTGACTTTCTGTGTAGCGAGTTGTGGCAGAGCAAAAAATGGCTCCACCGGTTGCCCAATCTGGTGGAGGCCGGATCTTTTAATCCACACCGGTTTCCGAATCCGGTGGAGTTCATTTTTCAAATTTTTTTCCCCAATTAGCTGCTTTGTTTAGGAATTTAGTTATAATTTCTAAATTAAAAAAAAAATCCTCCGTTCCTCTATCTTATTCCTCCGTATGTAAGAGGGCAATTCTGTCATAGAGGGAAAAAATAAATAAACGCACTATAAATAATCCCCGCTGCAAGTAACTAGGGTTTTTCTCTTCCATCTTCTAACCCGAGAGCGGCGGCGAGGCGACAAGCAACTGGCAAGAGAAAATGGTAAACTCATGATCTCTATAACCCTAACCCTACCTGTCGGCGATTGTAGACCAGCGCCTAACAATTGTTTGTATCGGTTTTTTTCATCCATTTATAGGGAAAGGGAACGGGGAGTTTTGGTAAGAGGAGGAACAAGACGCACACACTGTGCGTGAGGTGTGGCCGTAGGAGCTTCCACCTCCAGAAAAGCAGATGCGGATCTTGTGGCTACCCCTCCGCTCGCATCCGCAAGTGTACGTCAGATTCTGTTTTTTTTTCTTCGCCTTTCGTTTGATTGCGGAGCATTTTGTTTGCTACGATAGATTCTGTTGCGGTCGGTTTTGGTTAGATCCGACTTAGCCTGATTGAAAAGATCGATTTAGAACATTCAATTCACTAGATATGTGAAGACAGGATTTTGCAATTGCTAACGCTTGAACATTATTCAATTCACTAGATATGTGAAGACATAATTGACTGGGTTTGTTAGAAATATATAAGTTGTCGTGGATTAATACATCCGTTGCATTTATACCTTGATTTGTAGTAATTTCGCCTAGTCTTGAGGGAGTACAGAAAAATAAAATATTTCTGGTATATGTAGTTTTTTTACCAGCTAAAAGGAAATGAAGTCCCGTGTCACAATTCTTAGGAGTAGCTAGGTTTTTAATATTTTTTTTGAAAAAAGTGCAAAGCACCATTTTCATTGAAATGAAACAAGAAACTCTACAGCAAGATTTAAAGAAAAAAGACCCAAAACTATGAAACACAGTCTAGCTTCACTGGTGGTAACTCAGCCAATTTGTATCAG
This sequence comes from Carex cristatella, assembly GCA_024447775.1. Classification (NCBI taxonomy): domain Eukaryota; kingdom Viridiplantae; phylum Streptophyta; class Magnoliopsida; order Poales; family Cyperaceae; genus Carex; species Carex cristatella. Next base: position 179,486 of record JAJHPF010000007.1, read on the forward strand.
TAGCTCAACTAAGTTAGTTAGTTTGTATCGGTTTAGCAGTAGTATGTTCATCCAGCACAAAAAGGGGGCATGAAACAACCTTTTTCAGTTCCGTTTTCACACTTTATGCGTGTAATTTTGACAGCTTGACTGTGTTTCATTGTAACGTGTATGAAAGATGATTTTGAATATTGTAATTGGAATGAATTGTGTATTTTATGTGTACAGAAAATGTTTATGTTATTTTACCTGGTTTATTTCAATACATGCTAATATATTTATATTTGGAAAATTGCAAAAGAAAAAGAAAATTCAGTTTTACTTGTTTCTGATTCCTCTTTACTGATTGCAACTAAGAACACTTTTATTCTTAATAACAAATGGACTTTGTAATGAACTGATTATTAGTAACATTTTAAGATTAGAATTGTAATTTTCCATTCTTCTTTTAATGTACATGTATTATTTAGGATGTATACTTCAAACTAATTTGATCTATTATGCAGATAACTGGAGCGTGAAGGCTATCAGGAGAAAGACAACCGGGACAGGCCGGATGAGGTACCTTCGTCATCTCCCCAGGAGGTTCAAGAGCAACTTCAGAGAAGGTAAAAAATTTCCTTTATTTTTTTGGATTGTATTGCAAGTCGTACCCTAATCTTGATATGTTAGCTAAATAAAAGTTTTGACAAGTTTGTTCCTCTGTAAAATGTTGTCTTTTTCTCCACAATTGGAGTAGATTCAAGCCCAACCTGTTTAATAATAATAACTTTTTATCATTTGCTGCTCTGTTTGTCAAATTTAATGGCCATCTGTTATTTACATATAACTAAAAATGTGAAACTTTCTAATGGCTCTTTGTAAAAAAAAACTATGACATGTTTTCCCCCATTTTAAATAAAAGCACTCAAATCAATTTAAACGAACTTGATGCAATTCTGTCATCCTAATCAGAATTAAGTGTAATGGGAGTATAAGAATTTGCAGGCATTTATTTGTTTTTCCCTTTGTGCATGTTGAAATGCTGGTCACACACTTAGGCTGCATTTATTTTTGTAATAAAAAACTAAGCTCTTTGTAAATCTTAATTCAAATGATACAGGAACTGAGGCTGCACCAAAGAAGAGAGCTGCTGCCGCTTCAAACTAAGTTCAGTTTGGATCTCTAGTAAACAACTAAGTGCAGGAATCGATCTGTCTTGATTTTGTTTTTGGGCTTTAACCCATTTGCATTATTAGTTTTGTTGGAAGAGAGGATAGTATTATTACCTTCTGTTTATTTTATGCAACTGTTTTGAAAGTTTTATTATTAAGACATGAGAAAAGTTTTTACTTGCATAATTTTCAGTGAATTTATTCTATACAGGTGTTTAGTCATCTGCATTCCGTCTTAATTATTTTACCATAGTCTAACCAAAAATAAAAAAATTGGACGTAATAGTTCACCTGACATAAATTTGGTGGACGTGTGAATAATTTTGATATTTCATCTTCTGTTAACCCGACTTGAGAAAATCTGAAAGAGAAATTTACAATGTGTTAGAACAGTAGTATTGGTGTTTTTTAACTGATGGATGAGAAGATGTACTCTTGAAAGTAGGAAAAAAATAGTGATGAAAGAGCAAGTAAAAAGAGAAAGAAGTTTTTGTGGATGCAGTTGACGAACACGTATCCTCTGCATTAACTCAAAAATTAATCTTTTAAGTTAATGAATCTCAATCATCTGATATGCTGTAAGATCTGTGTAGACTAAATCTGCTGCATTAACTCAAAAAATAATCTTTTAAGTTAATGAATCTCAATCATCCAATATGCTGTAAGATCTGTGTAGACTAAATCTGCAATAATATTAAAAGATCCGTTAGTAGTTGATCCGTGTTCGATCTCTATTCTTCACCTCTCATGTTTTAATTGACAACTAAAATTCTTATTTTGAAGAAATACTCAAGTTCAGTACTAAAATAACTATAAGTTCAGCGAGCATTAAATTCCAGCTGCTACAAACAATTTACGCAAATATCTTTATTCAGTAATATAACCGGTGGTTTTTTATTCTGATTTTTATTCTCGCAATTCCAGTCCATTGGCTGCGTACTTGCGTTTGATTTAAAAGGAATAATTCCGTACAAGTCCTGATGGCTGTGATCTAGGGGTGTAAACGGATACGGCTTATCCGCGGATAATCCGCTCCGAATCCGCTTATTATCCGTATCCGAATTAAACGGATACGGATACGGATAATTTTAGCATATGGAAAAATAATGCGGATACGGATACGGATAATTCTGTGAGGATATAAACGGAGCGGATATCCGTATATATCCGGATCCGAAATTTAATCTTTCAGCAGCTTTCAATTCATTTTACCCTTGCGAAATTCTCAAAAAACAAACATATTTATTTAAGTCCAAGAATCTTGGTAGAAAAATCATAAAATCTATTAGGACAACAGATTGGTTCTCTGAACCAATAAGCAATTAGTCATGCATAATCATCACTGTGCAAACTTAAAATGTCTATTAAATTTTTTATCAATTTAGGTAATTTAAAATTATGAAATTTAGTACAATTATTCAATATCCGACAATTATCCGTTCCATATTCGTATTCGAATCCGTATTCGTGGATTATCCATTCCGTATCCATATCCGTTTAAGACGGATATGGTTTTCAATTTTGATATCCGTTTACTATCCGTATCCGTATCCGTTTGTTGAAAAACAGATTCGGATATAGTATTAGCATTATCCGCTCCAAATCCGCTCCGTTTACACCCCTACTGTGATCCCATATAATTAATCAATAATCACACCAGATATTCATCTATGCACTGAATAAACATTGCTACAACATAGAATCAGGGATACTTCTTTAATCTTTGTAAAGAAGGCGTATTATTCATGGAGAAGGTACATAACATTTGAAATAGCTTTTACAAGCTAATACCCGCTTTCAAGGAAACTATCCAAGCTCTACAAAAGAAAACAACACGTGGCAAACTCTTCGATAAATCCAAAACAAACAAAAAAAAAAAATACTAGATTAAAAGATATTTCTCATAATATTCAAAAATTCAACATCAGGAGGGGTAACCCGGTAAGTAATCTAGGTTGGCCTTGCAATTATGGCTACATTTCTTCTTGTCGCACTCCCTTCTTTACTTTTACCAGTGGATGATCGTTGATCCTGAGTTTTTGTTGCGGAAACCGGTATGGTGGATGATCGTTGATCCTGAGTTTTTGTTGCGGAAACCGGTATGGAACCAAGGTTCTTATTCTCATCCTTCTCTTTTCTATTGGGTGCTGAATTTATGTAACATTTTTTAACCCTAGGAGCTTTCTTTTCTATTCGTCGATTCTGGAGTGCAATCAAATCATCATTGTCTGAAATTAAATCAGAATTTAAGAGTTCAGATGCTTTTTTCTATCTAACCACAATCAATCTCAAATTTTATAGTTTCTAGTTGTACACAACACTGATTTTGACCAATCTCAGTTCAGTTTGACCCCATCACATTTTGATAAAAACCAGAATGTAACATCTCCAACACCACATTGCCAGATATAGTACAGATCAACAGGTATATCTTGGTACTGCTAATAGCCGAGAAAATGGGCATCTATTTCTAGTAAAAATAATGGCAATTAGCAAAAACATCACTCATCACTCATTGAAACCGAGGCTCATCACTCGTTAAAGATTTCACAATATAGGGTAAATTTGTACCTCGACTAGAAACCACCGCTCGAGGCCGCAAAAACAAATTCGGTCTATCAGTTTTATCTCCAGTAGTCTTCCCAGACTTCTCTGTATTAATCAGAAGTTTAATTAGTTCTCTGAACAGTAAAGGTTACTAACTGAAATCTGCTTAACTGAAGGAGTATAGTCAGTTACCGGTATGGCACTACACACAGAGTACCATTTGTCAAATCCATAATATGCAAATTATGTCCAATCAACCATAAATCTGTGATTTAGTCTCAATATAACCTACCATCTATAATTACCAACCTCAGCAGTGCAACCATGCAGTGGGATTACATATTTTATATCAGATTTTCCTAGTTTAGACTCTGAATGTGTAATTAGCAAGACGATGAACCAATAAAAAGCACAGATGATAACAAAACAAAGGAAGTACCAGAAAGTTAAACTGATGCTGTACACTATTGTAATTTTTAAGCTGACCTTCTATTCAAAACCTGACCTGCTGTTTTGACCGGTGTAGATGTAAAAGACACAGGATGCGACTTAGAGAGCGATTTGGAAGGCGTTGCACATGGTGTATGTGGCCGGTTTTCAGTATTATTTCCTAAAAGTAAAATAATTAATAGATGTCAGCAGGCATTGGGGGTATTGGTTAGAACATAAGTTTGTGATAGTATCAACATTTCTAATGCTGCAGATTGGTCTTGTACCAGTACATACAATGAGTTTAGGTTTCATGCACAGCTAATATCCGATTGCAGGTTTTAGTGTAATCCAGATTTATGTTTAATGGAACCCAAGAAAACGGCATATATGAAGCAATACCATCTCCGTACCAGTACCAATCCAGTTTCAGGTACCAGCCATGTAATGCATTGGTACAAACTACAAACCACCTTGGATCAGTACCAAATTAGTAAACAAGGAAACGATGACAGACAATAACTGAAAAATAGAAATAACATAAGAAAAATATCTTTACCTTGCTTTACTGGAGATTTCAAGCATTCATGTGCCATCGGAGAAGGAGATTCGATAGCCCTTTCATCACTTCTATTTAAATTTGAATCTTCTTCCTCTGTAATGGGGTCGTCTTGAGACCTCACTGTTAGGCGGGGATACACTACAATGCACAAGTTATAAAAGATTGTAAGTATATGAATTAAAGGGAAAGAAAAAAAGCAAAAAAAAAAAGGTATGCTACTTTTGGAACAGATTATGTCTAATATTCTGATTTAAAAATTTCAACATTCAAGATGAAGTTATAAATTCAGCAAAAGACCTTGAAAGGAGTAAATTTTTGGACTCAGATACAGTGGCGCAGACCACGGAAATTATGAATAAATCAATAACCTTAAGTATTAAAAATAAATTTTGAAAAAAAAAAACCTTAATTTTGATTAGAACATTCTATCAGTACCGTTTATTTGTAAGTATTGTAAATAAGAAATTTGTGAAACAAATCCAATAGTCGCACAAAACAGAACCTGATACTTGGAAAGGCACCCAAAACAAATAACCATATCACAAACCCCACAAAAGTCGATTAATATTTAAGAAGCAATAGTTTCTAGTCGGGATTGACAAATAAAGAATAAATTTGAACAAAACGCCAACAAAGAACCAATTATTAAAAATTTGACAGAAAAGAGAAAACAAAAATACGAGTTAGACTTACTCTTTCTGATAGGTTTCTCAGTAGCACTATCTGATATTTTCTCGAAGAGTAGAATATTATATACCTAAAGGTCAATATTGTTGTAATAAAGAAAGGGGGAGGAGGGAGGAAGCAAAGAAGCTAAAGCAACTGGGCAAAGGATGGCGTGGAGTATCCGACCAATTTATTCACTGGATGGAATTAGATACAGAGAACCTTTCTTCCACTTGGCATGGCAGCCCTGCCGAGAGAGAGAGAGAGAGAGTTCACTGGATGGAATTAAATTTGCTGGGCTGGCTCTGAGTTTCTTTCCTTTGGCGTCAACACAAAGCTACAAATGGCAGTAGGCAGGGAACGGTCGGATCGTCCCACTTCCAACTTCCAACTTCCAACTTGGTCTCTGCCTTTTCTATATATATTTTTTTTCTCCAATTTTGCTACGCTCACTCAAGTGAGTCCCCAGCAGAGATAAATGATGAATTCATATCCACTGAGGGGGAGCAGCTTGGTCCGATGCCCATCGGACTCAAACTGAGTGCGATGGGTTCCATAACCGTCCGATCTGCTTTAAGTCTGTGCGCGTCGTTTTAAATTCCGTGCAAGTTTTTTTTAAAATATGTGCACACGGATTATAAAGCAGAACAGACGGTTATGGAACCTATCGAACTCACTTTGAGTCTGATGGGCATCGGACCCAAGTTGGTCCTCCAATGAGGTGCCTGATTGCCTGACTGGACCTGACCTGGTCGATTGAAATCCAGACAATTTATTTTAATCGGTACAAATCTTAAAGAATTATGTGAATATAAGAGAGACCAAAAAAAGTTGCTCAGTTTGAATTAATTCAGGTGTAAAATCCAGATTCCTCCATGTATCCGAGGTACAATAAGTAAATTCAGACATTTTTTTAACTTGACACGAATCTCAAAGCAAACTCTCTTTAGATTTTATAGGCACCAAATTGAGTTTGACTGAGATTAATATGGGCCCATTCGTTTATTTATATTGCATGTTAGATATCTGGGGGCTACAAACTCTTCAGGTATATGCAGGATATTCAGTCTCTTGTCATCTAATTAGTAGGGATTAAAGATGAACATAATTTGTTATATTTGTGTCATTTTACTTGTCCATTTGTTGGGTTTTTAACAATTAATTTAGGTTATTGTTTAAAAAAAATGTCTATTGTACATGTCTAGACGGGATTAACTTTGTATTTCTTTTAATATGTCTATTGTAAATGTCTATTTTGTTTGAAAGAATGTAAAATATTTAATTGTTGGTTCATTAGAAGGTTTGTAAGTTTTGAAATCTTGATTATCTTATTTGAAATAATTTATTTTAAAATATAACTCGCCAATATATTTAATATATACATTAGAATTGAAAGAGTCGGACTAACATGGCATGGTAATCATTTGCCACATAACAAGCATAAATAGTTTAGATTTTTAGGAGGTTTTTCGTGTGAATCTCAATAACTGCACACATTTTAAAAAAAAAAAAAATAGTTAGATCATGTGCTGCATTTGTGTGCGATGTAAGTTTCACAATTTGTACGACTCCATATTATTATTCTAAAACTACTTGTAGACTAAAAAATTTCTACTAAGACTTATGATAATCAAATGTCTTTCGGAACTTTTAAAATTGGTTATCAGTAGAAAATTTATGATACTTATTTTTTTAGAACAAAAATATTAACTAAAGTCTAGTACATTACAATAAGAAATAAAAGGTGGGTTAATAAAAGAAAATTTTAGTTAAAATATAGATAATAAAATAAAATATTGAGAATATAAGTACAATTTAATATATGCATAAAATAAAATATTCTATTGTTCGGAAGGAGCATTTTTGGGAAGTTTATTGGGTCGTAAATCATATTGTTTCCTTTTGTTTTCACCAAAGTTCAAAGTTCAAAGTTCAAACTGTCGCCTGCGGGGAAGCTATTTGGGTTCATAAAGCATTTTGTCCTTTTTATGTATGAACAATTGAACGCCGCAATCAAAAGACAAATTTTCGAAGTTCAAACATTAAATGTAAAACGTGCTATTGGAAGAATTCGTATCCTCTGAGATATCTCAAACTTTGCGTGACTTTCCGGAATATCTCAATCGTTCAAATACATTCTACACGAATCTCAAAGCTCAAATAATACTGGCGCCCTACGCTTCCCCGAATAGGCACCGGACACGTCGATCACGCAAAAATTGAGATATCTCAGAGGATACGCACCCTGTTGGAACGGGTCGGAGCTAAGTAAATTGAAGTACGGATCCGCTCCAACATCACGTGCTCGCCACCGTTAACATTTGAATTTTAAAGGTAAAAAAGGAGACTTTTGGAAATTAGTTAAGTACGAATTTAAACATTGGCTAGTTTGAAAATAGTTTTTAATCTAGCGATAAAAAATATTTTTTCATGTGAAAAATCGTAGTTTCTAATTTCAAATGGAATTTTATTTTATAAATATTAGTTAGTTAGATAACTTAATCTACTTCTCTTTGGAAAAAAAAATATAATAGACAAATTCATGATTAATAATATTTGGTACTGCCGTACTGTGTGAAATATATAAATAGATAAATTCATGATTAATTAAAGATGAATACTATAAGAACGTTGCTTAAAGAGTGAAATTTATTCCAAATTGATGTTAAAAATGTATTCTTTTAAGGAACACTTCAGGAAGAGATTTGTATGACTTTACCACCAGATCATGTAAAAGAAGAAAAAAATACTAACTTTGTTTGTAGGTTAAAAAAAATCAATTTATGGAATTAAACAGTCTCTAAGGACATGGTATGGAAAACTCTCTCAATATATAATCTCTCGTGATTTTAAAGTAAACCAATCCGATACATCACTGTTTTCAAAATATGAAAATAATGATACAACTATTGTTTTTGTCTATGTTGATGACATAATCATAATTGGAAATAATTATAAAAAAATTAATATTGTGAAAAGACAATTAAAAGAAAAATTTGAAATAAAAGACTTTGGTAAACTTAAATATTTTTTTAGGAATTGAAATAACACATTCAACCAATGGACTATTTATTTCACACAAAAAAAATATACCATTGACCTTTTAAAAGAAACGCGAAAATTAGGGTCCAAACCGGCCTCAATACCCATAGACAGTAATTCAAATTAAATTCGGAAGATAGAGAACGTTGGAAAATATCAACCAATTCCAACGGCTTATAGGTAAATTAATTAATCTAACGGTAACTAGGCTGGATATATCATTTGCGGTAAGTCAAATTAGTAAATTTATGCACTCACAAAAAAACTCATTTGGATGCAATTGATAAAATTTTGAGATATTTAAAAAAATCACCCGGAAAGGGTATATGAATGAAAAATAATAAACCTAATGATGTGTGTGACTATTCCGATGCAGTCTGGGCCAGGAGGTTTGATAGAAAATCAACAACCGGATGTTGCACGTCTGTAGGTGGAAACTTAGTCACATGGAAAAGTAAGAAGCAAAATATCGTGGCACGATCGAGTACGGAAGCAAAATATCGTGCCATGGCATCCACCGCGAGTGAACTCACGTGGATCAAACAATTGCTTGAAGAGTTGAACTTCAAAATTGATAAACCAATGAAAATATTTTGTGATAACAACATGGCAAGACATATTGATTCGAATGCGGTGTTTCACGAAAAAACAAAGCATATCGAAATCGATTGCCATTTCATAATAGAAAAGGTGCAAACAAAGAAAATTGAAACTCCTTATGTGAAAAGTCAAAATCAACTAGCCGATGTCTTCACTAAGGGTTTAATTTAGAAGACATTTGAAGAAATAACAAGCAATCTAGGATTAACCGATATCTATAATCCTAACTTGAGGAGGAGTGTTGAGAACATAATTAGTCAAGAGAGATAAAATTGTAAAAATATGAAGAGTTATAGAAAGTTACCGTTAGTAACTTTCTAGATACCAACAGTACAATAAATTGTAAAGGGTATAAATACCTTCCATCAGAGAGTGTAAAATAATAAAAAAAATATGAATATTTTTTTTTTGACAAGAGTGAATATTCTCACCGGTTTCATATTGAAACATAATAGTTCGTACAATAATCAATGGAAATGATCTTCCATTGTACCAAAACTAATAGAGCATATCATATAGCTAAGGATGTAGCACAAAAACAATAAGAGACATATAGTATGCAACTAAACAGTAAAATACAAAACAACAGTAATAGTAAGAAACTAGAAATATCAATATCAATACAAATTATTCATAGCTTTCTCTGTCTCATACTTCCGCTAAAATCTACAAAATCAACCGTAGTTAAGATGACAAAATTGAGTTAAAATCATATTTTATCTTTTACTTTGGATATTGACATTATGATTATATTTTATGGTATTAATTGGCTGTTATTATTATGTGTCATTTTGCCCTCGTCTAGCAATTGATCAGAAATACAGAGTAATACAATATTAACAATGTTGTAAACATAAATAAAGTCTAAACAATTTTAAAAAAATATATATAAAAACAGAAAAAAAAACTATTTGGCCCGTTGAATTACTCTGAAAAACATCTAAATTATTGGGCCTGGTGAAATCCATCTACATCTCTGAAACTAGTTTAAAAATTATCAAGTCAGTTTTAAAACTCTAAGAGTTTCAAAAATACAGATGCTCTAACTAGTATAAATGACATGCTGAATTATTCAGCGAGTGGTCTTATACAGACCGCTGAATTATGCAACGGCTGTGGCATATATTGAATTTTGCCAGAAACGGTTGTATGGGTTTAATTCTTTTTATTTTTTCTATGAACATAAAATTTGGTTAGTTTTAAGTTCGAACTTAAAATAAATAATCAAGTTCGACTTGATCTTTATTTTTTCGTGATATTTAATAAATATTAAACAGTTGGGACATGGGGTGGCTTAATTTACCTTCTGTTTTATAAAAATATAAAAATAGACAGTTCATGATGCATATCATGCATTGTATTTGGTTGGTGTTGTGCGGAAAAGGATAAAGTGAAAATTAGTGACAGAAAGTAATAAAAAAAATGTGTAAATTTAAAAAAATAAATTTCGTATTTAATATATTCGAGACATTTGTTTCGTTCAAGAATAATGTCTATGAACCTAACTACGCAATGTACACAAACAGTTTCATTCCTTTGAGATTCATACTCGCAAATGCACTCTCCACATTTTCTAACTGAAATCAAGTTCGCACACAATAATTAACTGTAAATTTTTAGTAACAAAATATCTTAATTTTTGCAGTTATTTTTTTTTTCTTCTCACATATAAATATTAAATAATTAAATAAAAATGTGTCAGGTGACTTTATAATCTCAATTACTAATCTGTATATATTTTTCTGCGGAGTTACCGTTGAAGAGCCTAATATGTAATCCTTATTTTTGATATGATTAAATTGTTTGGAAAAAAAATAAATCCTATATAATTTATTGGAAATATTTAATTATATGTTTTAAACTTTTGACTGGCAAACTAATCGGGTAATGGACTAACTTATAAATTCATTGGTCATACCGTCATAGAATAGCAAAAATAATATTTAAGAATTATTGGGTAAGCAAGATTTGAAATCTAGTATTTTTCTAATTATCAAATTGAGAAAGAGAATAAACCGGGCCGAATATAACATTGGGTTTCATTTTTCTGATTTCAGAAGAGTTGGGCCTCCAGCTGTGAAGATAAATTATTCGGGCTGCATGAAATTGGGCCGATCTTTACCCCATCGAACAAATAGCCTTCGAACCGTTGCTCCGCGAGTAAACTAACAGCACAACCCCATCGACTTCGACTTCTCAAACCCTGAAACCCCATGAGGCTCCTCTCCGACTCTAATTGTATACAATCGAGATTTTAGATAGATTTGGACCGTCCGATGGAATATCTGCTCGGGATTGAACAGTCAGTGACTTCGTAGTACAGTTGTAGAGGAACTGAAGCGCCCCCCTCTCTGTGTTTCGCCGCCTCCTACTCATTTTATCGACATCAAAGCTAAATCTGATCCTCTCTTTAAACCCTAGCTAGAGAGAGCAGCAAGTCCCTCCCTCCAATAAACCATGGCATCTTGGGCTCTCTCGAAACCAGGCGATGACAAAAAAGGAGGAATCGTAGCCTCGATCTCCAACTCTCCGATCGTGTTGAAGGGCCGTGAGGCGGCGGGGGAGGCGGCGACGGCGGCCAAGAAGCTTCTTTTCAGCACCGGGAAGGCGGCGTGGATCGCCGGAACCACCTTTCTTGTTCTGGTGGTACCACTCATCATAGAGATGGATCGTGAACAGCAGTTGAACGAACTCGAGTTGCAACAGGCCTCGCTTCTTGGCTCTCCCGCCGCGCCAGCTCCGCCTGCCCCCAAGTGAGTTTATAGGGTTAGGGTTTTGTTAGGCTCGTTTTGATCTGGTGGTTGGTTGGAAAGATATCGTTATTTTTTTTTTCTCTTGTATTCTCCTACAGAGAGGTATTGACTTGTTTTGCTCCGAGAATGTTTGAATCAAGAATGATTTGTTTAGGGAAATAATGTGAATTTTGATACTCTCTTTATCTTGTAATGCATATTGGTTTTGCCAATGTAGGCTCTTTGTTTAGGATTTTGTATGACCTGCATGACCTAGCTTTCCCCTGGTTAAGTTTCTACGTGCTTAATTGATTTATTGTCGGCATTTTTATCACGCATGATGTTCTTGGAAGTAATGGTGAAATGCTGCTAACATCATAGCCCGAGTCATGATAATGATACTGATATGAGAGCTGGCAATTCTGAATGAATATCTGAACTAACAACCTTGATTCTTATGTAAGCAATATCTGGATTTAGTGAGTTTAAATGGTCATATTATTTAAGTGAGTTTAGATACATAATTTACCCAAGTAATCATGTCTAATAGTTTCACATAGGTTTCCAAGACTGGCAACTTACTGGTACCATTTTTTCTTTACCAGCCATTCTGAAATATAATGTTTTGGGTTTTCATTTTAGTAACGATCAAGTTATGTATATTTGCAACCTTATATTTGTGATAAGCAAAACAAAATTGAAGCATATTGTGCCTGGTTCCATGACAATAATATGATGAGGCTATGGTAATATGCTTATTAGGGATCAACCCTGCTATGGATCCATATCTCTATTTTCGAAGTTCAAATAGGATCTGAACCGTTAAACATGATCTCCATGTGAAAATGTACTTGCAGACCAAATTATACATTTTTAGAATTTTTTTTTACTATTTTTTTAGATAGGTAGATGTAGAAAGCCACTTCATTTGGATCGTCTAGAATTTTCAAATCAAGTGATTTTCTACCAATCTAAAAAAATGTAAAATTTGGTCTTCAAATACAGTTTCTCCAAATACAGATCGTGTTTAATGGATCGGGTTGACTGTTTGAACTTTGGAAATAGAGATAGAGATATGGATCCATAGTACGGGTTGATCCGTAATATGCATATTACCATAAGTCCATAACCTCACTCTAATATGAATAGTGAACATGACAGGTACATGTTGTAGCAAGATCTATGTTTCTTGGTATTTTTTTAGCCTTAGTTGATATCTTACTGGTAGGAATTTTGATGGTCCAGAACTAGTATTTGATAACCCTTTTTTTGTGAAGTAGCAACAAAGGTAGCATTTATCACTTCATTTTCATGGTCATGAATGGATATTAAAAAATGCAAGTCTGTAACCTCTACGGTATTGTATCATGTCCAATGAGCCGAGAGATCAACTTCCAGCTAAGTGATTGAAATTCAGTGCCTATTTTAACGTAGGGTGTCTGATTTTGAGATTTGTGCCAAAATTAAAGAAGGGGTTGGATTCAATAATTGAATATGCTGGACCGGAGTGATCCAAATTAAAAAAATCCTTTCAAGAATTGATTGAATTGCCTTTGGGATGCTATTTTGATTGCAAAATGTTTGAGTTGATGTTTACTTGGTGTCATATACAAAGCTGAAATATTTTATTTTTGAGTCTGCATCTGCTGCCCGAAAACTAATGAGACAAAATGTTCCGTCTAATTAAAATTAAACGTCCCAGATTACACCCTGAACTTCAGGGATAGTTTTGATCTGATCTGAACTTTTGATCCAACGATCAACGTGCAACTATCAGTCTGTTATCCATTTCTTCTTTCTATATTAGCCTATTATACACTTCCAATTTGAATTACGTAATTTCAATCCTCTGTTGTACTGCTACAATGCTATTCTTTAGTCTTTATGCTTGTTGAATGTGTGATTGAAAGTCAGCTAAAACATCTGTCTAGTTTCCCAAGTAATAATAATGTTAGGAGTAGGGCTAGGGTGTTTTTATGCTTACCAAGCCTCTTGATGAGTTTAACTCTAAAATTATTAGATTGGTTTCACGAGTAATGCAAAATTTATAAATTTTAGAATTAATTAAGTATATGGATTGTTGAGTTTAATTTTAAAACTATTAGATTGGCTTCAAACGACGAATCCAAACTATTAGAACTGGTATACTTCAATGAGTGACATATTTACATGCAAAATTTATAAATTTTAAATTAATTTTGAATAAAGACAAACAATTTAAAAAATGATTTATAATTTACTTACACATTTATAGTTTTTTTTAATCATTTTTTATCATTTCGACTTTGTACTAAATTAATCCAAAATGTTATATTTTGTTCCATCTAAATGCATCATAAATGAATTATATCGGTTTTGACGATTTAAATTTAATTCAATAGATTTTGAAGTTAAATTCATCAAGAATTTGATGAGCTTAAGATAGGGGTGAAAATGGTATGGATAATATCTGATCCATATTTGATATGTATTCAAAAACTTAAATGTGAATATCCGATATACGAATATCCGTGTGGATAAGGATATTGATATGGTTTTACGTTTCAATTATCAGTATCCGAATAGTAGATATATGTCATAGATTTTAATATACATTATGAAAAATTTATGTTATTCACCATAATAATTAGATAAATATGATGAACTTTATTTTTTTTAATATATTTGTATATTATTTTAATAAATATCTGATCTGATTCGGACTCGTATCCATATCCATCTGATATGTCTGAGATCCGCTCCGTTTTAACCCCTAGCTTAAGACCATTTTAGTTCTCACAATATTCAAATAAGCTTGTGAGCAACAATCCTTTTGCTCATGATGATTCAAAATTAGATAGCTTTTGGGACAAATATCAGTAGGCCATCAATCAATAGGCACCAAGCCACCAATGAACCATCAACAAAACTTGCTAGGAAAGTATCTCTTCCAATGGCAGTTGTTACTAACAATCAAACTAGAATGCTCTTACTATAACAATTTTTTTACATGAATAAGAATCACTTGCTAGATGGTTAAATGTCTGTACTGAACTCTTACACTCCTTACATTTTACGTGAACTTACCAGTAACTTGGAACTAAAATCCTAACCAAACAATACTCGAACAGTAATTCCCTTGAAGAAATATAAACTATTCGAACAATAATCAAGCGATGAAAAAGAATGAACCCAAATTTGAGTGTGTGTGTGTGAATTCAAGCTGAATCGTCACTGTCATCAAAAGCTCTGCATCCACAAAGCCAAAATCTCGTCGCACCGCTGTAGCTTTTTCTTTGCCATTTCTCGATATTTTTCTTAATGATCTTCTCCGTTGAGTTCTTAATTATCATCTTATCGTGTTCTGGTGACAGATCACTTTTATATCTCTCAATCTTTGACAAGAGCGCCTTGCGCTCAGTTTGCTCCTGCTCTTGGCATTTATGATCTAGGGGTCCAGAGAACTCCATCTGGCGCCGCTGCTCGCTGATTGCTTGCTCGATATCCTCGTCAATCTTTTGTGTCATCTCAAATCTATTAAAAAGTAACACAAATTAGAAACTTATCGCTCATTTTAAGTTCTCTACTACAGGCATTGTACCAGATAGCCATCAACCTCTATAGGCACTATCAGAGACCTTTCTATAGATGTTGACTAGGGTGTTAATTCTTAAGTTCACCTAGTCCATTGGTGAGCCTATCAGATTGACTTCTAATTACAAATTCAAACCGTTGAAACCGATCTACTTCACGAGTTATGTGTTTACATGTCAAATCTCTAAAATTTTAAATTAATTTAATATAAAGTCAAGCAGGAAAAAGTTTAATAAGTTAATTTTATTGCGTTCATTTTTTATTATTTTTTGACCGCTTGACTTAATACTAAATTAATTTGGAAAATTATAAATTTTACATTGTAAATTAATTACTTGTTTAGTATATCGGTTTCAACGGTTTGAATTTGTAGTTTGAAGTCGATTCGATAGATTTTTGAGTTAAACTCACCAAACTCTTGATGAGCTTAAGAACAGCCTATAGTTCTACTCATCATTCACACTAGTTTTGATTTGTTTTTAAGGTATAGATTATAGAATAGTTGGTTGATTAATAGTACCGCATTGAGTTTGGTCTAGAGGTGATGCCGCTGAGTGCAACAGAGCGGCGTCCACTGTGATCGTGCATGGATGGAGTGAGGATTGCACTGTGGCCCAAGAGGCAAATTGAGACATTCAAGATTCCTTGGGGACGCAGCGACCTCGGCCTCCTGATTTGAAGTGCCACCATCTGACGTGCTTTCGGGTTGAGGAATGTTTTTATGAGGATGCGCGTCTTTCCTGTTAGTGCAAACAACGTCATGAGGTTGCATTAGTATCAATACTTGTCTGTCATGCCAAACAGGGGTGGAAGGTAGTGTATTGAAAATGGAACTAAGCCAACCGTACAAGTAATTTTGTACATTGGAATTTATAATTTTTGTATGCATTAATACTTTTAGCCTTTTTTATAAAATAAAATTACACTACACTTGACTTTCTAGCCCTCCAAATCTCAATTTTCTAATTTGGCCTCTGATGCTAAATACAATAAGCTGGTTTTTACATCCATCCTACTTATTTTGACTAATTTTAAAGTTTGAACTAACGTTTTAAGGTTTGGTCAAATTTTGGTAAAACATTCTGGTCTTGGATAGATGAACAATCATCTGCCAATACCAATAAAATACTTTGAAAAAGAAAAAAAAATCATTTTAATAAACCTTGGTAGCCTTGTCATTCTGGTAAACAACAATTTTTTTCTGTGAATAAAGCCTGTGGGATTACTGGCCAACCGGGTACCTAAATAACAAAAACATCTCTAATGAAGCACACAAATGAGGAACTGATCTTCAATTTCAAAAACACATTTACAAGAAAAACAAAAAACAGGTACCTAAAGGGTGGTCTGATCTGTTGCCAAAGGCCCATTTCCTGACAGCAAAGATGGTGACATCAATGGTGGAGGTATCGGACCGGAGGAAGGAACCGTCAACACGCATAACAAACTTGTCATTCCACGTAGGATCCGTGCCGCCTGTGGTGTCAGTCTGTGTGATCAATTCCTCATTAGGATACTCATATACTGTCGCAACCGCATATGTCTTCATCTCTTTGAACTGGGGGTAGAGATCCTGAGCAGATATGACAGTGAGTTCCAGAAGGTGCATGTCGGGGTTGGGATAAGGGCGCACATCACTGCTGCTCCCGCCTTTGCTTCCCCGGTCATGGCCCCGCTTAGCACCTTGTGCTAACGACATGTACAGATTGGGGATTTGGGGGGCGAAAAACGGGTTTCGCAAATGCGAGGTAGAAAAGGAAAATGTGGTGAACAAAGCATACAGAGGTGACAGCGAAGAGTGTCTTGTATTTGAAAGGGCAGGAGGGGATAATTTTAGTAAGAATTAAATAGGTGCCAAATTCTAAGGAATATTTGATTGGATCTTGGGTTTCAAGTCTGATACATGAATGCTTTGTTACTAAGTTGGGATGTATGGACACTCATGATATGTGGTTGGTGAATATGGAATGCCTAAGTTAGGCTTTGGTTGATATGCCATGCGGCTAGGAGGGTTTGACAGTTGGTTATGTGGTGCTAATATTAGCATTTAATATATAAGCCTTGTGTTTCCGAAATAAAAGCAATTCAACAAGGAAAAAGGAGAGAAAAGAGGGTGGCAGAGAAGAACAAGAAAAAAGGACATCCCGGCGACAGTGGGAGCGGGTCATTTTCAACAGGCATCACACAGAAATCCATCCAATGTTCAGTTCAAGTTGTCTAATCCATGTCGAAATTTGCGTCGACAGATTTAAATCTGCATTAATCTCAACCGATATGTGAATCAAAATCTTATGCGATCTCGATGCAAGTTGGATGATTTTGATCGGGTACCGGACAAATTTCTATCTGATACCCATTGAAACCCCTCGTGTCCTCGAGAGATGTCCCGGTGTCGAGAAACATTGTGTCAGCAGTTTGCATTCTATGTCCATTGTAGGAGTGTCAATGCTACCCTTTTAACCATTTACCTGAACTATATTGTATTCAATAAGGCGAGTATAAGTTAATTTTTTTTTTCTTTTCCGTTAACTTATCGTGTATGGATATGGATAAGAAAAAAATAGTGTTATTTTACTGGAAAGAAGATAGATAAAAGCTATTAATAAATATAAATATAAATATATATATATATATATGAGGAGGGATCAAGTTATAACAATTTTGAGTTACCATAAAGTTACAACAACGGTTTTTTTCATTTTTTAAAGTCCAAATCGTCAATCCAAACCGTTCAATATGATTATCTAAATAAAATATGCTTTCAGATCAAATTTTACATTTTTTTGAATTTTTTTACTATTTATTAAGATGGGTACAAAATTCAATGGTCTGAATTTGACTAGTTTTGTACCCATCTTAATAAATAGTAAAAAAATTCAATAAAATGTAAAATTTGAGTTGGAAGCACATTTTATTTAGATAATCATGTTAAACGGTTTGGATCGACGATTTTGACTTTGAAAATGAAAAAAACCGTTGTTGTAACTTTGTGGTAACTCAAAATTGTGGTAATTGGATCCCTCCTCTATATATATATATATATATGATATTTTTTTTATTAATTTATATATAAACTATATAGTTTTATTAGTATATTTAGATTGATTTATATTATATATTGTATAATTTTTTAATATAGTAATTTATGATAAGATTAATTTATCTAATATTTTAGATAATTTTTAGTTAATAATTTATACATAATTGATTTGTACAAATCATTTCTTATATTAATAATTTATATCGTTTAAAATAATGGAATAAAAAATATTATTTGTTATATTTTGTAATATTAGGTATATGATGTATTTATTTGTTATATTTTTGAGTTAAATTATAGCACAACACCTTTTACTTTTATGCGAATCGAATGAACAATTAAGATAAAATTTGCCTTGTTAGTTGTTAGGTTAGAAATTGGAAAGAAATCCCCATTATGGATTCTCTTGATTACGAAACGAACAGTGAAGATTACATAAGAACTACGTACAAATTATGGTGATAGATGAAATGGAGGGTTAATTTAGATCACAACGAGTTTGATAATCAAATTTAAAAGTCAATTGATACCGGACTTTCAGGTATAACTCATACAGAGATTAACTGTTTTTTTTTCATTTCCCTTTGATTGTTTGATTGTTGAGAGTAACATATGGGCAACTATTGTTAAATTATATATATATTTTTTAAATGGTTTTACAGGAGAAGACGCAGAAGATAATTAGATGTCTAAGTTATATTTGGGAATTTGTAAAGATTGAGACATTTTTACCTGATTAGGTTTAGAAATTTAGATGTGACTTCTAAGATCCTGTAGTGATTTACTTTCTGTATATCGTTATATTTAGGGACTTCGTGTGTTGTTGTATTGTATTATTTAAATATTTAATTTTCGTGTAACTGAAATATGTTTATACGTAATTAAATTTAAAATCATAATAATTATTTAACACAATAAAATAATAACTAATTCATATTAGTTCAATAAATTCAATTATTCGGAAGAAAAGAAGAAAGAAGGGAGAGAGGGATTTTATATAGCCGCCAAAGAGACAATAGTGTTTTATGAGCATGCACAAAAAAATAAAAATAAAGATTACATCTAATAATTTTTTTTTTTCATATAAGATTCAAAATTTTATTATTGGAAAATTAAAAAAACTGAAAGAAAGCATAAAAAAACGAAGACCATTGAATATTACATTATATTATAGCCGTTTGTACTTTGTAGAACTAGAGTGTTATTAAACTTACAAATTTTTTTTGTGAGTTTAATTTAAAAATTTATTAAATTGATTTTAAACGATGTATTTAAACCGTTAAAATTGATCTACTTAATGAGTGATGAGGTTGCATGTTAAATTTATAAATTAATTTAATATAAAATTAAGTTGTAAAAAAATTATAAATTAATTTAGTATAAAATTAAGTTGTAAAAAAATAATTTAACAAAGAATGGTTTAAGCGAGATATCACTTGAGACAATTCCACGAGTTTTTAAGTTGACGTAGAGACTTGATGGAATTCACATCCAGTGCATTACCTGAAAAGGGAATCTTTTACAATTAGTGGATCCGGACCGTTCTTTTTAGATTGACACGAATCTCAAAGCCTAATAATACTGCTCTTATTTTTCTCGAATCTCAAACCGGCTGAGATTTAATCTCAAACCGTAAAGTGAGGTCCATCCTCTGCAGTAATGTTTATTCGACTTCTCGATCCCTAGTCGCCTCCAGACTGATCATTTTCTGCTACGAGCCTAACTCTCAATAGCAGGATCAATCGATATAAATCGGTTGATACAAGTAATTTGAGTAAACGAGATAATTCTGACAAATAACCAAAGAGTGAATGCAGAAAGCAATTCCTCTAATTCATTCATAAAAGTTCTGATACAACTCCATAGGAGCTTATGCCTTATATAGGCGATGTAATTGGTAAAAAGAAGTAAAGAAATTGGTAAACGAAATCATTCTAATTATTCTCAGAGCGCCAAGTCAGCGTGAGGCGCTGACATGGCCTAACAATCCTTTAACGAACTCTGCTACTGTCAGCGTCCCTTCTCTATGCTTCTTCTCCAGTCGAGACGATAGCTTCCCTCTTTTTCTGGTCGCAGGGTCCCTCTTTGCCAGTGAGAGACAACCTTTTATCTATTTCTCCCTTTTGGGCCTCGCTGTCAGTGACTCCTTTGTTAATGAAACTCTAACCGCTACTCCTGCCCGTCTTGCCCCCTTCTTCATCTCCTTCAATTGAAATACTGTTTATAACGGTAACTCCCAAATCCCCAATTTCGCATCGCATTTTCCACCCTTTTGGGTTATCTTCTTCTCGGTTATTCAGTCGCCAATAAACAATCTGATCCATATCAAGGTTTGTCTCTCTCTCTCTCTCTCACAAACACACACACAAACGCGCGCACGCACCCAACCAGATCGGCGTCTTTGAATACTGTGTGTGTGTGGGTGTTAAATGAGCAAAACCTAAGATTGAAGCCTCTTATTTTCAATTGGGATTGCACTTTTTTCCCAAACATTTAGGTTAGGTTTCAATTTTATCCGTGAAACTTCACTTTTTACAGTACGACCCTTAAATTATGCAATATTGGAATGCCTTTAACCTTTAACTGAGCCGCTAACTGTGTGTCCATTGTCACACTACACTTCTTTTTATAAATTTATCTCCACATTGATTCTTATTTATTTTGACAGACATTGCTCCATTTTTCCAAAATAATAAGGCATAATGTCTGTTAAATTAATGACTGCAATGCATGACTAACTGTTAAAAATAAATAGGATTAGGGACTATATTAGTCTCAGAGGACCCTTTGTGGATTTAGTTCATCATAGGCTAATTTAGGAAATAAAGGGAGCAACTAAAATTGGTATATAAAGTTACTCAACCTTTTTTTCTTTTATAGAAAGTTACCGTTTATTTTCCATCAACTCTTTTTATTCCTTGGCTATATAATGCCCACTGTACAGCACAACTTTGATATCAGAAAATATATTTTTCCATCAATTCTCTTCTGTCTCATAAAATTAACATGGTATCAGAGCGGGATTAAAATCCTGACTCAAGACAGAAAAACAAACCAGCAGCAGTACTAGCAACTGCAAATCAGTAAAATTCAGCATACCAATAGTGCTGATTTTTTACCAGAAAAAACCAGCAAAAGCCTGAAAACAGCACACCAGTAGTGCTGAATTCTAACCAGAAAAAGCCCCAAAAAACAGCACCATTCTTTCTAATCATCACACAACCCACAATGTCACAAAATCATGAAAAACTTACAGGAGTGATGCTAAATGGCAAGAATTACCACGTGTGGGCAAGACAGGGGTCATCTTTGCCTTAAGCGGTCGAGAAAAGAGTGAGCACATCCACTCGGAGAGCAAGGCTCCCAAACAATCAGATCCGGCAACCGAACCAGAAAAAAGAGCATTAGCAAGATGGAAAGTAAGCGATCATACAGTCATAACTTGGCTACTCGCAACAATGGAACCACAGGTATCCGACTTGCTTTCATATAAAAATACCGCACTAGAGGTTTGGGAAAGAGCCGAAAAAATTATGCCCACATTTATCAAATCCAAAGAGAAATCCAACAAGCAAAACAAAATGGTAAACCAGCAATGGATCTGTTTGGATATCTCCAAAAGAAAAAAGATGAAATTCGGATCTATAGACCACATACCACTGACCTGGCCAAAATCCAAAAAAGAGAAGAACATGATGAGGTCTTTCAATTCCTAGCCAGCCTCGACTCAACCTATGAGGCCATGAGGTCACAAGATTCTCCTCCTGGCCGAACTTCCATCACCTGATGAAGTGGCTTCAATGGTTCAAGGGGAAGAAACAAGAAGAAAGGTAATGGGGTCACAGCCACCTGAAAATCCAGAATTGAAAGGTTTCATAGCTGCTGCCAGGCCGAGTTTTAATACTAACTCTAACTATCGAGCGGAGGCGAGAGGAGACCAAACCACAAGATGTGAGCACTATAAAAGGGAAGGGCACTACAAGGAGCAATGTTGGTTCCTCTACTCTCACCTTCGACCAAAATGGCACAAGAAGGGAGGAGATCGCAAGGGCAGCAGCCATGGCGGTGGCTACGAAAAAAAGAAAGGTTTTTTGGCGGAGTCAAGAGAAGAGGGTGAAGGGCGCGAACCATCAGGGGTTGAAAATAACCCTATTCCAAAATTAAATTTTGCTGGGCCGAAATTTAATCAAAATGGGCCAGCCACTTTAGATCCAATGCAACAGCTCCTTCAACACCTCACGTATATGATGAGTCAGAAGCAGGAAATTGCAAAAACCTCTGGTATGATTTGCATCTCAAACTTATCTTATTTTCCAAAAAATTCTAGATGGATATTAGATTCGGGTGCAACTGACCATATGACTGGTGATATAAATTTATTGACCGCATTTAGAATATAAGACCAAACAATTTGTTACGGTTGCAAATGGTGATAAAATGGAAATACTTGGAGAAGGCTCAATAAATATTTTCACAAAAATAATTCAAAATGTCTTATACATAAAAGATTGCTCATCAAATCTATTATCCATTAGTAAAATCACAAAAGAGTTAAATTGTGAACTTATTTTTTTGACAAAAAATGTGATTTTTCAGGATCGGATAACAAAGATTATGATTGGTGAAGGATTTTTAGAAAATGGGCTTTATTTTTTGAATGAAGAAAAATTCAACCTCAACATAACCAAAAATGAAGAATTAAGCACACTTTGGCATAGAATAATTGGGCATCCCTTCGATAAGATTTTAAAGAGTCTTTTTAATTTTTCAAAATTAGACAATAGTAATTGTGAGACATGTAAGCTAGGAAAACATACTAGGTTACCTTTTAATTTATCAAGTTGTAAAAGTAAAAAACCGTTTGATTTGGTTCATTCGGATGTATGGGGCCCCGCCCCAATTAACTCTTTTAATGGATCCAAATATTTTGTTATCTTTATTGATGATTTCTCTAAAACAACTTGGTTATATTTACTAAAAAATAAAAGTGAAGTATTTTCACAATTTCTCGATTTTTATAACTTCATAGAAAATCAATATGATGCAAAAATTAAAACCTTTAGATCCGATAACGGAACGGAATTTGTAAATCAAAATTTTTCAACTTTATTTAAGGAAAAAAGAATTTTACATCAAACATCATGTGTTTATACACCCCAACAAAACGGTGTTTCCGAAAGAAAAAATAGACACTTACTTAAAATGACTCGAGTACTTTTATTTCAAAATAATGTACCTAAAACTTATTTGTCAGATGCCGTTCTTACTGCAAGATATTTAATAAATAGATTGCCTAGTACTAATTTGGATTATAAGAGCCCATTAGAAATTCTTTATCAAAGAAAAATTAATATTGAGCATTTAAAAATATTTGGTTGTACATGTTATATACATAAAAATAAACTAGACAAGTTGAATTATACCTCAATTAAGGCCATTTTCTTGGGTTATTCATCACAAAAAAAGGGATATAAATGTTATGATCCAAAAAATAAAAGACTATATATTTCTAGGGATGTAACTTTTTTAGAAAATGAGACATATTACAAAGAAAAAATTCATGAGGAATTTATTAGAGAATCCTTCAAGGAAATTACATTACCCCAATTCAATCCATCAATAGAAGAGGTAAGACCAATAGAACTTGGAATTATAACCGAAAATGAAAATAAAAATAGAAGTGAAAATGAGGAGGAAATAGAAGAAATTTCCTCAAATGAAGAAGATCAAAATATAGAAGAAACACCATTGAGAAGGTCGAGTCGAACAAGAAATCCTTCAACAAGGCTAAGGGATTATGTAACGTGTAAGGTACAATATCCTATACAAGATTTTATTTCTTATGATAATGTTTCCTCCAACCATAAAAGCTTTTTGACCTCAATTGAAAAAGAACAAGAACCAAACAATTATCTTGAGGCCATTAAAAATCCAATTTGGACCAAAGCCATGAAAGAAGAGTTAAAGGCTCTTGAAAAAAATGAAACTTGGGTAATTGTACAATTACCACCAAATAAAAAACCCGTAGGGTGTAGATGGATATATAAAATTAAGTATAATAGCGATGGTACCGTAGAACGGTACAAAGCTCGCTTGGTTGCCAAATGGTACACACAAACCTACGGTATAGACTATTATGAGACCTTTGCACCCGTTGCAAAAATGAATACCGTACGAATTTTATTTTCAATTGCGGTAAACCAAAATTGGAAACTATACCAAATGAATGTCAAGAATGCCTTTCTTCAAGGGACTGTTGAAGAAGAGGTATACATGAATTTACCACCCGGTCATGAAAAAGAAAATGATCAAAGATTAGTTTGCAAATTGAGGAAGTCAATTTATGAATTAAAGCAATCTCCAAGGGCATGGTATGCAAAACTAAGCTCTTATTTAATTTCTTGCAATTTCAAAATTAGTAATGCCGATCATTCCTTATTTGTTAAAATTGTAGGAACTAACACTACTATTGTACTAGTATATGTCGATGATCTTATAATCACCGGAAATAATCAAGAAGAAATTAAAAGAATAAAATTTCAATTAAAAGAAAAATTTGACATCAAAGATTTAGGTTTTTTAAAATATTTTTTGGAAATAGAAATAGCATATTCAAGTCAAGGATTATTTATCTCTCAAAGAAAATATATCCTAGATTTATTAAAAGAAACCGGTAAATTAGGTTGTAAATCGACCTCCATACCAATAGATAGCAAATACAAACTAAATATTGAGAATGGTGAACCATTAGAAGACATAAACCAATTCCAACGACTTGTAGGAAAATTGATTTATCTCACGGTAACTCGTTCGGATATTTCATACACCGTAAGTCAAATTAGTAAATTCATGCATAATCCAAGAACACCACACTTAGAAGCCATTAATAAAATATTGAAATATCTAAAAGGAAGAACCCGGAATGGGAATTTTTATGAAATGTAATAATTCTAATGAAGTGTGTGGCTATTCCGATGCAAATTGGGCCGGGAGCTTCGATAGAAAATCGACAACCGGTTTTTGCACTTTTGTAGACAGAAATTTAGTCACATGTAAAAGTAAGAAACAAAATGTCGTGGCACGATCAAGTGCCGAAGTGGAATATCGTGCCATGGCATCCACCGCAAGTGAGCTAACATGGATAAAGCAACTCCTTTCGGATTTTGGAATTCAAATTCAATTGCCAATGTAAATGTTTTGTGACAATCAATCGGTACGGCATATAGCATCCAACCCGGTGTTTCATGAGAGAACTAAACACATCGAGGTTGATTGCCATTTCATTAGAGAAAAGATTTAATCGAAAGAAATTGAGACTCCGTTCGTAAGAAGTGAAAACCAATTGGCGGACATCTTTACAAAGAGTTTAGATCCAAAACCATTTCAACAAAATGTAGACAAGTTAGGGTTAATTGATATTTACACGTCTAACTTGAGGGGGAGTGTTAAAAATAAATAGGATTAGGGACTATATTAGCCTCAGAGGACCCTTTGTGGATTTAGTTCATCATAGGCTAATTTAGGAAATAAAGAGAGCAACTAAAATTGGTATATAAAGTTACTCAACTTTTTTTTCTTTTGTAGAAAGTTACTGTTTATTTTTCCAACAGCTCTTTTTATTCCTTGACTATATAATGCCCACTGTACAACACAACTTTGATATCAGAAAATATATTTTTCCATCAATTCTCTTCTGTCTCATAAAATTAACACTAACTTACTTTTGGATCATGATTTGTGTAATAAACAGCTAGTAATTGGTGAAGGAAAATCAGAATTGTTGTTCGATGTGTAGGTCATAATGAAAACTTGTTTGTCCAAGGAGTTTACCATCGCACCTTTTTTACTTGCTCTTATAATTTATGTTGATTAACAACCAATCAGTACTTGCTGTTACTCTTTTTTGTCAAAGACCAATCAAACTTCAACCGAAATTTTTATAAATATACAAAATTCAATTTTTATTTAACAATCTATACAAAAGTCTGCTGGAATTTTAAATCTGTCCAAACCGGCAACTGAATTGCCGATTCCAGAAAGCTCAAACCGGCAACATAGTTGCCATTCCTGGAACCGGCAACATAATTGCCGGGTTTTTTTTTTTTTTTTTTTTATAAATTCAAATTCTAAATAATTATAAATCCAAATTCATACCAATAAATTATAAATCCAAATTCATACCAATTGCCGGTTCCGTTCCATTAAAAAAATGAGAAATATATATATATATTTTTTCTAAAATTTAAAAATGAGAAATATATTTTTTTAAAACTTTAAACGGTCATAACTTTTGCTAGGAAAGTCGGATTGACGCGTATGACGTCAATTCGGAAAGGGGAGGAGGAGACGGTCACTACCGTCACCCCGGGATTTACCCCGGGTATCCGACAAATCAGAATCGCCAAAAAACGTCGTTTAGTGCCTCAAAAATTAAGTTTAAGATTTTTAGTGTCTCAACTGAATTTTTTTATGTTGAAAAATATTTTTCAGCAGCGAGAAATGTATCAGTAGCAAGTGCAATTGATTTAAGAAATTTTTAATTTATATTTTATTATAACAAAAATTATCGAGTTATAACCATGTCAAATAAATTTAAATTGGTATGAATTTGGATTTATAATTTATTGGTACGAATTTGGATTTATAATTATTTAGAATTTGAATTTATAAAAAAAAAAAAAAAAAAAAACGGCAATTATGTTGCCGGTTTTAGAGGCCAAAACCGGCAACAAAGTTGCCGGTTCCAGGAATGGCAACTATGTTGCCGGTTTGAGCTTTCTGGAACCGGCAATTCTGTTGCCGGTTAGTTGCTCTGAAACCGGCAATTCTGTTGCCGGTTTGGACAGATTTAAAATTCCAACAGATTTTTGTATAGATTGTTAAATAAAAATTGAATTTTGTATATTTATAAAAATTTCGGAAACTTCAAAGTAGAGCAGTCTAACCCCTAAGATTTTTGGTCAAGTTATCAATGTAAGCCGGTTATTTTAGGCGTTGCTGATATTATATTTTTTTAAATGCAATGCTGGTTCTTATTCCTTTTCTTCTTCTCTTCAGAAGCCAAGCATTGACAAGTTGAAAAATTCTCTCAAATCTACAAATGAAAGAATGCCTCGACGTAAGCCTAAACCTAAACCTAAACCAACACATAAACCTACTGGCACCACACCCAAAGAAGTATCAAATACCACAGACAGGATAAGTAAACTACCAGACGATATCTTACATCACATCCTCTCCTTTCTCCCACTAAAAGAAGCAGGCCGTACCAGTATATTGTCACATAGGTGGATACATGTATGGATCTCAATGCAAGGCCTAAAATTTTACACTGATGAATTTGCAAATTGCAGGCCTGATAAGTTCATCAGTAATGTCAATGCCGCACTGCCTTACCGCTCAAAACAAGATCTTCAAGTTTTCAAATCATTTTTGTTCAATGATTCTCCGACTAATCTTGCAGCAAGCACAAGATGGATCACTCATGCATTAAGAAATGATGTTCGGGTTCTTCACATTATAATCCGGCCTAAAAGTTCTGGTGAAAATGTGATTTTACTGAGACCGATGTTAACTAGCCAGTCTTTAGAGGAGTTGGGTTTATTTAGTTTCCCAATTGTGAAAATAACCTCACCAAATGTTATGAGTTTGAGCCAACTCAAAACTTTGAGCCTGCAACAGATGTATGTCACTTCAGCTTTTCTGGAGACGATAATTTCTGGGTGCCAGAGGCTTGAAAATTTGAATTTGCATTATTGCTGGATAACCTGTTCAGGAATTTCTTCTAGGGTGTTGAGAAATCTGGTTGTGGAAAATTGTGAAATACAGATTCAGTGGAAGAACAAGTTCTACATTTGTATGCCTGACCTCATACATTTGCATTTTAATCAAAAATATGCAATATGCTGCCCCCCTGAGGAGCTCCACAAACAGGCATGTATTGTATATCTGTAGTCTTAGCTATTTAGTTATTATGAACATCTCGTACTTGACCATCAAACAAATATGTTCAAAAGATACACAACTAAGTTACATAAAATGTGAGAAAGGCAAGGTGTTTTGGCTAGTGGGTGGGTTAAGAGGGGGAAGAAGGTGGCACCATGATTTCTTTTTACTCTACCTTTTTTATTTATTTATTAATGTAACTTCTTTTTGGTGGGTTTAGGAACACACGCAACTTATCACAAAAATGATATTGAAATTGGAACTTAGTTTCCAATTGGTACATAATTGTATAGTGGGCTCAACCGGTATGATGTGGAGATCCATTTTGGTGTGTGTTCTAACTAGAACGTTCTATATGCCTCAGTATCATTGGCAGTTTAAGCAAGACTTCCAAAATTTGAAGCTGGACATCCCAAATTTGAAGAGCTTAATGCTTGGTGGATATTGGGTTGCCAGTGAACCTGGGGCTGTCTCATTCTTTCTTCGGCACTCACCGCTGAAAAGCTTACTCTGATCTGCAGTAAGGTACCGTTTCTTTCTTCTAGTCCAAATTTATATGCAACGGTACCAACTTTGACCAACTACTTGCAGAGTATTTGTGAATGTTTTGGGCTGTGCCTCAACTAGTACCTGCACCAACCAGAAAAGGCATGATAGTAATACCTGGAATTGAACACTTGGTGTTCTATGTATTGATTGTTTTAATTTTTTTTATATAGGGTACTGGATTTGGGATGGATATGGATTGGATCCAGTTAACCTGTTAAGTGATTTGTGTTTCCAATGCAAAAATTTGACGTCAGTTGATTTACTATGCCGCAAGTCTGATGAAAATATAGAGAAATTGACAGAGGTTCTGATGAGAAATGGAATTGCTAATGTGAATCTGACAGTGGGTGATTTGTCTTTTGGAGATGATAGCTTGAAATATTTTTATGATGTCTTGTACTGGGTACAAGGTCAAATGTTTAAATGAAGATGTGCAGCTGTTGGAGTGGGTCACAGATGACCAGGAGTGATGATGCCTCTGTTGATGTTTTGTTTTGTTGATACAATTACCTCAGCCCTGATGTGGCTTATGCTGTTTTGTTTTAGGTAATTAATCCTAGTATTTCTAACTGACGCTTTTGGTGTCTGTGTGCTCACTGAACTGGATGTTATGTGTGTTTGGTTAGATCTTTTGTGTAGGAATCCCAAGCCGTGTGGGCTTCTAGGTGAGCTTTACATAGCCATAGTTAACATCAAAACTCTAGTATGTAATTATCCGGTTTCATGCTAATGAAATAGGCTTAGGCCTTTTTAAAAACACACACACACTAAATGAATATTTCCTTTTAGATTGCTATGACTCCCATCTTCTTCTTTTTTTCTTAGTTTTTTGTGTATGTGGATGGAGGGGATGTTAGTTCAAAACCAGTTTGATATTAGGATTTGTGATGCTCGATCAAATTCAATGTTGGAATTATTTTGCAAAATTGATGTCATCATCTTGCACTTGTATGCCTCTAGCTACCAGCTAATTGCAGCTAATTGAGGTCATCATTTTGCACTATCTCAATTATTATTAATCTGGATATCTGCGCCAACAACTTTTTATCTTCTCTTCGGATTACTTCCGAATTTCTCTTTTTGGATGTGTGTTTGTATGTGTATAGGGCTTTTTATTTTGATTTTCTATACATTCTACTGAGATAAATTTTGTTGAATGTTAAACAACGGGCAACAATGAAACGATGCAGAAAGAAAATTTATGTATATATTTTTTAATTCTATAAAATTAATCCTGATACAAAAAGAATGTTCCTAGGTTTTTGATATTGACAGAATAAATTGAAAAAAAAACGTTTATTAATACATTCCATATGAAAATGGGTGATGTTGTCATAATTTCTATTTAATTTTTTTTTTCCGTTTAACTTTAGCTGAAATAACTACTAAAATTCACATCAAGCAAGCTAACATTGTTACTATGGAGTAGAACATAGGGTGTTCTTAAGTTCATCGAGTCCCTTTGTGAACTCAATTCTAAAATCTATTAGATTGACTTCAAATAATGAATCCAAATCATTGAAACACATTTAGCTTACGAGTGATGTGTCTCCATGCCAAAATTTTAAACTGTCCAATTAATTTAGTTAAAGTCAAGCGGTCAAAATTAGAAGGTTTATAAATTAATTTAAACGTTTTTATACTTAACTCTATACAAAATTAATTTGAAATTATTTTTTTTGCATGTAAACGCATTACTCATAAGATATATTGTTTAAAGACAATCCAATAAAATTTAGAATCAAGTTCTATTTGGTGAATCTAAGAATACCATAGTCTACTCGTTACTATGTTGTACAAAAAACTTATCTTTACAAAAAAAAATTAACTGGACAAGCATAATAAAAAATAATTAAAATAATAGAGCGAAGAAGCGCGAATTTTTTGGCTCACAAAAATATTTTCGCATCTTTTCTTATTTCAGTCCCCTTGTGTGAGTATTCTCTGCAGTATGACATGAGAAGCATAAAATAATGACAGTTAGAATTGATTTATACCTAAAATATAGGGAGAGTTGTTGTCAAACGATTTAGATCTCATTTTACACGGAATTTGGTCCACTCTAGGGTGTAAACGGATTGTATATTATTCAGGATCAGAATTTGAAAAATTAATCTATGTATCCGTATTTATATTCAAGACTATCGTATCTGTATCTGTATTTGTATTTAAAAAATTATAAGACTATCGTATCTGTATTTCAAAAAATATAACAGATAAAAAATACGGTTAGATCACTAACTATTCATATATGATCTGTTTACACTTTACACCAATGCCTTAACAAAGATACTCTCTGTTTTTTTAACTGATGTAGCAAACTACATATACATAGAGGTTTGCTGTCGGGTGCAAAACCCGTGACCCGGGTCCGGGTTGTCCGTGCCCGTACCCGACCCGTCCCGTCCCGTCCCGTGCCCGGGTTTAGACAGGTCACGGGTAAGCCGGGACGGGTCAAAATCTTACCCGAATTGGGAAATTTGGAAAAAAACCTGTCCCTACCTGTCCCGAGGTCGGGTCCCGTGCCCGTACCCGTGACCCCTACCCGCCCTACCCGCCGGCCCCCCTTTCAAATCAAATTTAAATAATTAATTCTTTAATCACATCAAATCCCATCAATTGATTCCAATTGATTTAAGCCATTGATTTTTATCGAGATTCGCACTTGTAAAAATATTTTCATTAAGATTTGTGCATGAAAAAATTTGAACGGTTAGGATTTAGTTAACAATTTCAATTTGAAATCACAGACAACGGTTTAAAATTTTCAAAATTCATTCCCCCCAAACAAAACCTCTTTAAATATACCCCAATCCCTCATATTTTTTCACATCTCAATATCTCATATTCTCATAATATTTTCAATCACTCTTTCTCTCAATCTCATTCTCTCAATTTTTTTTATTATTCTCAAAATTTAAATTTATTGTTAAAAAAATATAGTTGTACATTTAAATCGTTCTACAAATCCGCAAACGGAATTACGAAGGTTTTTCAAAATCCCACGAGATTCGTTCTACAAAATTGAAGGTACATTTATTTTATAATAATTTGTAGTAATTGTTAGATAATTATATTTATTTTGTAGTAATTTGTAGATAATTAGATTTATTTTATAGTAATTTGTAGTAATTGTTAAGTAATTAGATTTATTTTTTTGAAATGTGAAGTAATTAGATTTATTTTAGAATATGTTAGAATTTATTTTGAAATTTGGATTTATTTTTAATAGGTTAAAAAAAATAGGTTAGATTTAGTTTTTTTGAAATGTGAAGTAATTAGATTTATTTTAGAATATGTTAGAATTTATTTTGAAATTCGGATTTATTTTTAATAGGTTCAAAAAAATAGGTTAGATTTATTTTTTTGAAATATGAAGTAATTAGATTTATTTTAGAATATGTTAGAATTTATTTTGAAATTCGGATTTATTTTTAATAGGTTCAAAAAAATAGATTAGATTTATTTTTTTGAAATATGAAGTAATTAGATTTATTTTAGAATATGTTAGAATTTATTTTGAAATTCGGATTTATTTTTAACAGGTTAAAAAAAATAGGTTAGATTTATTTTTTTGAAATGTGAAGTAATTAGATTTATTTTAGAATATGTTAGAACTTATTTTGAATTTCGGATTTATTTTTAATAGGTTAAAAAAAATAGGTTAGATTTATTTTTTTGAAATGTGAAGTAATTAGATTTATTTTAGAATATGTTAGAATTTATTTTGAAATTCGGATTTATTTTTAATAGGTTAAAAATATATGTTAGATTTATTTTTTTGAAATGTGAAGTAATTAGATTTATTTTAGAATATGTTAGAATTTATTTTGAAATTCGGATTTATTATTAATAGGTTAAAAAAAATAGGTTAGATTTATTTTTTTGAAATATGAAGTAATTAGATTTATTTTAGAATATGTTAGAATTTATTTTGAAATTCGGATTTATTTTTAATAGGGTAAAAAAATATGTTAGATTTATTTTTTTTGAAATGTGAAGTAATTAGATTTATTTTAGAATATGTTAGAATTTATTTTGAAATTCGGATTTATTTTTAATAGGTTAAAAAAAATATGTTAGATTTATTTTTTTGAAATGTGAAGTAATTAGATTTATTTTAGAATATGTTAGAATTTATTTTGAAATTCGGATTTATTTTTAATAGGTTCAAAAAAATAGGTTAGATTTATTTTTTTGAAATGTGAAGTAATTAGATTTATTTTAGAATATGTTAGAATTTATTTTGAAATTCGGATTTATTTTTAATAGGTTAAAAAAAATATGTTAGATTTTTTTTTTTGAAATGTGAAGTAATTAGATTTATTTTAGAATATGTTAGAATTTATTTTGAAATTCGGATTTATTTTTAATAGGTTAAAAAAAATAGGTTAGATTTAGTTTTTTTGAAATGTGAAGTAATTAGATTTATTTTAGAATATGTTAGAATTTATTTTGAAATTCGGATTTATTTTTAATAGGTTCAAAAAAATATTTTAGATTTATTTTTTTGAAATGTGAAGTAATTAGATTTATTTTAGAATATGTTAGAATTTATTTTGAAATTCAGATTTATTTTTAATAGGTTCAAAAAAATAGGTTAGATTTATTTTTTTGAAATGTGAAGTAATTAGATTTATTTTAGAATATGTTAGAATTTATTTTGAAATTCGGATTTATTTTTAATAGGTTCAAAATGACAAGTCCTCCTCGCGAATCGGTTGAACAAACGGTCGCGAGATTGTCGGTCGAATTTTTTGGCCCTGATCCACAAATGCCACCACCGTACTATCAACAAATGCCACCACCGTATTGTCAACCAAATCCACAAGAACCTCCACAAATGCAACCACCGTATTGTCAACCAAGTCCACAACAACCTCCACAAATGAGTGCACCGTTTTATCCTAACGATCCAAACACATTTATTCCACAAGATCCCTCGCAAATGACACAACCGTACTATCATCAAGGAACTCACGTTGCATATGGAGGCACTTCTTCTGTAGGATCGAGTCAATTGACTCCCCCAATGCAAGGTGCTCCATCGACAAGTGTTACAGAAATACATTCTGCACATACCAGTCCTTCACCAAGTGTCCCGGCCTTCGTTGAACCACCAGCAAAGAAGAAAAAACCTCAATACAATGCGGACTGGATGCCCTGGTATGATGTAACCTACCACCCGGACGGCACTATGCATATTTGTCACTGTAAGGTAAACGGTTGCAAGAATCCGAATCATGTGTACAAACCAAAAAATGGTATGGCTAACTTTAAGAGACATGTCGAATCTCATATAAGAAAGGGTGAAAAGCCACACGATCATGCTGACCAGAGAATGGTCCAAACCCTTGTGAACCCGGATGGTACCAGAACCCACCAAAAATATGATGAATTGGTCATGCTTAGTGAATTGGCCCGGTACGTTTCTCACAAAGAACAACCAATGAGCATGGGTGGTTGCTTGAGTTTTGCCCGGTTGGTAATTCGAGGGTGTGGTCAACCAATGTACAAGAGGATCCACCATAGACGGTTAACCAATGAAATAAAAAAAACAGTTTACCGAGAGAAAATCTAACCTCATAGCTATGTTTGGGTATGCAACCAATAAGTTCTCAATTACCTCTGATATATGGACTGCTGGTAAACATGGACTTGGATATTCTTGTATTACTTGCCATTGGATCGATGAAAATTGGGTGTTACAAAAAAGGGTATTAAGTTTTCGGGTGTTGGATTCTCCGCATACTGCAACAGTAATTTACCAATCCATTATTGGGGTTTTAGAAGAGTATAACCTTAAAAGGGATTTCGTGAACAAGATTTTTTCTATTTCATTCGATAATGCTAGTAACAACATAGCATCCATTGATCACTTTAAACGGTCTCTAAACCCTTGCATGAATGGTGAAATGTTTCACCAAAAGTGTGCTTGCCACATACTTAACCTCGTCGTGAAGGCGGGCCTTAAAACACCAGCCGTCAAAGCTTTGATAATTAAATTTAAGGGAGGTCTTGCTCATATTTTTTCTAATCAAGAAAGAAAACAAAATTTTGCGGATTTGTGTGGAAGGTTGGGATTGAAAAAATTGAGAGTACCATGGGATATAGATACCCGTTGGAACTCTACATACAGGATGTTGCATCGATGCCTCCCTTACCGTGATGTTATAGGAGAGTTTTTGAGAAGTTCAACCGTGGATGGAAGTCAATTGGAACTCATGATCCCCGAATGGAAGCAACTCATTAGGCTTTCAAATTTCCTAAAAACCTTTTTTATAGCAACCGTCAAACTATCATGCTCATACTCACCGACGTCATTCGAGTTGCTCCAGCAGCTCTACCTGATTTCGAAGGTATACTTGGAATTGGACATAGCTGAAAATCACAATAACTCTCTCGCGCCGATTGTAGATGCCATGAAGGAAAAATTCCTAAAATATTGGAAAGATGTACCACTCGTGGCCATTATCGCAAGTGTTCTAAATCCGGCATACAAGACGCATTTCACAAAAAGGATGCTTTTGGCGTACAAGACGAATCTACGACTAGACAATAGTGGGGTGGAAGCACAAGTGGATAGGGAGATCGGTGAGATGTTTGCCTTATCCTCCAGCAATATCATCTGGAGTCGAAACCGACGAAAGCGGTACTGAGCGACGGCCCGAAGCTAATTCGGATTCCGACGGTGCAGAAGAGAACGAACTGTGGTATATGAATGACAACACTATGCATAGGTAGTGTCGGTATAAATTTCTAACCTCTTTTAATCTTTATAGTTACTTTTTAAATTATAAATTTATAAACATTTCAATTATTTTTAAAATTATTCATTTTACGAAAAATTACTAACAAAAAAAAATTATAACTCCGCCTATGTTATTTTACATAGCCGGTCCCAAGCCCGGAATAAAGGAGGAGGGTAGCTTTTATTTACAAATCTATTGTTTTAAAATAATTCGGTTTTAAAGATCAAATATTTTGTATTTATTGAAAGTAACTATTTTTTTAAATGCCGTCCGCAACTGGGTTAAAAAAAAATCGAAAAAAGATAAAAAAAAAGGAAGAAAAATAGAAAAAAAGGAAAAAAAAACAGAAAAAAAAAAATCCGGGTCCGGGTTTGACCCGTCTTACAGGTCTTACCCGTACCCGTCCTACCCCCGACCCGTCTTACCCGTACCCGAGACGGGCAAGGGTAAAAGGGCGGGTAAGGGTAAGGTTTCAAAAAAAAAACCCGTGTTGTCCGTACCCAAGTTACCCGCCCTACCCGACTTGCCCGTGCCCGACTTACCCGTGCCCGACCCCGGGTTACACCCGTCCCGCCCGTCCCGTCCCGAGAGCAAACCCCTACATATACATAATACAAATTTATTTAGTATAAAGTAAAATGGTAAATTTTTTATAAATTAATTTTACTGTATTCATTTTTTTATGCTTGATATTATACTATATATATTCAAATATTTATATATGTATTTAATACGTAAATGCATTACTTGTGAAACAGTATCATTGATATATCGATAATTCAATATTCAAAGAGGATGACAATGATAGGATGAACATGATGGATGCTGACTTGCTTAATTATGACGTGAAATATAAAATGTCATTGTTATTCTGATCTCTGATGATGTTGTGATTTATGTACAGCCAACTGGGGAAAACATGGTAGGACAAAATGAAAACAAAAATACACATTATTGCTCTTTATAATGACAGTAAAGTTCTAAACACCATGACGAAAATTGAAAACCAACCATCTATTGTTTTCAGAAAAGATCCAAATTCGCCACTATTGTTTTCACCAAAAAAAAATAATAAAAAAATTTCCATACACAGCACAAACACTAGAAATTAACAAGCATTTACTCTGCTGTCATGCAACTATAAGATTAACCTACTTTTTACCATAATAAACTACTAGAGTTAATAAAACATCAAACGAACAAGAGCCTTACAAGAAAAAATAATTATGAGTCTTCTTTTCCTGATTGAAAATCACCAAGTGCAAGTGAAGCTACGCCTGAGGGATCCTTTTGCCTTCTGTGCATGCACATATGCCTGCTCTGTCATGGTTTCGAGTAACTGCATTTACAGTACCGAAGTTTCAACAAAAGATGTTTGCATAATGTTTACTAACAACATAATAAAAAAAACAATAAGAATAGGCAGAGTAAATGAGCAATGAGCATATATAGTACCATCTGACGCTTTAACTCCATGACCTTCTTCTGCATGTCAAAGAAGATAACTTTGTTAGCACTTAGCACAAAGAAAGATGGAAAATTAAAAAGCCTGGTAAAGAGAAAAAAAAATAACCTCCTCTTCTTTGAGGCGCTCATTCTCTTCTTTCAAGAGAGTCAGCTCTGCTTCAAGCTCGACAGTGTATGCCTTCATCAAGAAAAATTACATCAATTAACTCTAGCTTAATGATAGACAAAAAGGGACTAACTAATCTGCGACATTTTGTGACAGGGAAGCTAGGTAAGAAGTATCTATATTTTTTTTTTGGAGAATTGCTAACTAAGAAGTAAATACATATCATCCGGCAGAAGCTAACCAATTCCATAGAAGGAGAACATGTTTACATGAGCAGGTTTACTTGTTAAGTATATGCATAGTAACTTAGCTGATGAATTTAATTTGATTTCATTGTAGAGTACTGGAAGGACAAGATATTATATATCTGCATATACCTAACGGAATTCCTACGCATTTCCTTCAATATGAACTCGAAAATATACAAATCATCAACATATATATTAATGGTATGCAGGAATCATGTTGTGACAGAATGAATATAACCTGGCAATTATCTTTAGTTGGCAATTCGATCAAAGGTTGGAATTCTATTCAATGTAAACTAATATATTAGAAACTATACACAGGTAAGAATATGCATGTACGATGTACCAAGGTGAGATTATTGTTGAAACACACAGCCCAAGCTCCGATACATATCTGTCCTTGAATCAAGAAGGTTTACGGGTGCAATATGCCCCAAGAAGCAAACTAAACCAACAATAAGTCTTAAACACTGAAGGCCAAAGGTTAATATATCGGTCAAGCATACTAATTGTAGATTCCATGGAACAAGACCAACATTCACACAAATTAGACAGTCACTAATTAAAGCATCGCAAGTGACATACACAGTGCATATATAAGTGCATGCTAATAATTAAGTAATTAACCACATTTAATGAATCAGATTAGAAAAAAGGAAAAGGTCCGTGCTAGTGCGCCATTTAATGCAACAAAAATGCGTACGTTACAATTAAAGATATTTGACTTTGTACATCTCTCTATTAGTTCAATAGGAAACCAGGGGCGTGCAAGCCACAGTTACAGACAAATGAGATTTACTGGTTGCAAAAGAAAGACAATTACATTTTGCACCCTTGCTAATAATTTTGGTAGTGTGCATAACTGCATATCGTTAGAAGTTTAATATTTTGAAAGAAACCTTGGCAAGAAAAGTTTGAAGCATTTCTTGAATGAAACAGTATCATTGATATATCGATATGTGTCATAATTCACATGTGCAAGTATAGGGCATAATATGGAACCATTTGCTAAACTGTCACAAGAATAAAATTCAAATATTTCTATCTCCTTGTAGATAATTTTAATGACAATGTAGAGCCCCTCAAGAAAAAGCCAAAGCTGATGATGGTTGCTTTTGTTAGTTTTGCCTTGGAACCATTTGTTCAGTTTGGTCTTTTATCATCCCATTCATAATTCATTGCACCGTGCAAGATAATATCCAGCAATTCACAATAATAAAAATTGTAAAAAAAAAATAATGTAAAATAACCTGTTTCCTGGCGCGGGAGCGGGCGGCAGATTCACGGTTTTTTATCATGCGGCGCTGCCTCCTCTGAACTCCCTTTTCAACGACTAACCCCTCTTCCCCCATCCCTGCTGCACCTGCCGACCTCTTCCTCCTGATTGCCCGATCATAGCCTCCTGTTACATCATCCCCCATTCCGTCAGGTGTCCCGGGACTCCCTACTGGCTCCACCATCATTGCATGCATCATTCCCCCATTCATGTTCTTGTTCATATTGATATTGGCCCCTCCCATCATTGGATTTGGGGCTCCATACATACCACCTCCCATCTCTGCTCCAATTGGGTACACCGTTGATATCATCTGTCCGAATTGCGGCGGTGCCACTCTGATACTGACAGTCGGTTCACGCACGACCCCAGCCTTGATAAGAAAATCCTCAAGGGTCATCTCCCCAAAGGTGGGCTGCCTGCCACTTGAGCCTCCATTTACTGCCTGCTGGTGGGTCCCACGTGGGGTGAGTGGCCCTCCTCCCTGTGCCCGGTGTATTTCAGTCCACACCTCCTCCACTGTCTTCCTGCTTAACGGTGGTGGGGCGGTCAGGGAGCCCTGCCTCTGTAAAGTCGGAACAACACCTCCGTTTCCATTGGAGGTGGTGGCGTCACCTCCTCCGGCGGAGGAGGCGGTGGCGGTGGTTGCTTGACCGAGGGCCTGGCCTTCCTCAGCATTCCATATGTTGGTCAAGAATTCGTCCATGTTCATGGACCCAAAGTTGCGACCTGCCTCACAGACGGTGTTTTGGACTTCATCAAGAGTGAGAGAGTAGATGGAACTCTCGCACACGAGGGGGTAATCGAGACTGCTCAAGTCTTTATCAGGGTATTGGCCCTGATCGAGGTTATGGTGCCGCGAGGTGACCTCCGTTTCGTCGGAGGCGTGTTGCCTGCTGTCAGAGAGAGACGCCATGGTTGATCGACCACTCCGAGGTCAAGGAGAAGAAGAAGATGGATATAGTTTCTGGAGAGGAGAGGGGTCCAGTGAGGATAGAAAGAGAGAGGTCGCTTTCGTTTTAATTTCTACTTATGGAGGGTACGTTGCGTGTGGCTTTAAATAAGCTCTTTCTCTCTTTGGCCATCGGTCGAGCGGTCGAGCGGTCGAGCGGTCGAGCCTCCTCACTTTATTGCCTGAAAGAGGACTAGAGAGAGAAATACAGGTCATAAATCAGGCAGAAAAAAAAACAAATTCAGTCGAATACCAACAGGCAGCAGCAAACTAATTAACTACGCAATGAAATGCAGAACAGAAAAAGAGAAAGAGAGAGAGATCATACCTCTTGCATATCTGTAAAGGCAAAACGCAAAAGGTCAATTTCTGCTTTTCCTTGTACAATAAGAACTAAGAAGAGACGCTCGCGCTCGCGCTCCATAGGCTAATCGCCGAGCGCGCGGTAGCACCAGTGACCAGTTTAAGCGAGGGTTTACGAAATTATTAAGATGCCCTTGGACCTTGGTTGGGTTTTTCGATGCCTGGCCTGGAGAGTAAATGGCTGAGAAGGCTGATATGGTAACTTACTACGCAGGAAATTTGACACGTGTCTCTTCGGGGTGCTACGTGGCGCGACGTAGCAGCAATGCATTGCGGTGGGCAGTGGGCTACTCACTATTGGACCCAACTACAATATCAGACGAACCGAAAT
Organism: Carex cristatella; assembly: GCA_024447775.1. NCBI lineage: Eukaryota > Viridiplantae > Streptophyta > Magnoliopsida > Poales > Cyperaceae > Carex > Carex cristatella. The sequence goes on from JAJHPF010000007.1 coordinate 219,799, forward strand.
CAACGATCGGGATAGAGCCGCGTCAGGAATTTTTCTTTCTTTTTGCCTTTTACTGTTTTTCATTTTACAACAATATTATTTAAAATGTATAACAACTTTTATTTATTTATTTATTTATTTATTTAAATATATTAAATAAATATCAGTGTTCTAAATAGCTAGCTATAGCGCCGCTATAGCAGTTTTGGACCTCATAAGCTAAGTTACAGAGTAAAACTGTGCTAATCGAGCTACAGCTGCTATAACAGTAATAGCGATCCGCTATAGCGCGTAGCGGAATAGCGGTCCGCTATGCTACATGGGCTTATTTTTCTATTTTTTTTTCAATTTAAATGAGCTTTAAAGTCCAAACCAAAATTAAATGGGCTTTGTGTCTCAGTCTGACTAATTTAAAGAATGGTTGATTTGAATATGTAGTAAAATGATACTTAATATATGATAGTAGGATATTTTGAATAGAAAATGTATCGATAGTTTATAAGTTATAGAATTAGAGATATTTTGAATGACAATTTGGACTTTGTATTAGTTCAATATGAATATTATAACTTCTTAATCAATTTGATGCTTTTGTTTTTTGAGTAAAGGTTGGAGGTCAAGCTACCCAACTATTTAATACCCATGTTATTATAACAAATGATTTTCCCCATCTGAGTTTCGAACCCATGACCTCTCATATAGAAACCATGTGCCTTAGCCACTAGACCAAATGCTAGTTCTCAATTTGATGTTTTTGTTACTCTATAAGATTTTACATAGATAATGTTTATTATTAGTAGAAATATAAAATATAATTTTTAAAAAGAAAAAAAAAAACGCTATGTAGGAAAGCTTTCACTGTAATTCTGCTATTCGCTATAGCTTTTTTTTTTCATCTCCCCACTATGCCGCTATAATCGCTATTTAGAACCTTGATAAATATTTAAATTACATATCAACTTTAGCTAATTTTTTTTTTCTAAATGCCCTCTAGTCCGTCAATTACATATCAATTTTTATTTATTTAAATACTAAATTTTAACTTAGTAAATTTTCCGTTTTTAAATTAAAATAAGATTCAAGTTGTTTAAATATGAAATTATCATTGTTCTAAATAGTGCACTATAACGACGCAATAGCGGTGTTTTGGTATTTTTGGATCTTAAACGCTAAGTTGTGAGATAAAAGTGCATTATTTCAATTACGACCGCTATAACGGTAATAGCGATCCGCTATTAGAGCTACAAGCTACGCGCTACAGCGCACGCTATGCTACATAGGTTTTTATTTAAAAGTTCAAACTAAGGTTCTAAATAGCGATTATAGCAGCATAGCGGGGAGAAAAAAAAACTATTGTGATAGCAGAAGCTCTCATATGTAGCGTTTTTTTGTCTTTTCAAAATTTATATTTTATATTTCTACTAATTATCAACATGATCATGATCAATATTGGATAATTAGTGTAACAACTAAATAACAATTAATTCAAGTCTATACTTTTTTCAATCATGCAAATAAAAAAAAAAAAAAAAAGAATCTACAAGATAACACTATTTAATAATTCATACTTATAGTATTACATATTATAATATGTAAAGCAATTAATTTTATAAGTTAAATGAACTTATTATATCTATTTAAAATATTTATATATTATAATAACTAAAAGTGCTGGCTCTGATACCAACTTAGTTGTCACACTCCGAGACAACCCACCATGTATTTTTACGTAAGGCGTACGTACATCACATACATTATCAATAACATCCATAAATGTCACATTAACTTCATAAGCAAAAAGTATTCTACAAATTATCATGACAGACATGGCTAGTAAAACAACTACTGCCATGCCTGTTCAATGTATAAATCATTTAAAATAGAAACTAAATCAACAAGTGGCATGTTATTCCTTTCAGAATCTTCCCGCTTTGGCTCACTCACGACCTTGCTCAGTACCTTCATCTTCATTACCTCGGCTTGTTGACCTCCTGATCCATGTCCTTTTTATCTGTATTCATTACCGGCTGGTCCTTTTCTGGAACCCACATAAAAGTGGAACAGGTGAGATATTGAATTTCTCTCAGTGCGGGATTTAGTTCCAGCCCAGAGACTTGTAAAATCTTCCCTTTTATTATACTAAATAACTTGATTCAGTCAATAATCACAATGTAATCTACATTATCCTACCATGCAATGATTATTATTCATAAAAATATTTTTTACTTTTAAATCTTGTTAATTACTTACCATCGCTTTGCTTGTGGAGTGTTATATCTCAAACCTGACTGCGACTAGGATTCCCCGCATGTCGGTCCCGACCGCGACTAGCAGTCCCTGCATATCTGCCTTTCCAATATCAAACTCGACTGCGACTAGCATTCCTTGCATATCGGTCCCAACCATGACTAGCAGTCCCCATATATCGGTCTTTCCAATATCGAACTCGACTGCGACTAGTAGCCCCCCTCATATCGGTCCCGATCACGACTAGCAGTCCCCGTGTATCGATCTTTCTAATATCGAACCCGACTACGCATATCAGTCCCGACCGTGACTAGCAGCCTCCGCGTATCGGCCTTTCCATTCATTCAATTTACAACGTTCATTAGTTTTCTTATTCTAGTGTTATATTCAATTTCTTGTACTTAACTATCTCATTTGTCATTGTTCTTGTGCTTAGCAACTCATTAGTCATTGTTCTTGTGATTAGTATTTTCATTTGCATTGTTCTAATACGTAGCAATCTCATTTACATTGTTCTAATACTTAGCAATCTCATTTACATTGTTGAGGACTTCAGGTGCTTAACATTCTTATTTGTCATTGTTATTGTGTTTAAAAACTCATAAGTCATTGTTCTTTTACTTAACAACTTCACTGGCCATTGTTGTTGTGTTTGGCGACCTTATTTGCATTGTTCTCATGATTAACAACATCATTTATCATTGTTCTTGTGCTTAGTAACTCGTTTTCTATACAATGAGCATTGTGTACCGTATGACACTAATTAAATACAATTATATTAAAGCATTCTATACTTCTCTCTTACTCTAAAACTCTATTCCTATCACTAGAACATATATTATTTCTTAATTTTCAAATGCTCCAACAAATAGCATAACATACTAGTAAAAAAAACCTGACAGTGTTGCTTTGAGAGAGATTCAATTTTGTCCTCAAAAGTATACCATTTGTTAAAATTGTGTTGACATTTACCAAACCAGCACCCGACAGTTATTTTTTTTTTTTGTTATGAAAAACCCATAGGCATGCATTAAAATTAAACCAAGTTTACATTACAATAATGAGAGATTAAACTAAAAAGTAACTCTAACAGGTGAAGTATGCGAGCCTCCTTCCTGTACCTACTGATAATACAACTGAAACAATAAATTTAAACAAAAATTAAGCAGAGAAAAATAATCCTAAGCTAATGCAGGTGACTGCATAAGGTAGTCCCTGTGTGATGCATCCGTAAGTTCCTTGTCAGTCAGTAACATCTATTGTTGACCCAACAGCTTGAAAAAATCACGATTGATTTCAGGATGTAACCCTGCCTTCTCTGCTACTTGTGCTGGTACCGTTCCAGTACATGTAGAGCTTGTAATGCGCGACCAGTTTGCCAGATCATGGTGTTATGTGGTATGAATTCTCTTTTGACACGTCTTAGAGAAACCCTTCCCCCCAGTTTGTTGTACATGTGTGCACCCTCCGCCACCACCTCTGCCGCCTGCCAAGAAGAGAGATCCAGGAAACTGTTTTGTAGAACTACCTTGACCAGCACCTTACAATTTGAGCATACCAATGTGTTCTGTAATGCGGTACACAATGCTCACTATATATAGCAGATTTTATGACTTCTTACAATCAATGCAAAGAAAAACTGCTGCTATAGTGCTATATATAGTGAGCACTGTGTATCAGACAGTTCTGACAAAGGAGAATGCAAGAAATAGGGGATCTCTGGATTCAATTATATTTTGCTGGTAACAGAAGTGACATTATGTGGGTCCAGTCCATATTTTGGATTGGAAAATTGCCTTTGTCAGAATTCTATTTTTATGGAGCAACCACATGAATACATGAAATAAATAAGTAAATGGAAAAAAAAATTGTAAACTGAGTTAGTAAAAGTGTCATTTGGCCCTCATCTGCAATGCAAAGAGGATGTCTGGAAAAGCATTTAGCAAAGTATTATGTATCAAAACAAGCAAGCAGTGCCAGTCTTGGAATAAGAACCCTTGAAGTCTACTTTTGAAATTAATATTTTGCTATTCTAGTGTCCGGCATATAAACTCTATTTATTTGATCCTAAAGACAAATACAATTTATCGTGAATCACGCAAGGGCTCATTCGTGATGTGAGTCGCGTATAGCTAATATTTTGATCCATTTGTTGTGATCCAGCATAGACCATGAGCCCGGAAAACATCTTCTTTTTTATATCAAACTTCATCCATGGACACACAGAGATAGTGAAAAACAAAAATCCATAAGTAACTTCTTACAACAAGCTGAAAAACGAAGCAGAGTTAAATTTGAACTCACTAATAACAAACTGAATCATAATCGAACAAGCAAATTATGAACTTTTTTAAAACCGATCTCAAAGCTAAGATTTTTTTGCCAGCCCTAATCCCTCCACTGTTCTCGCACGTCTCGGGTTAGTATCACACAAATGTTTTGGTGCTTCAAGTAAAAACGGGTAACTGTCCATCCTAAATGAAAACCGCGATAAAAATAAAAAGAAATTCAAAGAAAAATATAAAAAAAAAGTTGTTGACGCAGATATCCAAGATTAATAAGGGGGTATTTTAATAATTCAGAAAGGAAGAAAAAGAACTTTCCAGTATTCACATTACATCAATGTTTACAAAATTAGCTGCTAAAGGCATACAAGTGCAAATTAATGACATCAATTTAGCAAATTAATTCCAACACTGATTTTGACCAAGCATCACATATCTTAATATCAAACAGGTTTGAACTAACCCCCTCCCCAGTCCACACACAAAAAGAAGATGCATTCATAGCTGTATAAAAGGGATTCTTCTTCAGTGGGTCATGTATATCATTTGAAAATGTATCCAACGTCCGACATCATAAAGCATTTTCAAGCAATCATTTCCAAAAGACAAATCACCCAAATTACCCAAATCACCCCCAGTTGGATTCAGATCATGTCCATTTCTCTTAAAAACCTCTTTTAGATGCGGTATATTTTCATCATACTTGCCACCTATTATATCAACTTTCAGATTTTTGCATTGGAAACACAAATCACTCGACAAGTTAACTGGTTCCGCATCTTTCCAATATCCAGGAACCTACAAATAAAAAATAAAAACAAGCATACTACATAGAACATCAAGTGTTGCACTTCCAGGTGATATTATCTATCATGAGTTGTGGCACTGTGACTAATAGCCCAAAACATTCATGAATACTCAGCAAGTAGTTGGAACTAGAAGAAAGGAATGGTACCTCATTGCAGATCAGAGTAAGCTTTTCAAGCATAGGTGAGTGCTGAAGAAAGAATGTGACAGCAGCAGGATTAGGGGCAACCCAATATCCACCAAGTATTAAGCTCTTCAAATTTGGGACATCTAGCTTCAAACTTTGGGGATCTAGCTTTATCTGGCGATAAAACTAAAGACAGAAAGTTCCAGTTAGAACACACACCGAAATGGATCTCCATCTCATACAGGTTTAGCCCACGATACAATTACGTACCAATTGGAAACTAAGTTCCAATTTCAATATCATCTTCTCTTTTGTGTGGTTAGCTCCAAGTTCTTGCCCAAAAAGAAGTTACATTGATAATAATAAAAAAGAGTAGAATAAAATGAATCACCCCCTCCGAGCCCGAACTCATATCACTAAGGTAACAGAAATTTTGAGTTTACATCAGGACCATCCGATCTGCCTTGGCACAAATATTAAAGGAGCACCCCATGCATTCCACCTTGACACGGATTGGCCGGGATTCTGATCGGATGATCAGGATCCAAACTCAAATGTTGTGTTACCTCACAGGATGTGAACTCCTCTGAACCCACCCACTAGACAAAGTACCTTTCCTTTCTCACAGATTCTGTAACTTGAGAGAAAGATAGAGAGCAAGAGAGAGCATGATATTTTCATAATAACTAAAAATCTAAGACTATAGATATACCAAAACATACCCTTTCATCGAGCATGTCATGGCGCGAGGATACTGTATATTTTTGATTAAAACGCAAATTTTCAAGGTTAGGTGTACATATGTAGAACTTGTTCTCCCACTTATTCGGTATTCCACAATTTTCCACGACCAAATTTCTCAACATCTTTGAAGAAATCCCCGAACAGCTTAACCAGCAAGAATGCAAATTCAAATTTTCAAGCCTCGGGCACCCAGAAATTATCTTCTCCATAAAAGCTGACTTCATATCCATCCGTTGTAGGCTCAAAATTTTGAGTTGGCTTAAACTTATAACATTTGGTGTAATTATTCTCACTTTTGGGAAACAAAATAAACTCAATTCCTCTAAAGACTGGCTAGTTAACATAGGTCGGGATAAAATCACATTTTTACCAGAATTTTTAGGCCGGATTATTATGTGAAGAACCCGAACATCGTTCTTTAACGCGTGAGTGATCCATCTTGCACTTGCTGCACGATTAGTGGGAGAAGCACTGAACAAAAATGTTTTGAAAACTTGAAGATCTTGTTTTAAGCGGTAAGGCAGTGCGCCATTGACATAACTGATGAACTTATCGGACCTGTACTTGGCAAATTCATCAATGTAAAATTTCAGGCCTTGCATTGAGGCCCATACATGTCTCCACCTATGCGACAATATACTGGTACGGCCCGCTTGTTCTAGTGGGAGAAAGGAAAGGATGTGATGTAAGAGATGGTCTGGTAATTTACTTATCCTGTCTATGGTACTTGAATTTTTTTTGGATCTGGTGCCAGTAAGTTTATGTGATGGTTTAGGTTTAGGTTTACGTCGAGGCATTCTTTTATTTGTAGATTTCAGAGAATTCTTTGACTTGTGATGTTCAATGACTTGGGTTCTGAAGAGAAGAAGAACAGAAGAACAGGAAATAAGTAACAGCATTGCATTATAAAAAATATAGCACTAGTGGGCCTACAATAATTAGCTTATGTCAATAACCAGACCAAAAATCTTAGGGACTTTAGAGCTCTACTTCGAAGTTTAATTGATATTTGAAAGAAAAAAGCTAACAGAGAGTAATGATCCAAAATTAATTCTGATATTTCTTCACCTACTACTATTACTAGCTGTTTATTACACAATTTATGATCCAAAAATAAGTTAGTAATGCATTGCAGCAATTAATTTAACTGATATTGTGCCTTATTCTGTTGGAAAAATGGAGCAATGTCTGTCAATTTAATAAGAATCAATGTTGAAATTAATTAATGATTTAATTAATAAAAAAATAAGTATAGTGTGGCAATAGATCGGCAGTTAGTAGCTCACTCATTAAATGTCTAAAGCAATCCAATATTGCATCATTTAAGGGTCATATTGTAAAAATTGAAGCTTCACGGATCAAATTGAAACCTGACCTAAGATTTTGGGAACAACAGTCCAATCCACTTAAAAATAAGAATCTTATGTTTTGCTCATTTCACCCACACGAATATTCAAAGACGAAGCGCGTGTGTGAGAGAGAAGGTACAAACAACAAACCTCGATAATAACCTCGATAATATAGATTAAGATTGTTGATTGGCGACGGAGAGCTGGAGAAGGAGATAAGAAGGAAGGGGTTCTACAGAGGATACGCTTCCGGCTCGAGAGTTGAGAGGTGAGAGGCGAGAGGGTACGTCTAGGAGACACTGGAAACAAATATAATCTAACTAAGAGAAATAAGATATATGCCCTTAATAACTTCCTCAATTAGATATTTTTCAAAAAAAATCCAAAATTAATTATGTCTTCATCTAATTATAACTATATTATAAATATATTTATTTCTCAATTTAAATTCATTAAAAATAATAGTTAATAACATTGTTCTAAATAGTTGGCTATAGTTTTTTCATATCATAAAGTTACGCTATGAGATAAAAATGCACTATTTCAACTACGACTGCTATAGCCTATAGATGTAATAGCTGACTGCTATTACCGCTACGTGCTAAGTGCTATGCTACATGAATTTTTGTTTATAATTTACATGGACTTAGATAGTTCTCCTCTCAAAATCTACATGGTATGCTATAATAAGTATGTTTAACCGAATTATATACTTTTATTGTTATTTGTGATTTAGTTTTTCATTTTATATCAAAAAATATTAAAATATTTTTTTTTCTTTTGTTTGCTCTTCGCCTAGTATTCTTAAAATTATAATATATAAAATATTTAAATAAGTATACTAACTTCATTTCACTATTATAAAATTAATTGGCCTTTTGCCTATTATAATCTGTAATTCTATGAAGTATAAACTATTAAATAATGTTATCTAGTATATCCGTTTTTTTCCTTCTTATTTGTATGATTGAAAAAAATATAGATTTAAATTATTTATCATTTTAGTTGTTATCTCCATTCTCTAATATTAATCATATTGATAATTAGTAGAAATATAAGTTTTGAAAAAAAAATAAAAACGCTACATAATAGTTTCCACTATAGTTGTGTTATTCGCAATAATTTTTTTTCCTCCTCACTATATTGCTATAATCGTTATTTAGAATCTTAATTAATAGTAATTATCGATCCTTCTAACCACATCAGGTGCTATTATCGGTCTTTGCATCCATATCAATGTTTCATATCCACTATAATTATGCCGGTCAAATAAATGTTGACCTAGTCTACTCCTGGCATGTACTCGTACACCACAAGTCTTTCAGAACTGCAAATACTAGAATTGAAAATACTATTCCAATAATCCAACCTTTTTTTTATGATAGGAAATTAGACCCATCAGCTAGCAGAAGAGGGAAACGCAATGTATCAACATTTTTGTTGATGATAGCACATTGAATGGTTGAAGAGGGGACTGAATTCTCTGCCTTCCAGCAGGTATGATTCTCTGTCTCCTAGGGAGCAAGATTTTTCTAATCCTGTCCCTGAGTCACTGAAATGTGGACCACATCAAAACTAAAAACCAATATTTAAATTTATAAATTCGTCTGGACCCATTTGTCAGTCTCACTGGGAACAGGAAAATTCTATCTCCCAGGAAGCAGGTGGTCTCTATCCATTGAAGAGAGCTAAGGCTACACAGATTGGGTATTGGACTCATGATCCGTTTAATACCTTAACCAAAACATGTCTGAAGCTATTGTAATACAGTTTTAAAATAAGAGCACAACTAAAATTTAGTTCATCTTGCTCGGTTTGGTTTTAATTCGGTTGATAAATTTATTTTACTCAGTTCAATTATATTTTTAAAAACCGAAAAATATTAGCTTGCCTATTTCACTTCGATTTTAACATAATTGAACCGATGAACACCCGTACTTGCTTTCCTCTCCTACCCTTTCTAAATGGAGTCTGTATCCTCTAAGATATCTCAATTTTTGTGTGACCGATGTGTCCGGTGCCTATTTAGGGCAGCGTAGGGGACAGTTTTATTTGAGCTTTGAGATTCGTGCATAACGTATTTGAACGATTGAGATATTTTAAAAAGACGCGCAAAGTTTGAAATATCTCAGACTCAGAGGATGCGAATTCTTCTAAATGAAGATATTCTGCAGCACTTAAAAGCATCTGAAATATTTGCTTTCAGTGCATTATAACATTTTAGATTACTTTAGTCATCACTACCTTGTCTAATAAAACAAAGCAACATTGGACTTGAGCTCTACCTCAATAATTGAGATTAGAGAAATCAAGATTTTAACCGATTAATGTATAATTTGGGTATAATTCAGTGGCTGCTTACCAATTAATTAGAACGAAATGAAAACTTTTTAACCAACACAACTTGCTCCAGGACCAGGTAAAAACAACTGGAATCCTACGATTTCTTCAAGTGTCAGACTGTCAGTGGTAAAGCCAATAGGTGGAGGAGAAACCCGTAGCAAAGCCAAATAGAACTAAAAGCCTTATCAGTTAAAGTTAAACACAGCTAAAAACGCTCTCTCTCTCTCTGCGCCTACGGCTACAACCTGCAAGCAATTATCTGGTAAAGATATTTACAGTATAGTTTTGGCTTCGTACAGCGCATGAACAATAGAGTCAAAACAGAGATTTATATATTTATTACGCTGCTTGAAGTAAAAAGTACTCTGTGAATATATTTTCCCCATTATCCAAAATAAAAAGGAAAAAGCCTCTCTTCTCATCCCTCCCCACTGGCCTAAACCCGCTCCACGTCACCTCCCACAATCCTCTCTCTCCCTCAAAAACCTTGTATTTTCTTTCTCTTCTTATTTCTCTCTCTCTTGCTCTTTCCAAAATGGCAGCCTCAGCCACCATAAGCTCATACATCTCCACCATCAACAACCATCTCACCTCCAAATCCATCCCCTCGCTGGTACGAGTCTCCACCACTCGCGTTCCCCGCACCAACTCCATGCCGCATCTCACACAACAGCTCTACCACACAGTACACATTACTCCCAAACCTCGCATTTTTTGTCGGATATTGGCCACAGTTTCGCAAGAAGAAGCACCGGCTACTGCTGTCGAAGAAGGAGAGGTGGAGCCAGTGAAAGAAGAGGAAGTTGAAGCGGAAGAGAGCGAAGCGGGAAGAGAAGAAGAGACGGTGCCTGAGGAGCAGCCGCAACAAAATACAAAATTGTATTTTGGGAATTTGCCTTACAATTGCGACAGTTCGCAATTAGCTGGTCTTGTGCAGGAGTATGCCACCCCTGAGATGGTTGAGGTGGATTTTTTTTCTTCTTTTCCAATTCTCTACAACAAAATTCATATTAAAAAAAAACAGAGAAAATTTTGTTTAATTTACAAGTTATTATGCTTATATGCCAAGAATCAGGTTAAATATTATTCTTTTTGCATGTACTTTGAGCTGATATGTCAATGCTGATTTGTTGCTTGTATGTATTAGAGATGATTAATTGGGAAATAGTCGAAATTTTAATTTCGAAGACCTGAAACATTATCAAAAATTTCAATTTATTTAGTGAACATTTTCCTTGAATTGGGCTAAATTGACAAATAGACTAACCCTCTAGATAGAGAGATCTGTTCACATTACAATGGTCACAACCAACGAATAACTATTTTACAAGAAAAATAATTTTAGTCTTCAATTAATAGTTCTTTTTCATTTACTTTTTATTGATGTTAGGCCTTGATATAAGTAAAAAAAATATTATCTCAATTTTCATGTCAGAAAATCAGACCATCTATTATTTTAACTGTTTTCGTATAAATAAGTGTTCATGTCACTTTTCAGGTGCTCTATGACAGGCAAACAGGGAGGAGCAGAGGGTTTGCATTTGTAACCATGAGCTCAATCGAGGATTGCGAACTCGTCATTCAAAATTTAGATGGACAGGTTGCCTTTCTTTCCTATGTTTCACACTTAGGCTAAAATCCGATTTCTTTTCAACATAGAGCTCATTTTTTCCAAGACTAAATGCTATATTAACAGTACCAAATATTTTTCTAAAACAAATGAAAAAAGTAAAAGTAAAAGTAATATATCTAGCCACGAGGTAAGGTTTAAAAAGGTGCGGTCTTTTGCTCGCGTTCCAGTGAGGGTAAATATTTGATTGTGAGATTAAAAAGTGGGTTTGAAGTATATTAGACAAAAGGAGCAAATGTCAATTTTCTTACTAATTCTAGGAAATAGATCAGAATAATTTAGCATGGGGATCGAGATTGAAATCCAAAAACTTCATTTTTTTCCTGAAAAAATGGAACATATCATAGTAAGTTCTTTACTTATTTACTTTTATTTAGCAATTTAATGGAAGAACAATGAGGGTGAATTTATCGGACAAGCCAAGACCAAAGGAGCCGTTGTACAAAGAAACCGAATACAAGTTGTTCGTGGGCAACCTTTCATGGAATGCCACAGCACAGAATCTGCAAGATGTATTTGGGAAATGTGGCAATGTGGTCTCCGCTCGGGTCCTATATGATGGTGACACAGGTAGGTCACGTGGTTATGGATTTGTTTGCTATTCAACCAAGGAGGAGATGGAGGAGGCACTTACAAGTCTTGATGGCACGGTAACCTACTCTCTCTTTCTTCCTAAATCAGACTTTTTTTATGTTGACTGACACAGCACAACAACTGCAGGTGACTTATTTTTGATGAAACAACAAATCAGTTGCTAGGGAATGTAGTAAAAATACTAGCTTTTGATTAAAACATACACGGTTACTGCACTGGAAATTTCTGATTTTTTAATTAATTCGTCTAACTAGCATCTGATGAACTAGTTGTTGTTTCCTCCAATGATTTGTTTATTATATTTTCTACAAATTCTAATCATGGTTTTTGGTATAATACACTTTATAACAGGAGATTGACGGGAGAGCGATCCGAGTCAGCCCGTCAGAGGGAAGGAGGAGCAACTACTAAAAAGGAACTTCACAATTGATGCGAGTAGATGAGAAATTAGAAGTACCAGCATTGCCAGAATGCAGCACATAAGAAGCCAGAAAGCAGTTTTTGCCATAGCAGATTATGAAAGAAAAATGCTGGATGTCTTCTTTGTATGAATGATCATGAAATGAGCTCATTTACAGTAGCACCACAGCAATTGCTTAATTGTCAGCTGGATGTAGTAATTATTCAAACAGCTTTTCTTTTTTCTGGTTTTTTTTTTGGGTATTGTACAATGCTATAGCTGTTCTTTTCTGGAACAACTTTGATTTCTCTTTGTGTGTGTGTGTGTGTGTGGTTCTTTCCTTCATGCTTCCAGCAAAAAAATGCCACAAAAATAAGAAAACAAAAAATGTGTAAATTTTTCCAGCTGAGCATTGCACAGAGATTTTTCCAATTAAATTTAAAATTATGGAAAATCCAAATCTTCGAGTTGATATATGCTATGTTGTTTAGGTTTGCATAAAAATGTAGCTAAATTGTGATACGATGATTTTGCAATTTTCTATCGAGTTTAGGGGATGATCACAAAATGTAACAAGTCTTACCCTGAAGACCACAATTTTCGGCGGACCATTAGGAATAGATATGAGTGCGGAAATTGAACTAAAAATTTCAGAGTTTTTTCACGTAAACAATAATTTTTAGTTCAATTCCTGAGCCTATGCTCATTCCCAATGATCCACCGAACGTGCCTTAATATTTTGCTTTGACCTTCTCTCCGTTATTTTGCGTGATCTTCTCCGAAGTTCAATCATGGATATTAAGTGAATCATACTTCATAGACATCTATGTGGCGAATTGTTGGATAGTACCAAACGGGTAAGAACTTCTGCATTTCAAATTCCGCAGAAATTGATTCCACACAAAACCATATGCGACTCGTGTCATGATTTTTATTCATTCCCGCCATTCGCTAAAATTTGCCAACTATGCCCACCAAAACTAGATTCTATCAAAACTACCCAAAACGACTATTAAATGACCTGTCCCTAGTTTTTTTTTTTTTTTTTTTTTTGAAAACGTTGTTAATTTTTTATTTATTTTTATTAAATTTTTAGAAATTTTTGATATGTTTCTCTAAAATTAGATAGAAAAATATATGATTTAGTTTATTAGAAAGACTGAAACAAATAACCCGGATCAATATTTTCAGATCGGGTTTTTCGTGGCTGTAAGAAAAATTAAAATATTTCATTGTGTTATTGGAAAAATATAAAAATTCTTTGAATTTGAATTATTGATCCCGGTTCAAAAGTCACTTCTAGGTAAATACAAAAAATATTATGGTATTTCTATTATTTTAAAAATAAAAATTTAAGAAAAATATTGAGCATCTTTGTAATCGTTACTCAAACAGTGTTGAATCTGAGTCGTTCGTTGTTTTAATCTGATATAATTATCGCATCAAAAAGTGTGCATTCTGCATCAAAAATCGTGCATAATATATAAAATTATTTAAGAAAAGTTGTTATTACTCAAACACTGTTGAATCTGAGTCGTTCGTTATTTTAATCTGATATAATTCTAGCATCAAAAAGTGTACATTCTGCATCAAAATCGTGCATAATATTATGCATCAAAAATCGTGCGTCAAAAAATGTTGCGGCAACTTTTCTTAAATGATTTTATATATGATGCATGATTTTTGATGCAGAATACACACTTTTTGATGCGACAATTATATCAGATTAAAACAACGAACGACTCAGATTCAACACTGATTGAGTAATGATTACAAAGTTGCGCAATAGTTTTATTAAATTTTTATTTTTTTCAAAAACAGAAATATCATAATATTTTTTGTATTTACCTAGAAGTGACTTTTGAACCGAGATCAATAATTCAGATTCAAAGAATTTTTATTTTTTTCCAATAACACACAATGAAATATTTTATATTTTTTTTTACAGCCACGAAAAACCCGATCTGAAAAATATTGATCCAGATTATTTGTTTCAGTCCTAATAAACTAAATTATATATTTTTTCTATCTAATTTGAAAGAAACATATCAAAAATTTCTAAAACTTTCATAAAAAAATAAAAAAATTACAACTTTTTCCAAAAAATAAAAATAAATAAATAAATATGGACCGGTCATTTAATAGCCGTTTTGGGTAGTTTTGATTAGTGTTGTAAAATGCGGTTCATGCGGCCGCATATGCGTATGTAGTCCGATTCCGCATAAAAAATTTCATGCACTCTCAAATATGCAGTTTCCCCTATTCGGCCGCATATTGGTCCGCATATGTGCGATTGGGTCGCATATGTCCGCATATTGGTCGGCATATGTTCAAATTTATTATTTGAATGATTTTAATATAAATATATTGCATGTTTTGAGTAAAAATAAATTAATATATAATTTAAAATCCGCATATATAAGTCTGCATGAAATTCAGCATATGCGGTATGCAGTGGCCTTCTGCATGGATGAACAAAACCGCATTTTACAACATTAATTTTGATAGAATCTAGTTTTGATGAATATAGTTAGTGAATTTTAGTGAATGGTGGGCATGAATAAAAATGACGGTAATAATTAAATCTTTATTCTGGAATACACGGGCCTTATAATATTCATGTGAATTATAATCGGACGGTGTGGATCTGAACAGATATTCTCAGACGTGATGTGATTCTCCTGGAGCCGTGATGCCAATCAGCTACTGTTACGTGGCTGTCTTCCTAATCAATGGCGCCCTCTCTTCTGTCTTCTGTTTCGCACTCGGGAGTCGGGCCCTCTGACTACTCTTCACTCCAAAATCTTTTTCCTACCTAATCACATTCCCAATTTTCCCATCCATTTTCGTGGACACAAATCCTTCAAAAAATGGCCACAGCCACCTCATCCTCTCTGCTCCTCCATCCTTCCCCTCGCTCCCCCCACGCCGCATCTACCCGTCTCGCCGCCGCCGTTTCCACCTCTAGCCTGCCCAGTCGGAGACAATCTCTCCTCCTCCTCCTCTCCCTCCCCGCCCCGTTTCTCGCCCTCACCTCTCCCTCCAGAGCGGCCGACATTGGGTTGTTCGGGATAAGGAAGCGTGATCTGGTGAAACTCGAGCAGGAGGCGGTGGAGGTCGTGAAGGAAGGGGAGGAAGCAGTCGAGAAAGAGCTTAAGACGGCTGAGAAGGAGATCGAATCGGCCGCAGCGGCTGTCGCGGCTGAGGCAGGGGGTGCTGGAGTGGGGGTCCAGATCGCCGGTGATTTGGTGCAAGCCGGTGCAGTCGCCGGAGCGGAGGCGGTCGGGGTTTTGGTCGGATTGTCAGTGGTGAATGGAATTCTTCGTACTGAGACACAGAAATAATAGATGCACTTGTCTGTGGTTTCTTGACTTTTCTCTTTTATTTTTTTCTCTCTTCATGTTTTGATGTGTTTATGAGCTTCTCAAAGAAGGGTATTATAATTAATCATATTTTCTCAAAAAATGATATTAGTTAATCATCAACAATGAAACTACACAATAAATATGGGCTTCTTTTTTGTTTTTTCTATTTACTGGATATTGACTTGTATAAATTTCTTTCTGAATGCCCCGAATTTTCAAACAAATTTGAGAATTTAAATAAGTTGGATTGAAGTTTTGAACTTCTGAGCATTAATTGAGAGATGGTGAACTTTTGATATTCAATTCTGTAAATAATAATATTTTTTTTGTATTTTTTATGAATTTCGGCATGACTTATAATTATATAATTTTCATTATACGTGTCCTTAATAATTTAAATAAATAAATAATAAAAAAAACACGTAATCAATTGTAGAGGAGCCCTTCGATTGCAACAACGAATAACTTGTTCAATAATAAAAATAATCCTATAAGAACTTGCAAGGAATGTATTTTTTTTTTCAGTTTAATTTTCTTATCCGTTAATAACTTAATCTAAATGAACTAATCTGATTTGGATATAGAAAAAAAAACTTGTGAATGAATTGAAAAAACAATATTAATCTAGAAGGGCTTATGTATTCATTGGTTATATACTTCTGTGCAATAGAATAATAGTCCATATTATTCACACACTTAAAAAAAAATATGAAACAATAAGTCACACGTGTATGATAGACCATACAAAACTCTCTCTCTCTACACCAGCAAAACTTATTTGATATTAAATTTCAATCAAGATTAGTAAGACGTCTCTTGACATTAAAATTAAAATGGACACAT
Organism: Carex cristatella; assembly: GCA_024447775.1. NCBI lineage: Eukaryota > Viridiplantae > Streptophyta > Magnoliopsida > Poales > Cyperaceae > Carex > Carex cristatella. Next base: position 236,512 of record JAJHPF010000007.1, read on the forward strand.
GTCAGACTAGATAATGAGAGATGTGAGAGATGTGGCACGTATAAAGAAAGAGGCATAAAGGCATAAACGGTATTGAGAGAGGTGATAGAGGAACTTACATATAATTACTTCATATCTATAAAAATCATAAGTTTATTTTTTTCATAGTAAGTTAAATTAATGATATATTCGCTAATGCACATATTCCTCTAAAATATAAGTTAAAGAGAAACTAAGAGAATCATTTTCTAAAAACTAAATACACATATTCCTCAAAAATATAAAATTTTAAATATAAATTACATATATTTAGTTCTGATGCAAGTGGAAGTGGCGTTTTTAAAAAATAAATTGTTGGGTATAAAAGATGCTGGATTGCGTTCTTCCAAGGTCCAAATGCTTTTGTGCAATCCCCTTCATATTTATTGCAACACAAAAACATTTAAAAAATATTTCCAACAAAGTTACTTCATCCAAAAATATTTGCTTCTGATCGCTTTTTATTAGAAGAAACTGAACACTGGATATCTAAAATAGACAATTGGAGTTCTATTTCTTACTATATTATTATTATTATTAGTAGGAGTATTAATATTTCGGAACGAAAATTAATTAATGTCAAACTGACAAAAAAATGCTTATAACATTTGACTCACTCGAGATTGAATTTAAAAAAGCTCATAATAAGTTTGTTTGATTCTAACTTGGCTCACTAAGTGAGTTCAAGCTTGACTCGACTCGTCCCAACAAGAATTAAGTTTTATTTTCTCATTATTTCTTATCCTTTGTCGTATTCATAGTATTGTTGCAAAATAAAAATAAAAAAATTCGATTCTTTATTTATGCATAGCTTATATTATCATATTGACGGAATTTTTTATCTATACACGACTCACAAACTAGCTCGATTTGATTTGCAATTGATTTGGTTAAAGTTAGACTCGACTCGACTCAACACGTTCTAATATGAATCGAGGACAAACTTTATCTTAATCGACTCGACTCAACTCGTTTAAATATGTATAATAGTATTCAACCATCGACATGGTCATTGACCGTACCAAATAAAAATTCAATTGTAGGTTGGAAATTAAGTTATTAACTGACCGACCATAAGGAAAAAATATTAAGGAAGCATTTAGTTTGTACCATAGACTATTTCACGGAATAGAAGGATTTCAATAAATGTAATATTATAGAATATTATTGTAGAAAATGTGTTATTATCAGTAAGAGAGAAGCACATGAGAGAAGTCGGAGTCAGAGACAAAAGAGCAACTTAGAGGGAACAATGAAGAGGAGTGCTCTACCGTCAGTCCTTTCTCATGAGAGTAGAAAAATATTGGAGAAGAGAGAAATGTTTTTTAAGGAACAGCTGGGTCTGATTTTTGTGAATCATAAATGAAGAAAATCTGTTTTTTTTTACTAGTTCAATAGCTACAAAGATGCACATTGAAATAACATATCCGACTCCATTGCTATTCAAATAGAATAGCAGAATTCTATTATTTAAATTTCAACTATTTATTTATATTGAGATTCGTACATGAATTCAATCGCTGATATTAGAATAATAGAGAGTTGTTCTCCTATTTGGAGAGCAACGGAGTCGGATCCTGAAATAAGAGGGAATGAAGTATTGCTATGTATATTTTTCATTTATTTTGCCGAACACAGTAATAAAATGACTGCCAAAAATTCACCCTCCAAAAACACAAACCAAACGCCGTCGTCATTTTTATCCATGCCCATCGAAACTTACATTTCGCCAACTCTGCCCATCAAAACTGAATTCTATCAAAAATAGCCAAACCGGCTATTTAATAGTCGGTTCCTAATTTTTATTAGAAACCGGCTATTATACCGTCGGTTCCTAATAAAAATTAGAAACCGGCTATTAAACCACCGGTCGCTCCAAAAAATTTGGTTATTTATAAGGGTGCACTGTTCCGAAATTTCCTCACAATTCATTTCATCAAATTTCACACTATCTCTCCTCACATTCTCTCTTTCTCTCAGATTTCTCTTTCTCTTTCTGTTTTTGCAAGTAAGTCCCTATATTTTATTTTATATTATTCAGTAGGCCAAAATAGTTGTAAATTGCTACTGTTTGTTAGAAATTGTTAAAATTTATTAAAAATTGCTACCAATTGTTAAAATTTATTAGAAATTGCTACCAATTGTTATAAATTGTTATAAATTTATTAGAAATTGCTACTAGTTGTTATAAATTGCTACCATTTGTTAGAAATTGTTATAAATTGCTACCAATTCATTAGAAATGTTCCAAAATTTTTTATAAATTAGGTAATTTAGTATAGTTATAAATTAGGGTATAATTTAGTATAGTTATCTAACTTGGTAAAATTTTGTATAATTTCGGATAGTTTGAAAATAATTAGCATAAAATAGTATAATTAGTATATTAACGTATATTAGCGCATTTTAGCGAATTTTAATGCATTTTTACACAATTTAAGCTCATTTAAACACGTTTTACGCAATTTAAGCGCGTTTTAATGTATTTGAGTGCATTTTAGCACAATTTAGTGTTAGTTTAGCGCAATTTGATCATAAATTAATTTAACTAACCATACTTTATGAAATTAGGATGGCGGAGGTATAGGTAGAGGACGGCCCAAACGTGCACCACAGGTTGAGCCGTCGGTTGACACCACCAGTACCGAGCACTTCAACCCTCTCTTATGGATACCCCACTGCAAGCACAGGGTATCCCTGGCTTCCCGTGAGGTATGCTACTTTTTTGTCTACCTCCAAAGTTTAAATTTTGTTATATACATTATGTAATACATTATTTTGCTATTTTTCAACGTAGGACGAGTTTCTGATGGACGTTAATTTTTCTGTCCCTCGGATGCAGTACTTCTCACAGATGAACCCATATCTCATCCAGCCTGGGACTATATCAAATTGTGTCCATCCTGCGGGACACGACTTCCTCCATTAATGCATCTCTCATCGCAGGATTAGTGGAGCGATGGCGTCCCGAAACGCACACGTTCCATATGCCTTTCGGAGAGATGACTGTCACGTTGCAGGATGTGAGTGCCATCTAGGGTTTGCCGATCAGGGGCATTCCCGTAGGCGGAGTATCTGACAGCAGAGACTTCGCACATGACATTGATCAGTTTTTGGGGGCAGATTCGACAAAGCTACGGATCGATAAGGGGAAGTCCAGTTATCACATGAAGATGACAGAGTTGCGGCGGCACTTCAGTGCCGGTCTGACGGACGCCTCTAATGATCTTAAAAACGAGAATTTCAAACGATTCGTAACATATACATCAAAATTATATTTTAAATATTCAGAGTGAATTTGATACTTACAAATTACTCAAAAATTATACATCAACTGTCCAGATCTTTAAAAATACAAAAAAAAAAAACTATTTTTTCACAGAAACCAGCTGTTTAATAGCCGGTTCCTAATTTTTATTAGGAACCGGCAGCTTAATGGCCGGTTTTCTAATAAAAATTAGGAACCGGCTATTAAATAGCCGGTTTGGATAGTTTTGATAGAATTTGAATTTGGTGGGCAGAGTTGGCAAATTTTATAATTGTTTGAGCATGAATAAAAATATCGGCAAACGCCGCCAGGAGAAAAATAAAATGGCACGTTGCACAAGAAACAAATAACTGAATAAGAGAAACTTCGAGATCTGATTGGGGGATAGAGATCGGGCCCACAAATCCGAATTTAAGGCCTAGAAATGGAGATCATCTCCTCTGGCAATGGCGACTCTCCGCTTCTCTCCGTTTTTCTCCATTTCCTCTTCTCCTCTCTCACTTCTCCGTCCCTCTCTCTCCTCTTCCCGCCAATTCCCCCCTTTCGTATCTCACCACCCTCACAGATCGCTTTCCATTTCTCGAACTCGCTTTCTCTCATTGGCTTTCGCTGAATCAGACTCCACTAAATCGCTTGATGACCAGTCCAGTCTACTACTACTCCAAGAGCTATCCGTAAGCTTTTTTTTTTTTTTTTTTATTGATTTTAAACATATATACTATACACATGTCTTGGCCATTTTTAATTCACTTCAATTTATCTTGTTCTTGTTGAATTTCAGGATAGTTTGAAGCTTCCGCCTGATTTCCTCTCCTCACTCCCCAAAGATCTCCGTCTTGATGTAAGCTCAGTCTTTTCAGAATTATTTTTCCTTCATTTGAATTTCCTTTTTCGACAAGGTATATATATTTCGTTGATTCTAATATGTACTGAAGCTTAATGATGCGGCATTTGATCTATCAAATGGACCTGTGATGGATGAGGTTAGTTCTGCACTTCTTTCTTTTTGAGATATCTGATTCAATAGTACAAAATTACGTTGGTTAATTTGCTAAGACATAAGGTTACTTGAAATATATAATCATGCTGGAAATTGATGAGATGCTTATCAACTTAGTTTCATGAAATTTACAATTGTCTATCAACTTAGCTTCTTTTCCCCTCTTCTAAAATTGCTAGGATTTTTTCCTTTAACCAATAATATGATAAGGGTTATTTAACCATTAATATACTAAGGGTTAACTACCATGACTCTAAGGTAATTTTGACATTTAACCGAAGAGTTAACTTATAAATTAGGTGAGCAATGGCTTGTTGTGGCCGAAATATACTTTCAAAAATTTAAAATTACATCCAGTGAAATTTAGTTAATGAAGTCTTTTTAGAGAAATGATAAGTACATAATGTTGTCTTTAATTTAAATTCAATTTTACAGAAATGCTCGTAATGATTATTGAGACACACTTTTCTTTTTTTAAAACAAATCCTTTGATTTCCTGTTACAGTGTGGTGATGAACTGGGAGAAATGTTGCTAAATCTGTCTCGCGCTTGGGAACGTGGTGACACAGCAACTTCTAATAGTATTGCAGAGAAGCTTCCATCTATTGAGAGCTCCTTAAAAGGAAGAGCCAAATCAGGCAAGAAATAAATTTGTAGTTCTCAATTGTTTACCAGATTTCCTCATTTCTGCAATTTTTTTATTCTTCTTCTTTTTTTATACTTAGTTTAGCACTTGGCAAGCGCTTGGTATCTGCTGGGCGAAGATTTCAGTCGATGGGGCAATATGGTAAAGGAGAGGTTCAAAGGGTAGGGTTAATTGGGAATTTAATATTGACATAGATATTTTGTTTATATCTGTTATGTAAAGATGGATTCACTTTATAATAGACAAGGATTAAATGGTTGGTACGGATAGATACTGGTATCTTACAGTCTTACTTGACCATAATCTAGTATGTCTGGTATGGTACAGGGACTGTTTGATTACATTAATCTACCCGACCACAAAGAATTTACTCGTGATATCAATAATCTCAATTCAATTAAAAAAAAATGTCAACAACAAAAAATAGTACTTCTTGAGGTAGGCTCCAATTGTATAGTTCTGTGGGAGCTATAACATCTTATCTTTTTTTTGTGGTTTTGTTTTGATTTCGAAAACAAAAAACTTTGTAAATATTTTTTTATTATCAATATATCTGTTGACGGCTTCGCCGCCAACCATAAAAAAAAAAACAAAAAACAAAAAATAGTACTTCAAAATAATGGCCTTTGGCATCTGCATCAATATGTAACAGTACTATTACCTCAAAGACCAAATTGCTTGAGAGTTCTTTGGTAATTGCATTTTTAGCTCAGTATCTTTCTTAATTGTATGATTATTTAAACATAATATCTTACAAAAAGGGATTAAAGTTTGTATATTTGTCTCAGATAGCTAATTCAATGATTAAGACTGGAAAGGAGTTTTCTAAAACTCCAGTACTTGCCGCAGATGAAGAGCCTGACAAGACAAGCAGGAAGTTGAAGGTGTTTATCTTTTTCCTTTTTTATAATTGTTTTAATTATGCCTAGCTGGATTAAGAGAAATGGAAAATTGACAAGAGTGTAACAAAATTTTAAATATATATTTCAGTTTGGAGAGTTCGAGTTTGAATTGACCCCAGAGAAAGCAAACATTGGCGCTGCAGTTGGTTTGTTTTTTGGGTAAATTATCTTAACATCTGCTCTAAGCACATTTCTTTTTCTTATTCTAGCAGATACAAGGTCTAGAAAATGTGGTTTTCTGGTATCTTAACTTCAGGGATGTTCTTTTATGCGGGATTCAATCTTTTGATCAACCAAGCTGACCAGAATCATTGGTTTAGAATAACTTAGCAAATCTTTCATTAAATATTGCATCATGACAAAGTTAAGTAAGATATTTCTTTACTGTGCCTAATGATATAAAACTTATTAAGTAATTGACAAGTAAAGAAAAAATTAATATCAAATAGTTGAAACTGTGTGGTGATTTATGATCTTATCTGATTAGGGTTTTGTCGTGGGCACTAACACAAGGAGTACAAAGCACACCAGAAAGCTCACTACAATATGCGAATGACAATGCTCTGGTGCTAGCAAAGGTGGTGTGTAAAATAAATTTTCAATCTTTTCCCATTTTTCTAAATAAAAGTTGAAATTTCCCGTCTAACTGAACTCATTGCATGAACTTGGTGTAGTCTTTAAGGGGAACACTTCTTGCGCTGTGTTACTCGTCAACTGTCCTATCTGTAGTTACTTCAATAGGACTTCTCTTGCTAGGAAGGCAACTAAGCTCAGAAAGTAAACCTGAGTAGAGATATTTATTATTGTTTGTAAAGGTTTAAGTTTTGAGGCATGACCACTGTATTTATGCTTGTACAAAATATGTCATAAATGGAAGTTGATATCATATGGGATGATTAATAACTGGTGGTAGGGGCAGGGCACCCTTTAAAATTTCGGAATTTCAATCGTATGCTTGGAATTTCGTTTTTTCTCAAGGATAAAATTACAAATTTTGGTCGGCATGTCATCGACCGCACAAAATTTTAAAGTGTAGGTTGCATATTGTCGGCCGAAGGAGAAAATTACGAGGAAAAAAAATGCCACCTTGCAGAAAAAACAAATAAGAGAAATTCGAGATTTGAACAGGGGATAGAGATCGGGCCCACAAATCCGATATTAAGGCCCAGAAATAGAGATCAGTTCCTCTGGGCTCTGGCAATGGCGACTCTCCGCTTCTCTCCGCTTTTCTCCATTTCCTCTTCTCCTCGCTCACCTCTCTGCCCCTCCCTCTCCTCTTCTCGCCAATTTCCTCCATTCGTATGTCTCAACCTTCAAAGATCTCTTTCCATTTCTCGAAATCGCTTTCTCTCATTCGCTTTCGCTGAATCAGACTCCACTAAATCGCTTGAGGACCAGTCCACTCTACTCCTACTCCAAGAGCTATCCGTAAGCTCTCTCTTTTTTCTTTTTTGAAAAAAATATATACTCTACATATATATTAGCCACTTCAATTTATCTTGTTCTTGTTGAATTTTAGGATAGTTTGAAGCTTCCGCCTGATTTCCTCTCCTCATTCCCCAAAGATCTCCGTCTTGATGTAAGCTCATTCTTTTCAGAATTAATTTTACTTCATTTCATTTACGTTTTCTGACAAGGTGTATCTGTTTTGTTGATTTTAATATGTACTGAAGCTTAATGATGCGGCGTTTGATCTATCAAATGGACGTGTGATGGATGAGGTTAGTGCTTCGCCTCTCTCTTTTCTGATATCTGATTCAATAGTACAAAATTATGTTAGTTTAATTAGCTAAGAAATAAAGGTTACTTGAAACATACTATGATGATGGAAATTGATGAAATGCTTATCAACTTAGTTTTATGAAATTACCATTGGTTATGGACTTAGTTTTTTTTTTGTTCCCCTCTTCTTAAATTGCTAGGACCATGTTTGTCCCTTTAACCATTAATCATTGAATGTAGCAAGGGTTATTTAACCAATAATATACTAAGGGTTAACTACCAGGGCTGTGAGGTGATTTTGACATTTAGCAGTAGAGTTAACTACTAAATTTAGGTGACAAATCCTTATTGAAGTCTACCTACATAATCTCCTAAAATCAATAGCACATATAGTAAAACTTAGTTAATGAAATCTTTTAGAAAAAAACGATAACTACATAATGTTGTCTTTAATTTAAATTAAATTTTATAGAAACACTAGTAATGATTTAGAAAATATTGAGGAAAACTTTTTTTTTATGAAAACAAATCCTTTAATTTCGTGTAACAGTGTGGTGAAGAGGTGGGAGAAATATTGCTAAATCTGTCTCGGGCTTGGGAACGTGGTGACACCGCAACTTCTAATAGTACTGTAGAGAAGTTCCCATCTTTTGAGAGCTCCTTGAAAGGAAGAGCAAAATCAGGCAAAAAACAATTTACAGTTCTCAATTGTTTACCAGATTTTGTCATTTCCGCAATTTGTAATTATCCTTTTTTTTTATACTTAGTGTAGCACTTGGCAGGCGCTTGGTATCTGCTGGGCGAAGATTTCAGGCAATGGGGCAATATGGTAAAGGAGAGGTTCAAAGGGTAGGGTTAATTGGGAATTTAATGTTAACATAAATTTTTTAAAGATGGAGCCACTTTATAATAGACAAGGATTTAATGGCTGGTATGGATAGATACTGGTATCTTACAGTCTTACTTGACCAAAACCTAGTATGTCTGGCATGGTACAGGTATTGTTTGATTACCTTAATCTACCCGACAACAAACAACTTACTCTTTATATAAATAATTCCAAATCAATTATAAGAAAAAATGCAGACAACAAAAAAAGGAGCACTCCAAAATAATGGCCTTTCGCATCTGCATCAATATGTAACGGCACTGTTCCTTACCTCAAGACCAAATTGCTTGGGAGTTCTTTGGAAATTGCAATTTTAGCCCAGTATCTTTGTTAATCGTATGATTATTTAAACATAACATCTTATGTTTACCTCAGATAGCTAATTCAATGATTAAGACTGGAAAAGAGCTTTCTAAAACTCAAGTACTTGACATGGATGAAGAGCCTGAAAAGACAAGCAGGAAGTTGAAGGTGCTCATCTTTTTCCCTTTTTTAGAAATTTTTTTTTTACGCCTAGTTGGATTCAGAGAAATGGAAAATTGACAAGAGGGTCACAAAATTTTAATTATTTATTTCAGTTTGGAGAGATGGAGTTTGAAATGACCCCAGAGAAAGCAAACATTGGTGCCGCAGTTGGTTTGTTTTTTGGGCAAGTTATCTTAACATCTGTTCTAACTTAAGTGCATTTTTTTTTTATTATTCTAGCCAGTACAAGGTCTAGAAAATGTGGTATTTCTGGTATCTTAACTTCAGGAATGTTCTTTTATGCGGGATTCAATCTTCTGTTTAACCAAGCTGAACAGAATCATTTGTTTAGAATAACTTAATTTTGTAATGATGCAAAATTAAGTAAGTTATTTCTTTACTGTGCCTAATGATATAAAACTTGTTAGGTAATCAACAGGTAAATAAAGAGTTAAGAGTGAGGCTATGGTACTGTGCATAGTGCACTTTGGTCCGTACTATTGATGCATATCTCCATTTTGAAAATCCAAATAGTCGATCCGAACTGCTCAACATGATCTTCATTTGAAAATGTGCTTGGAGGCCAAATTTTACATTTTTTAGCATTTTGTACAATTTTTTTTAGATAGGTAGAAAATCACTACTTTCGGTAGTCCAAAATCTTTAGATGTGATTTTGGACCTATAAAAAAACAGTAAAAAACTTCTAAAAAATGTAAAATTTAGCCTCCTAGTACATTTTCATACAGAAATCGTGATGAATGGTTGAAATCAACTATTGGGATTTTCAAAATAAAGATATAGATTTATAGTACAGAGCAAAGTGCACTATGCATAGTAGCATAGACTCACTCAAGAGTTAATATCAAATAGTTGAAATTGTTTGGTAATTGGTACAAATATGCATCACCCATCATTGAGGTTATTTATGATGATTTATGAACTTATCTGATTAGGGTTTTGTCATGGGCACTAACACAAGGAGTACAAAGCTCACCAGAAGGCTCACTACAATATGCTAAGGTAGATAAAATAAAATTTCAATCTTTTTCCATTTTTCTCTATAAAACTTGAACTTTCATGTCTGACTGAACTCATTGCATGGACTTGGTGTAGTCTTTGAGGGGAACACTTCTTGTGCTGTGTTACTCGTCAACTATCCTATCTGCAGTTTCTTCAATAGGACTTCTCTTGCTAGGAAGGCGGTTAAGCTCAGAAAGTAAATCTGAGTAGAGATATTTTTATTGTTTGTAAGGTTGTGTTTTGAGGCATGACCACTGTATCTACGCTTGTACAAAACATGTTATAAATGGAAGTTGACATCATATGGGATGATTAATCTCTGGTGGTAGTTATATAAAACCTGTTTATAATTGGACCATAAAACTGAAAGCTTGTTAATTCATTACAAATGAAAGTGGTGGCTAGTGTAAATTTTTTTGCTTGCTTTCTACAGTAATCATGAAAGAGTCAATTCCATCTCTTGTTGCATTGCCTAAGGTCAAACTCGGATTTGTGTTATAAAAATTGTTGAAATTCATCCGAAACGTCTAAACATCTCAATTGACTACTTGATTTTTGGTGCATTATTTAATCTTGCTAAACAAATCTCTGGTGGTAGTCAATTCCATTGCAACCAAAACAATTAAGCAGATATATGAGAAATTGAATGTTTTACTATTTTGTTTTCCTTACTGTTCTTCAATTCCGTTATTTAATTTTCTTAAATTCCATTAATTGTGTTGTTCTCTTGTGAAACTTCTTCTTCCCTGAGCTTCGTGAGGTCAAACACGTTGCATGAAGACTCTTGAAACCCTGGAAATACAAGGAAAAACTAATTTACGTCAGCATGATTACTTATGGACAATTAGAACATTGAGGTATGTACGGTGTATAACCTATGGAATTAAAGAATTTTAAGTCTAGTTTTTAATGGTGAAGGTTTCAAGTCATTTGGACTTCCATAGAGGGAGTAATGGGCATGAAGAGTTGTCAGAATTTACTATGCTGTTTCGTTTTTCTTGCATTTATTCTTGTATTAATTTTAAGAGTTTTGCTTTGATGTTAAGAGTCTATAAATAGACTTGTATTCGATCTGTTGTAAGAAAGTAAGAGAGAAGAATATAATCGTAAGAGTTAAGAAAAAGAGAAGAAAATCAATCTAAAAGAGTTAATCAAAGATACTGTGTTCTTGTTCTCTCTTCCTTCAAAAGCACTCTGTTATTTTTATCAGAATCCACTGCATTCTCTATCTATCTCTTTTTTTTCTTTTTCTTTTTTGGAAAACTTGGTAGTAACTAGATATATTGTTTCTGTACATGGCATGTAATCTCTCTATAGAACTTTTTTTCTCCCATACTCTTTAAAAAAAAATTCTGTATCAGATATAAATGAAAAAAGGAAAGCATTAAGCATATATACCCTTCTCTGGCATTTCAAATAGTCGCTTCATATACGAACTTCATAATACCGTAAAATTGTCAAACTGCAACTAACATTCCCACAAATGTAAGAATAATGGCAAATAAACTCCACTGATGCAAATTAATCCCAAACAGATAAAGCACATGTTCCAGAAAACACATAGAGACTAATTTAAAAAGTTCACAAACATAACACAGAGTTTTGCCAGTTGCCGGTAGTCCCCCAAACTGACGATTGTATAACCACAACTCCTCATATGAACTCATCATCGATATGCGTTCCCAGATTGATCCCAATTGGCAATTCCTCTTCTATCATTATAACACCTGGATTTGTTTCTCCGACAGACGAATTGTGACTTTGACCTCTTACCTCAGAGGAATTGCTTCTGCTGCCACTTCCACTACTGGGCAAAATTAGGAACTTGTAATTGTCGGCACGACATATTGCATCATAAATGTTGATGGTTTCTATGGTGCATACATGATTCTCCAGCGCATCGAGCCACGCGCGTAAAATGAGATCATGTATGAACATCTCACATGCCTTTGAGAGCACAACAGGCGCTTCTGACGAGACCAACTTCACGTCCCGGTTGGCTTTCATCATCCTCTTCATGCGAGTTAGAGGCAGCTGGTGGTATTTGAAATCTCTCATCTGTTCCACCTCCTGGTTATGGTTCTTCCATAGTATGTCAAGTTGATATTGCTGATGTAGCGATAGTCCAGTGCGCGATGGTGGTGGGTATTGTGGAAACAACTCTGGTAGCTGTTGCTGCTGCTGCACTGGTTGATTCTGTGATTGGTTCTCCATTGGCCTTCTAGTTTTTGTAGCCTACTTTTCCTACAAGGAGCTATATGACCATATATAGTGTATATATATATATATAAGCAGCTTAACTATATCAAAATATTTATAACTGTAGAAGCTATGACCATAATAACGATGTCATTAACATCTTAGGTTAACAACCATGCACAAGATGGCACGGCAAGTCACATGTACTGTATCATTATTTCTTTTTTTGAGATAAAGAGATAAAGAGATAAAGATCTAGCCTGCTAACTTAAAAAAGAAAACTCTTATCGTACCTACCTTATCAAGTATATATGATAAAGATAGAATTAAGAAATAAACGTATTTCATTGACCTTTTAAATGATTTTGTGCTCCAATCACCAGCTCGATCTATAGAGCTATGACGTCCATACGCACACAAGCTGTTACATTAATTTGGACACAGCCTTTTGTGGAAATGAAATTTGAACAGATGAGATCAAACTTTCTGATTTTTTATTTAACAATTTAAAATTCTAAATTAATTTTTTAAAGAATTCAGACCAAAGTTACAATAATTTTGAGAATTGTAGATCAAATTTTTACCTTAAATTACTTTACTTTATTTTCTTTTATATATGTGCGTGCACACACAATCTGGCATGGTACATTAATTTGGACAATTTTCATATGAAAAAATTGCCCAACTATATATCAAACTTTATGATTTCCATACAACAATTTAAAAATCTTAAATATTTTTTTAGAAAATTCAGACTACAATTTTAGAAATAGAAGAATCACATAAAAAATATTGTGCGTCTCCTATATGCCACACGAAAAACATTAATTCAAAGAATTGTATATCAAATTTTTACCTTAAAATTGAAGATGCTTACTTCCTTTTCTTTTCTTATAAATGTGAGCCCCCGCACACAATTAGGTACATTAATTTGGACAACTTTTCATAAAAAGTTGCACAATTGTAGATGAAACTTTCTGATTTCCATTAAGCAATTTAAAAATCTTAATAATTTTTGTATAAAATTCTTACCAAAATTTTAGAAATGGAAGAATTGAAAAAAAAAAATATTTGTGCATCGCCTTTCCACACAGATAACATTAATTCAGAGAATTGTAGATTAAAATTTTACCTAAAAATAAAAGATGTCTACTTTTTTATATGTACACGTACGCGTGCGCACACACAATCTTGTATAATGATTTCGACAACTTTTCATCAAAAAAAATATTGCACGATTGGAGATCAAATTTTTTTTATTTCCATGTAACAAGTTAAAAATCTTCATAAATTTTTCAGAAAACTGAGATCAAGAATTTAGAAATAGGAGAATCGCAAAAAATAATTGCGCATCGCCGGTGCCACACGAAAAACGTAAATTCAGAAAACCATAGATCAAATATTTACCTTAAAATGAAATATGCTTACTTCCTTTTCTCTTCTTCTTGATGAAATACAACAGAGCAGTTTCTTGCCAATTGATTTACTCTCCACTCCTAGAGAGGTTTCTTTAGGGTTTGCTCCAAATTTATGAAATTAGAAGAATGGAGGAGGAAAGGAGAGAGGAGAAATAAAGGTGAATGAAAGCTAATTAGAGATTAGAAAAACTATTCATTTCTTTAAAATCTATATCGTTTCAACTCAAAGGATAATTTCATATTCTCCTCATTTTTTCCCTTGTCTTCCTCTCTATTTTATTTATTTTCCTCTAAGTTTGTTTGATGGGGTTGTAGGGTGGTGGGTGTTATTTTTTTTGTTTTGTAACTGAAAGTAATTTTTGATAAAGCCAATTCCTTATAGAATAAGCTTCAAAACGAGCAATATATATCTCACAATTTATCAGTGAACTAATGCACAACGGATCTAAAATTCGATCATAGGTTTGATAGCCGTTGGATATCGCATACTTAATTAAAATTGTAAATTAACAATTGAGTCGAACATCAGACGGCTTAAAAAATGTTCCCCCATTAAGTGGTCAAGAGGTTTCTTTTCTTATTCAATACTATATAATTAATGGCATTAAATAAACTAATTCATAACGTTTCCATCTGTTCAAAATTTGAAATAGGCATCTTTGACTACGACAGTAGATAAATATGCTCAGTGGATGTGTTAATTTTAAAAAAAAAATTGGAATTTTTCCACTTCAAGTTTTTGCAATTGACTTAAAATATGTTTACAATGCATTCACCTTTTATTAAGAGATTAACTTCCACTTTGTTCAGGGTTTCTTCAATTTTATGGTGGATAAATATCACATCATTCGATTTAAAAATAAAAAAAGAAAGAAAAAGTGTATCACTTCGTTTATTGATCTACTTTGGAGCAGAACTAGGATTTAAATATTAGGGCCAACATCAATCATCTCTAAAAATTATATTTAATGCTATATTATTGTTTTTTAGTGGTTTATTTTTTATTTTTTTAGATTTGTTAGATTACGCAAGATATTTCTTTAGCATAAATATTGATTTTTTTTTAGATTACGCACGATAAACATGTTAAAAATAAAAATACTAATTAAACTCTAATATATGATCAAGATTTCAAAAATCACGAGGATAATTAAGTCACCTCCACCTCCACCTCCTCACTAAATTCGCTCTTGTGTGTAGTTGTGCACGCATGACGGTCTCGTGCAAGTGTAATAGTACACGAATGCATCTACCTGTAGAATTTGTAATTTGAAAACACAACAACAAACAATTTTTCATGAGTTCATTACTCATTGAAATTACTTTAATGTTTCCACAAATTATTGTATCTTTCTTTCATGTAAACATCATAAATAAGTTGTTGCAGAACCGAGAACTAGCATTTGATCTAGTGGCTAAAGCACATGATATCTATATGAGAAATTATGAGTTTGAAATTCAGATGGATACGCGTTGGTGCGGTCTGCCATCTTTTTAAATCTAAACTTTTTATTAGTTTTCTTTTTGCGGTGTTTTATGTTTAAAACCGAAAGTTTAAACCGCTTTAACTAAAATGTCATGGTTAGCATAATGTCCCCATATAACAATTAATTGTACGTTCATTGTTCCGAAATTTTTATTAATATACAAAACAAATAATAAATTTAATACTCTATACAATTTTTTTTATGAAATTTACAATGTATCCAAACCGATGACTTTGGTTTCTGAAAGCTAGAACCAATGACACTGTCATTGGTTTAAGCCAAGCACGATTTTTTATGCTTTATGTACACTTTTTGAAATAATGAAGAACTCAGATTAAAACAACGAACGACTCAGATTAAAACACTGTTTGTAATGATTACAGAGTTGCGCAAAGTTTCATCCAAATTAGATATTTTCATTCAAATTAGATATTTTTGTTAAATTTTTATTTTTTCAAAAATAGAAAAACCATAATATTTTATGTATTTATCTAAAAGTGACTTTTGAACTGGGAACAATAATTCAAATTAAAAGTATTTTTATTTTTTTTTCTAATAACACACAAAGAAATATTTTAATTTTTCTTACAGCCATGAAAAATCCGATCTGAAAAATATTGATTCGAATTATTTGTTTAAGTCTTTCTAATAAATCAAATTATATGGTATTCTTTCTAATTTAAAAAAAAATAAAAATATTTCTAATATTTTAATAAAAAAAAATTAAATTATAACATTTTCTAATTAAATAAAAAAATAAAAATTATTTTAAATTAAATTTGGATTAAAATATCTAATTTGGATAAAAGTTTGTGCAACTCTGTAATTATTACAAACAGTGTTTTAATCTGAGTCGTTTGTTGTTTTAATCTGAGTCGTTCGTTGTTTCAAAAAGTGTGCAGAAAGCATAAAAAATCGTGCTTGGCTTAAACCGATGACATTGTCCTCGGTTCTAGCTTCTAAAACCGATGACAATATCATTGGTTTGAATAGATTGTGAATTTCATAAAAAAATTGTATAGATTGTTAAATTTATTATTTGTTTTGTATATTAATAAAAATTTCGGTTCATTGTTTGAATCACTTTGTTTTGGGACACCTCATTTTCTGAGTAATTAATTTTCTGTGATTAAAGATCTTTTGAAATAAGAAATTGGGGTCATTGATCTCTTTTCAAATTTTTCATTGATTTCGTTTTTTAAATAATAATTTGAAAAATCAACGACTAAAAATTTATTATTTCAAAAGATCTTTAATCAGTGCTGATGCATGGATTATTTAGTTAGTTACTGGATTCAAGCGGATAGCATCTAAATTATAATTCACGGAGTCCAAAGGGTTCCTTGATTGTACGATTAAAACTCAAATCGGATTTATTGAAATGATGCATTTACTTCTGTTAAAATTCGAAAGGACATAATCTATGTTTTGTTTATAATGAGAAGTGAAAATAATTAATGGATGCCTGCAGCATGTTTTTCTCGTTCAATCATGACCTTTTTTTTTTTTTTTTTGCCATTGCCAATCTTTAAAAAAAAAAAAAAAAAAAAAAACTTGTCTTTTTTTTTTTTAAAACGTTGCATTCTGCATCATTAATTCTCAGAAATTTCTAGCTTTACATTAAATCATCTCAAATATTTGTAAGAGTTTACATCTCATATTTCTTCCATCCAATTTTATTTCTCTAGATATTAAACGACAAAAATAAAACAGGGACGATATATATTTTGTTCATGATCTTCATAATTCACAATAGTTAACGAGGGTTAAAATGCCTTCAACTTTTTGTGCCTCCATCATGTCTTCATTTTTAAAAATTTTAATAACTCAAAATTTAAAACTTAAAAGTCAAAATAAAACAGTTGAATATGATCTACATAATTTTATATATGCACATGTAAAAAATTATGATATTTCAACTTTGTTTTGGTTGTCGTTAAAAGCTTGTAAAAACGTACTAATGTGGATAATTTCTAAATCTTGATTTTTTAACTTATTGATTCACATAAAAACAAAACCAAAATATGATAATTTTTTATGAACACAGAAAAAATAACATAGATCACATCTATATTTTGATATTTATGATTTAAATTTTGAGTTATTAACGTTTTAAAAATGGAGCCATTTGATTATTTGTATCATACTCATAATTAATATATGTAATTATTTGATAAGAGATATTAAATATAGCAAAAGAATAAAATCGATTAAACTAAAAGTTTCATGTTAATTATACTATTACTAAAACTAACATTACAAAATATTACTCAAATACTCACACTATACTAACTACTAAATACACTACAAACATCCTAATACTTAACAAACTCTGACTCAACAGAGAAACTTCCTATAGCTTACCTTTAAGCATTTACCATGCCCTCCTATTTATACTATATCAAAGTCGATGAGTGAACTTTCTAGATTTTACATATTATTCTACCGACTTTACTATGTTGGTTTTGACACATCTAGACTTTACTATAGTAGAATTTTCTAGCACTTACTTTATTACCGCCAATATAAGTTGATTAATTTCATGAATAATCTAGAAAGTAAACTTGGGCTTGGGCCTTTTGGGTGCTGATTCTTCAACACTCTCTCTCAGCACCGACTTGGTGTCATCTTCATCTTTGGTGCTCCGCGTTTATCTGGATCGTCATGCTTCTTCTTTCAATTTTCTGAGCTTGAAGTTGCTCTGACGTCTGCGGTCAATCTTTCAGAACATTCATCTTTAGAAGAAAAGATTCTGGAAACTTCTTCTCATGCTTCCTTGGCACAAATTGTTGTTGAGTTTTCTTCTCTCGACGAATCATCAGACGAATTGCATCTTCTCGTCCTACAGTATGTTCCACAATAGCGACACTCCTCTGTGCCGTCTCGTCATCATCACCCTCCTTGGTGATGGCCTCAAACTCAGTACTCTCTTGTGGCTTTTTCTCATCAGCCACCGTGCACCTCACAAATTCGGTCTCCTTCTTGACCGGTTCATCAACTGGTTCTTCAAAGAACCATGACTCGAAGTCGATATCCTTATCCTCAGGCTTATCAGCGTCTTCGACATCCTTTACGTCGATTACCGACTGCATCGCAACAGTCGCCAGTGCATCCCACTCTTCTTCACTTGGGACCTCCTCTTGTGCCTTCTCTTTTGTGGTCATCACAAAGCTTCCTTCATTCTTCCTGAACTGGCACTCTCTCGCATAGTGCCCTCATCGTCCGCAATTGTAGCACTCCACTCTTCTACTCTGATATTCACCACTTTCGACTCTTTTGCCCTCTTGGTCTCTAGGAGCTCCTCCTAAACATGAGCATCTCTTGCATTGCTCATGACGAACATTCTCCGTCTTAGGTTGTCATCGGTACTAGTCTCTTCTCGACTCTCCACGTCGACCACTATACAGGGCCTTCTCCTCTCCGTGCTTCACCATCAAACCTGCCAGCTGCTTGGCAAGAGCTTCCTGACTGGCCAACAAATTCTCTAGTTTTAACAGGGTTGGTTGCGGCGCCCATCCTTGAATTGCGGTGATGAAGGTGCTGTACTCCGGCCTCATGTCATTCAAAATTATCCGCCGCATTCTATCCCCACCAACTTTCGCATTGGCGTCTAACTGCTCAATCTCCCTACACAAATTCTTTACTTTAAGAAAGTACTCACTTACAGCCATGTCACCTTGGGAGATATTCATCAGCTCCCTCTCTAGCAGTTGCAGCCGACTTGTATTATTCTTTAAAAACAATACGGCGAAGACATTCCATGCCTCTTTCAATGTCTCCACATCTTCAATGTGAGACAATAGACTCTTGTCCACTGTAGCCTTCAACACGAATAACGTTCAACCTGCCTTCACTTTCCACGACTAACGGGTTATATGAATCTTCTAGCCAACAGGATCTAACCTGCTCTGATACCACTTGTTAATTATACTATTACTAAAACTATCATTACAAAATATTACTCAAATACTCACACTATACTAACTACTAAATATACTACAAACATCCTAATACTTAACACACTTTGACTCAACAGAGAACTACTTCCTATAGCTTACCTTCAAGCATTTATCATGCCCTCCTATTTATACTATATCAAAGTCAGTGAGTGAACTTTCTAGATTTTACATATTATTCTACTGACTTTACTATGTTGGTTTTGACACATCTAGAGTTTGCTACAGTAGAAATATTCTAGCACTTACTTTATTATCGCCAATATAAGTTGATTAATTTCATGAATAATCTAGAAAGTAAACTTGGGCTTGGGCCTTTCGGTGCTGATGCTTCAACATTTTATTTACTTAATACAGCTGGTTGTTTTTATGTTGACTTGGGTTCAAAATAAGATTATTTTTTCATTATTTGTGAGAAATGGTGGATTTGAGAATATAATGGCCATTCCATTATTAAACAAATGGAGATTTTTAACAACGTGTTGTGAGTTGGGTTCCAACGTGAAAGAGTGCAATATTTTATTATCCCATTAAAGAGCAAATAATACAAATTAATTAATTAATAAAAAAAATGTGATACTCATTCACTTAAGATATTAAAAATCGGACATGTTCCGAACCAATCCAGTCCAAATTTATAATGCACAAACGGATAGGATTCCAACTCAAAGAATGAGGTATCTTAGTTGAAATGAATTCATCTCTAAACGGCTTATAAAAATCCCTTGCTGGGGCCACCATGTGACCATTACCATTATGGTCTTTTAATTAGGAGAATATGTTATATGGTTATTATTCCAATATTTTTTTTCTCGTAAAATATTGTTCGGAATCGGATCACTCGATTCGATTGAACAACCCGACTGAACATAGTCAGCGCTGTCAATAATTTCCTTTTATTTGTTTAATGTGTATCTTATCGGATATAAATATTTTTTTTCATAGCATAACAAAAAATTACTCATTAGCTTATCGAATAAGACTATAAATAATAAATATTTTGTCTCTTATCTTATAAAATATAAGATAAATGATAAAGAATAAATCACGAATGATAATATTTTACCCATATGTATAACTATATGATTTTAGCGTTACAATATATTGCTTTATACAATATTTTATCTAAAAACTTAAGTAAGCAATTTACGGCAAGCTTAATTCATACAATGTTTTATATAGTCTTATTCAATTAGTAATTTAAAGTAATATACATTTTTATTATATTTGGGGTTATATTTAATACTATATATACTTATAATTTATTTGATAATTATTTATTATTTATCCATTATAATTTTAATGATAAGATTAATGCTCCACAAATCAGGATAAAATACAAATATGATTAATTTTAAACATATAAAATACAAAAGTATCTCAAGTCCTCTAACATAGGATAACTTGTAATTTTTAATTTTTACAATATCGTTGTTAGTTTGTGAGAAAAATACAAAAATAAAAAGTAAATATTCTGGTGAAGTACAAAATTGTCCGATTGAAATCGAACAGATGTCTAATATATATATATATATATATATATATATATATATTTTGAAAACTTGATGATGCTATCAAGATTGTATTAATAAATGTGATTACAACATTCACTTCTAATTAATTACAAAATTATTTATGCTTCACTGTGAGAAATTACCCGAACCCGACGGACGTCTGATATCACCGCACCGCTCACTGAGAGAATTGAGATCCAGTGCACTACCTGACTGAGTAGAATGAGATCTGAGTCGTCTGTTTTAATATAGTACGAATCTCAAAACGAACCGAATTCTAATCGCTCGACTGGAGCCGGGAAGCTTATTTTACGGACTGCGGTAGAGGGCGTATTCTCTGAGATATCTTAACTTTTGCGTGCCGACGTGTACGGTGTCTATTCGGGGATAGCGGAGGGGCACTATTATTTGTGCTTCGAGATTCGTGTAAAATGTAATTAAACGGTTGGGATTATCCAAAGAAACACTTAAAATTTGAGATATCTCAGAGGATACGAATTGAGGTACGAAGTTTCGAACGGATTCTCACCGAGGTACTGGGAGAGGATTGAGCTTTAGCTACACTACGTCACTACCTGATCTGAGTCCGTATCCTCTGCATTAACGCACCATTCGCATTTAGATTCTGATCCTCCAATCAGAATCCCGGCTAATCAATGCCCGGGGGCCGGGGCCCAGCGCTTTTTAATATTCATGCGGATTTAAATCTGACGGACTAGATCTAAACTCAAAATTTGAGTTAACTCAGAGGATCCAAATTTTCCTGATCTCCATTATTACAATTCGATAGATCAGCTGTCTATTTTATCTGTTCTTGATCCGCATCCCATCCATCCATTCAATCACTCATTCATTTCTCCTTCCTGACTTCCTCTAATGGCGACTCAGGGTCAGGTTATCACTTGCAAAGGTAAATGCCTGGCGACCTAAAATCGATCCATTTATTGTGCTTCTCTCTCTTTTTTCTCATCGATTTCTTTCTGTGCTTTTATTGTGTGTGATCTGAAGCTGCGGTGGCATGGGAAGCGAACAAACCGCTGGTGATAGAGGATGTACAGGTGGCGCCACCTCAGGCCGGGGAGGTGAGAGTAAAGATCCTCTTCACTGCGCTTTGCCACACGGACGCCTACACCTGGAGCGGAAAGGTTTTTGTTCTATCCAAACATTTCTTCTCATACTTTCTTCTCTAGATTAGACCTCTCTTGGAGTCGTGCTTAGATATTCCTGGATTTATTCGTGCATTTTTCTCATTGATTTGAGTTTAGTAAATCAGTATCAGTTTTTAGAGCTATTGATTTATGAAATAGCAATCTATATAGTGGCTACTTACAGTGATTTTGTTAAATTCTTTTTAGTTAGATTTTAATTTGGTCCTGAGCATGGTAACTTAAGGAAATTCATGGATTTTATTTGATCAAGGAATTCCATTTTTCCTTTTTTTCATTGTCAGTTTGATTTTAATATGCTGAAACTTGTGTCTTGACTTTCAACAATACTTCAGCCTGCGACCTATCTGACTAATGTTTTTTTAATGATTAAGTAGTTTTTAAAAGATGGATCTATAAGTGTTGGTGTAATGTAGGACTACTTAATATGAATAGTCACTAGGTTCAGTTGAGAGAAAATGACATCTGAATGCAAGTGATGAAGCACGTGTTTTATGGTTTTTTATCAACAAGTAATTCTGGCTTCTGGAATTTATTTATGTAGTGAGGTCAACTATAGCTGACTGATGTACTCTTGAAGCCTTTTAAGTTTGAACATTTTACCTATATATAATATTGAACACTAAGTCAAAGATGAAGCCATGATTCCTTAACCACAGCCTACATAGTGAATGTGTTCAGTAAATCCAATATATTTTTTTTTCTATGATGTTTTTATTAGCACATTAGACTTTGTATCTTCCTTGTCTTTCTGAGTGTTTGTATATATTGTATTTCTCTTTAGCTCTCTACTTTACACTTGTCTTAAACTAATTATTGTAATTACAGGATCCAGAGGGACTTTTCCCATGCATTCTTGGTCATGAGGCTGCTGGGTGAGCACACTTGCCTTCTTTTAAGTTTGTTAGAAAATAATCATCACAATTTTTGCTGAGCCCAACTAAATTCATAGAAAACTGATTCACTACCAAGACATATTAGCCTCTTTCAGGTTTCCGTGGATATTCCAAAATATTTTGTCTTTGCAATCATTAACAGCCCAATTAGCACAATACAATCATAATAAAATGGTAAGCTGACACTTGCACGTCAAATTGAAACTAATTTAGTTTGCATTTGATGGGTGCCATTATAGAACCTCAACCTATCATGTTGTTTCGTAGTAGAATGAGAATATTTTTGTGTACTTACAAATGCGTCACAATTCGTATGCTTAACACAAGCTATAGCAAATGAATTGGGTCCATAGATGAACTTTCGAGGCTATTTAATAAGACTGCATGGAGAGTGGGTTAGAGCCTTAGAGGTCCCCTTTTGTAGTTGTGCCGTCCGTCTTTCAGTCCTTCTATTGGTGTAATATTAGAGACTATTTCCAATGGGGTAACTAGTTGCTGGGCTGAATGAAATAAAGGTTTCTTTTTCAAGTTCAAAAGAAGAGAAAAATGAGAAATATGTTTATTACCAGTCAGTCTCTATGCAGTGGCGGATCCACTGTCAATGAATGGGGGTCAGTTGACCCCCATTTATTTTCAAAATTTTCCTCCTTGGACATGATTTTGCTATATAATTTATAGTAAAATGCTATAAATATTAACAAATTGACCCCCATACGAAATCCCCGATGTTTGACCCCTGTAACTTGAAAGTCTGCCTCTGTCCCTGTCTCTATGAACATAGCCTGACTGGTCTGAAAAGCTAAAAGTGCAATCTAAGAGACATGGATTTCAGAAAAACCAAGTGTTGAAGGAGAGATCTATTCAATAACAGTCACTATACTGTTATACCCTGAGCCCTTTTTTCAACAAGAACATATACTCTGAGCTCCTATTTTTTAAAATCTACCTTTATGTTATATGCTAAGTATTTAGTTTTTGTAAAGAAATATCCAAACTTCCCTTCTCTTCCTTGTGATTTTTGTGCTTAGAAGCAATGAGGGAAGGTAGTTCTGGAATACAACAATCAGATGCAGATGTGATTAAATGTGATGCCTTGCGGTGTTTTATAGGGGATATACATGCTATTTTGTGTGATTTATAGGGATATACATGCTACTTTGTATGTTTTGTGGAATGTACATTATATCTCTTGTTTTGAAGGAGCAATACAAATTTAGAATCTTGAACAGGTGCAAATGGGATTTAGTTACCCTTATTTTTTTTTTCTTTCTCTAAATTAATTTAACTTGTGCAGGGTTGTGGAGAGTGTTGGTGAGGGCGTAACGGAGGTCCAGCCTGGTGACCATGTCATACCATGCTACCAAGCAGAGTGCAGGGAGTGCAAGTTCTGCAAGTCAGGGAAGACAAATCTCTGTGGCAAGGTTCGTGCGGCCACTGGTGTAGGAGTTATGATGAATGACCGCAAGAGTCGGTTCTCTGTTAATGGAAAGCCCATCTACCATTTTATGGGCACCTCTACCTTCAGCCAATATACAGTTGTGCATGATGTTAGTGTTGCCAAGATAAATCCTCAAGCTCCTCTTGAAAAAGTTTGCTTGCTCGGCTGTGGTGTTCCAACAGGTACTTTCTGTATTTTTTTTTTCTCATGCAAGATGATACTTTTATGTAGTTATTTTGAATGTTGTAGGTTTTTTTCCTTTTTCTTTAAACTGAACTAGACTTATCTTTAAAATAGTGTGATAATATCTATTAACTGAAACAAAATAGTGTTTTAAGGGTGTTTAGGGGTAGTATTATAGGATTTAGGCCATATGACTAGGGATGTAGAGCTTAGGACTATGACCTCTATAATCTATAGTGTAGGCATGATATAGTTAGTTATTATTAGTGTTAGTATTATTACTATTATTAGAGATACCAGTATTACTATTAGTAGTACTACTATTACTATTTTATGACTATTTACTTCACCTTGTGACTACGATTGGTTTCATTTCTAGCCTACCCCAACTTTTTTGGGACTAAAGGCTTGGTTGTTGTTGTTGTTGTTGTTTGTTCAAAACCTGATCCTCAGTCAAATGCTATTTAACAGCTGATATTTTGTGACAGTTAAATGCTATAAGAGAAATACTGAGCATGCAGAATAATAAAAGCTAGAATTTGATAACTCTTATTGTGTTATTAACTTATTATTACCTATTAACTAATCATAGCACCTGAGTATGATTTAGTTCTTTAATTGGTATAGTTTTTTAATCTTATAAATTAGTAAGAGGTTCTTTCAAATAAAAATGAGCAATAAGAGGCTACATTCTCTTTGTAAACATTTTGTGGCTTTACTTTAGGCCTTGGAGCTGTGTGGAATACAGCTAAAGTGGAAGAAGGCTCAATAGTGGCAGTTTTTGGCCTTGGTACTGTGGGACTAGCGGTTAGTTGCTCACTGAACAAGATTTATAACCATTATGAATAGTCCTTTCTCTTGGTAATATTATAATTTTTTTGTAGGTTGCCGAGGGAGCCAAAACAGCAGGGGCTTCTCGAATTATTGGAATAGATATTGACAGCAAGAAGTTTGATGTTGGTAACTATCTCATTCCTTTTTCCTCTTACGGATGACAACATATGTATATTGGTTTTGATGAGGTACTTGACAATGTATTGGTAGTATTTATGTTTGAACTGTGCTTATTCATCTTTTATAATATTGGTTTTTTCTTCTTCTGATTAATCCTGAAAGACAGTTGTCATTAATGCAAAATCTTATATTGTACTAGCAAATATGTTTTTGTTTCTTAAATCATAATTAATCCCTGAAATGTTATATGAAAATAACGGTTTTCACTCTTGCTTGAATAAATTTTGAATTTCAGCAAAGAACTTTGGAGTGACTGAGTTTATTAACCCAAAAGACCATGACAAACCAATACAACAAGTGATAGTTGACCAAACCGATGGCGGTGTGGATTACAGTTTTGAGTGCATTGGAAATGTTTCTGTTATGCGTGCTGCTTTGGAGTGTTGCCACAAGGTGCACATCTTTTCTCAGAAGTTTCAATATGCTCATGCACTTTGAAATTTCAACATTTTCTTATCATGGGAAGATAAAATGGGAAACCATTTATATCTAAATATGATATTTTGGAAGCTAGGTGCAAATGTCCTGTTATTTACATTTAAACCAACATCTGTTATCAATACTTATCTGCATGGCTACATTTTAGTTCAATTTGAGCTTTAGGAAATTTTTTGCCCATTGCACTAATATACTTGAGATGTGCAACTCTTGGTGAAACTTTGTGTGTTGTTACTATGCCTTTTAAATATGCTTTGTTTAACAGGGGTGGGGCACATCTGTGATAGTGGGAGTAGCAGCTTCAGGACAGGAGATAAGTACTCGCCCATTTCAACTTGTCACTGGAAGAGTCTGGAAGGGTACCGCTTTTGGCGGCTTCAAGAGCCGCTCTCAGGTTCCATGGCTCGTTGACAAGTACATGAACAAGGTACTGCTATAATATGTGAATTAGAGTGAGGCTACTATGCATGGTGCTGATTGGTCCATACTATGAAAATGTACTTGCAGTTGCAGACTAAATTTTACCTTGATCTGAATCATTTAACATGATTTCCATATGAAAATGTGCTTGCAGTTGCAGACTTAATTTTACCTTTTAAAATTTTTTTTACTATATTTTTAGATAGGTAGAAAGTCACTACTTTTGAAAGGTCTAGAATTTTTAGATCAAGTGATTTTCTACCTATCTAAAAAAATAGTAAACAAATTGTTAAAAATGTTAAATTTGATCTACAAGTACATCTTCTTATGGAGATCATGTTGAACCGTTCATATCGACTGTTTGGACTTTGAAAACGAAGATATTGATCCATAGTATATATCACTCTGCGCTATGTATAGTACCATGGCCTCACTCTGTGAATTATGTATTAATAATCAGATTGTCGTCCTCTTTCTCTAGTAAACTCCTATTATTTTGTGTAATTAAATTTTTAGTAGGGAAAGCCTACTTAAAAAAAATAGTGAGATTGGATATCAGAAGTCAACTGGTGTTTATCAATGTACCGGATGCTTAGTATAAAGCTCTAAAAAATTGATTATAATTATTGCAGGAAATTAAGGTGGATGAGTACATCACACACAGTCTGACACTTGCTGAGATCAACAAGGCTTTTGATCTTATGCATGAAGGTGGCTGCCTTCGCTGTGTGCTCTCTGTGCATGAATAATGTAGTAAGCTGTTTTTTAATGAGGTGTGCTTTTGTTATTGTATGTCCTGTTCTTTTTTTTTTTTTTCCTTGTCTTGGAGAAAAGGGCTTCAATAAAGCCATTTTGTGCTATCCTGCTCTTGGTCTCCTTGTTTGTTGTGGTACTGTTCAAAGCCAGTTGAGTATTTGCTAGATCTATCAATGGTTGCAGGATGCAATGCATTGTTCAGAAGTTATTTTATTGATTGTTAGGGTAAACATATTCAAGGAAACCCTTCGATTTACCTAGAATATGGAAAATTAGCGTATTGATACTAGATACCGTTTGTCTGTTACGCACTTGCCAATGAGAAAGGACCATTATGTTTCCGAATTTTTTATTAATAGAAATTAAAAAAAAAATTAAATAAACTGAGCTTTCAGAAAACAACAAAAATAAATAAATAAAAAATGGGACGCTGTTAGCCTGTTAACCTTAGCTTCTGGAAATCGGCAGAAGAAAAAAACCATAATCATGATAAACTCCCCGATTTTTTTATTAATAGGATAATAAAAAAGAATATAGGAAAAAGTTGAAGAAATAAGAGAAATTTCAAATTTAAGAAAATCGTCACGCTTTATAAGTTATAAAGTTCCAATTGAGAGTTGGTGGGCATGGGACCTACTTTTCGATGGGTTAAATGACCATCATATCTGCATTAAGATTCGTGCAAATCCATTAAAATCCGTGCAAGTATTTTTTTAGTTTTTGTGCGCACAAATCTCAATAATAATCGTACGATGTTAGAGTTAATTGAACCTAAAAGTAGGTCCGATGGGCATTGGACCTACTATCTCATAAAGTTTAGTTAAATTCCCACCTTACTTTCAGTACTGTAAAAAAAAAAAACAACTGTAGATGAAGGCCGTATCCAGGTATCCTACTATAGTATAAAAAAAAAAATGGACCCTGATAACTGTCTTCGCACCCCATTCCTCTATATCCTCGCACTAAAGGACAAAAAAGTCTGGTTTTGACGGGTTGGGTATTTTAATTTCCATCAGTATTTAACATCTATATGTAGTGTATTTACAATGCATCGAACAGGTATTTAATTCTATTCATTAGAGTATTAATCGTTTGCGTCCAACAACGACACAATTTTTGTCACTGCAAAAAATGACAAAATAATTTAGTATCGTCCTCGCGTTCTCACACATCAGTATTTAACTTTAGAAATGTTAGTATTTAACATTTTGAACGTTAGTATTTATATGTAAAGTTAAAAGTATTAATCTCTAAAATTATAAATAAGTTGCACGGATTCTATTTAGCATCATATATCTTAGTATTTACCTTTATACAGCTCAGTATTAAACTTTAGAAGTATTAGTATTTAACTTTAAGAACGTTAGTATTTAACATTATGAAAGTTAGTATTTATCTTTAAAGTCAAAAGTATTAATCTCTAAAATTATAAATAAATTACATGAATTCTATTTAGCATCTTATATCTTAGTATTTAACTTTATTCACATCAGTATTTAACTTTAGAAATAATAGTATTTAACTTTAAGAACGTTAGTATTTAACTTTAGAAATGTAAGTCTTTAATTTAAATCATTTATAAAATTTTCTAAATTGAATTTTCATATAAAAATATAATTTTAATTACAGAATTAAACACTATTTTTTTAGAATAATCTTATTCTTTAATAAGAGCATCTCTTAAATAAATATCAACTTTCCTTAAAAAAAGACAAAATTCAAACACGTGGCTAGCATTTATTGCCCTTAATTAGTCAATAGGTCAAATTAATTGGTTAGGGGAGCGACTTTCTTTTTTGGAGTCCACGAGGATGGTGCGGGGATGACTTTCCAGGACTACATATAATTATTAAAAAAAAAAATAAGTTTCATTTTTTTTATATTTTTTTCTATAATGATGTAAGTATTAACTAATCACTGTATCTGAGCGTTATGGACCATAATATCTGGCTATAATTTTTTTTATTATTATTATTATAGAACTGTACTGAGGGTAATATGGAAATTTGATTGGATTTTAATAACTATAACGTCCAACTAAAGTTATAAACTATGATGTTTTTTTTATATTTATAATTTTTCCGATTTTGTTAGCTTTTCCTTATATTTTTTTAAGAGAGTTTCAATACCTTATACTTTTCATACCTCATCATACTTCATATTTTATATTTTCACTTTTGAAATCTAAATTATCGATCCAAACCACTTAATATGATATTCATACTAAAATATACTTGGAAATAAAATTTTATAATTTTTAAAAAAAATTACTAATTTTTAAGATGGATACAAAATTACTTTTTTTAGACCGTTCAAAAATAGTGATTTTCTACCTATCTTAAAATTTAGTAAAATTTTTATAAAAATTATAAAATTTGGTCATCAAACATATTTTAGTATGGATATTATGTTACGCGATTCAAATCAATAGTTTGAAATTCAAAAACAAAGATATAAAACATGAAGCATGATGAGATATGAAAAATATGAGATATTGAACCCTCATATATTTTTTAAAAATTTTCTATTAATAAAAGAAGACAGATAAACTCCTGCTTACATGACATTGGGAAAAGAAAATGTACCACAAAAATGATCATTGGAACAATTTTTTGAAAAAAGTTGAAACATTTTAAGATAATAAAAAAAAAAAAATTGGCTGCTTGAGACTTGAGAGTGATGACCATGTCAAAAGTTGGTCCTTGTCTATACAGTGACAATACAAAGCCTGCATACTTTAAAACCTGTAGAGCTTCCTTTAAACCGACCATTATTAGTTTGGGATACATCATACATTAAACCGACTAAATGCTCACAAATACATTGAAAAGAAACAAATGAATACTATCAGTTCGCCTCCCAAAACATCTCAGTACCTTTCTGGAGACCCAAAACCTGCATTTAAATTTCACAGATGATATCATTGAAATGTAATAGTAAACAAGCACTGCTTGGTACCAATTTTCCCAGTTACCAAGTCAGGTACCTAACAGTACCAATTAGATTATAATAATTATTAAAAAGGACATTTCCTTTCAACCCCTCACAGTTCCTCTCTTATTTGTACTGTCAGACTCCAGTGCCATTGTCAAATTTAAGCCAACAACAAAAAAATAATCAGCACTGTAAAATTTAGTCCAAAAATAAATACAGAATGAGGCTTTTCTTGTATCCATGCTAACCACAAAGTATAGAAATGACATGGAAAATATCTTGTAAAGCATAAAAATGACACAAGAAAGAAAAGAAAAGAAAAGATTGACAAGGGAGGATTTGCAAAATTTTCTATTTCTTTCCAGAGGCATCTTAGATACCTTCTGAGGTTTTGCCTGGCTACAAGCTGCAGCTATTGCAAAAGACTTTGACAGCCTTTTAATTTGAAATATGACATCTTAGAACAATGCTACTCAGCAAGTCTCAGTTCTGCACTCTACAGCCAATCATCGCTTCAGTTGCACATTTCCAAAACCTGATCAAAATTTAAATTGGAATATACATCAAACAGAGAAAAATTCTTCAACCTTTTTAAAATAAAAAAAATTTAGCAATCAAAATGAGAAAAATTCTTCAACTTTTTTTACACATACAGCAAAATTTAGCAATCAGTTCAAATAATTCAACAACTAATGGTGACAAAAATTATAATTTTATGCTCGGAACGTATAGGAACCTAATTTCAACTGCCATATAGTTGGAAACCAAATGTTTGTACCATCAACTTGTTGAGATAATAACTGAAACTCTAAAAATTCTTTCTTACACAAGTATAAACATAAGAACTGTCAGGTCATGCCAGCATGTGTTTTCTTTTTGAAGAATGGAAGCCGCCCATAGGCACCCGTAATACTGGCTTATTTTCCTTAAATGGTTTAGGTTCTTCCTAAATTGTACATCTACCTATGAAATAAATCAGGGGTGCAAATTAACAAACTATGACAAAATACTGATACTGTAATAATGCTAACTTGGTACCATCCCAGCCAGGTCCTGTAAATAGCAAAACAAAGACTTTTCAAATAACAACATGTATAAATTAGCTTACCAACTCTCCGTACAGCCTTATTCCTCTCTCCAGCCGAAGCTTTCTTCTTCATGTAACAACTATTCCACTCCCCTCCATCTTGAGAGTAGTAATCCATAGGGTATTCCTGATTCACATCCCCACAATTGCACCCAGCACAACCACCGGTTACACAACTGTCCAAATCCTTCTCCCACCAACCCTTTACATACCCCAAAGCCACATCAAACTCAAATGTAGTCAACATAGGTCTCTTAAACCCCTCACCCCAATCAATTGAAAGCCTTGGGCAGGCGATTTGTACCCATGCATCAACGGAATCACCAAAAAGCTCCATTCTTTGAGGAGAAATCTCTGACATAAGAACAATTGTGTAGTCAAAACCCTTCTCTTCCATGTGATCCAAAACCCTATCTAAGACCTTGACACTTCCTTGCCTACCTAATGTACCCAGTATGACACCCCAATTTTTCGCATTCTTGGCCTTCAATATCGCATCCTTCCGTGCTTTTTTCATGCCGACATGGTCATACTCCTCCAAAATCAGCACTCCCAAGAAAGGATCATACCTGAATGCCTTGATTTTAGGGTTTGCAATCATGAATGCCTCCAGATGAAATCTCCCGTCTGCCACAAAAATTACTGCTTCAACGTTCTTTGAT
The DNA here is from genome assembly GCA_024447775.1 of Carex cristatella. Lineage (NCBI taxonomy): Eukaryota > Viridiplantae > Streptophyta > Magnoliopsida > Poales > Cyperaceae > Carex > Carex cristatella. The sequence continues at coordinate 268,012 of JAJHPF010000007.1, forward strand.
TGGGGTATGGTCGGTGCAGTACAGCCGAGCACTTCACCTGGAGAGAGTGGCTTAGCTTGAGGCACGTGAATTTGATTATACCCATTTGACACTAAAATTTCACGAGCTGAGTGCACAGCTGAAACAAACTGTATTGTCCCAGCCAGAGCAATGGGTGTAGACGTGTCTGGAAATGTATTTCGTACTGATTCGGCCAATCTGGAAGCATCCACCCGTATATCAACAAACACATACAATACAGGAAGCAAGGAAGCTGTCACCGGTACAAGGCAACTATGGCCATAATGTACCAGCAAATCAGCCGAGAGGGAAGCCGCGGCAATATCAGAAAGACAGCACGCACCATAAGTGGGGTCCGCTAGGATAAAAACAGAGGGATTGGAAGGGGCGAAGGAGGAGATGATGTCAGCGAGAGGCAGGGAGAACATGAGGAGACCATCGGGAAGCTGAAGCGCGACCCGCTTAGCAGAGGCGGTAGAGATGCGATGTAGGGTTTTGTGTACCTCGAAATCATACGAAGAGGGAAGGAGCGAGATGGCGGCGTTGAGGGCTGGGTTGGAGAGGAGAGAAGAAGGGATCTGCGTGTGGATGAAACGCTTCGGTGTAGGTTTTGGTTTAGGGTTATGGTTTGTGAGGTTGCTGGAGATGGCGAGAGCGGAGGTGGAGGTGGAGGTGGAGGCCCCTTCTTCCTCTTGGTTCGCCATTCTCTCTTTCACTTGTTTGTGAAATTTTTAGGGTTAAAAGTTAAAACAGTTCTAGCACCAGAGAGGCAGAGACCAATTGTCGAACCAGACGGTCAGGTATTGCCCTGAATATGAATTCAATAAAAGGCGTGCATTTCGAACCAGAACCAGACGGTAAGGCAGCGGAAGTGGACCCAGGTAAGGTTGGACCGCATCGTCTAATTAATCGAATCTGATTTGGGTAAGTGAATTTTAGGTCCAGTCGAGAAAGCCCAATAGGCCTCTTATTGGGCTAATTTGGGGCTATTTCTCCTGTCATTTTCTAGTTTCGTGGACCAATCCAATACTTTCAGAGTCACTTTCACTTTACAGCACATGGCCGGATTAACGCCAGGTAAGCTGCCTCGTAAGCCTGAAAAGCACTAAAAAGTTCTCGAGAGATAAAGCTGAGGCGAGAAATGTGAAGGGGGCAAGGGGCCATTATCCATTCTTTCCCCGCCATATAAAATTCGCGGGTTTCTCCAAAATTGTTGTCTCCTTGGCTTCTCTCCCTGGTCTGGAATGGAGACAGCAGCTTCGAGCTTAGCTCTACGCCCCCTATTCTTCTCCCCCTTCTCTTATTCCCAAAAGAAAAACCCTGGTTTCAGTCTTCTATTCATTCATCGATGCACAGTCACCTCTAGTCAGGTATTGATTTGATCGTTTTTGCTTCCGTTACTGCCTATTTGATCGATTGGTTATTTCTAAAGCTTTGTTCTATGCTCGTCTTTTGTTGGTTGGTTTGAGAATTTGTATTGTCCTTAACATAATCAAGTAAATTCTGTTGCATCTTCATTTGTTCCCTTGAATCTTTGGTTTTCAGATGTATATTAACACATAATTGTACCACAAAAGGAACCATAAGCATGTAGTTCTGGGCAAAAGTAATAGACATGAAAAATACAAATGCAAACTAATTTGGTACTTTAGGAGCACCAGTTGCTCTGGTAATCTGTTAGTGCTCATTAGTGCTTTCTTGTGATGTACTTTTATGTTGGTAGTTAATTTTTCTCTATGAAATTTATATGGCAATTTACTTTTATACTCCTTATTGATTCCTCCAAATTTTATTCGGATATACAGGTAGCAAGGATATATGTTACCCATCTCAGCTCACCTTTTCAATATATGGGGAAATCCAATGCAACCCGAAAAACAAGATGTCATGTATTTGAGAAAAATCATACTAATCAAGGTTCATGTAATTCATCTTTCCAAGCAATGAACCCGCTGGAGATCATATTCTTTCACTACAATTTGAATTTCAAGAGATTCCAGTCAAATCTCATTCAAAAGGCTAGGGCTCTTAAAGCAGCAGGCTGTCGAGGCAAGTTGAAACAAAAAGCATTGGTTGGTTTTGTTCGCATGGTTGTGGGAATGGTTTTTGTAATGGCAATCTCTTTCACAGTCAGCACACCACCTTCATGTATGTACTAATTGGTAAATTCATTTAATTGTTTTTGCCGCAAACCTATTAGCCTATTTAGAACTGGCATTTAAAATTTTTGGATATTTTCAAAACACGCAACTTGATAGCTAGCATAAGCCATTATTTATGCCCCCAAAACTTCAATGTGAGTCAATGAATCTGGTCTCTTGAGATAATTTATCCTCCTTATTTAAGAGGGCAGTAATTTTGAAGTCCAGATTGAACTGATATCTAGCTAAGCATATTGTGCTTCTAGATTGTATATAATTTTGAAAATCCGAAGGTAAATGTGGAGTCATCTGTTGTGATTTATACTTGGTGTGTAATCTGCAAATATGGGAAAGTTCTGGGGTAAAGTGCAAAAGACCATCTCTTATGGGGGTTTTCTGATGCTTTTGCATTAATTTTTTAAAGTCTGTTTATGTTCTGCAAACCAAGACTGGTTATAGTATGTACTGGCAGGTGCTAAAGCTCGTACATTTAAGTAGTACAAGGGTGTATCTGTCAGAATTTTGAGCAAAATTACAGTTCTTGGGAGCTAAAAGTTACATGAAAAATGCAATTCTTTCATGCTGAAGGAAATCCTAGTAATTGCTGTTCTGTAATTTCCGATTGAAACAGGTGCTCTGACAGAGGAGAACCTTCTTTTCTTGGAGGCATGGAGAGTAGTTGACCGTGCCTATTATGATAAATCATTCAATGGTCAAAGTTGGTTCAGATACCGAGAAACTGCACTGAAAAATGAACCTATGAATACACGTGAAGAGACATGTACTATTATATTCTTAATATTAAGGATCTGTTGCTTTTCTAGTTCTTAAAAATATGCATGCCTGGTTGGTTTGATATCTGGAACCATTAAACTTTTGTTTTCTTGAAGCCAGCAAAAAAATAATTTCCATTAAGGTATACGTAAGGACTAACTAGAACACTATTAGAGTTGAGTTACTGTATTATTTGATGATGTAATCTAGGTTTTTATTATTATGTTTTTCAGCCTCATAAACCTTTGGTTTAAAATAGTTCTTTCATTTCAATTTCTGAACACCATTAAAAGAAAGAGAAGTCTTGACATGAATCTGGTAATATTTTGTTATCTCAAATCACAAAATGAGATTTCCATCCATAATTTTCATCATGTCTAGGGTTAATAAGCCATCTCCACTATCCGTTGCCTTCATTTGCTTGTGATGATTTTACTAGAACTAAGCTGCAATTACCTTTATTTCAGATGCTGCAATAAAAAAGATGCTTTCAACCTTAGATGATCCTTTCACTCGTTTTCTGGAGCCAGAAAAGTTCAAGAATTTGCGGGTGTGGCTCCTTTACTATTATTTTATCTAATATTTTTTTTAAATATGTCCTTTAAGAATTTTAATTCTTCCTTAGTACAATATCTAGTGCAGCCCTGCTAAACATGGGATAGATTACACGTCACATTTTCTTAAAATGTGCAAAAAATACCTGCTGCTCCTATTGACCTTGAGGGATTACCTGGGAGGAGCAATTCAGATGCCACAGACATTATGGGTTAATGTCAGTTTGAGTACATGTGATATGTTTTGAATATCTTCAGTGCATACAGGGGTGAATGTGTCATTTTCAGCCTTGTGGTGCATACATGAAAATATTCCCAAACTTCTATTAGGTAGCAAACTCTTTTAAACTTGAAATTAATTTGTTTGAAGGCAGTCTGGCACTAAAGCGGCCATTACAGGGGTAGGATTGTCATTTGCATACCCAAGGGTGCTTGATGGGCCAGACCAGGGTTTTGTGGTTGTGTCATCGAACCCTGGTGGGCCTGCTGACAAGGCTGGTATAGCTGCTGGAGATATTATTTTAGCTATAGATGATTTATCTACTAAAAACATGGACATATATGATGCAGCTGATCGTTTACAGTAAGTAGTTGCTCACATTTTATAGCAAATTATGTTTACCAGAAAGTAGATTGTTAAAAGTAGGCAGTGCTATCATAATTGTTGTTATCAGGTACTATCCCTACAGGTACAGATTCAGAAGTTAATATACCTAACTGAACCAGGATCAGCTGAAAATTTAAATGGTTGCTGCTGGTTAGAGCATCTACATTCATGAAACTAGACTGAAATTAGAATAGAAATAATTAAAATTTATTTAAAGTTAATTTAAAAAATACTGCACTCGGGGCGATTAATTCTGATTGATTTAAACATTCATAAATTGAAAAAGAAATTCTCATACATCCCAGAAATGTCAGCGAATAAGAATTGGTATTTTTGCCTTCGAAAGCAATTTCATTAAAAGAAATCTTCCTATTTATGAAATTATCATACCTCCCTGAAATTGCAAATTGAAATTGCCACCTAGGATTTGAAATTGGAATGAAATTGCCAACGTAGATGCTCGCAGTAAACTGCAAATGTTCCTGGCACATGTTGCCAGGTTAAATAAACTAACCGGGTGGTTCGGTTCTTTGTTGCAACTCTAGTAAGGCTTTTTTACTACTGTCCACTAGTCAATCTTTTGTTGAACCCAGTAAAGGATCTTCTTAGTTTCCGTTGATTTATCGTGAAATTTTGCAACAGAGGCGAAGAAGGAAGCTTGGTAGATTTAACGATTCGCAAAGGATCTGACATTAAGCATGTCACTGTAAAGTAATTTTCTTTCTCTTAAGCTTGAATGTAAATGGTTTTTTAGTTTAAGAATTGTTGCTTTATGGCTCACCAACTTTTTCCAATTCCCGTTTGCACTCTTAAGCTAGAATGACTTCTTATTTTTTTTTGCAAAAAAACTACCTTTTTATGTATTTCTCATTATCATTTTTAATCATATTATCAATATTTGCATATACTTTTCACATAGGAGGGAGAGGGTTACTCGAAACCCAGTGAAGTCAACTCTGTGTGAGATACCTGGTGTTGGGAAGGAAAGCTCAAGGGTTGGATATATTAAACTAACTACTTTTAACCAAAATGCCTCAGGTTTGTTTTGTTGCATGCAAAAATGGCCAGATATATGTACTTAGTTGTATTAATTGTATGCTGTCTCACTTCTAAGTAAAGCTTCAAACACATACAAGCTTACTTTTGCAAAAGAACCTCAAAATACTCTTTATCTTACATGTATGCCTCAATTCACCTTAAACTTCCACAAAAGATGATCCAGGAAACCAGACAACAGTGAAAACAATTGAAAGACCAATAGTCTTGTGTGATGGATTTTGTATAAATTATTGTATTTTTTTTCTATTTTCAGCTGCAACTTGTAAACGGGTCAAAAACTTTTGATCCTTTGCAAACTAACTTTATTTCAAAATGACTCCCTTCAGCTGCTGTTAGGGAAGCTATTGATAAACTAAGGAATGACAATGTGAAAGCTTTTATTCTGGATTTGAGGAATAACAGGTAAACAATTTTTCATGATACCTCCAAGTAATAAAAACAATTGAAATGATTCACTGGAAGGCTGCAAATCTTTTGGACTTGATGGAATATTGTTTGGTGATGCAGTGGTGGCCTCTTTCCTCAAGGAATTGAAATTGCTAAGATCTGGTAAGACTCTCTCTCATACCATAGTCCGAACTTTGAACCAATGGAATGATATTTCTCATGCAAGTTTTGGAAACTTTGTTATGGTTTTATTTTTATTTTTAACAATTGGAATATGCTGATGATGCTGATGACATCCTTTTTATAGGTTAGAGAAAGGAGTCATAGTCTATATATGTGACAGCCGTGGGGTCCGTGACATATATGAGGCTGATGGAGGCAATACTGTTGCTGCTTCAGAACCATTAGTTGTGCTGGTAATGTTCTCTTAATGCCCATTTTAAGTCTTATTTGCAACTTTTGCCCCTCCATGTTCCTATGATCCTCTATCAAATAATGGTTTAGTTGACATTTTATGGAATTGTCAGATCACACTACAATTAAACTAGCATAACTTTTAATTGCTGGGTACTATGTTTAAGGCATGGTTATTTTATGCATAACTGAAAGAGCATAAATGCAATTGGAATTAATAGGTTAACAAAGGAACTGCAAGTGCAAGCGAGATACTTGCCGGAGCACTGAAGGACAATAAAAGAGCTGTGCTGTATGGTGAACCAACTTTTGGAAAAGGGTCTCTCTCTCTCTCTCTCTCTCTCACACACACACACACACACACACACACAAATTTGAAGATAATGTATCCGAAATGGTGAAGATCTGATGCCATGCGTATCATTTTTAACAGGAAGATTCAGTCAGTTTTCGAGCTGTCCGATGGATCAGGGTTAGCAGTTACTGTGGCTCGCTATGAGACCCCTGCCCACACTGATATCGATAAGGTTAGCAATGTAATTTGTTCAAGTTGTCACTTAATGCAACTGAAAATGTTGATCGGTCAGCAAACCATTCACTTGTGCAATTCACGGCTATTTATGTTTATCAGTATAGAGTATAGACTGGGCAAAATGCTGGATAATCAGCTGGTAAACAAAAGAAATATATGAAATAAGCAAATGAAAATAAAACTAAGTAGTACAAGACTGGAACAAAGTGTAATGGCATGCCTAGAGTTCCTAACTAATTCTTATTTGCTGGATAATTAGCAAAAAGAATTTGATATTGTATGATTTTGGGGTATATGCCATGTCACCTTTTGACTTGTGTATAATGGTGATAGGTTGGAATAATACCCGATCACCCCCTCCCAATGCCATTTCCAATGGATGAAGAAGGATTTTGTGGCTGCCTAAGAGATCTCTCCGCTCCTTGCAATCTCAATCCGGCACAGTTATTTGCAAAATTATAACATGTGCTGGATCCTTTCATTGAATTTAAGTTTCTTTTTCATCCTTCGTGTATTTATTTCTTCTTGGGGTTAAGTTATCTTCTGATTAATTAATTGAGAGAAGTTTGTTGCTAATATCAATATGATTGTTTGTCCTACAAGATTACTGACACTCAAGGTTATAAATGTAAGTAACAGCTTTATGCAAAACTGGATGGTATTTTAATAAGAAAATGCAATTTAAAAAACAACAAAGATGTACGGCCAAAGAAAAAAAGGCTTCTAATTACGATAGTAATATAGTCTAATACAAGATTAACAACAGCTACATATATAAGAAAGAAGCCGTCCTCTCTGATACAAAATTATGACTAAAAGCCACGAAAGGTTAATCTTTGAGCATGTAAGAGCACTCCAAGCTTGCCGAGTCAAAAGGGCAGTACATCAAAATATTTCTGCAAAAAATAGCCAATAGCCACATAATATCAGCAAGACAAGTTTGCAATTACCATAACATCAATTATTTCTGCAAAAAAACAGCCTATAGCCACATAAAAATAAATTCTCATATCCAAAAACACTTGGTATTTCTCAGAAAAACAAACAGAAAGGGTTTACAAAGTATCCAGAAATAAAGGTCAGATCTTTCATATATCAAAGCCTACAAAGTTATAATATTAAAAATTCACATACCTGTTTTTTCAATTCCAACTTTCCTAATGAAGGGAATTAATCAACCTTAGCTACCTTCCTCTGCTCTATTTGTCCTGTCAGTGGGCACTGCATTTCTGTCCAACTGATAGGCACCATTGTACCACCTGACACAATAATTAAACAAATAACAACACATAAGCATAGATCAATGGATAACAAACAAATATATAAAAGAAGATAGGATAATATAATATTTTCTTTTCAAACTTTTGTTCTCATCCAGTAATTGTAATCATTCTTATTACCAGAAATGCTCTGGGCGGAGACAACTCCAAGTTCATTCTTGGCCGTAGAAAGGTAATATGCTCTTGCATCACCCAAAGATAGCTTAATACAATAGTCAAGTCCAGCAATTCTCCTCAAAATCATCCAATTGAAATTGTTTGTAATATAAAAAATGTCAACAGTAATTGCAAAACCACAATGGACAAATATAATATGTCTAAGTTTTCTGTAAGGATACAACCAGAGCTCTGACAATATCACCGGGCCGAAAAGATTGGTACATGTCTACCTTGTCAATTTCAGTTGCACGTACATCTTGTTGCCTAGCATGATACCAAAATTTATAAATTAAACAAAACCATTGTGTGATTTTCATAAGCAAACAAGCCATGACATAACTTGAAAACAAGAAGGTTACCAAATGGGTTGGTGTACCTTATAATGCCAGAGAATTTTTCCTTCACTGCTTTGGAATCAACACACATGATATCAACTGATGCATTCCTTGCCATTACTTTTGTTACCTGTTAGCAAACATTGATATTTCAGCACCAGTATTTACCAGAAAAAGGTTTTCAGTTCCAACAACATCCCAAATAAACATTACTTCATATACTATTTCAATGATTCAATTATAACCAAAACTTAAAGGAGAGAACAACAAGTGCTTACACGAGCAATGACAATCAATCCAGGCTGAGGAACTGCGCCATGAGCTTTATGCCCCACGACCTCTACAGTCGATCTCTGTAAATAATCAGACAAGACGCAAAATCGCACTTAAACGGAGTCGCATAAACCAAACCCCTAAACCTCACAAAATGAAAAGAAAAAAGAAAAGGAAAAGGAAAGTGCACTGACATTATCGGAGGAGCCAGGAGTAGGAGGTGTGATTTTGCGCCGCCCGGTGAGAGAAGAGAGGACGGAGCGACCGTTGGTGCTGACATAAGCACCCTTTCCGGCGACGAACTGAGTGGCTTCGCCTAGAAACTCTCCGGGAGTGACCAACTCATCGGCTTCTTCTCCGGCGCCGTCTATCATCATCCCTACCATGCCAGCTAGCGCGTTGAGTCTTTATTTGATAATTTGATTAGAACCTCGCTCACGTGCGCCGCCTGTAGGAAAGAAAGTATCGAGTTCGAGGGAATGTGAGGAGAGTGCATTATCCTCTGAGATATTTCATATTTTGAGTGACCGACGTGTCCGGTGCCTATTCGGGGATAGCGCAGGGGCAGTATTATTTGAGATTTGAGATTCGTGTAAAACGTATTTGAACGGTTGAGATTATCCAAAAGTCACGCAAAATAAGAGATATCTCAGAGGATGCGAACTCATGTGAGGAACTGATTTGGTTTCTAGTTTCTGGTGTCTAATCCGGATTCAATAATAGAGGAACAGTAGTAACAGAGTAAAAAATAACGCAGGTTCAAATTTTCTATTTTTTATGTCTTTATAATATCTCTACTTTTTATTTTTATTTTAAATTTATATGTCAAAATATAACAGTTAGATATAATTTAAATTTTTTTTTTACATGTACATATGAAATTATTATTTTTTAAGTTCGTCTTTTTATGAATTAATAAGTTAAAAATCAACGTTCAAAAATTATTCAAATTAATATATTTTACATGTTCTTAATATCAATCAAAATAATGTCAAAATGTCATCATCTTTTATGTGTAAAGAAAATAATATGTATAATATTTGAGAATTTTATTTTAATTTTAAGTTATTAAAGTTTTTAAAATAAAAACATAATGACAAAGATAGAGGTAACGACGACATGGTTTACATATTTAACATATCAAATTGGAATCAGCTGACCCTAATTTTAATTCGAAATAGAACTAATTTCATGCGGTGTTCACTATTCCTTTTAAAAACAAATTCAAAAGTTACTTAAATATTGATCACAAACATTTTGATGAAAAAAATTCTTTTTGTGACTGATATTTCTGAGTATAGTATTTATTAAATAAACTATAATTAGAATCATATAGTACAATCTATATATTTGCATCGTGAATCTTTTGAGTTTTGTGATTTTTTTTTTTTTCATTTTGGATACTTCTTTACAATTGTGCTAAAAGTTTCAGATATAACTTGGTGAATAAAATTCTGTTGCTATTCCAGGCTTTACAAATCCGGTTGCATTACCAGCGTTGTAACTTGTTTCATTCAGACCAACACATACGGCCTGTAATAAAAAACTTACCAGCCTTATACATCTTTCATTAAAGCCCAATCCGGCCCAACAGATCAAAGCCCGTTTATGGCCCGGATAGACAAACAAACCCGAAGTAGGGGCAATCTGGTCCTTTTACATACCACACCTCAATAACAACAAGGTCATTCATTCCTCTGAAATCCAAACCCTAGCCGCAGCACCCAGCCAGAGAGAAACCCTAGACCTGAAGCGCCACCATGCCAGCTGGACACGGTCTGAGGTGCCGCACGAGGGATTCCTTCTCTCGCCCGTTTAGGAAGAAGGGGTACATCGCTCTCACCACCTACCTCCGTACATACAAGATCGGAGACTATGTCGACGTCAAGGTAAATGGTGCTGTGCACAAGGGTATGCCTCACAAGTTCTACCATGGCCGCACCGGTCGCGTCTGGAACGTCACCAAGCGCGCCATCGGCGTGGAGATCAACAAACAGGTAATAAAAATGGCCTCACTGTTCTTTTTCTTTTTCAAAGTTTTTTTTTTTTTTTTGTCTTTGGATTACAGGTTAGGTACTGTGGTTTATCGAATGATGTAGATCGAATCTACTCATTGAGAATTGTCGATATGGAGGCTTGTATAATGTTGGTACTAGATTATAGATATAGGTGAAAATGTAGAACAGGTTAGAAGGCGATATTGATTTTGAGTTTCTGTGATTCGGTTGGCGTGTAGGATCATTTTGATCTTTCATTTTCATGATATGCTTGAGGGTAGAATGATCTTGTTGGTTATATTGGTGTTCCCGTTTTCAAGTAGATAAAGCTAAGGCAATTCCATGGACATTTTCTATTTGGAAGTACTGATTTTTGTTAGTAGTATGTCTATCATTGTAATTTCTGGATAAAATTACGTATCACAAGACCTGTTTCATGTATTTTATTTGGTTTTAGTTGTTTGGCTATCAGAGCTGTATTTTACTTGGATACCACTGTGATATTGGTATCTGAAATTACTGATGGGGTTTACTAAACCAAAGATAACTCAGTGTTTTAATGTAACAAGTGTATAGTTTTGGGGTTCATTGAATCCTCCATCCCACAAAAAATATAGATGGTAACCCAACAAAGTAACTATTTAGTAGGGTCCATGTGCGGAACAAGATACTTGTTGTCAGGTCTGATGAATTGAATATAACTTTTTTTATACATAACAAAACAGGTGCGGAACAAGATTTTGAAGAAGAGGATCCATGTGCGGGTGGAGCACGTGATGCCATCTCGGTGCAACGAGGAATTCAAGCTGAGGAAGAAGAAGAATGACGAGCTGAAGTCGGCAGCCAAGGCACGTGGTGAGATCATCTCCACCAAGCGCAAGCCTGAGGGACCCAAACCTGGGTTCATGGTTGAGGGCCATACCTTGGAAACCGTCACTCCCATCCCGTATGATGTGGTGAACGACCTCAAGGGAGGTTACTAAGCACTCTTTTTTTTAGGTTTTGTGGAGTTGGTGATTAATTACTTTGATAAGAGAGGAGACTTTCTAGTGTTTCTGAATATTTTGGTAGGTTTGAGTTTAAGATATGGTTCTTGTTATAATTTTGACATGTTTTGTTCATGTTATGTGGTGGTTAGAATTGAGTGTTGAGATCAATCTACTCTCTTTGAACTATCAAATGATTCAATTGTTAGCTTTACAATTGTGCAGCGTGAACCATTCCCTAGTGCGGATTTCATTAATGTCCCAGGTAGAATTGATCTGAAACGCTTTTTATTAGTGTTGAATCTTCCAAGTTTAGGAGCACGTGTATTTTTGAGTTTAGCTCCGAGCTGTACGATCATAATTGGGTTAATCTGGTCCATGTTGATAATGCACGGATCTGTATCCTCTCTATTACTACATAGGATGCGCATCACTTTACGGTTTGAGATTAAATCTCAGCCTGTTTGAGATTTGAGGGAAATAGGGGGGGCAGTATTATCGGGTTTAAAATGAATGGCCCAGATTTTTGAAATGCATGGTCCAGATTCAATAATTATAAAAGATTCCCTTGTGCAGTAAGAGAGAGGATGTGAATTCATAATGCACTGGTCCCTTTAATATTCATGCGAATGCGAAATTAAATCTGATGGTCCAGATCTATATTCAAAATTTGAGTGATCTCAGGATATTTCGTTTAATTTGTGATTGAATTAAGATCATCTAAATTGAAATGTGCCCATAACAACTGCGACTATAGATTGAAACCGGTTGTTATCGGTGTATTATCAAGCCACTTTGAAATGGCTCTGCTGCCAAGCTGCCTCTACAATAAATGACACTTTCAAAGTTATGTTGTTATTTTCATTTTTGCCGTAGGTTAATACATCACATCATTAAAAAGAAAAATGGAATTGTATTGCTCTTAAAGATGAAACGAAGATTTTAAAAATAAATTTAACCTGATATAGAACATGAAATTAGCATATATACATTAAAAACATTAGAATAATTATATATTGAGATTTTTTACAAATAATAAATTTTACAAAGATTAATATATAAAAGTATTGAATAAATTTGCAATCGAGAGCTTTATCATGTATATTTTGCACGCTATAATGATTTACAACCGTTCAAATGAAAATTGATAATTTGGAGTGTCATAAAGAAAAACGTACTACAAAACTTAAAAAATATGCAAAGAATCCAAAGTTCCAAACCCTTTCGTGATGATTGGAGATTTGGAGGTAATACCGGAGTAATTCGTACATTGATATTCTGTGACATTTTGCCGAAATTTTTAAATATACTCTCAACAAAAATCATTGTTTATGTAGAATTTGATATTTATCCGGACCACAACGTAAAAGGACAGACTCCAAGAATGGATTCGTTATTTGTCGTTGCGCCCCCATTTTGGGGCAGCCATTTCACGCTGACGGAAATAAAAATGTTGTCCTTGTTTTTTTATCTTTTTTGTCCTTGTTTTTTTCTTTTTTTGCGAAATAAAATGTTGCTGACAGAAATGTATTTATAAAAAAAAATAGAGAGCTGCAATGTGAAATGACGGATCTAAAATTGGGACTGCAACAACAAATGACGGCTCCAGTTTTGGAGGCCGTCATTTCTCGTTGCAGCCTAGGTAAATATGAAATTTCCACATATTAGTGATTTTTTTTAAAAGAATATTAGTGATTTTTTGGTTTATTTTTTTAGTTGAGGGTATTTTAAAAATTTCGGGACATTTTGTTTCTATTATAATATGTCGTACGAAAATTGTATGGTTTCTGCTGACGATTTTTTCTACTAGAGAGGAAGATAAATTATAGACATCGATTGATATCATACGCGGATATTGATGCAACTCAAACGACAGAGGATAACAGTAGAGGAACAACTTGATTCACAATCAGTTCTATCAAGGATAAACTGTCAAATTTATTGTTAGATGTTAATGCATCTCATCCTATTTTCATTATGCATAAAGAATTTGGATGACCTAAGTTGGCGGAAACTCTTTTATTAATATTATAAGTTGTAACATAAAAATAATAACTAATTAAATATCTGTTAATCTCGCTTTACTTTTTTGTCAATTATTTTATGTTTTATTTGGAAAATCATATTAAATTGTCTCCTTAATGTTAATGAATCTAAGTTATTTTTTTTTTTTTTGAGATTTAATTATGTATAACAGGTTTGGTTGTCACGAATTGGCGCAACCTTTTATGAAAAATAGATATGATATTTGAGTTGGTTTTGCACAAAAATAAACTATTTTAGAATTTTTGTAATAAATAATTAATGCATTTGTATTTGACTTCTTGAGCAAAAAGTGGACTATTTGACTTTTCCTAAGCAGTCTTAAAGATGTTGACAGTTGAAAAGTAAACAATATAATTCATCCCTAATTCCTGAACAGTCTCGAAATTTGACATATCTGAGGAAAAGCCCTCCAATCTTCTTTCTTTTCATACTAACAACCAACTAATATTTGCAGTATTTTGACAAACAGTACTTTTGTCGTCCATAGCAAGTCCCTATATATATAGCTATACGATATTAATTCCAGATTCCTCCAAGTCAACAGTCCATTTCTTGATTTGACTGACTTGCACCTGCAATTTTCTGGGAAATTATGCTCAGCCTCTAGCTCCTCTACGTCAATGGTTTTGTTTCAGAGAAACAAAAATTCAAATGGCATGGTCAAAACTGAATCCGTGATTGTCAAGGGCATATTTATAAATTATCTTCAATAATTAAGAACTCAAACATCCCAGCAAATTAATTGTGCTTTTTATAGCCAACGCGTTTAGTTACCTCATGGTCAAACCTTAAGTCTCCTTGTTGATCTTACAGTACACCAATTCAGTAATTAATTAATCACTACGCTGTAAGTTCAATCTCTGAAAAATGGGACCAAGCAAGTGTCCATTTCTCCTCCCCCCCTTGCTTTTGGTAGATTTGGTTGTTAGAAGTACAGTGCTTGGTCTTTCGATCGGAGCCGTCTTGGATACCAACTCCAGGATTGGGAGGGAGCAAAAGATTGCAATCGAGGTTGCAGTGAGAAGGTTCAATGCCTCGTCTCAGCCCGTTCTCCTTACCATTTCCGAACTCAAAAGCACCGACACTCTACAAGCGAGTTATGATGGTAAAATAGTTGAGAAATCTTAAGTTTTCTTAAAGTAGTTGTTACTTAAGGTTTTACTTAAAATATAATTTTGGTTATCATATCAATTAATGTTTGGGTACTGCTCTTTGGATTACAAGGGTTATGACTTATGAGCTTTTGTTGCATTGCAGCTCAATTTTTAATTCAACAGGGAGCAGAAGTGATGGTATCAACAGCAGCATGGCCACAAGTACTAACCATCTCAGGCATCAGCAAAGGAACAGACATCCCCACTGTCTCGCTAACACCATCTACTGTTTTAGCGACACCTTTGTTGGTTCAGATGTCATATTCAGACGACGCTCTGGTTAAGTGTTTGGCCACATTTGTTGCGTCCTACAACTGGCAGCGAGTAATTATAGTGTATGAAGATGATGATTATGGAACAGTATCAGGCACCTCACTACTACTAGCGCTTGAGCTGCAGAAAGTCGGGATCCAGCTTGACTACTCTGCAGTGTTCCCACCCATGGACTCCATTCCGGATAAAAAAAGCACTGTTCGAGCAGAACTGAACCGAATGAGCAAACATCTTTCAACCGTTTACATCGTCCTTAGAAGTTCTGAGAATCTCACAGTAACTCTGTTTCAGGAGGCAACAGCAACGGGTATGATGGAGCAAGGCTCGTCATGGATATGCGGCCCTGATGTAGCGACTCTCCTTGATTCAACCCTCAACTCTTCCTTTATCTTGAACCACATGCAAGGTGTAATAGTTGTCGAGCCGTATGTCAAGCAATCCATGAGTGAGTATGTCATGTTCTATTCTGATTTCCAGAAAGCTTTTAAAGATGAGTATGAGAAGATTGGTGAGATGGTCTTCAGCCCGGGAGTACATGCTGCACGTGCATATGATGCGGTACAAGCAATTACTTTAGCTGCAAATAAGGCCAAGGTAAATAACAAACCTTTGGTGGATAACTTGCTCTTGATCAATTTCACGGGGTTAAGTGGAAATGTTTGGCCAATTATTGGGAATGTAGAAGTGGCTGGTGGTAATTCGGCTTTCCGGGTAATTAATGTAGTCGGCAAGAGTTATAAAGAAATTGGACTTTGGTTAGATGGGTTTGGATTTTATAACAACGAGTCCCAGTTGAATTCACAGGGATCAACATTATTACAACAACTTAATGTAGTTTTTTGGCCCGGAGGAACACAAAAGAGCCCTGCGGGATTGAAGAGACTAAAAATCGGAGTACCAGAAAATTCAATATGGGATGGATTTGTCAAAGTGGAATATGATAATAAAACGGAAAATTCGAAATTTGTCAGCGGATTTTGCATCGATGTGTTCACTGCAGCCATAAACCGTTTAAACTCCCTCATCTTGTATGAGTTTGTTCCTGTTAAGATGGAAGAGAATTTTACCTACGATCATCTTGTTGACCAAGTATACTTGAAGGTAAGTTATGCCACTAATTTTCTTAATTTATCATATAATTATCCTGCTTGATTGTTTTAACACTATTCATCTTGGTGCGTAATACCGTGTTGTAATCAAACTTTTTAATCGTACTTCATTAAGTGTAATAATACACAAGATATGATAGAAAACAGTTGTTTATATTCACGCAGAATATTGATATTGCCATTGGTGACCTGACAACAACAAGTTCTCGATCCGAGAAGGTATCATTCACGCAGCCATTTGTAACATCTGGCCTTGCCATGATTATTCCAATGAAGCACAACAATGTCAGCATGATGCTAACAAAACCATTCACCCCCTTACTCTGGGTTACCATCTTCACCTTGCTGTTCTACAACTTTGGTGCTGTTTGGTATCTGGAGCGGAATCACGAGAAGGCCGATGAAGATTTCCATGGCCCATGGTACAGGCAGCTCGGCGCTACATTTTGGATAATCAGCAATACTATCTTCCAGAACCACGGTGACAGTGAGTGCTATTCCACCTAAATTTGCTTCCTGTTATATAGTATATTCAGGAGATATATAGGTTTCTCTACATTGCATATATGATATATCCAACAAGTTTCAAACTGCTACAAGTTGATATAAAGATAAATCATAGTTGTTTGTTTATTTGTATATAAATATATGTATACTTCTAAAACAGAGGTCGGCAATTTCCATACGAAGACTGTGATCATTTCGTGGCTGTTGGTTGTCTTAATTGTGAGCAATTGCTTCACCGCAAATTTGAGTTCAATTCTTGTGACCGAGAGGCTTAAGCCAATCGTAGATAAATCAATAGCTGGGTGTGAAGGAACTCCATTTGTCATCAGTTATCTCAAAAACGTGCTAAATTATAAACCTGAAAACATTGTGCGGATTAGAGGCCTAGAGGATTTTCCAGTTGCATTTCAGAAAAAAACTATAACAGCTGCATACCTTGAGTCGCCCTATGTTCGAGTTTTTTTATCAAAGCACAATGACTATGCTGTCTATGGAGAAACACAGATGCTCGGGGGTTTCGCTTTCGTAAGTACATATGTTCTTTTTGTTTTAATCAGTTTTTTTTTTATATATATATGTTTATTGTCTTGCAACAGACATCGATCCTGAACAGAATCATCTATTTTTATGCTTAAATTTTGAGTGTGGAAACTATATGATAAAAGTATTTAAATCATTTCTAGATAGATTGAATCAGTACCAAAATAATTGGACCAAAACAGCATTGAGTGCTGGGATGTATCGATGCAGCAGTGTAATTAATGCATCCATGCAAGAATCAATGTCAGGAGACCTTCTAATTTTCTTCCATATTATTATTGATTAGGCTCTACAGAAAGGCAATCCAATGACAGCTGATCTTTCGAAAGAAATACTGACATTAGCAGAAGATGGCACCATCAAGCAACTAGAGAGCAAATGGTTTAATGTTTCCTTGTCTAATTTTGGGACCACAACGAACAGCGTAGAGCGGCAGAGCTTGGGACTTGATGTATTTTGGAGCCTTTTTGTCTTTAGCTTTGGAGCCTCACTGATTATTTTGGCAAGTTTTGTGATTCAAAACCATGCAACTGCACGTAAGAAAAAGAAAGAACAAAAAAAGGTTGCTCCATGTTTGGAAGAAGATGAAATAGTTCCAGTTTATCGGATCGAAGAAGAGTATGTCAGGCTTGAAGTGCACAATATACCATAGAATTTGAAGGTGCTACATGTAGATAACATGTGTTTTCATATATGCACACATCTTTGATTTTCTTTTTTTATGTTTGATGACCCCACAAACTGGCTAGTAAAGTAAAAAAGAAGTACCATTGTACCAATTTTCTATTTGTTAAAAGAAAACAGTACCATATCGAAAGTTGTACCATTTTGTATATATGAAATACGTTCTTATACAATAATTTTGGATCAGAAGTAGTACCAATTTCTTAGGAACTATTCCAAGTGTTACTCCATTAATTAAACTGAACATCATCATATATTCCAAGTGGTTTTATTTAACAATTCCAGTTGATCGGTTTTAGTTATTGCAATTGATCGATGTAATAAGTTCCCTGTGGGCTGTGGCAACCAATCCTTGACTTTATTTTATGTATGTAATTTTTTAATAAAATACTCAAATAATTGTTACATTTAATTTAAGCTGACCATATGTATGTTGTGCTGTTACTTTTAGTGAAATACGGCCTCCACCGCCACCACCACACTAGTGTTTGCATGTGCTGGCAAAAGTTCCATTTTCTTACCCTGATATATTATTTCCTTTTGGTGAAACCACAACGGTGACATTACCACCTTCAAGTTCAATCTTTTCTTCTTTTAGATTATTGGAACTGATAGCACTGTCAGGGACTAAACCAAGCAGCAAGGAAATTTGATTTGCAAAGATTACTTTTAAGTATTTTTAAATTTCTTAGAAAGGACCATTTTAACCTTCCCTGCACTCAAAACTGGGAAAACGCTTATCTTCCCTGTCGAAATAAAAGGTCTAATTGTTTGCCTCCGATCTACCAGAAAATCTTAGTACATTTTTTGGTGGCTAACTTCGCATCTTTGTGCTGGCACTCTAATGGATAACGGATATCAATGTTTTTGCAACCTTTGATCTAAATTTAACAACAGTGCTATCAATTCAGACTTGCTGTGTTATATAATATTCCACATTGAACCATGCAAATATAGCTACTTCAGGTAAGCATTTTGAGATGAACAGGAACAAGAGGTAATATTATTTTACATTTCAATTACTTCCTACCAAATACCAACTCAGAAGAAAGAAAGGAAAAGCGGAAAGAAAGCAAAATACTACTTGAAATTAGCAACAGAATCAGACAAGGAAAATTACTACTTGAAATCAATCAATGCTATTAAGCCATTTTATCATCACGGCACAAGAGGCATGTGCCGAATATCCTCTAAAATAATCCTGAATTACATATCAGATGCACGAGAAATGAACCATAAAATTGCAAGAAAAAAAAAATTAGACGACCAACACTACCCCCAACATTACCAGGGTAGATGATGGCAAACCGAACTATACCAAAAACATATTACACAGCAGACCCATAACCCCTACTGACCTGTACAACTAAGAAAGTAAAAAAAAATCGGTAACAACAGCAACAAAGTCAATTTGAGTTGACCAACACTAACTCAACTAAAGCCCAATATCCCTAGATTGTACTTTGGGTAGACATGCATGCTCACTACGACTCCCTCTCAATCTATAAAAAGATGCAAACCTTCTTTTCTTGGTCCTTAACGGGCCGGATCTATTATTCATTGACTCAACCCGGTTGCCACCTATGGAGGCTGCTGAGTGGGGTCTCTCCAACATCCCCTCCATTCCACCTGAGCTATAATCCATGGTAATAAATGGGGAATTATGGCCATTCCACCAACCTCCTTCAGAGAACTCACCCCGACTACAGTCATAATCAGCATTAGAAGAAGATTCTCTGTGGCTGTACAAATCGTCGCACGCTTCATCCACATCATTGTACACGAGCTTTAAAGCTTGTACAACCTCACCCATGAAGGGTCGTTGAGATGGTTCGATGTGCACACACATCGAAGCAATGGATGCGACCTTTGCAACATTGTCAAAGTCATAGTTGCCGTGCAAAGCTGGGTCTACGAGTTTTTCTAGACCTTCACGGGTTCCAAGTAGGGGACGAGCCCACGTGACCAGGTTTTCTGGGCCTTGAGATTCTGACATGTACACAGGTTTACGGCCCGATAAGAGCTCCAGGAGAACTACACCATAGCTGTAAACATCACTCTTTACAAGGAGGTGCCCCGTCATTGCATATTCTGGGGCCACATAGCTGTATTATGGTAGAAGGCAAAAATTATGTATATGCCAAGTCAAAAATAAAGGGAAGACTGCAATTTGTCAATCTCATCTCTGCTAATGCTATTCCAAATACTTGTGTTTTTCTTCGGTGGTTATTAGCTAGAACTTGACATTTGTTCCGCAACCAATCTTACTTGACATTTGCTTGGTATGCATTATAAAGTATATTTAACTAACCAACCAATTCAGTATTGGACCCCATGATTACCATCCTTGGATACGAGTGTCAACCAAACACCATTGATAGTTAAGTAAATAATAAATGACAAAAATAACACAAGACATGCAATGCAGCAATACAAATAAAAGTTGATAATTAGAGCACATAACCAGTACTTGTCATAATCATCCAGTATACAACTAGGCAAATCTTATGAAGTTACAGAAGCGAAGTATGGAAGACTGGATAGAAAAGAAAACATACCCAAAAGTGCCCATAACACGGGTGGAGATATGGTCGAGGCCTTCTGTTGCCTCCCTGGCAAGCCCAAAATCAGTGACCTTTGGGGTGAAATCCTCCTCCAAGAGGATGTTGCTCGCCTTGAAATCGCGGTGTATTACACGTGGATTTGCATCCTCATGGAGATATGCAAGCCCTCTCGCAGCGCCTAAGGCCACTTTCATCCTTATGTCCCAGTTTAATAGCCCTTTATTCTTATCAACCCCTGCTTGATGCATTCCAGTATGAAGTTTGGTTCATGGATAGTGTTATAATGGGAAGTGTTGTAGTACCATAAATGGGTGTTATTTTTTTGTCTGTGGGTCAATGTGCTGGTGGATGAATCTAAATTCTAAAGGTATGCTGAGTTCAGGCTACAAGAAATACAAAATGGAAGATGATACTACTACAAGAATGGTCATTTAATTTAAATGAGATAGATGTAAACATTACTGGCCAAAACAATAACAGAACTTTATGTGGGTATAGACATCGATTACCCAAATGATAACACATACCGTGAAGATGAGACTCCACACTCCCATTGCGCACCACCTCATACACCAAGCACCTCCTATTCCCTTCAATGCATATTCCAATCAACTTCACAAGATTCTTGTGGTGCAACCGGCTAAGCATTTCCACTTCAGCAATGAACTCACGATCCCCACTCCTATCCTCCCTCGTAAGAAGTTTCACTGCAACTTCAGTTCCTGATTCCAGGGTTCCCTGATAGACCCGTCCAAACCCACCTTCACCCAGAACCCGTTTGGAGCTGAAGCCTTCGGTGGCCTTGCTGAGCTCATCCAGGGAGAATGCTTTTACTGATGGGGGATATGTTGCCATTGCTGAGGCAGCTGAGACAGAGGAACTTCCAATACTAGTGGACAGTGTTGATGGCCTCATTCCTAACACATTAGGATATAAATCTAATCATCATCATTTACTAGAAAATAAAATGATACAATAGGGTTTTCATACAAAGAATTAACTGAAACATGTACTTCTACGACTGAGCCTCCTAACAAACAAAACTTCTTATGTCAGCCATCTGATATGTACTTTTTCTTTAGCCCTAATTAGCTGAAGCCCAATTTACTTATCCTGAACTTCTCTAATTGTAATTATATACAGACCACTGTTTCATTTGTTTCTAGCAAATACTAATGGAACTTAAAAATAACTTTTATTTTCTCAGAAAGAATCAAGCTGGCAATGACTGGAATCCTTCAATCTCCCATTCATTTCCACTATAACTTACTATACACAGGTCAAATTATTCAACTACAAAATTCCAATTACTGAAAACTGTAACAGGTTGTTCTTACCAGATCTTTTGGTGGTAGGCATTGTAGTTGCAGGACCTACAGAACCTCTCCCAAGTTGTCTGAGATTGCGCCACCTCAGCACGAAAACGACCACACCCACACAGACTAACAGAAGAAAGCATGAAGAAACTGTTATCACGACAATTATCCAAGTGTTCAGTTTCTGGGATTTGGAAGTATCCCCAACGTCTGCTGTAAGTGGCCGCTGGTTAATGCCTCTACTGCTGGTGGGACCTGCTCCTATGGACGGCTCTGATAAACTTGGTGGAGATGATGGAAGTCCTGTCATGACAAAAATAGATGTTATCCTGAGGAATCCGGATGCATTATTTCCATAAGTTCATTTACATCTAAGCTTCCTTTAATCTGATATAATATTAGATTAGCACTTTGAAACCTATCAAAATAGGTCTCCAATTTTTTTGTAGCTTGTAAAACATCCAATTGTTGAATTAGGCTACACTATCACATTACCCACTACAACGGACAAATCAATCATTACTATGCCGAATGAATCATTTGTGTGGATAGAATATACTGAGTAAAATTTTGTGTTAACATCATAAACAACAGTCTTTGCTCAAAATATGCACAATCATATCAAGAAACCATTCAAGATAATATTATCACTGTATATTCTTCCAAAACAACAGAAGAAACCTGAACAAGTGCACAACATATCTCCAGAATACCAGAAAAATGACACGGATTAAAAAGACATACCTGGGTACTCAACTGAAAACACTGCATAATCCCCAAAAACAGAAGAAGAAATGGAAACCCGCTTCTGCCAAACCCTATCATAGATCAACAATGCCGTAGTGTCATCAAATTTCTCCCTTAAAGGCACCAAGTAAATAGTGACTCTTGTTTTCTGTTGGTTGTCAACACTTGGCACAGCAGCCATAATTTTGACCTGGCTCTGTTTCAGGAAGGTTCCAGAAGCAACCTCAACCTCCAGCTCAGCAATGTGCATGAATAGAAGGTATGGCGCCACATCAAGGTCCATTGTGACTTTCATTGGGAAGACACAACCACAGGGAGAGCCGATTGGGGTTGCTGTTAGGGGCTCTGAACATATGATTTCATCACAACCAGCTGGGGAGGAAACTGAAATTTTATTAAGTTAAGTGTAGATAATTAGGACAAAAAAATAAGCATAAAGCATTCCAAAATTACCCCCTGATATACCATTTCTCACTCAATACACTTCATTTTTTGGTCTAGTATCTTCTTCACTCAACATGAGTCAATATGCATGTTAAAATATTGTATAGAGTTTGTGATGTGGCTGGAATTTTCTATTCTTGCAGTCAGCATCTATTCAAAGATACTTCTGGCATGCAACTCACAAAGATGTGCTTCTCAAAACATGCAACATCTAAAATTAACTTTTCTGAAAGCTAAGCTTGATTGTTAAAGGGTTTTGCAAGGGGGTAGCATCTGGGAGTTAACTCCGATTGTTAAAGGTTTTGCAACGGATCAGTATCCGGATGTTAACTTTGATCGTTCAAAGTTTTGCAAGGAATTAGCAGGTAACTCTCATTATTTAAGAACAGTATACAATTTCCGATTCTAAAAAACTCAAATAAAAAATATCCATCTTGTTTGGGACTAAAGGCTTGGTTGTTGTTGTTGAAAAATATTTATCTTCAGACCTTGAGAGGGAGGAAAAGGAGAATTGGCATGAGGAGGTGCTCTTTTATGGTGCTTTGGCCGAGGATGGGGAGGATTCGCGGCAAAACCTAAAGAGGAGATTGCCAAACCATTATAAAGATTATTCCATGAAACAAGTGCAAGGAAGAAATGATGTTTTGCAAGGCATCTGAAATACCAGGAGAAGTTGGAGGTTGTGAAATTGGAGAAAACTGTGGTGCAGTTGTCGGTGCAGAAGGAGCTACTTTAGGTGGCCACAATGGACTTGAAGCTGCAAATGGTGCACTGGAGGGACTTGAAGCT
Organism: Carex cristatella; assembly: GCA_024447775.1. NCBI lineage: Eukaryota > Viridiplantae > Streptophyta > Magnoliopsida > Poales > Cyperaceae > Carex > Carex cristatella. The sequence goes on from JAJHPF010000007.1 coordinate 291,683, forward strand.
TGGAAAAAAGGTATCCTCGCTGAAAATTAAACAAATTTAAATATTTAGCTATGCAAATAGCCAGAATTAACTTGTGGTAATTGCAAATGCACTCATATGTGTGTGTTGTCTGTTCATGTCTGTGTGCGTGTCCGTGTATGTCACAGAAAGAGGCATGACTAAAGATATGTAACAAGAGAATGCCATGATCAACCAAATGTTATTAGTATAATCTGCACAACAGACCAGCATTTTAATATTTAATTTCCAACATCATTGAATTATACCCTGCAAAATGCAACTAATCATCTATCAATTCTGGGATCAAGACAAGGAATTAATTATATTTGTTGATAAAAACCGTATTAGCTCAATTAATGCCATTCCAACTTTCAAATTAAATAATGGATAAAGCAGATTAGGTCTTTGTAGTTAGTAAACATCACAAGTCTCTTTGCCAATAGGAATTGCCGCTTCAGCAACATCACCTCTCAGGTACACACCAACTGAAGACAAGATGAGCTTTTCCCAAACTTGAAACAGACGTACTAGAATTGCATATGTGCAAAAACTGCATCCCGATCAAGTAGAATTAAGTTGATCAGCTTTTCAAGAATCAATGTAGTGAGATCTCTTAATTATGAATCAGCCATATTTTACTTCACTGATTCTATTCTCTCAAGAAAAATTTAAAATTAGATAAATTTGTTAAAGGACGTGGAAATTGTATATAAAATTCAGTCTCTACAAAGCCTTTCTAGAAAAAAGAAATCATATCATATTTCTATGCCCAATGCTCGGTTAGTATATTCACACAGATCCCGGAAAAAAACTCCAATTCACACGGATACCGCTTCTCGATTGAATATTCACATAGCAGAAGAGAGAAACAAGTAGTACCTAAGCAAAGAGAGCTCAAATGAAGAACCGTAAAAAGAGTGACAGCAGCTCCGCACATCTTGCAAGTTCAAATTCAAGCCAATCGCGAAGAAACCATCACAAGAACCACCGATCGAGCTCCATCTACCTCACAATTGGACAATCAGGCTAACACGCCACCCCTCCCGTGCCACATTGTAACGCCAGGTGAAACCCTAGATCCAACGGCGCATCAAAACAGGAAACTCTCTCTTCCTTTCTTCCCAGAATAAGCTCGGTTCATGCGCAAGCGGTGAGAGAGAGAGGAATGTACTAGAGACGAGAGACTAGATTGAATTTTTAGTTCTTCTCTCTTAGCTTCGGTTTAGAGATCTCCCTCTCTCTCCCTCTCTCTCTCTCGCTCACTGTACCTCTATCTCTCTCTCTCTCTACGCCTCGCTCGGTCGCTCGCTCTCAGGGGCAGTTTTAATTCGTGTGCATTTATTGCGTCTCTAATTGTGGGTTTAGAGAGTGTGTTAAGCTTCAGGGGTTTCTCTCTGTTTTTCTTTTCTTTATTTGTTTCAAATCCCGAAGAGGGAAACAAAGCATTTTTAATATCTCCAGTTCTACTAAATGGAGACATCCATTGATAATGCTGGCTATTATATTTTAAGAGAACTTTATAGGTGACAGCGGTAAGAAACTGGAGATGATGATTACTGAGCCAGTGTTAAACTAACGGGATGCGTTGATGCGTGGTGTCTGGTTAATTAGTTTTTTGTGGTGCTGGAAACCTGGATGTGTAGACTTTTAGCAACACTCTGTATTTGTTCTTTATAATTTTCTCATTTGTTACTTCTGTATTTGCTTTACTTTTTCCATGTATGACCTTCTTTTTATGGTGATTTTTTTCCATATACAGTATACAATAGTCAATAGGTAACTTCAAATATATCTCGCAAATTTGAAGTTCAAAATCTTATACTAACTTTTATTATTTTTAAACATTTTTTTAAATGGACCTAAAATAATACAAAGCAAGAATATATGCATATCAAATAGGACCATCCTTTTAAAAATCCAACAAAAAAAGTAAAAAAGTCATCAAAAGAGTTAAATTTAATATCTTACAATTTTAATAAAACATAGAGAGACTCTTTGTCCAACCATTCGAAAAGATTTCATGTACCCCCCGAATATAAATTGTCAACAACATATCTCTTTGACAGATTATATTAACTTTGATTTATATGTTTATATTTTGTATTCATAAAATCAAATATCTTTTCTTTTCTGTTGCTGGCCTCCTCACTGCTCATGATTTACATTGAAATTCATGAAAACTAATCGTCTTTCTGTATAATATCAAAGAGGGCGATTTTTTTCAAAGATTTTGTTGCAATTTCTTTGATGCATTTGGTTTTTCACCCCTTAGGTATTTAATTTCATATTATTCTTGTATTTTGTATATTATTATCCGCCGCTTAATATATTGTATTTTATTATTTTTGGTCTTATGTTTGATATTTTCTTGGTAGTTTGGCGGAGTCAAATATAGTCAGAGCGCTATTTTCTTTTTTCACTCTAAATTTGTCTCCAAAATATATTTCTATTTCTGTACTTTCTCAAAAAATTATAAATCTACACTTAACATAAAAAATATAAAATCATACATTTTCTTGAATCTTGACTACGCTCCTATTCAATTCTGAGGGCACAATACCAATATATATTCCAATAACATTAAACTAGTTAGTATGCGACATACCGTCTATGTTATATAATCATGTATGCTTTATGGATATATTTCTTAATAATATAATCACATGAAATCACTAAACATAAATAAAATGTAAGTGCACGGATAAAAGTAATTCATAAAGCATTGATTTTAGATAATATAAGAAAACCGCAAACACAAAGAACAGAAACATATAAAAAGGTGCAGTGGTACTAATGCAGGAATGGAGAACAATTTGAGTGTCGATCATCGGATTTAAATTTTTAAATTTGAGTTCAATAGATTTCACACCTGTCCGCATAAATTGTAAACCAGACGCACTCGGATATTGAAGTGGCGCACATGAATTATAAAACTAATCGGATGGATTTGGAATCCATTGAACTCAAATTTGAGCCCGATAGACGTCCGACCCAAATTATTACCGGAGGAATTATAATAGAATAGTTTTCAGTAAAGTAGAACTGAAAAAGAAATTATCCCAAACTATTTTTTTATGAAATTAGGAACTTATAGATTACGATTAAGCATAAATCTAAAAATATGAAAAGAAAAAAATGTTCGACCGGACACTTCTTATTTTATGACAAGTCTTTCTTTTGGCGGGTATAAATGAAAAGCTTACTACTGTCAATTATTTCTGAAACCAAGGTTCTAAATAGCGATTACAGCTGCATAACGAGGAGACAAAAAAAAACCTATTGTGAATATCGCACTTATAGAGGAAGCTATCATACATAGTTTTTTTTTTTTTTAATTTATAGTCTATATTTATATTAATTATCAACGTGATCAATATTGAAAAATTGTGATATCAATTAAAATGACAACTAATCTAAATCTATATTTTTTCAATCATGCAAATAAGAAGAAAAAAAATATGATATACTAGGTAACATTATTTAATACTTTATACTTCATTGTATTACAGATTATAATAGATAGAGACCAATTAATTTTATAAATGAAATAAAGTTAGTATACCTAATTGAATATTTTATATGTTTTAATAATCAAAATCAGCTTTCAATGAAACGAACGACGTTAATTTTACAGGTGAATACTAGACGAAGATCAAACAAAAGAAAGAATTAATATTTGAATATTTTCCGATATATAATGAGAGACTAAATCACAAATAAGAACAAAAGCAGACTTATTATAGCATAGCGGTAATAACGGTGAACAAATGTAGAAACATAAGTCCATATAAATCGCCAAAATAACCCATGTAGCATAGCGGTAGCAATAGCGTGTAGCAGTAATAACGGTCAGCTATTACAGCTATAGCAGTCGTAGCTGAAATAACACATTTTTATTTTATAGCGTATCTTTTATGGTCCAGAAAAGATATAATGTAGCTATAGCTAGCTATTTAGAACACTGCTCAAACCTCTTCATAACTGCTTAGAGCTAAATATAGCTTCGAATTTTCAATTTAAAATTTAAAAATGTGAAACTTTGAAACTTCTAATTTTTAAATTGAGCTGTGGTTTTAAATCATGGGTGAATTTTCAAATTAGAACTGTTGGCATCTTTCAGAAGTTGAGATTTTATTTCAAATTAGAACTGCTCAAACCTCTCTCTCTCCCTATCCTCTTTCTTCTCATCCGATCTATCACGGCCTATTTAGCGTGAATACTATTCACTGAATTCCTTTTTTTCTACGTAAACCGTATTTTTCTGTTCAAAACTCATACCCAAGTCTAATTCCATGTGCACGCCGAACAGGCTCTCAATGTCAAGACGTGGTAAAAAAAATACAAAGACAAAATTAAAAATAAGTTTAAGGTATATAGGACTCAAATTTTGCAATTTTACAATTTGTTTGTGTTGGAGAAGTATGAAATGACAAACTTCAAGCTCTGTTCCTAATTAGCTTGTATACTCTGGACTTTTTTTGCAATTTATTATTGACCCTAGCATTGTTAGATGAGAGAGAGACAAATAATGGGGAAGAGATAATTTTTTTTTTCATTTAGCGTGAGGTAAAAAAAATATATTTAAAGTTAGTTTTGACGAAAGAGAGAAAATTGATAAATACTAGAGTTTTAATGTTTTTAAAAAAATAGATATGGTACTAATAATTTTGAAAGGGCAAATAAGTGAGTTGGAGATTTTAGAAGGTCAAAATTGAGAACTGAGAGATTGTATGGAAAAAAAATATATATTTTAGTATGGAATTTTTTTTTTGTATTTTATAAGAATTAATCAAGTAATACATATTTATTTTAGATGAGGAAAAAAAATGTAATTTAAATTTGAGAAGAGTATACATAAATTTTCATTTTTTTCAAAATCCAATCAACATTTCAAAATACGATCTTTCTAATTTTTAAATTTAATATTTTCTTAAATAAAAATATTAGTACTTATATCCAATCAACATTTCAAAATATTTACTTTCACCGTCTATTTATTGAGCATTCACTGGAAACTGGAGAAATTCAAAACTGGAGAGATGGAATGCATTAAAGCGCGTGCACATACCTTTTTGACCCTACCTTGTCCCAGTGCTTGTTGCAGTGGCAATCTAGTACGTATATTAGTGTAGTGAGTCATCTTAAAACATTAACTTGTTCGTAATTTAATAACTAACACGGAATTAACAAAAAAACATCCACAGAAGACCTAATTCTTTGTTCCCGGCTTCCACATCCAGTTCTATTTTCTACCATTATTATATGGAGCTGTCAGTTTCCAATTATTTTTTAATGCAACTGGGTGATATAATTTTTTTTTTAAAATTTAAAACTGGATTATCATAGTACAGCTTTGTTTGGTGTGTGTCTAAATTGGTCAAAAGTAGACCGTTGAATCAAATCAAGAAGACAAGGGCATAGAGGTTTGCTCTCGGGACGGGACGGGCGGGACGGGCAAAATCCGGGGTCGGGCATGGACAAGTTGGACACAGGTTGGTCGGGTAGAGCTGGTAATTCGGGTAGAACGGGTTTTATTTTTTAAAATCTTACTCTTACCTGCCCTTTTACCCTTGCCCGCCTCGGGTGCGGGTAGAACGGGTCAGGAGTAGGGCAGGTCAGAGGTAGGACGGGTCGGGGGTCGGGCGGTCCGGGTCAAATCCGGACCCGGTTTTTTTTTTTCTGTTTTTTTTTATAATAAATCAATGCAAAAATTTTTAAAATTTATATATAAATATATAACTCGAGATCGATTTTAACAGTTTGAATTCGTCGTTTGAAATCTATTTAATAAACTTTTAAGATGTAACACTACATGTCGTTAAACTATAATTGAAATTACTATATTTTTTTATGTTGCATCATATAAAAACAATATTTGTCTAAAACATACATAATACGTGAGGCCTTGCTCTTTTATCGTAACGTGCATGCTCGAGTCTATTTATGTATCAGTTTTTGTGAAATATTGTACTTCGTATTAGAAGTCACAAAAATAAAATTCAGTGTTCATATTAAAACTGATGAGTTAATAATTTTGATTCGCATCTTATACTTCCAAAAGTTGTACAGTTGGTCAATTATAATTTTAATGGTAAAAGTATTAAACACTCATTATCTCTTCTAAATAAAGAGTCAGGATGTGGTACTATGCACAATAATAAATATTTTTGGTTTTACAGTCCAAACAGTCTATCTGAATGGTATATGTGATTTTCATATTAAAATGTACTTGTAGACTAAATTTATATTTTTTAATTTTTTTTTTTAGATAGTTAGAAAATCACTATTTTTAAGTGGTCTAATTTTTAGATTGATTTTCTACATATCAAAATTCTAAAAAAATTATAAATTTAATCTCCAAATTCATCTTCATATGGACATCATGTTCAATGGTTCATATCCATTGTGCAAAATCAAAACAAAAGGTTTCTGAGTTAAAATTTGTTGATTCAAATAAAAAAGTTCCAAGCTTCTTGTCTCTTTCCTCATATAATATGCAAATATGTCATCTATTTCATTATAGAGATGACTTCATGATTTACTTGAACAAACTCCTAACTAACAAATATTAACAATGTTGTCTTACAATTAATAATTATTGGGATTCCAAACATTTTATTTTAAAACATCAATTGTTTATCACAAGTAAAAGTCATCACTTACCGACTATCAATAATCAACAAAGCCAGCAAGTACCTGAGATATATATTGTCAATTTGTCATAGTTTCAGTCTAAGAATTTCCATTCCATTAAGGGCAATGATATATGTCCAACTTAAATGCCTTTCTCTATTAAAAAAATATTTCATTAGAAAGGTGTGATATATATTTTCAAACTCTTGTTAATTATCATAAACATATATATCTACATACTTTCACAATTTGTATATGTTCATAGAATATGTGATACATATTAGATCAATTAGGCGTAATTTGTTATAAGAATATCGGTCGTATGTTTTTAGACATTCAAAAGAAAGTATTTGAATATCCCCTAAATTTGTTAATATTAATTTATTTAATGAGTACAGGCATTGTGCTTTCAATGCGTGTAATGTAACTTATACATGTGATTCATATTTATTTCTATAATTATTTAATATATTTGTTTATGTATTGGGGGTTAATCTTTTAAAATTTAATTTTCATTATTTCGGTTTCAACAAAAGAAAAAACTGAAATTTAGTTGGTTTATTTTGGTTTGGTTATATTTAAAAAAAACTAAGTTTTAATTCGAATATCAAAGGGGTGGGGGCCGGGTGGTGGGGGGGGGGGTGTAAGGGTAGGGGGGGTCTAATCCGGGCACGGGAAATGAGGGTCTAACCCAGGCACGGGCACGAGTACAATTTTTTCCGGGCACGGAACAAGTAAACCGGATTTTTTTTTTTCAAAATTTCCAGTCCATCCCACATTTTTATCCGTTCCGCTCTACCCGTGACCCATGCCAAACCCAGGCACAGGATGGGACAGGACGGGCGGGCAACGGGCGCGGGCAATCCGGATCCAGGTCATGGGTACATGGGTAAATAAAGCAGCCAGCTTGAAGGGCACAAGGGACAAGGCCTAGCCAGCAGCCAACTTGTTGTTAGTGGGCGAATTAAGAAAGCGGTCACTAATGTATCCGATCCAATGACGAGGTTCGTTTAAATGTTACAGCTGCAAAATTTTTAAGTGGACGACGTACAAAATCTTCGAATAATTTTCATACTGTATTTGTTCTATTTTTCTATATTATACTGAAAATTACGTAGTTTATTGTTTATTTTAAAAAAAAATCATTGTTTTGATCTATTATTTTTAGGAAATTTTTAAAGCGTATTCAAATCAAATACATTATTAATAACAATATATATAAAATCATATTTATTTCATAATCAAAAGAGTTTAACAAATAATCACAGCAAACATGGCCAGTAACACAAGCACAGCCATGCCTGCTCAATATATTAATTATTAAATAATGAAAACAAAAACTAAACAACTTGTGGTAATTTATCAATTACAAATCTTCTTGCTTAGTCTCACTTTTGTCTTTGCTCAAATCCTTCTTCTTCGTTACCTGAACCCGAACCCACATAAAAGTAGAACAGGTGAGATATCGAACATTTTCTCAATGCGAAATTTAGTTCCAGCCCAAAACTTATAAAACCTTTACTTTATTTTTCACAAATATGCACATAACTAAAATAGGTATGATTCTCCTAATGCAATGCATATCCTATCATTACTTGTTACTTTCATTTACTTTCATAATTTCGTTAATACATTTCGTGTGACTCACTAGGTGAATTCATATGTCGTTAAGTCTTGACGGTGATAAGACCGCTCCCGCCTACAAACACGTTCGTGACAGGACCGCTTGCGCCTACTATGTGACAGGACTGCATCAGCCTACAATCACATCAGTGACATGACCGCTTTCGCCTATAGTAAAGTTAACGAGGGTTCTAGTCGAATACCGGATCCAATGTATACATCTCAATATGCAAACACTTGCATATTGGCCCCTGTTCACTTTCAATATATGTTCATTTCACGTATATTCATTCAATTCACAAAATGAATGCCATGCTCAACACATACAATTCATACAAGTCCATTGGTCAAATGGTTAAAAAACAACATGCATAAATACAACTAATGTCATGATAATAAACAATTGAATGATAATACACAAGTAAGATAGTTTTATAAAGTCTAGAAAACCCGCACCTGACATCGAAATATATTCTTGGTTGTTCTTTATGTCTCTTAAATCTTCAAAAGTCGAACCTAATAAATAGATATCTAATTAATAATGCTCAAATTCACGTATTCTCATTTTCTAAAGTTTCTTACTACTACTTAGCATTATATTATTAATCCTGTCTGCTAGACTTTAATTGATTAATTCTAATTATCTGTCGTTATTCAAAGAGAAGCAATAAATAAATCAAAAGTAGAAAAAGACAAACAAATTAAACGTAACAAATCCAAACTTACTATCATCATAATTTTAATTACTTAATTCCAACTATTTTGCATGACCCGAAAGGAAGGTGTAAATAAATTACAAAAAGGAAAAAGAACAAGGAAATCAAAGACAACAAATTAATCCGAAACTTTACTATCATATCTTTATTTTTCTTGCACTATTTTCTTTTTCTTTTCCAAGAGATTATAAAATAAATAAAAAATACTCCACCTTCGCACAACCATTTTCACAGCCAATTTAATTTCACCTGATTCAATCCCTTAAAATCATACTAATTCCGTCATCAGACATCATTGTGTTGAGTTTGGATTTTCTAAAGTAAGTCAAAAATTGAGTTTGAATTCAAACTGTTGGTTCTGAAATAACACAGAAATTAGTGCTGATATGGTGACGACACATCAGCAGCTGCCAGCTATGTCAATGTCATCGATCCGTGGCTGGTCTGGAATCTGGATTTATGAATACAAAACAACAATTCTTCTTTCTCTCCAGTTCCTTCATTACAGAATTTACAGCCCTTCTCTAATACTGATCCGCTCTGGCCCACTTCGCAGGGACTGCTTCCTTTTAACAGCTCTGGGCAGTATATTAACAGCGGGGCCCAAAATCAGCGATTCGCGTCTTAACTCTTTTCTGACCGTTCCCTTGACCGAGCTGTTATATTTGCCAAGGAAGACCACTGTTTTGTAAATTCATCTTTATTTATGACATAGCTGTAGGGCTGAAAACGGAGCCGGATAATCCGCTCCGAATCCGAGCAAAATCCGTATCCGGATTAAACGGATACGGATTCGGATAATTTTTGTGTATGACAAATTGTTCCGGATACAGATTCGGATAATATCCGCGAACCCTAAACGGAGCAGATATCCGCATGTATCCGAATTCATTTTCATACCAATCCGGATTAAACGGATTCGGATAATTCTAGATACGGATTCGGATAATTTCTGTGTATGGCAAATTGAATTCGGATTAAACGGATTCTGATAATTCTGGATATGGATTCGGATAATTTCTGTGTATGACAAATTGAATCCGGATTAAACGGATTCGGATAATTCCGGATATGGATTCGGATAATTTCTGTGTATGACAAATTGAATCCGGATTAAACGAATTCGGATAATTCCGGATACTCGGATCCTTGCCCTATAAATAGAATATTATATGTACTACTTTTTATTTTATTTATATATTATATGAATAGAATATCTTATATGTCTCATATTTCCAATATCTTATATCTCCCATCTTTCCAATATCAATCTTTCCATCAACTTACAATTATTCATTTATTTTCATATTTAAGCTTTATTAATTATTATTATATCTTAAAGACTTAAAGTTCATATAACTAAATTATCCGACAATTATTCGTTCCGAATCCGTATTCGTATCCGCTCTGTATCCGTATCCGTTTAACGTGGATTTGGTTTTACATTTTTGACATCCGTTTGCTATCCGTATCCGTATCCGCTCATTGAAATGTGAATGTGGATATGGTATCAGCATTATCCGCTCGGAATCCACTCCGTTTACACCCCTACATAGCTGGCACCAATTTTTTTCTTCTTTTTGTAAAATCATGACACCACTGTCCTTATTAATGAAAATAAAAATCATGACACCACTGTCCTTATTAATGAAAATTTGGAATTTGGAGGCTTGATCTCTATTTTTCTTTCAAAAAAAAAAATATTGATCTATATAATTTTATCTATACAAATATAAAAATTAGGAAATTCGACTTTGTGTTGATTGGTGTTGAGAACATGTAAAATTCATTAATTTTAACAATTTTTGAAGTTATTTTTTCCTATTTTTGCTTCCGTTTAAATTAAAGTTAAAATATTATAGAATAAGGCTAGCGTGCTACCTATAGTATAGTGACATGTGTGCTACCTCTTCAAAAACTTATTAGATATAGCTTCTATCAGTTTTCCAAAAAAAAAAAAAAAACTTATTAGATATGTTTCAATGGATAATCCAAAACGCTGAAACTAATCTACTACATAAGTGATGTATTTACATGCCAAAATTATAATATTTTCAATTTATTTGGTATAAAGTCAAGCGGTCAAAAAATAAGAATTATAAGTTAATATTAATACATTTATTTTTCATTATTTTTTTGACCGCTTGACTTTATACTAAATGAATGTAAAAAATTATAAATTTTATATGTAAATACATCACTCGTGAAATAGATCGGTTTCAATGGTTTGGATTTGTTGTTTGAAATCTATTTAATAGGTTTTTGAAGATGTAACACGATATATCACTATGCTACAGGTAGCACGCTAGCCTTATTCAATATTATAACTTCTATACATGCACATAAAAAGTACTATAAATAATATCATTAGTTTTATAATTTTATAATTTCAAATAAAGTAAGGAGTTATTTTCCACTTATCTGATACTTTTGACTCAATTGATTATTGGTCAATCTGGACTACTCTCCTAACAAACTCTTACTATTCTTTAATTAGTCAACATTACGTTAACGACAGAGTGACACTGCTTATTTGCACTTATTTTTTTCCGGGCTCTAAATATAACTAAATTGGGCCTGGTTCTTCTACTATTTATTCCAACTATTCAGCCCACCAGGCCTAATATGAAACAACCAAAATCTTTGCCTACTACAGCGTCTCTCAAACCCATATTTCATATCCAAGATTCAAATAGTCAAAATTCATAATTCCAAAATCTGAAAATAGACCCTTTATAAAACATCACTTTATAAATTTTTTCAGAATGAAAGTTCTAATAGTTAAACAAAAAATGCCTATGGATTGGGATTTTTGACATTTCCATCCTAAATGCAAAAGCATAATTAGAATTTGATAATCCAACGCATTACATTTTTTCCTTCATCTTACACGATTTTTAAATTTATTTGTACAATATGGTATATATTTACATGGTACTTTATTCTTTTAATTTGTATAATTTGTATAAATGTTGCCAATTAAATATTGACAGAATACTAGCCACTATATGTCACGACCAAAATTAATACATGAAAATTCCAATTACACACACACAATTGACACAAACACTAATTACACAATATTTAATTTAATGTAAAAGAACAAGTTCTAAATTGATAACCTTCTTCTAGAAAACTCCAAAACCCTAATTCCCGAATACTTTTACTCGCGCCGCCTATCTTTTCTTCATTATGATCAAGTGCTTCTACTGATCATTTGGTAATAATTTTCTCATATTTGTTCGAAGTAATAGCCCATCTAAAGAACTAGATTAGTTGTATGAATTCTCTCTTTTTGTCACTTGAAAATTAAAATGATTATTTGTAAGATCTATGAATGATATTGTAGCTTAATTCATAAGAAAACTATGCACCATTTAATGCCAGCAAGCATGTATATTTTACAAACAAGATTAATTTCATGGCTTTATGCAGACAACTTTTAGCATTTCTATATATGATGGTTTTATAGTTGTGAAATCAATTAAATCCTTCTTTTCCCTCTACATATAATATTGCCTAAAGCAGTACTCCCCTTGGCCAAGAAACTGACATTTATATTAGACTGTACGTAATTGAATGTTATCGATCTATGTGATTTTCTTCTTTGAGTTGGAACTTGAACTTTCCTCCCAATTTTTTGCGTGCAAAAGAGGTTGTTCTATTTGTTGAAAATATAAGTGGATCTGATAAGCTTCGGACTCAAACCCGTTAAGGGTAATTGCATCATTGGCTCACTGTTAGAGATAAAAGGAGCAATTAATACCTCCACCTTTATCTTTAACCCTTGTTACCGATAGAAATTTTTTAGACAATTAATGTATGTACAGTAGACACAGTAGGTACAATAGGGATACGTTAGAGATTATTTTTGTATAAAAGGCTCACAGTAGCCACTGTAAAAATGAATGTTGCTAATAAAATCAATTTCCAGCATCTCTCTATTTCATCTCTAATTCTCAACACTATTCTCCCAACTAACTGAAGGTAAATTTATTCTTTATTTTTTTATAAATCTTAAACATTATAAATGATAAGAGAAGTTTGTAAAAGTATGAAATTGTCCGATCAAAAATAATTAATGAGGAGAAAACATGAAAGGATGGAAATAAATTTTGTTGCAAATATTGTTAGAAAAAATAACACAAATGTCCAACTTTATATCTTACACATATAATTCCCATACAAGTTTTTTTGTCACAAACCTACAACAGCTACCGAATTTCTCATTAACCTTCTAAATTTTAATCAACTAAACAAGAAATAGGAAGAAAAGGAAAGTTAAATTTATTTTCTCTCATTAATCATCCAAACATAAAAAGTTAAATATATTAATCTTCCTTTCTATTCCATTCCATTTCTTTTTATTCTCCCCTCGCCTTCCTTCCTCTACTCTCCATCCAAACAAGGTGTAAGAAGTTTAAAAACTCAACCCTCTATGTTTTTAAAATAGTAAGAATTTTAAAAAATTACTTGGAGCGTTTAACCAAGAAAAAAAAAACTTCATCAACATTTTGGCATCCGTTTCTATAAATTATACACCTCCAGCTGGCACAAATCATACCTTTATTTTGTTGCTATGCATTTAGATGAATTTTGTGACTGCATTAATTATACGGTGCCTTTCTGAAATAGATTCATTGAATGATAGAATTTAAGATTATCTTTTTGTATAAAGATATAGTTTTTCGAAGTAGTTACATTGAATATTGTCTTTCTTTTTGAGTAAAAAGGCCAGAGGACCGTTCCAATTGATTGAAACATAAGGTTAGGTTACATACTACCAAGAGTTATGAGACAGAGCCTCAGCTCAACCATAAGCGCAAAATAGAAAGGTTTAATAAGCAAGGTAATAGAGTGAAACCAAAAGCAAGAACAGTTTAGAAAGAAAACGCTCCTCTCACTAAACAAAACATAAGTAGGATAAAATGTCTAGTTGTAATCCATAGGCTAGTCAGAGTCTTGAGTTCTTGAGTGTGTGCAGATTCAACCAGCACACGTTCAGGAGATAGAGAGCTCCGCATCTCAGATTGCAGAGGGATGCATGTGGTTAATGTCTGTGGGCATCCAGTGCGCCAAGACTTCAGCTGTAGCACTATTTCCACCTGTCCAAAGAGAAGCCCAATGAATTATTTGACTAACTCACATTCTAATCGTCTCACAGGAGGTATGATCAAAGCAAATGGAATTACGCAATTTCCATATAGTCCATGCTAGTGCCCCAAAAGCACTAAGAAAAGCATTTTTGTATGGTTGAGTAGATATATTGTCTTTCTTACCAGATTCATTAAATGATATAATATAACCGTATCATTTGTAGATATAACATTTTAGAAGTAGATATATTGAAAAGTGATGAATAACAAGTTGCGTAGAATTAGTAAAGCAAAAAATTGACGTGACACATATAACGTGTCTGATTACTTTTGTTTTTTAGAATTTAAGTTAGTTAAAACAATAATGAAATTATACTAAAATAATATTACAATATAAATTATAATAATTAAACAAGCAATGTTATAAAATTAATCACGTGATGTAACCGAGTTACTGTGCATGACAGGATGTAATGTGTTATTTTCGATCGAAGGGAGACACTTTATACGAATGAACACATGAAACATGTTATGTGACTGACACACGTAATGTTATGTAATCATAACTTGTCTTGATATAAAATTAGTTACTGCATGACTAATTTTTTCACTGTGTAGCAACTTGATACATGAGTAATGCTAGAAGAATAATATAATTAACTAATAAATAATAAATTGCTAATTAGTAGCGCTCTCACACCATATCTCCCCACTTTGAAGAATGAGATTTTTTATGAGGAAGGTGAAAGAAGAATGAGATTGGCAAAGTAAAGAATGAAAATTGCAAGGAATATGTAGTTCTACTATGTTTAGAAAACAATTTTTTTTGAATAAATATTATACCACGATCGATTTACTAACGGTGAGATAAAATTAAACAATTTCGGATGCAAAAAATAAAAAAAGTTGGAATACAAATTAAGCTATTCCGCCTTACATATCTAACAGATGAACGAATCAATCCAAACTTCCATTTAATTTCTTGAACACATATCATATGTAAAAGTAGCGGTTTTGAACTCTCTCTCTCCAAACCTTAAAAGAAATCTTTAAATACATTTATTTGTGGTGCATTCAAAGGTTTAATTCTAAAAAAAATATCAAACAAGTTTTATTGCATGCATTTTCCCATTCCCAATCCCAAGAGACAGGTATACAGAAGGAGGGTTAACACCTTAATTCCCATGGATTTAGATATGACCAATCTCACTTGACCTAAAACCAGAAACTACCTTTTCTATAACAAAACTTCTTTATGTTAGTGGTTTGCATCATAATGTTTTCGAAAAGATATCTTAATCACTGAATATTATTTTATTCTTGCATCCATTCAATTCTTCTTTCCAAAACAAAACGGATACAATAAAATGTGCTACATAATACATAGATCAAAAGTTTTTTTTTTGAAGGTTGACAGCTTGCTGCCAACAATATATTGATAAGAAAAGTTTATTTGCACAGAAAAATTACCGAAGCCAGTAATTTGTCTACAACATAGATCAAAAGTTATTGTGCTTCAATTTCAATATGGATGAATTATTGAAGATCAGAAGCAACTGCATTCCAATTTTGTGTGTTTTGAATACAATCATAATAATTCTAAGATCACCATATAAGATAATTTTTTTTAATGTGTAATATAAACTCTTGAAAAGAAAAGGTGTCAAGTAAAATCTGTATATTTATAGATGCTCTGCTTTCTTGCATTCCCAATGAAAAGGTATGTATAGCAGTATAGGGAGGGAACACCATGGATTAAGATATATATTATATGCGAGTCTCACTTAATTGACCTAAATTTTTGTTGATGCAAGGTCGATCTCTTTATCTTTTTTTGTGGGTATATATGTACATATTTCATGATTTAACTAATGGTAATCCGAATTCCTATGTAAGAAAACAGAGCATCTAAATAATTTTAATTACTTGGCACCTTTTGTATTCAAGAGTTTGTATTATACATAATTACTTGGCACCTTTTCTTTTCAAGAGTTTGAATTATTATCATTTATAGTGATGTTAGAATTATTAGGATTGTATTCAAAACACACAAAATGAAATTGCAATTGCCTCTGATTTTCAATAATTCATCCATATTGAAATTGGCACACAATAACTTCAAATCTACGCATGTAACTAGCTTTTTTTTATCAATGAAAAGATATAAGATGACATATTTCTACCTTATCCTAAAAAAAAAAAAAAACTTCAAATCTATGTATTATGTAGCACATATTATTGTATCCTTTTGGTTTTGGAAAGAAGAATTGAATGGGTGCAAGAATAAAATAATATTCGGTGATTAAGATATCTTTCGAAAGTATTATGCTGTAAACCACTAACAAAAAACAGTTTGGTTACACAAAAGGTGGTTTTGGTTTGTCTGGTTTTATTACAAGTGAGATTGGTCATATCTTAATCCATGGGCATCAAGGGTGTTCCCTCCCTAAATATATCTGTCCCTTGGGAATGAGAAAATGCAGGAAAACTTTTTTTGATACTTTTTAGAATTAAACCTTCGAATGTACACAAATGTGTATCTTGAAGGTTTTTCCGAGATTTGGAGAGAGAGAGAGAGAGTTAAAAAACGCTACTTTCACATGTGTTCAAGAAAATGGAATTTTGGGCTAATTTGTTATCTCTTAGGTATGTAATGCTGAGCAATTTTACTTTTTCTTTCAAATTTTATATGTTTTTGTACCTGAAATTGTTTAATTTTATCTCATCGTTAGTAAATGGGATATAATATTCATTGAGGAAAACTTTTTTTTTTTTTTTTTTTCTAAACTTAGTAAACATTTTCCTTACAATTTTCTTTCTTTTATATATGCTACTAGTAGCATTGATAAGCGTAAAATACATATAAAATACATATATATTTATTTATGTTCGATCTATGTTTTACGATGAAAATACTCTGAATATCTTGTATTTTGGTATATAAAAGACCTATATTGCATCATGAATCAAAATATTACATTTTCTTGCTTTAAAATGCAGAAAAACGTAAAAACAACATTCTGTACTTAGACGGATTTTTGAAGAAAAACAAGCCAATGTGACCCGCACTGCTGTCAGTGTGGGCCGCACTCACTACTTAGAAAAATTTCCAACATTATGCTTAACCAGGAGAAAAGTCCGAGCGTAATGCGACTCGCACTGACCCCTAGTGCGGGCCGCATTGAGGACTTAGCCAAATTTTCAACCATTTCCGGAAAGAAGGAATAAAAGACTAAGCGTAATGCGACTCGCACTGACCCCCAGTGCGGGCCGCACTTCGAAGGTGCAAATGTTAAATAAGGAAACTAACCCCCAATGCGACCCGCAATGACCGCAGTACGGGCCGCAGTCAGACTCAATAAAGCAGTTTCGCTATTTTTGAAAAGCCATATCATGCCCGGTTGGCAAAGTTAGTGGTTCTAACTATGGAGAACATGTGGGATATTGTTCCCCTCATTTCTAGGGCATATAATGGGCTATATAAGGAGGAGAATTCTGCTTATTTAGGATCTATCTATCAATCATTTCATATTCCACATCTCTTTTGAGCTAAGGTGAAATTAAGAGCTTAGATTTGGAGAAGAAGAGCAGAATTCTCAGAGCAAAGCAAGTGATCTCCATTGTTGTAAGGGTTGTAATTATTTTCTCTTTCAATTTCTCTTTGTTTTAGCCAAATTTGTAATAAATTTTCTTTGTAAGTTTTGCATCTCTATGAGAGTTTAACTTCCTCTCTAGGGTTTTAGGTCAATACATGAACTTGTTTGATTCTATTCTATTCGGATATTTGTTTTTATGACGATTGTTTAATTTGATTGTTAATTTCTATGATTTATTCTTTGTGGTTCTCATAATTTGTGCTTGAATTGTAGTTATCCTGCTTTAGGTATTTTAGATTCTAAAGTAGAATTGATCATATAGGATAGTATCAATTATGTCACAAAGCCATTAGGATTTAGGTTAAGAGTATACAATCTTTTAATTTAAGCCGAAACTACAGGAATTAAGGTTAGGGTTTAGGTTGAGACCAAATTGGTAAAGTCAAAATCCTAAGTCGGGACATTTTGAATCAACTTAGAAATTGGTATGAGTTGCTTTGGCCAGCTAAACCATTAAGTACCAATATCTAAGGAGACGATAGACTAACAAAGAGCTTCATGGTCTAGATAAATCAAGTTCTTTAGGCACATTATTAATTCACGGAAGTAACCCTTTTTAACATATTAGGTTAGAAACCCCATCATATCAAACATGAATTTAAACAAACCGAGTATATAGGATTAAACAAGGAATTGTAGACCGAAACTCCTAGATTCTCCAATCTTTGATAAAATCCTAATTCCACTTTACTCTTTCTTTATTTTTGTTTAAACCTTCAAACTCCTTGGGTATTGAACTCACCAACCTTAGGATTTTAGAAAACAAACATTAAAACGAACTTTTGAACAAATAAATTCTGATTTTAATCAATAGAGTCGAAATTAAAATCTCCCTTTGTCTCTTGGATCGATACTTTTTATACTACATTGATAGGTTGTGCGCTTGCAATCGACCAATCTTTGAGTATTAGGTTTATAAATTTAAAAGTAAAAGATTGTAAAGTTATAGCAAAAACCCTATACAGAAAATACTCAACAGGCATTCTTCAAAATAGGGGGGGGGGGCTTGCTATTTATGAATATATATATATATATATATATATATATATATATATATATATATAGTGACTAATATGATTTCAGTAGCATATGGGCCGAAGTGCTTATGGTCCAAATTTGAAATTTTAAAATCTAAAAAGTCGATCTAAACGTTAGATGTGTTCTCCATATTGAAATGTGCTTGGAGACCAAATTTCACATTTTTTGAAATTTTTTTGCTATTTATTAAGGCACTTTGAAAATCGCTGATCCAACGGTGGCACTGTTGGGTTAAGCCACCGTTGGATCAGCGATTTTCAAAGTGGCTTAATAAATAGCAAAAAAAAATCCAAAAAATATAAAATTTGGTCTCCAAGCACATTTCAATATGAAGAACACATCTAACGGTTCAGATCGACTTTTTGGATTTTGAAATTTTAAATTTGGACCGTAAACACTTCGTCCCATATGCTACTGAAATCATATTAGTCATTCTATATATATATATATATTAGTTATAATTAGTTAGCTATAATGTTTTTTTTCTATCATTTGTCACGTATAAAATTAATTTGCATGGCTCATATTACAAATTATGAAAAATTTCAATCATGTGCTCAAGATTCAATTTTTTTTTTTAATTATTTGTACTGGTATCTTTTCATCTTCTGTATAGTCATCAGCGGTCGGTGCACTGCAGTCTTCAGTTTTAAAAAAAAATATATATAACATAGTAAAGAGATGATGTCGCATACCATTAATTCCAAACATGGAGATATGTACATTAATTTCTTCAAAACTCAAAATGTTTCAAAAATCTTGTTTTGAGCTCGTGAGGTCAAACTTAGAGATTTGTTATCTTTACAATCAGGATGGATTAAATTTATGGGTTAAGCCTATGATCGGAACCATATCTGGACAAGAATTCAATAGAATTCAGTAGAATAGAGTTTAATAGAATAAATTTGAATTGAGTTCTGATTATTAGAATAAAAATTGGAATGAGAAAGAATTTAATTGAAAAATTAACTATACAGTCATAAAATTGACACTATTTACAATGAGTGCCACATCCTAAGGTTTTTCTTTCATATTGAGAAATTCACCGAGTAATATTGAAAGAGTATATAAAACTAACGACAACAGAGAGGAGAAAGAGATAGTGTGCTTATCGGTAGTTTAGAGAAGTATTTTGGTGTGTCACCTTCTTTCACTAGTGAAACAAGAAGAGCGACGAAAAAAGGGAGAGGGCGCGAAAGAACGAACTTCACAGTTGCCAAATCATTTCTCCACAAATCCCATAGTTTTTCCAAAGAATTCACGGCGATTTGAAGAGAAAAAAGTCGCACCAGATTGTTTCTTCTTTGTTTGCCTTTTTCATCCGATCAGTGAATTTGTAAAGCGAATTCTATTTAGCGTTTGAGGGAGAAAGATTTGGTTTTTTTTTTATGCAAAGTCCATGAGCTCAACTTACCAACAAGTCTATTACGCTCTTAGAGTGTTTGATTTGTACTAAATTGAATTTTTTTTTTTTTATGGTTGGCATAAATTAGTGCTAACAATTTCATTGATAAAAAAATATATACACAAGATCCTAAAGTTACATACTAATTACAAAAATTATATATTTACATTTCTCTATTTATCCCGTACTCATCCATTGGATAATTTCCATAGCTATATAATTGACAAGGCTATGTACTAATTTTCTTTTACTAGAGAATAGGCTTCTATTCCTCTCCCGTTAGAGAGCCCAAGCCTCCGCCGTCCAAATAATATTCCAGCCAACCCTTAGCCTAGGTGTTAGCTAGGTTACGACCCTTGATCCAAACTTGAAGGATTCTACTCTCATTCTCAATCACCACGTTGTGATGAGCTCCAAGCTCTTCCAGAAACTCCTTGCGAATGGGCATACCCACATTAGGTGATCTCTTTTATTTATTAAACATCACTTTAAAAAGTTCCTCAGAATTAAAGTTCTAATAGTAAAACTAAATTTGTCATACTGCTAAAACTTTTGGTTTGGAATTGTTGACTTTGTTTGCCTAATGCAAATACATACATTATAATTTAATAATCCAATGCATTACATTTTTTTCCGTCCTGCATAATTTCTAAATTTGATAGTACATTCTGGTATATATAATATATTACATAGTTCTTTATTCTTTTGATTAGTGTTAATGTTGCTTATTTTTGACAGGAAGAGCCACTATATATAGGAGTCAAGACAAAAATTAATGCAGGAAATTTCAGTTGCACACACTGACAATTCACAATTATAGTGAAAAAGGAGAAAGTTCTAAACTGATATTCTTCCTCTGGAGAACTCCAAAACCCTGATTACTTCGGATGCTTTTACTCGCGCGACCTCAATCAATCTCGTTATATATACAGACTTAAATCCAATGAATTTCTCTCTCTTGTCAAATATTTTTATTTTTCTAGCTCTTCCTTTTTTTCTTTTTTTATGGTTGTGTCGACCACAAATACATTGATAAAAAAGATTTATTTACAAAATTTTGTATCTCCTCTAATAACTCCCTCTCCTATATATACAAAGGAGCTAATAGACCTCCTCGTACCCAACGAGGGTTGGGTTAACCTACCCTAAATAAATGTTAATCTTCCAGCTACTTATCTCGGTGATTAACCGATGTACCATTTTCTATTTTTTTCGGAAAACAATCTCCTATTCCTCTCCCGCCATATAGTCCATGCACCTGTCGCCTATTTTTCTAGCTCTAACGAAGACACTTCATTTTGTCCTGACGCTTGCTCATTTGGTAATAATTATCTTCTAGTACTGACTTGAACTAGTAGCCTATCTATAGACCTAGATTAGCTGCATGATATATTTTTTTTTTACTCAAGAGAAAAATACAAGAGATTATTTGTGTAAGTTAATACAAGAGAAAAATACAAGAGATTATTTGTGTAGCTTAATTCATGAGAAACAAACTTAAGAAGCAACAATCTGACACCGGCTCCTAAGGATTGTGAGAAAGATGAATCTCCATAGATTAATCTAGGGATGTTAAGTGCTTTTCTTTGCAAAGCAAATATTTGTTGTTATTTTTTATTTAGACTTTATTATTCTTATGATTTCATGTTCTGTACGTGATTTTTGAACTTTAAAATAATATTGATATGTGCTGTAATACTACTCTAAATTGCTACCTTTTGTTCATCCTGATTATTTTTTTCTTGCGTATTTCGGTCCAACATCACGTCAGTTAGTGCATGAATATGTAATACATGCTAAGGTTACTGAATGCAAAGGTCCTCAAACTAGCATGTTTTACGAATCATAAGGTGTAGGAATGCATTTAGAGCATGTCGTATATATGCATCTAAGCATCTTACATGTTTGGTTACTGCAAATATATATATATATATATATATATATATATATATATATATATATATAGTATGGCTAATATGCTTTCGGTTGTATTTCGGCTGAAATACAACCGAAAGCATATTAGCCATACTCTATATATGTGTGTGTATAGTTGTCTAAATATTTATTAGATCATTAATTATTAGTAGTATCAATTTACTCAATTATCACCTCCATCATATATATATTTGTTTTTTTTAACGAATATATATGATGGGAGTCATGCAATCCCTCAAATTTCATGTATAGAGACACAAGTTGTGTCAATTTTACATGGAGTGGAGAGTTTATTAAGTAATGGAAATAATAGAAATGATAACAAGGACAAAAAGAAAAGAAAAAGAAAAAGAAAGAAAGAATCCGCTTTAGCTAAAACCCAAATAAAATTGCAAAGTGAAGGAGCAGTTTGATGTCGTTGGTAAAGCGCTCTTAATTAGTCGCTGATCTCAATTTATAGCCGAACCAGTTATCAAATTCTTAAAAATAGGTTTAATTACATACGCAATATAAGGAGCTAAGTTTGGACGAGTCAACTTTCCATAAATGAAAATTCTATTAAAACAACAGAGGCACGTCATTACTTCCGCACACTTCAATCAAGCTTAGGTCGACACTTTCCAAATTTAATGTATAGTACATATTTCCTTTTTAAGAAAATTTCTAAAATAGAAGTGGTAAAAGAAAGGAACCGACTTCAATTCTCTCTCATCTATATAAGTACACAATATTAGTAATTGTAATAAACCTCTCCATATCTTTCTCTCTTCTACTCTTCAAAATTTGTGGAAAAAAAGAGAAATCAATAAGCAGTCTCAAGGAATTTGCTCAAGAGATCCAATTTCCGACAAATTTTGTTCCCAACTTGTTTCATCTGACGTACGTCATTAATCTAAGCACTTTGTTTCATGTATTATTATGTTTACTTTTCTTATATATTTTTTTGTTTTAGAGTTGTTTCTACATGGACTTATGAATGCTCAATACCCAATTAATATAAGCATCTCGATATTTCTGTATGGTTCCCAAAACTTTTGAACAAAAAAATAGTTTGAGAATTTATTGTATGTTTGTTTTTTCTGTTTTTTTTTTAAAGAAAAAATGGATTCATCAAATCATTGTCAAATCATGACATATTTTTTTTTATCCAAAGTAGCATAATCAGGGAATTTCCCTATTTTTTTATTTAAAGCCTCAACAAGAGAAGAAAGGTATGATGATATAACCAACCATCAAAATTAATATTTTCTGCCCAACGTTAACTTTTTTTTTTTTTTTTTTTGGAATTTTTTTTAATTTGTAGACTAATGAACACTTTAAACTAACTTGGTTGAGTATGTGTTAGGAGATTTTTTTTTTTTTTTAATTTGTAGACTAGTTAACTCTTTAATTCTGTATTTATTTTAAACCTAGCTATTACACCACCAGATTACTTAAAATCCTATTATATGCGCATTATTTTCCTTTTAGTTTTGGAACAAATTTTTCTTTGAAAATTTAAATCTTTGAGGCACAAATTTTAAATGTTTTCTTCTAGCTAGGTTGAAATATTCTCAAAATTGCCCAATTTGGTTCATTAAGTCAGGTTTGAATTTTCTTGAAGATTTCCTCTTTTGAAATCTCAAAATCTGAACTACCGTTAAGGTGTGTAATTATGGGTAGCTAGTTTATTTTTGGAATGAGAACTTTTTTTTAGCCATTTTGATCTTTGTTTAACCAGTAAAGCGCTCTGAGTCGCTGATCTCAATTTATAGCAGAACTAGTTAATTATCAGATTTTTAAAAATAGATTTAATACATGCGCAATATAAGGAGCCCTATATATCAAAGAACATGATGAGGTTGTACGCGTCATTACTTCCGCACACCTCCAAATAATTATGCCATCTATATATCAGTTAATTAGATGCATTAAAAATTCAGAGTATATTAGAAAACAAACAAATTTAGACGATAACTTTACTTTCCAAAATTATAATTAATTAATAAGACTATATTTTAGTTATATATTGGTGAAATATATTAATATATCATTCCTCTGTGTAGACACCCGCAGGCATAATTAAGGTATTCGAATAGAAGAGAGAATATGCAGACAATCAACTACGCATTTCATGTCCCGGAGACGACTTCACACAATGTGCAACAACCATACCGTTTGGTTCATCTGTGGAACCCATCATATGGAGCATCAGTACTCATAACATCACCGTACATGGGAACTGTACTACATCCATCATATGGGGCAATTACTGCACCTCTGTCCTTGCCGCCTTATCATACACGCCCACAATATTTAGCCTATGTACCATCCATGCATTACAATTTACCCTCACCGCAACATCATCCCGTCACAGTTCCAATTGGTCCCCATCAGGCAAGTATACCTGGGTGGCAGAGAAGTGCCAACATACCTCCAAGGCATAACCGTGGCTACATACCATCAAGGCAACGCCGTGTCAACATACCACCATGGCAACGCCGTGCCATACCACCCAGACAACACCGGAACTACATGTCAGTTATTCAAGGTGGTCCAACTCCGCATTCTTATGCAGATAGGGTGCAACCACAGCCGTCAAGTGAACCAGAGCTTGTGATTTTTGACCCACCACCTCAGGTGCTAGAAACAGACGACGTGATTCAAGGTGGTGGCACCCCTGCAGCCGAGCACGCACTCAAATCCTTGCCATCTGTTATAGTTCCGTTGGATGATGATGGTGCAGATTGTGTCATTTGTTTCGATAAGATGTGCTCGCACGATGATAAAGACATTACAAAGCTGCCTTGCCACCACCTTTTCCATAGACATTGCATCGTGCATTGGCTCAGCAGCAACAACACCTGCCCCATCTGTCGTTTCATGCTCCCCGTAGATGAAACAACAAATCAAGCGTGATGGAGATTTGGCGAGTTAGGGGCCTGCTTATGGTGTGGTTTTATTTAAATTATTAGTTTTATGGAGTTTAAATGCACTCTTTTGTTTTCATTTGGTTGCGCTACCAATGCCAATTTATAAATTTATGTGTAAATTATGCAATATTTAATATTTGTTAGAATTTCTATGAACTGAATATTAATTTGTGATGTTATATATCCCCATTTTACTTTAGTATTAAAGAATTATTAGTTAGGAAAGTGTTCTGTTGTGATATGACAACATGATGTAAAATAATAGTTACTTTTCTCGATTATTGCTTAATTTCATTTTTTTCTGTAATGGAGATTGATATTGATGGAATATCCAAAGCTAGAAGATAATAAATAGAAATAGTATATGTGACCAATTTTCTTTTTACAATAGAAGATATTGATGCTCTTATACATTGCGTAAGAGCAAGCATCAAAGAAGTTTCAAATCATAAAGGGGATGCAAAGAGAAAAGAGTCACTTTTAGGGGGAAGATTAGGTCGTAAGAGAGCAAATAGGAAAAATTAATTAGAGTATCAATACGTACTATGTTTCTATCCTCCTTGTAAGAAAATATAATTTCCGACATTATTCAAATTGGCATCAAAACATAGTTGTTGTGCTCGATAATTATTGGCTTCAATACGTACACCACAGATCCATTGACATCGATCCCTTATAACCAAATTACTGTCACTTTGAAATATTACAGTCCAAACTACATTTACTAATCGAATTGGTGAACCAAATAGAAAAGATAATGGCTTTGTAAAAAAAAATTCATTAATGAGTACAAAATGAAAGTGAGCCATTGCTCACTGACCTTCAAAGAAAAAGAAAGGTAAAGTCATTTTTACTGATCTGATAGAACCTGCAATATAAAGTTTGGTCTTCTGAGATAAGGAAGGGTTCATCATGGCGTTCTCCTTTCAGAGAAGATACTTTGCTAAGACTGAATTGCGTTTGTGCTTTAGAGTTTTGCAAGAGAAAGAACTGTTGCATTAGAATAACAGAGAAGAACATATTAGACATTTGTAGTTTTTTGAGTAAAAATAGGAGTCAAGCGTCAAACCCCCATTTCATTGATAAAGCGGTGTTACGTGAGTGATGTAGTGTACAGAAAAAAAAAATCAGACAGCCAAGTGGCAAAGTAAATGAGGAAGTGAAAATGCAACCTAAAATCAGAATTGGCAGTTCAAAAGGTTTCAATGCCAGAGTGACTAACTGCATAAATCTAGCTAAACAGGGAAAGACAATATGCAAAACGACAATATAAGATGAAAAAAAGAGAAAAAAACATGTTGTAAATCAAGTTTGTACGTCGGATACTGGTAAACCCTCCTGCACAGCCTTGTCAGTGCGCACTATACTCCCATTGTTCTTCAATTTGTGCCAGTAACTGTGCCACTGTGTTGTCCGTGTCTCTAAGGATCCTCGCACATAAAGGGTGATGAAGAGGAGAGGTGATGTTCTTTAAATACACAATTATTATAGCAGAGTGGAGATTCCAAAGAATTAAAACAGAGAGCGCAATTTTTTGCATGAGCATGCTTGTTTGCAGGTCCTGTGTCAATCATGTCTGACGGTATTAGCCCAAATTTCCGGGAAGCAGTAATAATGAGTCCTTTCTGGCACAATTCTAGAAATTTTTAAGAGATTAAACAATGAGTCCTTGCTGGCATCAAACAAGGCTGCTTCTGACAAGTACCGGGGCTTGCAACTGCAGCAGGAGGAACAAGCACATAGTATTCCGTTCATGCTATACAGATGAGTCTTGGAAGGAATAATGGCATGGGGGTACGTATTGGTTATATCATTAAAGAGGGGGATAAATTGATAATATATAAAACAGAAAATGTCACGGCTTGTAGCCTGGTATAGGTGGATGCTATGGCACTCAGTGAAGTGATGGAATTGGTCTTGCAGGAGGGTATTGGTTCTTGTAATTTTTATGCTGATTGCCAATACTCAGTGGAGGTGTGCACGAGATCCTACAACCCCCGATGGATGCGGATTGGACAGCTTCTAGAGAGATATAGCAAATTTGGAAAAGGTTGAAAGAAAACAAGGAGTTCAAGTGTCAGCATATTGACAGACGTCACAATGAGGTGGCCGACATTCTAGCAAAAAGAGGGAGGATTGAAGGATGGAATTATACTGGGTATTCGTATCCAATGTTTCCAGAGACATTAAATTAGATTTGATGTGTTTACTGTTTGTTTTGGCTTGGATGTATCAGGAATGCAATATAGGTTATTAGTTCCTGTAACTGCCTACGGCGGTTTGATGGGCATCGAACTGAATTTCAAATCGAAGCCATCCGATTCGCATTAACATTCGTACTAATAAGTAATAACTCTATAATTTGCACTGATCAAGTTTGCACAAATTTTGATACGGATCAGACAGCTCCAACCGGATATCGAACTGCCACCACTCGGTTTTGCATCAGGTAGTTTAGTATCATATCTAGATCCACAAAGCAATGGGACCAAACATTACCCATTTGGGTTTCAAATTGAATCATTCTCAGTAAAATAAATAACTGTTAAGAAAGAAGAACTTTATCTCTCCTATTAAAGCCCGCTGTTTTGATAGGCTAGGAAACTATTTCCTCATAGGGCATGGCCCAGAAAAACATATTTGATAGACGATTTTGATGCGTATAAAATTCAAAAGATGAAAATAACCAGCGAAATAAGCCTGTACTCAAATTACATGTTCATCTTAGCTTGTCTTGAATAAATTCCATAAAAAATATGACAATGTATAATATGTAAGAATGTGATTTAGATTTATTCGCACATTAAGAAAATAGCCAGGGAAAGGTTTTTAACTATGATTGTTGTAGTTTGTGCTAATTTCCAAATTAACACTATTATAGCTCAACCTACAGTAGATTGAGGTAAATATATTCAATTTTTTTTTCTTTTGTTATGACTTATGACTAAGAATTAGACTAATATTCAGCATGCTTTTTTTAACATGTCATTTCCGGTCGTTATAATTAGTTCTCCACATTCTTTTGCAACATATCATTCATTAAATGAATTTCTTAAAATATGTTAACTGAACAATTATTGATGCATTCTTCACGGATGTAACTAATATGATATAAAAAAAAAAACATAAGATACTATGATTCACAAGGGTTCCAAACCAAATGGTACGGCGAGCAAATGCTCTGAAAATATTGGGCAACATGCCGACATTTTGCGTATATTTGTCTAACAATAAATCAATTTAATCAAAATTTTCATTAAAATTAAACCATCTTTTAATTATTTATTTAACACCCAATTCTATAAATGGCTCTTAGTCATATATGTGCTAATGTAGTTTGAGATCATTTTCTGCTCATTCGGATACCATTGTCATATAATTAAGTGCTATGTTTTCAAACTCTGAACCATATAAGTCATCTCTTAATATCTCCGCTTTGATTCAAAATTAATTAGTCTATGTAACCAAGTCCCCTAATCCCCCTAGGCCGTAGCTCTTTACTCTTGACTTTTTTTCAGCCGTTGTTCCCTCTCCTCTTTATCATTTTTCTCCGATTTTGTGTGCAAATAATTTTTTTCGCGGCATATGGTACAGAGAGTTCAAAATCAGTCATATGAGATTACCATAGTAACTAGATACGCGATTAATTCGCAAATTATTCGTGTTTAATTCGTTTTTTCGACGGTTCCGAATCAAATACCGAATAAAAAGAAAAAAAAAAGGAATAATATGTTGTATTCGCGAATAAAACGCATATGTTGAATCACGAGTTATTCGCAAATAAAACATTAAATTTTTTTATTACTTTTTTAGTGATTTTATAGAGATTTTCTTTTTGCTTCCTTGTGGTATCAAATTATTTCTAAATTATATCCAAATTATACCTGAATTATTTCTGAATTACGAAATTTTTTTATCACGCTGAACTGAACTTAAACTATTCATTTGTCACTATGGATATTACTGAATTCCCTGTGCAATCTTTTAGTGTTTTCGCTGTGTTAAAGTGCTCATTTATGTCATTTGTTGCACTACAAAGATATATGACGGGCAACACACCCACGTTTAACCTTTTTATGAGAAAAACAACTCCAATTCTATCCAATGTGCAATGGTTTCAATGATCTTAGTGAAGGATACATGTGTGAATCTCAGGGGCGGATGCAAGATTTCTCTCAGAGAAGACAAGAATCGAATTCAAATAGCTTATTAGGTTCAAATCCATCAACTAATTGGGTACAAATTTAACCTTAAATTTAAATCCTAATTGATCCAAATTTACAAATTACAATGCTCAAACTCATAATATAAATCTAATTTGAACTTTCAAACTTTCAAGGGGTTACAAATGCATTGGCGCTAAAAATTGTTAATATAAGATAATTTTCATTCTACTAGCGAGAGAAAAGTTCATCTAAAGGACAACAATTAAGTTTAGCTCTTTTTTTTTTTTTTGGTGTATTGTAAACCAATAGGGATAACAAGTACATTTTTGTTAAGAATTTCGTAACTTTTGAAGGATATGGTTAATGGAATTAATAAAGGACGACATTAAATTATTGATTCAGTTTCGATAATTCGACGTAGGCGTAGACCCTTCATAGCTGGATTAAGAAGGATTATCGAACATGTCTACACCGTAGCGCAATACGTTGGTTTCATCATCTCGACAGTGCTAAGGTGCAGGTTTCGAGTTATTTTCAAATTCCTCTAACTTATTTAATTATTGTTGTTTGTTTGTTAACTCCTTTGCTTATTGTTATTGCTTGCTTGTTTGTTTAGTTGCCAATTGGTTGTATTGTTCATGCTTGCTTGGTTGCTTGCTTTGTTGCTTGATTGGTAATTAGTTGTAGTTATGTTCTTGAATGTGATTTTGAATTGCATAGCATGAATGCATGAGTTGTTATATGGAGCATGAACATATATTCTAGAATTGAATTGTGACAAAAACTTAAAGAGTTTAGTGGGAAAATAATATTGTAGTATATGCTAGTGTTATACTTTTAGATTAAAACATCACGATGCATGATCATATATTTTTATAGCAAAAATCTGAAAATGAAGTTTGATTTTCAAATTTAGAATTTGGTTTTGAAACAAGACAAGATTTACATCGAGTGTTTGAGTTGCATAGCATATGCATAAATAATATAAGACATGAGTTGAACTAGAAATTTTGCACGATATACTTGTATGCATGATACATAGTATGATATGAACTATTTACGTGTTTTAAATGAAATGTGTTAAAGAACCACCAGATGTCTGAAACCTGACGATTATGTAGGCGTCGTATTCAGGGTAAGCTTGTAATTTCTGTTATGTAGGCGCTGAACTTGTAGCTCATAACAGAAATCGCATAGGCACTATATTCGGGGTAAGCATGCAATTTTTGTTATGTAGGCGCTGAACTTGTAGCGCATAACGTTAGTCATGTAAGCACCTTATTCGGGGTAAGCACATAATTTCAAGTTATGACTATAACGTAAATTGTGTAGGCACCATATTCGTGGTAGCGCATAATCGGAGTCTTGTATATACTTGGTTGAACCTCATACCTGAATCTTGATGGTCATGTAGGTGCTAAACTTGTAGTGCATGACCGGGATCATGGAGGCGATGTACTTGTAGTGCATGAGCAAGATATGGTTAATACCAAAATGGTTATCTAATATAATGATATTTTAATTTATCATGAATAGTCATGAGTAAATCATGACATAATGAAGTTATATATATCTTTAAAACTTAGATGAGTTTTTGCACATGAATATTTGAGCATTTGATATGATTTTGAGCATTGAATGATGTGAATCTATGTTATGTTACTTTATATGTGAACTTTAAGTTATATTTTTTTGAAAATGTCCGTGACCAGTTTATGCTAGTGTTGTAAATAACGGTATGCGGTCGTCGGACGGACAGGGTGCCGCCAAACGATTAATCGGTATGCGGCCGATTAATCGGAATTATGCGGACAATTTAACGTTTTTATTAAATTTATGTATATATATCATAATTTATTAAAGATAATTTATTTAACTCATTAAACTTATCAAATAAACTTAATTTAAGTTATTTTATTATTATAACATAACACTATACTTATTTTTTCGTAACACATAAGTATTTTGAATGTGTAAGTAACACATTTATTTAATGAAAAATAAATTTGAGAATTAAGTTTTTCAAATACTAATAACATATTATTTGAAAGAAAAAAAACATTTTAACATAAAATCACTAAATTTAATTTATGATAATAACATAATTTCATAAATAAACATGTCGTACTAATTGAAAAAATTACATTAGTAAGTAAAGAAAAATATATGGTATATAAATAATAGAAGAATTAATCAATTTCAAAATAAGTAAGAAAAAAAAACATATGTAAAAAATATTGGATGTATATCCAAGTACAAATAAAACTACAATACATGATTTATAAACCTTATTATCACACACTATCATAGAAAAAAAAAACAATGTGAAAATTCACTGGAATAAACGGAAAAAACGGGAATAAACGAGAATAAATGAGAATAAACAGGAATAAACGGGAATAAACGGCCGATTAAACGTTCGAAACCGTAAACAGTCGTCCGTTAACAGTGTGCGTAACGGTGTGGCCACCGTTTCCGTTTAAACGGCCGTTAAGGGCGTTTTTTACAACATTGGTTTATGCGATATGTTTAATATTTATGGTTTCAACATTGGTGCATTTGACATAATACATGACCATTTCATAATAGGAACTAATGTTAGAGTAAAGCATTAAGACACTACAGCAGATTTGGTTTTTAGCGTTGGTCTCTGAAAGTATTTTTCGGGAAATATTAATAAAAAAGCGAGGTTTTCTGGCGACAACGATTATCAGCAATTGTATCAGCAACCGGTAAACGCGCCGGTCGCAGAAAATAAAAAAAAATCGGCGACGACTCATCAGTGACCGGCACCAATAATTTTTGCGACCAATTTGGCCCGGTCGCTGAAAGTCTGCCCTAAAAAACCCGCGCCAGGACTCTGGGTTTATTTTATTTTACGCGTTATGTTATAGACAGAAACAAAAAAAGGACGCCGCGATGCCCTGACTCCGCCTGCGCGACGCCGCCCTGCCTGCTGGTAAGCACCGTTTTGTGCTGTTCTTGTTAAATCTCAAATTTGGTACTGTTTTTGCTTGCTGGGGCTGTGCTGTTCTCGTTAAATCCAAAATTGTTTGCGCCACTGGTTTTGACTTTTGTATGAGGGCCTAAATGTAAATTAAGTTAGTTTAGAAGGTTTACCATAAATATAAATTTATTCCTGTCAGATGGGTTCGACTGGAAACCGAAATGAGATTTTGTGAAATTGAATTTTAAAATTAGTAGTCCTAATTAGAAAGAAAAAAATTTAAAATTTGAAATGGTCTTGGACTCAACAGCAAATGAATAAAATCAAATTATGATTGAAATAAATTTTTCTAATTTGAGTCTTGGCTTGGTGGACTGTCTTACCCTTTGAGTATGCATTTAATAAAATTTGTACTAGGCCTTTCTAATTAGGCATTTAATAAAATTTGTAATAGGCCTTTAATAAAATTTATTAATAGAACATGCATAAATAAAATAAAATATGATCAATGAATTTAATTTTGAATGTGTAATTACTCTTGAATATAGAGAATTGTATGAGAAGATCAACATCTTTGTCATTCACTCGCGTCATAGGGGTTCGATACCGTTTTTTCTCCTTCGTTGCTACTCGCTCGCGCCGTAATTCGGTAAGTATTTAATTGACATTGAATTCGAGTATTGAATTGATATTGAAACCAATTGGGATTGAATTGGGGTTGAATTGAATTGGTAGGATTGAACCGGTATTGAAGGTGTAATTAGTAAATTAGTAATTGCTTGTTGAATTTGAGCATTGAACTTGGTAT
Organism: Carex cristatella; assembly: GCA_024447775.1. Lineage (NCBI taxonomy): Eukaryota > Viridiplantae > Streptophyta > Magnoliopsida > Poales > Cyperaceae > Carex > Carex cristatella. Next base: position 324,618 of record JAJHPF010000007.1, read on the forward strand.
CGAATTGGTGTACACCGGTCCTATGTAAGCCCCAATTGGTAATATTTGAATTGGTGTTATTTCATTGATGAAAGTTATAATTTAGAACTAATTAAGGCAAGGCTATCAGCGACCGGAATACATGGTCTCTGATACTTAGAGTATCAGCGACCGTTATTGGTTATCAGCGACTACAGTATTTGATCGCTGATAACTAAACATGACGTCACCAAATACTTTCAGCGACCAAAACAATGTGGTCTCTTGATGACGTATCAACGACTGGGATGACGCCATTCAACGACCGGGATATCAGCGACCAAATATTGGCATCAGCGACCAGTTTCACCGGTCGCTGATAATCCTTTCTACTGTAGCGAGACCAATGCATATTTCTTGGCATATTATTATTTACATGCTACTTGATTGATTTCATTTTTGCAATATGTTCAATTCTTGAAATTTTATTATCGATGTTGTTTTCTTTTATTTGAACTCGATGTGTTGTTTGGTTTCTGTTGGTTGGGTCTAAGAATAACTCGACTGGAACTGAATACCGCATTGAGAGATTTTCAATCTCTCACTTTTCCACTTCGGTGGGTTCCAGGTACAAAGCGCAAAACACAAAAACGAGTGTCGAACTAGAAGATTGCGGGACTTGCCACAAAAGATTTATTTGTTTATTTCATTAAATTTTTTAAACTTAAAAGTAAGACTTTTTTTCATGTATTGTGGCTTGTGTATATTTCATTGGTAATATATATTACATATATGATTGTGTAAGATGATTTAATCACCTTGTGTTAATCAGCGCAGCGGGTTGTCTGCGTCATTGTCGGGGTGTAACAGATGAAAAGATATATTTATCAATTCATTCTTTTAAATAATTAAATAAATATTATATAAACAAAAGAGGATAGAAATTAAACAACAATATTAAATTTTCAGAGAGAGATTGAATATTTTGATATTAAAAAAAAAAAAAAAAGATAGCTATTTTAAAATGTTTACACGGCCACACTAGAAATTCTCCGCTAAACAGTCTTTTACAAGTGTTGGCTGACCAACTGACTTGGCCCTCTGATGTATGACCCTATTATGTATGATAATCACAAGAATATTTACGTAAACTATAGTTGTAACTTTTAACAATTCAGATCTTGTCTTGTGAATGCCGAACTTGTTTAATTTTTTTCTTTCAAGATGTCCATATAATAATTATGAGGAAATTATCCTAATGTTGAATATGTTTCATACATACATCATCCATAATATTTTTTAACCTCCTTTTGTTTTGGCCCCTATGCGTACTATAAAAAAACATATATTTTTTTTTTGTAATTGGTTTGGGCGTGACATTATTTCTTGTTGCAGAACTTTAAAATATAAGAAAAAAAATTGAGTTAGTCTTTTGTCATATTAATTGAATGAGATTATTGCAATTACATAAATTATGTGTAGACTAATTAATTTGCGTTCTTGTGTCGCTTATTGATTATTTTTATTTCAGCTAATCATGCTTAATTGAAAAATAAATGTACGTCATTATTTTAGTGGCAACTAGTTACTTAACAAATGAGGTTTTTCTCACTATGTTTTGTGAAAAAACTTATATCATATATCATTTTGTATACTATAAATGTTTTTTTTTACAAAAGCTTCGCAAAGTTGTAAAGTTGTGAAAGTAGCTAGAATAATTTGTTGCTCTAATTTCGGTCCAAAATCTGAACCGCAGATCTCATTTAAGATCAACGCCTCACATTTTTCTCTGTCTCCGACCTTTTATTTCCAAAAATGCATGCTGATCCTCTCCAGTGATTGAAAACACTCCTAAACCCCCTCTCTCTGTTTTGCACTTTCTCCCCACGACCTCCCCACGACCCCACCTGTTCTAACCCCGACGTCGAGCTTGCGCCTCTGTTTTTTCTCAAGCTCTCTCTCTCTCTCGCCTCTATGGATCCAGCTCATTTTGGAGCCTCCGCGCCCCTCTCTTCTGTTTGTTTCTGCAACGATCCAGTGCTCAATTCAGAGCCTCCGCGCTCCTCTCCTTATTCTTTTCGCTTGGCTCCAAGAGCGAAATAGATCTTCGTGCCCCTCTCCTCTCTTCGTCTCTCTGGCGACCCAGTCACACTTCGTCGATTTTGAGAAACCCAATTGAAGTTGCTGTCGTCTTTCACATTGTAAAGAAATAATTCAAAGATAAGTACACAATTGGCATTTAAGAGATTTAAAGCCGTCTTTCAAATTTGACCATTAGTTGGTTGGTTAATTGTATACTTCTATGCATTGCTTAATTTTTGTTGAAAGATGTTTTTTTTTCTTATTCAAGGTGGGGAGGGGAAGACGAATGGGAAATTACAAGGAGTGGGAATCTCCTGTTGAGGAAACACTGGAGGTGTGTTAAGTACTATCATTCTGTACAGTAGGCTTTATCTTATTTTATATCGTAGTTATGAGTTTGTTTGTGGTATGTCAGTTTGAGTTGATTTCTGCATAATTACTGTCATACAATTGTATGGAATTACTATCATTCTTCATTAACTATTTAACAATTGTATGGTGGCGATGAGGGCTCGACAGAGCTTAGAAGCATGGCTGGTTCGGTGGTGGTCATGGCAGAGGGAGCAACTGCAATGGAAATTCCGTTCACTGGAGAAAGAGAAGAAGGGGAAAGAACCATGACAACTTTGCCCACGGGAGGAAATCAAAAGCAATCTCTTAGAAATGGAGAGACCAATAGGTTCCAATTCTCTACCAATTTTGTTCACTAGAGAGAAATGGAAAGACTTGGGCACGCGTCTTTGGAAATGAAGAGTCAGACTTAGAAAAAAAAATGTGAGGCGTTGATCTTAAATGAGATCTGCGGTTCAAATTTTGGACCGAAATTGGAGCAACAAATTCTGGTGCATTTGAACCCTCCTCTAATATAAATGTTGTTAATTCAATAAATCTCACTTTATGAAAACTCATGTCCATACTCCGTGTTTTAAAACTAAATTTTGCTGGTCTAAATATTAAAAATTTAAGTTCCCTCCTACTAAAATAGTGATAAATTTGTTTTTGTTTGTTCAATGTAGCTCTAAAGAGTAAAAGTGACAACGAGCTCTCTCATCACAAGTTGGGTCTAACTTGAACTTATTTGGCTCGTTCGAGTTACGAGCGAGTTGACTTTAGGGGTCCGAGCTAAAATCTCAGCTTAAAATTGTCACGAGCTGGACCGAGCTAGCTTGCGGGTTCGCTGGATCTGGTTGGACCTTGTTTTAAGAAAAAATAGATTCTACAAACTTTTTAGACCGAGTTGGACCGAGTTGAACAGTATAAAATGCACACAAGTTCATAAATTGATGCCTAACCGAGCTGGCAAGCAAGTTAGCCCCAGCTTGAACTCATTAATCCTTGACCGAGCAACTGGTGAGCAACTCGTTAACAACTCAGTCCAGTAATGAGTGAACTGTTAGCGAGCGAGTTAAATACAAATCACGATCGAGCCACGAACTATGAGCTTTTTTGCCACTCCTATCTGAGAGCAATGTAAAACTATAATATATGATACAATGAGAATTCAAAATGCCTCCATTTTAATGTTCTAATTACAACAATTCTCAAATTTATATGTTAAAATAAAATTATTAGATTTAATTTATATTATTTTCTCTATTTAATCTCGTCAATATTTCTAATGATCTATGAGGAATTTTTCAAATATAAAATCACGATCATCTTCTACGTAATTTTCTCTTTCAAATGAGATCCATGATGAAGTACCTTCAAGTTACAGCGTACAAGTATTCATATCACATCGAGCAAGTATTCATACCTAAGAAATATTCATCTCTAAAATGTCGAGTATTCTTCTCTAAATTATCAAGTATTTATACTTACTCATTAAAATGTGAATATTTATGTTGTAAAGTATTTTTGAAAAATCCACATATGTTTTTTAGACATTAATTACTTGGGGGACCACTACCGACCTGGGGGGACCCCAGATGTCCCTTAAAAGCGACATCTATGGAGACCACAAGCGTAAAAGTGCATGTGTAACCACGATAGAGACCACATGCAAAAAACAAGGACAAGCGTATGTGTCATCGCAAATGTCAACGCTGTAATTGTTGTAAATGTTCATTTATAAAATATCAAGTATTCATATTTATGCATTGAGTAAGTATTAATACTTGAAAATGTATGAATACTTATTCGATGATGTATGAATACTTGCACGCCAATTTATGAGTACTTGAATGACGAAGAACCCGAAAGTACTTTATCATGGATCTCATTTGAAAGAAAAAATTACGTAGAAAATATTCGTGGTTTTAAATTTGCAAAATTTCTCACAGATCGTTAGAAATATTGACTAGATTAAACAGAGAAAAAAAACACACTTCTAAAAATATGTAAAAGATCGGTGTATGACTAGAGAGAAAAGAAAGTTGATGTCCAATTTTTTTATTTAAATACTTGATCTTTTAGATATGAATACTTGATATATTATATAGGAATACTTGCGCAAATAAGTGATCACACATATGCGCATCAGTTGTAATTTTTTTTTTTAAATTTAAGTGGTCTCCAAATAGTTATTGTTTCCCTCAATTAGTTAGTGATCTTCATTGTACTTTATGTATAAGTTAGTTAGAAGTATATTTAGAGAATACAATGAAGGAGCAGTAATTAAATAAACGAAGCGGATGAGGGATGACTACCAACTGGTACGGAAGCATGAACCTTGACCACGAGCATTCAGCACGAATTTTCCGAAAGTGAAGTAAAAAAAAAAAGAAGTTACACGGATCAAGAGCTATGCTATGAAACCACCCCTCGGGCCTCGGCCCCTCCTCAACAGTGCCCCGTGCACAAATCCGAACACGTCACAGTTTGATCCCCTTATTCCCCTCCTCACAAAAGCGCGCTCCTGGGCTCAACACAACACATTATGTCCTGTCTTTAGCTCTCTCTGCCTTATCCTTCTTTTACTCAAAAACAAAAACCATGCTTTCTGGAGCTACGATCCTCTCCATTACTAATCCTGAGAAATGTCCATTTATCATGTCTAACGAAATTAAAGTACCTTGGGATAGAAAAAGAAACCGCATTTTTTTTTGGAGAACTAGCCTTTGGTCTAGTGGCTAAGGCATATGGTCTCTATGTGAGAAGTCATGAGTTCGAAATTCAGATGGGAGAATCCTTTGTTATAATAACAAATGTATTAAATAGTTGGGTGGCTTGACCTCCAACTTTACTCAAAAAAAAAAGAAAAGAAACCGCATTTTTTTTTCCAGAAACTAAATTATTGTAATTATACTTACCTAGCCACAGCTGCATTATTTACTCTGTGTTTTTTCTGGATAAAATAGTGTAATTTTTTTCTCATTGAAATTGTTTTAATATTTTATTTTTAATTTCTCTTGTTTTAAAAAGTTTTTCTTTTTATCATTTTAATAAATATTAGGAAATTATATATAATAAATTTTAAACTATTATTCATCACCAAATAGGAAAAAAAACTACCAAACTAGCTGGAAACTAAAAGAGAATGCAGGACATATCCAGTTTTTGACACAGCAGAGAGGAAACCTGATTTTAATTCTTTTGAAATAAAATAAAATAAGCCAACCTGATTTTGCTGCTCGGTCGATTCGATATCCAAGGTTGTCAGTCCTTAGTAATTGACTAGACCGGATGCATTAAAATTTTAACGAACCGCAGGACATATGAAATCCGGTTGGACGTGCGGAGTGCGGTGCGGCGTAATTTTACTATTGCCTCTCTGTTTCCAATATTAGCACATATAAAGGTTCACATTTAATGCTATATACCATGTACGTACAAACTTCACGATATTGAAGTACGAACACGCTTCTACTTTTCACGACCCTAGACGGAACGGTCGCAGCCTTTTAGGACCTGCCGCTGTTCGAGTGCGTATCCTCTGAGATATCTCAATTTTTGCGTGAACGACGTCTCCGGTGCAGTATTATTTAAGCTTTGAGATTCGCGCAGAACGTATTTGAACGATTGAGATATTCGAAAAAGTCACGCAAAGTTTGAGATATCTCAGAGGATGCGAATTCCCGCTGTTGTGCTCCGATCCAATCCGCTGTGTGATTTCGAGCAGCGAACTCATCCACGTGTGATGTTCTTATTTGTCTTGCTTGGGTGCGAGCCAATAGCTGTCCCCTGTTCGGCTGTTCCCAACTCGAACAACTCCCTGCAGATATTTGAATATATTTTTCTGTTGCTTTACTTCTGTATATATATGTAATACTTTTTAAACCCAGCTGAAAATGTCTGTCTACGATGAACACGGTTGTTTTCACAGATGATTAAAAATTTGAAATGCACTTGTTTGCGAATTCGCATCCTCGGAAATATCTCAAACTTTGCGTGATCTTTTGGAATATCTCAATCGTTCAAATACATTATGCACGAATCTCAAAGCTCAAATAATACTGGACCCTACGGTTCCCCGAATAGGCACCGGACACGTTGGTCACGAAAAAATTGAGATATCTCAGAGAATACGGACCCCTTTGTTTGCACGGGCAGTCCGCTGTCTTCTTTATCGATCTTATATCTACTGTTCTCCCTCTCTCTCTTTGCACTTGTATTTTTTATTCAAACCCCGTTGGTGCACTGATCTTCTCTCTGGAATCTGGATAATGGATATGAAGAGTAACGACATTACAGAATTACCCCTCATAAAGCGACAAATATGCGCGTTTCATTGAAACATTAAACGGATCCGCAGGTATAACAGAACAAAGGTTTTGTTTTTCCTTCAGATTTTAGTCATTTTACCGACTTAAATTGAAATTTGTTATATTTGGATCATTCTTTTCACACAACATCAACTTTATTTTATCAGTCAAATTATACCGATGGTCGCATTCGATCTAACAAGGCTGTGGCATGTGTATCTTGTCGAATGTGAGAGCACTGTTCTGCTATGGGAATATTTGCGTACTCCTTAGATATCAGTTTTAACAATTGGTATTAAAATAGGAATTTATATTTTTAATACTACTTGATCTGTTAACATTAGCAGTTGCTTGGAATTATCTTTTCTTCAAATGAGCACTTTAAGAGATAAAAAAGAATTCATGCTAAATGGTAGGTACAGCAAATGTCACTTGAGGCCTGTCAGAGTGGACCTCTGAAGAATGCACATTTTTAGTCTATAAATTTCTTTCCCGCTATTCCTTGAATTCCTCTTTTAACATTGGGCCGAATGAAAGCGAACCCTAACAAGACTGCCAAAGTCTTACATCGCCGGATGTCTTTCCCTCTTTAAGCTCTGCTTTCTCCCCTGCTCTCCTCTTCCGTTTTGTCTCCACCTTATTCGACTCCTCTGTACCATTCCTATTTACAGCCTTTTGTGTAGCAGCTGGAATCACATGAATGCTTTAATTTATTAATGGACTCACTTCGCTTTTAGCTACAGAGAAAGCTGACACAAAAGATGTAAGTATAGTCTTCAGCTCTATCCCGTGAATTCGGTTCCTAAAATTTGGTTCACCGTCTATTAACTCTTGGATTATTCTGTCAAGTTGGTCCCACTAACTGAAACAAATTCTTTTATTGTGGACCAAGACCAGTCAACGATTCTTACTTCTTGTTTCCCTCGTCCCGATAAACTCCTAGGAAAAATTCAAAACATTCTCATAACATTAAACACTACACTCTCTTTTGCTTCCCTCTCCTCTTCCCACCTTTACTCACCTGAAAAAAAAAATAACAAATAAAGGAGAAAAATAAACCAAAAATTGCCAAAATTTCGAAAGTACAATGGCGAAGGGAGAGAACCTAGTGGTGGAGGTGGTAGGAGCGCACAACCTGATGCCAAAGGATGGTCAAGGCTCCTCCTCCCCTTATGTGGAGGTGGAATTTGAGCACCAAAAAAGGCGTACTCGATCCAAACCCAAGGACCTAAACCCGGTATGGAATGAGCGGCTCGTTTTCGCGGTATCCGACCCGGATGACCTGCCGTACCGGTCAATTGATGTGGCTATTTATAATGACAGGAGCCTAATGGCCTCCTCAACCGTGGCGGGTGGCGGCGCCGCCGCTTCCTCCGGTAGGAAGTTCCTAGGTAAGGTACGCATCCCTGCTTCTGGTGTACCGGGTCCTGGTGAAGAATCGGTACCTCAGCTATTTACACTGGAGAAGAGGGGTCTGTTCTCTCACATAAGAGGAGAGATAAGTCTGAAGATATATAGGGTCAATGCTGATGTGGACTCTCATGTGGGCCCCACCACAGAGCGGAGCTTAGTCACCAAGGTGAAGGGGCATAATGGCCATGAGAAGAAGTCGATGGGCAAAGGAGGCGGTGCATTGACGGTACCGCCTCAACAGGTGAATAAGAGGCAAACAGAATCTCAAATAATAATTCCTCCGATGGAGCACACAGGTCCTATCAGTGGTGGTATGAAGCCGGTCGTGCTCGGACCAGGTAGTACATTGGGCCCACCGGACTTTTACCATGTCCCAAGTATGTATCCTGGTGCGATGAATGGTCATGAGTTTTCTATAAAGGAGACCAAGCCTCGTCTTGGGGGTGCCTCTACAGAGCCACAAGATAAGACTAGTTCCACGTATGACCTGGTCGAACAAATGCAATATTTGTATGTGCGTGTGGTCCGGGCACGTGACTTGTACTCAGGTGGGTCAATTGGAGGGGAAACACATGCTGAGGTGAAATTAGGGAATTACCGGGGAGTGACCCGACCCCACTCAAGCCATTACTGGGATCAAGTGTTTGCTTTCTCAAGAGACAGTATACAATCTTCTGTAGCTGAAATTTTTGTGAAAGAGCGGGACCGTAGTGAGGACTACATTGGCAGGATCATGTTTGATTTGAGTGAGGTCCCTAGGCGGGTCCAGCCTGACAGTACACTGGCCCCTCAATGGTACAGACTTGAGGACAAGAAGGGTGACAAATCTCGTACCGGTGAGTTGATGGTTTCAGTTTGGTTCGGCACACAGGCTGATGAGGCCTTTGCTGAGGCATGGCACTCTAAAGCAGCTGGTGTACACGGAGATGGTCTTGGGTCAATTAAATCAAAGGTTTATGTGGCACCTAAGCTGTGGTACTTGCGCGTGACAATCCTGGAGGCACAAGACCTTATGCCAGTTGATAAAAATGCTGCCATGATGAACCGGTACCCTGAGATATTCGCCAAGGCTCAGGTCGGTAACCAACTTCTGCGTACCCGGGTTGCACCTGCTATTGCAAACCGGGGCCCATCGAATCCTGTTTGGAAAGAAGATCTGATATTTGTAGTTGCTGAGCCGTTCGATGATGTTCTAATGGTGTCAATTGAAGACCGGGTGGCACCTGGCAGGGATGATTCACTTGGTCGTTTCATGGTACCGGTGTCTGCAATAGAGCGACGTTGGAATGATAAGCAGGTCCAGTCTAGGTGGTTCCCGCTGGACCGAGGCCAGAATGCTGCTGGAGCTACTCGATTTGGCAGCCGGGTCCACCTCCGGCTGAGCTTAGATGGTGGGTACCATGTCCTTGATGAATCGACCATGTACAGCAGTGACCTGTGTGCAACAGCGAAACAACTGCGGGTCCCACATGTTGGGGTCCTTGAGCTGGGTATTTTAAGTGCCTCTGGATTGATGCCTATGAAGGTACGGGATGGTAAAGGCAGTGGTTCAACCGATGCATACTGTGTGGCAAAATATGGGCAGAAGTGGATCCGCACTCGTACTGTGGTCGACTCGCTTAACCCACGGTGGAATGAACAATACACATGGGAGGTTTATGACCCATGTACTGTTATAACAATTGGTGTGTTTGATAACTGTCATGTGGACAAAAACCAGTCTACTAATGGATCGGGGTCTGCACGGGATACCCGTGTTGGGAAGGTCCGGATCCGGCTCTCCACCCTGGAATCTGACCGGGTCTATACTCATGCATACCCGCTACTTATGCTCCATCCATCTGGTGTCAAAAAAATGGGAGAGCTTCATTTAGCGGTGCGTTTCTCTTGTGCAAACATGGGTAACATGCTGCAGGCATATGTTAGGCCTCTTCTGCCTAAAATGCACTATGTTGAGCCTCTGCTGGTACGTCAGGTCGAGCACCTGCGCTACCAGGCAACAAATGTTGTGGCAGCTCGGTTGGGCCGGGCTGAGCCACCTCTTGGCCGTGAGGTGGTTGAATTCATGCTGGACCATGGGTCCCACCTATGGAGCATGCGTCGTAGCAAGGCTAACTTCTTTAGGCTGGTCAATACGCTCTCAACAACTATAGATCTTGGCCGGCGGTTCGAGGTGGTGCGCTCGTGGAACCGGCCGGTGCTGTCAGCAATGTTTGTGCTAGTCTTTATGGTGTTTGTCCTTGCGCCTGAGATTATTTTGCCAACATTATTTTTAATAATGGGATTAGTTGGGATGTTGAATTATCGTACCAGGCCTAGGCACCCACCGCACATGGACATGAGGCTTTCCCATGCTGATGTGGCATCCCCCGATGAGCTTGATGAGGAATTTGATCCGTTTCCTACATCTCGTTCTGCAGAGCTTGTTCGCATGAGGTGAGAATATAGTATAATTTTATTAAAATTAATATACTTATCTTTCTTTACAATGTCACTGATGGTGCTTGATGATCTACTTTTGCAATAATGAGTATGAAAACTATGTTTTGGCATCCCATTATTTCAATTCTGTGTTGATAAATAGTGTGATGAAATAAATGTATATTGTTGATAAATAGTGTGATAATTAGTCTTATTTTGTGTCCAACATATAAGGCCACAATCTTTTAATAGCTGTGTGTTATTTTCTGGTAATCCAAAGAACCTAAGACGTGGTATTGTGCCTCCAAATTCACACTTACTACCTGCCAGTTTTTATGGAAATATAAAAAAAAAATATTCTTCAGGTATGACAGGCTAAGGAGTGTAGCAGGAAGGGTTCAAACCGTGGTGGGTGATGTGGCAACACAAGCAGAGCGGTTTGAAGCATTACTGAGCTGGCGTGACCCACGTGCTACTCTCCTCTTTCTAGGATTCTGTGTGCTGGCTGCAGTTGCAATTTATTGTGTCCCAATGAAATTGGTTATCGGTTTCTCTGGTTTGTATTTGCTTCTCCCTCCAAGGTTTCGGGGCCGAATGCCATCTCCAGTTATGAACTTCTTCAGGAGGCTGCCGACCAAGGCCGACAGCTTGTTGTAATTTATTTAACCTGTGATCCCTTGTTGGCGTTTGTTGTTGTGCCCTTTTGTGGTTAATTTAGGAATTAGTGGGTGTGGAGGTAGTAAATTATGTGGTTACAGGGGCTTTTATTTTGGTACCACTTGTGCAGTGATAGTTTGATCAATTAACATTGGAGGCTGACTTGGTTGAAGCAATTTGCTTGTTCAGGTGCTGTATGATGTCTGTTTTTTTAGATTAGTAGTTTTAGTTAGTTCTAGAATTAGGGAAAGGTTATTAATGTGGTTGTATCTGTGTAGTGATGCTTTTTGCTAATGAATGTAAGATTCTCTACTCAAGCAGCTTGGGGAAATTAATTGGATTTAGTTAATTGGCTTTTAAGCATTGAAAATATGTTTTGCAAGTTTGATGGTGATTATATAAATTGTATGTGATCTTTATCTCTCTCGTGTTGAAATAGATTCTGAGAATTTCATGCATGGAATATTTTCTCATTTTCAACTTTACACTGTTCTCGCAAATATTGTCATGGTAAAATCAAATTGTTTCTCCAAGCACACAGATTAGGATTTTGCAAATAATATTTTCCAACAAAAAAAAAAGACGAATGAAAGTAGAAAGAGCATTGTTTTTTATTACAACATTTGTGGATAAAAACAAGGAATGTTTGTTACATGTTAGTTATGTAATAAAGCAATAATATGATAATTCAATGCTGAATTTCCTCAGTTACCCCACAACATATACCACAAAAAATAAAAACAACTGAAACAAAAGCAAACGATAAAACCAATCGAGGCACATGACTCTTGGCTCACAACACACGAGATGATAAAGAGTAAAAACTAATCAACTCTCATTTGGAGGTTGCTTGAATTTGAGATATCTAACAAAACTCGTCGAAGGAGGGAGTGTTGGTACGGTCGAGACTGGTGGTACCAGGAATACCAGTGTCAGTTTCCATGCTTTGCTTCATTGATTCATCTGCATCAAGGAATGCTTGCTTCACATTCTCTCCACTCTGTATTTCATAACATAGATTTTAATAATTAAGGTGAATAGAGCATCCTGAAAAGTTTAATCACAAAATGATTCCTTTCATCTTAAAACTGGATCCAGGACTTCCCTTATTTATATCTCATCACTTCTACATTAAATTATATCATTTAAAAGTTAACTATGATTGTACAATTTACAATATAGCATTTTATTTAAGTCAAATAAGTTTACAATATCAGATCATTATTTATTTTATTAGTACTTGTGAGAAAATGTGAACCTGTTCAATGAAACCGGCAGTGTATTCCTTCTCCTCATGTGCACGAAATGTGACATCATTGATGGATTCTTTCATTGAATCAGTTTTCTCTCTTCCCCACTGGGCGGCATTTGATCCGGTTTCCTTGATCGAATCAGCTTTCTCCCTTCCCCACTCAGCAGCATTTGATCCGGTTTCCTTGATCGAGTCAGTGACTGCACCGGCTGCCTCACATGTGCCATCCTTGATTGAACCAGCTGTGTCCTTCACCGAATCGGCTGCATTTGATGCAGTGGTCTTGGTCGAGTCCATTATGTCCCTGGTGGCATCGGCCCACCTGTCAGCCTCAGCCTATATGTTTTCAAAAGAACAAAAGGAGGCAAAACATAAACAGTAATACAAATCCAATGTTAATGATGACTTAATTTACATATACTTTGATATCAATACCACAAAGAAAAGAACTAGGATTTATATTTTATCTTCAGTCCATCTAGGCATCTGGTCCGAACAAAAAAAACTAAAATCAATGCAAAATTTCACTTTATTTGACATCATGCAAAATTGATTTTGAGTACCAAAAGTCATGTTCATATTATCCGAGATTTTTAAATATACCATACAAAATTAGATAAACAGAAAAACCACAAATTCTATAGAATTCCAAAAACAACAGTCTCAATTGTGGTTACGGCCACCAAAAATGCTGAAATAGAGTAAGAACCAATACATTTATAAAATGCTGAAATAGAGTAAGAACCAATACATTTATTTACTTTTTGGTGGTCGCAACCACAGATTGAGATCATGGTAAATATGAAATTCCCACATAATCGTGGTTAATTGGTTTCTGTTTTTTTTTTGTATGGTAAATATAAAAATTTCGGTCATATTATGCATGGATAATAAACACTTTTTCATAATTTGCAAGGTGCTATATATATTTATCATTTCAGAGTGATAGTAACATAATATTTTTGTGGTCACAGATACACAGATAGTGTTTCACCAAAAAAGAAAAAAGAAAAAAGAAAAAGAAAGATTAATATATATACCTGGCCCTCAGCACGGGCATCGACAAGCCTGACCTGTTGCTCGCTGGCCATATCTTCTCTCTGTTTTGAAATATAAAAATTTGTAGGATAAAGGAAAGTAGTTTCTGTTTTCTTGAAATTGAATTTAAGATGTTTTGAGTGGACAAGTTGTTCGAACCAGGTGTTTATATAGGGGCTTGAGAAATTGAGGTTATGCTAGATTTAGGCAGCTAACAGGTATTAAACCGAAAGAGATGGTGCCTTATTTTTAGTTCTCCTCTGTTCCTCTATTTATTTTCTACCATACATATTTTAGCAAGAAAACTTAATTATTTGTTCAAAATTTCCTAGGCGCTCACTTAAAAAAAGTAAGAGCAACACTAGCCGTAGACTGAATTTTAGCCCTTTAAATTTGGACAGTAGTAGCGGGTACTTGTCCCCCTCACTCAAACAAAGAAAAAAAAATTCTGCTATTTTTATACATTTTTCAAGAAATGTTATAAATATTTACGTAATATTAAATAAAAATATAAAATTACTCTTCACCTTAAATTTGTTTCTCTAAAATATACTTCTATTTCTATGATTTTGTCATATAAATAATTAAAATAAACATAATTATTCAAAATAATTATAACATTGTGTCTCATTATAAATTTTTTCTCCATTCTACTAAAATTTTCAGTTCCTCCTGAGCTTCTATAGTTCTAGCAATGCATTGGATAAAAAAGAGTTTGAATAGCTATGGATTCGATCGAAATGTGTTGTGAAAAAATTGAGGGAAAACATTTAACAAAACAGTTGAAGTAGATGCGAAGTTGGTGAAATTATGTTATCAAATTAAAATAAATAATAAGAGCTAAATAAATCAGACGATTAAAATAATAAATGATGTGACAATAATTAAAAAATTTAGAGAATTAACTATTTTTATGTATTAGAAATGAGAGTGAGGGTAGCTATATATGGTACTATGCATACCGCGGATTGATCTGTACTACAGATCAATATTTAGGATTCAATTCAAAATTCTAACGATCGATCCGAATCGTTTAATACGGTTTCCATATGAATATGTACTTCTAAACTAAATATTACATTTTTTAGAATTTATTTATTATATTTTTAGATGGATAGAAAATCACTTTTCTACCCATACAACAAAATAATAGACAAAAATTAAAAAATGTAAAATTTAATTTACAAGTACATATTCATATGAAGACCGTGTTGAATGATTCAGATCAACCGTTGGAAATTACAAACTAAAAATATGAATTCATAATACGGACCAATATGCACTATGCATAGTGTACTGTAGCTTTGCTCAATATAAATTGTTTCCGTTGCTGGCTAGAAAACACACTAGTGGAATGCCACACGCGCTTTGCTTCGGCAATGCTAATTGCAATAATTTTTATTGAGATGTCAATGATACAAAGTATAAAATACCATGCAAATGAACAGTAAAAACAAAAACACAGAGCATATCGTGCAAAATAATTTTTTGTACAAGACAACTCAGTGTTCTTTCTCCCTCTCTATATATAAGAGAAACATTGCACATAAGTTAAAATAATACTATCTTTGATAGTTAGAGATTTCTGGATAAGCACAAAAGTATGTGTAATATCTATTGGTTGTGTTTGGAAGATAAATAAGTCGGATACCTATTGGTTGCACCAAGGATCGATGCAGCATAATATACTATTAGCGCTTACATTATCAAAAGAAGAATCCACTTCCCTGCTAAAATCCTTTGTAGGATGCTATTTGGGTACACAACTTTAGTAGCTTTCTTGGATTAAATGTTAACCTCTGCATCAATTTAGAATGCAATCCTTTAGAGAAAAAAGAAGAAGATCAAAGACAGAACAATAAATTAAAGCATACTAAAAATGGTACCTCTTCTCCAGATCATGAAGAGCCACTGGACCACTACTTTCCGCACTACATTGCAAGCAGACTGGACCATTGGAGACAGCTATAATGATGCTGGATATAAGATCATATATACACCCATATGTAAGTTCTTTCAAAGATGAACAATGTACATAACATGATAAAATTGAATGAAAAATCAGAAATACCACAATAGTCCTTTTTATGTGTACTTTTGTGTCACAATGCGAAGTCAAAAATAAATCAAACATATTTGTATGCTGATATTTTAAATTACATAAATGAAAATAACATATAAATCATTAGATTGAGCACACAATTTACATCATGTAATGTTAGTAAAAACGTATGAGCATATTATGTAATAAAATAATTGAAAAAAAATTAGAGCATCTAAAAATAAAAATAAAAAAAAAACTAACAAATAAGAAGAGCAATAACAAAATTGCAAAACTCAAGAAAATATGTTTCAATGCATATTACCAAAAAATATAAATATATTTAAGTAAGTGAACTAACCATCGATACAAAAGAAGAGCACAATGGCTGCTAGTTAATTTCTATTGATCCTCATAATGTCAATGTTGAGCGAAGAAATTACGCATTTAGATCTGATTTGTAATGAAGTTAAAAAAATATTATAAGGTATTACACAAAAGGGATACTTCAGATCTTGATAAACCATAAATTTAGGACGATAGAATATCTTGAGATATTAAAGAAAACTCTTGCTCTTAATGTTGTACAAAACGTTGAAAAAGAACTATAATATAGAATTTCGCTTTCCAGGATGTTATTGGCAGTGTATTGGGCTGATATTGTATCGGTCATAAAATACCATAAAACACAATAGGAATTACACCCCACACCTCAACTTTATAATAAAACTCAAAAGCACAATGTCCAATCTCATAATAAATCAATGTACCTGATAAAGCTCAAGCAAAGATGAGCAGGATCAATTAGACATTTAATTCTCTCTTGGAAGCAGTTTGCTTCTACTCATGTTTCTCTTTATTGCTCAGCCCTTCCTCACCTAAAATGTAATAGAAGGAATCAGCAATAATATACTGGTACCGTCCAGTACTTAAGTATTGGTTTATTCTATTGTGACTCTAGGGATTTGTATGAAGATGTCCTAAAGCTTTCAGATTTTAGTCTGGAAGTTGGTATTGTCCCTTGTCAGAAAAGCTTAAGTGCAAAATTTAGTAGTTTACGGGCTTCAGGTTTGCTGGAACTTCCAAAAGTATTTATAAGTTAGGCTTGACATATTTTGGTTTTCAAATAAGAACTATTATGGTTTTAATATAGAACATAACCTGAAACTAAGTTTGTTTTTGTATATTGGTAAGAATCACATTTTGGCATGCTTTCAAAGTCCCAAAATATGATATTATCTAGGTATTTAATTTTTCGTTGTCTATATTTGCAATTTGACCAATAAACCAGTAAAAAAAAAATACAAATTGATGCTCCAATTTTCATATTATTGCATGCTTCATCAAAATTGTTGGTGAAGACAACTCAAGCAGGTAAAAGAAAAGACTGGTTTTCGAAAGGTAGATATGTAATTGCAGTACCTTCAACCTTGTAAGGACAGGCACCAAAAATTCCCACGTGTTTGATTCAATAAAGTTCTGATCAGAACATCAAATATTTGAGAGTTCAATTGATTTCAGTTTGGTAGGATTCATTACAGGTGATTTCCAATTTAACTTGTTGACCGGAACTAAAATGAAATATAATTGAATTCTTCTTGAATTATTGATTGGAAAGTTCACATAATATAAGAGAAATGATTGCATTTGAATAAAAATGACACTTTTACCTTATACACCCGCTGACTTTTCAAAAGCAAAGGCAAATGCAGATGTTCTTCAAATAGTTCGTTCAGCCATTGATGTCAGATTGTCAGTTGACTATAACAACATTTCTGTACAACTGAATGCACCCTATGAAGGAAATTTGGATTTTAGCATGACTAACAAATCCAACAAAAACATAATGGCATAAGCATGATGAAATAGGTTCTAATTACTTATGTTGTCCTCTGTTCTGTAGAAAAATTTAGGAACATTTTTATACTTTATGTGGTTCATTTTATTTTATGAAGGAATCAAAATGCTTTCCTTAAGCAAAGCATGCAATTACGAGACATGCTTACCTGAGGGGCTTCAGTGCAAAAATAGTCAATATCTACTGGTGCATCTACTTGTGTAACCTTAGTGTGGTCAAATGTTCATCTCTTACATATCCAGATCCTCCTGTAAAAGGAATATGTGAAAGGAGTATCAAATTTAAATGCATTGATAAGTTGGTGAGATGAGCAAGTAAATAAAAACTCTTGGCACACCGCACATGGATAATATTAGTGTTAGTATCTGTTAACTGCTAAGTCTCATCCTTACGCTGGTCATAGTATTAAAAATATTATAGTCGAAAACATGAATTGTTCCTACTGCTGCATCTGTACCTCCTTTCGCAAGACTTCCTGTGCTGTGAAGTTATGATAAACATACTAAGCTTCAAGAAAAATGATTCATAAAACCAACCCATACAAAGCAATGAAAATGCAATGCACTTTTTTTGTACCTGGTGCCATGGCCAGGTCCACATGTAATTTTCGTAATGTTGACATCTGAGATTCCTGATTC
Source organism: Carex cristatella (assembly GCA_024447775.1). NCBI lineage: Eukaryota > Viridiplantae > Streptophyta > Magnoliopsida > Poales > Cyperaceae > Carex > Carex cristatella. The sequence goes on from JAJHPF010000007.1 coordinate 342,619, forward strand.
AATTGGTATGCAATCATCCGTCGTACGAACAGAGATTTTTTTTCTTTTTTGTAAAGAAATATACAGTATTGATTCTGTCAAAACATACTTGGTTATGTATACCGTTGTATTTAAAATAAATAGACAAATTAACATAAATAAAGTTCCAGTTGCGAATGTGAATATCATTTTATAGATGTAGACAAAAGGGAAGGGCATATCAGGTACAAAACCAGAATCAAATTCAAGGGGAGGGCATATGTATCTCGTATGAAAGCATTACTTTAATTATGTATCAGATTATGCAAAACAAATTAGACAAATTGAATTAGCATTTTTACAAAACCAGTATCACAGCGGCTGGCGATAAAATAGAGAGAGGAGAAGTCGGGAGGAGAGCGGCTGGCGATTTAATTGCATGTCTTGCACGCGACAAAGAGGGATGGGTCGCAAGGGGGTCGGGGAAGCCGCTGAAGGCAGGCTGGGCCACGAAATTGGCGGCGTTGGTGCCTGAGGCAAGGAGGAGTATACAGATAGTAGAGAGGAGAAGAGACGATGAGGACAAGGAAGACGGTTTCTAGAGGGGAGGGGGAGGAGAGAACAGAGTGGAGGTGAGAGAGAGAGAACTTTCCAGTTTGAAGAAGAGAGTAGAACTTTCAGGAATGTCGCTGCAAACAGCACCCACGTATAATTCTACTGGACGGGGATAACTGGAGACGACACTGTTCAATAGTCCATACCGTCATTTTTTTTCATGCCCACCATTAAATATATTTTGCCAACTCTGTTCAATAAATTCAAAAACAATTATTTCTCCTCAAACCGGCTATTTAATAGCCGGTTTCTATTTTTTATTAGAAACCGGCTACTAAACCGCCAGTTCCTAATAAAAATAGAAATCGGCTAATTAAAAGCCGGTTTCTAATAAAAAATATATTTTTTTTGTTTATAAAATTTGGATAGATGATGTATAGTTTTTGACTAATTTGTAAGTATCAAATTCGTTATGGATATTTGAAACATAATTTTGAATGATATATGTTACGAATCATTTGAAATTCTCATTTTTTTAAGGCGATTAATTAACAAAATCTGATATAGTCCCAGCCGGATGAGGTACGAGTCCATCAACGAGAAGTACTGCATCCGAGGGATAGAAAAATTGACGTCCATTAGAAACTCGTCCTGCGTTGAAAAATAACAAAACAATGTATTACATAATGTATACAACGAAATTTAAACTTCGAAGATGGACAAAAAGTAGTATACCTCACGAGAAGCCAGGGATACCCGGTGCTCGCGGTGGGGTATCCATAAGAGAGGGCTGAAGTACTTGGTACTGGTGGTGTTAACCGACGGCTCAACCTGTGGTGCATATCTGGGCCGTTCTCTACCTCTACCTCTACCTCCAGTCATTCTAATTTCATACGTTAAAATACGCTAAAATGCGCTAATATACGTTAACATGCGCTAAAATATGCTAATATACGTTAATATACTAATTTATTCTAATTATACTATTTTGTGCAAATTATTTTCAAATTATGCTAAGTTATATAACTATACAAAATTATACAAAATTTTACCAAGTTAGATAACGATACTAAATTATACCTCATTTTATGCTAATTATACTATTTATGCAAATTATGTTCAAATTATGCTAAGTTATATAACTATACTAAATTATACAAAATTTTACCAAGTTAGATAACTATATTAAATTATACCAAGTTAATTAGCAATTTTATAACCATTTTGGTCTAATCACAATAAATTACGATTACTTAACACTAATCACAATTAATTAGCAATAAACAAAATTACATAATGCTAAACAACATTAAATTTTTTTGGAACATTTCTAACGAATCGGATCAATTTTATAACCATTTTCGCCTAATTACAATTAATTACGATTATCTACTACTAATCACAATTATATATTGCTAAACTACATCAATTTTTTTTAATCATTTCTAACAAACGGTAGCAATTTATAACCATTTTGGCCTATTTAATAATATAAAATAAAATATAAGGACTTACTTGCAAAATCAGAAAGAACAGGAGAAATCTAGGAGAAAGAGATAAAGTGAGAAGAGATAGTATGAAATTTGATAAAATGAATTGTGAGAAAATTTCGGAACAGTGCACCCTTATAAATAAATCTATTTTTGAGAGCGACTAGCTGTATAATAGCCGGTCTCTAATTTTTATTAGGAACCGGCGGTATAATGGCTAGTGTCTATTAAAAATTAGAGACCGGCTATATAATGGCCGGTTTGAGTAGGAATAATTTTTTTTGAATTTGCTGGATAGAGTTGGCAAAATATATTTAATAAAGGGTATGAATAAAAATGACGGTTTAAGATAGATATGACATATCATCTTTATTAATGTTTGGTTCTGCTCCATATTTTTCATTCGTCTTTTAGAAACAGATAATTTTTTTACGATATTATTTTCGCTGCTGTTTATCATATCTGACATATTTCGAGAAAATTTGAATCCTAATATTTATAATTTTCTATCAGTTCTAAAATTTAAATAAAACATATAGTGTATTATTTTTTTGTTGTGCATATCAAATTCAGATTTTTCTTCTTCTTTCAAATGCTTGTTTCGTCGTTATGAATATAACGAGTCCCATATTGAATATATTTTAGTTTTTTTTTGTATTAAAAATCTGTAGAACTAAACCCTTAAGAGTTTTAATTGGAAAACCCTGCCCTCCTTTTTCTTTTTACAATTATTGTGAACATAATTTAAAAAACAAATACCTCCTCTTACCATACTAATAGTTCGGGCGGAACCAGAATTTGAGTATCGAGTGGGCTAAATAAAATATCATTTGTTATAGGGAGGCTTATACATGTAAAACAAACAAATTAGTATGATTTTTATATACTTAGTAATACAATTTTTCAAATCTTGAGGTGGCTTAACACCCCAGCTATACCTATGATCCGCCCCTACTAATAGTGTATAATTGTATATCCATAAAAAAGTTACAATGACAAAATATCAAACTAGATATATGACATGACTTAAGGGTTTGTAACTTCATATATCTTTAAAAAAAAAAGAGATACTATATTCTAAATTTCAAGTCGCATTCTAAAAATGACAACCTCTTCTAGACTTAAGGGTTCTCTCTTATCTTTTTCTCTCTCGCAATTTTATGCAAGAAAAATTATAATTTGCATTAATACATGCTCGTATGTAAAGATCAGATACAGATCTCATCCACACATTTCTTTATAAAATTTGCTAACATGAACTTTGATGTACTGAGAAAGATGAACTCACCATTTTGAAAAGCCATTATGAACTTAAATTCTTTAGGATTCATTAGTGTTACTTATAACCCTAGCATTCACTCAACTTTACCATTCTGGAACTACTCTCAATTACACAGGCTTGAACAGATACCGGATACCAAACTATTGACAATTTTGCCCCCAACCAAAAGTGCATACAATATAATTACTATCATTATCAAACATAAATTACTTCAAAAATACAATCATCACCATACATAAATTGCATAAATTTTTTATGACATGATTTGCAACTCTTATAACCAATTACGGTTAATAAAATAGGAGCTTGACTCCTGTTTCTCACTGAAAAAAATAATCGTACCAATCTAATTTTACTATTTTAGTAATGTTGTAATATGTGTTGGAAGTCAATGTACCAGTACAGAGACTACAGAAGTATTGTCATGCTTATAGTATATTTTATTATTTTAATAGTGATTTTCATTTTAATTTGTTGTCTGTAATTATTTTAGAACAGAAAAGCTAATTTCTGTGAATTTAATAGGAAATAACAATCATTATAAGAACGAAAAGCTAATTTATGTGCAAAACCAAACCAAAACATTAACTCCAATACATCCCTGTTTCACCATACCAGAAAAGAAGAGCAACAATAACTCCAATACATTACCCATATTTCTAGAGTCCTAAAACTAAACAAAATCATATGTCAGTTTCCTTAGGAATCCTCTTCAAAATCTGCGGCACTCGGGCCATGCTATTAGAATAATTGAAGACTTGATCTCCGCGCCATGTTCCTTTTATAGTAATCGTACCCTTGTCTTCAACTCGTCCCGTCTCTATTTCCCAGCTGAACAACTTTTCATTTTTATCTCTATACTTGAGCCGCACAGCAACATAAACAAATTGCCCATCAAATCCTACCGGGCGTACGGCACGTCGCTTGTAGAACAAATCAGACTTGTTTTTGTGGCGCAACTGCATGCCAAGACAAAAGTCAAATGCATTTACCATGCCGTCCCAACTCGCTGCATGCATCCTATTCCAGTGGGATCCCCCACTCAGTCTCCACACCTCGATACCGCCACTCCAGGCACAGCAACATGTGATTTCACCGGCACAGACCCCTACATCAGTGGCTCCTTCTATCACCTTCCCTTCAATCACAGGTAATGATAGGGACCCTGCTATATCCCTCTTTGTATCATACCACAAAAGAAACTTTCCACAACACCAATATATCACCCCCTTCGCCGCGCATACTGCTTTAACTGCTGCTAAAATCGTGTCTATATATATGCTCTGGCTAGAACGGGTCCATTTGCCTGTGTCTGAATGAAAGATATCAAACTGGTACAATAGACCATCTCCAAGGTTGCACAGCAGAGGATCAACAATGGTGAACCGATGAGGTAACTCGTAAGGATCATATGCAAGACCCATTTCAGTGCGGAAATATTTCTCCCCAACAGCATTTGGAACAAACACCATCTCTTTGGTTGCAGGGTTACACACACAGAGGGATTTCATGCCACTGAATTCACCATAAAGGAGAAGTAGGCCGTTTGTGGAGGAGACTAGCATGATCTCACCAGATGTCGGGTTGAGGAAATTGAGGGACGGGTCAGGTACACCTATAAGTTCCGGGTCGGGGAAGAACGATAAACCGCTACGTGTCATGTAAACAAAGCCACTTGATGAAGTGTTCGCTGAGAGGGACTGATTGGCAGCAAATGCGGCATCTGAGCTGATTAGAGAATACATTTCCTTAGAAATACATTTGCATCTGTTCAGGTATTTGAAAGGGAGACGAGGCAGGATCATTTTGTGAAGTAGGTGGTCTGGAATGTCTGTGTGCCTTTTGGAAGAAGAAGTAGGCGCCATGATTTGTGAAAATGGCGATCAGAGAGAGGGAGAGAGATAGAGAGGAGCGTATGGATCTGAAAAAAGAAAGAGAGAGGAGTGTATAGATTGTTTATATAACAGATTCTAATTCTAAATATAGAAAAACTAGAGAAGCATTTAAGGAAAGTTTAAACCGCCATTTTTATATCTTTCCAAATATACTATTTACTTATTTTCTTAAAATTAGTATATTCTTTATATTATTATACTGTTTCCTTATTACTACACTAGTACGGATTTATTATTAGATATAAACATTTCAAAGTTGAAATATATATGATAAATCCACAATAGTGTCCCTTTATTTCTGAAACAGTATAATAATATAAATTCCGTACCACTATAATAAATCCACACTGGAGTTTCCCCAGATATAAGCCCTTACGATTTTTTATTAGATGTAAACACTTCAAATATATATGGAATCGTACTTTTTTAAAACTGTTTATAAGTCATTAAAGAAGTATTTTTAGAAAGTTGTTATATTTTATTAATGGGTATTATTATTAGACATGCTTAAAACTAGGTTCACCATTCCTTCATTAATTTTAAGTTTTCTAGAACTCACAATTATTTTTTTTAACTCCTATTAATAATTCTAATCTTTTCCGGTTCACCACCTGGTGACATGTAATTGTTAATTGTTATTGAAAATGAAAACAAAAAGGAAATAATTAATTTTGGTTGTGAAAAGTTTTATAATTGTGTCTAATACAGATTAAAATTATTATAAGAAAGCGGTTTAACATTTATTAAAATTAATTAAAAATTACTAATACATATTTATAATTGATATGCTTAATGTCAAAACGTGATCCAGAGATGGTCAGCCTCATGTTCACGCTATTACCCAGATAAATGAAAGAAATATTCGAGGAAATGCAATATAAATTTCGGTATGGTTATAGTTTTAAGCAAACAAAATTTCGAATAGAATCTTAAAACAAATTAAATTAATATTTATTAATAAAATTTATTAAATTTTTTGACATCCCTTGCTCTACAAACATCAAACGAGTGCTCACAAAGAAGCTGCTCCAAAATTGATACACCTTTTGAAATAATGTGAACTCAAACATCTTAAATTCATTTACAAGAAAGGAGACATTTTTGCCCCTTTTCTACCAAGTTTCACATTTCAAAACAGATATTTACAGCAGAGCTATGTACAAAAATCTTTCTTTTCTCTAAAAACTGTTTGTGTACCTGTGACCAGAAAAACATTATACAACAATTACTCTAAGATAAGAAGATATATTAAGCTCTGCAACTATGAAAAAGCGTTTAACATCATGCACAATACATACATTTACAAGTAACCCGGCCTTAAATCGATAATTACAAAATTAAACCGATAAACTACAACTTCAACTTCTGATCAAAGTCTAAAACAACCTCAACCCAATTAGCATTCCACACACACCTGACTCCACTAAAACATAACTCAAAGCAACCAGAAGGCAATTGACCTTCCACACACCCACTTGACTTGAACCCAACTGACCAGTAACCCAATGAAACCTGAATCCGACTGCTACATTTAGAAAGAACCATCCAATAAGTGGTACAACGTACCTCAACCTTACTGCTACATTTAGAAAGAACCATCCAAGCTATCTTATGGACCGATCTGACAGTACAATTGTCAAAAGCAGTCCAATTAATACAATACCTTCATATGTAGTGCAATCTTTTTCATGTTCTCAAACGTATTCTGTAAGAGGCACATGGGGACCGAGGCAAGATGGGTGATCATTGCCCTCAAAATATACAATTACCAATGAGGGCTGCATCAGTGCATCCTAAGAGAAGTATCAAAATGAAAAGCACAGTATGTCACACTATTCTTATTTTTTAACAATTGGCAATTAAGTTGTGTTAGTTCATTATCAATGTAGTTCGTGTCAGATTTTCTTATTAGCTATAGTTACCCCTACGCACATGTCAGCTTCCATTTAATATTAAGAAGTGAGGCATGGTACTATGCATATTGTGGATTGGTCTGTACTATTGGATCAATATCATAGTTTTCATAGTTCAAATAGTTGATCTAAATCGTTCAACATGATCTCCATACGAAAATATACTTGCATATCAAATTTTATATTTTTTATAATTTTTTAGTATTTGTTTAGATAGGCAGAAAATCACTTAGATTTAAAAATTCTAGACCATTCAAAAGTAGTGATTCTCTACCAGTGAACAAATACTGTGAAAAAATTGTAAAAAATGTAAAATTTAGTCTATAAGGCTGTGTTCCGCAACGAGAGTGAAATGCCCTTATTAATGGAAGGGGAAGGAAATGTTCAGTGGTGAAGCTCACCCCAAACAGTGATTTTTACACTCCAAATCGGGGTGAAGATTGTTGCCAAAAATCAATACGTTTTCACCTCCGCTTCCTCTCTGCTTCACCTCCGCTTTTTCTGTTCTAGAGCAGATGAAAGCTTCAGGTAGAGGCACAATTTCACCCCGAACAATTTTTTTCCTTCTTCTCCCTCTGTGTAACTTCAATTCAAGTACAACCTAAATACATTTTCATATGGAGATCACATTAAACTATTCATATCGACTATTTGAACTTTGAAAAAAAATATTAATCTATAGCACGGCCCATCCACACTGTGCATAGTACCATAGCCTCATTCTTAATTAAGAAGTCGCTTCATTGATACCTTTTGTAGATCTGGTACGGTTTTTAGAGGTTGCAAGATGCCAAGATCTAACCCGTCTCAAATCAGAACTCGCCCTTTTTGAGTTTTTAAAAATCACTGACCTGAAATACAAACTGACCCAGCCCCAAGATCTAAACTGCCCAAACCCCAAAAGAGCTTAGCCTGAACCAACAAGCCAATACAGCTGCGCGAAGAGTATGCATATTCACACCACACATTTATATTAATACAACATCTTTAAAAATAATTAATGTATAGACAATTTTAATCCTCATTAAATGTCTTCCTAACTACCATATTTTTTTTCATAATATAATTAATATAATGATCATTTATTAATTATTTAATTTCCATAAATTGTTGGATATTATTTTTCTTTTTTGTTTATGAGAGGAAAGAAATTGTTACTCTTACCTGTACCTGATAAGCTAACAAAAAAATAATCTTACTCTTGTCCGTCCGTATATTCAGATACGCTATGGGTCGGATAAACAGATAAAAAGAGTACCATTGACACCCTTGTTTCTAGTTTTGAGTTTTGACCCCATGTCACCTATATATTTAGTTTATAATTATTTTCTCTGGGAGTTAGGAATAGCGAAAATTGCATTTTTTTTTTTGAAAGTTATTACCATGTATGTGAAATTACATTCTATATTATCTGAATTCACATCCTCTCAGGTTACCTGACTTCCAGTACAATTGAAACGGAGGGCCGCATATCGTTATTTTAACCTGGCACGAATCTCAAAGCAAAATTAATACTGGGTAGTGGGTACCCGCGCCATCCCGAATAAGCACCGACTGAGATTTACTCTGGACCGTCCGTTTGAACTGTGCTGTAATAAGTTACGAATCCATATTATCTTGGGGTCTGGCGGGAAAAATCTCTTATACGGAGCGCCATCTTCAACTAAAAAACAAGAATCAATCTTTCCCTCCAATTGGTTTAAGCAAAAACAAGAATCAGCCTTTACCTCCGATAGCGATTCGCGAGGCACCGCCGAGAAACTCAGCTGCCTGATTTAATTAGTAGGAACTGGTGACGTATCCCAATCTTCTAAGGTTCGACACGAGCTTCAATGTCTCTCAGCGGCACAAACAAACTAGGGTTTTGGATATTTTCTTCTTCAATTTCGGATATTTTGACAGGATGGAGGTGGGTGGCGAGACAGTGGAGTTCACAGCGTTGGTCCGGCGTGTGGCGGAGGAATCGTACCTGTCGCTTAAGGAGCTCATGAAGAAGAGCCTGAAGGGGGATGAGCTCGGCCAGAAGCCATCCTATGATGAGATGAAGATCGATCTACGCAGGTTTATCGACAAAACCAGGCAGCGCTTGCTTGGCCTCCATGTTACTTGTGCAACTGATTCGCTGTCTTTTGTGCATCAAGAGCTTCAGCATGCCACACACCCCATTCAAGACATCCCCTCTGCCATTGTGGTCTTTCGTACAGGTATTGTTCCTCATTTCACAGTTAGGATGTGTACTATAGAATGGAACTGTGATTTGAACTTGTACTTTCTTCTTCCATTCAAATCTGAAATGGTGAAGCTTTTGTTTCTTTGTATTATTGCTTCATGATCAAGATGCATAAGAAACCCACAATTGAAACTTCTATGGGATAGAATGTGATATAACATGTCACATTATTCATTTCTTTTAATGTTCTTTCTTGGAGTGCCTGTCATAACTCATACGTAATACTTGAATTTAGGAGGGTAACTTAATACATATGATATTTGGCTTAGAGAAAAAAAAAATAGTACTGAAAACTATTGTACTGGTATTAGCCTACTTGAATAGGTACTTGCCATGGCCTAAAGAAGAGAGTTTCCTGTGATATCCTTTCTTATTAGACTTAGCTCCAACCTCATCAGTACGAACTGTACCAAAGGATACTAGTACGTGCAACACTCGTTATACTGGTATTGATTAGCTACTTCCAAGGCAATAGACCAGCCTAAATTTACTAGATTGGTGATATTATTGGTATTAACTAGCTACTATCAATTCGGCATACGCCAGCAATTTTTAAACAGATCTATATCTGATAATTGTTGAAACAATGGATGTATTTGATTACAGGTGGATACAGCAGACTTCCCAAATGCATAGAAGATCTTGGTATAAAGAGCACTCTTCCGGAAGCAGAGCTGAAACTGGCACTGAAGAAACTTAGCACCCTTGTTCGGTCAAAAGTTCTAGATACTGTTATCCCAAAGGAAGTGTCTAACATTTCAGTCTCTGATGGAATCGTCACCCTTCGGGTTGATGGGGAATTCAAGGTACTTTTGACACTGGGGTACCGATGCCACTTGCATCTCTGGCGAATCCTGCATCTGGAGTTACTCGCAGGTGAGAAGACAGGGCCTATCAAGCTTGAAACATCCCGTAGATACACACTTGGTGATGACTTGGAGCGCCGCATGGCAGTTTCAGTGAATCCGTTCAATATCCTCTACACAATACTTCATGAGCTGTGTGTCGTGCTTGTTATGGATACAATAGTAAAGCAGGCGAAAGTATTGTGTCAAGGGAGGTGGCGAGATGCAATTCTCTTTAACCTGATCTCAGACTGTAGTCAGACTGGTGAGGTAGGTGGAAAAATATTGATGCAGTCAGGTCAGGAGTTGCACTTCTCTGGGTTAGAGATACCCGGGCTGAAGTTTACTTACTGGCTTGATACTGCAAATGGAGGCAGGGAGCCAGGGAATCCGGCTCCTTTTGTGAGGATTGAACTGGGTCCAGATCGGCAAGTCAGGTGCGTCCATGGGTTATTTATCCTAGACCCACTTATTGGCAATAAGGAGGCGACACTTACAATTGACCAGAGCTATATAGATGTGGAGAAGCTTATTCTTAAGGCAATTGCATGCAATAGACACACAAGGTTCCTTGAGATTCACGAAGAGTTGAGGAGAAATGCTGAGATTTGCAGTGCTCCTGAAGATGTGGTTTTGTTAGGAATGGTATGTGAAGCATGTTTGACTAAACCCAAAAGAGTTTCCCTTAGGCGACATTATATAAGTTCCCTATAAGTTAAAAACTCATAAATATCAACTTATTGAAATACGCAACAGTTAGAGACACTGATATTTTCATTTGTATAACTAAATAAATCTAAAATATGACTCAAAACCAAAATGGATTAGGAGTATGCACAACACACATTAGATACAACATGACTAAGCTTTTCTTTTTGTTCCTTTGCGTAATGCCATAAAGAAAGAGGATGGCACTGAAGACTACTATGCAGATGAGGTCCTTAAAGTGCGTGCTAAGGGCAACTCGTATTTCACCCTAGGAATAAACATCAGGTTCTTTTCTATTTCTCACCTTACCAACTCCTAATGTAATTTTCCTTCTTTTCTCTAGATACTAGTGAAAATCTGAGTGGCCAATATTACCAGTGAAATGGTATGTATAGGGAACAAATGTGCTATTAGAGTTTCTTGACCTTACTTTTTGTGGGAATTAAGTTTTTTCACTTTACCTTTCTTGGGGCATTGGGAGCTCATTTTGTTATTCTACAGACATCTCATACTTTAACAACTTTACACCATATAAAATAATAGTGTTGGTATGTTGTTACTTCTTGGTGGAGACAGAAGAGTAGCAGTAATGTAGATTTTTATGGGCATACCTTTTGCGGTCGCTTTTAAATTGCTTCTTGGTTTCTTAAATAGGTTTCTTTTTTTACCTTGTCTTATACACAGATTCGGCCACTTTTTTATTCTATCTTCCAATGGTATTCTGGACCGGAGTGTGGTTTTGAGGGTCGAAGATCGCTTGAACAAGGGGCTCATCTCCCCTGCCAGTGCTTTTTTGAGACTAAGGAACAACATCCCTATACGTAGAATGGTTTATCCCCCAATGGTATTCTCTTCTCTCTCGAAATGCTTGGCAGTGGCTGCTGAGTTGTTATTCTCCTTGTACTTTCTCTCTCAATTACGTTTAGGTAGGTTACTCCTACTACTACTCCAGATTGGTTTGGACCTGTCAGGCTATCTGCTGGTTCTCTGGCTGCAAGTTTTCTAGTATGGTGCATATATCTTAACCTGAATTTCTACCAAAACCTGAGATCATACTCGATGTTCTTAAAATAACAGGTCAGTGGCAATCAGGTGGGACAGGGCAGTTCGGGGTCAGGTTGAGTCATGTGGTGTTCAGGTCATTTCGGGTGTGGGTCTGGCGTCAGGTTTAAGTTACCACAGTTCCAGTCAAATCGTGTTGCAGATCAGTGGGGGCTCACGTTGATTCAGTCTTGAGTCAATCGGGTTCAGGTTTCATTGGGTTACTAGTCAGTCCGGTTCAAGTCAAGGCTTGTCATGTGCGTGTGTGGACAGTCAATTGCATTTTGGTTGATTTATGTTATGTGTTAGTGGGGTCAGGTGTTGTGAAATGTCAATTGGTTTTGGGTTGTTTTAGACTTTGATCAAAAGTTGTTGTTGTAATTTATCAGTTTGGTTTGATAACGATTGGTTTATGGCCGAGTTACTTATGGATGTTTGTATTGTGCATGGATGTTAAACACCTTTTCATATTTTGCAGGGCTTAATACATATTTCTTATCTAAGACTAATTGCAGTGTTATGTTTTCCTGGTCACAGATACACAAACTGTTTTTAGAGAAAATAAAGATTTATAGTTTTTCCCTCTACACGGGCATCACCTAGTCTCACATGCTGCTTGCTCAAATATATTTTATTCATTTATCTGTTTTGAAATGGGAAACTTGGGTATAAAGGGGGGAAGGTATCTATTTTCTTGAAAATGAATTTAAGATGTTTGAGTTGACATTATTTCAAAAGGTGAATATACAGACTTTATACTTTGAGACTAGGCTATATTTTTTGTAAAAACTGGATGAACTTTAATTGGGGAATTGATTGCATATGTCATCCTTCCTTTGGTCCAAACATGAACCCTTGGTGCTTAATTGGGGGAACTGTGTGAGCTGGGAAAGAGTAAATTCTGACATTGCAGGCATGGAAAATCAAGGCTCATCTATGTGCATATTTTTCCTGGTTTTGCTGCATAATGGGTTTGTTGACCTGTGATGTTATGGCAAGGAGAAGCTGAAAGTGTAATACACCTCTTCTTCCTTTGCATATTCGCAGTCCGATTATGGGCGATGCTCTCCATTCCCTTGGGCTATGCTGCTGTGCAGTCTGTGGACGACATTGTACACCTTCACTAAATCAGCTCTGGCTGGACCAAATGGCCGGTTTCAATCCCAGAGGGGTTTTATGTGAGCACTTGCTAGATATTGTAGAGCAAGGGATGTCAGAAATTATAATTTTTTTTATGAATAAATATAAATTTTATTTGTTTCAAGATTTTGACCATTGATATAATGGATGAATCATTTAACTGTAGTAGCTATTTCCTTAGTCCTTATATGGTTATTGCCTTCATCATCATTTGATATGCGAATTCCCCGAAAAAAAAACCGCTAAAAAGAAGGGGAGAAAAAAAAAAAAAAACATGACCTTCAACACATGTACAATACTTTCCCCAGTCTCCGTCGCTATTATTTATTCCCCATCGTCTCCATTTGCACTCCAATGGAAATAATGAGAGCAAGACCTCTGCACTTGGTCCCCACTTTGCAGTGACGCTGCCTTCGATTTAATTAACCTGACGAGTGATGGGATGTTGGGACTTGGGACTTTTCTTTTATCTGAATTTTAGTGGAATTTCAGAAAATCCCGGAGAGAGGGAGAGAGCGCGTCCTAGAGAAACCGAATTCTTATTTTGAAATGAAAATTATAAACGATGAGCTCATTTTTCCTAATAGCAAATTCTCAAAGTGATATATTAAAAAGGGCTCATAAATTCTCGTACAGGGGCTATTTGAAAAGTATTTGGAAACTCTCGATGACTCTCACCTTTAAAAATTCTGTATTAAATCATGATTAGAGATTGATCAGGTAATTCAAATTGGTACCAAAAAGGGTTGAATTCGGGTACCGAAATAATGCTTTGAATCTTCATTAAAGGAATTAACAATCCTTTTTTTTTTTTTTAAACTCCCGTTAACGATTCTGATCTTTCCAGTTCACAACCTGGTGAAATGTATTTGTTTATTATTATTGAAAATGTAAACAGAAAAAACTGATTACTTTTGGGGAAGAAATTTTTTATAATTGCGTCTAAGAATGTATCAATCTTGCATCCGCCCCTGGATGTATCTTTTGAAGAACTAGCAACCACTGCAAACCCCTCTTGTGATGCTCGAAGGCCTTTTCATGCACCCCTGCAATTCAACACATATTAAACCCAAATCCGCTATATGATCTCGTACAAACTCTGAAACTCCGTGTCGGCTTAGCTGATCAGTGCAGTGCTATTGCACCGTTTCCTCTCCTGGGGGAAGAGCCTTCTGTTTTGCTCGCACCACAGGTCCCAACATCCAGCTGCCCAGGTGATATCCCACTGTTTCCAGCTTACCAGTATTGACTGGTATGCTGAATTTTTTTATGAGTCCACTCCAAACTTCTCTTGAGTAGGTACAGCCAAACATGATGTGGTCCCTTGGCTCTATCATGTTATAATTTCTTTGACAGAGTTAAGATGTAATAATATGCATCTAGAAAAAATAAATGAGTTCCAACGGAAATTCGACTACATATCTATTTCAACTACATATCCTGAAAAGAGTTGTTGTTCACAAGTCATGGCTAGAGAAGATTCAACACTTCTTGATCCACCTTAGGTAGGCACTTTCAAATAGGGACAAAATCTAGACTGGAAATCTATTTCTAACCTATTGAGTTGCATGGATAAACTCATCTATTTCTGGACTGGAAATCTATTTCTAACCTATTGAGTCGCATGGAGAAGCTCATCTTGATGGAAATTACGAGCAACATTTTACCTTCAAAGTCTATTGATACAAGGGCCTTCCCAACATTTTCCCTATCTTGAAACAATGAAGTCAATTAAATTAGATGGAAAATGTTGTAAAGGACCTTGTATCAACAGACTCTGACAAGTAATTTTGGAGTACCGCTGCCTTGTTGATTTATCCCATCCTACACAGCCAATTCATATTGAGTCGCATGGATAAACTCATCTTGATGGAAATTATGATAAACATTTTACCTTCAGAGTCTGTTGATACAAGGGCCTTCCCAATATTTTTCCTATCTTGAGACGGTGAAGTCAATTAAATTAGAGAGAAATTGTTGTAAAGGACCTTGTATCAACAGACTCTGATGAATAATTTTGGAGTACCACTGCCTTGTGGATTTATCCCATCTTACACAGTCCATTCATAAGAGTGCTATAGGAGAACAGATCAGGTGCGCAGCCCAGCTTAGGCATTTTGTCGAGCACTATGGCTGCAGCTTCATGGATCCTGTTATCCTTACAAAGACCTCTTAGTAATTGATCGAAGGCACCAGGATCGGCCCCCAGTCCATCCTTAAGAAACCGTCCAAGTAAAACAAAAGTTAATCTGACCCGATCCACCCAGCTACAAAAATTGATCAAGATGTTATACCTGTAGAAATCGGGTGAGATCTGTTTAATTTGGTCAACCGGTTAAAGAGGAAAAAAAATATCTTCTTGTATTGGTTGGTTAAGTTGTTCATCAGAGTACCAGGCCAGCGCTGTGAAGAGATGGACGGCGCCGGGTCACTGGTGGCCAGCAGGCGGTCAACAGGCCAGGTGCTTCGCATAGTGCTCCACAAAATGCCTAAGCTGGGCTGATCCTGGTGTCTTACTAGAGATCCCGACAAGCGGGTCGCGATGGCACGGGAACGGGATAATTAAGGGGTTTGAAGAGAGGAGAGAATGCAAATGACAGAGAAAGGAATGACAATTCTGACCTAAAGTAGCGGCTAGTCACATGACCTAAAGTGTGTTAAACTCTTTGGGCTTGGCCCACAAATTTGTTATCCCACTGGAAAAATGGGCCGTGCTTTATTTCTTTCTTGGTTTTAGAAATATTGTTTACCAACTATTTTCTTTTCCAACTTTATAAATTTATTTCATTAGGTTTTGTATTTAATATATTATGTTTACTGCCACTTGATCAATACTCTGTGAAGTTTCACCGATGTGCATAAATCACGTTACAATCTATTTGTTTTTCTTTCTTGCCCCTATTAGTTAAAATCCTCTTAAGATTGTTTTCACAGTTCCTCTCAAAAAAATTACTCATCTATCCAACATTCGTTGATACCAGCCAACAATCTTTGATACCATACAACCAACACTCAAATTGGTACTGCACTTGCTCCAGGCCGCACATATCTGCTCTTTCTGGTATAGGTTAGATAATACAAAAAACTTTAAACTCGGAACTCATCTGATATATCTCAAGTTAGAAAATAGGAAAAACTTAACACTTGTAAGTTGTAACTTATCTGATATATCAGGGGCCATAAAGCTCATATCCTCATAACATTGGTACCAACTTGTCATAATGTTGCACATTAGGGGCCAATTTTAATGAAGAAAAAAAAAAAGAAACTAAGCTCTTCTTGTAAATTAAAGTTTTGTAATTTTTGTATGTACCAATATTGTTGAACTCTCTTATAAAATGAAATTACACTACACTAATTTTCCAGCCATCCAATTTTCTAGTTCCGGCCCGCAATATTTGAAAATTATGTACCACTCTAGTATTAACAAATTATCTCAAAGATTTTTAACTTGAAGTTTGATCAATAGCTTGGGAGTAACTTAGAATACTGTCAGTACTGTCGAGTTGGTAGATATTTCTTGCGGTAATTGAATATAGTATTCTCTTGTTTACCTTTTTCATGGAAGAATTGAAGCTCCGCCTGCAAAAAAGAAAAAAAAATGCAATTTAAAAAAAAGACCAAAAAGTAAAAATAATTCACTGTATGCTGAACCAACTTCAGTTGGAAGTAGCACAACTGGCCGGCTATCAGCAGCAGGGTCCACACCTAATTAATAACTCTATAGTCTCTATTAATTAGAACTTTCTCACCGATTCCATCTGAAATTATATGGAGTGCCTTTTGTATTGCATCATCAACACCATACGCAACTTGCACACCAATACTTGATCCAGCCCTTGTCGGTTTTGCCTGAAAAAAAATATTTTTTGAGGGGTAATGGTACCACATTCCTTAAACTTTCATTTGTTACAAAAAAAATTCCCCTCCCTGAGCAAATTTCTAATTTTGATATACAAATTTTAGTTAACACTGTTAGCAACTTAACGGAAAATTAATACAATACACTTGAGCTTTGTTAATTATCCTTGTTGAACTTTCGCCATCACCTTTACTATCCACTATTTCGTGTCTTATTTAAAAATCAGATTAATAAAATATGTAGTCAAAATTGTCTATCTTTTTTAACTGTTGGTAATGAATTTGCTTGTTTTAATAGTTTTCAAAGCCATATATTGCAGAAAGTAGAAACATATTACATTTATTAAAAAGGGAAATAATAATGCGATGATTCTTCAGTTTTGGATTAACATGTTTTTTAAAGTGATAGATTAATTTTTCTTCTTCATTTTCATCACTTCAAGCTCACCGCAAAGCGTTTGTTTAACTCGCTTGACACTTGTAAGCTATATTGCATGGATACGGGTACGGGTATCGTATCGGATACGATACGGATACGGCGATACGGCGATTTTCGAAAATTACGGATACGATACGTATATTATATATAATATTTTTTATTATTTGCTTATTATTAATTCAATATTTCTAATATATAAATTAAATATAAAAAAATTCAGGATAAACTAAGTATATATTAAGTATAATAGCTAATGGATTCAAACAAGAAACACCCAGTGGTCTAGTGGTAAATGCGTCCCCCGTTTCTGGTCTCAAGACCAGGGGGAGACACTGAAAAAAATGGATTTTTGCTTGGTCTATGCACGGTGCACGGTGCACAGTTATGGAGCGGTCCATGGACGGTTCACAGCTCATGCGCTGTAAAATTGTTCAATTGCAAAAATCCGCGTATCCAGACCTATCGGAGTGAGTCAAACCGTGTCGGAGACCGTATCAAGAGAATAAGGATATGCCATCTAAGCCGATACGCAAGCTGGCATATCTGATACGTATCGGGGCCGTATCGGGCGCGTATCCGTGTCCGATACGTATTTGATACGGGTACGGTGCCTATATAAGAGTATCTGGGTAACATAGCTTGTAAGCCTTCTCAAGAATTTCCCAAGCCTCCTTTGAGGTTGCCACACCAGCTATCTTCTCGAAATCTGAATCATCAACCGCTTGATTAAGAAGATAAAGAGTAGTATTTATCTCTCTTACTCGACTCCTTCAAAGCCTTTATTTGAGCGATCATCAACTTTGCAGCCGCGTCATGCGACTGCAAATTGCACCTTCAGTGGATGCTCCAGTTGTCGTATTTAGTCTTCGAGAGACGTAGGCATGAGACATGTCCAATTGTACCTATCGATGTGTCGCTAAGTTGTCATAACTCTGATATCAATTTGTTATGATCGATTTAATATATGATAGGAACTAAGTATAATTTTAATAGTGAAAGAATAACATTTTATAAAGAAAATTATTTCTAATATATTCTCTTACTATCTTACATAATAACAAAGTACAACTTCTTTTATATTCCTAAACAACAAAAGAAGAGATAATGGCCCTACAATATGCCAATGATACGGCGATCATTGTCAATGCAGACGAATAAACATTGATCTCACTTAAAATCATCCTAAAGATGTTCACGGCAATTTCTGGTTTGCCTATAAACTATGATAAGAGTTTGTGGATCTCTATTATTATGCAAGAGGAGGAATGCAACAGAGCAAACTTGTCCTAGGATGTCACCGTTTAGATTTTCCAACGATATATTTGGAAATGCCTCTAACAGTGAGATGACCAACAAAGGACCTTTTCATGCCATTAATACAATGGTTTGAAAGTAAGTTAGAAGGATGGATAGGTAAACTCATTTCCAGAGGTGGCAGGATACAACTTGTGCACTCGGTTATTTCCTCTATTTTTATCAATTTTATGGCTTGCTTCAAATTGCCTAAATGGGTTATGGGTCATTAAAAGATTGGATAAAATTAAAAGGGATTTTATGCCGAAATTTTTATAAATATACAAAATTCAATTTTTATTTAACAATCTATACAAAAGTCTATCGGAATTTTAAATCTGTCCAAACCGGCAACAGAATTGCCGGTTTTAGAGCAACTAACTGGCAACTCTGTTGCCGGTTCCAGAAAGCTCAAACCGGCAACATAGTTGCCATTTCTGGAACCGGCAACAGAGTTGCCGGTTTTGGCCTCTAAAACTTGCAACATAATTGCCGGTTTTTTTTCGGTTTTCTTTTTCTTTTTTTTACAGTTTTTTTTTCTGTTTTTTTTTATAAATTCAAATTCTAAATAATTATAAATCCAAATTCATACCAATTTAAATTTATTTGACATGGTTGTAACTCGATAATTTTTGTTATAATAAAATATAAATTAAAAATTTCTTAAATCAATTGCACTTGCTACTGATACATTTCTCGCTGCTGAAAAATATTTTTCAACATAAAAAAATTCAGTTGAGACACTAAAAATCTTAAACTTAATTTTTGAGGCACTAAACGACGTTTTTTGGCGATTCTGATTTGTCGGATACCCGGGGTATACCCCCGGGTGACAGTGGCGACCGTCTCCTCCTCCCCTTTCCGAATTGACGTGATACGCGTCAATCCGACTTTCCTAGCAAAAGTTATGACCGTTTAAAGTTTTAAAAAAATATATTTCTCATTTTTAAATTTTAGAAAAAAAAAAATATATTTCTCATTTTTTTTAATGGAACGGAACCGGCAATTGGTATGAATTTGGATTTATAATTTATTGGTATGAATTTGGATTTATAATTATTTAGAATTTGAATTTATAAAAAAAAACAGAAAAAAAAACTGTAAAAAAAAGAAAAAGAAAACCGAAAAAAAACCGGCAATTATGTTGCAAGTTTTAGAGGCCAAAACCGGCAACTCTGTTGCCGGTTCCAGAAATGGCAACTATGTTGCCGGTTTGAGCTTTCTGGAACCGGCAACAGAGTTGCCGGTTAGTTGCTCTGAAACCGGCAATTCTGTTGCCGATTTGGACAGATTTAAAATTCCGACAGACTTTTGTATAGATTGTTAAATAAAAATTGAATTTTGTATATTTATAAAAATTTCGGGATTTTATGTGGGGAAAAATGAGGACATTAAAAAAGGTATATCATTAATTAATTGGGATACGATTTGTTTGTCTAAAGAAAGGGGAGGTATGGGAGTATGCAATTTGAGCCGAAATTTTTATTAATATACAAATTAATAAATTAATTTAACAATCTATATAATATTCTGATGAACTTCGAAATCTATCGAAATCGATGATATTCTCATCGATTTCAGAAGCTAGAACCGATGACAATGTCATCGGTTTCAGCCAATTCCACGAACAAACTTTGCATAATATATTTATGCACGATTTTTGATGCAAAATACACACATTTTGATGCGAGAATTATATCAGATTAAAACAATGAACAACTCAGATTAAAACACTTTTTGGTAATGATTACATAGTTGCGGAAAACTTTTCTTAAATTTTTATTTTTTCAAAAATAGAACATAATATTTTTCATATTTACCAAGAAGTGACTTTTGAACCGGGATCAATAATTCAGATTCAAAGCATTTTTATTTTTTTTCCAATAACACATAAATAAATATTTTAATTTTTCTTACAGCCACGAAAAATCCGATGTGAAAAATATTGATCCGGGTTATTTTTTAAGTATTATAATAAATCAAATTATATGGTATTCTATCTAATTTAAAAAAAATATTTCTAATATTTTAATAAAAAAATAAAAAAATAAATAATATTTTCTAATTAAATAAAATAATTAAATGAAAAATTGTTTTAAATTAAATTTGGATGGAAACTGACGACATTGTCATCGGTTCTAGCTTCTAAAACCGATGACTTTGTCATCGGTTCTGGAATGGGTGACATTGTCAACGGTTTCAATTTTCTGTGACCGACGAGTTTGTGATCGGTTTGATCTTCTGAAACCGATTACACTGTCATCTGTTTGGATACTTTTCAAATTCTTTATAAAAATTATATAGATTGTTAAATTAATTTATTAATTTGTATATTAATAAAAATTTCGGCTCAAATTGCATACTCCCATACCTCCCCTTTCTTTAGACAAACAAATCGTATCCCAATTAATTAATGATATACCTTTTTTAATGTCCTCATTTTTCCCCACATAAAATCCCGAAATTTTTATAAATATACAAAATTCAATTTTTATTTAACAATCTATACAAAAGTCTGTCGGAATTTTAAATCTGTCCAAATCGGCAACAGAATTGCCGGTTTCAGAGCAACTAACCGGCAACTCTGTTGCCGGTTCCAGAAAGCTCAAACCGGCAACATAGTTGCCATTTCTGGAACCGGCAACAGAGTTGCCGGTTTTGGCCTCTAAAACTTGCAACATAATTGCCGGTTTTTTTTCGGTTTTCTTTTTCTTTTTTTTACAGTTTTTTTTTCTGTTTTTTTTTATAAATTCAAATTCTAAATAATTATAAATCCAAATTCATACCAATAAATTATAAATCCAAATTCATACCAATTGCCGGTTCCGTTCCATTAAAAAAAATGAGAAATATATTTTTTTTTTTCTAAAATTTAAAAATGAGAAATATATTTTTTTAAAACTTTAAACGGTCATAACTTTTGCTAGGAAAGTCGGATTGACGCGTATCACGTCAATTCGGAAAGGGGAGGAGGAGACGGTCGCCACTGTCACCCGGGGGTATACCCCGGGTATCCGACAAATCAGAATCGCCAAAAAACGTCGTTTAGTGCCTCAAAAATTAAGTTTAAGATTTTTAGTGTCTCAACTGAATTTTTTTATGTTGAAAAATATTTTTCAGCAGCGAGAAATGTATCAGTAGCAAGTGCAATTGATTTAAGAAATTTTTAATTTATATTTTATTATAACAAAAATTATCGAGTTACAACCATGTCAAATAAATTTAAATTGGTATGAATTTGGATTTATAATTATTTAGAATTTGAATTTATAAAAAAAAAAGCGAAAAAAAAAACTGTAAAAAAAAAAAAAAAAAAACCCGAAAAAACCCGGCAATTATGTTGCGGGTTTTAGAGGCCAAAAACCGGCAACTCGTTTGCGGTTCGAGAATGGCAACTATGTTGCCGGTTTGAGCTTTGAACCAGCAATGCGAGTTGCCTGTTAGTTGCTCTGAAACCGGCAATTCTGTTGCCGATTTGGACAGATTTAAAATTCCGACAGACTTTTGTATAGATTGTTAAATAAAAATTGAATTTTGTATATTTATAAAAATTTCGGGATTTTATGTGGGGAAAAATGAGGACATTAAAAAAGGTATATCATTAATTAATTGGGATACGATTTGTTTGTCTAAAGAAAGGGGAGGTATGGGAGTATGCAATTTGAGCCGAAATTTTTATTAATATACAAATTAATAAATTAATTTAACAATCTATATAATTTTTATAAAGAATTTGAAAAGTATCCAAACAGATGACGTGTAATCGGTTTCAGAAGATCAAACCGATCACAAACTCGTCGGTCACAGAAAATTGAAACCGTTGACAATGTCACCCATTCCAAGAACCGATGACAAAGTCATCGGTTTTAGAAGCTAGAACCGATGACAATGTCGTCAGTTTCCATCCAAATTTAATTTAAAACAATTTTTCATTTAATTATTTTATTTAATTAGAAAATATTATTTATTTTTTTATTTTTTTATTAAAATATTAGAAATATTTTTTTTAAATTAGATAGAATACCATATAATTTGATTTATTATAATACTTAAAAAATAACCCGGATCAATATTTTTCACATCGGATTTTTCGTGGCTGTAAGAAAAATTAAAATATTTATTTATGTGTTATTGGAAAAAAAATAAAAATGCTTTGAATCTGAATTATTGATCCCGGTTCAAAAGTCACTTCTTGGTAAATATGAAAAATATTATGTTCTATTTTTGAAAAAATAAAAATTTAAGAAAAGTTTTCCGCAACTATGTAATCATTACCAAAAAGTGTTTTAATCTGAGTTGTTCATTGTTTTAATCTGATATAATTCTCGCATCAAAATGTGTGTATTTTGCATCAAAAATCGTGCATAAATATATTATGCAAAGTTTGTTCGTGGAATTGGCTGAAACCGATGACATTGTCATCGGTTCTAGCTTCTGAAATCGATGAGAATATCATCGATTTCGATAGATTTCGAAGTTCATCAGAATATTATATAGATTGTTAAATTAATTTATTAATTTGTATATTAATAAAATTTTTGGCAATTTCGGCAATTAATTACAAATGGTCAAATATGCCCACAGAAGCTAGCAAATTATAAAAATGCCCAAACTGGCCAATTATTGGCCGGTCCTTAATTTTTAATAGAATCTGGCCAATAATTGGCCGGTCGTTGATCTATATATAGGGATGGAGGGTTATGAATTTTTCACAAATTTCATTTTATCAAATTCCAAACTACCTCTCCTCACTTTCTTTGATTCTCCCATATTTCTCCTACTCTTTCCAGTTTGCAAATAAGTCCTTATATGTGTTATATATTAAATTTTAGGCCAAAATAGTTATAAATTGCTAGGTTTCGTTAGAAATGTTCCAAAAATTTTGTAATGCACTTTAACAATTAGTAGTTGAAATTAGTGTTAATTAATTTTAATTAATGCTAGTTAATTATAATTACCATAATGTAGTATAAATTAGTATAATTTAGATTAATTAGTTTAAATAGCATAATATAGTGTATTTATGTATAATTTAGTATAAATTAGGGTAAATTTTGGTATAGTTTAGTATAGTTATATAACTTAACGGAATTTGGAAATAATTTGCAAAAAATTGTATAACTAGCAAAAATTGACATAGTTTAGTATAATTAGCTTGTTTTTATATTAATTAGTATAAATTTCTTTTTAAGTACAACTACCGTATTTTATTGTTATTTTAGCATATTTTAATGTGTTTTAGCCCATTTTAGCACATTTTAGCACATTTTATCGCGATTTAGCGCAAGTTGGCTTGTTTTAGTGTGTTTAAGCGCAATTTGAGTGCATTGCTCTGCATTTTAGCGCATTTGAACGCGTTTTAGCTCAATTTATCGTAATTTAGGGCACTTAGCACAATTAAGTGCAATTGAAGTGCATTTCTCCTCATTTAAGCGCATTTGAGTATGTTTTAGCGCAATTTGAGCGCATTTTAGCGTATTTAAGTGCACTCTAGGCAACTATGATTTTAGCATATTTAAGTGCACTCTAGGCAACTATGATTTTAATTTTAGTGTTGCAACACACGGGCAGGATACTAGTAACTAATTATTTATTTTTAAAAACCTACACTGCCACAATTTATATGCATAGAACAGAAAATTATAATATGAACATACCATTACTTATCCATTTATATTATTGGTTGGAAAGTCCCCACGAAATATGGTTTATTTGAGTTATAAAGGAATCGGTTAATGAAATGAGGGTTTGTAGTACTTTAAGTCTTGCTCCTCTTGTGACACTGATTTTAATTTTAATTTATTCATTGGAAGTTGGAACTATATTTTTGATACTCGAGTTTCTTTGCCTCTGTTAATTATTACAACATTTCATTAAGCTCAATTAAGCATTTCTTACTCAAGTTGATTTGACAACGGGGCACATGAGTCAAATTAAACGGATCAAGTTTGAAGACAGATCAAGAAAGATAACAATTGTAAAGATATAAAAAAGAATAACCAACTTATCAAGACCCACACCAGGAAAGCCCATATTGAAGCCCATCCAGCATGGTAAGGGCCCGTTTCGGCTCGTTGTTTACCTCTCCTGGGAGTTGGCGAGATAGACTTAATTATGATGTGATGGAGCTGTTTTTGAGCCTGTTAAGGGAATGCGGATATTCAGAAATAAGCTCATTGTTATCCTTGGATTAGTTACATATTAATATTCAGTGAGTTAAACTAAGCTCCATGAAAAAATTAACAAAACATATATGCTTTATCTTCTGTGCGAACGAAGTTATGGATTGTTGTCATCAAGATTAATGCACAACTGAGAGAATTTACAATTGTCACAGATTTAATTTCAGTATGATTAGTGTTATAGGAAGGATTTGGTTATCAAACATTATGTTTTTTTCAAAATCCACTGATTCAATTAAGAAACCTGAAGAGTTCATAAGATTGTAATTCTCCAAATCATCTGGTATCATAACTCCATGTATAATTAAACTATTACAGACTATGATTTTAAAAGTCCTACATACTAAAGAGTAACAATGCATTCAAACTTAAACATAAGAAGAACTGTATCAAGTATTAGTCTATTACAGACCAAAGATAAAACAAAGAAGTATTTCAAACCAAATATCAGTTTCAAAGGAAGATAAAAGTAGAAGAAGAAATAAATTCTTTTTAACCAGTTGTTTCACAGATGTCTAGTCCAAACACAGGATCCGGTATTAGAAGGTGTACCTGTACCCTCCTGCAAGGGAAATTCTGTCATATCATGTGCCAAAATAAGAATTAATTTATAAAAAGAATCATTGATTTTGGATCTATTCCAAAATGAGAATAAGGAAATAATAGAGCTACCCAAATTCTTGATTGATTTTACAGAAATCCTCTTAAGCCATATTTTATTCCTTTCAAGTCAAAAAGACAAGATAACAACTCTAACTAGTTCCACTATAAATATATATGTTCGTTTCGTCTTGTATTATACAGAGTTTTTAAGTTTAAGGGACGATACAAAATTTAAAAAATACTTGTTTAGTTTGGAGGATATTGTATATGGACCAACTCATTCCACTAACAACAATTCAAGAACACAACCAAAATACAAGAAAATTGTCACCAAATGGACACTTCTCCTCTTCCTCCGCTACTCTTTTAATCTCATGCATCCAGTGAAAAATAAAATGCTACATGTGTTTCAATGTACCCATGGCAACTCAAAACACTACAAAAATGATAATATTGGAATACTTTTTTTTTTTTTACAGCCGCAACATGAAAGATTTTGGAAGAAGCGAAAATTAAAAAAAAATTAAAATAGTGGCTATATATTTGTTAAATTTCCTACAACATTGTACATCCATGAAACTTGAATTATGGTAAAATTTTCTTTTTTTTAGTGGAAAATATAATAGGTGATTTTCCTGTTACTTCAAAAAAAAAGTTAACATTTATATCCCTAGTAACTGATATCAGAAAATATTTAACGTACTTAATTAAAATTATTGCAATGAAACAATAATTAAACTATGAACCATTAACCTCTATGTGAGGTTGACTAATATACAATCGATTGTTCCTGAGCTCCCGTGCAACTAAGTCGTTTTCTCGTTTTCAAAGTTCAGACGGTCGATCTGAACCGTTAGATGTGATCCCTATATTAAAATGTACTTGGAGACCAAATTTTACATTTTTTGGAATTTTTTTACTACTTATTAAACCACTTTGAAAATCGCTGATCCAACGGTGGCTTAACCAAACAGTAAAAACAGAAGCCACTGTTGGATCAACGATTTTCAAAGTGACTTAATAAATAGTAAAAAAATTAAAAAAAAAATATAAAATTTGGTCTCCAAGTACATTTTAATATAAGGATCACATCTAACGGTTCAGATCGACCGTTTGAACCTTGAAAAAGAGAAAACGACTTGGTTGCACAGGAGCTCAGAAACAATCGATTGCAAAAAAATTAATTGTCCTTTTGTGCCATTGTGAACTTCCTTTTAAATCTAATATGGAGTTTAATAGCCACATATAGTAGTGGAGAACGGTACTTTTAGAAGTATTAATATATCAAAACAGCAATTATATAAGCATTAAAAAAATACAATACACACTTCTTTTCATTCTTTTGTTTCTCAATTTTAAATCTAATATTGTATATGGAAATTGAAGAAATATTAAGTGAGCCACAATAATATAATATATACAATGTTTTTAACTCTGAATTCAATAAAACAAGAAAGATTTGAACATATCTATATACGTACCTAATTGCTACACAACGACATATCAAGAGATGCAAAATCCACCCTATTCCGAGCCTTCTGATGAACTACATCGGTGGAGAAAAAGCAATATATTAGTGAAATTGTATGGAAACTTAACAGAGGTTGTTTAGCTTTTATTTTAATCATTAGAAAGTTCATTTCTTGTAAGTGTCAAATGTCTGAAACAATGTGAATAATTATGTCAAATGGAATAATTTCCAAAATGCCTTATAGGTGATTGAGCAACAAGGGGCATATGGAAATTTTCTTACAGGTGCTTGTGGAAAGTTAGTTTCAACAAGGGTGAATAGAACTTGATCCCACTTTTGCAAAAAAAAAAAAAGGTGTAAAGAGCTAATTGTCTAGTGTTCTCTATGCAAAGCTGCAATACTCTTCCCATATATAAAACCTAGGATTGTTATAGGTGTTATATAAGGCAGTATATTTTCTAATTGGTACTGAATATTGGAGAAATCTACTGAAGGAAAAAGAAAAACACAAAACAGCAGTAAAAAAAATGCTAACTGGTAAATATCATAACTGGGATCTATTAAATTTGGTACCTAGAATCACCATCCAGTAAAGAGATGGGGTATGGATTTCAACCCTGGAATAAACCATCTAGTCGGGTCAAGTGTACTGATTATCCATATGAACAAGGGTCAAGGGCTAAAGCACAAAAATTATTTTTTTCCATTAATACCAAATTTGTTGTGGAAAGGGAAGGGTTCAATTACAAATTTACAATAATACATGAGAAAAGAGGGCTATGTACCTTCAAGCTCCAGTAGATGGTCCAGCATAAATGATTCTCCTCCTGCCAATTTGTGAGATTATGGAAGAATATGGTCCCTCTTTACAGAACTTTTCTAGAGCAGGGCACTCTGAAATTTGGAATTTTTCAAGACCGGAGAGCATTTGGTCAAGATCATTGGGAAGACAATGCACTCTTGAGCATTTGTCAATGATCAAGGTTCGAAGCGATGTGAGACCTGCCAACTCAACTGGCAAGCATGTCAGGCAGTAGCATTCAGACACCCTAAGAGACTCCAATTTCTCGAGGTCTTGGAATCCAGTTGGCAAAGATGTCCAGTTTAAGCATGAGAGGTACACCATCTTCAGGTTATTTAAACCCGAAATTGAATTGATTTCAGGACATTCATCTAGTTCCAAGTAAAGGATCGATGTGCACCTCGGAACCTCTTTCAAAGAAGGGCATGCATAGAATTCTAGGGATTGCAGTAGCGGTAAATCTTTTTCGTCTTTTTGCAACTGGTTAGGAAGCAAACCAGTTAGGTTTGGGCACTTTCGGAAAGATAGTCGTTTCAATTTGTGCAAGTTTCTAAACTCCTCTAATGGCCAGGCAAAAATGCTGCTGCAATTGAAAATATCCAAATTTTCAAGTGATACCAGTGATCTCCAAAAACCCAACCTTAGATGCGGTATTGCTCTGGCCATGAAAAAACTATTAGTTGATTCCAGTCGCATTACTCGAAGCTTATGGTTATTACGTCCCTTCACTTCTGCGCATAATGCTGACAGTGCCTCATCATTAGAATCGCTCGCTTTTGCCATGCTGACTTCAACTAAGCTCTGTGATTGTATTATCAGATCAATGGTAGACTGGAGTAGACCATGATTTTCTATGCTTATGGTTAAATATTTAAGCATGGGAACACTAGGCATGCTTTTCAGCTCCGGACAATTTGTGATTTCCATCTCTTCAAGCACAGGAAATGATGGTGTTGTTCTCTGTATTCCTTCTCCTCCATGCCATCTTTCCAACCTCTTCAGTCCGACTAATACCAGTCTCTTGAGGCTTGGGAATAGCTCCAAGCCATCTTTCTTATCTATATCAGAGAAAGAAGTGAACTCGAAGTTGTACATACATGCTAGATTGATCATATATTTCAAATTGAGAACTCGAAGAGATCGCATCTTCCACACAGGAGGAATGGTGCAACATTGTGAGCAACCAATCAAATGAAGTTCAACCAAATTCAGGAGATCTACTGGATTGGTAAGCCAATTTGCAAATTCATTTCCCCCATATTGTTGTATTTTCAACACCTTCAATCCATTATGAGGTTGTAGAGCCTCCAATACCTCCGAATCATTATTTTCTTTTGACATAACCAGTTGTTGTCTACCCCAGCATAAAGTTAGCCGCTCCAAATTTGTTTTTGAAAACAAATCAGCCTCTTTGGCAATTATTGCATCCTTCACATTTCGCAGGTTATATATCTCCAGCAAGCCGCTAAGATTCAGGCACTTTAGTTCATCAATGTCGTTGCCGGCACTTTCTCCGACAATATAAGTTGTAAGGATCTTAAGGCCACTTAGTTGCCTGAGATGTAATGGCATTTCTTTTAGCTTCGGGCATTTATCGACATGGAGATGCCTAAGGCTCCTCATGTATCTCATATCTTCTGGAAGCCGGCCAAGAAGGAAACATTTTGAGAGATTTAGAGTTTGTATGAAGTATAACGAGCTTGTAGATTCTGGTAATCTCTTAATTCTACTGCCAGATAGATCAAGATATCTCAAGTGTTTTGTATATTTCAGTTCAAACGTATCTCTGTCAAATAAAGCCGAGGGCAAGTGCAAAGCTCTCAAAGAGTTTGAGTTGGGTAGCACACTACATTTGACAGTTCTAATGAAGGGATCATTTGAGTATATCAAGATACGCACATCTGGATTATTTTTTAATAACACATGAATATCTACTGGTGTATCTCCAGGTATAAATTGAAAACGATTGGTTCTTGATGCAGAAACGAATTCATATCGTAAATAAAAATAAGCAAAATCATGTACCCGGGGATGCAATGTACATATTACTCTATTACGACATCCATGTTTGTCCCTAGATGAACTTTCGGGAACAAGTTTGACATCCTCAAAGAATTGCCTCAAGGCAAGCTCATTGAATATGCGGTTACCTTTTTCTTCTACAGATGTTGATCTATCAAAAGAGATTAGACCATTGGCCATCCAAAGTTTGACCAACACCTCTTTGTCCATGTAATGGCCCTTAGGGAAGATAGAACAAAAGGCAAAGCATTCTCTAGTTTCCGGAGATAAATGAGTAATGCACAATTCCATCAAATCTATGGAAGAATGATTTAATTGGTGATTTACTTGTTGCCATTCAGCAAGCTCTTTCTTGAATCTCATCAAACCACCCATCATATTCACTAGCAGAGGCGAACCAAGGCATTTTTTGAGTATTTTTTGGCTAATCTCAAGCACCTCTGGAGAAATTTCTTCTTCTGCAAAGCATGCTCTCTTGGAAAATAGAGTCCAAAGATCATCATCTCTCAAAGGCGATAAGTGCATTTGATATCCACCTGCTGAGGACATCATGTCTGCCATCCATTTCCAGGATGTCGTTACCATTAAGGAACTCCCAATTGCAGCAGATTGCTCAAGCCATGACTTCAACTGCTCCCACTTTAACAGATCCTCATCATACCCTATAGCATCCAAGACAAGAAGGAACCTCTTCCCGCTTAACTCTTGATAAATGCGACGCTGTAGTAAATCAGGATCACCTTCAGATAAGCAACAATCTTTCCCTATTACCTGATCTATCACGGACTTTGCAATTCTAGCAACAACAAATTCTTCTCTAACATCAACCCATAGAATAACCTCAAAATTATCCTTGATTCGGGCATCAGCACATGTGTACCTAACAAGGGTAGTCTTTCCGTTACCATCAGGACCAACAATTGGGAGTACTGCAAATGTATTGGTATCCCTAACAACGTTGGAATGAAGCAACCAATTCACAATTTCCTCCTTGTCTTCATCTCTGCCAACAATAATAGGATCAATTTCTTTCAGGCTTGATGAAATCAAGCTTTCCCGACTTTCAGCTCCGGGCATTAGCCCCTGGCTATATTGACTAATGAAATGAGTCGACGTTTCAAGAAGATCTCGAATTCTAATCACAAGTCCTGTCAGCCTCTCCCTCATCCCTTCCTTAATGGGGAGCCTCTCCCTCATCCCTCCCTTAATGGGGAGCCTCTCCCTCATCCCACTAATTAATTTACGAAGAGATAAGATACCAGTTCTTACTTTGTCACCGCTCTGGTGGCAGTTGGTGTCAGCCTCTGCTCGAAGCTTTGCATATCTGAACTCATCTACTATTTCATCAACTTCATATGCCGCTGCATTAAGGTCCCTAAGCCAGGTTTCACTTTCCCGTCTGTGTTCAAAAGATCCGTATATAGCCCTATGTTTAGCACGAGGGAGCACGGGCAGGATAACCCTAAACAGTTGGACCAGCTGCTGGCATTCTTCCTCCATTCCCAGCATCAATCCGGGCTGTTGCAGGATAAGTATCAAGTCCGAGATCAGCATGCTTGCCATTGCTTAAATTGCTCCTGTTAATTTGTTCGAGTTTGAAAGAGGAAAATATTACAAGGGCAATAGATCAAGAGAAACTGAGAAAGCATGCACTTGAAAACAGTACAAGGGAGCTAAAGGGAAAGGAGATAATAATCAGTGCAAGCAAAGCAAAGCAC
Source organism: Carex cristatella (assembly GCA_024447775.1). Classification (NCBI taxonomy): domain Eukaryota; kingdom Viridiplantae; phylum Streptophyta; class Magnoliopsida; order Poales; family Cyperaceae; genus Carex; species Carex cristatella. The sequence continues at coordinate 374,067 of JAJHPF010000007.1, forward strand.
ATGTCCGATTTTGGTGGAATATAGTTTTCATTTTGCACCAATTAAAGTCCAATTTGGCCACACCTTTGAGCAAAGGATAAAAATAAAGTGAACGAATATATTTACTTAAAGTAAAGCATAAAAGGAGAGACGTAAAAGAGAAAGCAGCAGTTGTTGGCTATATATGCATGTATATTGGTATTGACTATTGAGGTGTGAGGTGTGAGAACGAATATATTTCCCCACGTTTATTGGTATTGAGGTGTGATGAAGCAATGAGAAAAGAAAACTTCGTCTTAAAAAACAATAAAAATACTTTGATCGATGGAATAAATTTCGTAAGCAAATTAATAAGGATGTTAAAAAATAACAGTATTTTATTAAGTACGTACAATTAAAACTATAGCCTAGCTTTAGTTAAATAAAATGTGGTGCTTCCAGTTTCTATAAATAAGTTTTAATATAAAAAAAAACAATAAAATGAGAAAATTTGTGAGTTTTAGAAGTTTAGAAAGGGATACGTAATTTCAAAGTTTAGAGGTGGAACTACATAATTTTGCAGTTTTTGAGTGATATACGTAGGGGGATTTCACATATAACCCTCATCTGTGTACTCAGAAAAGATATCGAAATTACTAACATGGATTTTTTTTTTTTTTACCCTGATCGTTTTTATGTGGAAATAGGTTCTTTCATTATATTATTTTCTCAGTTTAATAGTGAATCATATAAAATATAGTTTATATATTTGTGTCAGTCTCTTTATAAGGAGTAAATTAATTTCAATTATTTGTAAAGTTTAACTTATTGTTTAACACATATATATTTATATTTTTGCCACGAATAAAAAACATAGACCTAATGTTATACATGAATTTTTGCAATTCCCGCTATATATGTGAGTAAATAATGTGAGAATGATTTTAGACAGCTTAAAATTAATGGATATTGAATGGAATTAACAGATATCAACTCGGAAACTCGAATTTATTTTATTAAAATGCTTGTTTTGTATAACAAATACAGAAAAAAATTGTAAAAAAATAATTACTCCAAAAATGATGTTAAGGTCACTTCTTACACTAAAATAATCTTCTAATAAAATAAAATATGAACATTCAAAGCTAATCAGGAAGCTTGATGGAATCTCACGGAGAGTATTGAAATTAATCTAACAAAAAATGTCTACTGATTTACTCATTTCTTATTTTCTGACTTAAACAGACCAATAAGATTAGAACCCATCACCAGATTATACAATTTTCTCCAACAAATTTCTCCACCTAGCTTGCTTCGATATAGAATGACTTAAACACACCTTTGAGCAAAGCATAAAGACAGAGAACGAATCTATTTACTTAAAGCAAAGCATAAAAAAAAAGAGCAAGAAAAAGAGAAAGCAGCTGTTGTTGGCTATGCATGTATATCGATGATGTCCGTATCTGCCACTATTCCTGTCATTTTTGCCCCTTTATTGGTATAGAGGTGTGAAGCAATGAGAAAAGAAAGTTTCAGTCTCAAAAAAAAAAAAAAAAAAAATTACTTTGCTGATCGATGGAATAAAGTTCGTAAACAAATTTATAAAGATGTTAATTTTTTTTTTCTTATTTTGTTATGTACGTACAATTAATAAGGATGTTAAAAAATATTAATATTTTGTTAAGTACGTACAATTTAATAAGGTTGTTTAAAAATATTAGCATTAGTTCTATATAAAAGTGTGGTGCTTCCAGTTTCTACTATACTTGAACAACATCCATACAATTAAACCTCCATCTGTGTACCTAGCAAAGATATCGAAATTAGCATGTGTATAAGTATTACAAAACCAGTCCAGCTTAAGTAGTATGTGTATAACAAAAACAACTTGATATTTTCTTTTAACAACTTTGAAAATCGCTGATTGAACGGTGGCTTATGTTTTTACTATTTGGTTAAGTCACTATTGGATCAATGATTTTCAAAGTGGCTTAATAAATAGTAAAAAAAATTTAAAAAATGTAAAATTTGGTCTCCAAGTATATTTTAATATAGAAATCACATTTAACGGTTTAGATCGACCATTTGGACTTTGAAAATTGAAAAACGACTTCGTTCCACTGGAACTCAGAAACAATAGATTGTATAGAAGATAAAGAGTAGTATTTATCTCTCTTACTCGACTCCTTCAAAGCCTTTATTTGAGTGATCATCAACTTTGCAGCCGCGTCATGCGACTGCAAATTGCACCTTCAGTGGATGCTCCAGTTGTCGTATTTAGTCTTCGAGAGACGTAGGCATGAGACTTGTCCAATTGTACCTATCGATGTGTCGCAAGTTGTCATGACTCTGATATCAATTTGTTATGATCGATTTAATATATGATAGGAACTTGGTATAATTTTAATAGTGAAAGAATAACATTTTATAAAGAAAATTATTTCTAATATATTCTCTTACTCTCTTACATAATAACAAAGTACAACTTCTTTTATATTCCTAAACATCAAAAGAAGGGATATGACCTTACAATATGCCGATGATACGGTGATCATTGTCAATGCAGACGAAGAAACATTGATCTCACTTAAAATCATCCTAAGGATGTTCAAGGCAATTTCTGGTTTGCATATAAACTATGATAAAAGTTTGTGGATCTCTATTATTATGCAAGAGGAGGAATGCAACAGAGCAAACTTGATCCTAGGATGTCGCCGTTTAGATTTCCCAATGATATATTTGGAAATGCCTCTAACAGTGAGACCACCAAAAAAGGACCTTTTCATGCCATTAATACAATGGTTTGAAAGTAAGTTAGAAGGATGGATAGGTAAACTCATTTCTAGAGGTGGCAGGATACAACTTGTGAACTCGGTTCTTTACTCTATTTTTATCTATTTTATGGCTTGCTTTCAATTGCCTAAATGGGTTATGGGTCATTAAAAGATTGGATAAAATTAAAAGGGATTTTATGTGGGGGAAAATGAGGACATTAAAGCAGGTATATTGTTAATTAATTGGGATACGATTTGTTTGTCTAAAGAAAGGGGAGGTATAGGAGTATGCAATTTGAGCCGAAATTTTTATTAATATACAAATTAATAAATTAATTTAACAATATATATAATTTTTATAAAGAATTTGAAAAGTATCCAAACCGATGACAGTGTAATCGATTTCAGAAGATCAAACCGATCACAAACTCGTCGGTCACAGGAAATTGAAACCGCTGACAATGTCACCCATCCCAGAACCGATGATAAAGTCATCGGTTTCAGAAGCTAGAACCGATGACAATGTCATCAGTTTTCATCCAAATTTAATTTAAAATAATTTTTCATTTAATTATTTTATTTAATTAGAAAATATTATAATTTATTTTTTTATTAAAATATTAGAAATGTTTTTATATTTTTTTTAAATTAGATAGAATACCATATAATTTGATTTATTAGAAAACACTTAAAAAATAACCCGGATCAATATTTTTCAGATCGGATTGTTCATGGCTGTAAGAAAAATTAAAATATTTATTTGTGTGTTATTGGAAAAAAAAAATACTTTGAATCTAAATTATTGATCCCGGTTCAAAAGTCGCTTCTAGGTAAATACAGAAAATATTATATTCTATTTTTGAAAAAATAAAAATTTAAGAAAAGTTTTCCGCAACTATGTAATCATTACCAAAAAATATTTTAATCTGAGTCGTTCGTTGTTTTAATCTGATATAATTCTCGCATCAAAAAGTGTGCATTTTGCATCAAAAATCATGCATAAATATATTATGCAAAGTTTGTTCGCGGAATTGGCTGAAACCAATAACATTGTCATCGGTTCTAGCTTCTAAAACCGATGATATTTTCATCGGTTCTAGCTTCTCAAACCGATGACATTTTCATCGGTTCTAGCTTCTGAAACCGATGACATTTTCATCGGTTCTAGCTTCTGAAACTGATGAGAATGTCATCGGTTTCGATAGATTTCGAATTTCATCATAATAATATATAGATTGTTAAATTAATTTATTAATTTGTATATTAATAAAAATTTCGGCAATTTGAGGTTGAGAAATATTTCCTTACTGGAAGTTGTATACCAATTTAAATTGTCTATGGACGGAGATGGTTGTCGGGGAAACAACTTCACGCAAGTACGAAGGTAGTTGTTGAACTTGCTCTGATACCACTTAACGCAATCTCGGTCCCGAATCTCGACTCCGCTAGTGACAAGTCTCGAAAACAGTTTAGTGGAGTTAGAAACAAAAAGTGCTAAGTAGCAAAGTGAGAATAAAATCTCTTTCAAAAAAATATATTGATCCCAAAAGTTCCTCTTCTCATACAAAAGTTCTCCTTTTATTGGCCTCAATGAACAATTAATTTAGCAACATAGAAAATGACTATAACTTAGAAATAAACAAAAGACCATCTTAAAAATGTAAACATAGGAAGAAATAAAAGACCATCTAGAAAATGTAAACAACTTTTAAGATTTTCTAAAAAAATATAAATAGGCAATCCTCAAAATAAGTCATTCTTTAATAGCAGCCACATGTTTCTCAAAGTGAGTCTTAGGGGTGTCAATGGATACGGTACGGGTAGGATGGAAGTATTTTCATACCCATACCCACTAAGAGTTGACCTTACCCATACCCTGTCCTTACCCGTTAAGAATTTGTCTTACCCTACCCTACCCATACCCGTTAAGATAAGTGGGTAATGTAACAGTAGCGGGTGAATAACGAATAACACTAATATAATAGTTTTATTATTTTTACAAATATACTATCAAAACTCATCATGTCATACATATGCAATCACAATTACTATATAAAAATCAAAATACAAATATGCAATTAATTCGAACTAATAACATTTTTATAAAGACAAAAAAAAAATTCAAATATCTCTTCTAACAAATTCAAAATTCAATTCGTTAGTTAAATAATCAAACATTCAAATAAAAAAAGTAATATGTTTAATATTATATTCATCTTACACCAAAATGCATACATTTTCTCATGAATTAACGTTGATACATTGATATGAGAAACATAAAATTGAATATATTGAATATAATATTTATATATCTATATGCAATTTATTTTATATAATTACCCGTTACCCAATGGGTACGAAATAGCATTTACCCGTACCCATATCCATTTAGCTAACGAAAAAAAATCCTTATCCATACTCTTACCCAATAAGCTAACGAAAAAAAAAACCTTACCCATACCCGTCTTATCGAATACGATACGGGTAGGATAAATGGGTAAACGGTTTTTATTGACACCCCTAGTGAGTCTAAACCCGAATTTGAGTCTGATTCGGGTTGAATCTCGTCAGCATGCTTTCATAAGTATTATTTGCTGCATTCATTCTGACAAAATTCTATCAACCATGTTATAAATCAAGTTTTTAAAACAACGACTTTTTTTTTTTTTTTTTTTATGAAAAAACCATGATTTATTACAGGGCACTTGTACAGGAGTTATTACAGGGCCTATTTACATTAAAATTTGGTTTTTTATTTGTGTAAATATAACCTTAACTTTTTTATCTATATATTGTTGGTGACAAACTTTGCCGCTAACCTTCAAAACAAAAACAAAAAAACCATGAACTTTCACCTATAGAGTGCAACACACGAATTGGTAGACATATATATCAACCAATGCCAGTATCTAGCTATTTACCTAGCTATTTCCTCTTATATCTGTACCTGGAGGCACAAAAAGCAAACACAACCAGATTAATCAAGCATAAACCCGCAACCAACCCAAAAAAGCGATCAAGATGTCCCTCGTTTAAATTGTCAGGGATCCATCCAGTAACCTGATTGACAACTGTTAATATAAATGAAGTAACGTAGCTCCCAAGTGATATTGCAAGAAAAACAAGCGCTAGGCAAAGACTCCTCATGGAATCTGGTGCTTGGTCATAGAAGAACTGGAGCATGCCAACCTGGGTAAACACTTCTCCAACACCTACTAAGATATATTGCGGTATTTGCCAGAATACACTCATTGGGACCACAACATTCTTATGCATAAGACCTTCATCTCTCGTAATCTGTAACCGCTTTGCTTCAACAATTGCGGCTGATGACATAGCAACAATGGAAAAGAACAAACCAATCCCAGCACGTTGCAATTGAGACATGCCTCCCTCTATTTTAGTAAATCTACAAACTATTGGCACAATTATCTTCTCATATATCGGTGTAAATACAACAACTGCAAGCACATTGAAACTTGAAACCAAGGCAGGTGAGATGGTTAAAGAGCCAAAGTGTTGGTCAATGACCATCCCTTGTTCTACAAAAACTGACGATTCCTGGCTTACAACCGAGGAAAAGAGGATAAATGTGGCCCAAATAGGAAGAAAATTAAGTATAGATTTCAACTCTTCGACTTGCGACATAGTGCAAAGGCTCCAAGGATTAAGAGCGCCAGAGATGGAGAAGTCTGAAGCGGTGACAATGGCCGCTTTGTCAAGAAAACTGGAGTAATACGGGACACATGTTAGCACAAAATGATGTTTATATTTTTTATGTTCAATTTTAAGTAGAATTTGGTGGGTCAAAATATAAGACCTCTGATTTTTTTTTTTTTTGTTCCATTTAAAAGAGATACAAAACGTATAACTGGATAAGATAGGTAATACACATTATGAAAATTACCCAAATTCAGAAAAATAAATAAAGAATCACCTGAATCCAGGGCTATGTTCCAATTCTTCATTTTCTTGGACAATTGCCAACTTCCCTTTTGCCTGATATAAAAAAGAATTGTCTTCTGGGAAATTCATATTATATTTTCTTGAAGCCACAACGATTACTTGACACAGTCTAGTAAAAGGGCTCCCATTGGGTTTGCGGTGCCTATAATACCCTGAACCTGACATTAAACCCAAGAAGGCTATGCCTACTAGCAAGTTAAGTATACCGAATCCTATGGTCCATCCGTAGTTATCTTGAATCCATATGACAACTGTACTCGCAATGAAAGTAGCAATCTTGACTGAGAGATAATACCAACTAAAGAAGGATGTCTTTGCCCTTGTATCAGTTTTGTCAAACTGATCTGCACCAAAGGCCGAAAGACATGGTTTTATGGAGCCATATCCTAAAGAAATCATGTAAAGACCCAGAAAGGTGAAGAAAGGGGAGCGCTTCAAGACTGAGAGTGATGCCGATAGAGTCAAAGTCATCATTCCCTTTGGAAAAAGGAAGAAGGCAACAAACATCAAATATAAAACTCAATTAAACTTGTTTCTCACACAACAATATAAAACCTTCTCTATGTCGGTTTTGACACTTTTGAATAACATGTCTCCTTGTTCTAAGCATATATAATTTTACAGATTGAATGTCTCTTGTTAGAGTACCTTGTCTTTTCTTCTTTTTAGCAGATAATAATACTAAGTGAGGCAGTCTGGTATGTATGACACAGCTAAATTACATATTTCTTTATTTATTTTTGATTGAATTCTGCTTCTCGTCTATTTTATATTTTCCTATGAATTATTCCTTTAAAAAGTTTCAATACTCCAGCTCGTGGCCATGCATCATGCTACCTGATTGACATATATACTGATCAATACGATTAACCAAACTGTAAGCAAGTAAAACTTGAGTTGATGACTTACACTCATATAAATGATAGTGAAACCCATGATAGTTAAATAATTTCCACAATAAGAATCTGACACATAGGCTCCGATAAGTGCGGTAAGAAAACAAGTGCCCACCCATGTCGAGAAATGTGTTGCTGCCGTAACATTATCTTCAAGTAGCTCTGTTTTCAGAAAAACCACTAGGTTCTTTGTGATGCCGTTGAAAGCAATGCACAGACATAGCTCAGTAACTGTTATTTTTATCAGAAATTAAACAATTGCAAGCTATAAGATCTTCATTAGTTCACTACTCCTAGATGCATTGTGAATACCATGTTGGACTTTCTCTATTGGAGTATCGGACTGTGTCCTAATACACAATGTTGGTACCAGTAACCAGTTGATATATATCAGTTGCTAGTTACTAGTGAGCTGTACTGTCTTAGGTTAACAAATAAAAATAAAGCACAAATTGAACTCAATTCTAGCTCAGGCAATCAACCCTAAGCAGAGAAATAACCTAGTTTACTTTAGTCTGCTCACTCATAAGGAAACTTCCATCAGAAGTCTATTCTTTCAAGATTTGTTAATTACTAACTAAAGGGGCCATCCAAGTCTGTCAAGCTAAACCAAACTAATTTCTTTTTTTTTTGAGAATAACCCGTAGGTTTACTTAGATTAAATAAAAGGTTCAAATATTACAATGCAAAGGCTGTAACCGCCTGTTCGAATTTAAAAAACAATTGTAAATAGATTGTAAATTACTAAGTAGTGAAATGCTAAATTAGTGCTGCTCTCTTCTCAGTTCTGTTGTCCTCTCTTGTTGTATCCTGAATTTCCCTGAATCAAGTTGAGGTTGCAAGTCCATCTCTCCTAAGTCTTGCCCATCATACGATTGAAAGCCATTCCTGTTCCTTCTTGCCCAATTAGCCAACGAATGGGGTTGTTGCAAGGCTTCTCTTCTCACATACATGATTGTTACTGTTGGAGAAAATAATACAACCTCAGAAGATTCATCATTGGTTGTATTTAGACAACAAATAAACTAGCATAGCAAAATACAGCTGTATATCTGTAATTGGTACCTAGCTTATATTCAGGATGTAATTAGGCAAGGGATCAATCAATCTCTTATTAAGGAAAACAGCCAACGGCTAGTAGCACAATAGGCTATATGTATGCATGTACAGAGAACTTGTAAAATCAGAATTCTCAATATACAATTTTCATCATATTCCATCTCCCTCAAAAGTTATTATGGTATCAGAGCAGGATAAATCCTGACTCAAAAATTCCGCAAATCAACAACCAGACTGCAGCTAACGAGAACTGCAGCATCATCACAATAAGCAACAAGCAACAAGCAAACAAAGAGTCGAGATCCGATAGAGTCAGATTCAAGCAACAAGCAAACAAGAGGGTCTAGAGCCGACAGAGCCAAAAGAACCCCAGATTCAATCACTTCTTCTTATTAGTTTTTTTTTTTTTTTTTTTTCTCTTACCTTTTAACCAAAAATCAGCAAAAAAAAAAAAATCGTTTTATTCATTTGCACATACCAAAAACATTTTATTCAAAACCATCAAACTCTCTGTACTAGGAAATCTTTGTACAAACAAAACATTTTTTACCAGAAACGCTCAGTTCAGATCTGAACTGATACCCGTGCCAGTATCAGTAAAGGGTCAATAGAAAAAAAAATATACCACACAATCAAGTCGTATCTGTTCTTATCAATTTTACCCCACAAAAAATTAAAGAATTTTCAAGCCATTCGGATTCTGTAACACACACACAAAAAAAAAAAAAAAAAAAAAAAAACCAGCACTCAGGTTTTCAAAAGGGAAAATAGAGTAAAACTTGTACCAGCAACAAAAAAGGCTACATCATAATTCTAAGAAGTCGTTCATAAAAAAAAAAATATAAACTCTATCACTTATCTGAAGCTCTTGAGTGAAGTCTAGATATGGTGGCAAGAATTCAAGAAGAGAAGTCTAGACGAGCCCCCATGAATCCGCAACAATCAGAGAGCTCCGAGAACAATAAGGTTTTCAAGCCAAAACACTCAATGTCAAACCCTAGAGGACCGACCAAGATGAGGGGAACCGCAGCAACCAACCGGTGCGACTACTGCAAGCGCGCAGGGCACAACCGCGAAGGGTGCTGGGTGCTACATCCTCATCTCCGGCCGGTGCGCAACAAGGACGGGTGGGGCGGCGAAAAAAAGGAGAGGAGTTTTAGCGGCTTGAGCAAGGGGTCAGATCCGAATAGAGATGAAGTAGGGATGGAACTGACTGGACTTGGATCCGAAACAACGAAAAACCAACAGGCCAACTCTTCTCTCTCTGGATCATCTGTGGCCCAAAGTGTGCAGCTAACTCAGCTAATAACTCAATTGACTGGTTTGCTACAGCAACAAAATTCAGGTTCTGTATCCTCTAAATTCACGTTTAATTCTTTTAAAATTGACAATAATTTTAAATATGCAAACATATGTCATAACACTAGTAAATGGATTATTGATTCGGGTGCAACGGATCATATGACATGGGATCCAACCAAATTAGAAAATATTACACAAAATAAAGACCCTCAACATGTGACTGTTGCAAATGGAAATAAGGTCCAAATTCAAGGTGTTGGTACAACCAAATTCCTTACAAAAAATGTGAATGATATTTTGTATTTACCAGACTTTAACTCAAACCTATTATCGGTTAGTAAAATAACCCAAGAGTTAAATTGTAATGTCATATTCTCACCAAACAAAGTAACCCTTCAAGATCGAGAATCAGGGAATACAATTGGTGAGGGATTTTTAAAAAATGGGCTTTATTATCTTGAAGAACCCATAAATAAATGTCATGTGTCATTAAGTCCAATAGACCGTGACAAACTACTGCATTGGAGATTTGGTCATCCATCTGATCAAATTTTAAATAAATTGTTTTGTTCTAATCTAGACTCTAGTTATTGTGATGTGTGTAAACTTGCAAAACAAACCAGATTGCCTTTTCCCTTATCTACTAGTATATCAGAAGCAAAATTTGATTTAATTCATTCGGATGTGTGGGGTCCAGCCCCGGTTGATTCTTATAACCATTTTAAATATTTTGTCACATTTATCGATGATTTCTCTCGTACTACTTGGGTTTATCTTTTAAAAGGAAAAAATGAAGTTTTTTCATGTTTCAAAGAGTTTTTTAATTTTGTTGAAAATCAATTTAATGCGAAAATTAAGATTTTTAGATCCGATAATGGGACAGAATATGTCAACAAAACATTTCTAGAGTTCTTTAAGTCAAAGGGAATCCTGCATCAAACCACATGCATTAATACCCCTGAACAAAATGGTGTTTCAGAAAGAAAAAATCGTCATCTCCTTGAAGTCACTAGATCACTTCTTTTTCAAAATAATGTCCCAAAAATGTATTGGTCGGATGCGGTGTTAATGTACCACCTATCTTATAAATAGGTTACCAAGTGCAAGATTAAAAAACATGAGTCCTCTAGAAATTCTCAAAGGTAGAAAAATTGATCTTGACCATATTCGAGTTTTTGGATGCACTTGCTTCGTACATATTAAACGACATGACAAGTTAGACAAAAATTCTGTCAAAACTATTTTTTTAGGATATTCTTCTGAAAAAAAGGGATACAAATGCTATGATCCAACAAATTTTAAAGTTTATTTTTCGAGAGATGTGTCCTTCTTTGAAAATAAACCCTATTATTCGACAAATGAGCACATACATCCATCAGGCCAACCAATTATGTTACCTCCTACTAACTTTGTTTTTCCAGAAGAAATAAATGAAGTACAGGTTATGCATAACGTTCAAGATGATGAAACAACTACTCCTCAGCTTGGTGACTCCACTGAAATTCTTCAACATGGTGAACCACATGCAATTCCTTCAGGGGGAGAACATGAGTCAAGTGGAGAATCAACTCAAGAAGAAATTGCCTTGCGAAGATCTACACGACAAACTCAACCTTCTGTCAAGTTAAGGGATTATGTATCCCATCAGGTGATGTATCCAATTCAAGATTATATCTCTTATACAAAGGTTTCACCAGAATACCGGGCCTACTTGGGTAACATTAATAACCAAATTGAACCGACCACCTTTGGTGAAGCAAATCAAAGTCCCATTTGGAAAAAGGCTATGGAAGAAGAACTTCAAGCCTTAGAGAAAAATAACACATGGGATATAATTACCTTACCAAAAAATAAGAAACCTGTAGGGTGCAAATGGGTATACAAGATCAAATACAATTATGATGGTACTATTGAAAGGTACAAAGCTAGGTTAGTAGCCAAAGGGTTTACTCAAACTTATGGTGTCGACTACCAAGAGACCTTTGCACCGGTAGCAAAAATGAATACAGTTAGAATTCTACTGTCGGTAGCCACCAATTTAGGATGGAACTTGTCTCAAATGGATGTCAAAAATGCATTCCTTCAAGGAAATTTGGAAGAAAAAGTCTATATGACTCTTCCTCCAGGGCACAAAAATGAGTCGGATCCATCACTAGTGTGTAAACTACAGAAGGCAATTTATGGCCTCAAACAATCTCCAAGAGCATGGTATGCCAAACTAAGCTTTTCTCTTTTAAAAATTAAATTTATCAAAAGTACAGCAGATTCTTCTATGTTCATAAAACATTCACAAAACACCACTACTATTATTCTAGTTTATGTAGATGATATTATTATTACTGGAAATAACAATGAGGAAATTACAAGGGTAAAACAATATTTAAAAAGGGAATTTGATATCAAGGATCTTGGACAACTTTCATATTTTCTTGGAATAGAAATAGCTCACTCAAATAAAGGATTATTTCTATCTCAAAGAAAATATGTACTTGACTCGTTAAAAGAGGCGGTAAACTAGGAGCTAAACCAGCCAATACCCCAATGGAAACCAACACTAAACTGGGATTAGAAGATGGTGAATTACTATCTGACATAGGACAATACCAAAGGCTGGTGGGAAAACTAATATATCTTACAGTTACCAGACCTGATATCTCATTTGCAGTTAGTATGGTAAGTCAATTTATGCATGCTCCGCGTACCAGTCACTTGAGTGCAATTGATAGAATACTTAGATACCTCAAATGCACTCCAGGTCAAGGGATTTGGATGAGAAAAAATGGTTCTAATGATGTGGTTGGTTTTTCTGATGCAGATTGGGTAGGGAGGCTGTGACGAGAAAATCAACCACTGGCTTTTGTACCTTTGTAGGTGGCAACTTGGTGACTTGGAAAAGCAAGAAGCAGAATGTTGTCGCTCGTTCAAGTGCAGAAGCAGAATATCGAGCCATGGCATCCACAGCAAGTGAGCTTATCTGGATTAAACAACTACTCGGTGACATGAAGATAGACCATGCAAAAACCATGCAAATGTACTGCAATAATCAAGCCGCACGACATATTGCATCCAATCCGGTCTTCCATGAAATGACAAAACATATAGAGGTGGACTGTCACTTTGTTAGAGAAAAAGTGCAGTCTGGAGAAATAGAAACTCCGTTTGTCAGAAGCAAAGAGCAACTGGCAGATATTTTCACAAAGGCACTCGACAAGACTAGTCATCTAAACATACTCAACAAGTTGGGTTCAATCAATTTGTTCGAACCCCACTTGAGGGGGAGTGTTGGAGAAAATAATACAACCTCAGAAGATTCATCATTGGTTGTATTTAGACAACAAATAAACTAGCATAGCAAAATACGTTTGTATATATCCGTAATTGGTACCTAGCTTATATTCGGGATGTAATTAGGCAAGGGATCAATCAATCTCTTATTAAGGAAAAATGACCAACGGCTAGTAGCACAATAGGCTATATGTATGCATGTACAGAGAACTTGTAAAATCAGAATTCTCAATATACAATTTTCATCATATTCCATCTCCCTCAAAAGTTATTAGTTACCTTGGGTTGCAAATTGCTGAAGCATTGCATGCAATCTGCCACTGTGTTTGTTGCTCTCCAAGAAGGTATAGTTTCTAGGGTTCCATTTTCCATAACTTGCACCAGCACTTTACAGTCCGTAAAGATTGTATAGTCCTGATTTTGGTCCCTTAAAAACCTGTTTTGTAAGTGAGTAAGTACCTGCAGCAGTGCCATTGCTTCAGCGTGGAACGGATCATGCGCTGTTCCAAAGGTGCACTGCGCCTCAATTCGAAATCCTTGTGCATCATACAAAAACATAGCTGTCCCTGTTGTGCCTGATTGATCCCATAATGCATCAATTAGCGCCGCCCAGTGCCCCTTTGCAATTTGAATTGGCTGTTCTTGGTGCTGACAGGTGGATGTGGTTGTTGCTACCAGGTTAACGGGTTTGTCTAATAGCTTCGCTTGGGCTATAATTCCTTGAGGGGTTGTCTTTTTTGCAGAAAAGACCTCATCATTTCTTGCTTTCCACAAACACCAAAGTAAGTTGCATACCTCTGATATCTGCTTGTCAGTGAGGTTTGCTGTGATTGTCATGAGCGCCTGCATGAAATTCAATGGTAGCCCTTGAATCGTCAGAGAGAACTGTGACTCATACCATGTATTTCGAGAAATTGGGCAAAAAAATAGTAGATGCATGATGAATTCATTTTCTTGCCTGCATCGGCTACACATAGGGTTGATTGTGCGTATCCTTCTATGTAAGGTCATAGCCGTTGGTAGGCCATTATGTAGCGCCCTCCACAAAAAGGTTCGTACCCTTGGTATTATATCCTTCCATACCCATATTTTTCTCCATGCTTCAGCTACGTGCGGTAAGTGCTGCCTTGGCGCATAGGTTTGGTTTCTCAATCTATGGTATCCCTCCTTGACTGTATAGTTTCCATTTTTACTCGGCGTCCATATGAGTCTGTCTGATATATATCCCTGATTTGTTGGTTTGACCGCTGTGTTCTGTATCTGTATCCCATATTGCGGCCCCATCAGTCTTGCGATTGTCCCTAAATCCCACTGTTGGCTCTGATGATCAAACAGTGTTGCAACTGTTGTATTAGCCTGTTCATTTGTCCCAATTCTCTGTAAACCCCACCCCTCAAACCATGGCTGATTGATGGCCTTTATATTCGTGCCTTCCCCTACTTGCCATCTAACCTCCAGTAACATTCCTTCTCTCAAACCATGTATGGCCTTCCAGAACTTGCTTGCCTGGGTTGTGTTTCTGATTGCCCAAAAGCCTCCTCTTGAAAAGTATTTGGCACTTATCACTTGAATCCACAATCGATCTTGGTTGACCGCCAGCTGCCACGTCATTTTCAATAGTAGAGCCTTGTTAAAGAGGCCTATATCTCGAATATCTAACCCGCCATCTTCTACTTTGCTACATACCTTTTCCCATGAGATTAGAGAGAGGTATCTATCTTTTCCAATTTTCCCCCAAAGGAATTTCCTTATTAGGGCAATGATAATGTTGATGGTACGCTGGGTCATGCTTTCAACCGACATGTAGTACACCGGGATTGAGATGAGCACTGATTTAATCAGCCGACATGATTTAATCATGCTTTCAACCAAACTAATTTCAGGGACTTAAATATATAGGTTTAAATCTACCAGTTAAAAAAAAAAAAAAAAACCTTGCTAATTAAATGCAACAAAAGAAGCCATATGGAGCAAGAAGAAGAACTTTCTAGCTACTTACACAGAATTAGAGAGGAAGCTTTCCAGCCTCCAGTTTGTTGCTTATCCACTGGTGAGATGTTTGGACCAATTTCCTACATTATGATAGCAAATTGTTCTAAAATTCTAAAAAAAACGAATGAAAAATTGTAACGAATAAATCAGTAAGAAATAATTGATAAAATTAAACCGAATACTTAAACAAGCCCCAAAGCTAGAGTCCAATGATTGACGTATTAATTACAAGAATATATCCAGTTGTATGTGGATTCCATGAAAGTGGTACAACTTCAGCAGTTCTGACTGGACAAATTAATTTTGAAAGATTTAAAATACCTCATTATTACGATTTTCATCAAATACTAGCAGACTAATTCTTAATTCCTCTACTGAACCCATCTCTTCTTATCCAATTACGAAAGAAAGGAACCCCATGTGAATGCTATGCTCCTCATCCGACAGAATTCACATCCTCTCCATTACCTGAAAAGGGAATCTTTTACAATTATTGGATCCAGACCGTTCTTTTTAACTTGGCACGGATCTCAAAGCCCAATAATACTGCCCCTGAGCTCAAATCCCAAACCGGATCCCATCCGACAGATATGAAATATCATCTCTTTATATATAAGAGAAACTTAATTAGTAGTTTACATGGCGCAACATCAGGAAGGGTGGGAGATATATAAAAATTCTAATAAGTACGTGGTCGTTGAACCTAATTAATTGCAACGAGCTTAGATCTCGTTGGAAGTAATTCAAACAGAAAGATGCAAACTTGCGAATAAAAAGAACAATTTGAGATAAAGCGATGGAGCAATCAGCAACCAATCGCACGAACAGCTCACAGCAATTCGTTTCTTTTGCTGAGTAATTTCTGGATACAATTCCACAAGTGCTCTTGCCTTATAAAGGCAATGCGGTTTGTAGAAAAAAGTAAGAAAAACGATTACAAAATGTCTAGAATTACTCTACGATTGCCATGTCAGCTAAGAAGCTGAGCTGGCGTAACTAACTGCGAACTGAATCTGAAAATATCGGAGACAACCCTTATTCTTCCTCTCCTGTATCACCTCCATTTCCTCTCTGGTTACTGATTGTGAGACCCTGTTGTCAGTTACAATAATCTTCACAGTTTTTGATTTCCAGTAGGGCCCTACTGTCAGCGTCCCTTCTTATTATTTCTTCCTGCCCAGAGGTCTTGACCGCACTGCCCGAACCTCCTTTCTCTTCAATCAAATTGGTGGTTCCAACGGTCACCCCCAAATCGCAACTGCTGCGTTGCATTCCTCCCCCCTTAAAGACATTTGTGCCCTCACGAATAAACTTCGGGAACCGTTTTGCTAATTCTTCATAATCCTCCCAAGTGGCCTCCTCAGCCGATTGATCCTTCCACTGCACTAACAGCTGAGCTGCTGCTGTATTCCGTTTCTTCACTATTCTTCGGTCTAATACCAGTTGAGGAATTAGGTCCTTAATTGTTCCTGGTCCCACTACTGACAGTACCGGTGATGGAACCTGTGCTCCCCCCAGCTTGGCCTTGAGCTGTGACACGTGGAATATAGGGTGGATTTGTGAATCTGGAGGAAGGTTGAGCTGATACGCTACAGTACCTATTCGTTTGAGAATCTCGAATGGACCATAAAATTTGGAACTGAGCTTCTGATTCCGCACTCCTCCAACTGAAACTTGGCGATATGGTTGTAATTTCAGGTACACCCAATCCCCTCTATGGAATTCCCTTTCACTTCTATGTTTATCCTCAGCCCTGTTCATCCGTTCTTGTGTTTTTTGCAAATTAACCTTCAGCTGGGCCATGGTGGTTTGTCTATCTCTCATAAAATGATTGACTGACTCCACCTGACTCCTCAGTACACTTCCTATTCCCAATTGCGGCGGTGGGTACCCATACAGTGCTTCAAAAGGTGTGATCTTTATTGCGCTATGCCAATTGGTGTTGTACCACCACTTTGCCAATGGTAAGTACTGTGCCCATTGCTTCTGTTTGTCAAAGACCATGCCTCTCAGGTATTGCTCAAGGCATTGGTCTACTTTCTCCGTTTGGCCGTCAGATTTGTGGATGGTAGGCTATATCCATATTGAGTTTAACCCCTAACTTCTTCATTAACTCTTGCCAGAAACGACTAGTAAATACAGGTCACGGTCTGACACAATGGTGAGGGGTAGGCCATGGAGTTTATACACATAATCTAAGAATGTTTGTGCTACAGTAGAAGCAGTGAAGGGATGACTCAAGCCTATGAAATGGGCATACTTGGTCAAACTATCCACTACCACAAAAATCACTTCAAACCCCTTTGATTTTGGTAGGTCTGTAATAAAATTCATTCCTATAA
Organism: Carex cristatella; assembly: GCA_024447775.1. Lineage (NCBI taxonomy): Eukaryota > Viridiplantae > Streptophyta > Magnoliopsida > Poales > Cyperaceae > Carex > Carex cristatella. The sequence goes on from JAJHPF010000007.1 coordinate 391,641, forward strand.
TGTTCCAAGCTTCATCTGGCCTGGTAAAGGTTGAAGCAGTCCTGGGGAAGGAACATGCTCACCTTTACTTAATTGACAGTTAGTGCAGGATTGGATATAATTGTGTATTGCTTTCTTTAGTTTAGGCCAATAGAACTGCTTTTTAATTCTCTGATATGTTGCAGTAATACCTGAATGACCCCCCAGGCAAGAGTCATGTAATTCCATCAGGAGATTCTGTCTCCAATTTCCATGATTTCCAATACAAATCCTCCCTTTATATTTGATGACTCCTTGGTACTCAGTGAGGTGATGGTGAATTAACTGTACACTGTTATCTTCTAACTTCCTCTTCAACTCAGCAATCCACACATCATTTTCATAACTGTCCTTCACCTCCTGTACCCACCTTGGTATAAACTCACTGACTACTTGAATTTCAGCCTCCTTATCAAGTGGTTCTACCTTTATTAACTCGTTTTCTACTAGACCCTCTATGTTTTCAACCTCAATCTTCACATTCTGCTCTTCTTCTACACTCTTCCCTTTTTGTTGCATTTCCTTCATCTCCCTTCTTTCTTCTCCTAATTCTTCAAGCCACTCTTGTCTGGACAATGCATCAGCTGCTTTGTTTTCTATTCCTCTCTTGTACTCAATTTTGTAATTCAACCCAAGTAGCTTGCTTAACCCCTTATGTTGCATTGGTGTATTGATCATTTGCTCTAGTAAGTATTTCAAACTGATTTGATCAGTTCTAATCACAAATTCACCTCCCAACAGGTAGTGTCTCCATTTAGACACTGCTGTAAATAAGGCCAGCAGCTCCTTCTCATATGTGGATAGAGCTTGATTCTCGGGGCCCAATTTTTTTACTCAGAAAGGCTATTGGTCTCTTGCCCTGCATGAGCACGGCTCCAATGCCATCTTGACTAGCATCAGTCTCTACAATGAATGGCTGTTGGAAGTCAGGCAGCTTAAGAACTGGTGAAGTGACCATTGCCTCCTTCAACTGCTCAAAAGCCTTCTGTGCTGCACTACTCCATCTAAAACAATTCTTCTTTAACAAGTCAGTCAAGGTTTTTGAAATGATACCATACCTCTTTATGAATTTTCTATAATATCATGTTAACCCCAAAAACCCTCTCAACCCTTTGACTGTTTTTGGAACTGGCCACTCAACTATTGCTTTAATTTTCTTTGGATTAGTGGCTACCCCTTCCCTTAAAATAATGTAACCCAAGTATTCTATAGTATGTACCCCAAATTCACACTTGGATTTCTTACAAAAAAGCTGGTTTTCTTGCAGCTTTTGTAACACAGACTGGAGGTGAAAAACATGGGACTCTAAATCCTTGCTATATACCAAAATATCATCAAAGAATACTAAAACAAATTTTCTGAGAAAGGGTTTAAAGGTTTGGTTCATTAAAGCCTGAAAAGTGGCTGGGGTATTGGTCAAGCCAAAGGGCATGACTTTGAATTCATAAAGACCTTCATATGTTTGGAAGGCTGTTTTGGGAATATCCTCTTCTGCCATCCTGATTTGGTGGTAGCCTGCCCTTAGGTCTAGTTTTGAGAAGAAATGAGCATCATTTAACTCATCCAATAGATCATCTATGAGAGGAATTGAAAACTTTTTTTTACTGTTTCATCATTTAATTTCCTGTAATCAATGCACATTCTCCAGGTGGAGTCTTTCTTCTTGACCAGCAACACAGGTGCTGAGTAGGGACTAGTGCTGGGCTGTATGAGAGACTGTTGCAACAACTCCTTGATGATCTTTTCAATTTCAGTTTTATGAAAATATGAGAACCTGTAGGGTCTGATGTTAATGGGTTGGGAGCCATGCTTGAGAGTGATATGGTGGTCAATTGACCTGTGTGGGGGTAGAGATTTGGGTTCAGCAAAGACATCAGGGAACTGTTCCAACATGGCAGACACTGTAAGATGCAACACTGGCAATTGCCCTTCACCTTCTTCTTTCATTTTCAAGACATGTGCATAGTATAATTGACTTCCTTCCTTTATTTCTTGCAGCACATTCAAAACCCCTTCTAACATTTGTACCTCAGCTTCTTCTTTGTCTACTAACAGATAGACCTTTCTACCCTTAATTCTCTACTGTTACAAACCCTTGCTTCAATATCAGCTCTATCTTATCTTGTTCAGCAATCCAGTCAACCCCAAGAATGAGATCATACCCCATCACTTCCATGACCCACACATCAGCTTCAAGCTGATGGTTCTGCACACTGAAGCTAACCCCCTTGCAGTTGGTTTTTGATATAAGTTCCTCTCCCCCTGCACTTTTCACTTTCAAGGTTTTTGTTGGAATGGTAGGGAGCTTCAGATTCTGGACTATTGAGGGACTGATAAAGGAATGGGAAGCACCAGTATCCATTAAGAGGCAAATGTTGATCTCCCCAATTTTTGCTTTGTATTGAAGGGTTCTCTTTCTACCTGCCTTATTGGTACCACTCAAGGTACCAATAATCACCTCTTCCTTCTCAACTTCACTTTCTCTTGCTTGCTCTTGCTGTATTTCCTGTTGATACTGTGCATCTAGGTCAACTTCTTCTTCATCCTCCATAGTATGCAAACCTTTATTACACTTATGGCCTTGACCCCATTTTTCATTGCATCTAAAACACAGACCTAATGCTCTCTTTTGATCAATGGTAAGGTTTGAATTGGAAGGTCTAAGGTTTGTGTTTGGTTTAAGGTTATTAGGCATTTCCCCCGTTCTTCTCTGTCCTCCTTCAGGTGGTCTTAGCATGGGATTTTTATAGGTCACAAGAATTTGAGGTTTGGTGTTCAGGATGGGTGGAGATCTGAGAAAGGAAGGTTTTATGTCACCAGGTCCAAGGGCAATTTCAATTTCTAGTGCTAAATTGAAAGCCTCATCGAGTGTTTGAGGTTTAAACAGGTGGATGGACTTTTGAATTTCTTCTTTCAGTCCACAAACAAAACTCCACGCAAAAAATATTCTTGTTTGATGCCAGTTTCACCTAACAGTCTGGCCTTAGCTCTCTGAAACTCTCTGACATACTCATCTACACTACCCTCCTGTCTGACCTTTTTAAATTGGATAACAGGATTCACATTATTGCGCAACTTAAATCTCTCAAAAACAGCATCTACCAGATCAGACCAAGCAAAATTAGGATTCTCCTCTCGATAACATTCATACCATTCCTCAGCATCACCAGTGAAACTAAGGGAAGCTAATCTGGTTTTATAGTTCTCAGGTGTTTGATTTACCTCAAAACAAAGCTTACAGCGTTCCAACCAGCTAGCGGCCTTGTTACCATCAAAAATGGGCATGTCCACCATGGGCATATAGATCCTTTGATCCTGTCGTTGGTCACCCCTATTGACCCACTCAGGGTGCTGATGACCTCCCCCCATGCCACGATCAGATCGGTGCGTGGTATGGCTACTCTGACCAGTATCACCTGGTTTCTCTAGTAAACGAGCAGCGATGTCACGCAGTAACACTTGGAGGTCATTGATTGAAGTTCTCAGCATCTCAGACTGATTTCTGAGATCAACAATACCATTCTCCGCTCCCAGAAACCGATGTTCCAGAGCTATAACATGATCATCACGCGCTTGCGATGACGCCTGTGACTCTCTGATCACCTGATTGAGTCTCTCACTGATCACCATTAGATCTAGAGCTCCTTCATCAGTTTGCTCAATAGCTCGTTTTGGCGGCATCGTGAAATAGCGTTCTCGGTATGAATCGATCGTTCTGATACCAATTGCAACGAGCTTAGATCTTGTTGGAAGTAATTCAAACAGAAAGATGCAAACTTGCGAATAAAGAGAACAATTTGAGATAAAGCGATGGAGCAATCAGCAACCAATCACACGATGAGCTCACAGCAATTTGTTTCTTTTATTGAGTAATTTATGGATACAATTCCACAAGTGCTCTTGCCTTATAAAGGCGATGCGATTTGTAGAAAAAAAGTAAGAAAAACGATTACAAAATGCCTAGAATTACTCTACGATTGCCATGTCAGCTGAGAAGCTGAGCTGGCGTAACTAACTGTGAACTGAATATGAAAATGTCGGAGACAACCCTTATTCTTCCTCTCCTGTATCACCTCCATTTCCTCTCTAATTACTGATTGTGAGATCCCTGTTGTCAGTTACAATACTCTTCACAGTTTTGGTTTCCAGCGGGGCCCTACTGTCAGCGTCCCTTCTTATTATTTCTTCCTGCCCAGAGGTCTTGACCGTGCTGCCCGAACTTCCTTTCTCTTCAATCAAATTGGTGTTCCAACGGTCACCCCCAAATCGCAGCTACTGCGTTGCATTAAATTAATGAATTATGATATACTATGTGGCTGTTGGGATATTATGCGCCAGATCAAGGAAGACCCATCAACTCATAACATTGTAGAACCTAATTAATTCATCAAATTAGTGCGCACTTGAAATGGGGTGATCCTTTCTTGTTTAAAATGCTTGGAAGAAGCTGTCGAAGGCTGTCAAGTGGAATTTATAAATGAAAACAGGTTCTTTACATCCATATATTTTTAGAGTGAGAAAAATAGCACGTCAAAATCGGCTCCGTCATGAAACGGCACAGCACATGTGTCAATTATGTGTCATAACTCGCATTACGTGCCATGACCAATTGTTGACAAAAAAAACAGCACAATATGGAAATAGCCTTAGTCATAGCACGACACAACACAACACAGAAAACAACACGTTTTTTTATTAACATTAATTGTTCATTCTACCACAAATAACCTCAATCGTGCACTCAAGACTATTTTGATCTGATCCTTAGTAGGGCAATTCCCAACTCAATCCAAAGCAATTGTCAATAAAGCAGGAATCCCAAAAATAAAACCCAATTTTACCCTCTATTTTATTTTAATATACCATCTGTGATGGAGCCTCCAGGTGAATTTATGAACAAGTTTTCTTTGAAGGGTCATTTGCATCAAGAAGTAACAGTTGTGATTTTAACAAACACTAGTATTACATCACAGCAACGTTTCCACAAACAGTATCAATAAACCATTTATTACAGTGAAAGGTTAGAACAGAATTATTTTACAGTGCAACCATGATTTTCACAAACAGTACCTGTATTACTTTTCAGTTACACCTATCTATAACTATAACTAGTGCTTGCTTGAATAAGCTCGTAATTTTTACATGACAGTAAGCAGTGCAATAACTCAACAAAGCAATTCACTAACCTGTCAAGTCTTGTCATCACCTATTTAGTGACAAACAATTTAGTTTAAGAAGTCACAAAGAAAGAAAGAAAGAAACATGCAGCCAATTGACATGAACTTGAGAACATACTTCAAAGAGTATTGACAAGGAGGAGATGTGAAAATTACAAATTAGACCCAACTGGTGAACTAAGAACCAATCCATTACCTGTAGACATGCATAGATTACTATCAATTCTCTCATGTTTTTCTTGTGTCAAACTAATTATCACTAGATTACATAAGCACCAATTCATCGTAAGGATTTTAGAAACCCAAGGGACCATAATGCAAAAAAAAAAATGAAATGAGAGTATATGTAGGCCACTGTGCTTATATTATCTCTATGATTACTCAATGAAATTCAAGTAAAATATCCCTTTGCAAGGTCATTTTTGTAATAAAGATGTGAATATAATAAAAACAAGGGACTTCCCTGTCAAAAGACAATTTTCAAAAATAGACTTGTCAATCGATTCCTTGTAGAACTTTTGTTGCCTTCTGATTTTCTTCTTTGCTGGTACCAGAATTGTCTAAAAATAAATAAAATCCAAACAAATGTAAAAATGCCTTCACTGTTTGCACCAGGTCATGCCACTTGCACAATAGATAGATGACATCTTGAGGATCATGTCGGCACCAAATTTTCCATTTCTGAGACTTTTAAACCATTTTAAATCAGTTGCCGAATTTCATCAAAATAAAATATAAAAAGCTGTCAAAAATTGCCAAGAACTGCTGCTGTTGAAAACTGTTTCCCACACAACCTATGGTCAAATACAATTACCAGTATAAGAAAAATTTGAAATAAATCACAGATATAGATCTTGTTCTTGTGAAAATTTTGATGCTAAAAACTCTAAATTCAGATTTATGGTTTGACCTGTGCAAAATTCACAAGACAGCAGGTCATAAAAGACCAAATTTGCCCTTTCATGAATTGAAAATCAATAGAATAAATTGCCTGAAATGCTGTAAAAATTACAAATCATATGTTAAAGATAAACAATGACTTTTGTCCAGTTTTTGCATGACAAAGTACCAAATTAATTATTGCAAAATATAAAGATTTGATCCATAGCATAGAAGCTATTCATGCCATGACCTGCCAATAGCTCGAATATGAACATCAAGTACAATCCAATAGCAAAGATAAGTGATACAAAGCCCGAACACCATCATGAGACTATGACAAAGACAAAATACTCAAATTCCAATTCATATCTAAGCAGAGCACTACTTAAACTTATCTAAATTATCTTCTATTAGTTATACTAGTTATTTCTTATTTATAATTGTTCAAGTTTCTTAATACAGTAGTTAACAAGGACAACAAGGAAACCTACTGACTACAGTGTATTTCCACGAATGTAGCTTTAAAATGAACACAAATGTTACTGTCATAGGCTCAGTTTTACAGGTAAATTCACTGTTAAAAGTAGAGAAGAAAAGTACCGGCCACAGTAATTGATCAACATTTTTACCTTCAGAATCTGTTGATACAAGGGCCTTTCCAACATTTTCCCTATCTTGAGACGGTGAAGTCAATTAAATTAGAGGAAAAATGTTGTAAAGGACCTTGTATCAACCGACTCTGACGAGTAATTCAGGAGTACCGCTGCCTTGTCAACTTATCCCATCTTACACAGCCTATTCATAAAAGTCCTATAGGAGAACAGATCAGGTGCACAACCCAGCTTAGGAATTTTGTCGAGCACTATGGCTGCAGCTTCATGGATTGAACACGCATGCTTCAGCACCCGGTCCAGCCTTAAGAAACCGTCCGAGTAAAACAAAGCTAATCCGACCCGATCCACCCAGGTACAGAAATTGATCAATATGTTATACCTGTAGACATTGGGTGAGATCTGTTTAATTTGGATCAACCGGTTAAAGAGGAAAAAAATATATTCGAGTATTGGTTGTTTAAGTTATTCAGGCGAATCAGGCCAGCGCTGCAAAGAGATAGTTGAAGATATAGATGGACGGCGCCAGGTCACTGGTGGCCAGCAGGCGGTCAAACAGGCCAAGTGCTTCGGAGATAGTGCTCTACAAAATGCCTAAGCCGGGCTGATCCTGGTGTCTTACTAGAGATTCCAACTGGCCGGTCGCCAGCCGAAATAATAAAGTGGTTCGAAGAGGAAGAAGAGTGGAGATTCTGACAACCTTTATAGTGGCCAGTCAAATGACCTGAGTCTTAGACCGTATTACCCTAATTGTGAATCCAGATTCAGTAATGTAACTCAATTTTTGAATTTTAAATCGGGACGGTCCGATTCGAGATAAGCGCGCGAAATGAAGCGTTGGATTCGAGATGGAGCACACATTTTAAGATGAATCGTTCGAGATGAAACGTCGGATTCTAATCAGATGGTTTCCATCTAAAACCCAAAAATTAGATTACATTATCCGGACCCAATACAATTTGGGCTTGGCCCACAAATTTGTCATCCCACATAAAAAATGGGCCTGTGCTTAATTTCTTTCTTGGTTTAGATATGTCATTTAGCAACTGTTTTTTTTTTCTAACTTTTTGGTCATGTTTGATTTGGTTGTGGAGTAAAGTAAATGAGGATCAAATTGCTTATTCTATTTTAATTCTCATATTTTAAATCATGTTTGGTATTTTATGTTATAGATTAAATTAATTGAAGAAGTAAGATATTGAAAATTGAACTCAAGTGTATGATAGTGGATCTTGCAGGTGAATTAAGTGTCAAGTTAATTCATCTACAAAAATAGAGTAACTTAATCCGAATTAGCTCACTTCTTACTCCATTTTATTCCTCATATTTAGCTCACTTCTCGTTTGACTCCTTAAGCGTGGAGTTCACCTCTTAATCCACAATCAAACATGACCTTTAGAAATTTGTTTCATTAGGTTTATGCTTAAAACAAAAAAAAATAATAATGAATATATAATTTGCACTGCCTTAACTTGATCGGTACTCATTGAACTTTCGCCGATGTGCATAAAATCACATTTGCAATCTCTCTGTTTTTCTTTGCTGCACCCATTTAACTATATAGAATTTTTTTATTTAGAAATAAAACATTAATTTTTGCTGATAGAGAAAGGAGTCCGATAGATTTTCAAATAAATAGATAACACTGGGTGAAGAATAAAACTAGGAGCATCTAGGAGTACCAAGCTTTTTTGTACTCTTAACTCTAAAATTTATCGGATTAACTTTGAACGATAAATCCAAACCGTTGAAATTCTTCTACCTTACGAGTGATGCGTCTACATGTGAAAATTTTAAAGTTTCGAATTAATTTAGTATAAAGTCAAGTGGTCAAAAGTCTTTCAAAAAATGAATGCATTAAAATTAATTTAAAAACCTTCTAATTTTGACCACTTGACTTTATACTAAATTAATTCGAAACTTTAAATTTTTCACATGTAGACGCATCACTTATAAGGTAAAAGGATTTTAACGGTTTGGATTCGTCGTTCGAAGTTAATCCGATAGATTTTAGAATTAAGAGTACAAAAAATTTGATACTCCTAGAAGCACCCTAGTTCTACTCAACATGGATATATTGCTTACCTAATAGAAATATAAGTATATTTCCAAGGTTACATTGATGTTGTCTATTTTTCAAAAACCAACCTAGGGCTGCAAACGAATCGAACCGAATCAAACTTATCTCAGTTTGAATTTGGTTTGAATTAATTTCGAACTTAGTTTGGTTTGAATTAATTTCGAATCGAAATTTTTACGAACTCAATTTCAAATCACGAACTTTTTTATGACAAGGAAGAGTGATCATAGTCGCCGAGAGCGAGAGGTGAAAGTCGTTTAGGATTTCAGAACTGAGAGCAAGAGTAATGACTTACGAGTTATGACTTATGACTGGACGGTCTTATGTTTTAACTTTTAAGTCATTAGTGAATATAAATCATCAGTGGAAATCAACGGTTCACGTTACTTTCAGATTCGAACTAGAATAGTTTGCGAACCTATTTCGAACGAACCAAGTCTAGTTTGAGTTTGGTTTGAATTAATTTCGAACTATTTCGAATCGAATGTTTTTACGAACTTTTTCGAATAAAACTCGAATCGAATCACGAACTACGAATATTTTATGCAGCCCTAAACCAACCTAATTTTTTGCCTTTTCAGCAAAAAAGTAATATTTAATTTCTAAATAAAGATATAATCCATTATATATCCGAGTGCCGTTGAAAAAAGAAAATAAAGAACTGCCTACTTACGGGCGTTAAGATGCCAAAAATATACATAGAACATTATAATTAACCCCGTTTCCATAGAACAGTATAATTAAACTATAAATATATATAAACCCATCCAACGACCAACCATCCTTGAAACCAAAACTACATTCTCTCCTCATTATAATGGTGCCTCTGAGAGGTGCAATGGATCGTCACGTTGCCTGGTTGAATGATGCCCATGAAAGGTGCAGATTGGCTTCTGAAGCCGTGGAGGCTGCACGAATCGTTCTCCAACAAGGGAAGATGAGCTGGCCCACGTACCAAATGTTCTTGTTCTCCACCATTGAGAACCTCCATATTGGGTTGGAACACTTGGCCATGGCAATCCAAGATAAACAGGCACCCGTCATGCCGGTTGTGGCTGATGTCAGGCCAGATGCAGTTGCAGCACGCCCCATTGCAGCAGAGACAGAACCCGTCAGGCCGGATGCAGCTGCAGCACACCCCACTGCAGCTGACACAGTGCCTGTCAGGCCGGTTGTGGCTCACGCGCCGGAGAGGCACAACACAAATGCACGTACAAGAAAGTCAGTGCTCCGGAGGAGACTCTGTACGCCAATTGTGGCTGATGTCAGACTGGATGCAGCGCACCCCACTGCAGCTGAGGCACTGCCCGTGAGGCCAGTTGTGGCTGATGTCTGGCTGGATGCAGCACGTCCCACTGTAGCTGAGACAGCACCCATCAGGCCGGTTGTGGCTGACGTGCCGGAGGGGCACAACACAACTTCACGTGCAAGAAAGTCAGTGCGCCAGTTGTGGCTGATGTCAAGCCAGATGAAGCACACCCCATAGCTGAGACAATACCCGTCAGGCCGGTTGTGGCTCACGCACTGGAGGGGCACAACAAAACTGCATGTGCAAGAAAGTCAGGGCGCCGGAGGAGAGTCAGTGCGCCAGAACTGGGATCGGCCTGACCTTGATCCAAATAGGAAAGCTTGAGTTAATAAAAGTTCTGGCAGTGCAAGTAAGTTCAGACATTGCTGGTTCTGTCTATGTTTACATTTCATGATTTTTTATATAGTTTCTTGTTTTTTTTGTTTTGGTTCTGTTGTTACTGATAAATGAGAAAGGTGGATATCAAACTTTTAGATAAGAGATGGATATAACAAGCTATTTTTTTATTAGAAACTCTTGTATCTTTCTTACATCTCAAACAACAGATTACAACTCTATTTATAGGCTAAGATAACAGAAGTATCTAGAAAATTCGTATTAAAAATAGAATACTAAACAGCAGTTGTTTCAGCTGACCCCTGTCCACTAAAACGGCCATAACTCTCTGTAGGGAACTCCAAACGCTTTGAAATTTGAACCATCAGAAACTAGACTTCCAGAACTTTCCATCCATAGGTCATACAGCCAAAACGGACGTCGTTTGATCTTTCATATCCCCTCATCAATCAGCCCAAAAATTCTGCAACTACTGAAAAGAGTTCCACTACTTATTCTATTAAAAGAAATAAAACCCACTATCTCCTGTATCACCCCTTGGCATTTCAGCTACAAAAAAAAACTCTTGACCTTTTATTTTTTAACTTCTAAATTTAAAACCCACTAAAAATAACATTTAATGTTTATTCAACAAAACTCCTCCGTAAACTTAAATGCTTTTACCATCCGTCATGCCAATCATCTTCTTGCATTTGTCGAGAAGTACTTTCGGTAGCGGTTTTGTGAAGATATCCGCAGCTTGATCCTGACTTGCCACATGCACCAATTCCACACTTCCTTCCTTCACATGATCTCGGATAAAGTGAAAACGAACGTCGATGTGTTTGCTTCTTTCATGGTTCACTGGGTTCTTTGCCAACTCAATTGCTGATTTGTTGTCAACTTGAATCACGGTTGCACCTAGTTGCTTTAGCTCCATCTCGCTCAATAAATTTCTAAGCCATATCGCATGACATACACACCAAGATGCTTCCACATATTCAGCTTCACACATCGAGAGGGTCACGATCGGTTGCTTCTTTGAAAGCCAAGTAAACGCAGTGTTTCCCATAAAGAACACATATCCCGAGGTGCTTTTCCGATCGTCTATGTCTCCGCACCAATCGCTGTCGGAGTAGCCAACCAACTTGTAATCTTCTGCTTTTGAGTAGAACAACCCGAGTGACACCGTTCCTTGGATGTACCGTAGGATTCGCTTCAACGCCTTCGAATGTGAATAAACCGGCTCCTCCATGAACCGACTTACAATGCCGACACTTAATGAAAGATCCGGCCTTGTGCATGTGAGATAGCGAAGGCTTCCTATCAAACTCCGGTATTTACTCGCATCGACATGTTCTCCTCCATCGAACTTCGAGAGTTTTGCACCTGGTTCCATTGGTGTTGATACCGGGTTGCAATTTGCCATCTTGTACTTCTTCAAAATCTCTTTTGCATATGTCTCCTGTGATATAAAAATACCCGTCTCTACTTGTCTAACCTCCAGACCAAGAAAAAACTTCATCAAGCCCAAATCTGTCATCTCAAATTCCCGTGTCATTGTGCCCTTAAACTCTTCTATCATCTCATCATTGTTACCCATAAAAATGAGGTCATCGACATAAAGAGCAACAAATAACACGTTACCTCCATTCTTCTTTGCGTAAAGGGCATGCTCGTAGGGACATTGCTTGAACCCGTTCTCCTTGAAATATGAATCGATACGTGTATTCCATGCCCGCGATGCTTGTTTCAACCCGTAAAGCGCCTTCTTCAATTTTAGCACCTTCTTCTCTTCTCCGACTTTCATGTACCCGGGTGGTTGTTCGATGTAGACATCTTCTTCGAGCACACCATTCAAGAATGCCGACTTGACATCCATTTGAAATATCGGCCATTTGAATTGAGCAGCTTGTGAAATGAGTAATCAGATTGTCTCCATTCTTGCAACAGGAGCAAATACCTCGTCATAGTCGATTCCTGCCTTTTGCTTGTATCCCTTCGCAACAAGTCACGCCTTGTACCGTTCTATCTCGCCTTGAGCATTCATCTTTTTCTTGAACACCCACTTCACACCAATAGGCTGACTTCCTTTCGGCAATTCTGCTAGCTCCCATGTGTTGTTGCGGTTAATCGCCTTAATCTCCTCGTTCATGGCAGTTTGCCATTTCTTGTCTCGCACCGCCTCTTCAAAACTAATATTTTCAGCATCTACCAAAAGACATACAAGGTGTACCTCATTTGTCGAATCATACAAATCTTGCAAACTTCGCATTTTGGGTTGTCGAGGTTCATCTTCATTATCGGTAGTTTCAGAGTTTGTTGGTATGTTTGTTGGTGCAACGACTGATGATTCTCCAACTTCGATGATAACCTCTGTCGAATTGTTCCAGTCCCACTCGCTTGCTTCGTTTACTCGCAGTCACGACTCACCACCACCTTCTTGCTTATCGAGTCGAGTAGCTTGTACCCTTTTGTCTTCTCATCATACCCAATAAAAATATATCTTTTGCTTTTGTCTTCGAGCTTCGTTCTTCGTTGATCCGGTACATGTGCATAAGCCACACTACCGAACACTTTGAGATGAGAAACTGTCGGTTTTTGTCCGCTCCATGCCTCTTGTGGTGTTTGATCATCTAACTTCATATGTGGACATCGATTTTGTATATAGATGGCACATTGCACGGCTTCTGCCCAGAATTCCCTCGGCATCCTCTTGCTCTTGAGCATTGATCGAACCATGTCGAGAATAGTCCGGTTCTTCCTCTCAGCCACACCGTTTTGTTGAGGAGAGTATGGTGCAGTTAGAAACCTCCTTATGCCTTGCTCCTCGCAATACTCCATGAAAGCTGTCGAAGTATACTCGCCACCTCTATCGGATCGTACGGCTTTGATGTGTCTACCAATTGCCTTCTCCACCATCACTTTGAATTTTTTGAACACCTCGAATGCCTCAGATTTTTCTTTCAAAAAATAAACCCAAGTTTTTCATGAGAAATCATCGATAAAGGAAATGAAGTACCTTTTACCGCTGAAAGATTCGGGGGTGATTGGTCCACATATGTCGGTATGAATCAACTCGAGAGTATGTTTAGCATGATATTTTGCCTTCTTTTGAAACGAGGTTCTCGCTTGCTTGCCAAGCACACATTCTTCACAAAATTTGCCCTCATAGTCCATGTCCGGCAGCCCGTGCACCATGTTCTTCTTTGCTAACTTTTTTAGACCACCATGTTGTAGGTGACCAAAGCGGAGATGCCACAACGACGCCTTGTCTTCTACGTTGACTCGCAAACATTTTTCTCGCACGTTTCTCAAATTCAGCTTGTACATGCGATTTTTGGCCATTTTGACTCGTGCTACCAAGCGCCCTCGATTGTCTTTTAATTGTAGTACTCGGTTTTTCATGAATACCGAGTATCCCTTCTCCATGAGTTGCCCCATACTCAAAATATTGCTCTTAAGATCAGGTACATAATAAACATCCTCTATTGATCCTTCCGTACCACTTTTTTGTAAATAGTGAACAGTACCTTGGCCTTTTACTTGGATCTTTGACGCGTCTCCGAATGACACGTGTCCATCTTCAACCTCTCGCATCTCCTTAAATAGGTGCTTGTGCCCGCACATGTGGTTGCTAGCGCCGGTATCGAGATACCACACCGTGTCGTTGTCAGGAACGGTATTTTTGTAGGCCATCATGAGAACACCATCTTCTCTTGTCTCTTCTTCTGCGACTAGATTCACGTTTTCTTCTATCTTTTTCTCGGAATAACACTCCTTTGCATAGTGCCCATGCTTGCCGCAATTATAGCACTCAACATTTGATCGCACTCTTTTGCGTAGTGCCCATGCTTGCCACAGTTGTAGCACTCAACATTTGACCGGCCGCCTTTCCCACGACCACGTCCTCTACCTCGCCAATTTTGTTGGCTTGACTGCCCCTTCTCCTCATAGTATCCACCTCGACCGCAGCCTCCACCACCGCGACCATTGCTGCGACCTCCTCTGCCGCGACTTCCTCTACCTCGGACATTTTGAGTATAGAGTACATTTTCATCTTTGATAGATATCTTGGCTTGCAGCGCTTCCTTAAGCGACTCGTTCTTCTTCTTCTTGCGTTGTTCATGCGCCTCAAGAGAACCAGCAAGATCATCAAGGGTCATCTCCTCCAGATTTTTCGACTCCTCAATTGCACAAACGACATTCTCAAAATTCTCGGTTAATGACCGCAAAATCTTCTCCACCACTCTTGCATCAGTTAGAGTTTCTCCATTTCGTTTGAGTTGATTCACCACTGTTTGCACACGCGAGATGTAGTCGGATACACCTTCTGACATCTTCATCTTCATACTCTCCAACTCGCCGCGTAGAGTTTGGAGTCTTACTTGCTTTACTCGGTCGGCGCCCTTGAACACCTTTTCCAAAGTGTCCTATGCTTCCTTCGAAGTTACTGCACCGGCAATCTTCTCGAAACCCGACTCATCCACTGCTTGGAACAAGAAATAGAGAGCGGTCTTGTCTTTCATACGCGTTTCTTTCAACGCCTTCAACTGATTCGCGGTCTGATTGCCCGTTGGCTCTTCATAGCCAGCTTGGACTACCTCCCATGCGTCTTTTGCACCGAGCAATGCACGCATCTGAATACTCCAATTGTCATAGTTCAATTTTGTGAGTCGTGGCAGTGGCATACCCCCTATTGATATTCTCCCGGAATTTTCCATCGGCTCTGATACCAATTTGATAAAAGAGAAATGTGGATATTAAACTTTTAGATAAGAGAAGAGATGGATATAACAAGCTATTTTTCTATTAGAAACTCTTGTATCTTTCTTACATCTCAAACAACAGATTACAACTCTATTTATAGGCTAAGATAACAGAAGTATCTAGAAAATTCGTATTAAAAATAGAATACTAAACAGCAGTTGTTTCAGCTGACCCCTGTCCACTAAAACGGCCATAACTCTCTGTAGGGAACTCCAAACGCTTTGAAATTTGAACCATCAGAAACTAGACTTCCAGAGCTTTCCATCCATAGGTCATACAGACAAAACGGACGTCGTTTGATCTTTCATATCCCCTCATCAATCAGCCCAAAAATTCTGCAACTGCTGAAAGGAGTTCCACTACTTATTATATTAAAAGAAATAAAACCCACTATCTCCTGTATCACCCCTTGGCATTTCAGCTACAAAAAAAAACTCTTGACCTTTTATTTTTTAACTTCTAAATTTAAAACCCACTAAAAATAACATTTAATGTTTATTCAACAGTTACATACTGAGATGAGCTTTTTTGGAATATGTTCTTTGAGATGACAATATCCAGTTTCTGGAGTCCTGTTTCTTTGATTGTGTTAAACTGCAGAATGGGCTTTAGCAAAATCTCTCTGATCTTGCTGATTGCAACAACATGCAAATAAAGTGCAGCTTATTTTTTTTCTTACCCCCATCTTGTAGTAACAGTTCTATCAGTAACAATAATCTCATGTTAATTTTGAGTTATATAATGCTATTCGTGTCCTTGAGCGTTCCAAACTAATTCAAAATTGCCAAACCAATATATATTGCTGAATTATTTTTATTTTTATTTTTTTGAGAAACTTGGTAGATGCTACCAAGGGTTTGAATGAATATAAAACATTCTTACATGTACATTTTTGTTGCATCAAACAAATAGAAAAAGTACAACCCTCATACTGATTCTAGCCAGTTTTAAATTTAATTGAAATGAAAATCACAATAGCACAGATGTTTAGGAGAACTTCAGCCATAGGCCTACTTCCAGTGCAATCTTGCTGAAAATTTAGTCAATAGTAATTCACAGAGTCCAATAGTCAGTAACTAGCTAGCTAATTCCTCTACTCTGGTGGAATTATGTACTGTTTCTTTGTTTTCCATTTGAATTAATGTACTGGTGTAATATACTGTTTTTTACACTAACTGGATTTTTGTTTAGCTCCTAGAATTTAAGGCCTTAATGTGCATTAAAGTTGCTTCTATTTATTTTCTTTTGCCTACTAAAGTACATTCAAATGGTTGCTGACCCACATTTTAGAATTGCCATAGCCTAGTACTGGCCAGTAAATACTGTTACTAGTAATGCAGTTAGTGAGGTGTTGGTAAAATTTAACACTTTAATACGTGTTAATCAGCAATACACTGAACTAAACATAGTTGTTTCCTAAATTAAGAAAAGAAAACTTATACAGCAGAGTTTCCAAGTTTAATGTTGGATACATTTGATTCCAAATCAAATTGAATAATGCTAATTCTCAAAGAATGGAAAAAGAGCTGTCATGCACCAGCACTACATTAGGTGGAATGAGAAGCAATCATGTACATTGAATGCTGATCTTAACCACATTTCCGCATTCCCTCTTCGAGATCCCTTCCCTCTTTACCTCTCTCCTCACCTTCAAATTGAACATCACTTGACCAGATCATGTATGGCATCCTCATCAATTCTCTCTGCATCTCTGGCAAAACGCTTGAAATGATGCATCCATTTTTTAAACAAGCTCATTTATTTTTACAATGACAAGCTAAGGAATTTGATGGGATATGTTTGTGGAAAGGTGATTTTACCTGATCGTTCTTTGGATGTTTATAAAGATGACTGGTTTTGAAAATTTTCCTCACAGATCAAACAAAAGGGACAGACAGTCTACAGGGTGGTAATTTGGTTTTCAACTAAGATTTCAACACTTAAATCAAATTATTAATGTAACTGTCTTGACATGATCATTAATTTCAGCATTTGAACACATTTCTCAAGTTCTTCCAACTAATCATTATTCAAAATTTTGTGAAACTGTGCAATTATATATGCACGTTCAACATACTTGCATCTGGTCTGATCGACTTGGAAAGTCTTATCTAGCATAATGGCACCAATACAAGTTCAACGAAACCTCAAAAGGAAATAGAAAAGAGCATGAACAAGCAAATCCGATTTTATACATTTTAAAGGAAATGCAACCCTGTAATAAGGTGACAACGGGAAAGCAAAAGAAACCAGATAAAAGAATAAATTGAGCAAAGCAGTATGTACAATATTTCAATTCGTAGAGGAACTAATTAACCAGCTCACTAAAAGTACAAATAGTTCATTTAGTAGTTCAACCTGATAGGGAGCATCAATCATAAGTTTCACCTATTATCTGGTCCATGAGATCTCTTGCATCATCAACTCGCCCCATATCTTGCACATGCTTGATTTAAATCATTATTTTTTATCGAATATCCAATTAATTAATGAGTTTAATTAAATCCGATTCAATATTTTTTGTTCTCCCTACACTAATTTTGGATTCGCCCCAGAGGCCTTCCTCTCAATCCGACCAATATTGTTGTTGATGACGATATTTAGACCACGAATCCAGCACGAGATCAGCAGAGATAACGCCGCAAAGCCACCAACCTGGAGTCACGTTATGAGTGAGGATCATATTCGTATGAGTCAGCTTGCGATGGTACCTGCAGAGGTGGGACCATCCATCGCAGCTCCCACACATTTAGACCGTCATGTACATGCATGTACAAGACCAAACCATCCGAGCAACCACACACCCCCCTACTACAATCAGTACACACGTTCAAATCTCAAATATTTTGGACGGTAACACATGAATATATAATCCGATATTGACAAGAATTACCCATCAGAGAGTCTGTCGGTACAAGTGCCTTTCGAAATCTTGAGACGGTGAAGTTAATTAAATTAGAGAGAAAATGTTAAAAAGGTTTTTGTATCAACAGACTCTAAAGATAAAATTAGTAATTAGGGTTAAATCATTGATACCTCTGCTGTTGTGAGATTTTTTGACAAAAAAAACACTGTAGCTAGATGTTATAAATCATAACATTCAGCTACATTTTTTTAACGATTATTATCAATCAGATTAACTGAACATTATAAACCATAACATTCTTTCTATATTTCAAAATTTTATAAAACCTTACTCCATTATGATCAATATTTTTATTTTTATTTTTTCCTATTAATAAAAAAATGACTGTTTAGTTCTTAGAATCAGCCGGTCAGGGACCATTAGTACTTCTTCTTTCACTAAAAATAAAAAATAAACAGTAAATTAATAAAGGAGAACTTCCGCTAAACTTAGCTACTTTGAAAGAGTACACCTTTTTCCCGTGATTCCATGATGCAGTTTTTTTTTTTTTTTTTTTAGTTTCTGTTTTGTTCTGAATAACTAATTACTTAAATTTATTAATTAGAATTAAGTTTTATATCGGTTTAAATTATTTGATATAAATGTAACTAGTATTTTAGGAATTCCACAGTTACAAAGATAAATAAGGAAAGATTCTTATTTCTTAGGAGAATTTGGATCTTAAATTTCTTAATTACAATATAGATCTTACCATATAAAGCATTAATTAAAGGCCAAACTGATATATATAATGAGATCTCTCAAAATAGCACGTACCTCGCATCAATTAATTTTGAAAGCTCTATTTAAAATATTGAGCACAAAAAGATTTTTCTTTTCTTAATACCAGTGTTATCCCTATTTAATACTTTCTTTTTTTGCTTAAGACTAAATAAAGCTTATATTCAATGTACTGCAAAATAAATTATTAAATGCTTTATATAAGGAAAGTCTTCCTTGCTTATTTTTATGGTGTTATAATTTAGAAATGTAATTTCTTCACTTATGTGATCAAGCAACTTATATTGTGCTTCTCCGTAAATACATAATTTTGTACCTAACTTCATGAATAGAGGTATCAATGATAAGGCTATGCATAATTCTAATTTAGATATCATGAAAATATATTTAACATAAATATATTGACATGATGTCATATGCCATGAGCACTAACGGGACTCAAAATGAAATAAATACTTTTTTAAATTTGATTTGGTTCACACGTTATATATAAGAGGTTTCAATGTATTAAAAGGTAATTGAAATTGAGAAATCATAATGAAAAAAGTGAACAAAAATAATTAACTTGATAATAAATTCTACAAAATAAATACAACAAACACATGTGAATCAGTGAAATGTAATCGATTTTAACAGTCAAATCAGGAAATTAAAAATATTATAAGCTGTTAAACTTTGTACGTTAAGCAAAATTGATAAAATAAAAAACCCTAAAGGACCTTTTGTTCTTCACACTTCTTCTTTTTTAAATTAAAGAGGATCCATTTTTAGATGTTTTAGGATCCAAATATTTCTTTGCTCTTTCTTTGTTCTGAAAACAATTCATGATTCAAATGTATTAATAAAACTTAATCAAGTGATGATCAACATACATATATATTCTGTTAGGGATGTACGTAGTTGGTGTATTTTAGAATTTGATTTATTCCAAAATTAAAGAAGGAAATAAAAATGGAATAAAGTATCTCGTTTAATATATATTTTAAGATATAATATTTGCCATCATTCAATTTCTTGCCTAATAAATCAATCAATCACCAAATCTTAGCAAATTTTCAAGGAGCTTTTAAATAAGGGTAGAGTTGGTATAAAGTGTAAAAAAATTGTCACAGTTCTCAATATTGTAAATTATGCTCTTAAAATAGCACTTCCAGCTATATAATTAAGCTAAAAAAAATAACAAAATAAATAGAGAAACTACATGTTAGGCCGTTCTAAAAGCAAAGTAAACATAACTTTCTAATTATATCGATCGACCTTCGAAAAGGAAGTTTCTAATTATAAAAATATTTTCAATTTTATAACTAAGTTGGATCTCCACCTATATATACACACACTAGCTATTCATTTAATCTTACAGAATTAAGAAGTAGAGAAGCTAGACGAGAAGTTCAGGGTAATAGGAGAAAGTTAATTAACATCTCAAATTCTCAATATGGTGTTGATACAATTTCAGTCGACGGCGGAGGTTCGATCTGTTTGGAATCACAACCTCGAAGAGGAATTTGCAATAATACGACAGCTTTCAGCATACTATCCGTACGCCGCACTGGACACCGAATTTCCAGGGGTCGTGTATGAGGCGCCGATGAACCCTCGCTACCTGTCACCTGACCAACGCTATGCTCTTATAAAGAAGAATGTAGACTGCCTCAAGCTGATCCAGTTGGGGCTTACGCTTTCCACCTCCGATAGAGGAGACGGGATCGTCATCACCTGGGAATTTAACTTTCGGGGTTTCAACAAACTACAAGACTTGCATGCTCCTAGTTCAATACAGCTTTTAGAATCGCAAGGTCTCAACCTCTGGATGAACTACTATCATGGTATTGACCCACGAAAATTTGCTTATTTGTTGAGGTCGTCAGGTTTGCTAAACAACCAATTACCAAAGATATGGATTGGCTTTCACATGGCATACGATATGGCCTACTTGATAAAGGTTCTGATAGGAAAAGAGCTTCCCGACTCAATGGAGGAGTTTCTCAAACTTGTCAGGGGGTGTTTTGGGTTTAATATCTATGATATTAAACATTTGTGTAGGTCATGTAATCTAAATGGGGGTTTGGAAAGGGTTGCGGGATCATTGAATGTGCAGCGCACAGGCGGGTTTTCTCACCATGCAGGATCTGACAGTCTGCTCACATGGCAGATATTTAAGAGGATGACAGCAAACTTTTACTGTGGTGGCATTGAGGCACGGCAAGCTGGCGTCTTGTTCGGAATCCAGGACAGTTGATGTTGCTAAAATTGACTAGCTAGACACTATTTTCTTTTTTCTTTTCATTTCTTTTTTTTCTTTTTGACTTCTAGGGTTTGTCTGGTCATGTGTGTGTTAGAAATAAGAAATAATATGGATGCCAGGTTTTATGTGTAATGCAAAGTTTCATAGAGTTTTCTTTTGATTAGTAAATAGTAATATATTATGGTATTTTCTTGCATTTTCGCTATTTGTGTTGGTTCTTACAAAGAAAAAAAAAATAAGAATGTACGCGTAGTAGCTAGTGAGTACAAGGAAAGAAAAATTATAATTCGACTTTAAATCCGAAGCAAGTTACATTAATAGAAAACTGAACTGGAACAAAATGAGATTTCTAGTAGTTCAAGAAGCCTTTTGTACACAGGATCTGAAGCTAGTTTCAATGGGAGAGGGGGCCGGGGTGTCCGATGTCCATCGGACCAGAGTCTGTTCGATGAGCGGTTTCTACCGTTCGATCGTTCGATCAGAATTTTATAAAATTTAATTTGATTAACAAATCGCTATGTGAAACTCGAAATAAACCCACTAAATCTTTCTCCGTCTCATCCATTTTTATTTCCCTTCCGCTACAGAAGGAAAATGTCGCCACCCTTACTGCAGCCCCTGTTGAACCCACCTTGAACCCTACTGCCGCCCCCTCAAACCCACCGATGACCGATCCGTATCTCATCGTGCTCCCATCTCTACTTCTCACTTGTTTTTTTTTTTTTAATTACGACACTATTAAATGTTTGGAATTAAACCAACCCTTAAACAATGCCAACTAAAAACACGTACATTCTTTCCCAAATTGATTAATTTTGTTATGAATATGCTAATATTGGAGGGATACATTTTGTTGATGGATATAATCACCTATGTCCTCTGCCTATTGGTCAATAACATCTATTTAAGAATTATTATATTTGATTTATAGAAACATTATGCGTTCCCTATTGAATAAAATGAAAGTAAATCCTTTAATGATGCAAAAAATATTGTGCAAAAATCAATGCCCACATAATACTTTTACCAAAAATTCATAAATTTATGATTTAGAACAAATATAGTTTAAGACTAAGTTATATATATAATAATTTGAACTTTATAAATATATTTCTAGAGGTATAATTTCGATAATTACGAATAGTTTAGTAAATACCACAAAAATGATACAGAACGCATAAAATCATAATTCTGAATAGTGATGCATATATAGGGAAAAAATTGTGCCAGGTAATTAGTTTTAGTTGCATTTAATATATAATTAGTCGAGTTTAGAGTGTTTATTAGGAGTATAGCGCGCGGTATTACAAAATAAAACATTTTCATTGCTCTTAAAATTAAGTTTTGTACTGAGAGTATTATATTTTACTAAGAAGTAAGAAGGGAAGGATGCTGATAAAGTTTGCAAATAAGATAATTTATTTTTCAGTCCATCGTATTAATTAGAATATGATATTTTTAAATGGTTTCGTACGTACCATAAATGTGTAAATTAAATGTAGATAATAAATGCTCTTATCGTAATAGTAAGATTATTCTAATGGTTTTATAATTTATTTATTACCAACTGATTATGTACTTTACAATTTACATTTTGTTGATTAGATTAGTATTAAATAAATATAATATTAAAATTTACAAAAGAAATTAAAATATAATATTATTTTAAATATTAGATTAGTATTAAATAAATATAATATAATATCATATTATATTAGTATTAAATAAAATATTATTTATTATTTTATTCATTTCCTTCATTGTTATTCCAAATATACAATCCAAACAATATTTTTACTAATCCGAATAGTTCAAAGTATATCCTAAACTCTAAACCCTAAACCCTAAAAGAAAAATTGCTCGGCAAATATACAAACAATGGATATACTTTTAAATCCGAAAATTTTATTCAATATAGTAAATAGGATAAAAAAATATTAAAAATGAGAAAAGTTCTATACTATATTTTTTTAAATGAGAAGACAATAATTTGATATGGGTTACATCAAACATAAGCTTCTGCCAAAAAGAAAAGAAAAAAAAATGAATAGTGGGACGCCGGATCCGAATCTGCTGCGATTCTTAACCCATGAACAGTGACCTACAATTCCTGCTTTTCCAAATCCAACTGTTGAATTGTTTCGAGATTCATGCAAGGAAAAATCAACTGCTTTGAGATACGTGTACGAAATTATTAGACGGTTAGATTTAGAAAAGCAGGGATTTTAGGGTTACTGATCACCTTTTAGGATCGCAGCAGATGTGAATCCGTGGGACGCCATATAACAAACTGTTTCCCATTAAAAAAAAAATAAGAATGTCATTGTAAATTGTTTATCACGAGTGTAACGCATCCCATTCATTTATGTGTCCATCGTAATGTAATAGCAAAATAGTGAAGTCTTCTGAGAATTGCATAAAAGAACAGTCTGTCAACAGTAGAAATGAAATATTTCCCACTGGCACTGCCAGCTGATGGTACTCGAAAGAGGGTACAATTTCTATAGATCAATCAGTTGGAACTGGACAACATAAACGTAGCAGCTAAAGGGAAAAGTATTGATGGAATTTGTTAAGTGGAGCACAAAGAAATTAAAGCGGAAATCAATACCTAGTATCCTTGCAGTTGCTGAAATGGGAGGAGCTTGTCCAACGAAACAGGGTAGCACCTCATTGCCCTTTAATAATGTATAATATCTGCTTGTATTTTCCCACAATTTTACGACTTAAATGTCAGTAAATTATGTTATAATCAGTTTTTATTTGTCCAATCTAAATAAAAAGCAGATAACTTCATTTTAAATAAACCACACGTGAATGATTACGGTACATTAGTCACGCCGTTACCATATGTGACGTCTTCAAACGTGACTATGTTACGTTTAATTTTTTTTTCATAATTTAGGTTAGTTTATTCAAAATTAATCATTTGATCAAAATTTAATGGTCCTATTTACACGTAGCTTGTGTGACCACGTGCCATTACAGAATTCTTCGCATGACGTGATGTGTCAAATTTTAAAAATATAGTTATCTCACACAATTAGCCATAGTATATGACTGACACATATGCCGTGCCGGATCCGATCATACCGTGACTTTTTTAGATCACAACTAATGAACCTGCAACGTGACTTGCTTCAATTATTATTTGCTATACTAAGAAATAATAAACTGTAAAATTATTTGAGAAATTGAGAATAAAAGTGGGTTGGTAATATTTAATTTTTTTTCTTCTTTTCTTCTGAAGGAGGCTTATATTTGATATGGCATCCTGATAGGACGCCACACCAAATTATTGCTTTTCCATTTTAAAAAATAACATAGAACTTTTTAATTTTTCTATTTACCATGAGTAACAATTTCGGCTTTTAAATGCTACTTAATCCGTGATTTTTATTCATGCCCACCATTCAATATAATTCGCTAACTCTGTCCAGCAAATCCCAAAAAATTTATTCCTACCCAAACCGGCTATTTAATAGCTGGTTTCTAATTTTTATTAGAACCGGCGGTTTAATAGCCGGTCCCTATTTTTTATTATTTTTTTGAAAAAAGTTATATTTTATTTTATTAAAGTTTTAGAAATTTTTATATGTTTCTTTGAAATTAGATAGAAAAATATATAATTTAGTTTATTAGAAGGACTGAAACAAATAATCCGGATCAATATTTTTCAGATCATATTTAAAATCGTGCATTAAGCAAGAAATTGCATTAAGTAAGAAATGGACCAAGTTCATTTAGTCTTGAACCGGTGTATTATTCCCTTAAGTGCATAGATCAATATTATTCCCTTAAGCACATGTAAAAAATAATGACATTTCAACTTTGTTTTGATTGTTATCAAGAGCTTGCAAAAATACACTGATATGGAGAATTCTGAACATTGATTTTTCAACTTGTTAATTCACATAAAAATAAAATTTAAAAGTAATTTTTTCTGTGGATATAAAGAAAATAATATAAATCACATCTGACAGTTTATTTTGGCTTATAAATTGCGTAGTTATTATTAAAAAATAAAAACATGATAAAAATACAAAAAAAAAAAACATTTGAACCATTTCATCAAATATTTGAATTGTTCCTCAAATAGTGTCATATTGTCCTGTTATACGCTCGCAAGTATTAATTATGTACAAATTTAACAGAATTAAAAATAAAACACCGCCTTCACTCGTTAATCAAAAACAAAATCCAAAAATAGTACTAAATGGATTTTGAAAGGGGTTGAAAGAATAGTACTATCCATGAGCAATTCAGCATCAAGCCACCAAGTAGTTAATTGACTATTTTAACATCATTTATAGGCAAGTTCATAACAACATAGACCCGAAATAAGGACCTTTTCTAAAATAATTACAACTTCGAGTCCCGAAGTCATAAATAACCAGCTTAGCTGAAAACACCAACTAACACCAACTCCAAGCAAAGCTAGAAGCCTACAAATAGGAAAACAAGATTTATTAATAAAGAAATTGAAGAATTTACTTGCCATCTTGGCATTCGTCTACAGGCCCCCTCTAGGGAAAGAGGCAAAGAGCTTGGGGACCCAATCAATCAACAATCAGTTCAGTCAATAGAAAATCAACCCCTCTCTCTTGACCGTGAACGCACCGCCGAGAAACCGGGGCCGATGCGGCTGCTGGATTAGGATAAGCGCAAACCAGTGTCCGAGGTTCTCTCTATCCTCAAGGTGCCACACGAGCTTCAATCCTCCAACGACTGAAGCGAACTAGGGTTTTGGATCCCTCTCCTTCATTATCGGGATCTTTTAACAGGATGGAGGTGACAGAGTTGGGGCGCGAGACGGTGGAGTTCTCGGCGCTTGTACGGCGAGCGGCGGAGGACTCGTACCTGGCGTTGAAGGAGCTGGTTGAGAAGACCCAGAAGGGGGATGAGCTTGGTCACAACCGCTCGGATTCTGAGAAGAAGATCGATCTTCTCAAGTTCATTGCCAGAACCAGGCAGCGGATGCTTCGCCTCCATGTACTTGCCAAGTGGTGCCAACAGGTAAGCAATTCCGCTCTTATTTGGTATTGGATTTTTAGTTCGTAGTTGAAAATGGAGAGGAGAGCGAGGCTCACATTAAGAATTTTGTTAGGGTGTTTGAGATAGCAGGCTACATTGCAAGGCTTTTATGGGCAAACTACCTTTGGTTTTTTTTTTTGAGGTCGGTCCATATCCTCATGAATTGGTGCCAATTTGTAATTGATACGTAAAACTAAACCAAAGCTTGGGTTTGCATTGATGAGAACTTCCTGTTGTGTAGGACAAAGTAGGATATTGCGTACGCCACCAAGGGTGTAGCATATATAGGTAAAAGTTGGCTTAGCGAGTGTATATATACGAAGCAGAGTGAAATAAAGAGTGTGCAGTTGTCATTGAGATCTTTACTTTGAGACCATAGTTAAATTTCAATCCTGGTTCTTTTTTATGTAGGTCCCGCTGGTCGATTACTGCCGGCAGCTTGCCTCGACCCTGTCAATTCATGAGACGTGTTTCACTCAAACAGCTGATTCATTGTTCTTTGTGCATGATGGGCTTCAGCAAGCCCGTGCCCCCATTTTTGACGTCCCCTCCGCCATAGAGGTCTTTCTTACAGGTACTTATTTTCTCGATTCTTACCCTCAGATTTTGTACCATAAAGTGTCATTTGAACTTGTGCGTTCCTCTTCCAGTCAGCTGAGAGGTCAATCTTTTAGTTCCTCTGGTATTGTTTGCCGAAATTTGACCTAATTAAGGCTTGGTTAACCTCCTACTGGGCTTCATGCAATAAAGCCTACAGTCAAACTAATTATTCTTGTGTTGACATTTTGTTGGCAAAGCTTGTTAGTGTAGGATAAGTAGCTGTTACCAGCCAGTATGAATACATACAAGAACCAGTTTAAACAAGGAATATGTTTCTTTGCTTGTTAGTTTTCACTCTGGTATGTACCTTTTGATCAGTATTTCACCCTAAGATTAATGGTTAATCTTGTTACAACTCTTGGCCTCTTTCATACTATTATCTGTTGTACCTTAATGGTACTGGTACTGCCATGGGTGCATGGTTTGTTCTACTTCTGGTACACAGTTATACAGAGGTAGGATTATGCTCGGATATTAGTCTGATCTTGGTTGCATAGCTTTCTATAACGGCAGTAAAAAATGACTGAATTTCTAACAGGACTGAATATGTGATTACATGCCAAATCATTCATTCTTTAAATGTTCTTTCATTGCAAGCACACCATGTCCAAGTACTTAAATTAAGGGTTGTGTGTATATTAGGACAATATTTGGCTTACTGGAAATTACTGGTATTAGGCTACTTGGCTAGGTAGATGGTCTAAAGGAGAAATTTTGCAGATAGGACTTTTATTAGAATATCTGCAATCCCATTAACCTGAACTGTACCTTGGGGATTATGCTGTTCGCCTATTCCAGTATGGCCCTGGTGATAATGGTAATAACTATCTACTCTTAGCCCTTTATCGGCAATTTCCATACTGCCCTATATCTTGGTACTTTTACTCCAGATGAAATTGGTATTGAGCTACGTACCAATCCTGGTCAATACTAATAGAAGTACTTGAATCCAGGTGGATACAGCAGACTTCCCAAATGCATAGAAGATCTTGGTGTGCAGAGTGCCCTATCTGAGGCAGAGCAGAAACCAGCACTGAAAAAACTCAACACCCTTGTTCGGTCAAAGCTTCTAGAAACTGCTGTCCCGAAAGAAGTGTCTGATATTTCAATCTCCGATGGAGTTGCCACCTTTCGTGTTGATGGAGAATTCAAGGTACTTCTGACACTGGGCTACCGAGGTCACTTGCATCTCTGGCGAATCCTGCATCTGGAGTTGCTCATAGGGGAAAAGACAGGGCCTATCAAGCTTGAAGCATCCCGTAGGTACGCACTTGGTGATGACTTGGAGCGCCGAATGGCAGTGTCGGAGAACCCGTTTAATGTCCTCTATACAATCCTTCATGAGCTGTGTGTCGCCCTTCTTATGGATACAGTAATAAGGCAGGCTCAAATACTGCGTCAGGGGAGGTGGCGGGATGCAATTCGCTTTGATCTGATATCGGAGAATAGTCAGACTAGTCAAACGGGTGGTACAACAACGACTCAGTTAGGTCAGGACGGGGAGTTGGATTCCACCGGGTTGAGGATACCTGGGCTGAAGATAACTTACTGGCTCGATACTGAAAAAAGTGGTGCTGGAGGTGGGGAGCAGGGTTGCCTAGCTCCTTTTGTGAGGATCGAACCGGGTTCAGAACTGCACATAAGGTGTATGCATGGTTCATTTATACTGGATCCGCTGACTGATAAGGAGGCGACACTTACGATCGACCCGAGCTGTATTGATGTGGAGAAGCTTCTTCTCAGGGCTATTGCGTGTAATAGACACACCAGGTTGCTTGAGATTCAGAGAGAGTTGATTAAAAATGTTCAGATTTCCCGCGCTTATGGAGATGTGGTTTTGAAGCATAAAGGGCTTAGAGTTGATGAAGATCGGCGAAAGGTACTGAAATAAATCCTTTTGTCTTTCTCTGTCATTGGCACATGTGATTGTTTACTATGTTAATACTTTATAGCATTGGTAACTGAAGTATGGTAGACCAAACCCAATGAGTTCCTCTTGGGGGCATTAGATAAAGTTCCCTAAAACTGAAAGGCACAGAGAGTTAAACTATCACCCAAACACGCAAAAGGGACACTGATACCTTCATTTAGTTAACAGAATAAATATAAAATATGACCTTATTATAAGAAAAAAAGCAAAATTAAGCACAAGATGACTATCCTTTTCTTTGTGTTTCTTTGCATGACTCCCATATAGAAAGAGGATAAACTGAGCACGGAAGACTATTACACAGACGAGGTGCTTCAGGTGCGGGCTTATGGCAACTCATATATAACTCTAGGAGTAAACATCAGGTTATTTTCTGTTTCATACTCACTACCTCATTTTATTCCTGTTTGCTAGATACTAGTAGAAGTCTGAGTGGCCAAATCACCAGTAGAAATTTGGTGTTTATTGGGTGTGAATGTGTCAGTAGACTTTCTCTGCATTTCTTTTATTATGGTATTGGAAGTTAGATTGTGGGTTTCTGGAGCCATTCAAAGCTTAGTAGCTCTTGGCCATATGAAATAATTACAGATACATTTCAATACTTATTTTGGTGAAGACATAGAACAGTAGCAGGGGGGTAAATTCTTAAGGAGATTAATAATTTGACCATGACATGTTTGTGTTTCTTGATGGTTAGTGATGTATGTATTCTGTTCTGAGACCAAGTTCGAGCAGATGAGTGACTGAATATGCCAAATTTCTAGTTTTCTAGAAATTTATTTACTGGGCTAATAACCTCTTTTCGGCAGATATGATTAAATATTACACATGCTTGCATGGTGGCAATTTTTTTTAAGAACAATTACAGGGTATTAGTGTATATATATTCAGTGTTGGGACCGAGATTGAGTACATAAAGATGAGTGCATTCCAGAATGGGAATGTAATAGTTCTAAAACCTAATTGTTGTGTGATTGAATTCTTTCCGCTTACTTTGATTTTTGTCACTGTGGTGTTTTGTGGGCTATGAACAAATGTTACACTTCTAGGTTTGCAAATGCCATTCGACTGATATTAAATTAAATTAAAATGCAACTACTAAAATGTTTTCTTGCTTTTCAAGAAATGAATGCAGCATATATTTAGGTTGCAAATGCCAGTTAAACAGTATTGAAGAATTCAATTATGAAAAATATGTTTGAATGACCAAAATTTATGAGTCTTAACACATGTAAAGGTACAAGTGAAACTTAACCTCTGGGGACCTCTTGTCTTTATAGTTTGTGTGCAATAAGCTACCAAAAATGTTTCATTGCATTTCAATAAATGATGGCACATATTTAGGCAACAGTTGAGTGGTATTGAATAATTCATAAAAAAACAACAACTATGTTTTGAATTGTTAATCTTATACGAAGCTAGGAAACAACATGTGAAAATGCATTAGTGACATTGTTAGTCTTCCAGGAGCTCGTCTTTACACAAAAACTAGTATAATATTTTTATGCGTTTCAATTTGTATTTATGTTGATTAATTAAACTGCTTGACATAAATATATTATTTATTTAATTGAAGCATTGAATGAGGTCAGTTACGGTCTCATATAAGTAGCGCTGACCACATAATTGGTAAAGCAAATGCCACTCCTTTTTTTCTTAAATTGTTTCCTTTTTTAACCTTCTCCTTCTTTATGGACAGGTCCGGCCATTTTTTCCTTCAATCGTCGAAGAATATTCTGGTTCCAAGTGTGATTTCCAGAGCTGAAGATGCCTTGAACAAGGGGCTTATCTCCCCTGCTTTTGCGAGCTTGAGGAGCAAGAGCATCCTTCACCTCTTTGCTAATACAGGAAAATTTCTCGGCCTGAAGGTATCTCCTCTCTCTTACTCAATCCTTTTTTTTTTTAAATGTTGTCAGTGACTGCCGAGGGATCTCTCTTACTCAATCCTTTTTTTTTTTAAATGTTGGCCCTGGCTGCCAAACAAATGCATTAATAAAAAAAATTAATAGTGCATAGGATTACAACGTAAGGAAACATCATTATTGAAACCGCACAGCTAAAATCATAATCCTATCACACTTCAACTACAGAGAGATATATCCGTCCTCTCCCTACGCAACTAGATACACTCCTGCCCCTGATAATTCAAATTCAAAATTAACAAAATTTCTCCCATAAATACGTATCTGAATTGACTCTCTCAGCCAATCTCTGAGGAGGTAAAATGCAACCCCCAAAGAGCTTCTCGTTTCTCTTATTCCAGATAGCCCAGCATCCACACAACACTCTTGACATAAACGACTTCGTATTTTGCCCTCTTGCCCTTGCCTTGTTCTGTAGGTTATTCCAAATGGTTTGCACTGACAATTGCTCAGCCGGTATTATGCAATCCGCAGTTAGGCCTAAGTGAAACGCACATCAATCAACGACCATCACAGTTCATCCCTCTAGCGCTTAGGTTCTCCTTTGTTAAAATCTTATTTTTTTAGAAAGAGATAAGTGAAAATGTGTACAGTTGGTGATACATTGAAACGCCATGTGTGAAGGAATTTCCACTGTATCTTAACCCCCCCACCCCCTCCCACGCCCCCTCCCTCCTCCCCCAATCAGTGCCTCAATAGGCATATGGATGTAAACATACCTGATGCCTCAAATCTCCAGTAGGAGTCTTCTTGGCCATTGAGAAAAATTCCCGCCATGCACCGTTGGTCAACCTGCAACTGCAAGGTGTCTAGCCGCTGTGCTGCTTCTGCTAGTGATATGCCTGTGCCTGGCTGTACTCAATCTCTCTCTAGGTTTAGGAAGCTTACCACTATAATTCCAGATATTTTTGGGCTCTGAAAGGGTCTCTGCTAGTTCTCTGACTGTAATTAATTATTATCTTAGCATGAAATGCTACTAACACTTGAGATATACTGGGTATAGTAATTTGAATGATCTGTGGTAATTGAGCTGGTCGGTTACTGTCAGATTTGGGTCATTTCGGTTTCTGATCTGGCTTTGGGTCCTGATCATCTTGGATGTCAACTCAGGT
Source organism: Carex cristatella (assembly GCA_024447775.1). Taxonomy (NCBI): domain Eukaryota; kingdom Viridiplantae; phylum Streptophyta; class Magnoliopsida; order Poales; family Cyperaceae; genus Carex; species Carex cristatella. The sequence continues at coordinate 423,292 of JAJHPF010000007.1, forward strand.
GGTGGGTCAGTCTGGTTCAGGTTGTCTGGGTGTTGGGTCATTCTTGTTCAGGTTGCTTTGGTTAAATGAATGGGACCAATTGGGGTTTGATTGGTTTGGGTTACCGGTCAGTCAAGTTAGGGTCAACCTGGTTGTGCGGGTCAATCTTTGGGTTGTTTTGAATTTTTTTATCACAAGTCGAAGTTATTGTTTATGGGTTTGTTACAAGTTACTCCTTTTATTGTGCAATATTATTTTCCTAACTGTTCTTGTGAATTTCTCTCCTGCTTGTACAATGTGTGTGCCCTTTTTCACATACCCAAGTTCAATGTTTAAGCTCCTTTCCTTTCCCTTTTTCAGGTATATGATCAGACCTTGAATAGTTTGAAGATTCCCAAGCAGATATTTCTTGGATCAGACATGTCTATCATTGGATTCCCTCAATGTGGAAATTCCTACTATCTACTGATGCAGCTTGACAAAGAATTTAAGCCAGTCTTTCATCTTCTGGAAGCACTGTTGGTCCCACCTGCAGAGAGGAAAAATTCAATTACCGATGTCAGAAGTATTATAAGGGTGGGTGAGATTGATGTAGGCCACATGCCAGTTACTCAGGATGATCTCAACACCACTAGCCTGATAAAGTGGGACAAGATTCAGATGATGCTTCAGAACAATCTGAGTACTTCTAACCAGATAACTGAGAACGGGTTGGAACCTGTTTTGCAGCTTCCTGGCAGCTTTGGTGGTTCCCGTTCGACTTTCTCTTCTATTGTTGACGAGGTCTTTGAGTCTGAAAAGAGTAATGCTAATATACCGGGTTCTTTTCCTTTACAAAGTCATCTCCCAACAGGCTATGGATATTCCCCTGGACTGATTGGTTCAGGCCACAGTAACTATTTGCAATCTCCTAATTCTTTTGCGGCTTCAAGCCCTTCAAGGAGTTTGTCAGTTCGCAAAGTTGGTCCATCAAAATCTGACCAGGACCTTAGGTCCCTACATTCTCCTGACGTTCGTCAGAGTTCAGCCTTTGCAGGATCTTCAGCAAGTGTCAGAAAGACCATGCCGTCTGTCTTACAACAACCATGTAACTTTAACTTTCAATTGTTAAAATATTTTACCCTCTCATTGACTATATTTTTGTTTATTATTTTTTTATAGTTTTGGGCTAAGGATGGCAAACCAGATAGAAGCCTTTTAGATAACACTTTACTCTGTTATCACAAACCCTTCATTATGTACACCCCTTATTTTGCAGGGCAATTATCAGAAAGCGCAAGCTCCCCCTCCACCTCTGCACCTGAAGGCCCAATATATGAAAAAAACCCAAAGAAGCGCTCTATCTCAGAGATACTCCGCCATATTCCCTCATTGCAAGGGCTGAAAACAACTGATGAGTGGGCCAAGCGTAGGAAAGTTTCAGAGTCCACTAGTGCTCACCACACTGCCCCTCAAGCATATCCACCCACGATTGTAAACAGATTACCGAGTAACTTAACTTATGGTAACCTCCTTTCTGAAAGGAACCATGGGATCCCAGCAAGCACCTACTCCTTGATACTTATCCAGGTTGTTAGGCAATGCTTGCTCTGCATTAAGCATGCACAGCTAACCAGCCAGATGGATGCATTAGACATATCTTACGGGGAAGATTCTGGGCTGCGCTCTTTGTCCTCCAGCTTGTGGCTATGTCTCCCATTCGCCAAAGATGATGCATGGCGGCGCATCTGTTTGCGCCTAGGCAAACCCGGGAGCTTGTCATGGGATGTGAAGATCAACGATACACATTACAAAGAACTCTGGGAGTTGGATGAGGGCAGCACGGTTACCCCGTGGGGCCCAGGTGTGCGGATTGCAAACACTTCTGACATGGATTCTCATATCTCGTTTGATTCAGACGGGGTTACTTTGTCATATAAAACAGTTGAGGCAGATAGTATTAAGAGGCTGGTTTCAGATCTGCGCCGGCTCATGAATTCAAGGTCATTTGCATGTGGCATGAGGAGGTTGGTTGGATTGAAACCGGATGAAAAGGTGGCTGAAGAGGGGAAGGGGCCGTCTGGCAAAGGTGTTGATTCTGCTGAGAGGCTGTCAGAGGTCAGGAAAGCTTTCAAAATCGAGGCAGTGGGTCTCATGAGCTTGTGGTTCTCCTATGGATCAATGCCAAGTGTTCACTTGGTTGTGGAGTGGGAATCAGGGAAGGAAGGGTGCACCATGCATGTTTCTCCTGACCAACTTTGGCCGCATACAAAGGTTTGGAGCTATGTCCCTTCATTTTAATCTAAATCAGTTTGCTGCATTGTGTACTTGCATACTTGCACTAAATGATTCATAGTTCAGGTTGAGGAATTATGTATGAATTTTCATCATTTAAATAAGTTTTAAATTGGAAATTGTAGATAGAAATTTTGTTTAAAACTATTTATTGCTCATCTTTCGCGTTTCACTAAACTTGAGTGGATAACTCTAGCTTACAACTCTGCCATAGAAGTGTTTTGCATAAATTAACTGGTACCTGTACTAAAACAGCATTTACCTTTCAGTTTTTAGAGGATTTTGTGAATGGAGGCGAAGTGGCTTCTTTCTTGGATTGTATCCGGCTCACAGCAGGGCCCCTCCTTGCCCTTGGCGCAGCAATCCGTCCTGCAAGGATGCCAGTTACTGTTTCAGCTGCCTATAGCCCTCTGCAGAAACAAACTGGTACTGTGCCATCACAAGGGATATTGCCGAACGGTTCATCAGCAAACCACAGCCAACCACACTCCACTGCTGCTGCTGCTGCTGTTCCACCAACTTCCTCAGTAATGTCTCAACTCGCCAATCAAAACCTGCATGCTGCCATGCTGTCGGCGGCTGGCCGGGAGCGGCCTGGCATCGTTCCAAGCTCACTCCTCCCCTTTGATGTGTCTGTTGTACTGCGGGGCCCGTATTGGATACGTATTATATACCGCAAGAAGTTTGCAGTTGATATGAGGTGCTTTGCTGGTGACCAGGTGTGGTTACAACCGGCAACACCTCCTAAGGGGGGCCCATCAGCTGGCGGCTCGCTACCTTGCCCCCAGTTTCGGCCTTTTATCATGGAACATGTTGCTCAAGGTTTGAGTGCTCTAGAACCCAACTTCCCGCCCAATGGTGGAAACCCTAACCCTAATGGTGCTCAGCCCTCAGTGTTGTCTGCTCCTGGTCGTGCTAATATGGTGGTTTCCGGTGGGATGGCTAGACCAGGTTCAGGACCCACAGTGCAGGGACAGGGTCCTGTCCAAGGTGGGTTAACCCGTCCAACCAGTGCAATATTAGCAGCCTCCTCAGGTCTAGCTGGCAGTATTTCTGGGGTGCCTGGGAGACTTTCCCAAGGTGGTCTGCCAGTGCACATGAAGGGAGAGCTTAACACAGCGTTTATAGGGCTTGGAGACGATGGGGGTTATGGGGGTGGGTGGGTCCCACTTGCGGCTCTTAAGAAAGTTTTGAGGGGCATCTTGAAGTACCTTGGGGTGTTGTGGTTGTTCGCACAGCTACCAGAGCTTCTGAAAGAGATACTGGGTTCTATCTTAAAGGAGAATGAAGGTGCTCTTTTGAATCTGGATCAGGAGCAGCCAGCACTACGCTTCTTTGTTGGGTAAGGGATCAGATTCAATTGCAATTTTTATATTTGTTTTTAATGCTGTTGCTGCTAGGAAATGTTTTGTTAAAAGCGGAATAAGTTTACCATATAAAACCTGATTATTATGGCTTTGGTACATGTTGGCATTCAAAATTGAAAATGCCTATTGTTATTATAAGTTTATAACTATCCATCATCATCATGGCATATCAATAAAATATAAAAGGGTTAAAACCCTTCAATTACAGGAATATAATATAGCATTTTCACCCTCTTCTCTCTCAGGGGTTATGTTTTCGCAGTGAGTGTCCATCGAGTACAGCTCCTCCTGCAGGTACTTAGCGTGAAGCGTTTCCACCACCAGCAACAGCAGCAGCAACAGCAGCAGCCCCATCAAAACAACTCTCAAGAAGAACTCTCCCCCAGCGAAATCACTGAAATCTGCGAGTATTTCAGTCGGCGTGTCGCTTCAGAGCCATATGATGCCTCTAGGGTAGCCTCCTTTATTACCCTTTTGACCCTCCCCATATCTGCTTTGCGTGAATTCCTCAAACTAATCGCATGGAAGAAAGGCCTCTCTCAGGCTCACGGGGGTGACAATGCCACTGCACAGCGGCCCCGCATCGAGCTCTGCCTTGAGAACCACTCGGGTTATACCACTGATGATGGGGCAGTGTCAAAGAGCAACATCCACCATGTCCGGGCCCGCAACCTGGTTGATTTCGGGCTGACATTTGTTCTTGACTCGACACAGATACCGCACATGAACGTTGCTGGTGGGGCCGCGTGGCTGCCATACTGTGTTTCAGTACGGCTGAGGTACTCATTTGGAGATGCAGTTCATAACCATAACATTAGCAACAATAATCACGTTTCTTTTATTGGGATGGAGGGAAGCCATGGGGGGAGAGCGTGCTGGTTACAGTATGAGGATTGGGAGCGATGCAAGCAGAGAGTGGCTCGCACAGTAGAGGTGGCAAACAATGGGGCCATGGTGGGAGATGCGAATCAGCAGGGAAGGCTGAGGTTTGTAGCAGAGACAGTACAGAAGACCTTGCAATCATCTCTCCAGCAGATGAGAGATGGGCCCATCTCTGCTGGATCAGCAGCTAATTGATAAATATAGTTTTATTTTGTTTTTATTGGTTTAGTTTTAGGGTTTGGTATTTCAAGTTGATTAGTGATGTACAGTTAAAAAGTTTTAAAGGACTAGAACAGAGCTGTTTGGATTATCTGGAGGAAAAGGGGCTTTTTTGGAAAGTTCGTCTGTTGTAGGGGCTCTTTTATCCTTATTTGATCTGTAATTTTTGGAAGGATTTTAGGTTATATCAGACTTAGTGGTGTCATTTCTCGTCCTTGTACATTAACATGATCATAATTTAATGAAACTTTGAGACTGGACTTGGATATAATTATATGGTTTTTTTTTTATCTTTGGTGCTTAATTCGGGAAAGCAGTAATGGAAAGAGTGGAGACGAGTATTTCAAATGCAAGTGTAAATTGAGAGCTCTGTAGAGTAATAAAAATGCCAAGGAAAAGGCTGGAAGGTGTTAATATCCCAGATGCTATAATTTTAATTCAAAGTACTTGCTGATTGCTACATAATTTTGCACAAAACGGAGAAACAAAATTGTGTTAGATGCTTAAATAAACTACCAATTAGCTACCTAGAAAACTCAAATATTAGCGAAAATATCTTCAAACCCTGAAGAACTATACAACAACTGACTAATCTTCATCCATCGCCTGATGGCCAAATGAGCCAAATGGCGCATTTTCCTCGTCAGCACTCTCTGTCCCATATCCCTCCTTGCTGCTATCCACCACAGCATACAAATTAGACAAAGATAGTTGCTCACCCAGCAGTGGCGCCATGTATGATGTATGCACTGGCCAGACCAAGTAGGCACTGATGCTGCTTTGGCAGTGCCATGTCAGCACTATCAAAACCAAAAGTATACCAGTTGTGCACTGGTGATGCCACATCAATACTTGGGAGACCAACCATGTACTGCTCGTGCACTGGTGATAGTACTTCCTCCAGGGGTCCCACAGATTGCGATACAGAGAACAGCTCGTTCATCCTCCCACACACCATAGCTGACAATCTCGACATCCTCCCAAAATTTTCCACATCAGCAAGAGTGCATTGCCCAGAGAACACATCCTGTAACAGCATCGTTGTTTTGAGGCGGCAATTTTCTTCCTCGACTTTCCGCAATTCCACTTTCAGCTTCTCCACCTGCTTCCATAAGATACCTTTCTGATCCACCATATTCTTATTTCTCTGGGCCTCTGGCATGCTACCAAAGCAGGAGAGAATCTGCATAGTGTTCTCTTGCTTGGGCCACATGTCAGGCCCGCGGTCGTGCGCCCCGTAGACGACAATGCATGCATCAACGCCGCATAGTTTGGAGAGCTCTGATGTTTTCTTGATGAGCGTCTCTTTTCTTTTCCTGTAAGTATAGCGACGAGACACCTCCTCCTCAATGGCTACCAGAGAAGTTCTCTTCCTGGGCGCCATTTCTCTCTTTCTATCTCGCTCTTTCTTCTCTGTTGTTTATCTGAGAAAAAAAAAAAATAGGTTCAGTTTGGGAGACTGGAAGAAGGGAAGGGATACACATATATAGAGAAAGGCAAAGGAATGGTTGTAAGGAAATAATGAAACGAATCTTTTTGTTAGATGGAATTAATGTGTTGATCTTTGATAAGATCTCCTCTTAAGGTGAAACGGCTAATTATCTCTCCTTCCCGCACTCCTCTCTCTCACCACTCATGCATTAATTGCTTCTTTTCTCTCCTTCCTGTGCTCCTCTCTCTCACCACGCCGGGAGAAACAGTATTAAGATTTCTTAATTCCCAAGTTATCTAGTATCATGATTACATGACATGATATTCGGAATGTACGGAGGTATCTTAGTTAACATTAATTAGTGAGGTAAGGTAAAACGAAACTAAAATTGTAGATTGTACAAGTAGAACGACCTTTTTATTTGGGTAAATATATCTAATTTTATAAGGGTTGACTGGGTCAACGTCTGCCTTAATTTTATTCGGGCTTAAGAAATCAATACTAAACGGGCCTTAAAATATAGATACGACATACAATATGGGCCTCGTATGAGTAGGAATTTATATCCATGAGACATTTCAAATTTCGAGTTGATACCGTTCAGATTTTTAATAAATTTCGAGTAGGCTTTGTATTAAATAAAAAATTATTTTGAATAAATTAAAAGGTTGAGTTATGTTATGAGTGGTAGAGTGGACAAAACATGCCGTATCGTGCCGTTCCGTGACTAACACGCCGTGACTTTAGTCTCGTGCCGTGCCGTGCCGTGACTAAAATGTGGAGGGGTGATCACGGCATGCGAGTCACGCCGTGACTCCCGTGCCATGACTATTCGCGTGCCGTGTCCAAACGTAACTAGTCACGTTTCTCACATTTAACTATTTTTTCATAATTTACATTAGTTTATTCAAGATTCATCATTTGATCAAAACTTAACGGTCCTAATTATACATGACTTGCGTGACCACGTGCCGTGCCGTGCCGTGATTAGATCTTTCGCGTGACATGCCGTGTCAAATTTTCAAAAGATGGTCATGACACGCGAACAGTTACACGTGCCGTGCCGTTCCGTGCCATAACCGTTCCGTAATGGAACTGGCTCCGCCGTGCTATTTTTTCCAGTAGGTAATAGCACCAGTAGGTTAAAATATCAATTAAAATTTGATATATTTTTACTCCAAATCATAAAGTATGATTTAATAATAGAGTAGCTTTTCTTCAAATACTTTATTTATCTTTTTGCCATGGAATTAAATGAAAAGATTTATTTTAGTGAACTAGATCTTTGATTCGGATTTTATACCGAAATTGATATTTCTCTCTCCTAAGCTCCCCCACCTGCTCCTCTCTCTCAACCCAGATTTCTTGGTTAGTAAGAAATTTAGTAATGTGATACATCTAATACATAATTTACTTGCATTATTGAGATAAACATTGAGTATAAATGTAAAACCGTAAAAATGGAAATTATAATCAAAATCTCTTATTTTTTGTAGGCTGCGGACATACTCTTTATCATGCTTTTAAAAAAATCAATACAAATGGATCCTAAAATATGCTTGCAAAAATTAACCTCAAAATATGCATATAAAATGGACCATCAGTTGTAAGTGATATATAAAATCGAAGGGAAATTTTTTTCACAAAGTTCAACACATTTTTATTCGAAAATAATTAGCAGCGTAATTTTATAAATTTTTAAAATTTTGATTGTGCCAAAGAAATTGCATATTTGGTGCGTTTTTTTTTTATTCTCTATAATAAAACTACATATTTAGTGCAATTCGTTAGTGTGCCACAGCGCTACTAGTTTGACGTTGTGGCCGCTGAACATGTGACATTGTGGCATGTTAAAAAACCTCAATAAATATAATATTTCTTGACAAATTTGTAGACCTCCATGCTATCAAAGAAGTTTCGCCACTTTTTTTTTTTTGAAAATATTAAATTATTTTCAAAAAAAAAAAAAAAAAAGCCTGTAATTTTAGCCATGCTACAATAAGGACAAAAAAAAAGGTCAAGCAACCATGTAAATTTTGGAAGAAACCAAACTAACTTAGAAAGGTAAAATACTGAAATTGATGCAGTACCGTACGTGCAATTGTATTGAAAATGTACAGTACTGGCCTACTGGGTACTGGCGGAAATAATATGCACGAAATCTTTAAACCGCAATTGCGATGTGGGTCCTCATCTGACCAATTTTTACTCCTCATTGTCCCCACCATTACTACTAAACCACGGATTTTGATTTCGGCTGAATTTCGCGTACACTAATCCGGAATGGCTAATTTCGGATGCTCACATAATAACACCACATATATTTGTAAATATACCACCATTTGTTATTGCAGAAACTTGAAAAATATTTTTGGATAATTTGACAGTTTTAACCGGGACGGATTGTAGTGAAGTGAAAAGATGACTAATTTCTATTTAAAAATTGAAAACTTGTAATTTTTTTATGTATCAATATTTTTCGGTTCTCATTATAAAACAATTATACTACACTAGATTTGGCCAAATATTGACCGAAATTAATCTAATTAGGTACTGCTTTCTTTGTTTTGTTTTGTTTTTTGTCATTCTACTGTTTTCGTTTCGGTGGCAATGAAACAGCCGTAAATAAATGCGAAATTTTACACTGGTCTTTGTCTGTCACCTAAAGATTGCAACTTTGTAAAAGATTTTAGAATTAGTGCAGACTTCGGACACATACCAAGTTTCCTTTGTTTAAAGAAATCTGGCTTATTTAATAAGGGAGCTATTAATTTCTTTATATGTAAGAACCATAGAATTTGCTCCTTTGTCGGGGGACCTTTTTTACCCGTAGTATTTTTTTTTAAAATAAATTTAAAAAAATGAGATTTTTTTTTTCTTTTTGAAATCTCAAAATATAACGACAATAACAATACTATGAAACACAGCGTCCCGCACTCCCTCATAGTGTTGCATTTTTTTTTCTTTTTTTTAGACCAGACACTAATGTTCATAACATTCAAGATTTTTTTTCTCTTTACTGTAAACTTGTCTGTTTGAGTCGATAGAAAATTTATAAAAATAAATGCAGAAAATATTATTTTTAAATGATACGATAAGAAAATCGATCGGTTCGAAGGGTCACTTTTCTTTATTATACAATGGCGAACCCAAGAATTGTTCCCCACAAAGATTGTTTTTTTTTTTAGGAACTTTTCAGTATAGTTTGTAAATTTATTAATGTAATTAAATGGCAGTTCCAGAACAGTGGGCCGTAGAGCACATGTAGTAGTTACTCCAGAAACTACACATTCAAAGGAAAAAAAAAGAATGATTTAATTTGGGTCATCACTATTGGTTTTCATTTTGATTTTCAATTTTTTTTTCAGCAATTCAATCAAGTTATTGTAATTTTGGATCATATTGATATCAGTTATCTGGAATTTTCGTCATATATTTATTATTTCAGATCAGGTAATATAATTGAAATAAGAAAAAGATATGCCTTTCTTATAATTATTTGTAATGTACTTGCTAGGTTTCTCTAATGGTATTTTTTTTTTTAACTTGACTGATGAAGTCAAGGATGATTTCTCTAATGAGAGCAGAGTGAGTCGGATGCCTATTGGACCTACTTTTAGGTTCAACGAGCTATATGACTGTCTGATCCATCTTAAGATCAGTGCGTACAGAAATCGAAGTATTGCGTACGAAAATTAAAGTATTGTGAACGAATCTTAAAGCATATTGAACGGTGGTTGAACAGTGGTCGGATCTACTCTCAAGTCTTCTCCAATTAGTCTGTAACATATGAAATTCATGGTCTCTGCTAAAATAATGGCGAGTGGTATGGTAAACGAAAATGTGGTAAAAATTGTATATAATAATATTTACTACAGAAGAGATGTAATAATAGTTGCCAGCTAGGTGTTTGCTAGCTGAGAGATCCTTTTAGTAAAATATGCAGTGCTAATTAAACTTAGAATTGGCCATTCATTTTATGTTAGAAATTAACCCCGAGAATTGGCAAAATTCATTTTTTTTGTTTTTTTTTGTTTTGCATTATTTTGTAAATATTTCTTGTTCCGCCTAGATACATATATACAAATAGAAGCTTTTGTTAATAATAGTTGTGATCATGTAAAAATTATGAAATGACTAACACATGTACCTTCAATCCCACGCAAAGGTTACACACAGATAGAGGACATATAATGAGGTCTATACTCTGAAAAAAAAAGGGGAGGGGGGTCACATCTGAACAATTTTTAATCGTGTTTGCCCCCACTGTATTAACGGTCGCCTTAGCACATCACTGTTTAGTATTTACTCTGTTTCACTCACTCCCTATGAAGGCTATAAATCATGATTGATTCATTTCGCCATTTCAGTTATCTCGGTGAAATTCATCAATAATTCAGGAGGAATTAACCGAAACGGAATTCAAGATTTTTTTTTTTTTTCTCTCTGTTAGGAACAAATCAATAATTGTTATGATTTTTTGTTTAAATATTTTTTTTATCTGATAATTTATCTTTCATTAATGTACATAATAATATTATAAACTTTTTTTTCTAGTTGGTACTAAAACTCTATACCAACTAAAAAAAAAAGAAACAAAAGTTTCTCTATCAGAGAGAATTTATTTCTGCAGAACCTTCACTGAAATAAAAACTGTAATTCATCGTATAATCTAAAATAATCACATTTTATTCAATATTGATTTTTCCTAGTTTTCTCTCAACAAAAAAATTCCAGGACCAATATACCATTTTTATACGAAATTTCGGTATAGACCGTTTTTGATCCAGCAAGTGCTGAAACGGTACTGGAATTCTTTATTTATATTTAAGCCGAACCAGCACTTCTCTAATGCTTCACTTGACCGAATGCACTAGAACTGAAATTACCAGAAGAAGTCTCTCCTACTCTTGCAAGAACAAAACCACCAAATCCTAAATTTGCTACCTAACCCAAATACTTCTTCTGACAAAAATGCAAAAGAGAGCTTCTACCACTGATCATGACTTGGCAAATATGGTTTGTCCGATATATTTCTTGAAAGGGTTTCTCTTGTTTCTCGCAACCGGCACCAGCTTCTCGATTCTAAGCACCTTTCTAACCCGACAAACCGGTGTTGAAACTGTGACTTCACACCATGTCCATCCATGTCCTGAAGAAACAATCAGCCTTGATCGGTCCATCAAGCCTCCTTCAAGCCTGGTGCATTCAATGACAGATGAGGAGCTATTATGGCACGCCTCTTTTGCACCGGGAATAGAGAAGTACCCTTTCAAAAGGACACCTAAAGTGGCGTTTATGTTTCTGACGATGGGGCCGCTGCCCTTCGCACCGCTCTGGGAGATGTTTTTCAAAGGGCATGAGGGTTTGTATTCGATTTACGTACATGCTCTCCCAACTTATGTCGCACATCATACACCCGATTCAGTGTTTTACCAGAGGTTTATACCCAGCAAGGTATATTAAGTGCTTAGTGCTACAAACTGTACAAGTACATTACTCTACATGATGATTATGTTTTTTTCAATTTCTGCATAATGTTGTAGGTTCTTTTTCTTAAGCATTTTTAAATTTTAGTTGTCATGATGATTTCCAAACAATGATTTTTAAATAAGCATATTGATTCTCCATTTAATTAATTTTGTATACTACATATCAGTGTGTAGCTAATTGCAGCTAAAATTTAAATATTTAGTGTGAAAGAAACATGTCACACAAAGGTATCTGGCTTCTGGTCCAGATGTCAGACTTATGCCGTAAAGTGTGCCAGATCTACCAGGCCACAAAGAATCAAAACTGAAAGTAAAACTCCAGTAACTGTACAAATATGATACTCATGTCCAGTGTACGGGATTAGTTTATCCTCTATAATTACTTGTTTAATTATCCTAATTTCTTGGGACTTCAATCTTTCACCGATTTAATTAGTTAAAGACGTGTCAGGTCACAGAGTGGGGGCAGATGAGCATCTGCGATGCAGAGCGGCGCCTCCTCGCGAACGCACTTCTCGATATATCGAACGAGCGGTTCGTGCTACTCTCCGAGTCGTGCATCCCGCTCAGAGACTTCAACACCACCTACAACTACCTCGTCATGTCAAAACACAGCTTTGTGCACACAATGGAAGATGGCGGCCGCTACCACCCAAACATGGCCCCTGAGATCAACGCCACCACATGGCGCAAGGGGGCTCAGTGGTTTGAGGTGAGCCGCGAGTTAGCTCTGATGATCGTCAGCGACGTCACGGGGTACTACAACAAGATATTGTGGTTCTGCCGGGCCCACTGGTGCTACCCCGACGAGCACTATATTCAGACCATGTTGAATGCTGAGAAGCCATCGCTCTTGGCAAATAGGAGCATCACGTGGGTGGATTGGTCGAGGGGTGGGCCCCACCCTGCAACATTCGGTGCGGATGACGTGAAGCATTGGCTTGTGAACAGGATGGTGGATGAGCAGAATTGTGAGTACAATGGACGTAATTCAACCGTGTGCGTGCTTTTTGCTAGGAAGTTCGCTCCGAGTGCTTTGGAGACGCTACTGGAGGTGCTTTCACCGACATTGTCGGGTGTTGGGTTGGAGGAAAAGGGGTCTGCTTTAAACCATACTACTACTGTTTAGTTAATTTGTTACATTTATGATGAGCACTTGAGTCGTTTAAATAAATAATATGATCACTGTTATCGAAAGTGATAACTTGTGTGACTTCATTCATCATAAATTTTTAGTTTCCACCAGATTTTTTTTTATTATTAGTTTAAATTTTTTACATTTTTTAAATCAATTTTTTACTTGGTTTTTGACCTGTGGCTGTCAATAATTCATAGTAAATTCAGATTGTTACTTCAGCAAATTATGTGTTAGGATATCATTTTTTTTATTTGGGTCTATAAATACATACTGTCCTTACTGATTAGCATTTGGATACATAAATGTAGACATTAACTTCCTTGGAAGTAATTACAATATGTAACCTGGTAAAAAAATCAATAGTATAAAGTATCTACTGCACTCCATCGGTACAGACTACAGGCTGATGCTGTATGCTCCGACGAAAAACCAATGCCTTGGTTTCCGTGGCACCACCAAATCAATAGTATGCTGGGAAATTACAGCACCGAAGAGGAATTGAAATCTAACAGAAATGCCTTCGAAAAAACTTGTGAATGTTTACAAGGTCTCTCCTTATTTGTTTATGTAATCACATTTAATATTTATTTATGTAATTCCTTTGTTAAATTTAATGGTGATTTTGTGTATAACATTTATTCACAGGATGTAATGTTACGTGCATTTTAGTAATTTTAATTAGGGTTGGATATTACGAGAAATCTAAATCCAGGAGGCAAGAACTTAAATTTAGGTTTTATTAGTGGCAGACGTGTATTCCTAATTTTTTGTTTGGCATTTGATTTAAATTTTAATTGCTCTTGGATGAATTTCTTATTTTTAATTGCTCTTGGCATCTATTAGCTTGTTGAGGTATTAAATTGGATAAAAAGATGCTTCAAATAGTTAAAAATTAGAGTTGGTTAAAAAAAAACACAAGTCATTACTTTATTCATAAAATCTCAAATGCTTATTGATGCATATGATCATTCAAAATATACATTCTAGAATGTTTACATCATAAACATTAGGTTCAAAAACTTCAAATTTCAAAACCTGAAAAAACAAAAAAACAAATCTGATTTCTTAATAAAAACAACAAAATTGAATTCAGGCCCAACTGCAGAAGAAAAGAAAACGCAGCATCTAACTGTGGAGAATTCTTAATCTGAATAATCAAGGAAATAATAAGAGCAATACTAGAGTGTGATATGTTCATCAATTGTTATGTGCTCACTAAGAAGAGTTGGTGAGCACAACTTCAAAAGTATATTGGATTGTCTTTAAACGATGAATTCAAACTGTTAATATCCATCTACTTCTCACTCATGTATATGTAAAATTTTGAAAATTTCAAGTTCATTTAATACATAGTCAAGCGGAAAAAAAATGATGAAAAATGAATACATAAAACAACTTACAAAAATAACTTGTAAAATGTTAATTTTTTTGCCAGTTGACTTTGTACTAAATGAATTCGAAACTTCCAAAAAATTTCATGTACATGCATCACTCATAAAGTAGATGGATTTCAATAATTTGGATTTCGTTTAAAGACATCAGATAGACTTTTAGAGTTGTGCTCACCAACCCCTCTTGATAAGCACATTACACCCTATCTTTGCTCAAAATAATAACAAACTACAACATTAGATATTAGATGAAAGATGCACTTATAAAAAAATGAAAGGTACTTTTATAAAATATTTAGATCACATTGAATTATTATATTGCAATCATATTTAATATTTATTTATGTAATTCCTTTGTTAAATTTAATCGTGATTTTGTATCACAATTAATTATAAGGATAAAAAGTGAGAAAAAAACAACATACGTGTGAGATAATTAACAAAGTACTTATAACAGTATAAATTTCACAGTAAAATAATTAAATTTAATGAAGTATTCATTACAGTACAAACTTGACATTTAAATAAAAGAATTAAAATAGACTTTTAATTCTCATGGCAACGCGTGGCCGGCAGTTAGTTTAGATGAAAAAAGCGCAAGTGAAGAAAGCAAACTTTTGGGCCAGAAAAGTCGGCCCACAACGGATAAATCATTTTTTTAATCCTTCCTTTTCCAACCAAGGCTTTGTAGCATTTCTCTCTCCTCAGGCTAACGCTATCTCTTGCTTCCTCGTTTCCTTATCTCAATCTCTATCTCGAAGTTCGCGCTTCAGCCTATCACTTGAAAGACTCGAGAAACGCAAACCAAAACAAAACAAAACAAAAACAAAAAAAGAGAGAGAGAGAAGATGATGCCCGTGCTGTCTCTCGCCTTTATCTGTTCTCTTTCACCTTCAATTTCCCTCTCCCAGTCGCAATCCCAATCGCAATTCCCGTCCTCATCTCCATCAGCTTCTCGTCGTTGCCTCTATCATCTCTGCCATGCCATCCCCCATTACGAATTTCAACCCATCCGAATCGTCAACAAACCAAAACTACCACCACCCTCTACAGCTAATTTACCAGACAACACCAATCTTGACAATCCTTTGAAGATTCCTAGGTGGAGGCCGAAGCACAGTGAGGCACTTAATCATTACCGCTCTTTGTTGGCTTCCCAGAACTCTCGGACTTTAATCCATCCCTTCAATGTGCGCCTAACTGACTTGGTTAGCAACTCCGACCCTGCTGTTTTTACTCTCTTCGACCGTATAACCCGGACTGATGGAATCAGTCCTGATGACTATACCTATGGGCTCATGATCAAGTATTGTGCCCAAATCAATCGTCTTGACCTAGCCTTTTGTTTTCTGGGAAGGCTTCTCAAAGAGGGCCACACAGCTAAGGCTGTGATATTCAGTCCAATAATCAAGGGCCTTTGTTCCGAGAATAGGGCCGGTGAGGCAGCAGCCATTGTGCTCTACAAAATGCCTCAGCTGGGGTGTATACCTAATGTGATTTCGTATAATATTCTTATCAAGGGACTTTGCTCAAAGGGTAACACTGTTTTTCCCCTTCAGTTACTTTATAGAATGGTTAAACAAGGTGTTGAGTGTAAACCATGTGTTATCACTTACAGCACGATTATAGATAAGCTCTGTAAGGGAGGTCAACTTGCTAAGGCATTTGGTTTGTATAGACAGATGTGTCTTGCCGGGGTTATACCTGATACTAAGACTTACAACTCATTGATTAATGGGCTGTGCAAGAAAGGTGAAATCGATAAAGCAAAGGAGTTGATGCATGACATGAGTTCCAAAGGGTACGAGCCCAATATCGTGACTTACAACACTCTTATTGATGGATTGTGCAGTCAAGGTGAAATTACCAAGGCAAATGAGTTGCTACATGAAATGATTTCTAAAGGGTTCGAGCCCAATGTTGTGACGTACAACACTCTTATAGATTGGTTGTGCAAGAAGGGTCTAATTACGAAGGCAAATGAGTTGCTGCATGAAATGATTTCAAAAGGGTACATGCCCAATCTCACGACGTACAACACTTTTGTAGATTGGTTGTGCAAGAAGGGTGAAGTTACAAAGGCGAAGGAGTTGATGCATGAAATGATTTCCAAAGGGTACGAGCCTAATGTCGTCACTTATAACACTCTTATAGATGGATTGTGCAAGAAAGGTGAAATTACAAAAGCTAAGGAGTTGGTGTATGAAATGATTTCCAAAGGGTATGAGCCCGATGTCGTGACTTATAGCACTCTTATAGATGGGCTGTACAAGAATGGTGAAGTTACAAAGGCAACGGAGTTGCTACATGAAATGATTTCCAAAGGGTACGAGCCCGATGTCGTGGCTTATACCACTGTTATAGATGGGCTGTGCAAAAAAGGTGAAGTTACGAAAGCAAAGGAGTTTCTGCATGAAATGATTTCCAAAGGGTACAAGCTTAATGTGACTTACAGATGGGCTGGGCAATAAAGGTGAAATTTCAAAACCAAAGGTGTAATAATTGGGACAAAGGTGAAAATTGCTTTTGGTGAAAATTGTATAAAATGTGTTTCAAATTGGACTTCTGAAGTCTTTCATGAGGTACTTTTTTTTCTCTGCTGATTTAACAAACTGGGAAAGACTTGTTTTCAAATTTATGTATAATAATTGGGGCAAAGGTGTTTTTGCTTAAAAAATTGATTTATAACAATAGGGACGATTTGCTATTATCTGGAGTAGGTTTATATCAACACCACCTGTAGCTTTCTCTCTGGAAAATTAATGAGTGTTTACATTTTTGGTTTAGGCACTGAATAATTTATTCCGTGGTAAATGATGGTGCCAGGGGGCTCAGTGATTCGAGGTGAGCTGCGAATTGGCTCTGACAATCATCAGCGACGTCACGGTGTACCACAACAATATCTTGTGGTTTTGCCGGGCCCACTGGTGCTGCAGCGATGAGCACTATTTTCTGACCATACTGCATGCTGAGAAGCTGGATCTCTTGGCGAATAGGAGCATCACATGGGTGGATTGGTCAAGGGGCGGGCCCCACCCTGCGACATTCGGTGCGGCTGATGTGAACTGGATGTTGGATGAGCAGAATTGTGTGTACAATGGAAGTAATTCAACCGTGTGTGTGTACAACGGAGGTGCTGTCGCCGACATTTTTGGGTCTTAGGCTGGAGGAAAAGGGTTTTAACACTTGAGTCATTTAAATAAATGATGTGATCAGTGTCATCCAAAGTGATAACCTGTGTGACTTCATTAATTAATCTCTTTTAGTTTCCACCATAATGTTTTTTTTGTTATTAGTTTTTTTTTTTTTTTTTTTTAATCAAATCTTTACTTGGTTTTTCAGTTTTGACCTTTGGCTGTCAATAATCCACAGTAAATCTAGATTGTTAACTGCAGCAACTTGTCTGTGTTATGATATCATTTTTATTTGGGTCTATAAATACATATTGTCCTTATTTGGTTAGCATTTGGATCCATAAATGCAAACATTAACTTGCTTGAAAGATCACAGAGCTTTCT
The DNA here is from genome assembly GCA_024447775.1 of Carex cristatella. Lineage (NCBI taxonomy): Eukaryota > Viridiplantae > Streptophyta > Magnoliopsida > Poales > Cyperaceae > Carex > Carex cristatella. Next base: position 440,984 of record JAJHPF010000007.1, read on the forward strand.
TACTACACCAGACCTGGTTATAATATGTAACCTAGTAATTTCTTTTCAAGATACAGAGGATCTATTAATTATATATTAAATTCATAGAATCTGGCATTGGTTTTTTTTTTTTCCTGGTATATATGGTTCTACCAGTCCATCATACCAGAACTCCCTCCTGTGAGCAGCTGTGCTAGAGATTTCAGGTTGAAGTTATCAAATATCTAAGCCTCTAAGGAGACTTGCTAGCATTTCATTTTATGTTATCGAATAGTTAATATTATTTCATGTTAATAAACCAGTCATATTATAACCTATAAAATAGCGCAAATAGAAAGATTTTTATTTGTTTCTGTGTTGTTTCATTACCCGGTCAAGCTACAATTAGTATATATAGAGAAGTTGATGTAATTTATGAGTTTAACTATTACAAACTATTGCTAAACTAATGACGCAATAATTGATGTAATACTTTAAGTGAGCGTTGAGCAATAGTTAAATATGCATTTGAAGTTTTTTTTTTTTTCAAAAAATGCCAGGCAAATTAAAACAGTGCCAGTTATTAAAATGTATTTTGATTTAGTCTAGCTGCTGACAATTATATCATAACCTGAAATAGACAAATATGGATCGATATTATAACAAGTGTGTGGCACAATATGAATTTAAAAGTTAATGTAAAATGTTTAGGAGGTGAATTTAAGATGTTATCAAGCTCATAGTGACAAGATTCGCGAATTATTTGGTTTTTGGTTGCTGCAGAACCGAACGCTGAATTATTCGGTTGACCGAACTTTGACCGAATAATTTCTGAATAATTCGCGAATTTTACGAATTATTCCCGAATTTTACGAATTTTTTCCGAATTTTCCCCATAATTTTAATTTTTTGTTATTTTTTTTATTTTTGCTCCCTTACAGAACGAGATCTCTGATCCGAATAATACCGAATTATTTTCAAATTATACCTGAATTATTCCCGAATCACGAATTTTTAACTTCGCTGAACCGAACCCGAATAATTGATTTGTCACTATGATCAAGCCTACTTTTAATAAAAAAAAATATATATATATGTTGCACAATGAGCCACATGGCTAACGCAACAGAAAGATTTCTAAAAAGGGAAATCCGTGATATTCGAACAACATCTATTCCAGTGATCCTATTAATTGCATCGTACGGCCTAAATCTTCTCCAATATTTCGTTTCAGAGATTAAATATTACAGATATCAGAGATTACATCTTTCGTTTCAATAAAAATTAGATGAAAACCGAAAGAAATTTATTTAAAAACCAATAAATATCAAACGACATGTTTTTTCAAATAATGCATTACTTACCTTAAACATTAAATAACAAACTTGAAGCCCAAAATATAAATTTAACATTGAGAAAGAAAAAAAAGGAAAGCGGCCAATCTAGAGTACATGACTCATTCTGGCAGAAAGCCAAGATAAAAAAAAAAAATAAAGCATATCAACCAAGACGACACTCTTTCGAGGTCAAAATTTATCTAAAAATATTGAAACTTAAGGGGTGTATTCGCGAAATGAGGGGTCGTTAGCGGGTTTGAAAGGAATGGGCCCGTCCGGGTTTGGAGCGGTTTCATTATTGTTTTTCTTCATTGCATTTTTCATTTTATCAGCTGCTTCTTGTGCTAGCTGCTTCACTTGCACTCCAGTCTGTAAACAAAACCCAATAATAATAATAATAATAATATAAAAGAACGAAAAGAAAAAGAACAAAAATGATATGAATTAATAAATAGTTCCAGGGCGAACTAGAAAAAAATTATAGGGGTAGCTAAAAATTAAAATGCACAATTATAGTGAATGGAATTTGAACTCAAGACCTCTCAATCACAAAATAGAGCTTTAACCACTATGCAACAACTAAATATTTGTCATATATTGAGGGTAGCTAAACTATATATATATATATATATATATATATATATATATATATATATATATATATATATATATTTTTTTTTTTTTTTTTTAAAAGATAAAATTCAATTAAATTCCTATACGTATAATTAAAATTTTGAAATCATAGGGGTGACTTAGCCATCTTTGGCTAAGCCTTAGATCCGCCTCTGTCCATGGTACATCATAGTAGATTAACGTGGTGAAATTATAATTAAATTGACAGTTTGAGTTGAATGCACAAATTTATGACAATTTTGAATACCGTTTTCTTTTCTTTTTTTTTTATTGCTGAAAAGGTGGAAATGCACATTATTCTTTGGAAGTCCCATAACTTAATCATATTATATGTTCTTAGTAAATTTTACATTCATTGACAATTATAAATACATTTTTTTTTTAAAGTTAATTGAGTACTTGCAGCTTACCTACTATTACGTTCAGATAAAGAACTGCAATTGTCCCAAAAAACCGACAAAATTCATCTAAAATCCATGTAATTAGAAGCCCATAAAAATTAAAAAAAATCCTAGGCCCAAAAATTATTACCTGCTGTAGAAAAGATGTTTCTTCCTGCTTCCCTTGCATAGAATCAGAGACATCCATCTTTGCTACCTCCTTCACTGATTCTATCCATTTATCAGCATCTGACTTCATATTTCACACAAATAAAAATAAAAAAGAGGGTCAGATCTTCATTTACTTTATTATGAAATAAAGAAAAGGCATGTTATTATTTAATAAATGAAAGATACATACCCACTGATTAATATTTAATAAATGGGAAGAATAACATCATTTAAAAAAAAAAAAAAAGAATTGCATGATGAAAATTTTTGGTTTACTTTGCAACAAAAAAGGTCCAAATTAACAAAATATAAGAAAGAAAATCTAACTACCTCGCACTCCTTGCGAGCTTGGTCAGGCCTCATTTGCTGCGAGCTCGCCATTTAGAAGTATCGTCGATCGATCGATTAGTTACAAGATAAATTTCTCTCTATCTGTTGTGAGGATTGAGATTTGAATATAGGTCTTGACAGGAGAGGAGCTTTATAAAGGGAAGGAGAGAGCGGGAACTGGCGTTTGACGAATCCATGTGGCAGCTTAAAATTGGGCGAGTAAATAACGGCCGGATAACAAAAAATAACAAAATACAATAATAATACTATCAGCAAATTCTATTTACAAAAAAAAATCAAATTAAACATTTATTATTCAACTCATAGAAAGTTCAAATTGTTGGTGCCTATTTTTGTAAATGCATTTTCCTAAATTTAGTTAGTGCCAACTGTATGATTTTGGGATCCGAATTTGCTGGGATTCTTTACCCATGAACAGTATCTTACAATTTCTATTTTTTTAAATCCAACTGTTAAAATTGTTTGAGATTCGTGCACAAATAAATCAATTGTTTTGAGATATGTGCAAAGAAATTATTGAACGGCTGGATTTGAAAAAACAGAGATTTTAGAATTACTGTTTATAACATATGAATCGTAGCAGATCCAATTCCATGATTTTGAGGTGTGGTTTGTGCTTTGTGCAAGTTTACCTCTTTATGTACGGACACAGTTTGCCAAAGAATTAAAGGGATAAAAATCAAAATTTGCGATATAATAGACAAAAACAGTTAGGATTCATATTACAAAGAAAATTTAAATATCTTTATGCCTGACTTTTTTTTGTTGTTCTTCTTTATTTGAGATAGCCAATCCGAAATATTTATTTATGGTCCAAATGTTGATATTTGAATAACTGCTTTAGGAAACTGACAAAAATTTGAATAAGCTAGCATTTTTCATTCTGAAAAAAGAATTTGTTCAATGATTTGGGATATGGATAACTTATTCGGTGAGCAATACAAGTAATACATCAGAGTAAAGCGTTGTCAATGGGAAATTTTTTAAGGAGGTTTTTTAAGATTTGTGCAAGATTTTTGGAGTACGTTTGGATGCACTCTAGAATAGCTACTGTTTAGAATAGTAAATAAGAATAGCCACTGTTTAAGAACAATACTATTCAGAACAGTGAAAAAATTGTTTGGATTGCATATTTGGAATAGAGTTTGGAGATAATAGCTACTGTTTAATAATTTATGTGTAAGATTAAACATAATACAATATAATATTAATTCAAATATTCAATTTAATATAATATTATTTTAAATATTAGATTAGTATTAAAAAAATATTATATTAAATATAATATAATATTAGTTTAAATATTAAATGTAATATAATATTATTTTAAAAATTAGATTTGTATTAAATAAAATATTAGATTAAATGTAATATAATATTATTTTAAAAATTAGATTAGTATTAAATAAAATATTAGATTAGTATTAAATAAAATTAGTTTAAATATTGAATGTAACATAATATTATTTTAAATATTATATTAGTATTAATAAAAATATTAGATTAAATATAATATAATATTAGTTTAAATATTAAATGTAATATAATATTATTTATAATATTAGTTTAAATATTAAATATAATATAATATTATTTTAAAAATTAGATTAGTATTAAATAAATTATTAGATTAAATGTAATATAATATTATTTTAAATATAAGATTAGTATTAAATAAAATATTAGATTAATTTAATATAATATTAGTTTAAATATTGAATGTAATATAATACTAATTTAAAAATTAGATTAGTATTAAATAAAATATTAGATTAAATGTAATATGATATTATTTTAAATATTATATTAGTATTGAATAAAATATTAGTTTAAATATAATACAATGTAATTTTAATTTAATTATTAAATGTAATATAATATTATTTTAAATATTAAATTAGTATTAAATAAAATATTAGATTAAATATAATATGATATTAATTTAAATATTAAAATATAATATAATATTATTTTAAATCTCCTCTATAAAGATGGAAACCATTATCTTTTAAATCTTCTTCAAATCTCCTCTCTGTTGATAAAATGGTTGTGGCCTTGTGGGTCAATTTCGTTTTTAACACTTTGTTTGAAACATAATCACAAAAGAAGCAACTAAGATCAACAGTAAGTTACTTTCTGAATGTTTTGTGTTAATTTTATTGAATATAGCCATGCATATAAGATGTTCCATGAAATGCTCAAATCAAATAGCATGTTGGTTTTGTCCATGCCAAAGCTAGCTGATACTAAGAAAATTAGAAACTCAAAATTGTTTTTGAAGTTAATTTGAAGTTCTAATATGGGTACCATATCATGAGTATCAGTTGCTGATGCCGGTGTATCAGTAAACTGGTACCAGTTACATGAATTTCATTTTCGAGTCTTAGTATGATCTGTGATGGTGATTTACACTACTGTTTATGGGATAATCTAGTCTTTCAATTTTTGTATAGAATAAACTCTGTAAAAAAATAGTGTTCAAGTAATGAATGAGTTATACGATCTCTTTTAAAAAAAAAAACTGAAGCTACATATTGTTTTCTTAGCAATTTCGAAATAATTTTGGGTGGAACCACAAAGGCAGATCTTTATTATTAGTTATGTTGTTTGTTTTGGTTGGACATCACTTGTCTAAAAATTGGCGGTTGAACCGATTGACCCAACGGTCCGACCAGTGAACCGTTAATCCGAAGTTTTACCGGGTTGACATCCGGTCCGGTTCTAATAACATTGGCCAATACAACTTGGAAATATTACACTAAATTTTAGAACGGCAAGGAATCTTAACAAAGATACTTTAATAACATGGTCTTATATATGATAACAGGAGCAAACACATACTAAACAGAGAGAATATTTTGTTGGTAATAAAGAATCTTAAGAAAGATACTACAATAACATGATCATTCACAGAAGCACACTGAAGTCAAGAGCTGTAATCAATTCTATTATTTATTTTTTCTTGTTTTCTACTTTCCTTTTCTTATCTTAATTTCACCTTTTCTTCTCTCTTTTTTGCTTCTCTTTTTGGTAAAAAAATTTATTTTTTGTAATTTAAAACTTCTGGTGTCCTTTATCAATGGAAGTTGGAGAGGCATGACCTCCATCTCTCTCTTAAAATAAAGGATTTAAATATCGATGGTAGGAGTTGAGAGAGAAGCAGGTTGCTGTTGTGTAATGCAGTGTATATTCCCCCCTCCTAGTACTATTTCTCTTGCACCTTCCACCATCACCACCTGAAATTGACCATCAATAATTTTAAGGCATGAGAATTGAAAAACAAAGAAAATTAGCAACAAAATAAAGTATGCTCCAAAGTTTAGCTTTATCATCACTCAATTAGCAAAACTAAAGAGGTTAAATAGGATTCAATTAGAAGAGCATCCTACATTTCTAAATTTTCTAACCCATTTAACATAATTTGAATCGAAACAAAAACCACTAGACTTCATATTGGGCTTGATAATTCAAAGTTGTGTTCAGGGGATCCCCATGATTAAACATACTGATTTTGTGCAGTTTACTTCAACCGTAATCTTGAGTGTGTTAAAATAATTGTGTTAAATAGGAGAGACATGCAGGCATTAGATACCATCATATTTGTACGCAAAATTTGCAAATACAAATTGCTAAAAATTATTTATATCATATTCTATACCCCCACATTAAAAGAGTCCCACTTTGCCTTCTTTTCTCTAAAAATAAGACATTGTTGATAACTTTTGATGTATTATTTTTCACCCTCTCAAATAACAACCGAAACAGTTTCAACATGACATTACTTTTTGAACTGCGGGGTCAGTGGTTATTATTTATTTTTTATGTTTTTGTAGTAGGGTTGCGCCATCTAATTTTCATTAAATCAAATAAAATAGTACAGACAGAGAATTACAAGGAGAAAGAAACAGAAATAGAAAATGAAAAAAGAGAGAATGAAATACAAGTAATGTCACAATGGTTTGAATTTGTCATTTGAGATTTAGATAAAGTTCTGCGATTCTGATTGGTTATTTGAAACTCCAACTTCGAGTTATTAGTAGCATATTGATAAAGTAAATTGCACATTTTAGATTTCTTATTGTATTTTTACATTTTTTTTCACTTCGGTAATTTTGCATTATTTTATAATTTCATCTATTATAAACTCAGTTTATTTGTATACTATCCAGTGAACTTAACATATCTGAACTTCTGGCAAGGACCCTGTATTATCTATTATGTATATAACTTTTGAACTATTCAAAAGGAAGAAAAAAAATAAAAGGAAGCAAACGAATAGGTGCAACAAAGGGCAAAATTAAAATTACCTCATGATTGGGAAATGCCCTTTTAAGAACACCATATGCTTCCTGGTCCCTCTTGTCGTCCCCAAACTTAGGAGCTATGATCCCACCATTTGCAATGTAGAAGTTCACGTAGGATGCGGCTAATCTCGTACCAGCCTTCCTAGGAATTGCATGCCCCTTTTATAACAAAAAGATCATAAGATGTATCTTATTTATTATCCCTCAAATGCACAAAAAATTAGCATATAGCCCTCAAATGGTGAAAATCTAACACATTGTCCTTTTTTTCCTTAAAGGAAAATGACCCAAAATAACCTCTACTAATTATGTCTAGTTGAGAATAAAATACATGGGCATTTTTGGGATTTTGGTGAACAAATTAAAAAAAGATTATTACCGTATCTACAAATCCCTGAGCCTCTTCATCAGTCATGTAAAGAGGACCTGGTGTGTGAATTTTGGTCACCTCTATTTTCCTCCCTTTAGCATCGGTGCAACTAGATAGAATAGAAAGTGCCTCAAGTGACCTTTCATGTTGTGGGTCTGATGGGTCATCGGTCCATGACAGAAGCACTGTACCTGGCTTTATGAAGCAACACATGTTGTCTACATGGCCATTTGTATCTTCATCCCCTGAAACAATAACATAGATTATTCTTTGTGCTCTTTTATGCGCATATGCATTTCTATTTGTCATATCTTCTGTTTACTAGTTGGTTTGTGCTCATATGTGTTTATGCACTTTTCTATACTATTCATTTATTTTATTTACAGAGATTTCCAGCACAGCAGAGTACGGTACTTGACCTGCCAGATGCAAGCAAAATTAAACAGACACTCTAATTTTGGTGAAATTGAGATGAAGCCCTATTTTTGGGTTCCTCAAGTTTAATAAGCCTTGAATCAATATGTCAGTGATGTTGGAAATTACCTAAAAGCCCTCGAGGTAGCCAAATGACCTTCTTGACACCAAGATACCGCTTGAGCTCATTCTCTATCTCCTCCTTGGTCATGTCAGGGTTTCGGTTTGGATTTAGCAAGCACTCTTCTGTTGTTATGCATGTGCCTGTAGCAATAGTACCACTTAAGTACAAAGCAACAATAAGATATAATACATAATTGAATATTAGGTTCAGTATCCTCAGCCACGTTCGGGTGCAACAGGGCATACTAATGCTTGACTATTTGATCAAAGGCTAGAAATACTGGATTAGGTACCATTGTTGTTCAATTTCAGTACATTATATGCACTGAATGGTATATAGCATGTTGCCAAATTGAGTGTTTGTTAGGCAGTTCCTTGTAAGCTTTTCTTGTATCCCAATATTTTAGCTAAAAGAAAAGTGAAGCCAAATTGCACAGATGAGGAGAAATTAATGCTAAAATAGAAAATTGGACAATATTTGGTGTTGATCATATCGAATGCCAGTTAATTTAATTCTCATTCTTTTGCAAAAGTGAGAATCAATTGAGCTGAATTTCAATCAAATTGAAGTTCATTTGAAACACTGAGAGCGAATTGTCACTTGGCTTGGTTGTATTGGTGCATGATAGCAATTTTTGGAGAACATTTGCATATCCAAACTTGACCTGATATGCAGTAAAAAAAATCCATACCAGTAGTCACCCAAAGAAGGATGAGTTCGAACCTATGGGATATGCTGAGCTAACACACAGGTCAGATATGAGTTCAAACCTTTCTTTAGATAATGTGACTTAGTAAATTACCTTCACCATCTACATGGATGCTTCCTCCTTCAAGGACCATCTTGTGTGGAATCCTCGGTTGCTTTTCCATTTCTAGAATCTATACAAGTACAAAATAGCAGTATGACAATACAAAAAAGAAAATGATAAGAATTGAAGTCTAATTATCCGATATTATGTTTACAAAGAAAATAAAACAATGCCACTATTTATCTTCAAGGATAAAGAAAAAAAAATTACCTTCTTGGCAACAAGACTATCAAGGCTCCAATCATCATAGCAACCTTCTTCAGGCCCTTTCAAATTAATTTATAGTGAGAAATATTTAAATATATATCGTTAACAACAACTAACAATAGCATAGCTTCTTTACTTGTCTGAATGATGGGGAGCATTTGATTATCACACTTTTACTTGATGTCAAGTCTCTCTTTTCAACAAATGTTCCACTCAACGAAGAATGAACGAATCATTAGATTATAAAAGTATATAATAATGATTATTACCTCCCCAACAATTGAATTGCCAATCAATTCCAGCCACCCTTCCTTTGTTTGACGAGAATGATTTCAAGTCACACCTAACAAACTAAAATCCAATGAATGTTATTTTCATACATCAATAAGACATCTGATTCTTTCTTAACCAAAATGAAAAGTTAAAAATTATCAAGGAAGTCCCTCCCTTAATATATTTGCAACATGCTGCCCATAAAAAAATATAGTTAAAAACACTCACAAAGGCACTTGCATCATTAGTATCCTCTTAACAGGTGCAAAAGTTTACCGTAGGTCCAGTATCACGAAACCATGCATCATTCATGCTCATCTCAACCACTCTTATGGAAGGTTTATTATTCATCAAAGAATGCACTTTTTCATACTACAAATTCAACAATATTTAACAATTAGCAATTAAAATTGCAACAAAAGTCGTAATTAACAAGAATTGTTGATGCAATTATCAAGAAGCAATGTTACCTTGGTAAACAGGACAAACAGAGGGGACTAGTATGTTAATTTTACCAGAATGATGAGTTCGTCTACTTTACCTGGGCAGAGCTAACACATAGAGTGACTGGCTCAAATTTTGAAATTGTAAAAGCCACATCAGCAAATGTTTTCTGACCTGGGCCCGCATTGTCTCTCCAGTTGTCAGGCCTTTCCTACAATTATGATGATTTTGCTTTTATCTATGATTCTGAATTTTTCTGATTCATTATAATGATGACAAGGTGGGGTGATAGGGAGAGGGATAAAGAGTGATAGACTGGAGAAGAGAGAGAGAGAGAGAGAGTGATACCGGCCATCCCATCCAGCACTGCTCGTGAGACTCCCACTCCGCTGGCATGCAGTATCCAGAACTTTCCAGTATTGTCTTCGCCATACCTCAAATTAAATTCAACTAGGCTTTGTGGACATATACCTCCAGTATGCTTTGTTTCTTTAAGGCCGAAGAAATCTAAAGGTGCTGTTAAGAAAATCTGCATTGACAAATGCTAATATATGTTATGTTTCCAATTTCAGGATCACATGTTTTTTCTTGTAGAAAGTATCGAGGTAGAAATTAATCATCTTTAATTGTCATGTGCATTCCCATTCTATTTTTCATTTTGTTATTTTCATGAAGGCCCCCACAAAACTTGAAGTGTGTATCCTCTGAGATATCTCATATTTTGCGTGACCGACGTGTCCGGTGCCTATTCAGGGATAGCGCAGGGGGGCAGTATTATATGAGCTTTGAGATTCATGCAGAACATATTTGAACGGTTGAGATTTTCCAAAAAGTCATGCAAAATATGAGATATCTCAGAGGATGCGAATTCCAAAACTTGTTATAAAAAGAAATGTGCCGTAAGTTTGTGTGAACATGTCGAGAATATGTCTAATAATACAGCACCTCCAAATGGATAGAGATAAATTAAGGTCAGGGGATAGGGTTAATTTATCTTAATGCTAATTTATATGTTAAAAAATGTTTCAGTGTGTTTGGTGCTGGTATTTCGCCACCTGTTTCTGCGGGGTCCACAGCCAGTGTATCACTGGATAGTATGACTGAGCTGGAGTCACCCATGAACTCAACCACACAGCACCTCCAAAACAAGGATTTGTGCCTCATGCCTATTGCACTTGCATCTGCCATATCTACCCAATAGAGAGGCGAGAGGGGTGTGTGTGTGTGTGTGTGTGAGAGAGAGAGAGAGAGAGCACCTGGCAGTGGAGACCTATAGAGAGGAGTGAAAGGAAGCTTCAAGGTGGGGGCCGTGGGGCCAGATTCGCAAGAGGTCGATGAGAACGTCGATCTATGAATCTTCCATCTATAACGCGGGACGAGAGTCGGAGACGGCGAGGCAGTGGCGAGGCTAGGATTTGAACTAGGGGTAGGCAAAAATCAGATTCGGGTTCAAATAAATTAACGGGTTCGGGTGCGAGTTCGGATTCAAGACACAATTCAAAAAAATAGCAAGAAATATATCAAAAGTTTCAACTACGTCAAAAGTGAAAAGTTTCAAAAGTTCCATTCTATATTAACAAAATTAAGAGAAGAATACAAGTTAAAATTAATCATCTTTAAAGAAAAGACATTACCTTAACCGACCAATATAACTAGACAACATGAATAGAAATAGAAAAGAGGATTGAGCAGTTTGAAATAACATGTATAATGGAATTAAAGTACGGCCGATTTTAACTTCTAATAATCCGCTGTCCTTTTGTTTGCCATGTAATTAAATCATATACAAATTCAAATCTACACTTAGTTCAGCTTAACAAGAGTAGGGTCATCCAGTGAACTTCAAAGTTGCTGCATTCTTACTTGATAACATGCATTCTATTATACACATTCACATAAATCAGGTTGCCACAATTTGATACTCTTTAATCCCACTGATATCTGGATACTGGATACAACATTAATAATTCTGAAATCAACAATTAGAGAAGAAAATAACTCACCAGGGAGCACTAAAGAAACACACTCACCCGGCTCCAATTTCAAAACTGAGATATCTGAGATTAAATTAATCGACAACTAATATTCTTACGGCCTAATTAATTGGAAATATACCAGAAATTGGAAAAGCGGTTGAGAAGCGCACAAGGCGGAGGCAGCTAGGTTTCCCAAGATAACTGCAAAACCAATCAGCTTCTCCGGCAGGCGCAAGCGGCAGGCGGAGGAGGAAGGCGGAGGCGGAAGGCACAGCCGCTCAGGCGGCAGATTCAGCCGCGCAGACGGCAGGCGGAGGCGCGTCGCGCTCGCGCAGTCCTTTCTCGTGTAGCTTTCTTCCTTCCGCGTAGCTGCTATGGGCTGCTGCCTGCTGGTTTGAACTTTGATTAAACACTTAAACTCGTGAAAAAAAATTGAAGCAAACAGCGTACGGATATTAAAGCAAACAGCACGGATATTAAAGTTATACGCACAGATCTTGAAGTGGATCGGACGGTAGAAAATGGCCATCGAACCCAACTCAGTCCGATGGGCATCGGACAGCCCCCTCTCCCGAGGTGAGACGATGATGCGAGATAGCCAGCCACCTATGCAGTTGTAGGTTTGTAGCCTAATGTGGAATTCGCATCCTCTATGATATCTCAAACTTTGCGTTACTTTTTTGAATATCTCAATCGTTCAAATACGTTCTACACGAATCTCAAAGCTCAAATAATAATGCCCCCCTACGTTCCCCCGAATAGGCACCGGACACGTAGGTCACGCAAAAATTGAGATATCTCAGAGGATACGCACCCGCTAATGTGCAGGAATTCGCATCCTCTGAGATATCTCAAACTTTGCGTGACTTTTTGGAATATCCCAATCATTCAAATACATTATACACGGATCTCAAAGCTCAAATAATACTGGCCCCTACTGTTCCCCGAATAGGAACCGGACACGTCGGTCACGCAAAAATTGAGATATCTCAGAGGATACGCACCCAATGTGTAGTAAGATAGAGAGGAAATAAATATGCTGCTTTTCAAATGGAATAACAGGAACCTGTTATCCAGATCTCAATGATTTTGGCTATAGTACAACAAACTTAAAATTGAATTGTAATCGTTCATTTTATCTTTCGAACGGCATAGATTAAATCTTTAATTGAACTCTCCGATTGACTCCATTGCACAAAAGGGTATAATAGTCTTTTGTGCAAAAAATATTTTCTTTCTTTTTTCTGTCTCATCCCATTCTTCTCCCGCCGCTGCAAAATCAGAGAACATTTCTCTTCTCACCGTCTATCTTCCCAAGGGGCGGCTCCCCCGTTCCGATGACCCCTCCAAGACCAAGACCATCACCTCTTTCGCGTGTAAAAAAATTTCTTCATTAAGATTCGCGTATGGAAAATTTTGAACAGTTGAGATCTGAATGCCAGGTAAATGGAAGAACAGTAGAATTATTTCCGAGATGCTTGTTTGGTTTACAGAATAACAATTGATTGCCAACTGTAACAGTTATTTTTTTTTCTTAATTTTTTTTTAAAATCGTGTCAGAAGCTGCACGCCTGCACGTGAACAACTTTAACAGTCACCGTCGAGTTTTAAAAAAAGAAAAAGAACAAGAAAATTAGAATAATAATTGAAGCTCGGGTATTGATTGTCTATAGAGTATAGACTATAGCAATTATCGTTCTAAAACAAATCAAGAGCATAATTGTGTTCAAATACCTTCATTTTGTTCATTTCATATCATGTGCTTTCATCAAACATTTATTTTCGAATTTTCTAATAAGAAGTATTTAAAATCTATAGTCAAAATAAAACTATTAAATTTGATTGTCATTATTTTCTTTACATACACAAAAACAATTATATTTTTTCTGATTTTATTTTATATTAAGTTAAGAAATCAATATCTAAATATTATCTGCATCAGTATATCTTTACAAGCACTTAATACTAATTAAAACAGATTTGAAATAATATAATTTTTAACGCAAGTATAAAAAAATAATGTATATTATATATAGAGTGATGCTTCCATGGACCCAAGGACCTATTTGTAAAATGAACATATCTTTATTTTCAAAGTTCAAACAGTCGATCCGAACCGTTCATCTTGTTCTCCATATTAATATGTGCTTGGAGACCAAATTTTACATTTTTCTAAATTTTTTTACTATTTATTAAGATGGTACAAAATTCAATGGTCTGAATTTGATATTTTTTGTACCCATCTTAATAAATAGTAAAAAAATTCAGAAAAATGTAAAATTTGGTCTCCAAGCACATATTAATATGGAGAACAAGATGAACGGTTCGGATCGACTGTTTGAACTTGAAAATAAAAATATGTTCATTTTACAAATAGGTCCTTATGGTCCATGGAAGAATTTGCCTTATATCTAATAATTTTATTTTAACATCTAAGTTTTAAATTTTGAATTATTAAAATTTTAAAAATAAATACATTATTGTTTGCATCATTGCAGTTTGCACCATGTCCTCCTTCAAAATAAGCTGTAGACCACCTGTATTTTCGCACAAATTCTATTTGCAATTACAGGTGCAGAAGGGCTCCAATTACATAGAAACAAACAGCATCGAAGTATCTTGTTTTTCAAGAGCAAATGAGAGATCTTTTAAGATTTTGCAGCGAAGAACAAAACAAATGCATATTTAGTATGTTATCAGAAGTAGGGCTACAAAAAAAAAATCGTGATTCGATTCCTGTTTCGTTCGAAATAGGTTCGTGAATTATTCTAGTTCGAATCTCAAAATAACATGAACCGTTGATTTTTGCTCATAACTTATGTTCGTTGATGACTTAAAAGTTAAAACATAAGGCCACCCAGTCATAAGTCACAACTCGTAAGTCGTAACTCTCGCTCTTACTTTTGTAACTCTAGACGACCTTCACCTCTCGCTTTTGGCAACTGCGATCATTCTTCCTTGTCGTTAAAAAATTCGTAAAAAAATCAAAATTGAGTTCGTAAAAAAATTCGATTCGAAATTAATTTAATCCAAACTCAAACTGGGATAAGTTTGATTCGTTTGCAGCCCTGATCAGAACCACCGGACATCGACCCAGTATCGATTTAATGGTTCACTAGTAGGACCAATAAATCAACTAGTCTAATCGCTGATTTTTTATATACTTACATATTTATAAGATATAAGCACTATTGTAAATAATCATATTTTATGTAATGAAAATTCCAATATGCATATTAAACAACTAGTACCGTGCCCGTGCGTTGCAACGGAAATATATTATAATATAACAAGAAAATTCTCTCCAAAATGACACACTTATACAAACAACAAAAATAGATCAATGGAAAGAATAATCGTGCCTGTGCGTTGATTTTATGATTTTTGGCTCTCGTATTATACAATAAGTGATAAAAAAAATGAACAACTCTAATTAAATTATGATTGATTAGTTTTGTTGTATTTATTTTTGAACCGTTTGATCTATTATAAAATAAACTCAAAAGGTAAAAAAAAAAAAAATTCCGTGCCCCATTTCTAAATAAAATGAAGAAGATCAAGAGTTTGATTTACCATTTGAATTTCAAATTTTGATGCAAGTAAAGAGACTTGATAAAAAAAAAAAAAAAGGACAAATGGCTTGTAGAAATATATACATTCCATAGGCAAAAGTCAAAAGGACAAAAAATATTTAGTGAAATAAATTAGTTGCTCTATTTTGTGGCACTAATTATAGTTAATGTTACTAAAATCCCTTCTCAACATATCACGTATATTCTCCAGATAATTAACAACTAAAACCTAGAATGAACCTAAACATACTAATAAAAAAGAAAACTTTATCTTGTCAAAAGAGTAGCGCTATATTAAGGACTTACTTTCAAATATTCAGCGCAACATGGATTCTTTTATCATTGTACCACCTTTGCTCCTAATCCATGCTTTCCTAATTTTTAATTGTAATCCATCGTAAGACACAGTATGTGTGGCAAGTATGTTTCTAACTAAATTTAGACTTCTACACATAAAATAGATATATTTAATCAAAAGAAGACAAATTATGTGATTGGATGGTTAATATTAAATCTAAAAATCCATCTTTCAATCTTAGCCATTGGCGGACCAGGAAAACTACGTGCATTATATAAGAATTGAGATATACCATAAAAGTAAATTTACATATTATAAAAATGTACAGAATATATTTATTGTAGCTCAAATGTAAAACTCATTTTTAAAATTATTAAAATAAAATATCATGGGATACTTTTTTTTATCAAAGAGATTTTAAAGTTTTATACTTCATAATAAAATTGAATAACCACATAAAAATTTCTCTTCAAAATTTTTTTTCATAGAAATTCTTTATTTTTTGTGATAAAAGAACCTCTAATGATCCTTAGAATTTTTATATTTTGTATTTTGTTTTTAAAAAATAATATTATAACAAATATTGGATTATTCTCAAACACATAATTATTTACAAAAATAGAGGGAATTTCATATACACCACTCAAAATTTACTAAATTATGTATATTCCACTCTAAATTCTATAATTACGTATCTACCATCCTAAATTCTAATAACTCATATATTTACCCAATATAATTTAAATATGAGGAGGGATCCAATTACACCATTTTACATTGACACATCTTGACACCATATACTTACAAGTCATTTTTATAATTTGAAAGTCCAAACAATCGATCCAAATTGTCCAACATGATCTCCATGTTAAGATGTGCTTGGAGACAAATTTTATATATTTTTTTAATTTTTTGTATTTATTAAGGCATATATAATATTGTTGTTTTTGACAATTATGAGATCGAAAAACAATTATTTTTAAAAATTCTAAAAAAATAGTAAATGAATTTCAAAAAAATATAAAATTTGGTTTCCATGTACATTTTAATATGGAGATCGTGGTGAACAGTTAGAATCCACTATTTGAATTTTGAAATCGGAAAAATTTGTTTTTGAAATTTGGTGTCAAGATGTGTCGCTAAAAATGGTGTAATTGGATCCCTCCTCTTTAAATATATATTAAATATACCCAAAATTTAAATTAATAATATTTCGGATTCTAAAGCTACAATTAATTAATGATGAAATTAAATTAGACCCATTGTCCATATTCAGATTGGACTCTTGTCTTCTCCAGCTCTTATATGTGCCCATTGTACGTTCTTTATAACCTCTCTCACTATCTCACGCATGATTTTCCATCACATTATTACAAGAAGTTTCTAATAGCAGGTGTGCCAGACTGCCAACAGTTACAATGGTTACTTGCTTGAGATGGTAGAAGAAAGCGTAACCAAGACTGCCATTGTAATTAGGCTCGAATTACATCATAGCAAGGACAAGTCAAATTAGTCAAAGAAGCACGACTTAATGTTATCTATTATAAGAGCAAGTAAAGGGAGAATGAGTCAAATTTTAGCTAATCCTTAATTACTTGTAGTTTTTAAAATTTTAAACATAATTAATTTGTATTTATTATCAGAGCAAGTAAAGGGAGAATGAGTCAAATTTTAGCTAATCCTTAATTACTTGTAGTTTTTAAAATTTTAAACATAATTAATTTGTATTTAGGTATATTTAATATATTTGAATTATATTGAATAAATATGTGATTTATTAGAATTTAGGATGGTAAATACATAATTATATATTTTAAGTGGTATATATGAAATTTTCCAAAAAAAAATGTTACAAAACACAAATAACTACACATAATTGGACACAGAATAATAATACGCGTTAGATTTCACCTTTCCTCCTAACACCTTGTTTGGATGGAGAGTAGAGGAAGGGAGGGAATGGAATGAAAATAAAACTTTCTGTTGAATCGTGTTTGGTTGACAAAATTATGTCGGAGGTGAAAGGTACAGGAAGTGAAAGGTTTAACCTTGTATCATTAAAATTAATAAAATCGGTTTCCCTCCCAATTTGAGGTGTAACGGATGGAAAGAAATTTTGTTGCAGATATTGTTAGAAAAAATAACACAAATGTCCACCTCTATATGTTACATATATAATTCTTATAGAAGATTTTTTGTCACAAATCTACAACAACTACCGAATTTCTCATTAACCTTCTAAATTTTAATCAACCAAACAAGAAATAAGACGGAAAAGAAAGTTAAATTTATTTTCCCTCATTAATCATCCAAACATAAAAAAATTAAATATGTTAATCTTCTTTTCTATTCCATTCCATTCCTTTTTATTCTTCACATCCCCTTCCTTCGTCTACTCTCCATCCAAACAAGGTGTAAAGAGTTGCTAACTTTCTCATCAAAAGTCACATCTTTTCTTTTCAAAAGTTGGAAATAATGCCCAGCCATACAAAACCGTCTTTTTTTCTTCTCCGATTTGTTTATAAAACCGACCGGTTTAATTAAGTATTTCCATTCATAATAGCGAACCAAACCGTAAACTAGTTTTAATAACAATTATTTACAGCTTAAATCCTGTTACTAGATTATCAAACAATTAATCCCAGCTATCTTAGGAATCATTTCAAACAATAAAAAATCATAGCAGTCCACAATTTGATGCAGAACTTGAGAAAACAAGATAAAAAGGGAAATTAATCTTGTCATTGCTTATTGTTAAACAACGATAAATTTACAGGCAACTCCAAAGCATTTGAGAATGGAGCCGATTCATTCTAAACTAAATTCGTACTAAAAAAATGTATTTAAATTGCTTGAGCCTGTTCTGGCACAAGATCAAAATGAGATTCCAGAATGGTGAAAACCTCAACAAGAGATGAGACTTTAAAATCAGGCCGCAGATCATCCTTCAAGGATTCGCGAGGCCCATACCTACCTGTTTCATCCAGCAAGCATGTAAATGCCCCAGCTCGTTTCCCACACACCACCTAATTCAAGTTCAGAAAACCAAAATTTCACTATGGGAAATAGAAAAAAAAACTGTACTAGATAATAAAGTATAGGCATATCACAGATTTATTTTTTTAAATGAACCCAAACACCCTGACAAATAGAATTAAGTCAACAAAATTCTAAGTTTGTAGCTATGTGATTGAGTTACGACTTACTAGAAAGCTCTTCATAATCCTTCTTTGGAGAAAAACCATTTTAGGATTGCTTAATCAATTTTAATGGCTCGAGCATATTTCTAACTTCTAAGCAGCATAAATGTCTTGAGTACGATTGTGACACAAACAGGCTGGTACAGGTACTAGGAAAGGAGATGAATGCTTACATCATCTTTTAGGCTGTCACCAACCATCATGACCTCATTTGGAGGGATATTCCAAGTGGCGCAAATGTGCAATAGAGGGGCTGGATCAGGCTTATATGGCTTGAATTCTCTGCTAAGGGCAGGGACAAACATCAACTGCAGTAAATCATCACTGAATTTATTTATTTGAAGAATCCAAGAATCTCATCAAGAAAAGAAAGAAGAAAGTACCCAATTTGTAACCCCAAAAAAACCACAAACAAAAGGCATTTTAATTGATACTAGTAAAATTTCTTGGAAGATAAATAAACAAAAGGTCTGAAAACAAAAACAAAACTGAGAGATTGCTATTAAGTTTCTTTGTTATTCAGTTGCGTTGTATAACAGTACTGAGTTCTTAGGATATATTGCAAAACTGAGACTATATTGGGTAAAACTGGTAATCACTCACTACTAAGGTCTGAGGATGAAAAAGTAATTGGACATATAAGGGTATTAGTATACAAGCAATAAAATGTACACACCAACATTGACAAGCGAAGGACCCAAACAAAAGATTTTGCGTCTTGTTTGTTTAGCTGTATGAACAGATGAAGGACTGAGAGAGAAGCAATACCCCAAATTTCTGGTGAAATACATCAACCGCCACATTGACATTGCGAGTGATCAATCCCCTTCTGCAAATAGGAGGAAAAATAGAATTATATAGAGAAGTCATCACGAAAAATAGGAAAAAAGGCACAAAGGAAAACAATTTTACCTTATTTCCCTGGAATCAAGAAAACCACAAAGCTCCAAAGCCCCTAAATTCAGAATCTGAACATTAAGCTGTGTTGTCTTGCAGACTCACAATCAAGCTCACTTCTATTCAGTATCAACAGTTTGCTTAAGCGTGCGTTTAGTAAACTCGATTTAGAAATATACAAATCGGGGCTGATTCTACTATTCTAGTTAAGTTAGTCATGATTTTTCCTAGCAGATGCTGTATAGCCATCTATGTAGCATCCCTTTAAACCAATTGCCCCACCATTGAGCTACCGATTCAATCATTAATCCATTCTCCAAAATAATTGTTCAAAGTCAATCCAACACCTTGAACAATAGAATCAGGTCCAAGAAATAAAGAAAAAGAACCAAAATTTGACTAACCAGGCATGATCTGAAGACGATCAAGCCCGTCCTGCTCAAATCGCGCAATAACCCCATACGAGCGCTTCTGTTCTTCTGGGCTCCACGCCTCTATCTGGCGTAAGATGTCGATACTCCCGCCTCCAGCCTGTTTCGCTGCGGCGTACCCCTCCGGTCCGAGCACTTCCCTATACATCGCCTGAAAATCGATCACCGGTACGGTGAGTGTACCGTCCATGTCGAACACTACGCCTCTCAGCGTCGCCTTGGCGCGTGCGCTTGCACCGACTGACATGAGAGAGGTGCGAAGGAGGCGATAGGGGTTGGAAAGGGAAGGTAGAGAAGCGGCGAAGAGGCGACTGAGAAGAGGGAGAAGCATTTAGCAAGGCAAAGAGAAGGGACACGTGGGAGATAGTTAGTGGTGGAGACTGGAGAGAAGGTGTGTGCGGTAGTGGGAGTGTGGGACGCGACACGGTGATGTCGTATTGTGTGACACGGCTCGATTGCCACTGTTGACCAAAGTTCGAAGAATGGTTTATGGTGGCTTTCTTAACAAAGTTTGTTAGAGCACTGATTAGTTAGTTAGTCGTTTCTGAATCTCTTTATAATGCGAAAATGCAATCCAGCGGATGGCAACTGGGAAGTGGAAGATAGGGTAAATGTTTCTCATGCACCAGGAGTAGAGCGTATATAACACAATGTTTCACCGAGTATGAGGTCCCCCGTATGGGAGCATGAGAACTGAGTGCATGCAGATGCGCCTAGAAAGTATCTAAGCCTGTGGGCTCGATTTCGGGGCCCGTACGTAATCAGTGGGCTTTTAGCCTTTTTAGGTGTGTAAAGGAAAAATCCGGTACACAGCACACAGCAAACGCCACACAAACCACAGAATTAATTAATTCATTTTTCGTCGATACCCGATTCTGGAAATATTCAGATCCAGTGCAATACCTGAGTCCTGAGACTGATTAAAATGAGATATGAGTCGTCATTTTTAATCCGGCACGAATCTCAAAACAAAACCCCTATACCTAATTAAATTCCAATCTCAGTTAGAAGTTCGCTAACGCTTATTACACTCAGTGAGGTATATGAGAGCATACAGATTCATTTTGGAACTGGGATGTTGATGTTATTTACTTCATCTATTCGTGTAATATTTAAAGTAAATATCAATATAATTCTTTTTTTATCTTACTAAAAAAAGATACAATTTTTTTTCCATTAATTTGCTAAATGCAAGTATGAATAACAACTAATTAATTCATAGTCACAGAATTATAAATGAATACAAAACTATATAAACAAATTTTTATTCTGACATTTAGCTGTGTAATATATTATTATTATTATTATTATTATTATTATTATTATTATCTATTATATTCTGAAATTTTAAGTTAATTAATTAAGTTAACAATTATAATTTACAACTAATTAAAGAAAAATTTAAATCGTGAACGAAAGAATTTAATAATAAAATTAAATAAAGTTCTATGTTATAACCTAAAACCTATGAATTTTAACAAATATACAAATTTGGAGACATGTGAATTTTTGCAAAAGTTACAAGATATGATAAAAAAAATTGATTAGAGTTAATAAATATTTTAATTATTGAACATATTAAACGTGACAATGCAAATACTCGATAGATTGGATCGAATCAATTAATCAATGGATGGTTGATTCCAATTTTTTTTATATACCCGAATTAATTTATACCAGCCCAATTCTGATCTGCACGAATCTCAAAGTATATGATTGCTTTTAAAAGAATTTCCTGAACTGATCTGAACCGCCTGATTTTAATTCTGCACGGATCTTGAAGCAGCGCCACCCCTCTCCTTTTCTTTTTTTCTCTCCTTCTCTCTTTTCTCTCTGACCCCCGCGCCCCACCCCATCTCTTTCTCTCTCTTTTCTCTCTTCTGGAGAGAAACCCCAAGGGTTTCGTTGCTCCCGCGCGACTGCCGTTCGAACCTGCTCCCGTCCCATCGCGACGACTAAAATCGCGTTTGAAGCGCAAATCACGCACCTGCTCCCTGCACCGTTGTCATTTCGCCTTGTGTGGTACCGGGTTATATATATCCCCCCCTCTCTCTCTCGGTTTTGGTCTTTCTCTCTTTGGATTACTCAATTTCGCTCATGTGTTGAGAAATCTCTCTTTTTCCCTCTTTCCGTTTACCTCTGTGTTGCTATTTCTCTCTTTTCGTCACTTTTTAATTTTAACGAATGAACTTAATATTTAACAAATAAAGATAATGACTAATTTTAGACGACTACGTATAAGTATACTTTGATCTAAACAGTGTAATATTTATCGACACTCCCAATTCGAAATGAATTGTTTGCATATCGGACGGCCAGAGACTTTGAAGCATGTATTGCAAGTTGTACCGGATTTGGATCTTATTAGGAAATGGAAATTCTGATGAGGCCATCACCGAATTCGCAACCTCTGAGATATCTCAAACTTTGAGTGAATTTTTGGAATATCTCAATCGTTCAAATAAGTATTGCACGAATCTCAGAGCTCAAATAATACTGCCCCTCTATGTTCCCCCGAATAGGCACCGGACACGTCAGTCACTCAAAAACTGAGATATCTCAGAGGATACGCACCCGCCATAACCCAGGAAGGAGTTTAGATAATCTGTGTCATAATATAACTATCAAGTTCTGTGCCGAGTCATGCTGGCCCAGAATTACAGTAACCCGCATTACGACGTCCTAGAATAATATAATTGCACTGATTAACAGCGTTTTTCTTTTTTTAAACTTTTTTATTGCCAAGGAAAGAAAACCAATCCGAACTGAAATAAAAAGGGGCGTCCAGTGATGACAAATAAAAAATAGGGAGCGACTAATAGTCTCCTCCATTCTATCTCCTAAATGTTCCCCCAACTAACTTATTGATAAAGTATAATGGGGACCACTAACTAACTGGGAGAAACAATAACTACTTGGGGACCACTTAAATTTGAAAAAATTTACAACTGACGCGCGCATGTATGAACACTTATGCGCGTAAGTATTCCTATATAATATATTAAGTATTCATACCTAAGAGATCAAGTATTTAAATAAAAAACTGGACATTAACTTTCTTTTATCTCTAGTCACACACTCATCTTTTACACATTTTTAGAAGTGAATTTTTTTTTTCTCCATTTAATATAGTCAATATTTCTAATGATCCGTGAGAAATTTTGTAAATCTAAAATCACAAATGTTTTCTACATAATTTTCTCTTTCAAATGATATCCATGATGAAAAACTTTCGAGTTCTTCGTCGTTCAAGTACCCATACCTTGGTATGCAGGTATTCATACCTCGTCGAACAAGTATTCATACATTGTCAAGTATTAATACTTACTCAATAAAAAGCCATTTTGTCATTTCAGGACAAACTTGTCCGTGCAGGGAATAATTTCATAAAAGAGTAGGTCCAATGTCTTACAAAATAATACACAAATAAATAAACTTTAGAAAGTATTAATACTAAAACTTAGAAAGTATTCTTACTAAACATATAAAATATTCATACTATAACTTTCAAAATATCAGTACTATAAAATATTCAAACTACAAAGTATTCATATTAAAATATATAAAATATTCATACTAGAACATTGAAAGTATACATAACAAAATCAATAAAATTAATCTTACTAAAATAATGTAAGTATTCACACTATAAGATTGAAAGTATGAAAGTATTCATACTAGAAGAAGTAAAGTATTCATACCAAGATTCTGTTAACTACAAAGTAGTACAAAAATGAATATATTTTATAAAAATATTCATACTAAAACATAGTAAAGTATTCATAATAAAACACATAAAATATTCATACTAGAACATTAGAAGTATACATAACAAAATCAATAAAATTAATCTTACTAAAATATTGTAAGTATTCACACTATAAGATTGAAAGTATTCATATTATAGGAGATGAAGTATTCATACCAAAGTTCTGCTAACTGCAAGTAATACACAAATTGATAAACTTTAGAAATTATTCATACTAAAACTTAGAAAGTATTCATACTAAAACATATAAAGTATTCATACTTTAACTTTCAAAGTATCATTACTATAAAATATTCAAATTACAAAGTATTCATACTAAAACATATAAAATATTCATACTAGGACATTGGAAGTATAGTAGTATACATAACAAAATCAATAAAATTAATCTTAGTAAAACAATGTAAGTATTCACACTATAATAATGAAAGTATTCATACTAGAAGCATCAAGTATTTTTAATAAAAATAGTTTATGTGTCAAGGAATTGCAAGTATTCATACCTTGTAATGCAAATATTGTAAGTATTTATAACTCGCCATACAAATATAAATATCAAGGAATTGCAAGTATTCATATATTGTCATGCAAATATAAATAGTTATGTGTCAACTATTTATACCTAACATATTATAACAAAAAATGGAGACATTTGAACCCTCATCTTTAAGTAAATATTAATAAAATTAATTCAAGACGTTCAATTCGAAATAAATAGTATGTAATTTAGAATACAAGTGTTTGCAATACGATTTTGAATAATAATAACGCTATTAAAAACCATACGAAGTTCATAAATAAATTTAGAATTTCAAAAATAATGGATATTCGATCAGTTGTACAGATCCTAACGAAAATTCCCTTGATATGAGTTGATTAAATATGTTTTCATTCTATTAGTTATCAAATTAAATATTTTTGAAATAAGAGGATTATCAACTGTTCAAATACATCTGGCACAAATCTTAAAGCCATCCCCTCCCCCCTCCCTCTCCCCTTTTATTTCTCTCTCGGTGAGCACCCATCCTAAATCCTTCCACCCTCTCTCTTACAGAAAGCCTCCACCTTTCTTTCTTTTTCATATTCCTCCTGGAGTGGAAAAACGCGCCTTGTATTTGCTATTTCTTTCTTCCACGAGTGACCGATCGAATTTCGTCGCTCTCATGCCTCTGATCAGACGACCCACGTCCCTTTTACAACTTTGTTGCTCCTCGCGATAGAGTTCTTCGCTGTCCTCTCTCTCTTCTCTCTCCTGTGGACAAGTGCAGGTGAAGAGAGAGAGAGAGCTCATCGGCAAATCGACCGGCGACGTGCATTGTTGGATTCAGGGAGGAAACAGGTGCCTTCAGTGGAAGCGAGTCAACACTATCGAGAAAAAAAATTCAGCTTTTTGAAGAGTTTAGGGCTTGAGCAAAAGGTGGAACAGTCGATTTCAGTTATCAATTTTTTTTTTAATTTCTTTCTAAGAGGAGATCGAATTGATAGCATAGTCGATTTCTATTCTAAGCAGTTAGACTTTAACAGTTAGTAAGGGGGGGACGTTTAGGAGATAGAAGTGATGGAGATAAAATCTTTACTCTAAAAAATAAAAAGGAACCAACTGGGAGATATTCATGTTGTTTTCTTAATTTGATTGAAGG
The DNA here is from genome assembly GCA_024447775.1 of Carex cristatella. Taxonomy (NCBI): domain Eukaryota; kingdom Viridiplantae; phylum Streptophyta; class Magnoliopsida; order Poales; family Cyperaceae; genus Carex; species Carex cristatella. The sequence goes on from JAJHPF010000007.1 coordinate 466,544, forward strand.
TGGATGTAGTGGTAGAAGTTAATTATATGAGATTTTTAGAGACCCATCATATCAGATAACCAATTTGTGACATGAGGTATCCATAGCTATCTCCAAATTAAGAATGGATGCCACCACCTTTCTAGATTAAAGCTATTCTATTAATTAGGCTACTTTGATTAAAATCTATTTAAAGACTAAGAAAATTACTTCGCAAGTGAAAAGCTGCTTCAAACAGAACTTCTATTCAAATAATGATAATAATAAAGTAGCTACCTAACTTACCACATACACTAAATGCACAACAAATAAGCACCGCAAACACACAATTCTAGCTACCCTTCAATTTCAAAACACAATGCTAATTAATCTCGAATTTGAAATACAAAAATAAACCTAAATTTTTAGAACCCGTTCTGAGCATCCAAAGCGAGGATGGTGCTAAGGTTCATCGGGTACATGTACTCGGTGGATCCAGTCATGAACTGACTGACAATGATTCGGTTTGCTCTCTCGGTCGGGTGGTATGCGTCCCAGAAAACATATGTGTTCCGATCTGGGCACAAGTTGGAAAAAACTGTACACAGACCCATCCCGTTGTACGGGCCTTGACCGCAACATGCGATTTTCGATGTCACAAATCCTAGTTAAACATATCAACAAGTGAATTAATTAACAAAAATAATTAAGTGTATTTTTCAAAAGAAAAAAAAGGAATTGTCTATGAGAACACGCACCGTAACGTCCCGGGTTGAGAACAATGTCCATGTGCATTCTATCTGCATTAACAGCGACGAATATGTCGGATCCGAATTGGTGGTTGAGCTCGCCAAGCATTTTGGTGAGCTGTGGGTTCCACATGTCAGGGATTCTCATCAGCTCCGGGTCACACGCTCCTGTTAAGCTTCTCTCTGCCAGCTCAGCCGGGACGCACCCGAGCGGCCCCACACCTGTCACCAGCACTCTCCGTGCTCCCAACCCATATAGATTCTGCATATATTTCATTTTTTTTTTTCCAAAGAAAAGGAAAATTGTGAGCAATCTGATATGATATTGTGACAAATGGTTAGGGGATAATTAATTTGTTGTATAGTCTTGTACAATTATAAATAATGAGATTAATTTGTCACTGCATTAATTATTTCTATAAATTGATTTCAATGAAACGCCTGGGCCTGGCTACCCCTGAAATAGATTGGCACATTGTGTTGATGCATTTAATACAAGTGGTGCATGTAGTTGGGAAGATTACAGATGCACGTAAGCTGGTAGCTTCTACCATGCATGCCTCTCAAAAAAAAAAAAAGATTACAGATGGACATTACTGTTTAACTTTGGGTTGCTCATACATATAAATTCAAATACATTTACGAGACATATTTTATAATAAATATTTAGCTGGTAACAAATTTGTTGTTTTGTACATAATTATTGTACTACCAAGTAAAAAAAAAAAAAGACAAGGGATTTATCTGCCGTTGTGCTGTGTTTTCTTTGATTGGTTACAAGCTGGTATTATTAATTGTTAAATCTAGAATTAAGTCCCCCAAATCAAGACAAAAAATATTAATACAGTATAGGGATGAAGTCTAATATAGGATAATTGATAGCGATTGATACAATGTCTAAATGTTTAATATAGGATTGACAGCGATTGATGGCCATTTATTTTGCTTGGTATTTATGTACTTTGAGATATAACAATGTGTTGTTTTCAACTGTTTATTTTTGTACAGAAATTAAGAGGCTGGTTCAATTCTTGAGAGTAACATCTAAATAATATTGGAATGTACTTTTGATTAAAAAAATATATCGTTGTTAATATCATCATTGTAAATATTGAAACAAAGATCTAAGAATGCGCAAACCGTGAGAATTTTCTTGTACTCCGAGATGACGTAGGGGATGTAATCAGGCAGAGCAAACTCCCGGGATCGAGCCGAATACGGTATCAAGTAATAGTTGTTCACAAAATCATTGCCGCCAAGCGTGATTAAAACGATCCCGTTGTTCACGAGCCGTGTCGCCTCCTGAGGGCCGATCAACTTGCTCAGCCTCTGCTGGTACTGAGCAAAGTAGCGCAACTGCTTCTCTATTCTAATTATATTTTCCTACAAAACCCAAAATAAAATTAATGCAGAAAACTGAACAACATTGTGTATTATATACCGCTATGAAGAATTATCATATAACAAATAAAAAAAAAAGATGTTCACTAACAAATTGGATTCCTGTGTCGTTTAATATTCCGATCCCGGCAGAAGCAAAGTTTGCACCAATCAGCAACTTCTCTCCGTCTAAGTGTGGGCTTAGATATGGCATTGGTGGCTCAGTCGCACCGAGTTGCTCGCCTGAGAAGAGCGTAATTCAATTATTTTTATCCATGTTAGTGCAAATAATTAATTCTACTAAGGGTTAATTATCATGCCAGGAACTTAATTATAATATGTATCTACTGCATACTAGCTATATACTGGTTCGACTGAACCAAGTTGAAAACCTTGAACAAACCTGTGCCAAAATGTATTAATAATATGTATATATATATGGTTGATATGATATGTGAATATAAACTAACTGAGAATATCTGGAGTATTTTTGCCATTGGAGAAACGGCCAGTGGCGCGGTGGTCTGCGCTGTCGATACCATACGGGGGTGCATCGGCACGAGCTGTGGTGGCAAGATAGTTATTGTTTCCACTATCCACTAGAGAATCACCAAATACAAATAATGCTTTAGCTGCATTGCTCATTGGCGCTAACATGCCAAGAAAGACGTAGAGAAAGAGAAGGTGACAAGCCATAATTTGAATTTATGATGAAAAAAAGACTTTGAGATTGATGGTTTTGAGTGAGTGGCATTGTGAGGTGCTATATATATATTTAGTGTGTCAAGGCATCTTGCATTTAAACGGGTTGGTGAGTGCTTAATTAATTCCAAGATGGCTGTTGGGTATTAGATCAGTGAAAGGGAAATGTTAGTTATTAACATGTGTATACATGCAGAATTTTTTTTTTTTTGGGGGGATGAAAAAGAATTAGGTGTCTCCAACTTCTACATTAGTTTTGCATCTGCTGTTATTATTATTATTATTTTAGCATGTGTTTAAGGTTAAACTCCTTCAACTCATTTCCAAGATGAAATACTAAATTTTGAACATACGATTTTTCACATGAAGGTAAATGCTGCAGTCATTGTACGTACTAGAAGAGATTCTCAAATATGTTACATCATTAATTGTTGTGATGATATGGTGAACTACCTAATATAATTCAATTGATATGAATTTTCTGATTAAATAATAGGGGGTTAATTTTTTATGTAATAATAACCTCCCAATATTATAGACAGATTATATACATATTGTCAAGGATTTGCAGTCATTTGGGTATTTTTAAAACTTTAGATTCAGACATTTGACTTTGTGAGGTATAAGTTGTACAACAATCAAGTTAATATAGTTGTTATTAAAACATTGATATGTCACATGCAGGAATTTGATTTATCTTATTATATTTTCATTTTATGTCATGCAATATAAATATACATTGGTGGAAAATTAATGTTGGCAAATTAAGATGCCCCATGTGAGCCCTATATATATATATTTTTTTTTATAATTTAGTACCTTGAGACAATTATTAGTGTTCTTTTATGCACTTTACAAATCTATGTTAGAAAGTGATAGCAACATATGTATAATATGATGATAATGACATTTTTTTTGGTGTCTATTAAGGTAGCTAGCATATCTTTGCAATTATGGCGATAATGATGTTCTCAAGGTTTCTGAATTTCATCAAACTCATTAATAATTATACGTAATAATAAATTAATAATGGTACTCAACAAAAGGATGCACACAAAACAGGGTGTATTTGAGGTAGCTGGTTGGCCTCTTAGGAGGCATTGAAAGCATTTGCTATGATGCATGTGCATTTGTTTCTTCACCCAATTTCTTGTTTTCTTAACAATTTCCTAAAAATGCATCATAAAAGAAGGAAAGAGCAGTGAATATGGGGATCAGAATCTGCTTATTTTACTTTTTTGAGAAAAGTAGCACCTCCTATTCTTCTATGTGGATCGTTCAAAATTCATCGTACGGTCTCAATTACTTTTTATTTTCATATCAATCTAATCTTTTGAAATTATTCAAATTTAATTGAAGCCGTGCGATCGATTTTGAACGATCCATATGAAAGAAAAGGAGGGTGCTCATTTTCTCAAGAAAAGGAGCAAATTCTGTTCTGTGAATATGGAATGTGCTTTGTTTCAATTATACTAAAATGTGAATACAAAAAAAGACGAAGAAAAAATTGTGTTTTCTGACGTGTGCGAACACACAGATAGATGGATGTAGAGAGAGTGTGTCTAGCTAACGTGCTTCTTTTAGTATTTTAACAATATATTTATGGTTTTCAAAATCTATCGATCGGTTTCAAACGATAAATCCAAACCGTTCAATCTGATCTCCTCAATAAGAGCTTTGTTTCTATATAAAAAACAAAAAATTTCGAATTTATTTACTATCAAGTGGTCAATTTTTTTAATAAAATAGTGTTTTAAAATACGCACCAAATCATTTCGTATTTGGCCATTTGACTTGATTGTAATTAAATTTAAAATAAAAAAAATGTATATAAAAACGGAACTCTCATTAAGAAAACACATATATAGAATTTATATGTAATTGGACGAAAATGTGATTCAGTCGCACAAACAAATATATGGAAAAAAAAATGATTAATTTGTGCAAAATAGGATCAAGTAACGGATATGGTTGCTAATAAAATCATTCGATTTTTTTTTTACTTTTGGCAAATTTTAAAAACAAATCCAATGATATTTTTCTTTTGGCAAATTAAAAAATAATATATATTTTTGAAAAGTTAATACTCCTAGAATAAAGAAAAAAAAAGTTATGCTAGAATTTTTATGGGAGAAAAAGCTATTTTTTTATCCCTTTCATTATTTCATTACATCTTACACATTAAATAAACATTCTATTATGAATAAAAGAGGTAAAATAACGATAAATATGACATGAGAATCTGAGATGACATTATTAAAAAAAATAACATCAAACATGCATTCCAATTTGGAGCCCACTAACTTTTATTTTATGGTTAAAACTTCAAAAGTTTTAGAATCGTCAAACCAGGTCAAATATAACAGACAATGTCTCACTTAAAGAAAATTAAAATTCAGAATTTGTAGTAACTAATAATTAATGTGACAGCCTAGCTGACAGTATAATGGTACCGGTCCAGCTAAACTTCTGTTGTTAATATTATATTCAACTTTCTTATCATGAAAATAGAATTTATGACGAGTTAATTTTTGTAGTTGAGATTCATGTCTGTAGATAGTAGATACTAGATACCACTATGTAATACTTTTTGTTATTTTATTCTTAACCATTTTTATGTTTTTTTTTTTCCTTTTTGTCTTGACTCGGAGATTTGTTATGTTTTTTTTTAACACAAATTTCTATTTAGACCTTCCAGCTAAGCATTTAAAAGTGAAAAGATATCAGTGAATTCTTAGTTTATGATTATGATGAATATGAGAAATATTATTCTCAAATTAGTTCAATTGTTAGGGTTATTTTAGTGTATGTTTATTTTGTCTACGTCTGTTTAATATTTTTGACATTTATTGTGATTGAAATCGTTCAAATTATACAATTAAAGTTATGAAAGTATCATTCATCATTTAAATAAGGTGTTTCTGTTTAAAATGACATTTATTTATCTATTCGTTCAAAATTTATTAATATCCAGCTCATTGATCCGTTAAAATAGCATAGTATTTGACTAAGTAATTTTTAAGTCGGTTCAAATTTAATAAATGTCATATTTAATAATAAAATATACAATTATTATTTTAATTATAAGCCCAAACAATATTACAATAGTATCATATAAATTTATTATAAAAGATGTACCTACTGTTACCTTATTATCTTGAAAATAATTATACACTGAAAAGAAGATAAATCTGGTAATCTAAAACCAAAAAAGGAAAGATAAATCTGTCAAATCAGTCATGAATTATGACAACTCACTGGTTACTTTTGGGTGAACACGAGACAAATCCAGAAGTACAGAAGCAAGTATTCTACAATTTCACTATTACAGAAGAGGCAAACATATATATTCAATATTTCTTGCACTGAGTCAACACTCAAGACTCTGTTTTCCGTCACATGTATACACCAATGCAAATTTTTAATTTGAGCATTACTTTTTTATCATACAAAAAAAATAGTAATTTTGAATTAGTGTGGACATAATTAACAAAGTGTCATTCAAAAGTAATATCACGTAAAGAGTTGTTCTTTTTTCTTTTCAAATTAAAGTTGTGACTATCAAAAGTTCATAATGCTAAATTATTATCTTATTATACTTTCATTTATATTTGTGTTACAAGTATTCATAAAGAATAAAGATTAACACATGAAATATCGAAAGATTTTTATGTTTTTAAAAACCTATTGCTCTATGCCCTACCTCCTCAAGAGTTGTCGGGATAATTTCAGTGTTAATATAAAAATATAACTACTTTTTGTGAAATATTTGCTAGAAGTTAATTAGTGAGATAAATTTTTAGTTTGTTATGATATTAAAGATGTTAGTAACATACTATTCCGACTAAAATGGAAATGTGGCGAATATATTATTTCATTATAACTAATAAGTCAAACAATCATCTCTGATAATTTGCCTATAAATATTTTAGTAAAAACCAAATCATTGTTTACTCAAGAGTATAAATCAACTCATAATGTACCAGTTTTATCAAAAAAAATATAAAATAAAAGCAAACAACAAAATCTTGAGAAGAAAATTAGTTATCTTTTTAATAGTTTTGTAGAATGACACATGATACTACGTGCGTTGATAATATGATGTGACTTGAGTGTCACGTGATATGACATATAAATAAATTTTGATCACATATCATAATGTGACGTGACTAAGTTACAGCATGTTAATCGTCACGTCACATAATGTACCGTTTTTCTTTTACTAATTGCACCCCCACAGAGGCACAGACTCATTTCACAAATTTATACGGATTTATAGGACATTGGAAAGGAGTAAATGTCCTCCGAGTAAGATTAACTCATTGGTTTTTTTTTTTAGGAGGATTAATTCATTGGTTACTCTAACAGTAGAAACATCTGTCACGCCTGCTGATCATCATTAATCAAGGTTTGAGTCAGAGTAGATGCCTCTGATGTGGGCCCGCAACCTTCCCCGAATTACGTCCCCGGTGAGTTTTTGCTCATTAAATTTTATGGTATTGATAAATAAATTATAAAAAAAAATAATTAATTAAATGTATGATATAATGTACCGTAAATTAATAAAAAAAAAATACAGGGGACTGAAGTTACCTTAAAATTATCAATACCGACCATGTCAGCATTATCATTGACCACCTTGGAATCACAATTAGGATGTGTTCGGTTGTCAAGCAGGAACGAAAATGAGTTTGGGTCCAATTTGAATTGCCGAGACACTATTTCTGTGGGAAAAAAAAAATTCACTCTGAGGGCCTGTTCGACGGGTTATTAGGAATGGGCATGGGTATGGAAATTGAACTAAAAAATACTGTTCACGTGGAAAAAAAAATTCAATTCAACTGAATTTTTTTTTTTATACAGAAATAGTGGAGCGGCCGAACAGGACTTGAGTAAATTTTTTTTTTCCCCACGAGAACAGTGGCAGCTGAACACGCTCTTAAAAAGGCAAGAAGTATTTTGCGGAGATGAAAACGACGATATTGATAGTGCGTCGATGATGAAACAAAACAGTTTTCTTTTTTTTGGTAAATTTGCAGTCTTTCTATGCTTACTATGCTTACATTTGTTTATTTATTTATATATTAATTCCATAAACAAAAATTAGATTTCTTTGACAGTTGTTTTATTTATATTTATTTACATTTATCAATGCAGACTTGCCGACTTGGTCGGTTGTTTTGTTCCTGATGTAACATGATTCATTTATGGTAGCTAAGGTGCTAACTATGCAAATAGTTGTATACTTGCATATGAAGCCTATAAGGGGTAAAGAATAATAAAGTGAGATTAGAGGTGAATCAGGTGATATCTAATTTTGGTAGGCTATTTATTGTGGTAACAAGAGGTAGTTGTGATATATAGTGCCCTTGGTTGGGTTTTAGTACAAGTAATTCTACTGCATTCAATGTTTGATCTGAATCAAAAGATGATATATAAAAAACAATAATTAATGAAGACCAAAATAGTTTTTACAATCAGTTGGTGCCTGATTTTATTTATCTTATTTATCTCACTTGCTTCTTCTTGTGGATGTACATGGAGTATAGAAAATTCAAGTATTTGATTTTCCAAGTCCATAGTGCACCAACCAATTAAGGATAAATAAATTAATACAGCTGCATTAGGAATAATTCAAATTTGTTGTTGTTTTGGATTTTAAACTTTTCAAACACTTTATACGAGAACATCCTCCATGCATGTATAATTAATTCCAAGTGGCATAGTTGGTACTTGTGGCTCAGAAAACAAACATACACATACACATACACACCATAGGCATGGGAACATGTGAGGCCTTGTAATTATCATAGACACAGTAATTAATTTTCATTTATCTGTTATGTACTTTCCAATTTCTGTGGGGCCCATTAAACTAATACTGTAAATTTTTTAAAATTGAGATTTATAATATCATTCATTTAACAAAAACTAGACAGAGAGTCAGAGACAAATGAAATTATAACAGTGTGAGATTGACATCCATCCAACTCAATTTTCAGGCCATTAAATTCGTTTGCCTCCTCTGTGACTTCTTTGATAGGATAGAATTTTAAATCCTCAAGTACATTTCTAGAACTCTGAATCTCTGTCACTGTTTGTGACATATTTGGGCCTTTTTGTAGGCCCCACCAGCAACTGTAATCGTAAAGAATTTGAATCACTTGTTGTTCGAGATGAGTCTGAGTCCGATGCCCATCGGACTCCAACAGAGTTTGATGGGTTTCATAGTCGTCCGATCTATTTTAATATCCGTGTGAATATAATTTAAAACAGATCGGACGGTTATGGAACTCATCATCGGACGCATATTTAAATCCGATGGGCATTGGATCCAAATTTAAGTCTTGTTATTCTTATATCAGTTGCCCTCTTAATTGATAAATAACTATGGTTAACCACAAATTGCAACAACTATTGGAGTCTATTTATTTGAGTTATACATAATCGTTGGACCGTCCTGGAAATCCGGCGCACAAATCTCAATGCAATTACGACTTACCCTGTGATGTTTGTCGTGTTAGATAGTTAAATTTTGGATAGTGGATGGATAAAGTATTTTCATAAAACTATTTTTTATTCCATGCAATTCATTTTCCATTATTCAAACCACGCGATTGTTTTATCACAATTTCTCACATTATCATTTTTTTTTTTAAAACTTGACTGTTGCAGCCAAGGGTATATTATAATGAAAAGGTAGTTCTATACCGGTACGGCGGTACATCCATTGAATCTACTATACACCATACCGCTACATACACCAAGAAGCCAATAAGAGATTGCCATAGCAGCACCACAAAACTGAGGTGAATTAATTATCCGATCTCAAGAAATATCAAATTAAACCTTATTATGTTTTTTTTTGAGAGAAATATACCTTATTAAGTTATTTGTGCACATTAGAAATTTTGTTCAAGTCTCATATATAGATAAAAAGATTATTTTCACATTAGCAGAAGGGAATGCAGATAATTATTTAATTTGAGCCAATTATTTATTAATTAAAAATTGAGCGGGGTTTAATTGCCATGTGTCTTTCAAGTTTCATGTTTTAATTTTCGTTTTCAAAGTCTAAATAGCCGATTCAAACTGCTCAACATGAGTAAGTTTTTTTCAAATAATATAAACTTTGGTCTCCAAGCAACTTTGTTTATAATATTCCGAGGACATTCTGACTGATAAAGTCAGTGAACTTGATTCCAGTTTGCTATTTTTAATTTTTTTAGAAAAATAATGCTATTCATTTTTTTTATTTATTTTTACTATTATGAATAAATAAAACGTCCTACCCGATATACCAATAAAAAAACAATTATGAATTCACACTTCTCCTAATTTATCAGATCAATCAACATCAGCAACTCGAATAAAATTCTACAATTATCCTAAACTGAAGGTAACATTTTCTTCTCAATTCCAAAATCATTAACTTTTAAGCCATTTCCATGTGCCATTTGATAAGAATCAGATGATTAATTAAGCAGATGAATGTACCATTGATTTTTTACCACGCCATAAAAAAATGAAGCAAGCAGTGTTGTTTTTACTATTTTAATCCCACACCTATATGATATATGGTCAAAGAAGAACGCATGCAGATTCAAGCATATTTATACATTTTGAGATTGTTGAACGGATATTGATTGATGAACAGTAAAAGTTAATGAAAAGTTTATAAATATAAAATGAGATTTAATAGAAAAGTAATAAACTGAGTAAATTTGTGAGTTTCTGAAATTAAAAAAATAACTAATATGAAATTGTAAATTTTAGGAGTAAATACGTAATATTGAGAGTTATGAGGTATATACCTAAAATTCGGGTCCGGATCCTCTAATGTAACTTAATTTTTGAGTTTTGCATCGGGACCATTCGATTCTAATCCATCGCTCATGATCATCTCGGGATCCGAATCCGCGTCTCGGAATATGTGCACTCATTATCGGATGGATGGTCTCGGATTTGAATCAGACGGTTCCGATTTAAAACCCAACTTTTGAATTACCTCACTGGATCTGGATTCCTAAAATTCCCCCTTAAATTAGCGGGTAATTGTACTAAACTTAAGGATTCTGTTTTTTTGGGGTGGGATTCAAGCATACTGCAAACGAATCAAATTAAATCGAACTTATCTTAGTTTTATATTGGTTTGAATTAATTTTGAATCAAATTTTTTATGAACTATTTTATGACAAGAAAGAGTGATCGTAGTCGTTGAGAGCGAGAGATGAAAGTCGTCTAGAATTTTAGAACTGAGAGCGAGAGTTATGACTTATGGTTGGACGGCATTATGTTTTAACTTTTAAGTCATCAACAAAAATCAACGGTTCACATTACTTTGAGATTCGAACTAGAATAGTTTGCGAACCTATTTCGAACGAACCAGGACCAATTTGAATTTGGTTTGAATTAATTTCAAACTATTTCAAATCGAAATTTTTATAAAAATTTTCGAATCAAATCACGAACTATGGATTTTTTGTGCAGTCCTAGATTCAAGTGAGGGACTCATGCAAATTAGATGGGAAATCCATTAGAGAGCTGAGTATTGTCGTATAATTATTTAGGTATTAGTGGTCTTCATCATTTTGCAAAGTTGACGCAAATTGGAGGCTCCGTTATACCATTGGAAATCAGGGGAAGCTTGATTGGGGCATATTTTGTTTGGATCAAATACTTGGTTTCTCATTACTGTTCTAAATCAGGAGAAGTGTGAATTCATAATTATTCTTTTCTCAATTTCAGGTTGCAATTTTGCATTTTTTTCCCCTCCAAATTTAAGTTCCCTAGCCACATTACTCTTATAAGAAACAGTAAGTTGCATGAGATTCCTGAATTAATTTTACAACTTAGCCCAAACAGGATCAAGGCCTCATTTAAATCTTTACATTTTTCAGCCCAACCCAGAAAGCCCATCAAGCACTTTTAAGCTCAATTTCCAGTTTCAATTTTTCTTTCAGCCGAGTCCGATAAGAAAAAGGGAGGCCAGCCTATTCCGATTTAAACTTTCAATTTCGCAATACAATTTCTCTGACAGGGGATAATTCCAGTTTTACTTGGATAGCCTTGCAATTTCGTTTAAATTGCGATTTAATCCTTGGCAGAACTGAAGGTGTATCAGAATTGCATTCAAGGATGCTAATGTTGTATCTTAATCCAACGTTGAGCATATATGTAATATAATTATGAATTGTTTACTGTCAAACATGATTGTCACAATTAAAGTGATCTAATATGGACTTAAGATATTAAACAATCTATATATTCAATAGGATTTGGTCCATAAGTGTGTAGAACAATTTCGGCAAAGATCAAATTATTGATGGATTGATTCTGAAAAATTGCAATTGAGAAAACTACCTTTTGGAAGCCCAGTGCGGGTGGTCCACCCGCACTGGATCTGAGTGCGGACGCACTCAGTACTTAGCCAAATTATGGAAACATTTTGGGCTCCCAGTGCGGGTGGTTCACCCGCACTGCATCTGAGTGCAGACGCACTCAGTACTTAGCCAAATTTTGAGAAATTCGGACAACCCAGGAAAAGTCCGAGCGTAATACGGACGCACTGGAACCCCAGTGCGGACGCACTCGGTACTTAGCCAAATTCTGGGAGCTTTTAGGACGCCCAGTGCGGGTGGTTCACCCGCACTGGATCTGAGTGCGGACGCACTCAGGAAATTCAGAAAAGTCCGAGCGTAATGCGGACGCACTGGACTCCAGTGCGGGTGAACCACCCGCACTAGGGACTTAGTGAAAATTTAGGGCTAAGATTTAAGGCGGTTATTTGGACGCGAATCATCTCAGTGTGGACACACTGAGATCCAGTGCGGGTGAACCACCTGCACTTGCGCTGCCAGAATGTGTAAACTAAATATAGATGGTCTCCAAGGCATAAAATAACCAATTCTTTTCAGAAGTTATTCTTCTACAGAAATTGAGTGTCTTTCTCCATTCTTCCACCAATAAAGAATTGAGAGGAGAATTCCATTAAGAAAGTTGGAGAGGAATTCTCAAGAGGCGATCTTGTTGCTTTGGAAGACCTAATCTAAGATCCAATCAAGAGGGCGAGTAAGGAAGAACTAGAGTCTTGTCTCGCGCTCACGGAGACGTTTGCTGCTCTAACTTCAAGATTTGATATTCCATGGCAAACAACATGGAATCAGGTATTGTATTCCACACTAAAGATTATGTTTTGGGTATCTTTGGCATAGGGCGGTCCTTAGGTTAAGGTGGGGACTATTTCTTCTTCTCCAGGGTGTAAGTGTTTGATCCCTAGATAAGATGTAATTGTTTGATCTCTAGATAAGGCGTAATTGTTTGGCCTTCATGATTCCCCAACAGCTAACGGCTGCCAGTGTACAGAGAGATGCCAAAATTGTGTAAAGGTATCAAGACATACAATTAGCATACTTGAACTAGCAAGCACAAGTCACTGGTATTGATATGTACCAGTTCGAAGAGAGGCATTTAAATTTTTAATCACGAAGGAACACAGTGGTTGAGCCATCGGCTGCACACGAGATGTTAGGCCGAACCAGTACTTATAGGATAAGATGATCTCACAAACATACGAGATAGCAATATATAACAATTATATATTTGTAATTAAAAACAGAAGTCACCGTTGGATCAGCGATTTTCAAAGTGGCTTAATAAATAGCAAAAAAATTTCAAAAAATATAAAATTTGATCTTCAAGTACATTTTAATATAAAAATCACATCTAACGGTTTGGATCGACTGTTTAGACTTCGAAAATCAGAAAACGACTTGGTTGCACAGGACCTTAGGAACAATCGATTGTATATTAGCCAACATATATATATAGTAAATTTAGAGTGTGATGTGCTTACTAAGAGAGTTTGGTGAGCACAACTCTAAAAATACATCGGACCGGCTTCAAATGACGAATCCAAACCGTTGAAATTCATGTACTTCGTGAGTGATGTATGTACATGCAAAATTTTGAAGGTTTCGAATTCATTTGCTATGAAATCAAGCGGTCAAAGTAATGATGAAAAATGAATATATACACAACTTATTAAAAGATTCATTACTTTTGATCGCTTGACCTTGTAGCAAATGAATTCGAAACTTCCAAAATTTTGCATGTACATGCATCACTCACGAAATACATGGATTTCAACGGTTTGAATTTGTAATTTGAAATCGATCCGATATATTTTTGGAGTTGTGCTCACCAAACTCTCTTGGTGATCACGTCACACCCTAGATGTACTCCTATATATATATATATATATATAGTAAATTTAGGGTGTGACGTGCTCACCAAGAGAGTTTGGTGAGCACAACTCCAAAAATACATCGGATCATTATGCTGCCATTAATTATTAAGAATTTGCAATGTTGATGCTCGGAGCATTAATTATTGATCAGGTAATGGCGTTATGCGCATATTTCAAAGGAATAGATGGTAAAGTTTGAATTGTCAAATATATATTAAGACGGTAACTAAAAAAATTTCGGATAAAAAATTAACGCTTAGGGTTAGTGAATAGTGGCGCGCACATTTCCTTGCTAAAAGCCTAAAATACTGTTTAATTAAATGACGGATTGACGGATAAGTTTGTTGACAATTCGAATTTTAATATCTTATGTTGCCAAAATTTCAACGACTTTAATTAACTCCTGAAACGGTCAGCACAGCAAAAGAAATGAAATCGACCCAGAGTAGGTATTTCCATTGCGCATGACGCTATAACCAAACAAATCGGATCGCTATAGAAGGAATTCAGCACTGCTCTCTCTCTCAAGTCTCAAGGATTCTTTCCAGAACATTTGAAGTTTCTCTTGCCATGGAGAATGGTACCAAACCAACAACGCCACACATTGCCATGCTGGCTACACCTGGCATGGGCCACCTCATCCCCTTGGCCGAGCTCGCCAAGCTCCTAGTCACAAAACATGGTTTTACGGCCACGCTCTTGACCATCCCAAGCACTGCATCCAAGAACCAACAGCAACAAGCCCATCTTTCTTCTCTTCCTTCCTCCATTTCCACCCTCTCTCTACCAGCTGTGTCACTCTCTGACCTCACGCCTGACTCAGCTCCAGAAACCATCATGTCGGTCAGGGCCGTCCGACTGATCCCCGCCATTACTGCAGCACTTAAGGAGTTAAAGACTCGCCATACTATCGTGGGTTTCGTAGCCGACTTGTTTAGTTCTGACACTTTTGATGCGGCACATGATGCGGGACTGCGCGCATATTTGTTCTTCCCTTCTAATCTGTTGACGCTCTCTCTGTTGCTACACTTGCCTGAAATTGATGTCAATCTCCCATGCGACTTTAAGGAGCTAGCAGAACCAGTCCAATTACCTGGCTGTGTGCCGATACCTGGTTCGGAAATTCTAAAACCGCTCCAGGACCGGTCAAAGGAGGTCTACAAATGGATGGTGCATCATGCTCAGAAGTACCGCGAGGCAGAGGCGATCTTGGTGAACTCATTTGATGAGATTGAACCAGATGCAGCCAAGATTTTAAGACAGCATGAGCCTAGTCGTCCGCCTATTTACCCAATTGGGCCATTGATTCAAACTGGCTCAACAGTAAACAAGGCAGGCGGGTCGGAGTGTCTTAATTGGCTCGACAAACAACGGGCCAATTCAGTTCTTTATGTTTCATTTGGAAGTGGCGGTACTCTAAAAAAGGAACAAATGGATGAGCTGGCGTACGGCCTCGAATTAAGCAGCCAGAGATTTCTCTGGGTGGTACGAAGACCGAGCAATGCCGGTGATGTCAGCAGTAATTTGGATCCTTTGGCGTTCCTGCCAGAAGGATTCCGTGAGAGAACAAAAGAAAGAGGCATGGTGGTGTCATCATGGGCTCCACAGATAAAGGTGCTTGCCCATGAGGCGACCGGCGGGTATGTGTGCCATTGCGGGTGGAACTCGACCTTGGAGACGGCGATGCATGGGGTGCCAATCATCGCATGGCCGTTGTATGCTGAACAGAAACAGAATGCAGTGATGCTGTCGGAGGGACTGGGAATTGCGCTACGACTGGAGAGGAGAGGGGATGGGGTGGTGGAGAGGAAAGAGATAGAGAGAAAGGTGAGAGCGCTCATGGAAGGAGAGGAGGGGGAAAGGGTCAGGAGGAAGGTGGCTGAGCTGAAGGAGGCAGTGGCCGGGAGAATAAAAGGTGGGGCCGCATGTCAGGCACTGGCGGAGGTGGTGGCCATGTGGAACAAAGGCGGTGGTTGCTGTTAATTTTAAATTATGATTCGTACGTTATGCTCAAGTCAGATGTTCAGCTGTTCTCGTTAATTTATCATGTATTAATATTCTCGTGTTGATTATCTATATTATTGTAGTAAGTTATGATTCCAGCACAGAACAATTGATTGAAGTCTAATGCAGTAATACTCTTTTAAATTAATTCCCAGCATTTGCAGATAAGAAATGCGGAGAATATTCCTAATCTGTCGGAACGGAATCCGTTCAACGGATAACGGATATATATAATTAACAAGATTTTAATTCGTCTGGTCTAATACTCTTTTTCTATTTCTTACTTCTCTTAAAATTTTTCTTAACCTTGTAAATAACTCTTTTATCATATAAGATGGCTTCTTTCCACCTTATTCTTAAAAAAAAAATAATAAAATCTTCACACGTTTTGCTCTGTGGTGTTTTTTTTTTCTTTCTTATTAATCGTCAAATACCTATGTAAAACAACCATTTTAATTAGAGTTGTTAACGGGTACCATACAAATAGAATGAAAGCATTTTTATACTCGTACTCACTAAAAATTTACATTATCAATATTCTATTTTTATCCATTAACAATTGACCTTATTTTATTCTTAATCGTTAAAATAATTTGGTAATGAAAAATTATCAGGTAACAAAACGATAGCTGGTTTTTTTATTAATACCTCCAAAAAATATATTAAATATGCCCTCAAGCTGAATTTTTTTTAAAATGTCCCAATTGTCCAGTTGGAAGTGGTTCACTATGCCTATCAGACCGCCCAGAAGAAGGGCGGTCCAGCCTTTACCAAACTGCTCAATAATGAGACAATCCACTGTACACCCCGTAAAATTGAGTTTTATCTCTCCTTGCTGTACTAAGAAATGTTACTAATTAATTAAATGAGAAATTAGCAATATTTTAATCATTAGAAAATACCAAGAATACGTAGAATCTCTCCAAGATAGGTTGAGAATAATGCAATGGAATTCATGATATAATTCCTTGTTGAGAACATGGAATCAATGTAGTTGGGGATATGCTATTGCCAGACATGGGACGACCTCTGTATTAAGGTTTTGTTTCCTTTTTTTTTTTTTCTCATTTGTGAAACATTAAAACAAGAAAAAGATGAAAAAAAAAACACAATTCTTTACACTAAATTTTAAATTAACATCAAACAATACATATATAATGTTAAGTACTAACAAGGGTTTTACTATGAAAATAGTTAAAGAAAACAAAAATCATAAAACCGCAATCACAATTGTTAAAGTGGATGCAGCAACTAATATGTACAAGTTCACAAAAATTCTTGTCTTAAGAAAGAGAATAAAAAAACTCATCAACCTTTTTTTCATTTCTTTTCCTCATTAGCATCCAATTTTTTTATGAAAAATCTCATTTCCAAAGTGCCTGATCGTCACTAGAAGGGCTTCCAGCATTAAAAATTTGAATAATAATAATCGGTTATCCCTAGAGAAAAAAATAGAAATAACAATTAGCCTGTGATGCAGAAATTAAGAAGAATACTTCAAATAAAGCCCATGAAAAGAAGAAATTAGAAATTGCATTACATTGATTACTTTCTAGCCGGGTGAAATTTGATGGTATTGGTGTTGTGTATTCCGGCAGTGTTTGATTCAAATTTGAACCATTATCCATGGTCATCCCTGAAAAAGCGCAAACACACATAGAATAAATGATAAAGAGGAATAATGAGAATAAATGAATAATTTAAAAAACCCACAAAACCATACAAATTTGATTGCATTAATTACCTTGACCAGTTGAAGCTTGTTCAGGCATTTCAGGTTGTCCAGGCATTTCTCCAAAAACCTCACCTTCATAAAAAAGGTAGGCAGATTGATTTAGCAAATAGATTATGTCACTTGTGTTGTGTGGTATTAACAAATATTATCATTCTTGAATTAGATATAAATGTATGATGGCGATTACCAACAGACAATTTCTTTCAAAAGGAAAAATATGTTCAAAATGTTCCAAAAATATAATTCAAAATAAATAATACCAATGATAAGATTTACACTCTATGCAGGAAAAGGTTAAAACGACAGAAGACTTAATGCAGGAAGTGATTGATCAAATGAATTGGATATACTGACTATCCAGAAAAGTTTTAATTTTCTTGCGTTTTACATTATACTTTGTTTTTTTTTTTGAAATTCTCTAAATCTTACCTTTTCTTAGAGTTTTTTTTGGCACGATTCAGATCTTTGAATTGATTTTGTAATAGTTTCAATTAGGTTTCATGATCTTGAAACCTAAACTGTTTTTTTATCTATCAATATATCAAATAAGGACTTTGATCCTAATTTTTACTCAAAAAAAAGTTTTACACTCTATGACAACAATACAATACAAGCAACTCCATATTATAAATTATTACTTTTCGCTGTGATATATATCTTACATTAAAAGTGTATGGCAGATAAAGAAAGGACAACTAAAATAGTTTGTTTGGCGAGAAATTACCAAATGATCCATTGTTTCCATTGAGAGATGAAATTGGGTTTGAGTGGTCTGATTCAAAGCTTGCTGCAGGATCTCTTTGTTGCCCCATGACCTTCAAATGCAAAAATTAAAGTGAGGATTACACCTCAGTGTCTCAGTATAATAAATTTTCATAACCCGCCCAAAGTACCAGATATTAAATTGTAATAGAATGAACAACCTCTAGGATCTTTTTGTGCTGACTTAGAGCCTCATTTAAGCAATTAAATTCATAAATTAAACAAAACTGAAAGACAATAATAAAATGAAGGAATTCATTGCCAGTGCCCGATGGATATGATTCCACAACTGAAAACTCTAAAAGTAGAAATACTATTATAAACAAATCACAGTAAATAACTCCATGGTTTAAAGTACTAGTCCAACAAAAGTACTACTCTCTTTAATGAATATTACTATTTTTATTTTCATTTCCCCCTTCATGTAACCTATATATATGTGATTCTTTTTCTTTGTTTAATGAAATTAATAATAGTATTTTGCCTACTTTTAAAAAAAAAATGGTACTACAACTATAGCCTGTACAAATCATCACGCCCAAAATTAGAGTTTACCATGCCAATTGAAATAGGTCTAACCATATATTGTGCCTGAAATTCTGGTGTATGCGGTAAATCAGCATTAGGTACCAGGACATTCAACAAACGATCAGTTTTAGTTGTAACTCCCGAATTAAAAACGTTGATATCCTGACCAGATGCAAATGTCTCTTCATTTGTCTCAGTCATGCTCGGTTCCTGTTTTTTTATTAACAAACTATCAATTGTCAATTCGATTTAGAAAATGAGGCTTTTGTGTTAAACCATCCGACTTGAAAACTAACTGGCTTTGGTTGTGTTGACATTAAAATTATTTAATAACCGAGACAATCATCTAAACAGTTATTAAGATAATAGGATTTGTTTTCTATGATTTAGATAGGTCATGTATCAACTTTGGTATGTTTTGAAAACTGATTGGTCATCCATCAAGCGATTTCCAAATTGCATCAAAATTGATATATAACAAGCATACAAATCATAACAAAATATATCAACAACTTTTTTTGTTTGTTGATAACCATTGAGTCGGTTTTAGTTAGTGAGGGATCCATAGTGTTGAAGGGGGGCGTTTACCTGTTCCGGGCTGACTCTACATAGTCTTGCATGCTCTACAGTTGATTCCCATTTTGCATTTTGCATGCCTACTGTCTGATTTTGCATCAAAAGATTGAATTTTAATACAGGAAAAAGAATATTGCTAAAAAAGGAAATTATTGAGGCTTTAGTAGAAACCACCCTGGTATAATATAACCTTCTTTTGTTCGTCAGTACAAAAATCAGATTGAGAGATGGATTATAATAAGAAAAGGGAAAGCTAAATTATCTCATTAAAGCTTACTGTCTTTAGTCCCTCGGGATCAGACTCTAACTTGTTCAGGAAATCATGCACAGTGTTGATCCCTATAGCTTGCAATATTTTATAATACATCTTTCCCACATTAATTAGCTTCGATGTTGGATCTGTAGGAGACGGAACTTCAGCCTTCCTACCTGTCAAAAGCACACGAGGAAACACAGATGTAAGGGATTATTCTATCCTTATAAAATAGTTGTGCTTTTGGAAAAAAGAAATTGATTATATAATAAATGATCACAAAGGGATATTTACTCAAAAAAAAAGAATAGTGAGTTTCACTTAAATGCACACCAAATAAATTAAGCCTAGTTTAACCATCAACTGAGCAATTTATTCATGAACTTAAATTGTTGAAAGTTCATTAATTACTTACGTACCATCACAATATTTGTACTCCACATAAATGTGAAATTAAGATTAAAACTAAGATTTCTTACAAAAGATTAAGTATCTTCTCAAGTACCTTCTAGTTTAGATTCTTTGACAGCAAAGGCTTCTGACAAAGCTTCCTTGATCCTCCTCCCTTGGTAACTCCCCTTCACGACACGTGCTACCAACTTAAACATCTTACTCCTGACCCAGCTTGAGTTGTCAGTTATTTTGACTTTGACAACAGCTCTTCCATTGTGCAGCTTAGAAACAAATTTGTTTTTGAAGCTGCAACCTCTTCTTGCAGTTTTTGTGCCGGTGACTTGAACCAACAATGGCATTGTTGCTTTGTTCCTTGGACACAGCGGTTTACACTTTCTGAGCTTCCGATCATTTGAGGGGAAACTGCCTCTAGTGACAAATATTTCCACTTTCAAAGGTGAGGCAGGTTCTCCTGTGCTGCATATTGAGTCAGATTCGATGTTTACCAGCTCGATTTCGAGAACAATAGGCCGATTTGTGAATATTTCAGCTGGGATTTCATTAGTGAATCTAAGCATCTGTGCTGGTGGTGGCTCAGTGAGTTGTTGTCTTGGCACAACTAATTGCATGTGTGTTGATAAATGCTCGGCCTACAAAAACAAAAATGACTTCATTCAGCACCTGCAGTATATACCACTTAAGTGGTACAGGTATGGATTTGTTTTTTCATTAACAAAATGAAATACCAATTCAGTAATTGATTGAAGAGTGCCACAGGGAGAGAGTCTCTTCTCTGCTTGATGAAAAATATAGGCAAAAGTAATCACGCTGCAAAAGGATAATTTAATTAAGATGCATGTGAGACAAGAATTTGCAGGCTAATTAATTTCAATGCAACCATTCAATAAAAAATCTGTTCACTTTCTTAATTCCTTTTGTTACATCCGTTGGAGTCAAATAGTACAGCAAAAGTACCAATTGGGGGCGCAAAGCTGGTTTAGTCGGGCCTTAATATGAATAATTGAGTATAAATTTTGGTCTGATTGTACACAATTGGGTGTTCATTGCATAATTGATTGTTGAAGTAGGCAGCCAAAATTTCATAAAAGAATAAGATGAATGAATACTTGAATGGGACTAATTTCCTCAGTTATTTGTGTTTCCATTCTAAGTTTAGTGCATCTTTTACCAAAAAAAAAAAAAAAAAAAAACACACACTCAAGCAATGATGTAGTGTTTCGAATACTGTTTGTTTGGTAGGAACTTACGAATTTAAAGAGCGTTTGGGCACAACCCTCTGCTGGGCCGCGGCTCCAGTCCCGGCCATGGCAATGTTGGCTTCAGCATCATTTCTTGACTCCTCAATTAGCACCATCTTTCTATATAGCTGGTTGCAGTTGGAAGGTTAATGGAAGAGAGGAGAGATTACTATACCAGGCAGTTCAAGTGAATAGTGGAGAGTGGAGAGGAGATGGAGCTTGACTTGACTTGGGTTCTTTAGTTACAAATAGTAGCAACTGCACAAGCAAAGCAAGCAACAGTTACGCGGTTTATTTTATTATTAATATTATTTTTGGTATTAAAGACGCGGTTTGGGAATTCAAGTAACAACTCCTGGGGAATTCCCTGAATTCAGATTAAATGTGGCATATTCACCACAGCAAATTGTGAAAATGCTAGCTATCTGTGGTTGCCTTGGATTTGGAGTAGGGGTGTCATTGTGTCAATGGCACCCTTTTATGTTTATCTGATTCGTATCGCATCCGAAAACACTGGTAAGGTTAAGATTTTTTTTTTCGTTAATTTATCGGGTACGGATAAAGGCAGTGTAATAAAATGCGGCCTATGCGGTTGCAATCCGCATAGAAATCTGTATGCGGTCCATATATGCGGTTCCGCATATGCGGCCGCATATTCGGCCGCATATTACTGTCGCATATTCGGCCGCATATTTTATACCGCATATTCGGCCGCATAATACTGCATATTACCACATAGTACCGCATAGTACCGCATATTACTGCATACTGGTTTATATATATATATGAATTATTATTTTAAATTCCGCATATGCAGTCGCATACCGTATATGCGGTATGCGGTGACCTTCCGCATACCGCATAGAAACCGCATTTTATAACATTGGATAAAGGTATTGATTTTTTTCGTTATCTTATCCATTTTCGTATAAGTTATATAGATTTATATTTGTATAAAGATGAAACATGATACAATAAAATTTTGTATTTTATTAAACTTTCATAATACAAATTAGTTGTATTCATTATTATTTTTTTTGTTTGGAAAATTATTTTTATCAAAAGCACAAATCAAAATGTCAATGGTATTTTTTTATCCATTTATCCAAACCGTACCGTATTCGAAAAAACGAGTAAGAATAAATTTTTTTTTTCGTTAAATGAAATAATGAAACAAGAACTACTTAAATAAAAAAAAAAATCAAGTAAAGAAAAAAACTATATAGCAAAATTATGGATTAATGTTTGGCTTTTTGGAAATTTGTCTTCATACTATTCACAAACCAGTATATACTGATTACTAAACTGTCAATAAAATTACGATTGCATTCGCAGATCAAATTGAATAAGGATATCTCCATGTGCATATCTAAGAAATAAATGAATTGCTTTCACTCTATACAGATGATCATGCACTGAGCATCTCGATTGCTTGATTTGTTCCTCAATTTTATTGAATATATGTTTTCAGTTCTTCTTCCAAATCTCCCTACAAAATAACATGCATGGTTTTTATTTACTAAAAAAAATCTCTCTTTAGCAAGGTCTAATGACTATAATAGTTCAATAGTTCTACTATTGAGAAAGTATTTTTACCAGTCTCTGTTTCAACTCCTGAACTGATTTTTCTCTCTGGCGAGCAAAATATTTCAGGGACTGCAACAAGCAACATTGAAGATAAATGAATTATCAAAAGATATTCATTAAAAAAACTATATATAAGGGGGCTTAATGCAAAAAACATCACAAGAAAGAAATCACTAACCCCTCGTCTTTGCGCCTCGATCGATCTCCTCAAGGCCTCCTTTTTATTCAACAAATTATCAGGCAGCAGTTTCATCGGCCGACAGTAATTCTTCCCACGGTAAATTATAATAACATGATGACTCCTCACCTTCTCTACTGCCACAAGGGCCCCACCTGTCATTAGTTCTAGAAGCTTCGCAGTGTATGTGATCTGACTTATCCCGGTTTGTTTTGTAATTACTTTCACCACCTCTTTGTGTTTCCAGTGCTGGTGTACACTTCCAATTACTCCATCATAAACTCCTCTCCTCCCTGCCCAAAATTATATAAAAAATATGAGCGAGGCTATGGTAATATGCATATTATGGATCGACCCATGCTATGGGTTTATCTCTATTTTAAAAGTTCAAATAGTCAATCTGAACCGTTTAACATGATCTCCATATGGAAATGTACTTGGAGACCAAATTTTATATTTTTTAGAATATTTTTTACTATTTTTTTAGATAATTAGAAAATCACCTGATTTAAAAATTCTGGACCATCAAAAAGTAGTGATTTTCTAGCTACCAAAAAAATAGTAAAAATATTATAAAAAAAATATAAAATTTGGTCTCCTAGTACATTTTCATATGGAGATCATGTTGAACGATTCATACTGACTATTTGGATCAACATGATTTGCACATGAAAATGTACTTGCAAACTAAATTTTACATTTTCTAAAAAAATATTTACTATTTTTCTAGATAGATAGAAAATCACTCTTTTGAATGGTCTAGAATCATTAGATCAAGTGATTTTCTACCTATCTAAAAAATAGTAAAAAAATTCTAAAATATATAAAATTTTAACTACAGGTATATTTTCATATGAAGATCAGTTGATCGGTTCAGGTTAATTGTTTGGACTCTGAAAATAAAGATATTAATCCACAGTATGGACCAATAAGCACTATGCATAGTACCGTAGTCTTACTGAACCCATATTACTTAAAAGAAAGAAATGCTATATAATTATATAAAAAATATATTGTAACACTAAGTTGGCTAAATAACTGGACCAATTAGTGAGGTTATGGATCAATATTTTCATTTTCAAAGTTAAAACATTCGATCTGAACTGTTCAACGTGATTTTCATATGAAAATGTACTTGCCAACTAAATTTTACATTTTTTAGAATTTTTTACTATTTTTCGAGATAGTCAAAATCACTATATTTTAATGGTCTAGAATTTTTAGATCAAGGGATTTTCTACGCATCTAGAAAAATAGTAAAAATATTCCAAAAATTGTAAAGTTTGAACTACAAGTATATTTTCATATGGAGATCATGTTGAACGATTCAAATCGATCATTTGAACTTTGGAAATGAAGATATTGATCTATAGTACAGACCAATATACGCTATGCATAGTGCTAGTCTCCCTCAACCCAACCCAAATTACTTAAAAGAAAGAAATGCTTTGCCAATACAGCAATATTTTTTCAAAAATAGTGTGATTTTTCATACCAAGTAATAAATGCTCCTCCATTTTAAGACCAATGGATCTGAGAGTGTATCTTTCTTCTTCAGTAAGAAGTTCTATATCTGAATTTGGCATCAAAGGCCCTGACAAAGTTTTTAATTTTGCCATCTCTCTCTCTGATCTCTCTATCTTTTTACTAAGCTGTTATTGAAATTAAAGAAAATATTAAATACAGATCATAGATTCACCAATAAATTTGTTTTTAATAAAGTTGGTACTTTTGAGAGGTATTTCCACAATTATTTCAAATTAAGTTGATACCTCAATACTGCAAAAAAATAAAAATAAATAAGTGAATACTAGTACAAAACAATATCAATCTTTGTTAAAAAATTGTATAAAATAAAACTCAGAAGTAAAGAAACAGACAACTTATTTAGTAAAATTATTTTTATAAGATTAAAAAGGTCTACAAGTTAAGATTTAGTCAGCAAAATTCAGATTCCAATATTAAAAGGATAGAGAAAACATACAATGAAAAGCTTTCTTTCTTGGTCTTTAAGTTCCTTCTCTAGTCTCAACTTTTCAGCTTCCAACTTAATTTTATCCATGCATTTTTCATTTTCACCCTCTAAATAGTTCATTTTTATATCCTGGAACTCCTTAAATGACCCAATACAATCTGAATTATCTACTGATCGATCCATAATCTGAAAGTATCTTAACGCCTTTAATCGCGCCTCCTCTTCTATATTTTGCTCATCAAATAATTTGTTTTCTCTGTCAGTAATTTGATTCACAACCTTTTCTGTGACAAAATCTTTCCCTCTGTACAAAATTATGAAATCTTTATTTCTCAATATAACCACCCCACCTGTCAGTCTCTGTAAAAAGGCATGAGAAAAGCTTTATAGAATATGAAATTATGGTCTAATGAATGGGGATTTTCATGTATACCCCTCCAAATCCTCGAAATTATGTATTCCCCCCCCTCCTCTAAAATTAATAGTATCATATTTACCTCTCTAAAATTCAAAAACTCACAAATTTACCCAATTTATTGCCTTCTCAATTAGAAGTCATTTTAAATTTTTGAGGGGCAGACATGAAATTCCTTAATGTAAAACAGCAAATTCATAGAAACAGACAAGACAAAAAAAAATTAAAGTACCTTGAGTTCAGATGCCATTTGCACATGGTCAGTGTACATACCGACTTTTATTGCTATTTTCGCTACTAAACTCTTCTCCCATAATTTTATAATTGCCTCGGCCAAGCCTTGAAGCTTTCTATTCCTCCCTTTTGTAAAATATAAAAAAATAACATCAAGAAAAGAAAAAAAAAAGGACACAAAAATAGAAAAAAAGAAACAAGGATTGTAGAGAACAAAATCTCATAAAAATCCTTTGTGTACTAACCTGTACCATTAATGTTCCTTGCCGGTACATGCTGTTATATTATAACACATCATTTTCTTATCGGGTACGGGTAAGGGTAAAGTTTTTCCCGTTAACATAACAGGTAAGGATACGCATAAAGACTATTTCGGACCCGTTAGCCTCTAGGGTAGTTATTGAAAATAAAATTATAGATATAGATACAATTTATATGGGGATGATGCATCATATGATATAGTTTTATTCATGGCCCATATATATCTATTCAATGGCACCCATTTATGCGTTTACCCGACCCGTACCATATTCGATAAGACAAGTATGGGTAAGGTTTTTTCATTAGCTTAACGAGTACGAGTACAGGTATGAAAATGCTTCCACCCGTCTGTATTGTGCCCGTTGACACCCTTAATTGTATAGAACAAATCTGGTAATACTGCTTTGTATGTACCAACCTATACCATTAATAATGTCTCTTACTGGCACCTCAACTTACCTAGTGCAAAATGTGTAGGAAGGGCTCGTGAAATGAACCGAAGCCACGTCAGCTCGTCATCAGACAGAGTCGGCCTGACATATGGTGGCAACCGCCTAAATGGGGTCTTAAAACCAGGTACTACCTCTGGTAAAAGGTCTGCATCCACTGGCATTGGGCCCCGCCACCACCAGTCTATGAACCGAGGGCCCAGGCTGTTTAACAACCTGTCAGCTTCTCTCTCGTATAGTGATTTTGTAATGGGTTTTTCTTCCTTTAATTCATCGGTCTCGGATAAAAGATGATGATTCCTTTTATTTACTCGATATATTATAAGAGAATCTTTCTTTGTTAGAACTACCAGCCCCCCTGTTTTTGCCTACATATGGAAAAAAAAAGTAAATTAATTTTGTCAAAAGAAAAATAAAATTTTGGCCAATAACTTCCTCAGTGGCGGACGGTAAGTATATGCAGGGGTGGCTAAGCCACCCCCAAGATTTTGATTTATTTTTTTTTTACCGATACTTATACAACTAAAAAAAATATTTTACAGGTGTAGCAAGATTATTAGCCCCCCTAAAAAAAAAAAAAAAATTAAAGACATGTCTCATCAAAAAAGAAAGAATGTTGGTTTTCAAATTCCAAGGCAGCATTGACCAAAAATCATAAGACATTCTTTGACCGTGTGAAAAAATCATAAAGCATTCTTTGCCCATCTAAATTAGAATAGGAATAAAATAGTGGGGCTAAATTAGAATATGAACAAAATAATGTGCTAACTTGGAATACTCGGACACGGTTACCCAAAAAAAAAACTGAAGTTATTAGAATTTCTGGAATGTATTTAGTCGGTTATCTAAAAAATAAAAAGTTATAGGTAACATATAAGAATGCAATTAAAAAGCACGAAACTATTGTCTGACGAGAGAAAAAATTAAATTGGTGTGAAGCAAGGACGTGATATATTTTATTTCTTGAAATTGAGGTTTGTTTTATATTCATCAACTATTTACAAATTGTTAAATTATTTTTAATTGTAACCTTTTGATAAAGGTCCATGTTAGTATTTTATTTTCATATTAAATTATTAATATTATATTTTCCTATTCGCAATGCCTTTTAGATATTCATTTTTTGCATAAAAAAATAAATTTTGTCAAAAATAATTTGTGTATGGAATTATAGAAAGTTTATTTAATTTTGTGTGTGCACAATTTGTATACAGGTAAAATTATGTCTAAGAGAAAGACCTTAAACTCTTATTTCAAAGTGAAGGAAAGTAGCTCAAATTCTCAGACTCCAATAGAGATTCTAAGTCATGATAATCAGATTTCTGAACCAACTTTAAGTAAAGAATCATGTTATTTTGTGTTATATAGATTTTGTTTTTATTAAAATATTTTTTAAACATATGATGTTTAGTCAGTTAGCCCCCCCTAGACTCAAAGTCGAGTTCCGCCCCTGAACTTCCTTTTCTCCTATAACTATTACAATTCATTATACCGTTTTTGTTTACCTGCTTATTTTGTGATACCCCAGCAACACTTTATTTCGTTATTTTTTCTCAAGGACATGCATATTCTCTCTATAATGACAAAGAATGAGAAAAAAACACATCTGGAAGTAAATAAAGAGGCTATCAATTAAAACTCTTCAGTTATGTCCTTTAAAAAATTAGTTTTAAAAAAATATATATACTATTACCCCCCCCTAAAATAAAAATACATGACACTTATTTATCCAGGCCCCTTATCTCAATTTTCTGGTTTCGCCCTGGAAAAATATATTACCAACCTCAGCAATTTCGTGAGCCCGATGCATGTTTCTATTTAGAGGGTCTACAATCTTGACCATTGCAAGCTCCTGAAATCTCCAAGTACTTTTTATTTCCTCTACCACTTCAGCTGTTATACCGGCTTTCCTTGCCTTTATCCACCTATTCAATGTAATTAAATATAGGTTTACTTAGTAAAAGAAAATGTTTTAATGTAATTTATTATCTGTACAGGGCCTGGATTTCTATATCTGAATTTGGCATCATAAGTGGTATATATACTGGATTTAATAACTCTAGGTTTACATGACACTTATTTATAAACCTATTCTATGACACTTTTATTATATGTACTGTACAGGACCTGAGACTTCAAATAGAATATATACTGAACTTTTTACTTATAGAAAATTATTTAAAAATAATATAAGGTAATAGATGGCTTACCTTGAGATTTTGATGTCATAGAAGGAACCGAAATATTTTTTCGTTCCTTTAAATCAGAATTTTATTTTGGTGGGTGGTACGCTGAATCTTAAAGGAACCAAACAAAAAAGTTTTGGTTCCTTCTATGGATCAAATTTTCATACAATTCATCCATTACCTTATATTATTTTTATATTATTTCTATAAATAAAAAATTCTGGAATATATCACATATACCCTTGAAAAATCGAAGGCCTTCATATGTTATCGACCCCAGATTTCTATACAAGTATCAGAATTACTGTAATTTTTTGTGTTTTGGGGAATTACAATTAATCGAATTGCTACAACCATTGATAAATTGGTAGAATTTTTTATAATACAAACCAACCTCTTTATCCGTTTCCCCTCGATTCTCAACCTCCTCAATTCCTCTGGTGCAATTCTCTTCTCAGCCTCAGTAATCTCTCTCTTCTTCTTCTCTCTCCTAAAAACTACAATTTCACCATCTCTCTCACTCTTCCCACCAATCCACGGCAGATTAGGCCTCTCCTCCTCCTCCACCTCGTCATCCCATTCCCCAATTCCTTCAAACTTCTCTTCAATTTGGTCTAATTTTTGCAACGATTTGACTGATTTGATGATTTCAAAAACAACTTTTCTGGTACGGCCATTGCGAATCCTCTTTGAGAGAGAGCGGCGCAAGGAGGGATCTTCAGTGGGAGTATCAGAGAGGTGGTGGTCAGAAGGGAGGAGAGGAAGAGGCGTGGTCATCCATGGGGCGGTTGGGATTCTGACACGTGGCGGAGGGTCAGTGGTTGATGGAGATTGAGTTTGGTTGAGGTGGGGTTTGGGTAGGAAAGGGGAAGGAGAGGCGAGAGAAGAGGAGAAGAGAGGCATACTCTATGCGCCTTTGCAGTTCTCTGATCTTTGCATGAGAAGAGAGAAGAGAGAAGAGAGAAGAGAAGCTCTTAGCTGACTGGTGGTAGTGGAGTGAGAATATGAGGTGCCCGATTTTTTTTTCGTGAGCCGCATCCTCTGAGGTAACAAAATACAAGGGTTTATATACGGACCGTCCGATCAGAATCCACTCCTTTAATAATCGTGCAGATTTTGATTGCACGGTCTGGCTCTAAACTTAAATTTCCGTTACCGTAGGTTATTGTAATCGATTTTTCCTTACCATGTAAGTGTTTTTTTTTTTTTGAGAAATTATTTCTCATGCGTAATATATGAAAATATATAAATCAATTTGGTATAAAAATATATGTAAAAAATACGGCTTATAAATTAATTTTAATATCTTTATTTTTTATCTTTTTTTAAACTGTTTCAACTAAACTAATTAGACAATTTTTAAAATTTTGTTTGTAAAAGTAGATTAGTTTTAACAATTGAATATGTTATTCGAAGACAATTTGATAAATTTTAAGATTACTTCATCATAATGTCCAGAAAACTTAAAAACACATTCTAAATATACTTATACACATGTATCGTTAATTTAATTTAGGAAGGGATGGTGAGGACCTGATATTTTTATTAATAGAAAAATAAAAAATTTATCGGCAATAGGGAAACGTTTTTTGAAATTTTGACAATTTAATTAGAAAACAAGAGCAACTAACGGCTTCTATATCTATTTAAACTTGTTTTTTTTTTTAAAACTTAGTAGCGGCTGCCAAGATATCTATTTAAACTTGTCAACTCTCAGAAATATCAATTGCAAAGAAATAAAAAAAAATCAATTCCTTCAAGGATCTAATCATGCTTATACGAGGTATAGCAGGACCGATGGCAAGTCAAACCGAAAAAAGGATAAGGGAAGCTCTAATGAGGTACTTTAATGTTGAATAGGATTAACTTTGGATGTTTGTTTAAGCTTACTATAACGGTCTTAACAACGTGTTGTAACATCTCAATAGGTACCAAAACTCAAGAAACCGAAGGACCCAAAAGACTCAGGTCAATGTTCAAATGTGGTGCCAGATCGACCTCGAAATAACGTATCGATCCCCAGGTCTTGCGGTATCCGACTGGGATAAGTATCTTTAAATGGTACGACCTCCGCGAAGTGATCGATTGGGTCTGGTGGTTTTGGTACGTACATTATCACCTCTTCGCCAATTTTTCAATCAATGTTTTTTTTTTTTTTTTGGTTGAAATTCCATAGGCAATATTTCATTAATCAGGAACAATCTAGTTACACATTAATTCGTATTAGTACATACACATTTGTACCAGTATTTAAAATATTACAACTGAACCCCTTAACAAAAGTAAACAAGAAAAATCAGAAGAAAAAAAAAATAGCAGAACCAAAAGTTACTGCGCTCAGATTAGTAAATAGTGAGCATGTAGGATTTTCAGTACTCATGCTCAGATTGGTAGGTTGTGAACCTGCATAATTTCTTGTCGTTAGCACAAATCAGTGCTGTTGTAATCAATGTAAGATAGGGGTATCTAGAGGAGCCTTCATGCTCAGATGAGATTTGTGCCTGAGTTATTTTAAAGGAAATACAGAGGAAGAGGAAGGAGGAGGAGGAGAAAGAAGGGGATCACCGTCAGCGCATATCATCATCATTAACCATAAACATACCTTATTATACGTAGATATAGTAAATACTATAGTTGAGGTGGAACGAATTCACAACACCCTCAGTCAAACTCGGAGAGTCGAGATGAAACGAAAAGCAGTGGTCAAGATTCGTTAGACGGAAGCACTTGCCCAGTTGGAGTGAGGTGAGATAGACTGATGAGCGGTGGCCAACTCCGTTGGATGGAAGCATCTGCTCAGATGGATTGAGATAGATTGCCGAACAACAGTCAGATCCGTTAGACGGAGTTATTCGCTCGAATAGAATGAGATGAAGTGGACCGGGCAGACCAGGGAGGAAGAGAAGGCAGAGCGGAGGAGCCGGCCGTGAAGACTACTCTCAAAACCTCGTCTTTAGAATCTCCAGACGTGAGCAGCGGAGCTTCCTATGTGAGGCTCAATCAATGTTCTTTGTTTTCCTTGCAAGTACAATCTGGATATATTTTCTAGCTATGACACATCTTTGCATCGAAAAAGCGACTGGATTAATTAAAGTATGCTTGCAAAGTTATTGAAAGGAGAGATTGATCTCAGAAACACAGAGAAGAAATTTGCGGCTTGAGGTATGTATGATGGAGCATCTGCCAGAACACAACCCTATCATCCAGTTGCTACTGCATAATATGCTATTTCAGAATCAGTTGCAGGGTAGAGAAATTCATGCCCTGTTTATTGAGTTTCATGGGCATGAGAGAAATTTGAGAATAGGTATTATTTCAGTTGTTGAACTACAACTGAAATTCAAACCTGTCATATGGCTTGAACTCGAGGAATACTGACAAGTGATAACTGGGAGATGAGGATTTACAGGTGAAAATAAAATTTTAGATGGGCTAGGAATAATGGCCCAATTTGTAGTTCATAATTCCCTACTATAGGCCATTTACAAATAGAAGCCTATTGGCAGTGATTGCATGAAAGCTGAATGCTAAATTGTATGCTTAATAATTACTATTTGAAAATATGGACTGAGTTGCATATACAAATACTGCCAATTAGGCCTACATTAAGACTTAAGAGTATATATTAGCACGCCAAAGAAAATCTTATAATCAAGCCCAAATATATAGTTTTCTCAATTTCTGACAAACTTCCTTTATTATTTTAATTCCTCCCAGTTATTTGCCTTTCTGATTTTTCTCATTTAAACTAGCAAAGAATATTGACAAACCACAAAAGTTTTCTTTAAAAAGAAGAAGAATAATTGAAAAAAAAAACTAAGTGAGAAATTGAGAATACATAACTAGAGTGTGCTTCTTAATTTAGTGTTTAGTACAGACAATTCTTATAAAAATTCTTTTCATATAAATGAAATCATAAATGGCTTGAGAATGAAAAAAAATATTAGTAATAAAGCATTGAAAAATTATAATTGTTTACCACTTTAATTAACTAGTATAATATGTTTGTACAAGTCTTTCCAAGCACTAGTATCCATAAAGGACCTTTTTCTAAAAAAAAAAAATCTTTTAAAGTTGCAATAGATGTAGCCATGACGAATTAAAAGTAAAACTGATAATTAGTTCATGGTTATCCAATTAATAATTATTATATAAGACATTGGTGGTTAGTCTATCACTGACGATTAATTGTTTTCTCTCCTTCCTTAGTGTCGCATAATGTGTGTTTGCTATCACCTAACAAATGTGCGCACACGCACACACTTGAACCACACTTTGTCTGAACTGCATTTCATTTCCAAAATTTTAATGGCCTTGAATGGTAGATGGGCTTAGGTTAGGTTAGGGTAATTGCATTTTTTTTTTTATTAAAAAAATTATAGAATTAGAAAAATGACAAAAAAAAATTTATGACATGGAAGGAACGACACCAACAACAAATATATGGTTCCTTAGGAAATTCTAAAATAATCGCAGCTGATTTGCGTTATTTAGTTCTTTAGGAAGAACAGCAAATTGCACGGATTTGAGTGTCGTTTGTTTTAATGCTTTATTTTAATGCTTTGTTTTAGGTACAAAATTAAAATAAAATAAGGAATTTCACTCAAAATAATTTCATGTCACTGTCATGTTTTACTTAAAAAACTTTTAAACAAAAAGTCAAATTCAAATAATAAAACAGAACGACTAGCACTGATGTGTATTGTTCCTTATATATGCAAATATATTGTGGAACTTCGATTTAAATTTGACGGGTATTAAGAGCATAATAAATCAACGGTCAGAAATTGTGTGCGTTGTTTTTAAGTTTAAAAACCTCTCAATGCAATGGTCAGAAATTGTGCTCGCAAAAAGACATACAAGTATCATAAGGACAAATTCTATCGAACAGTTCTCTTTTTGCATATCCAACGATGGTAATTTCATAGTTTCAGTAGAAACAGGAATGGATTCTTAAATTATAAGTGGTATACTTCCTTAATTAATTTGATAATTGTCTACCATTGATTTTTTTTTTAAATATACTTTGATATAAAAGTGGATTAATAATTATTGCATTTATTGTCCATTTGTCATATCCTGCGTATTCATGGTACCAGATTAAAAAAATATATATAAATGAGTTGACACTTTTGGACAGTCACAAAACTTAATAGTTTGTATATTTTGAACCAACAAGAAAATAACAAAAGTTACAAAACAAAAAAAAAATTAAAATTAGCTAAGTATTCCGCATTCACAATATATATGTTACTGAACAGGACATGTTTATTTTCATTTATCATAAGTCTTATTTCCGTCTCCCTGTTCATTGTAGCTTTATCACATTATCCATATTTCGAAAAACAAAATAGAACACATAAATGCATGGAATTGACCAAATTTCCGGTAGAATTTCGGTTCCAGTCATGACCGAAACGGTATTATGTACATTCCAGTCAAAGTCAACGAGAAAAAAATGATTGCTCGGTAGCTCGATCCCTCGGTTACCAATAGGCTGCTTATCCACCAGTGGGACCCACAAGTCAGCGGGATGGGAACCGCAATATCTCCGCTTTGTTATGTTACATTGTTTCCGTTGAAACGGCAGCATCCATCCATCCATTGCATGGGACAGCGTGTCCTCTCCGAAGTCACAACTCACAACCACCGTCCGATAAAAAAAAATTGAAGAACGTATATTTCTTGTTGCCCCACCCTGCAAAACCTCAATATTTGAGAATCAAGAATTGAAGCAAGCTAGGTACCAAATTGAATGTTTGTCTACCGGGAGGTGGGAGAGGGGGTTTCCGATGCCCATCGAACCAGAGTCTGTTCGATGGGTGGTTTCTACCGTCCGATCCACTTCAAGATCTGTGCGCACGGATATTAAAGAAAACAACATATATATTAAAGTGATGCGCACAGATCTTGAAGTGGTTCGGACGGTAGAAACCACCCATCAAACAGACTCTGGTCCGATGCCCAGAAACCTCCCTCTCCCTTGTCTACCAGCTACTTCAGCTAAGAATTAATTGGTGTGCCTCCTTCGGATAATATAATGAATTTCATTTATTTACAATAATTTACAATTTTTTTGTGCAGATTTTAATAGTCTATGGATTCTGTGATGAATCATGCAAGTAGGGCTCTAAATGAGCTCGCTCGAGCTGAGCTGGGCAAAAGTTCAGCTCGTTAATTCTGGACCGAGCTGTTAGCGAGTCAGCTCGTTAACAGTTCGCGAGCTAAAATCTCAGCTCAAACTCGTGACGAGCCAGCTCACGAGCTGGCTCGCTGGGTTTGGTTGGACCTTGTTTTAAGAAGAAAATAAATTTTACAAGTATTTTTGGACCGAGCTGGATCGAGCTTGACAGTATAAAATACACACAAATTCATACAAATTCACAAATTGATGTCTAGCCGAGCTAGCTCGCGAGCTGGCGAACTGAGCTGGGCAAAATCTCTGCTCGTTAATTTTGGCCCGAGCTATTAGCGAGCCAGCTCAATAACAGCTCGGTCCACTATCGAACGAGCTGTTACCGATCGAGCCAGATGTGAGTCGCAAGCGAGCTACGAGCCACGAGCTTTTTTGGACAGCCCTACATGGAAAGTCTGGATCAATCACGGACTATAGTTGAGAATCTTTGTCAGGCCTTCAATGTTATTATACATCATATATAATTTCCTTTATGAGACAATTGTTAATTTGTTATGTTGCAAAATATCAAATATAAATAAATGTTCATGAAAATGAGATGCACACAATCAAATCCAGAAAATACAAAACATCACTTATTAATTTTATTTCGTAACTTTCTTTTTAAAATTAGACTTAATTTAGCTACCGTTTTCGCTTTCTTTATCTATCATGCACTAAAATACATTATGAAAGTATGAAGCAGTGTGACTACTTGAGTGTGAATAATTAAATAAAAAAAATCTAGGCTTATGATTTCTTTTTCAATCTAGGGTAAACAAAAATATATCTCATTGCATCATATCAATTTTAGTCAAGTAAAATACTAATAAACAAATAGCTTTGGGCTTGATTGCAAATATTTAAAATATGTATTATCTGCAAGGATAGTTAATAGTAAAATCTGCATATATATGTTTTCCTAGCTACCACCCATCTTTCCATCGAAAAAGTAATTGGACATAAATATGGATGCAAAGTAATTGAAAAAGAGAGTAATCTCATCATAATATCATCGAAGAAATTGTGCAGCTTGAGGTCACTATGAAGGAGCATGTGTTTAATTTTAGTGTCATATCTCGATTTGTTTAATTTTATCCCCAAATCTTACGGTATTTTTTGAATGGTTTGATATTGTAGTTTTGATTTTCTCTGATTTCTCATATTAAATTTCAAAAATATGTTTAAAATCAATAATAGAATTAGTCTACTTATATTTTTTTTATCATATATTCTATTAGAAAATAGCGAGTCAGCGGTAAAAAAACAACATTTTTATAGAAATGAAACTCTCACGAATTAGACATGAGTAGTACTAAGTGGATAACCTCCTGAGAAGTCTATGTTTTGCTGATTCTGGTTGGGGTTTCATTTCTAGTCTACTCCAACTTGTTTGAAAAAAAAAGTCTTTGAAGAAGAAGAAGATCCTAATACTTACAAAATAAAAGTAAACTTATTTGATAAAATATTTCAACTTTTTTTTTCTTATATATAACAAGTTAGGAATTACGATACGTTAAAAGATTAATTTTGTGTAACATTTGCATCATGATAGCATGCAAAATTTTCTCTATTGATGGACTTGTCATTATCTATTGCTTTTTACATCATGTACATGTAGGCATTCTTTCTGTTATTGTAGTGCAATGTTAAAATTCTAATGGTCAACCACTTAACCACATAATTTGTTTGTATAAGTCTTTTCCACGCACTAGTATCCATAAATGACCTTTTTCTAAAAATTTAGTTTGAAGTTGTAATAGATGCAGCCATGCCGAAATTAAAGTAAAATTGACAGTTAGTTCATGGTTATCCATGCAAATCATAAAATGTCATATACCTAGCTATTAAGTTTTATTATAGTAGACATTGGTGGTCAGTCTATCACTAACGATTAATTGTTTTCTCTTTATATTTAGTGTCGCATAATGCTTGTTTGCTATCACCTAACAAATGTGTGAGCACACGCGCACACACCCTACTTTGTCTGAACTGCGTTTTGTTTCCAAAATTTTAATCGCCCTGAAT
Organism: Carex cristatella; assembly: GCA_024447775.1. Classification (NCBI taxonomy): domain Eukaryota; kingdom Viridiplantae; phylum Streptophyta; class Magnoliopsida; order Poales; family Cyperaceae; genus Carex; species Carex cristatella. The sequence goes on from JAJHPF010000007.1 coordinate 503,579, forward strand.
TATAGATGGGCTTAGGTTAGGGTATTTGCAATTTTTTTTAATTTTTATAAAAGAATTTTTTTTTTTATAGAGTTAGAAAAATGCCAAAAAATTCTATGGCATTGAAATAACGAGAGATAAAAGTACTAATTTTTGTGAGAAGTAAAAAAATATATTAAACTACTAGCAAGTTGCGAGTTGCTATAAATTAACTAATTCAGACTATAGATTGTTCAAAAGTAAAACAACAACACAAACATAGAGTTATACTGAATTTTCAATTCTAGTGTTGGCAATTATGAATCAACGTGACTCTCTGTCACTAGAAGGAACCATATATACTAAATGTGTAGCTTCTTTATAAATTCTAAGAAATCGTAGTTGATTTATGGAATTATGGTTCTTTAGTTCTTTAAGAAAAGACAACAAATTACGTGGCCAATGATCATACAATAATGTAGTACACTAATGACTCGCATCATATATGTGATTTCTTAGTAAATTTTCAAAAGAAACTACAGATTTGATCTGGTTCTTTCTATGTCATAAAAAAATGATTATCTTTCTAGTTCTTTATAAAAAAAATTGTTACTTCTCTAAAATTATTAAAATAAAAAAAGGCTAGGCTTTTGGGTGTCGGTTTGAACTTTGACACTTGCAAAAATTTAGACGAGTGATACGTGTGTGTGTGTGATTTTTTTTTCCCTTCTAATTGGACCCGTTCTACAAAGATGTAGACAATTCTGGAGATTTTAAAGACCTAAATCATGGCACCTATCCATATCCTTTTTCACCTTCCTTATTTTTTCTTTTTAAAAGAAGAACGACTCGATGGATGAACCTCATACTTTATTTTAATGCTTGGTTTTAGGTAGAATAAGATAAGGGGGTTTACAATTTTTTTATTTTTTATGTCTCTGTCATGTTTAACTTTTTACTTCACTCCTTAATTATAATTGAATTTCATTTCTGGCCTATTTCAATTGATTTGGAATTAAAGATTTAGTTTGTTATCGTAGTCATGTTTTACTTTAAAAATTTTAAATAATATTATTTAAATTCAAATAATATATAGAATAGCAAGATATGATATATTGTTTTAAAAATTACTCTGTTAAAATCTTTACATATAACAATTGGGAAACTATTTGTTCTAGGTTTTACCGTGGAATTCTTCCATGTGTAGCATTTCTTTCAACCCGTCACAACGTTACTTTCTGCTCGCCACACAGTTGGTACCGCATAAAAAATTTGAATAATTTGATAACCAATGCAAAATTTGAAAGTCTAGATGTCTTATTAGTGGCAGAGCCAATATACATTAGGGGTAGGCAGTTGCCTACCTCTGGATTTGAAAATTTTAATAGAAACAGGATAAAATTTTACTTTGCCTACCCCTGATTTTATCCTCTAATAGAGTTTAGTTTTTATGTTGTCATTTTAATAAGTGTTACATACAGCTATGCATGATATTGTGCATTCCAGACTTCCAGTATGACTGTATAATGATAAAATTCAAAAATACTTGTCTGTGCTAGTTACAATTTCAAAATTTTAAGGCTTCTATTTTTACAAGGAATGCTTGTTTAAATTTTAATTATGTTCGTACAAAGTAATATCCATGAAATTTTGTCTTGAACCCGAACCCGAATATGAACCCGATTTTTGCCTATCCTTGACTCAAATTCTAGCTACGCCACTGTGTCTTGTAATGATATATGAGTGTGCCACGTTGAATATATATAAAGTTGGGAATTGTGACTTGTGAACCTTATCTCCTTTCAATAATAAAAATATTATGGAATTATTTTTAAAAAGTTTTAAGACATTAAAAAATGAATTTGTACGGTGTTTTGATATCGTGTATATACATGTTGTCACTTCAAATTATATACTGATTCGAATATTATTTTGATGATACAATAATAATAATTGTTAAATTTAGATTGCACGCATTTTTGATGAATTTAAAATTATGCTTTCCACTGAAACTTTATTTATATGCCATAATATTTGTACCAAATAAATTATGTTCATAAAAAAGATTTCAAATTAAAGACACCTAATATGATAATTGTTGTGATTGTTAAATTAATCAGTTGCGCAAAGGATCCAAAATAAAATACTGATGGTGTGAACAAAATGAAAACCACACAAAAATAGATCAGATAACTACTTCTGTTCCTAAATCTCTCTTAAAATTGAAAATTGAATATCAGGTGACGTATTTTTCTTTTTGTCAAGAATAGGTTATTCTTAGATTTAGGCTATTCGGAATACTCTATTCGGTATTTGGGTAGGTTAGAATAGCTAGAATAGTGAATCAATTTTTTTTGTCTTATTAGAATATGTTATTTCTAAGGATTTAGAGATTTAGCTATTCTAATAAGACAAACAACTACTATTCTTGCTATTTTTATTTTGCACTCAAACATACCTTAAAGCTTAGTTTATTTGGCCCAAATAACTGCAATTTTGCTGGTATATTCCGATTCAATTGGAACGGCAACTGTGTAAATATCGTGATGGTTCATCTTTTGCATCTTTTATGGATGAAATTTAACATTACATTTCAGTTTCTGTCATAACTATGAAATTATCAATGGTGGTGGCGCATATCATTTGGTAATTGATAGTGACAGAAGCAAGTACTAGACAGTCAGTTGTCTACCTCTAAAATTTGAAAAATATACTTTGATGTAAAAGTGCACTAAATAATTGTTACATTTATTGCTCATTTGTCCTACCATAAGTTTATGTCTAGGCAATAAAATTATAATATGTTTAAGACTTTTGAAGAACCGCAAAACTTAATAGTTTATCTGAACTAACAAAAAAAATTACATAACAATTAAAGTTTCTGAACTTAAGCTAAATTAATATCTTTCACCCTCTATAAATTATCTTACTCTCTTAGTAATTGATATCTTTATATTCTCCTTCAATCATAGCACTTATATCCTTCCTCTTTTCCTGAATAGCTTTACCATGTTATCCATATCTTGGGAAAAAAAAATTGAACACATAATCACTTTAAAATTGAAATTAACCAAATTTCCGGTAAAATTGTAGTTTCGGTCATGACCGAAACGGTATTACATTTCAGGAATTTCGGTCATCCTATCTGGCATTCAAAGCCGTCAAAGTCAATGAGAGAAAAAACAATAGGCTGCTTATCCTAACAATGGGTCCCACAAGTCAGCGGGATGGGACCGGACGGCCATATCTCCGCATTGTTATATATGTTACATTGTTACCGTTGAAACGGCAGCGTCTCTCAATTCCATGGGACAGCGTGTCCTCTCTTGTCCTCTCTTGTCCTCTCTGCTCTCACAACCCCCGTCTGATCAAAAATTTGAAAAACAATTTTCTTGTTGCACCCCCAGCAAAACCTTAAATTTTGAGGAGAATTAAGAATTGAGGCAAGCTACGTACCAAAATGAATGCCCATCTACCTGCTAAGAATTGGTGTGCCTCCTTCGGACACAATAATGAATTTTCATTTATTTTTTTTTCAATAATTTTTACATGTCTTTTCAAGATATTAATATTCTAGGACCCATGCATGATGAATCATGCAAGTTCTGAGTAAATATCCTATGATGTAATTCAAAATTCCAGTTTAGAATACTTCAATTATACAAATCAATTTATATATATTTTTGTGTCATTCTTAATTTTAGAAATAAGCCATTGAAATTCTCCTTTCATAAAAGCCCTATTAAAAAAAAAAAAAAAAAAAGTAAAGACTTTTTATTGACAAAATAAGACAACTTATAAGCATACTTTGTACTAATAAATAATGAAAAGGATAAGACCATAGCTGAGAATCTTTATCATCTTCAATTAATACTATTATACATCGACATGTATAGCTTATTTTATGTGACAATTGTTGTGTTGCAAATAATCAAATATAAGTTATTGTCCAAGAAAATGAAATACGCACATTCAAATCCAGAAAATATAAAACATCACTTATAAATTCAATTTCATAACTTTCTTTTTCAAATTAAACTCACTTAAGCTACTGTTTTCTTTCTCTATCATGCACTAGAGTACATCATGAAATAGTGTGACTTGAGAGTTGAGAGTGAATAATTAAATAAAAAAATAATATCTAGGATTATGATTTCTTTTTCAGTGAGTATAAAAAAAAGTACATCTCATTGCATCATGTCAATCTTAGTCAACTAAAAACAAATAGCTTTGAACTTGATTACAAATATCTAAAAAGTAATGCATTATTTGCATGTGAATATTTTATATTATTCTTTTGGATCCAGATTATATTAATTGTTGGTTGTTTGACAAATTTTTTTATTTGTTTCCTTTTGGCAAATTTTATATGATCATTATCAGCCCAAAATTGTTTTGGTGGACCAATTAATCCATAAATTTGGCATAATCTGGGGTAGTTGATACATTGTGTTCTTTTTATTTTTGGCAACCATACATCTGTTTTCCTACCTGCATGCAGTTGAAATGTTATATGAAAGCACAGCACGGAAAGAATTTAGATGAAATATTATTTTATTTAAGGAGGTTTTAGAGCAACAAGTTTTCATATTTTCTTCATTAGTATTTGAAAATCTATAAATTTGAGCTGTCGATTTTGTTATATTTCATTAGTTGTGTACTTGTGTGTCCAATCAAAATTGCATTAACTTTTTATATATTGCGCTATACTTTTTTTTTTGAGAACTCAACAGTGGCTGTTAATTAATATTGTGCATTAACCTAATTTTTCACTCAATGTGATTTACATATTGCAACATATTTTATATTGATTTTTTTTCCTCTTATAATTAATATGTCTCGTTACAATTTTTCATTTGGATTCGACAATTTTTCATTTGAATTCGACATTTTTTTCACATTCAGCATTTGGATTCGATATCAAATCTCAATTTATATTTATCCCCAGATCTTGTGGTATCCTACTGGAACAAATATCTTTAAGTGGTTGGATTTGACGGTTTTGATTTTCTCTGAATTCTCATTTTAAAATTTAAAAATATGTTGAAAATCAATAATACAATTAGTCCACTTATATTTTTTTATTAAATATTCTATTAGAAAATAATAAAAGTAAACTTATTTGGTAAAACATTTCTAACTTTTTTCCTTATATATAACAAGTTAAGATGAGTTAAAAGATATTTGAGTAACATTTAATTACATATATGATAGCATGCAAAATTGTTCTCTCTTCAATTTTCATCCACTTGTCGTTCTCCATTGTTCTACGTCCACATGTACCGAAATTTTTATAAATATACAAAATCAGAAATTAATTTAACAATCTATACATTTTTTGAACAGAATTCAAAAATTGTCTATACCGATGACAAAATAATCGGTTACAGAGCCCAAAACCGATGACCTGCTCATCGGTTTCAGAAAGCTTGAACCGATGGCAGTGTCATCAGTTTTAGTCCAGAACGGTTTTTAATGTTTTTTGCACACTTTTTGAAGCAACGAACGACTCAGATTAAAACAATGAACGACTCAAATTAAAACACGTTTGTAATGATTACAAAGTTGTGCAAACATTTTCTCAAATTTGAACCGATGACATTTCCATCGGTTTTAGTCCAGCATGATTTTTGATACAAAATGCACACTTTTTGAAACAACGAACGACTCAGATTCAAACAAAAAATGTAATCATTACATAGTTGCGGCACAATTTTCTTAAATTTTTATTTTTTCAAAAATGGAAAGACAATAATATTTTCTGTATTTACCTAGAAGTGACTTTTGAACCGGGATCAATAATTCAAGATTCAAAGCATTTTTATTTTTTTCTAATAACACACAAAGAAATATTTTAATTTTTCTTACAGCTATGAAAAATCCGATCTGAAAAATATTGACCTGGGTTATTTGTTTAAGTCTTTCTAATAAATTAAATTATATGATATTCTATCTAATTTCAAAAAAAATATAAAATTTTTTCTAATATTTTAATAAAAAAATAAAATAAATTATAACATTTTCTAATTAAAAAAAATGAAAAATTATTTTAAATTACAAACCGCGTGGAGTTTGCGCATGTAATGATTACATTTTTGTTTGAATCTGAGTCGTTCGTTGTTTTAATCTGAGCCATTTGTTGTTTCAAAAAGTGTGCAGAAAGTATCAAAAACCGTGCTGGACTAAAACCGATGACAATGTCATCGGTTCAAGCTTTCTGAAACCGATGAGCAGATCATCGGTTTTGGACTCTGTAACTGATTATTTTGTCATCGGTATAGACAGTTTTTGAATTCTGTTCAAAAAAATGTATAGATTGTTAAATTAATTTATGATTTTATATATTTATACAAATTTCGGCAACATGTAGGCATCCTTGTTGTTATCGTGCAATGTTACTATAATTTCACGTTGGCTCTTTTATGTTTACCCACTTCTACATGTTTTTTTTATCAATTTTGATACACAGTTGATTTGAGAATTGAGAATCTTTTTTTAAGAAAAAAAGAGTATGCATAAAAGTTATGATTACTAGTAAATAATGGATAAAGCCTCTTTGCTATTTTCGTTACACTTTTCTTTTATTGAGAGAGAAAGAGAGGTATTAATTTTGAATATAAATATATTTTTTTGACAAAAATAAAGACAACTTAAAGCGTACTTTGTACTAATAAAAATTGAAAAGGATAAGAGAAGACCATAGTTGAGAATCATTATCAGACTTCAATGCTATTATATATACATCATATATAATTTCTTTTCATGTGACAATTGTTTTGTTGCAAATCATCAAGCATAAGTAACTGTCCAAGGAAATGAGATGCACACATTCAAATCCACCAGAAAATACAAAAAACCACTTATAAATTTGATTTAATAACTTTCTTTTTCAAATTAAACTAACTTAAGCTGTTGTTTTCTAATTTCTCTATCATGCAATACAACAATAGAGTACATCATGGAAGTATGAAACAGTGTTACATGGTACTGAATAATTAAATAAAAAATAATATCTAGGCTTATGATTTTTTTTTTTCAATCTAGGGTATAAAAAAGTACATCTCATTGCATCATATCAATCTTAGTCAAGTACAATACCAATAAATTAACAAATAGCTTTGGGCTTGATTGCAAATATCTATTGTTGCAGTGTGAATATTTTTTTTATCCAAAGTATTCATTGTTGATTGCTTGACAACTTTTTCATTTGTTTCTTTTTTGGTTTTTTTATTTTTCTTGGTAGATCAATTAATCCATATATTTGGCATCATCTGGGGTAGTTGAAATGTTATTTTATTTAAGGAGGAGGTTTTAGAGCAACAAGTTTTAATAATTTATTAATATTTGAAATTTAAGTTATAAATTTGAGCTGTCAATTTTGTTATATTTCACGAGGCCAAAAGAATGACGCTTGAAATTTATTTATTGTGATATACTTTTTTTTTCTTACGATCGGGGCCAAAATACCGACAACAATTGTATTGATAAGAAAATGTTATATATTATACTTAAATCTGTAAAATTCTATAAACTCTGATTTTGACAGGAACAAATTAAAAAGAAATATAAAATTATTTGGAATTGGCGAATTGCTTTATAAAAAGAACTAAAATTAACATATTGGATTCAGCATTTGGGTTTTTAGTTTTAATTTTAAGGACTTCATGAAGTAAAGTAATTGTGTCATTAGTTATATATGTTCCATATCTTTATTTTGAAAAATCAAATGACCTAATCTTAGATCTCCTCAATGTGATTTACTTATCGCCATCTTGTTGAAACTCAAGTTGTGTGTGTGTGTGTGTGTGTGTGTGTGTTTACTATTTTTATGGTATGAAGAATAATCCATGATATAAAAGATTTTAGATTGTCCAATAACAATGGTTTCTTATTATCTTAAAATTGGCAAAATTATAAGAAAACATTCAAGTTCAACTTTGGATTTCGAACAGCATTTTAATGCGTATTTTCACATTGAGTGGTTCGGATAAACATATCAAATTTTGAATACGAAGATTTAAAACTAAATTTACCACACATCATACTTCGCAAAAAAAAACCTCAATACAAATTTTTTTTATATAATTTGCAAACATTTTTTTATATAAGAAATTAATTTTACTTCAACATCTATTTTTTTCAAATATTTTTTATGAAAATTGATCATGCGTATTTTGACAGAGAGAGACTAGACTCATCATAATCTATATTAGGTTTATGTTTCATTTTGAATACAAACTAATCAATTTATTATCAATTAGATTAATGCGATCCAAGAGATAAAAAGAATCTGATTAGTTCCTAAATCTAGACAAACACTAGACAGTATTTAAAATAACAGAAATCATTGGGGGGGAATCTGCAACTTTCCCTTGTGACTTGTGTGGGGTACTGTGGTGGGTAGTTGATACGTAGCGCCTCAGCCGTCGCTTCTGTGTACCCCGTTGTAGAGAGCGTAGTGCGATCGTGACCGTCCGATTAGGCTTCGTCTCTCTATCTTACGATTCGGACGTCCGAGCTACTCCGTCTCTCCGTTTCTAGTTGTGAGGTTGCTTCTCATCTCTTTCTTCGGATTAGCATGAAGTTAAATGCTGGTGGTTTTATCCTCTCCATTTTGAACTGAGCATGAGACATCTTTCTTCATGGTTGGTATAATTAATACTGCAGCAGTAAATTTTGGAATTTGGTAATGGTTTAACGGCATTGAAAAATTATGATATTAATATAATACGAATATAATTTGAACCTTTTTTAACATTTACCATCAATGAGGAGTCAATCCTTATTGTTAATCAAATATAATACGAATATATTTGAACCTTTTGTAATATTTACCATCAATGAATGAGGACTCGATCCTTATTTTCACTCAAATATAATACAAATATATTTTGAGAAAAAAAATGTATTACAAATAATATGGCAAAATTTTACAAATAAATAAATTATACAAAATTTTACGAATAATAAGGATATGATAATTGTTTTCTCAAGGACTTTAATTTATGTATGCACTACATATTACATATACCTCTTGACATTTTTGAAGGCTTTGTATTAATAGTTTAAATTTCTTTTGTTTATCTCTAAGATAATTGTCAATAACAAAAGTGCATATCAACTATATTTTGACGCTAACACATACGATAATTATTGATGTGATAGCATGTTTTTTGAGCTTAACGAGAAGTTGCATTATTTTTATAAAGAAAAATAGTGAAGATAACGGGAGAACAAGTCTATTTTTCTAAACGAAGTTGACGTTTATTGCACATTTTTCTAGTTCACGTGATAGCTTTGATAGTAGTATACAAATAAAATTAATGAAGCATGGAATGTATAAGTTTGAGAGCTAATAGCCAAATAACAATTGTATTTATTTGTAAAATTTATAATGTTTGTGAATAGTTTGTGAATAATTCACGTAATTAAAAAAATAATTTGTGAATTAACTATTTATTCATCCCTTTGTTCATCCTGGTTTAAGTTATGAATAATTTGTAAATTTTATCGCTATAGGTAGTATAATCATAATCTAAAATATAATTACACTGAAATAAAAGTGTTGCTTTGATATATATTTTAGTCTGTCTAGTGCAAACAGAGCCTACAAAAACAGAGAAAAAAAGCTACCCATATTAAATTACAAAATTGTAAAAAAAAAATATTATATTAGCTCTCGGTTATTTTGTAGATGATCTAAGTAAATGAGTTTCCAACTTCATTAATTAGTTCCCCTGTATCGTTGCATTTGAACTGGAGAGGAACCAACGTGCTATTAATTTTATATTCTAACAAAAGCAGCATGGAAAGAGAAACCAAGAAAGGCGCCAAAAATTGACTGAAGTGCGCGCCATGCCCAACTTGCACGACGCGTACGTCTTAACGGATTTAATTAGTCTAATCTCTCCAATTCATTCTTGGACAGTGGTTTTCATAGTTTGGACCACCTTAATCCTTTATCCTCTTGGTTCTTATCCATCAGGATCATCTACAGCCGTTAGATTTTGTCATTGTAATCTTGTGATAGACAATATTAATCAGATGGATGAGATGGAGACTTTTTGAGCAAGGTGTATTTGATGTCCTTTGGATTAAATTTGGTTTGATGTTCGGTCCGGACTACTACATCAGTAGCAAGATTTGTGCGAAAACCAAAATTAATAGGAAAATTGTGAAAATGCCACTCTAAAACTTTCAAATTTTGAAAATGTCACTCCAAACTTTGAAATTGTCAAAATACCACTCCAAACTTGATTAATTTGTAAAAATGTCACTCTAAATAATTAATGACTAAAATACATTTCTTCTCTTCTTTTTTCTCTTACCTTCTCTTCTCTCTTGTTCCGAATGGCGGCTGAGCGCGGCAGAGGGGGTTCGTAGAGGAGGGTTTGATGGTGCTGGTGCTTATCAGAGGAGGAGGGATTGCGAAGAATGCGAAGGCGGACGAAGGGAATCATGTCCGGAAACTACTTCTTGCGCCTCTTGCGACGGACGAGGATCGGGTCGGCGGAGGGTGCGGCGGAGGGTATTTTAGTCATTAATTATTTGGAGTGACATTTTTACAAATTAATGAAGTTTGGAGTGGCATTTTGACAATTTCAAAGTTTGAAGTGACATTTTCACAATTTTCCCAAATTAATAATCGTCCGTGAATCTAAACAGACATGCGAATTTCGACGCAAATTGAACAATCCAGACTGAACATCGAATCAAATTCGACCCGATGCCCATTTAATAGTGTATATCGTTTGAGATAACCAAACTTTTCTATTTAATTATCTCAAAACTAGTGTCAAAACTTTTTTACGATGTCTATTTAGGTACACAAAGTATTATTAATCAGTGTTATCAGAATCGGACCGTACTGATGGTTTAACCGAATAAAATTGGATCCCGGAGGCTATACCGATTCGGTTGGCTAAGGAGATCGAAAATGTAAATGAACCTATCAAAACCGAGTTAATTAACTGATTTATTTAAAAAACAACAAATCGTTCAGGGAAAACAAACGAGTTTTTAACACATCCTGACTTTACATTCTCGATTCTATTTTTATCCAGATTTTTCATTATTTTTTCAATCTCTTTCTCATCTCTCTCGAAATAGATTGAACATTTATCAAATTTATGTGGGGAGAAATTGTGTTGGTTTTTTTCCCTTTTTTTTCAAATTTCTCTCATGTGCAGTAATAAAAATAGCTTAATATTCTTCGAGCAAGAGAAGCCTATCCTCCTCATCTTCTAGTCATAAGAATTCATAGACAAAAGTAAATATGGTAACATTTCATAGATTAAAGGCACTTTTAAGGATAATATTTGATCCCACTAGTATAATAGTTGAATGTCCTAAATGTATTCGACAAAAATCTCAAATCAAAATTTCAATGAAGTTTTGTGAAATAATGAGTTTCCTTTGACATTTTATTGAAATCAAATGGCCTCAGGGTTTTCTTTTGCAGTTCCAATATTATTATCTTTAAATTTTCTAAGTTTTTTTTTTTTTTTTTTGCAAAAAAGAACTTATCCATTCATGTTATCATAACCTATGGCTAAAATTATCCTTAACTATCACAAAGAAAAACATAATTAGTCTTATTATTGCAGTTATTCTTCACATATGTTCTCAAACATGCACAATACCGAATGAGAGAAAGTCGGATTAATTTTTTATGATTTTATACAAGCTAAGCAAAGAGAACCTGTGAATTTCTGAACACCACTCCTGAATAGAATTTATAAAAGTTGTCGTTTGAAAAAAAAAATAATGCTTGTATGTGTAATTCAAAATAGACAAATCTCAACTATTATGCATGAATTCTTAATTACAATTCAAATATATGTAAGTCTTTAAGTTGTGTATGTTAAAAACTCGCAGTTGAACTAGTGGGTCATCTAACTAGTGAATTGTTGATCCGAAACTTTACCGGTTCGACATCTGATCTGGTTATGATAATATTGGTATTAATAGGGAATGAGTTGCTTGAGATGCGTGCTTTGAAAATATGAACGATTTGGATTTTTCAGAAATTAACTCAAGTTTTTCAATAAAGAGAAATCAACTCACCCCGTTGGACCCCTTGGCTCCCTAATTTACTAATTTTAAGTAGTTTGTTAAGAAATAAATAGAAATATTTTAAGGATACTGAATTATTTATGACAACCATGCACTTGTCAAGCGCGCGTTTGTATTATGCGAACCTAATTAATCAATTGGGGTGGTTACGTGGTTGCATCGGGTACATTGGTTGCCTCTACACGGGTGCATCAGTATATTAAATTTAGTTGTCATATTTATTCTAGGACCCCTGGTACTTTTAAAAACCCTTCTTCCAATAGTTTGACCTAATCCCTTACTTTATTTTGCACATGGGAGTACATGATTGAAGTCATATTTTTATTTGGGCGGTTAGAAATTAAGCTAGATAAGATCATAGATAGGTTAACTGAAATAAATAATTTAATATGTTATTGTGTATATATGTATATATAGCATATTATATATAGTTGTCTAACTGAAATAGGTTCACCAATCATTGTCTTAGTAAACTAGAAAAATTCTACTTTTTTATCCAACAATTTAAAAGGTTTTGACTTGATGCCTTGATAGAATTTATTCCAATATTGTTGGTTAATTTTTCCTTTTCAATACCTATCAAAACAAAATTTTAATGAAAATAGTAATAGATATAGACATCAAGTGCCAACTACTCTTGCCAAAACAATGGATGAGTGGACCTCATTCAATTAATTACTTTCTCTAATTAAACTTTAGTTATACAAACCATTAATAATTTGTTTCCACTAATAATAACAATTATTTAAAAAAATGCCACTATATGTCTTCTGCATTATTCATCAAAACATTATTAATGCATATGGCATGGCCTACATCTATATATATCACATAAATAGGATTTTCCTTCCACCATAACCCCTCTCCAACACATACATAACCACAAACAAAGAGAGAACCAGGAACTAAGATGGATGAACTGCTGGAGTCAGCCAGGTCGGGCGACCCGGCCAACCAAGCGGCCGTCATGCAGCAAATCGACCAGTTCCTAGCAAAATGGCACGTGTCAGGCAAAGAGTTGTCGGTCGATGAATCAATCTCACTTGTCCAACTATGCACCGACCTACTTAAAGATGCTGACCCGAGCATCTCCCGAGGGGCGCTCGATGCGCTGTCTTTTGTCATGGCATTGTTGGCTGGTGGTGCCGACCAGAGACTCATGGCTCGGCTTGACGGGATGACACCGGTGGTGCTGGAGAGACTTGGAGATGAGAGCCACCATGTCAGGGAAGCCTCTAGAAGATTTCTCGTCTCTCTCATGGAGGTATATATATATGTATGAAATTAATGTTAAATAACTTGGAGCATTAGTTCTGCCAGAAAATTAGGATAAACATTTTAATGCTGCAAGTATCGGAGCATTCCAGTTTTTCATATTAGTGCGCAATTGTGCATAATTGGATTTTTGATGATTATGCGTCAAAGTTTCAAAATAGTATATATCTCACATTTCACATCCCTGTGTATTAAATTATATATTCTGTTGAGTATTTGCAACTTATTACAAAATATGTTAGTTACTGAGGGATGTAATTAATGTACCAACCGATTTTGTTGTCTCTTAACAATTGCATATTCAATTCTCAAAGCAATAATTTCTTAGGGTATGTATTATCTTCCTTTTAAATGTTAATTTAATAATATTGTTTTATACTTATAAAATATAAAGCTATCAAATTTCCATTCGCGCATGTAAAATATTGTTTGAGCATTTGGGCTTAAATTTAATAGACATAGGGAGCATATATATTGAAACAACATAAATTGCTATCTTATGCGTATATATACACAGAAAGTAAAAAATATCGTATCTGTTTCTTCCTCTATTTTAGTACTAAACATTTGATATACAAATTACTTTGTGAAGGCATAAAAGAAAAAATAAAAACCATTTGAATTTAGAAACTACTAGGGTGTTATTAGTCACTAACATAAAGGCTCCATGCAAATTTAGCAAGAATTTTGTGGCTATTTATCAATTGTCAGTGATTTAATGGCACTTATCACCTTCAAATTTTAAGATATATAGCATATGTAATATCTTACTCATTTTGATTTAATGGTACTAATTTTTTTTTACCATGAAGTAAAATCTTAACATATTGGATAAAAAGGAGGGAACGACAATTAATTAATTAATTAAACAACACTTAATTCAATGCAATTATAAAACTGTGATTGTGTCTTTTAGGTAGGAGATATAGGTTTGAAATCTAGTGTGGAGAACTTGAAAACTTTAATTCTCATCTCATACTGAAAAAACGGTTCAACATGAAAATTATTCCTCATGGTACATAATTAGATTATTATGTTGAAAACAGTACACTACAACTTGCATATTAATTAGCCTGCAGTTTTAATTAAAAATATTGACGGTCTTAATATATAATTATATAGGAAATATATGAACAATCAAGTACTGCTCAATCATATTAATTAATTATCCTAGAGAGAAGCTAACAAGTAATAGAAAATATTATTTTAGATGGGTTTTCATGAGGCCATGGATCCTTCCCTTTTATTATTTTAACAAAAAGGGGCTGTTCGGATTCCCACGTATCCTTTTGAAAGGGGATGTTCGAACTTCGAAGTACTTAGAATGATGTCAGTTAATGCAACAAGGAAGAATATAAAGTACTTAAATAATTATTAAAAATAAAGAGCTCTAATAATAACAGGAAGAAACAGGGACCAAATCAGAAAAGGTTACATTCTTCTCCTCTTCCTTTTATGGGGATCCGCATCTGCTGCGATTCTCCGCTCATAAACAGTGCCATGCGATTTCTGCTTTTTTTAATTCAACGTTAAATTATTTCGAGATTCGTATAAGAAAAAATCAGCTGTTTTGAGATACGTGCACAAAATTATTGGACGGTCAGATTTGAAAAGCAGAGATTTTAGAGTTACTGTTCACCCTTCTTTTTTTGCGTTTATGGGTTACACTGTGTAAGGATGACGTCATATGCTCATTGGCACAACGCAGCGGAACCGAATCCTCTGCCCCCTGGGGGGCAGGATTTTCCTACCCCTGAGTTGCTGACATGTGGGCCCGCAGCAAAACTAAAACTAATACTTAAATGTTTAAACCCGTCTGGACCCACGTGTCATCCGCACTGGGGACAGGAAAATCCTGCCTCCCGAAGGGCAGGTGATCTCCTTCCCAACGCAGCGGATGTCGTGTGGATTGCAACTTTTTTCTTCGGAAAACTGAATTGGGTTTTGTCCAAAGACGTTGAACAAATTTTATACAAAGTCAGATATACACCGTCCGATGTGTGTTGGAATCATATCCTCTCGGAGTTTTTACCTGCAGAGCTGTGCGGTTTTTTTAATTTGACCGTTCGTTTTTTATCGGACGGACCAAATAAGATTATGGCACGAATCTCAAAACAAAATTAATATTGCTCCTCTATCATCTCGACTACTCACCGGCTAAGATTAAATCTGGACCGTCCGATCAACTCCGCACAGCTCCGCAGAGGATACTGGTCCGATGTGTGTTAGGCTTCATGCAAACGATTTAAAACTGAATAAATATTAACGGTCCTGTGAATCTAAACCGTTCGTATAAATTTTGACGCTGATCGAATGGTTTAGGCTCGGCTTTGGCCTTTGGATATGTCCAAAGTATTTTAGACAATAAAACACCCGGAAAACAAAAAAGGACCTAAATGAATAAATTTCAATTTCAAAAGCATTTCAACATTTCGTACCTTCCCCTATCTTTCGGAAGTTTTTCAAATTCCATTCTGAATTCCTGCGCTTCTGCTAGCCATCCAATTTTATCTTCTACCTCTCGAATTTTCTTTGTTCAGAGTGAACTTACAAAATTCGGGAAGGTTTAATGGCGCCTCTGAGCTCAATTAATGGCGACCGGTGCGACAAAAGGAAAGAGAAACGAATGGAACTGTGCACGACTAATGTATCGTTTCGTTCTTCTTCTTTAATATACCTTTTATGCTTGTATACAGACAAGAATGCTGATTTTGAATTTTAGCCCCTTGGAATAATATTTTGGGACGGTAAACTACGGAATATTTTTTTCTTAAACTATGTTTTATAGTTTATTAGTTACCCTTGTTCATCTTTATCTTTCTTTTTGCTTAGGTTTTCGCAAATGATCCTCCCGTGGTTATTCTAATTCAATTTTGTTATCAGGTTTTTGTTTGTTTAGATGATGAAATAAGCATAGCATGTCAAGGAGGAGCAAATGTGCAAGTAAAATAAAGTCTTTACAAGGGCTTAAGCCCGGCATTTCTGTTTAGAAGTTTAGAAGTCCAAATCCCTATGACCAGAAAATGCCAATATAATATATTCCCAAATAGAATAAAACAAAAAAAAAGTAAATTTAATGGTTTTGCAGTTAGATTCTTGACTTTGTGATATTTGCAACTTAGTCCATTAACTTATGCGTTGTGCATGAATTAACCCAACATGTGTTGTCTTATTTTTCAGTGTAGTTTTCTAACCAAATGACATACAAAAAATCAATAGTTTGTTAGAAATTACTCAACTTTTTACATAATCAATGGCAGATGAAAGAGAAGAATGCGAGAGCAGAGAGAGAGAAACGAGATGCAAGGGATTTGGTACCAGATTTAAATCTAAGACCTATTGTTACCACAACTAGAGAGGTAAAAGGTTCCGGTATCAACACAAAGATCAGCCCTATTGCAAAGGTGTCAAGTCCGAAAAAGACTTCAATAATTTCTGGTTAGTTTCTTATTTTACTTGCATTTTTTTTTTGTTTTTGAGAAATTATGGGAAGATTGTAGAACATTTTAATTGGACTTTTATGTTTCTATGAAACCAAATAAAAATATATTTTGAAGTAAATGAAACTATTTCGGTGACATGTACTACAGTGTTGGTATTAACATGAAGTAAATGCATCTGGTATTAACATGATCTTTTCCATTTTCTTTTTTTTATAGTCTTGTTTCTTTTATCTTGTGGTGGACTGAGGTTTCATGCTGGCATAAGGTCTAATATGGAGAAACTGTAATGACATTTTAGATATATTTTATGGATGAAACAACTTCATGGGTCCCCCATTTATCAAGAAATTACAGACAAGCCTTTCCTTTTATCTTTGCCCAGACTACAGTTTAGTTAAATCCCCCTTTATAGTTTAAGTTCTAAAGCTCTTGATTGTTCACTGTATAAGAGTATTGTTAAGGAACACATCACGAATAGATATAATTAAACAAAAAAAAATTATTTGATTTTCTCGACCCATCATATCTACTTTAAATGACAAATCTGTTTTAGAGCCTACTCCTGTCATGTCAGAAGGCTCAGTTTTTGTTTAATGTCTCACAAGTTATGTTAAATACCAACTAGCATGCATGTTCAATAATAAGTACTTTTCTGTAATTTGTGGATATTATATGTAGCTACTTGCATTCATTCTTGCTCTCTTTTTTTAACCAGGCCAGAGTGAAAATGCAAGCAATGTTAGAGTTGAGGTGATAAAAGTAAACTCGGATAAGGAATTGGTACGAGAAATAGAACGAATAGCCTTTAACATGGCACCGGATAAAGAATGGTCTATTCGCACGGCTGCTATGCAACGGCTGGAAGGAATTGTTCTTGGAGGTATGCTAACTTTTTCAGAAGAAAAAAAAATTAAAAACTGCTATATGTAGGATACTGATACTGGTACAAGGTAGATTTATCAGTTACTGGTTCTTTCTGTTTGGTACTGCAAAGTATAGAATGTTGATCAATTCCACTACAAATTGTAAAGAAAACTAAAATGACACTGGTAGAGTTAGATGGTGGTCCCACCAAATTTTCTCAAATAGCAACTAAGCTACGTAGCTAAGCACTGATTTTCTTTTATTTTGCATCAATTAATTCATGAAATGATGCCTCACATTTGCATCAGCTTCACTCAATATAGTCTTGCACTGAGAAAAACATTGAAAGAAAAATTGATAACCAACAAGTCCGGGTACATATAATACTAATGTATGCAAGAAATTGTTTTGCAGGTGCTACACGGTATAAATCATTTCCTGGGCTTTTAAAACATCTTGTCACACCATTTATTACACAGCTGCTTGATAGACGATCCAGTGTGGTCAAACAGGTTTCTATTTTGTATTTTACTTTTACGTGGTCATTAACAGCTCTAGGTCTAAATGTTGGATTTATTTGGCATGCAACATTTTAAGCTTCAATTAAGCTCTTAAGTCTCCTCAATCATATTTCAAAATAACAAAAGGCTGCAAAGAATAGATAGATAATTTTTGTTAGTTTAGGCAAACTCCTAGTTTTTTGTTATGTGTTTACAATAATTGGTTATTTCACCATCTGAATACAGTATAATTTTGTAAGTTGTTACACTTTTAATTTTAATATGGTACAACTTTTTTTTGTTTCAGGTGTGCCACCTATTGTGTCTCTTCTCGAAAGAAATGTCACGTGAATTCGAGGCTTGTGCTGAATTACTTATCCCAGTAAGTTTTTCTCTCCCTCAATTTTTGCAAGTTATACCGAGAATATGACTACATTTGTAAATAACAACAAACACTTGTCATAACTTTAAACTAAAACTCAGGACACCTTGGATTGTATTTGTATGCATGTAACCCTAACAATAAAAAATTGTTAAGTGAAAGGAGATGAAATTATCCCTAGCATTTCCTCAAACTCATTACCAGTCATTCAAGTCGAAAACAACCGACTAAGAAAGGTGAAAAGATTTTTTGTTTAGTCTTGTTGCTATAACTGATCAAGACCAGTATCTAAGATCAAGTAAGTATCTGGCCTCATGGATACCTCAGCCAATCTCACTATTTCCTCCTCACCGAAGAAATGTTTATAGTTAAATTGTTTAATAATCCGAAAAATATTAGTTGCCTAATATAATAAAATCAAAGCTGAACAAAAGTTGTCTGATTTGCATAAGCAACCCTGTCCTTAAAAGACAAACTTCTCATGAATACATATTTCAGGTTCTGTTCAAACTTGTTGTCATCACAATTCAAGTGATCGCAGACTCAGCCGACAATTGTATAAAGACGGTATTAAGCTATATTATTTATTCAATAATTTGTTTTTTAAGCTTTTGTGTTGCCTTGCAAGTTTATTTATTTAACCAGTATGCTTCTACAGATTTTAGGCAATTGTAAGGTTGCTCGTGTTATTCCTCGAATTATTGATTCTGCAAAGAATGACAGAAGTGCTGTTCTTCGTGCCAGGTATGATAATAGTAAAATAGAGTCATACAAGTGTGTACGACTTCATCAGAAAATGCAAAAATTATTGTTTACTCATTCCCAGTTACTCAAAATGTACCAAAAACAACCCATTTTCCCACTATCCTTCATTGTGTAATGTGAAAAACAAGAATGGTAGCTTCAGTCTTTTGTTCTCTATCTATTGAAGAAAGGAGAATTATATTGGTGATATCGCAATATTTTCAAGACATTATCTGAATTTTCTTTTGTTTCAGGGGTGCACATTGTAATTTACTGTTGTCTTGGGTTATACACATGAAATTGTTACTAATTACTAATTAGTGAACTTAACTATTATTTTTTTATTTTTTTTCTTGTATGTGCTCTAATACTTTCTTTTCATATAATTTCTTTTAAGGTGCTGTGAGTATGCATTTTTGATGTTAGAGAATTGGGCTGATTCGCCTGAAGTACAAAAATCAGCAGATCTTTATGAAGATCTTATAAAATGTTGCATAGAAGATGCTACAAGTGAGGTAATGCCATCTAAAAGAAAAATACATAATTTATCATTAAACGCCCAAAGTTTTTACATATAAATCATGACATGAACCTCACCAAGACAAAAAAAAAATTAATAAAAACAAACAAGACCCCCCACTAATATGAAAGTCGAAAGTCCCCTTTATTACAAAGTTTAAAAGAAACAAAAAAAAAGAAAAGAAAAAAATATAATGGAAAGGACGTATCATTGGTACCCAAAAATATTTGTGAAGTCCCATCTATTCCAAGAGTAATACAACTAGTACCTAGCTGAACCCCTGCGCTTGTTGGTATTGATCTTAAGTGGTATTGGACTGGGAAATATGTTGTTACTGAGCCTGAACAACAGTACCAATACCATATTGGTACCAATCTAGGATGGTACTATCTAACGAGTACATCTTGGTTTACGGCCTGACTGTTTCAGTAACTTTTTAAATGTATCCTTTAATATTACTATTTATTTCCATTATTTTACAGCGTTCATGCTTTAATTTCTGAAGTTCAAATTTTTTTTAGGTCCGTTCAACTGCAAGGGCTTGTTACCGGCTTTTCACCAAGACCTGGCCTGATCGGTCACTTCGCCTCTTCGAATCTTTTGATCCAGCCCGACAAAAGGTACAATTACAAAACCTTTTACTGTAGAAAAGTATTTCTTTTTTGGACCTAAGGTATAGGCCCCACTAGAGGTCACAGAATGTCAGAAACCAGTCCAATGATGTGATTAGCCTCAGTTACCAAAGTCAGCTTATGTCGCGGAAAAAGAACTAAACAAACCAAAAGAAAGACAAAAATAAATTAATTAGTCAGGTATTGTAATTCATGCTGTCAGAATGCCGCCCTAATATGATTGTTAAACTCATAGGCAATAAATGATGAAGAAGGGGATTTGCAAAAGAAACCAATTCCTTCATTGGACGAAACTTCTAAGTTCGGAGTTCAAAACTCAATTTCATACTCAAATGGAAACGAGAATCATGATATTCCTCTAGACAAAGGACAATGCGAGGTATGGATCTAATTATTGTTCCTAAGAGGCAATTCCCTTTCTATTTTGTGCCATTTGCAAATTGGATGAAAATTTTGCCTTTCCAAATAACCCAAATATGTATTGCACTCTTAGCAAACATCTTGAGTTATATGGAGGTAACACTCTGCTATAAAATATTTGGTCTGAGAAGCAAAATAATGACCAAACTACCCATGAAAGAGTGAAAGTCCTCGTTTGCATCCAACTTCAAGCCTAACTCACAAGAGGGACAAAATTCTAAATCTATGACCAAATAAAGTTTTATGATACCAGTACAATGACTACACAAAGGCTTTGGATGTTTGTCAGAAATTTAAGAAATATTGGTCTTATTTGCACAAACAATTGGGTATAACTTAAAAAAAAAACTGAATACAACCAAAATTCTATATTTCTCCAGGTCATTGATGATAGAGAAGGAGACTTCAAAGATTTTCAATCAGTCACTAAGAGCCATGATATTGTAGGGGTAGAGAAATGTGAGGTTAATTTTCCTAGTAAGGATTCATATTTTCCAGAGAAAAAGCTATCATTAAATGAAATAAAAATGGAGGATGATAAAGAACACGAAGAAGAGAAAGAAGAAAAGGAAAAAGAAGAGAAGGAAAAAGAAGAAAAAGAAGAGGAAGAAAAAGGAGGAGTTGTTGTTCCATCAGAATTGCAAGAGTTGCCTCCTCTCTGCTCAGAGAACCTAGACTTAGGTATGTACAGATAGGAGTAAATTTTTTTCAATTCTCAAATCGTATTAAATTAGATTTCCGAGAGTATATCATAAATAACAAAAGGAAATTTTCTGAAAAACTTGTTACATCATCACAGTAAGTTACCCAAAAGAGAGTTCCTTTAGTGAGAAGACCTTTTGTAACTTATTACTGATAACTACGTTATATTTATTTGAAAACAACAATTCCCTTTCATTTTGAATCAAGGAGATCTCCATATTCTTCTTTTTAGCAAAAAGATATCTCTATTCACTGCTATAACAGTTTTGTACCAAACTACCGGGTCAGGTACCATAAGAACTATGTGGTACTATAAAGTACACCGCTTTATCTTCTTTTTCTTTTACCTTTTTTGAGGGAAGTAACATGTTGTCATTCTTTATTACTTGTATCTTTCCTCTTAACTTTTTCTCCTTTTTCTTGATCAGTTACAGGATTTAATCCGCCATTATCTTGTGATCCTCAGACTCAACCTCACGTAGATCCAATCCTTTCTTCACAAAACTCAGCAGTATATGACAAAAGTATCATCTCCATAGGTCACCAGAAAATGACAGATTTACCCCTGTCCAACCCGACTCCCACTGAATCAAAACCTAATTCAAGAAACTCAGACGAGACATGCTCCAACTATGTACCAAATTTCCAAAGGCCCCTTTTGAGAAAACAAATGACAAATTGGTTTCTGGCCAAGGACAAAAATGAAAACATCGAAAACACCCCCACCCAATTCAAACTAGGAGAAATGCCAGGATATGCCGATGTACCATCCTCTCTTACGGAGGCTTTGACCGAAGGATTAAACCCTAAATCGGACTGGATCATGCGTGTTTTTGTGTTTAATTTTTTGAAATCATTATTGAATCATGGGCCAAAAGGATTGCAAGAAGTATTGCAAAATTTCGACAAGGTGATGAAATTATTTTTTCTACATCTAGATGATCCGCATTACAAGGTGGCCCATGCCTCGCTCACCACACTAAAAGAAATGATTCCCAAGTTCAAAAAACAAACAGAGCACTATCTAGAGAGGATTCTACCACGGGTGTTTTTAAGATTCCACGACCCAAAGGAGTCCATCAGGAAAAATGCATCAGAAATTTTGCAGATAATTTCTGAAAATTACGGAATAGATTCCATTCTCCCTGGGCTTCTGAGGTCTTTGGATGAACAGAAGGCGCCAAGAGCAAAATTGGCAATTATCGAATATGCCAAAGGGAATTTCGAAAAATGCACTGTAAACACAGAAAATTACCTCAGTAGCACTAACAGTTTTATCAAATTATGGCTTGGGAAACTGGTAATATTGTTCAAAGACAAGAACACTAGGTTGAAAGAGGCTGCCCTGGTTGGTATTTTAACCATTTATAGCAACTTTGATGCCGGATCTGTATTAGGGTTCTTGACTGGTTTGTCAGTTGAAGAACAAAAACCAGTTAGGCTGGCACTGAAGCAGCGTAACCCTAGAATAGATGTTGATTTGGTAAATTTCATGCAAGCCAAGAAGCAGAGGCCACGGTATGCACCTTCCATGGACCGTTATGGTGTGATCGAGCCGGCATTCAATTTGCATCCTAAATTTAAGTTCAGATCGGTGGATTTTGGGTCTAGATCGAGTTCTCACATGCAAGAAAATTATGACGGGCTTAAAGGAAAGTTTCAAAAATTTGCAAGTGTCTCAAGTCCAATGCATGAGAAATCAGGGTATGCAGCGAATTGTCACCAGCCAGATGAAGAAAGGAGTATTAATCAAATCCTTAACCAGGTATGTGAAGTATATTTTCTATTGACTAAAAGTATTTCTGTACCATGGCAGCAGAGCCTGATTATATTCTACTAGCATATACCCCAGTTATTGGGTAAGGGATGGGAAAATCCAGTTATTGTTGGAATGTTATGTTAATAACTTAATATTTTGCTAGATTCAGGACACTTCAACAATAATATCCTTAATTAAAATACTTTATAATTTGTGCTGCAGGTGTGCACTGGGAATAGTAGGAACTCAAATTTGACCAAGCTAGAAGCAATCCATCAACTCATTGAAATTTCAAAACACAAAGAGAACTCGGTGTGGTTTAAGGTTAGTTTAATTTAGGATTACTAAGTACTTAACTGACTATTAGAGTATCATATATATTTTTGTATTCGAAAAACCTAGAAAAAGTAAATAATTAAAGAGAATAAATTAATCAGCTCTATATCAGTAGCTGGTGCAGGCGTTTATTTTCTGATGATTTCCATTGAATTATTTTGCTTATTTACCTTTTTATTTTACATGCATTGTAGCATTCACACCAAATTTCAATTGCACTATTTGAGATGATAGACGATGCTGATCCCTCAGTTAGAGAACTCTCTCTATCTTTACTTGTTGAAATGCTTGATAAACAGGTACAATTATACATCTCGAGTATGCTCTAAAATTTTCTAAAATCAATGCAATATTATTATTCCTGAGAAGTAAAATTGTTGTGTTTGTTATTCCAGAGAGACTCAATGGAGGAACATCTTGAGGTGCTTATCATGAAACTGCTCCATGCAACCAAGGACCCTGACATGACGGTAAATAACTTCTACATGTTTGCAACATCACTTTTTTGTTGATTTAATTCCATTTCTTATGCATATCTTTTTCCTTTTTTTTTTTTTTTTCTGTGTGTAGATTGTAAATCAGGCTCAGAGATGCTTAAACGTGGTGACATCACAATACAAACCATTGAGATGCCTTGCGGTATGAAAATTTGACAGTTTATTTTATTTTATTTTGTAGTTTTTTAGATCTTTCAATATCTCTAATTTTTTTTTATATTTGCTTTTATATTACTGTAGGCTACAAGGCCATTATTGGTATGTGAGGATGAGAAGCTCCTTATCGTCTGCACCAATAGCTTGGCTAAGGTAACCTCTACATGTTATAAATAAGAAACTTTGATTTCATTCCATGATATTTTTTACAAGATTGTAGAAACCATAACAATTTTAGAAGTTAAATAACACTGTTCTTAATCGTCCAGTTTACTATTACGTATTGGTAGCTGTCAATGCCTTGGATGTATTTATTTCTCTTATGCTAAGACACCTTGTTTTTAACTTAATTAGCTTACCTTACTTCGATTGGTCATGAAATGAAATAGAAGGAAAATATGAACAAAATAAGGGCAAACAAGAATACAATATAACAATTTGATCAAATGGCAGGCAAACTAGTAGCTGTTATTGTTACAGTGCTCTTTGTGCATTAACATCAAATTTTACTTCTATGCTCTGTCATCATTATTCATTAATTATTTTTAAATGATTTTTCAGATCATATGTCGATTTTCCCAAGAGGACTTGATGGCTCAATTACTATCCTTCGTACCTTCCCTTCTAGATTTGACCGGAAATCGGAGCCCCTACGTCAGAAAGGTTTGATTCCTCTACCATGGCTGAAACCTAGTCAGAATGCTTCTATGTCATACTTCTCACTTAAGTGTGCCACACTGAAAACCTCATAGTGCAATATATTAACATATTACGGCCTAATTAGGAAACTAATTACTGGTTTTGATTACTGCAGACAGCGTTGTTGTGCCTTGTGGAAATTTATGTTAAGCTTGGGAAGCCATTCTTGCCGTATCTGGAAAGGCTCGATCCTACGCAGCTCCGACTTGTTACTACTTACGCATCTCGCCTTTCTCACCCAGAACTGATGGCCCATTAGATTTTACCACTGTAAAATCAATTTCAGTGATTTTGTTCTATTCAACCCCCCCCCCCCCCAACACACACACACACAAACCCCGGCAACAACTTAGAAGAAAGTAAAGGAAATAAAGGCTATTTATCGAACAGACAAGTGGCTCCTTTTTAAATTAATGTATATTTTTCATTGTTATGTTATTTATTTTAACCCCGAATCCTCTGTACATTAACGATACCGTTGCTCACAGATTAGTGAAGTACATTTTGTGTAAATCATATGAGCATTTAATACTTGTTTGCCCTTCTATTTTCAATTTAGTTTTTAACGGGCTTTTGACCAGAAAAAAACTGAAACAGTATATGTTTAATACTTGTGTCAAGGACTTGCTGTAAGCATCCAAGCAAAAGAATCAAACCCAAACAAAAATATACCTTCGCTAAATTATAAGTTTTTTAATTGAATCAAGACTCCAACAATCACTTATGAGACAAAATGGAAGATGAGAGATTGCAAGATTTTTCTTGAAACTTCTTCCTTGATCAACAAAACATTGTACAAGATGTACAAGCACAAGACTTCTTGAGGGCAAACCTGACATTTCATGTGTTTACTTGGGTGGTGTGAAATCAAGGGAGTATTTGTAAGAAGCTTCTCCTCACATGCTAGCAATAATTTCTGTAGCTATCTTGTATGAGAGCAATAATTTATGTGCGTGTTGCTTTAATATCCGTGCACACGGATCTTAAAACGGATCGGACAGTTATGGAACCCATCGGACCCAAACTGCTCTCATCTTGTATTCAAAGAGAAATCCTTCACTTTGAAACTTCTAAAATGTGGACATCACCTCTTTTTAAAGTAGGATATATGAAATAAGAGTGAGTTTATGGTACTATGCATATCATGATTTAGTCCGTAATACGGTTTAATATTTTCTTTTTTTAAATCTTAATGGTCGATCCGAACCGTTCAACATGATTTCCATATGAATATGTACTTGCAGACCGAATTTTATATTTTTTTGGAATTTTTTTACTATTTTTTAAGGTAGGTAGAAAATCACTGTTTTTGGATGGTCCAGAATTTTCAGATCAAGTGATTTTCTACCTACCTTAAAAAATAGTAAAAAAATTCCAAAAAATATAAAATTTGGTCTGCAAGTACATATTCATATGAAAATCATGTTTAACGGTTCGGATCGACCATTAAGATTTTGAAAAAGAAAATATTGAACCGTATTACAGATCAACCCGTGATATGCATAGTACCATAGACTCACTCTATGAAATAATATTATTTATCATTTCAAATTTTAGAATTACCTGAGCTTCATTGTTGGACTTACATTTTTAATTGTTTCACATATCAATACAAACAATTATATGTATAGTGATGTCAGAATGTAAAAATAGAACACTTGAAGACTCTTTCTAGGTCCAAATCTCTTGCCAATCAAACTTTCTCTGAATGTGGCCCTTTGTTGCGATTCTGCTTCGCAATCTCCTTCTCAAGAAAATCCAAAATGTTATCAGTTATATGATTTGGAGACAAACCTGACAGCAGCATTTTTCTGAGATACTTATATGCCTCTTTTACCCTTCCTGCCTTAGCATTCACTTCAATTAACGTATTAAATGTAACCACATCAGGATTCACACCCCTTGTCACCATTTGTTCAAACAATTTATCTGCTTCTTCAGCTTGCCCACCCTTCCCCAATGCATTAATCAATGTGTTATACATAACAATGTCGAGATAACCACCTTCTTTTGATAATTGTTCAAGTACAGAACTAGCCACCTTAGCCTCGCCAAGCTTGCCTAAACCTTGAATAATTACATTATAAGTTGCAATATCTCTTGGGCATAGTTTCTCACCCATCTCATGTAGCACAGCCCATGCCTCTCTTAGGTATCCCTTTTTCACAAAGGAACTCATGAAAGAGTTGTATGTGTAGCTATTGGCCCCTTCCTCTCTCTGCAAAGTGGCAAATAATTCGAATAATTTACAAGCAATGGTCAACTTCCCTTTTGATAAAAATATCGACAGATAGGTATTGACCATGTCTACATCAAAAGTTTTATCCCCTGATCCATGAACTCTTTTACTTCTCTCAATCTGGAAAACACTCTCAAAGTTGTCAATAGAATCTGCATGTTGTGCAAGTTTGTCCAAATATGGCGAGGGAGACCATTCATCCTTTACCTCCTCTTGATCTAAGGATGCACCACCTATATCTTGACCAATTTTGAGTCTTATTAGATTATATACATCATCAAAACTACCCGAAAAGGGAAACAATGGTGTATAATCTTTCCCTTTATCCGGAGGGTTTCTCATGGCCACCTCCATGCTCTCCTTCCACCGATTGACGCTCAGCACAACTGAACTGTATCTCGCATTTTTCATCAATCTTTCAACCAAGTCTAATCTCTTACTCTTGTGAAACCCAATCAGTAAGCTGGAAACCGTGACCAAATCCACAATAAATCCTCTCTCATCCATTTCTTTCACCAATTCAAGGGCCTCCTCGACTTGACCTTCTTTACATAGTTCTGTAATTACAATGCTATAGCTAATTCCATCAACAAAAGTCCCTTTCTTTTTCTTTAATTCACAAAACAGTACGAATCCAGCAACCAGACGGCCATTTTTGAAAAGGCCGTGTATTAAAGTGTTAAAAGAATATGTCGAAGCAGGAATTCCTTCATAAACCATCTTCTCAAATAACTTACACGCCTCATCAAGCTTGCGTGCCTTGAGT
Source organism: Carex cristatella (assembly GCA_024447775.1). Lineage (NCBI taxonomy): Eukaryota > Viridiplantae > Streptophyta > Magnoliopsida > Poales > Cyperaceae > Carex > Carex cristatella. The sequence goes on from JAJHPF010000007.1 coordinate 531,546, forward strand.
AGCCCATCTAGCAAATAGTTATATACTAGGGTATCACCACGAATGCCACTTGTTTTCATTTCATCAAACAGCTTAAGTGCGTCATTAATCCGGCAGGTTTTACAACATCCTTGGATCAGGGGGCGATACGTGTATACATCGGGCTCATGGCCAGATGCCTTTATGTCATGGAAGACAGTGAGGGCATTTTCGACCTTTCCATAGAGGCACAGGGCACGAAGTAGGGAGTTGTAGGTGCAGAGATCAGGGCAGACTGGTGGGTCAGAGGTCTTCATCTTTCGAAAGAGAGAAAGAGATAATGGTAAGAATTGGGGTCCAAAGCTTGAGAAGGCATTGATGCATATATTGTATGTGAAGGTAGAGAAGGTGAGGTTTCTTTGAGAAAGTTTGTGAAATACATCAAGGAAATACTGAACGGAGTTGGAGCGGGAGAGAGCTAAAAGAAGGTGATTAGAAGCACGGAGTGATGGAAGGGCATCTGGGGAAGAGAGAAGGAGAAGGCGAAAGAGGGATAGTGCGAGAGGGAGGTGAGGGTTGGAAGTGGAGAGGGAGGAGAGGATTAGGGAAGAGATAGAGGATGCAGAAAGAGGGGAAGGGAATGCAGGCGAAGAGGAAGAGAGGAGAGATAAGGCGTCGTGGAATCGGGAGGAGCGAATGAGAGAGTTGAGGAGAGAGAGGAAGGTGGAAGGGGGGAGGGACGAAGGGGAAGAGAGGAGATGGGAGAGAAGAGGTTCTGGGACTGGACGATTCCGGGGGAGGAAAGAAATGGAGGGGAAGGGAAGGGAACTAGTACTAGTAGTAGTACTAGGCTTGGGCTTGGAGAGAGCGGCGGTGAGGAGAAGGTTGGAGAGAGGAGAGGTGGAGGTGGAGAAGAGGAGATTGCACTGAGTTGCTGCTCCTGAGCGGACCCCCCCAATGCCAAGCTTAGATTGCATTTCACAACCTGCAGAGATTAGTCGTAGTCGTTCTAGGAAAGGATTTAGTACTGGGGGTGCAAACGGATTGGATACGGATCTAAAATCATATTTCTTTTATTTTTTTTTATTTTTTTTGGATATGGATAAGGATCGGATATTAGATGGATACATGCGGATACAGATTGGATATCAGATATCCGTAAATATATACATAAATATTTTCATAATATACATTATACTATTCGGATATGAATAATTAAAATTCAAAATCATACGTATCCGTAACCACACGGATATTTGGATATCCGTATCCACACGGATATTCGGATATCCGTATCCACACGGATATTCGGATATCCGTATTAAATTTTCAGATACGGATCCAGATACGGTCGGATATTATCCGATTTGTTTGCACCCCTAATTCAGGGTGAAGAAAACTGAGGTCCCAGCCAGGATTCTCAAAACTTTTTTTTTCTATTTTAGTTTTGTTTGGTAAATCTTGTCGGCGAAGGAATGAAGGATTAAGTATGGTTAAACGTTACTTATTTTGGTTTAAAATTGGCAATACTCAATTTTGTTTTGTAAATAAAGAGCTTAGTTATGGAAATGCTTCAAATAGACTATTATTTTAGAGAAAATATTTCTATACCCAATACATTTTATCCGGTTTTTACCCACGCTATCCAATCCGTCTTCCAAACTACTTTTAACGCTTCTCCCAAATCTCAAATATTTAAGACCTATGGACCCACCATCAGCCTTATCCTCCTCATTCTCCTTATTGAAAAAGAAGCAGCATTATTTTCAATCTCTAATAATTTTTCCAAATTCTCTCTCTCCTGTTCTCTTTCTTTCTCAATCCCTTTCCTTCAATTTCTGATTTTTCTCCACCACAACAAAACAAATTTCAACCTAAACTTGATTTTTCCTCCGATTGGTCAATGGCGTCGTGGAATTCGCCCGATCCTCCTCCAAGCGACGTGCAACGACAACGACGAAGTATTGGACCTAAACCCTAAAATCGACGGTAGCGACGACAACGAAGTACTGGACCACTTGAACGATGAAGAAGGTGGCAGTGGTAGCACATTATAACTTCGTCCCTCTCGGTGCCGATTTAATTTTGATTTCATATCTCAATTTCCTCGAGGCTGCCTCATGGTGTGGTCAAAGATAATTGAGTATACGCATGAAGAAAATCTTCACGAAAAGCTCAAAGGTAACCGGTTATATATACTTGTTTTTTTAATTTTGAATATAAATCTTGTCTTCGATGAATTAATCTTAACCTAACATCCTAAAATATCATATTTATGTGTGAGGCCTCTTACTTGGAAGCAACGACTTAAAATTGCTATATCGCTACCGATTCGTTGCTTCAGGTGGATCATGATCTAATCTAATAATACTTCCAGTCTGGTCTGATCTGGTCTATTCGAAGAATTTTTTGTACCTGATATTCATTAATTGTGTTTCTAATTAAAGATCAGAGTCCCCTTAACTTCACTCAGATATTTTTTATTTTTAGATACTGGACCATTGTATTACAGTATTAGATCATTATATTACAATATATGTTTACATTTGTTACAGTAATGGTTTTCATTTGTTAAGGTATTAGATTTAGATTTGTTGTAGTATTAGGTTTAGATTTGTTATAGTATTGGTTTTCATTTGTTACAGTTTTGTTTTATCTTTGTTACAGTATTGGTTTCCATTTGTTCCAGTATTGGATTTAGATTTGTTGTAGTATTAGGTTTAGATTTATTACAGTATTGGTTTGCATTTGTTACAATTTTGTTTTATCTTTGTTAGAATATTGGTTTCCATTTGTTACAGTATTAGGTTTATATTTTTTTACAGTATTGGTTTGTATTTGTTACAGTTTTGTTTTACCTTTGTTACAGTATTGGGTTTAAATTTATTATAGTATTGAGTTTAGATTTGTTACATTATTGGGTTCAATTTGTTGCAGTTTTGTTTTACCTTTGTTACAGTATGGTTTCTATTTGTTATAGTATTGGGTTTAGATTTGTTGTAGTGTCGATTTACATTCGTTACAGTATTGGTTTTTACAGCATTATTATTTTTTTAATATTTGTAATTTTAATTGTAAGATTGTCATATTTTGTATTGCCGGAAGATATATCAAAGGAGTGTCCTATTCTAGCAATGAAACTTCTTACGTATCTGAACAACGAATATCAAATATTTATAATCTAAGAATTTTATTTCAAAATGTGTGTTTGTTATTTGCTGGACAAAATTTGTAATGTTATTTGCTAGAGAATGTTTCTTGGACAAAATATTATTTTTCTAGTTAATTTATCACTGTGAATATGACTGTGGTTTGAACAAAGTTATGTATGCTTATAATATTTGTTATATTTTTTATGTCTTATAGTTTTGATCGTCATTGTTACAGTTTTCATATTTCATTGTTACAGTATTCATTTGATATAGATTTTGTTGTTATTTTTGCAGTTTACATAGTTATTTTTTACCGTATTCAATTTCAATAGTTTGAAACTGTAATTTTTAGAGATTATTTAAAAAAATGAGAAATTTAAAAAAATACGAAAAAAATTAATATTGAAAATTTCTAGAACGATAGAAATTTTTTTGAAAAAAAATTAAAAACTTCTAGAAGGGAAAAAGTACACAAGTTAGCATTTTTTAATGTACAATAAAGTACAGTTAACTGTCATTAACTGTCAAAGTACAATAAGTTTGAAAGTACAAAGTACACCAAGTACAAAGATGTTAGAAGTTGGAAGTTGTTATTTTTTTAAAAATTGATCTCATCTTTTATAGTATTCGTTATTGTCTGTTACAGTATTTATATTTTATTGTTACAATATTTTCGTAAGTCAAATGGCAGTTGATTTGAGTAAAAAGTTGGTACAAATTCTTGAGAACAATTAGACGGATCCATTATTTTATTGTAATTTTTCTGGGCTAAAAACATATTCGAATTATCTGTTTCGAATCCGACTCAGATCAGATTTGAATTCGGATTTAGATAATTAATTCAATATAGAGGAGGAAAGACACGAAAATGGATTTAGATAAAATTTTATTTTCGCTGATTTGCACTATCCACTTATTAATGGTTTGCAACTATATGAAGTTTAAATTTTAAGCTGTATTAAAGATATAACAATAAAATTAAAAAGTAATTTTTTTAAGAAAATTTTAAACTTAACAAAATACTTAAGTCATGTAAAACTATAACTTAAAAATTTAAGCAAACTTAAGAAAAGAGGACAAAAAAAATATTAAAGAAGTGAAATTGAACTCGATAAGGAAACACTCATTCAACGAGCTTAAAACTCCTTAGAATAGGGAGAAGTACTAAATCATAATTGTCAAACACCAACTCTTCCACAGATAGAGCATCTAAGAACTCATATACCGAGTCTGTACCAATGAAAACCTTTTGGCATCCCTTCTTTCTTGTTTTCTTCCAAAAAAATATATATATATACCTTTCATTTATATATATGACCTCTTTCTTGTTATATTGATCAGATGTCAAAGAAAATATAAATAGAACTTATATAAAATAATTTAAAATACTTTAAAAACATTTGTTTTCAACCTCCAACGGTCAACATGTGGTTGTGTAACTAGTCAATAAATTTTTATGCAAAATATTAGCTCATGGTTTCTTAATTTAGTAAATGTATATGATTTTTCACTTTACATCTTCTGCCTACAAATTAACAAACTAAACATGAGAAAGCAACGCGCGAGGTCTAATTGGATCTTATATTCTGAAAAGCATAGCAAGCATGATATTTTATATAATCAAACGTCTACCGAATACATACTTTCACATGATATTGTATATGTTATTTTATGAGTTCTAGAAAATCATTCGCAAGCATATTCGTCTTTTATAGCTACTTTCACATCTGATTTTGCTTTATGAAACTTTTAGCGGCCCAACAAGTCTCATGGCCCAGAAATTATATTTTAGGCCAGGCAGGAGACAATCATCGGATTCTTTTCCTTTTGAAAATGTCATGGGCCAGCTTAGCTTCCAAATTTTGATAAAATTTAGCTCAAGTCCGCAACTTGGTATTTTCCTGGTCCAGATTTTTAAAAATTCGGATTTTGCAGAGAGCACTTTCTTCTTCTTTTGATTTTTCTCTAAATTTTGTCAACTTTTTTTCCTTTCCTGGGTTGGTTGGTTTGCAATTTTTCTATTATGTCTTCTTTGTGACATATTTGTGATGGATATTTCACAAATTAAGAGAATATTTGTCTGACAAATATTAGTAATCATGTCATTTAAGTTGCCCACTAGTGGGATTGGGTGGTGCAAATTGTGTTTTATTTGCATTGGATGAGATGTCTCACGTCTCACCTGGGATTCCTTAGTTACTCAATTACACCTATTCATATTTTACTTTTTATTAAAATTATAATTTTTTTATATGTATTGACTGTTGACTAATAATGTGATAAAAATTAGTATCAATGTTGTTCGTTTATATATCATTTTTAACTAAAAAATTTGACATGAAAATTTGTTAATTGAACTAATAAAGAGTGCAGTCATTTGGGTTTTATGGTTAGAAAGAAACTGGTTTGTTTTCAAAATACTGTACCTAAAACTAGCTCTAATTATATCTCATGGTGTACTGGTTTTGTAAGAGTTAGGTTGGATTATTTTTGTACATGCGCGAAGAAAAAAAATGAAGTTCCTTTTTTTTTCTTGACAATTTTGCAGATTCTTTAATTTGATGGAAGCTAAATTTAGTAAGGAAAAAAAAGTGATGTAACGTGACTAATATGTCATAATTTGATCGTGTTATATCATTGACCCTTACAACACAGAGATTATGCGAAATGTATTGGCTCAATTATTCAATTCAACATTTATTTTCAAACAGTAGGCGAACAATAATTATTAAACCCCAATCATTTCCTGCTGCCATAGGCATTTTGGGCAAAACTTTTAGTTCAGCTAAACCTAATTGTCCAATTCAGTTTTGCAAGGAGCATTGCCGATTTTTTTTATTAGTATCCTTCGTGAAATTAAATAAATCCAAATGTACTCACCAAATCTGACTATTTATAAAAATGTCCAAACTGGTCAAAAATGACCGGTTACTAATTTTTTCAAACCGGCCATATGGCCGGATGAGATTTTTTTTAGAAAATGTTATGATTTATTTATTTTTTATATTGATATATTAGAAATATTTTTTATATTTCTTTGAAAATAGATAAAATAATATAAAATTTGATTTATTAGAAGGTCGGCAACAAATAATCCGGATCAATATTTTTCAGGCCGAATTTTCTGGATCTGTAAAAAAAATTAAAATGTTTATTTGCGTGTTATTGAAAAAAAATAAAAATGTTTTGAATCTCAGTTATTGATCCTGGTTCATAGATTAATATAAAAAATATTGTGGTTTTTCTATTTTTGAAAAAAATAAAAATTTACTAAAATTTTTGTCAGATGAAATCATGACTTATCAATTTTTTAAATAGATATAATATCTTAATATTTAAATATACTAGAAGAATCACAATATTTTATGTATTTACTTAGAAGAAACTTTTGAACCGGAATCAATAACTCAGATTCAAACTATTTTTTCCCCAATAACACATAAAAAAATAATTTAATTTTTCTTACAGCCACAAAAAATCCAGCTTGAAAAATATTGATCCGGGTTATTTTTGCTAAAGCAAATTATCATTTTCATATTGCAAATTGCGGTATATTTCTCATAAAAACAATTTCCTGTCTCTTTGAGCAAGCCACGCCACTGCTTTTTATTTTTATTCTTTTTTGAATCAGCTACGTCATTGTTTTTATTTTTTATATTTTTAAATTCAGCTATGTCACTGTGAAACAGTTATGTTCAATCAGACGAAATTACTGTTCGTGTTTCAAAAATTGTTATAAAGTTTGCTAAATTTGGTGGCCACGTAAAGCCCGCGTTGTCCAATTGTTCTATGCTCCATGTATTTATATATTTATTCAATATTTAATACATTTAAGTTTAAATTCATACTTAATTTCTGATTCCACGTCGTAGCTGCTTGTAGGCTCCGCCTTAATTATAAAGAATTATTTGATTTTAGAGCCGACATTCATGAGTTAAATTTCAATCAAACCCACCTTAGGGTTCCTAGAGCTTTTTAAGAAACTAAGGAGTCTTATACTTGTCAAACACTTGCTCTTTTATAAAGCTTAAAACCACTTTCTTAAAACTTCTTTTACTCACATTTTTAAGCTTGCTCATATTTTTAAGAAACTATTCTATATGGCTTAAAGATTTGAAGCTTCTTAAGAAAGCTAAGCATGCATTTTCTTAACTTTTTTGTCGCCGAACACCTCTTCCTTAATAAAGTTTAAAATTTAATCCTATCCAATTTGCCGAACACTACTATAATTAACTTCTCCGTTTGTGACTCGGCTCGCTATCTTCTAAGATTTCATATGGTATTTTTTTTTCTAGCCAAATTACCTCCATCCTATAAGGACCTCTTTCTTAATTTATCTATTTGTAATCTTACTCTAGGAAGCATCTTATACGATGCTTATACTGCTACTTGGTATGAGAGAATGGAGGAAATTACATCATTTAGTAAAGTACTTCTCCTGCTTCAGAAAAGAGGAAGAGAGGTGACCGGATTCTGTTTCGAGGTGTAGGTGTGCTGTAGAATGTTAATTTTGAGGAGAAGAGGAGGGGATGAAAAGTAAGAGCAGATGAATTCTATATATAAATTATTCAAATTTGGTAATTATAAATAGAAGAATAAAAGAAGTTAATTATTTTCATCCCCGCATTACAGTACCCGCACTGTACATTAAAGGCATGATGTACTGTGGTCTCTACTAATTACTTAGTCTCCTCCTTTTCAGTCCCCACACTCGTCTAATGTCAGCTTTTATAAATATAAATACTTGCAAGATAAAAAAATTGATACTTACAAAATAAGATATTAATACTTGTGGCGTCACTTGATATGATCACTCCCTTTTTCAGTCTCTAATGGTCCCCGCGTCAACCTTCCTTAAATGAAGAAATGGGGACCCCGCATTCCTGCATCAACCTTCCCTAATTGTCCATACGTCAATCTTCTTCTAACAAACATAGTTGACCACATAGATGTAAATACTTCAGTGCATAAATATAAATCATTGTATTACTTGATATTAATATTTTCAAATGTTATATAGTGTAATATATTCATATGTAAAAAACACTTGCAACATTTCTCTAACAAAAATAGTTGACGACATAGGTATAAATACTTGAAGTACTTGATATTAATACTTTCAGATATTATCCAGTGTTATGTGTAAAAAATATTGCAATTGTAGGTATAAATACTTATTTGACGATGAGCTTGAAAGTACGTCATCATGGATCTCATTTGAAAGAGAAAATTGTATAGAAGACGTTAGTGGTTTTAGATTTGTAAAATTCCTCACAGATCGTCAGAAATATGGAAGAAAATGAACGGAGAAAAAAAACCCACCTCTAAAAACGTGTATGGTCCCCCATCTAGTTTGAGTGGTCCCCACCATGCATTTATGGCGCTAGTACGTTTGAGAAATATAGACGAGAAAATAATTATTTACGTAAAAGTTGTTCATCTCGTAGATATAAATACTTCAGTTCATAGGTATAAATACTTCCGTGTATAGATATTAATACTTTGGGAAAAAAAATTCAGTACTGCAGATTTTGCGGTCCCCCCAGTTGTTATGGCAGTTATGGTGCGGGTACGTGCAGGTACAATGCGGGTACTGTGCGCGGATACTGATATCGGCTTCCTAATTATTTATCCTACTCTTTTTTTCCCCTCCCTTCTCCTCTTCCTTTGTGGAACACAACTTAAAAGACAATAGATTACGTTAGATAATTATAACTAAACAATTACGTCTTATTTAGAAATCAAACAATTAAATTTTATTTAGAGATCCAACACTTACATTTCGAAAAAAGAGAAACAGTTCTCCACCTTAATCTATAGACGATTTTTATGCCAAAACTGACTCATAAAACATAATCATAAGTGTGAAATATAATACATGATTCCATAATGATAGTCATAAAATCTTCATGTACCAAATTAAATGGTAGACTTGCCCATTTTTGTCCGCCATTTTATTTGGCGGACATGGCAAATTTTAAAATTCACAGAAAAAATAGTGTTTTAGTTTACTATTTTTTTTAATATGGTATAAATAAAAATTTCGGCCTTTAAAACTTCTAATAAAAATGACCAATTCAGTCTATCAAAAAGTCTTTTCAAATTATAATATGAAAAGGACTCCCTGAGTCTATGCAATGTTTCTTGTGCCACAACTACATTGTCCCTGATCAATCTATCATTAACGTAAGCTGTGTTATCTATTATCTATGAGGAAATTCATGAATGAAGCTAATCTATTTCATAAGACTTTAGCTATAAATTTAAAACTGCAACTTATGAGACTCATTGCCTATAATTGGAAATAGTAGTTGCATAATAAAATTCGTCACTATTAATAGGTTTAAAAATATTAATACCAACTACATACAATATAACAGACACCTTGTTGTAAGTTTAATTTTTTTTTTTTTTTGTTATTGAGAAGCAGCAGTCATTTTTTCCCATAACCAAAAAAATAAATAAAATAATATTAATAATCATGTTCTGAAAAACAATTCACTCATAACCAGGGGGGCGGTTTACCCTCAAACCAGACCGCCCCACTGAGGGGCGGTTTACCCCCAGACCAACCCGCCCCTTCAGTTGGCGGTTTGCCATGTTGACCAATATTTGGCTGTTTTCTCTCTCTTGTCTCACTATAATTTGCCCAATACAATTTTTTTAATCCATCATGCTCTCAAACAGTGCTCCGAGGCGATTTTGAGGCGATTTTGATCAACAGTGACCGAGGTATATTTTTTTTTAAATGTTAGAAATTTCAGAAATAAACAAAAAAACTAATATTGAACGATGGATTTTATATGTTGTTTCAGAAATAAACCAAAAATGTTCATTGCACTGTATTTGGGTGGAAAAATCACGAAAGGGGAGTTCGGATGTCAATACTTGAAAGATGCAAGTTACGGCTTGCAGGTGAATGCTAATACTTCAATTTATGAAATAAAGAAAGCAATCTTGCAAAATACCAGTTGGGACCGTGCCCGATTTACTGTAGAAATCAGTACCTGAATTAACAACCAACCGACAGGTGGCAAACCTTATTATGTAAAATACCCTATAGCAGTCCAGGATATTTGGACAGCTGTGTATGGTTTTTTTGAGTCCACTTCAATCCCGGTAATGGACATATTTTGCAAAAAAGTTTCGATTGAACCAGTTGGTGCCGGGGCTGGACCTTCTACCCAGAACAACTTGGACACTGGGACTGGACCTTCTACCCAGAACAACTTGGACACCGGGGCTGGACCTTATGCAGAGCACAACTTGGACACTAGGGCTGGACCTTCTGTCGAGAATGAAAACCCGGGATATGACAATTATGCCACTGATTATGGGTATGATCACAACCAGGATGTGACCTCACCCCCTCGTGAACCTGTGAGACGAGATAGATATTTGCAAGTACTTGAGCGCGGTGCTGCACTCCGGGCTGAAACTAGAAGACGGTCATGTGTTTGTCGGGTTTGATATCAATCAGTACCTGATCCATTACCTAGCTACAACCCCCCTAAACCTAAAAGACAGTCCGCAGTCGATCGAAATGATGTAGACATTAATATTAACGGTATAGATGAGATACCGACAAAGGAAATGGAAACTGGTGATGATTGGGACGAGAATTGGGATGCAGACAGATTATCAGAGGGCGATGATGAGGATATTATGCCTCCTCCAATTGAAGACTTATTTATGATCAGTGGACGAGGAGACAAGCACCCGGTAAGGACATTCAATGACACTACTTCCTTTGAAGAAGCAGACATTTCTTTTTTTGGGACACGCGTTGTATATAACGAAGAGATTAGCCCAGGCCAGTTTTACACCAACATAGAAGAACTGTCGAGGAAAGTTAAGCGGTTCCATTTGAATGGTAACTCGGAGTTTACAGTGGCCAAGCGAGAGAGGACCCGGTATGTTGTAATTTGTAAGGATACAAAGTGCAAATGGAAAATGTCTGCTGCGCCTAAAGGCAAGGGAGAGACATGGATAATTAAGAATGTCGACGGACCACACACTTGCAAGACTGCGTCAACAAGAAAAGCCCATACTACGCTGACGGCATCAGTTATTGCCGATATAATTATGGAAGACATTAAGGAAGAGCCTTCGACGAGCATTAAGGAGTTTGCTCATGCGGTGAGACGGGCCTACCCATATATAACCCCACATTACAATAGGTTGTGGAGGGGTCAGGAACTTGCAGTCTGTAGATGCTTCGGAACCTGGAAGGGATCGTACAATCTCCTCGCACCATTACTTATTGCCATAACAGGTACAAATCCGGGAACCAGATCCCAGCAGTGGCATGTACCAACCGATACACCCGGTGAGGTACAATTCAAGGGCATAGAATGGGCTTTCGGTCCATGTATTGAAGCCTTTCAATATATTAGACCTGTGATCAGTATCGATGCATGCTTCATGTCCGGCCGGTATGGTGGGGCTCTGCTTATAGCATGTGCATATGATGCGGAAAACCAGTTGTTGCCCATAGCCTTTGCCATTGTTCAACAGGAGGATGGTCCAAATTGGGGTTTTTTCATGTCCTTTGTGAGAAGAGAGGTGGTAGGAAATAGGTTCGTCTGCGTGATATCTATTAGTGTTGTGATCTAGAAGCCAATCATAGGATGATTGTTTTCTAAATTTTGTTTATGTAATTGAAAGATTATGTTTATCATTTTGTTCCTTGAGTATTTTATTAATTATAGATCATTCAGGTTGAGGACTTGGAATTGTGGAACTATATACATGTGTTAATAAATACTCTAAAGTGTCCCTAGTCTTGGTAATTAACAAGGGACATTAATTACCGGTATAAGATTAGCATTTGGATTAGATGATGATCATGTTCTGCAGATCATATGATAAGGAGTTGTCAATCTGATCAAATGGATACCTGATGGAGATCAGGGGATTGGACGTGACCAAAGTAAAACATTTAATATGGATTGTGTTTGTGTCATTAATGTTTTATTTGTGTCTGGAATTCTAAGGTATGAGATGATTGTTTCTCTCACATGGGAATATATATTCATGGATATTATCCAGCGTTGTCCATAACTGACAATTATACAGATTATATCCCGTATGTGTTTCTTATGTGGAGGGATGGTAATTATCAAGAATACCAATGTCCCTCATATAATGAACGATGATATCACTGGGCCACATGATGAAATAATACAAGTATGTGCACATATGATTAAGGAGTTAATTATAATTACTGAATTATTTCGGAATCAAGAAACGAGTAGATTTGCAAGGATGACACACTCCTACCTTGGATCTATTCATGATATCATGAGACATGGAATTGACACGAGACAATTATTGCTTAGGGATCGTGATATAGTATGGTACTTATCATCTGTGTCATTTGGGTAATTACAATGCATATTGCTAGGTGCCGCTTGTAATTTATGGAATTGAAAAGAGTTTCAGATTCTATTGCCGAATGACATAGATCCCACATGGTCACACCAATAAAGAATTAATTAGAAATGCTCCTTAATTTATTTGACATGTATGACATGACAAATAAATTGGTTTTTCCACTAAAACATGAGAAATATAATTATTTGGATAATTATATATGATACTACAATTAATTAGATTAATTGTATTCGATTAATTCAAACAAGGAAAGTGAAACTTGGCCCAATAAACAAAGCCAAATGGCTGTTGTTAATTATGGCTCATGTTTATTTGAAATTGTTTCCATAATTAAAAGTTAGTCCAAAATAGTTTACCACGTTTTCTAAAAGGTGCTGCGCAATGTTTCTTATTTGGCCATATATTTCTAATACGATATCTGTTTTTAGCGTTCTATATCTTTCTGGAAATGTAATGGAAAAATCTAAAACTTTGTATTTCTGGAAGAAAACCAAATTAGAAATATATCAGGCTCAAAAACGTGGTAGAACGTGGTGCTAAATTTAGACTACCATGTTCTGGAAACTGCTGCGCATGTTTCATATTTTGACCATAACGCCCTCATACGATATTTGTTTTGGGCGTACCACATATGGATAGAAAGGTAAAAGAAAGATCTATAACTTTTATTCAGAGAGAAGAATCTAATTCGAATTAGATTGTGGTCAAAAACGTGGTAGAATACGGAGTTAATTTTGAAAACATAATTTCACATTCCTTATTTGCTATATATGCACTCTCTCTCATTCCTTTTGAGGGCAATTCGTTTTTGAGAGTTGAAATTCTACCAAAACTCTCTCTCTCTTTCTTATTTCTCTCTCATGTGTTGAGAACCCACAAACTCTAGAATCCAGATCTTGTTCTCTTGGAGGATAGGGATTAAGGAGCGACCAAATTACTACTCTCTAGCAAGAGGAAAGTTTGGTTTCTAATTAATTTCTTGGTGGATACCGTGGAGGGCTTCTACTTTGGAGTCTCATCTTGGTACAAGGCGTTCAAGGTCACGCACACATCAACCACCAGGGCGCTGCAAAGCATCAACCACCATTAGCATCGATCAACAAGGAGGTGAAGGCTACAACCCTACATCTCAAGAATCTTCATTTCTTGTTTGGAGACAAGAAACTAAAGGTATGATGCTTATTGATTTGGAAATTGATTTTAGTTTGATTTTAGTCATACATAATGATCTTTTGGTACTTTTCTTGTCAAAATTTTTGAAATTACGCTGCCTTAAGTACCATGAAAACCCAACAATATCAGACCAGCACAAGGGCATTAAACATGTATTTAATAGCCCCAACTATGGTTGGAACACGAACACCGGAGAGGCTGTGCACAGGTACTGTATGCAACACATTTCAGAGAACCTGTGCAAGAATACCGACGAGGGTCAGTGGCTTGCTGACAGGTTCAAAATTGGCTATAAGAGGAAAAAACCAAAACGGATGGAAGAGATGTTCAGAGAATTTGCAAGAGTATGTATGCATTTTTTTCCCTAATTTTTTGGACATTTGTACGACTTTTATAACTGAGGTATATTTATATATTTTTTGTAGACATTTCTTGGAGGCAAATGCCTATTTAGCGAAGGCGGGCAAGAGACGTCCGAATGATCCGTTCGAGCCGTCAGCATATGAGAAGATATTTCAAGCATGTGATGGAGGTTGGAGATGGAGAATTATGACCACTAATGGGTCAGAGTCATTAAACAATGTCTTCAAATAGAGCCGTATGTTACCCGTGGTTTCACTGGTGGAGGACACATTCTACAAGTTAAATGCTTGGTTTGCTGAGAGGCATGCTAAAGCCACTGCATTAGCGAGCAGGGACCAAGCATTCTCAGATAGAGTTTAAGAAAAATTAAAAAAACACAGAGAAAAAAGTTCTGTCATGTGCGTTGTACCGTATGGTACCACAGGTACGGAATATGAAGTGCAGGTTCAAAGTGAGATCATTCCACCGGTTATGAGCCAAAATGGCATTATAGAAACTCATCAACACGCATGCAAGTACAAGGTCATTTTAGGCGAGAACAATCAAGTAACGTGCGAGTGCCAAGGCCCCCAGTTAGTTCGCATACCGTGTTCTCATGTTATGGCGGTTTGCCGAGAACGAAACTTTTCTGAGGACGTATTTGTTGATAACTATTACCGTACCGATTTCCTTCTGCACACCTGGACACCATCATTTCACAGCTACCCCAACCAGTACCAGTGGCCATACTACCTTGGGCCTACGGTGGTTCCCGATAAGAAATGGATTAGGAAGGGGAGGAGGAAACACAAGCGGCGCGTAATGGATATGGACAGGATGCAAGGTCGACGAGTGGGACATGAGGCTCACCGTTCTACTATTGACAGGCAGAGGGCAGGTATGTAGATGATCGTACACAACTTAAAATTGATTTGAAATTAAATTTAAATATTGATACTGAATGTTCAATGAAATGCATTGCAAAGGCAATAATCGAAGCCAACGAAAGAGATAATGCTAGGGTGGTTGCTAATGCCGGACCTTCTGGAAGCAGGCGACCCAGTCAGGGAAGCCACTCAGGGAGTAGTCAGGGCTCTACAACTGCTGGTGTCGCACCGTCATCCACTTCCAGAAACCTAAGAAGTAGACTTAGTCTGTTCGGCCGCAGGAAGAGTTAATTCAACATATGTTGTATTTATATTTCTATCTTATATTCCAGACTTATTTGCTCAGTTACGCTATGAACTGTTGTATTTATTTCTCAAATTTCTAACATTTAGAAAAAAAAAAAAAAAGCTAACATTTAAAAAAAAACATACCTCGGTCACTGTTGATCGTAATCGTCTAAAAATCGCTTCGGAGCATTGTTTGAGATCCGAGATCCGAGAGTGAGAGAGAGAGAGGGGGGCAGGTAGGGTTTGGGGTTGGGAGGGGAGGGATTTTATATAAAAAAAAATGGGTAAACTGTCTTCTGGGGGGGCGGGTTGGTCTGGGGATAAACCGCCTCTCAGTAGGGCGGTTTGGTTATGAGTGAAATTTTTTTCAAAACGTGGTTATTAATATTATTTTATTTATTTTTTTTGTTATGGAAAAAAAATGACGGGAGAAGCAGTACCTACTTGTGCAAGTTTGGTATAATTTTAAAATACAATATAATGGTGTCATTTGCAAGAGCTCTGGTGTAGCACACATATTGTTAAAGATTTGTTATTAATAGTGCAATTAAATTTCTGGCACTGTTATCAAGCCCATAGGCTCCATCTTTTATTATGTCAAATTGAATTAGTATAAGCAACATTTATCTGTCCCAAGTTGGTCAGATTCTAAATGCAGCAGGTTTTAGGTGCTATTGATCGCTATTAAATTTCATTTATATGCTTGTTTGGTATTGACATATAAAGAAATAGACAATAAGCACCCACCCTTTATTAACATGTCAAGTTCACCTTTTGGGTTAAAAACAAGAGGAATGTGTTCTTAACTCTCCAAAGAATTTTTCTTACCTTCTGTATCAATTTTTTGTTATTTTTTTTAGAATAGAAGTGGGTCCAAAAATTTCTCAGAATTTATTTTTGGAAAATCTACTAAAAAAATCTCTTGTAATTATGGATATTTAAAATTGAAAGATTTGACTATCATTTTTATTATAGGAAGAACTAATATTTTCTAATTTAATGCATATATTTATTTATCCAAAAGAAAATTACTATTTAATCAACACTAAGTAATTGTTGACTTAAAAATGCATATATGTCATGACCATGTGCCCAAGTTGGTTCAATTAAAAGAGTTAACGATAGACCTTGATGCAAGATATTAAAAATGTGCTTATATTAGTTATTATTAAATAATGTTGTGTACTTGTGTATGGGCATCCTCTCTCGTGCACTTAATATGCTTTACTTTGTCAGTGCCTGGTTTTGCTGTTGCTCTTTAAAATATAAATTTGACCATCATTTAAGCCTAGATTCCTTCAACTACGTAGGAAACAGTTTGAAGGAAAAAACACATACAGGAAAAAAAAAATACTTGGAGTAACTTGTTTTATTGTCTTAAAAAAAAAATTGATACTTTCAGTTATTATCACTTCATCCTTGCACAGTTGCGCTTTGGATTGAATCCAATAACCCGCTATTTGAATCCATTACCATTATTTCTATGCGGTACGGGACCTATTGGGTTCTTTCAAGTTTCTTGCTAGCCGGCCCAAATAAGCCCAAATTAATTAGGCTCGTTCAATTTAATTATGTTTCGTACAAATCAGCTGCGCAATTAATTACAACTCAAGCAAAATGGTTCATAAAAAAAGTGGCAAGATACAGTTACATATCATGATCACTGCTTTTAATGTTGAGATTACTGGTAAAAAATACCAGTATGTATCAGAAATATCAGTAGGGACAACAGCCACTAAAATGAATACTTAAGCAAGAACAAGGATAAAGGCGTCATTTCATTTAAAGTGAAATCATTTCCTTCTGTTATATAGACTTTTTAATCAAAAAATAGAAATGAATTCAATTCTTTTCTATTTTTATTCCGATCAACAAAATTCAATTGAAAATCATGTCAATTGAATACTATTGAGTTGAAATCAATTCTTTTCCACAATCGTTGGGTCCCGATCACAGTGTAAATGTATTTATTGCCATATTTGCAAGGTTTTATGCTACGTAACTCCGGTTGTTTTCCATGGCGGTGACCCATTGGGTCATGCCACTTGTAAAAACAAGCAGAATATTTTATAAATATACAAAATCAAAAATTAATTTAACAATCTATACATTTTTTTAACAAAATTCGAAAATTGTCTATACCAATGACAAAATAATCGGTTACAGAGTCCAAAACCACTGACCTGCTCATCGGTTTCTGAAAGCTTGAACCGATGACATTTCCATCGGTTTTAGTCCAGCATAGTTTTTGATGCTTTTTGCACACTTTTTGAAACAATGAACGACTCATATTAAAATACTGTTAGTAATCATTACACCCAAAATTGTCTCAAATTTGAACCGATTACATATCCATCGGTTTTAATTTCAAATAAGTTTTCATTAATTTTTTTATTTAATTAGAAAATGTTATTATTTATTTATTTTTTTATTAAAATATTAGAAATATTTTTATATTTTTTTAAATTAGATAGAATACAGTATAATTTGATTTATTAGAAAGACTTAAACAAATAACCCGGATCAATATTTTTCAGATCGAATTTTTCATGGCTGTAAGAAAAATTAAAATATTTCTTTGTGTGTTATTAGAAAAAAATAAAAAATATTTTGAATCTAAATTATTGATCTCGGTTCAAAAGTCACTTCTAGGTAAATACATAAAATATTATGGTATTTCTATTTTTGAAAAAATAAAATTTTCAAAAACTTTTCATGACATGTAATCATTACTCAAAAATTAAAAAAGTATTTTAAACTTTTGAAGATTTTTATTTTTTCAAAGACCATAAAATTTTCTGTATTTACCTAGAAGTGACTTTTGAAGTGGGATCAATAATTCAGATTCAAAGTATTTTTATTTTTTTCTAATAACACACAAAGAAATATTTTAATTTTTCTTACAGCCATGAAATATCCGATCTGAAAAATATTGATCTGGGTTATTTGTTTAAGTCTTTCTAATAAATCAAATTATATAGTATTCTATCTAATTTTAAAAAATATATAAAAATATTTCTAATATTTTAATAAAAAAAATTATAACATTTTCTAATTAAATAAAAAAATAAATGAAAAATTATTTTAAATTACAACCGATGGATATGTCATCGGTTCAAATTGGAGAAATTTTTGGGTGTAATGATTACAAACAATATTTTAATCTGAATCGTTCGTTGTTTCAAAAAGTGTGCAGAAAGCATCAAAAACCGTGCTGGACTAAAACCGATGGAAATGTCATTAGTTCAAACTTTCTGAAACCGATGAGCAGGTCATCAGTTGTGGACTCTTGTAACCGATTATTTTGTCATCGGTATAGACAATTTTCGAATTATGTTAAAAAAATGTATAGATTGTTAAATTAATTTTTGATTTTGTATATTTATAAAAATTTCGGAAAAACAAGTGATAAAAAAAATATTAAAGAATCTAGTCAACTATGAACATATTTAAATAAAATTATTATTTAATTACGTTTGTTCACTTTTCATTACCTGATTTTGTGCAAAGTAAACGTAAAATTTTATGTGCACGCGTCTTTCATATAAAAAATTAACAAAATTAATGATTTGGACTCGATATAGGATTTCAAATTTTAAAATACAAAATGAGAAAATATGGTCGTGATGTTTTGTTATAATAAAAGTTGTGAGATTGGAACGATCTCTTATTTAATTTGTCTACAAATATTTAATTATGACCTTCTATTACAGAAAAAATATTGGTTAATTTAATTAGACCGTCCCTACGATTTAATTCATCTCCTTTACATGGTAATAATCTGCAATAATTTGTTCTCTGAAATATATCATAATTAATTTGATAGATTGTTTTTAGGAAAAAAAAATAACCTATATTGATTCTGTTAGAAGACACGATCCAAGATTCATTAAATCATTGATTGCTCAATGACAAATGTTACACAGTAACGCCTCCAAAAAAACAAAAAAAGACAAGTAGGTTAACAGTGTGATCTCTCCATTATGACCGTGTAGAGAGAGACAGTGTTGTTTAATTAATAATTATTTATTTAATGTATCATGTACTCAAGTCAAGACAATATGTGAGACGTGCACTTGTAATTCCACTTGTATAACCAACCTTACATGGACCTTTCTTAACAAATGTTATACAGTGGCATCTAGAGGCGTAGTCAGACTTTCAGATTATAAGAATCAAACATAAATGAATATCAAGTATATAAAAAATTCCTACTACAAATAGAGATCAATTTCACCTTATTTATAATATTTTAGTTTAAATTATATAAAAAATATGATATGAAAAAAAATTACAAATAAATAGACGTCAAGGTCAATTAACTCCATTCATTGAATGTAGTTCCGCTAAAACTAGCACCTCAAAAAAAAAGTAGGTTAACAGTATGGTCGCTCCATTATGACCGCGTAGAAGGAGACAGCGTTGTTTAATTAATATTTAATTATTCATTTAGTGTATCATGTACTCAAGTCAAGACAATATGTGATGAGACGTGCATTTGTATAAGGAAGTTAGGAACCGTACCATTTAAGTTATTTCGTGATTGCATATTTTACGGACTAATAATCTCTATACGTGTCTTTTTCCTCACATTGTTATAATAATCATTTTTTTTAGCTTTTCCTACACTTGAGGGGGAATTTTGTACCAAGGTCCTCCTTTCATTTTTAATTAATACTGTACAAATTTGTTTCTACTAGTATGTGTGTTCATGCTTTTTAGTATGTAAAAAAGTTATGCCGTTATGAGACACATCACTACACGATATGGCACCTCACTGTACAGTCCGTGTGTCAGTTATGTATTGTGACTTGCAAATCGTTTGATGTGTCTGTACAAATATTGTAACCACTCTCTTAAAAAAAAAAGGCAGTGCATGAACCAGCTTAGTCACAGCACGATGTGGAATTGAACATGGCACGACATGTGACCAAATATAACTACAAGGGACCAAAACAATATAAACTTTATAAACTTTATGTCATTATTAATTCCAAACGACAATTTAAATTCATACAATAAATTTATTTTTTTGCACATTTTCTTCTACAATATGTTTCTTTGTTTTACAATTTTTCCACATTTTCCACATTTTTTATTTTTTTCTTTCTTAAACAATTATAAAGTTCGAAAAAGATAGTTAAGCGTTCAAACATTATTGTACATGATCGAAAATGATCAAACATTACTAACATAACCAAACATAATCGTGCATCACTAATGTATTGTGGTCATACTATTTTCTATAATTTTGGTCCAAAAACAACTTGATACGCCAAACGCCATGATACATCATTCATATCACGGTGTAATCAGTCACGATCACGATAAGACACTACACAAATTACATTAATTAATTTGATTGTTGTTGGAAATGTAGGAGACCCACTAATGTCATGTCTAAAGATTGTTGGCTGGTTTTGGAAAATGACTCAAAAATATAATGAAGTGTCAGTGTATTAATTAGTTACATAGTACAACACAACACTCATGTTTCAACTTCTGATCTAATTATTGAAATGTCAATTTAAGTGTTGATAAGTATCAATTTTCCATTAAATGTGTGTTAAGCAATTTATTTGCTTTCAGACAAAAAATTATGGAAATATACTTTACATGTAATTTTTAAAGCAATATATAGGTTTATTTCTCTATAGCAACAGATATATTTTAACTTGTAATTTTTAAAGTAGCTCCTTAGTCCTTACATAAGGAAGCCAAGTTATAAAATTAAGGTACACGTTTATATTTTAATTGTACAATGTTGTTAAAAAAATAACAATTTTTGCTGCCACTAGTTGGAGTAGGCAGATCAATGGTCATGTATTATTGTATGGGAATGATATTTTATGGTTTAAGTATCAAATCAGCTGTCAAACAAGATTAGTTAGTCATTAAATATGATTAATTAATCGATCGATAATAATCTGTATGTTGTGTAGTGTTGCCAATCCATATATATATATATTTATTTTTAAATCTTCGCAGCTAAATCAACCATTCGAAGAAAAAAAAGAAAAAGGCCTCGAAAACCCAAGTATGATGATTATACACTCCAAAGATATCAGATTTGACATACATATTTGGGTAGGTATTATGTTTGTCTCATGTTAGTATTAAAAAATATACATTTTTTTTTTTATAATTACTAGATATCTTGTAGTAGAAATTATCATACTAAAGATTCAGTCGACTTAAAAGAATTATGTCAACATTCAACCGAGTAACAAAATATACTGTCAAAAAGATCGTTAACTATGCATTCAAGAAATTTTAAAATTCATTGTTTGATTAGTGAGAACAAAAAATATCTACTCTATATACTTTTACATTGACCAACTTTAAAGAATATCTAAGCTACCAATGTTTGTAGAGCACAAGTCCTATAGAGGCATAAACTATTGATCCAAATTAGAGAAATGAATTCATATCCGGTGCAATACTTGACCGTGTAGAATAAGATGTGAATCGTTCGTTTTAATCTGACACAAATCTTAAAGCGGAACCTCTATATTTCAAATAGACTCTACAAGGAATTTTTAGCCCAACTGGGAAGTATTTTATCCTCTACAATACTTGAGAGAAACACTGCGTAATCTACTGGGATAATTTAATATGGAATTGGCAATGATGATATCCATTTTTTTTGGATTAAAAGGCTAGTGCCCATTTCATTTAAGAAATAGAAGTTAACTTACTCAGTTATTCCATATGTCTTAATAGTAAGAAACTAAGCTAACTCAGACAGATATAAGCATAAGCTGCGCAGCAGCCAAGACCACAAAACCATAGTCAGCAATAGTGAGCTTAACAAGCTGCTCAAAGGCTATAACATCCAAAATGTAATTAGCACAAATAAGCAATATTCTAACACAATTAAGCCACACAGAGGGGCTGAGGATAAAGTTGTTAAGACCAAAATTTGACTTAAAAGTCCTAAACTGATCAAATATTAGCGTCAGCTTCATAAGGCACAATTTGATTCCCTGGATCTGTAGCGTAAGAGGAAGGCTCCTCTTCTGGATCATAGGTAGCAATAGGAATGGCATCCAACTCCATCGGCAGCCATAGAGCAGTAGCTTCCTCGATCTTCTCATTCACTGAACCTGACCAATAATGAATAAGGGAAAGTATTAGTAAGATAATATGTCTACAAGTCTTTTTCTTATCTGAGTTAAAACATAAGTCATTCTTATGCTTCCATAATGTCCAGCAAACAACACTAAAAATTAACAGGAAAGCTGACTTTTGTGGAGATGGTAATTGGTTGGCAAAGTGTATGATATATGTCATTATTGACCAGTTAAGACTGATACTTTGGCAAGTCCTCATAAAAGATCAAATCTGTTTAGTAAATGAACATGTCAATGCTGGTATCCATAACGCATTTTAAGAACGATTAGCAATCAAAATCTATGCGAAACTTAATTCAAATGTCTAATTTCAGTTTTTTTTTTTTGGGATAAAAAATGATATCTTTTAGATAAATAATATATTTGATTTTGAATCGGTGGCATTAATTTGTATACGTACTAATATGACTGTTTATATTGTTTGAAAGTAATTACTTGGTGGTATCTCAGAGGCCCGCCAACTTGGTGGTATCTTGTACAAAATATTGGCATATAAAAATATCTTCAACCTAATATATTAAGTGGTTACGATGTCGTTCACAACTTTCTTGAAAAAAATAATTCACAATATAAAAATGATAGAATACTATTAAATATATTTAATATAATTGGCTAAAATAATATCCTCTCTTTGTAAAATATTACGGGGTTAAAATCTAACATTAACTCGATTTCATAAGTCAGCCCTTCCCAAAAGAAAAAAGAAAAAAACATTTCCCAAAAGGATCATTTCATCATTACATGATATTAGAGAAAACAAGGGTACAGATGCAAAAAATATCTCATGTTAATTTTTTTACCAGTTTTATCCATCAAAGAACCGTGAATCCGTGATTGTGGGCCAGTGATGCAGATATTCTCGTTGAATACATAACTCTCATTGGAAAAACAAAACCCAATAAATAACAAAACTTAAAAAAATAATAATAAATAAACAGTTAAAACCGCAGCCGATGCAGTGTGTGAAAGCCGGGAAAAGGGTATTGACAAATCTATATTCACGTCACACAGCGCACCATTCATACACTTATTAATTTTCTCTACTGCTCGTTCGCTCTGCGGGAAGATAAATAGTTCTGTTAGTATCTTTACCCGTGTAAGCCGTTTAGCAAATAAGGCCAAACCAGAACTAGCACCAAATTAAACCAGAAAGAGAGGGGCACTCTACACTTAGAACAGCGCATCCAATTAATTTCTCTTCACGTGCCTAAGTCGGTACTGGTCCGCCTAACCCCATCTCCTGCTCATCCTTCCTCTTCTTTGCATCGTCTTCCCTACATAGTTACTGCATCTAGGTCCCACGTTCTACTTTTAGTTTACAAGATTACTCGTTACATGGAGGTCAACAGTGAATGAGTTGTATGAAATCTGTACTAAGCCCCACAGTTCTCTTTTCTCTCCTCTCTCCTCTGTTACCTCTCTCTCAGCTCTTGCTAGTTGCTACTAGTACGCTCGCTATCAACAGTTCAACACAATACCTCTCTCTCTCTCTGCATTACTCGTTTACACTCAAACGCGTGAAGACAAACTCGAAAAAAAAAAAGGAGAAGACCTCCTTCCTTCGACCTCCATTTTCTCTTTTCCTTTTCTTTTGATGATCGCCGCCGACGAACTTTGAGCTGCATTGCTCGGTGTCTACTATCTCTCTGTAGTCACATGTTGTAAGATCGCTTTCTCTACCCCCAAAAGCCATCTCCTTTTAGCTGGGTTTACTGTATCGCGATGTTGTCACTTTGTCTGATTTGAACAATTTCCTGTTTTTAATGGGTCCCTCTGAATAATGTCCTTTCTCTAAAGATTCCTCCCTTTCGGGTTTATCAATACTTAGAAGGTAGATCGGTCGATTTCCCTTCTCGCCTCTCGTTTCGTATCTTTTTTAGTTTGTTGATTCTTTCTGGGAAAGAAAACAAATAGACGCCACCTTTTGGGTTTCTCTCCTTGCCTGGACTGTTTGGTTTACGGTATGTTGAGTTGCTGGGAAATTAGTTGCAGTAGTTGGGAGTTGTATTGCTTTTTCTTTTGGGTATATTAGTTGAAAATTGCAAGCTGGGGATTTAATTAGGTTGTTATCATTTCTTTCATTTGCACTATTTCATTCCTTCTTAAGCAGCTTTATTTTAGGTACCATTTATTTCCTATTTGGTTACTCTCTCCTTCTTTTTTTTTCCTTTTTTCAAACTCTCCATTTTTATATGTAGGCTAAAACCCTATTTGTGCTCTTCTTGCTTTCTGCTTGTACCATTCCTCTCATTCTTAAATTTGTTTTTCTAGTGGGATTTTTGGGAGGTTTATAGTTGCTAAATGTTTTGAGTTCTTACCTCAATAATGCCCGTTAAGTATGAATTGACCTTTGGTGTTAAATGCTGGATCTTTGCATCATTAGCCGTTTACAAATTATATTAAATACTAGCTTTCTAATCTCTTTTTTTTTTTTTTTTTATTTGTTCTCTGAAGGAATTCTTCCTAGGGGTGGCTCTCTCTGTATAACTTTCTCCTATGAGCGTTTCTTCATAAGCTAGGCTGGTACTCTCAGTCTCCCTTAATATAATTGTAATTTGGCATCTAACCTAATTTTTTGAAATTCTAATTATGTAGTCTTGTTTGATTTAATAGGTTTATTGGAGACATGAAAGGTATTCAAAACAAAAAAGGTATCGATTTGCACAAGCCGGTACCTGGTTGTATGGGTAGAATGGTTAACTTATTTGACTTGAGTGATACTGTGACTGATACCAAGCTACTTACAGAGAAGCCTCATAGAGATGGTATTGTGTTTACAATTATTTTTTTCTAATTAATAATCTCAAAATTATAAAAAATATATGTATTTGACATGTATATATTGTATTACCTTGTCAGGCTACTCACCTCGGCGAAGCTTCTCTGATGATGTCAGTATACCAATTGACCAAGTTGTGGTACATAGAGGGGAGAAACAGGTACACCTTCAAAAAGGTTACAGTCTTACTATGGCAGGGAACGGAATTAGAACCTTTTTTCCTGCATAAAAACTAAATTATTATTAAAATATTCCAGATAAAAGGCAAGCAGGGTGGTACACCAATCAAAATGCTTATAGAAGAGGAGATGTGGAGGGAAGAAACCGAAACCAATCAAAACCCGCCAAGTGTTATCGCAAGACTGATGGGTCTCAATGAATTCCCTGGATCCGTACCAGCACCTGAAGATATTGCTCCTAGAAAAATTGAAAATTCTAGAAAGAGTGATGGCTCATACGAGAAGAAAATGTCTCTGGTGCGTCAGAAATTTGCCGAGGCAAAACATATGGCAACAAATGAGAAATTATTCCATTCTAAAGAGTTCCAAGATGCACTGCAATTTTTGAGCTCAAACAGGGACCTATTTGTAAAATTCCTCGAAGAACCAAACTCTTTGTTCTCCGGTAATAATGCGCCTCCTTCTCCTGAAATTAAACATATAACTGTTCTGAAACCCTCATCTGAATCAATTAAGAAGTTGGCAAAAGAGCATTGCTCGATTCGAGATCGCGACATCGACATCTCTCTGACAAAGCCAACCCACCCGACCCGAATTGTGGTGCTAAAACCAAATCTCGATAATACCCATGATACCAGCAGGAGTATTTTCGAAACTAGCTACATTGGAGGTGATATCTCTTTTGGTAAGTCTGAGAGTATAAATTTGGATGATGATATGGAGGTGTATACACCTAGTTCAGGCCGCTCGTGGGATTATAACAATAGTAGACTGGAAAGCCCCCTCTCTCACTCTTCTTTCAAAGAAGTGCATCGATCAAACGAGCCAAGGGTGATACGAGAGGCGAAGAAGAGGCTTGTGGAGAGGTGGGAGATGGTATCAGCCAAGGTAGAAGAAGAAGAAGAAGAAGAAAAAGTTGGTCCCACTAGTAAGGTAAGTACCTTAGGTGAGATGCTTACCATTCATGAGACAAAGAGAGAGGAAGAATACAGAGAGCCAGAAGAGAGAGAAAGTGAGAGTCACGTCTCATTACATAGATCACAATCTCTCCCAGTTTGTTCTTCAGTGTATGAGGATTGCCCCAAAACTAATACCAGATCGGGGGTAGCACCAAAGGAGCTTGAGAAATCGAAAAGTGCCAAGTTTAGGTGGAGGTTACCTAGCCTTTTTTTCTCTAGAAGTAACAAGAGATTAGTAGATAATGAAGGAGCTATAGAAAATGAAGGAGGTTCTTGTTCCAGTTCATGTCATGACTCACAAGAGAACTGTGATACCTCCACTAAGGTACGATATACTTCATGATATTATTTTATTTTCAATATTTGGAAAGAGGGTTGCCACACCAACATAGAAAAAAAAAATCAAAGTATCGAGATTTGAGTTTTCAAATTGTTGATTTTATTTTATGAATAATTTTTCAGGAGGTTTCTTCCTTGGATAAGGTTGGTACTGGTACCACGGATCAACAGCCAAGCCCGATATCAGTTCTAGAAACTTCTTTTGCTTCTGACTTTGCTGACCTCTCCAGTCTCTCTGATTTATCTGCTTCTCTACCTCCTCGTAAGTCCACCTACACTAATCATTTTTACAACACGCACCTTCCTTTTTGTCATAATGAAAAACACCCACAATGACAGCCTCTGTCTAGTTTCAAAAAAAAAAAACACCCACAACTTTTCGAAATACTGTTGGTAACTTCAATCTACAGTATACCGATCAATCCGTATGTAACGAATCTTTCGGACTAAGAGGTATAGGTCAACAATTGGAGGTTTAAAGGTTTAATTTTAATATATAGAAATTTGAATAATAGAGACAAACAATGGTGGTGCTTTGCTGGTGAAAAGATGATAACTGAAAATGGTGGAATTCAGCTTTTTGTAACATTAGGTGTTTTTCATAAATCAGAATTAACTGCAAGGTGCTATTTGCTCAAACTTATTTAGTTGTTTTGTTATTTTTTTTTCTAACTACTAATATTATTTTATCATACAGAAGCTCTATCAAGATCTGCACCAATTGGCTCAATTTCACGATCTCTATCCTGGGATGGTTCCCAGTTCGAAACAACCTCCCCGAATTCTCTAAGATTATCCCGATTTTTCTCCAGGGCAGATGAAGAACAATATAATTTCACATATATTAAGAAGTTGCTAGCTTTCTCCAAGTTAGAAGAAGGGAAACCGTGGTATTCTTCTGAGATGCCGCTAGATCCTAGTTTACTTTATGAAATTTCCGGGTGCAAATTTGATGGGTCGAATTTGAAAGATAGATTATTGTTTGACTCAGTCAATGAGGCACTTGTAGAAATTGGAAATAGTACCGAATTAGGGTTGTACCCTTGGTCTCGGGTTTCTCATTTGTATACTAAGGAACCAATAACCGAACTTGAGGCCTCATTGTGTGATGAAATTTGGGGCATTGTGAGAAAATGGTGTATGACTTTTGAATTTCCTGGAGGTTATAATTGTGGTAATCATGAAGTGGACCTGGTTGCAAAGAAGGAAGTTTCAGGGGCCAAATTAGAAAAAGATTTGTTGTTTGAGATATTTGACTGGAACAAGGAGATTTGTGGGTCTATCATAGGAGAAGAGATTGAAGAGCTTATATTCGACTTGTTTAACTAATTATTTTTTCTTTTTCTTTTTGGAAAATATGAGGTAATTGGTTGTTTTTTTCATTATATTACCTCATATGTGAGTGTATGTTATACATTAAGGTGTTGATTTGCTGGTGCCTGTTACCTCTGACACGGTAATTATTACAATCATATAGGTGTTTTGTTGTAATTTTAGATGTAAATGTATATTGATTGTTTTTTTATTCAATCAATGTTGTGCGACATTTATATGATATTAAAGAAAACGGGTAACAAATGTTATGTTAAATTAAATTAATAGTGGAGGGATCATGAGTAAATTATAATTTAGATGTCTCTGTTTATTTAAGGCCATCATGATTTTTGTTTCTTTGTATATGAAAATACACATTTAATTGACAAACACTTGAAATTGACCTACAAGTTAACTTCTCTCTTGTACTATTAAGAGTGTGACTTAGCAAAATAAACTTTTGTAGTGTGATAGTAAATAATAAATAGTCTTAGGTGGTGATATAAATGTCGTTAGGCAAAGAAATAATGTAATATGGTCTTTGATTGGTTTTGTTATTAATGAAAGTTTGACTTAGTGTGAAGAGAAGTAGCATGGGATGTGATTTTTTTTTTTTTATCTTGGTGCACCGTACATTTACATGTCGATAATAGTAATCAGTAAAATAAATTTAATAATCAATGAATGGGGGCATGACTGCATGAGCGCATGTTTTTTTGTTACTGTTCATCTGACAGCATCTGTTGCAGATCAAATTACCTCTGCTAAATCTCGTCTTTTTAAGAGGGGAATTTCATCTGTTCACACAAAAAGGTAAAAAACAAAATGCCAGATATATTATTCATTAGGTTTCATTTGTTGTCATTCAAAACTTCAACCTCATCATTTGTTTTTTTTTCCTTCTAAACAAAACGAGGAATAATTTGAGTGTACTTGAACAAATATTAAAGAGACCCTGTAAATTTTATAATTACTACATTTTTTTTAAAATTAATACAAATTTAAATTTTAAGTTATTGTGGATGATACTGATTTAATATTCACCGTGTGATAGAGAAGAAAACAAAACAAAATGTCTTTCATTTTCAGGGGTGCAAATGAATTTTTTTTTTCAAATTGTTTGAACCCAATTGTCAGTAATTAGATAGTAACAGGAATCTTGTTTGGTCGACTGTATCATCTGTTCGTTTTACCGGAAAAACGGAGGCGCAATTTAATAGGAGTCCGGTGTCATTTCCATACTCTCTAATCTCTATCTGTGAAATGGGGTGCTAAATTGCAAATTGTCACCGAAAACTTTTTCTCCAATTTATCTACCCTAATCAATAAAAGTCATTTTCCAAAAGTACAAATCCTACTTGTTTTAAGTAGGAATGATAGGCAAATTAAATGTTTTATATAGTTCACACTTCACACTTCACACGGCAGAATTTGGAGGCAACATGTGGGTGTTTATTAACGGACAGAGATCACATGTTTTTAGTGAGACTGACAGGTGGGTCTAGACGGGTTTATAAATTTAAATATTAGTTTTTAATTTTGGTGTGGACCATGTGTGAGTGACTCAGGGGCAGAAAAATCCTGCCCCCTGGGGGGCAGAGAATTCGGTCCCGTTTATTAATAGGGGAGTTCAGAGTGATATTTCTCTTGGCAAGAACAGACCTAGAAAATTGAAATTGGAAACGTTAAGAAAATTGGGGTATTGTAATTTTAGTTTATAAGAAGGCTGAAAATATTAATGTATACAATGATTACAAAATTTAATAGATAAAATTACAAACTCTTAGTAATAAACATTATTTTTTTTTTGTAATAATCAACTAAAATTAATATACTATCTTTTTAAATAAAAATTGTCCGGACAATACACATCGACCAATCAATTATAACGTCCTAATTGTTATAAAAAAAGCATTTTATTAAAAATTTATCTATTTTTAATATTTCTTTAAATAAAGAATATTGTAGATCAATTTATAGTGCGTCATATATAAAATATGAACGAAAATACTATAATTTCAAACTTTCCCTTAGTTCAATATCTAATATTGAGAGAAGTATAAATTAAATACTTAGGTGATCTCCATTTCAGTTGTCAATGGAGAGATTATTTCAAAAAAGAATCTGAAACCTTGCAAGTGGGCAAGTGGCAGAACCTGGGGAACAAGGCACGGATTGGTTGAATGGAAATAAATGATGAACATAATAAATGCAAACTATATTCTTTCCCTAAGAATAATGTACACTACAATACGTATCCTAATTAATTTTTTTTTTGGGACCTTAATTTGATGCATATGATTGATGCACGTACTGATAGCCATGTGAGTTCTTGTCTTGTGTTCCTGTATGTTAATTAATTTATATTTTAGAAATTAGAATACTATTGATTTGGTTCATCAGTAGTGGACACATGCCTACAATTCAGCATGAAGAAATGCTGCTGATTTAGAAATTTTTAATGCAAAGGGTGTATTTTATTTTATGGTTGATCTAATCAACCATAATTTGCTCCATTTCTACGGCTAAAGATTGCATTTACTTTGATTTTATATTTGTTCAAAAAATATTCCTCAACTAAGAAATGACACGTATTTGAAGCATTTTGTGAGTTTCACATATCAAATTTCACAAAGAGAAACTAACAAAAAATAAAATAAAAAGCAGAACACATGGACTAAATTGAAAGAGTGAGGCTATGGTAATATGCATGTTACACAATGACATGCCTTATGAATTTATATCTTTGTTTTAACTAAACAGTCGATCTAAACGGTTAACATGATATTTATTTATTTTAGGTTTGTTTGCTATTTTTAGATAGATAAAAAATTACTTGATTTGAAAATTCTAGAATATTCAAAAACATTATTTTTCTATCTATCTAAATAAATAGTAAAAAAATTATAAAGTTTGTACATTTTCATATTAAAAATTTCTTTTTAAGGTTTCACATATCAATTATTAAAACTTTGAAAGTAAGATATAGATCCATAACAAAGATTGATCCATAGTATACATATTACCGTAGGCTCACTCAAATTGAAATTAAGAACTCAACCTTATTGAATAATACCAAACCCCAAAAGCAGTCCCCACACCTATGACACTCATGATTTCATTATTGAATAAAGTTTGATTAATTAATTCATTAGTAATTTATACTTTTGTAACTTGAAAAATTCATTGATTCCTTTTATCTACTAATTAAATACGGAAGGTCAAATGCCACTACCATGACTCTATATTCAAAAGTTTTAATAATGAAAATAGGATCAGTGTCACTTCTCTGTATGCATTGCACGCCAAAGATAATAAGGTACTTTATTTGTTTTAATGGGCGTCAAGATTTGATGTGGACCATTTTTGTAAATCTATTTTCCATGCTATTAAAGCACATCAAAATACATTTCTATTTTTTTTAGTTTTAAATTTTAATTTTATAAAGAGATGATGAAAACACGAAAATAGAAACATTTAAATCCGTCTCTTGAAATATATAGGCTATTGGTAATTAAGTATGTGATAGTACAAATAATTTGAATATTCATAATTCAGCACCACTTAAAATTGCTCTTTTAAATTGCAAAAATGATCATGTAATCATTTTTAAATCACAATTTTTTTTATCCGTGTGAGGTATTTAAAACTCTAAAACATTCTCACTGAAATCGTAGATATTATTTCTCTCTCCAAAAATATGAGGCAATTATTTCCTCTCTTCTCTCTCCCTTGATTACGGTATTTGATTTCTCTCTTTTTATAGGAGGATGAATTTGTTATCGATGTTAACTGAATGGATATCAACCAGTAATTTATTAATATGTTTAACCACAATTAGCAAGCCGTGGTTGTAATTCTCTCAACCCAATCAATCTCTTTACCATTAATAGGTAAATTAAGTTCTTTTGCTTCTGCTATTTAGTATGATCGTTCCATATCAGTATGTCTCAATTGAAAAATAAAAAATCTAACAAGTATTCTAACCATTGTAAGATTCAAGAATTTGTCTTTAGTCTAGTGACAAAAGCACATGGTCTTTATGTGAGAAGTCACAGGGGCAGACTCATGTGGTTCCGGAGAGACAGATGCCCCCCTCTGGATTTTGCATTTTAGTGGAGATTGAGACATTTCAATCAAGTTTGGTCCTCCCTGAAATTTGTTTTTGCCCACCTTTGGATGTTTGATTATAATTTGAGTTAAATTTAGGATTAAAATTAAAATAAATTTCTTGAATTATGATTGGTAATTAAAATTATAGATTAAAAAATCAGAAATTACAAGTCAGAGTATTGAAAAATATAAATTAAAGCATTCTTTTTTTATGGAGTACTTAAATAGTTAATGGGTTTAAACCCGATTAGCTATTTAAACTTGATTCGATATTTTTTTGTCTCTTCTGACAAAAATCCTGGGTCCGCCCCTGAGAAGTCATGGGTTCGAAACTCAAATAGAGAATTTTTTTTTGTTATAATAGCAAGAATATTAAATAGTTGGATGACTTGACCTTCAACTTTACTCAAAAAAATCATTGTAAGATTCAAGGCCATACGAAAGAAAATGCTGGGAAGGTGAATCCTAAATTGTTCTGTAGAAAGCGATTTTTTTTTTTTAAATATGAGTTAGGAGTCAAGCCACCTAAATTGTTCCTAGAAAGTGATAAAAATGTAAAATTGCAGCTACAAAAAAATAGTTCAAAACAATGAACCGATCCTAGCTTTATATTTGATGGCAATGTCAAGGGAGATAGTCTCGGATTTTAAATGAGATTGACGAAAGAGAAAAGTTCTTTGATGGCAATTCCTATGATGTTGGACTTACAAATCTATGAATTCAGCCATTACGTACTCAACGCAAACTCATTTAGAAAATATGCATAGTTTTGTCAGAATTTAAATACTGAAATACTTATAATATTTATTTAAAAAATGCTGACAAAAGAAAGTCATGAATATTTTTTTTCTGGCTGGTTCTATGTACCTGTGCTGCTCTTTTCCCTACATAAGTACTGTTGGCGCACACTGTATTATCTACAATGTTGCCCTTCAGCACCCCTTTTTTGAAGTGATCATAAAAGTAATCTCTAAAATTAATTATTTCAATTTCAGCATTTTACAAACATAATATCCAAACAAAATATTGCGCAAACAATTTACTATTTAAGTTTTGCCAATCAATGGTAGGAGAAAAATAAATTCAGATCCTGTAAAGTAACCAAAAAAATTGGAATTTAAATATGCTGAAATTCGAGATTCCAGCCGTTCAATTTTTTCTGTGCATGTATTTTGGAACAGCTAGTTTTTTTGCGCACGCATCTCGAAACAGTTCGACGGCTGGATCCGAATTGTAGGGATTTGTAGAAATACTGTTCATTCGTCTCGGATTTCAGCACATTCAGATCCAAAAAATTGAAGCTTCAATCTGCACCGTCCGTTACAAGCTAGCACAAATTTCGAAATTGTCTCGTAAATTTTAATCAGATTTGTTTTCTCTGCCCAGCCCAGCTTTCAACAAACTCAGAAATTTAATTATTTTAACCGCCACCACAAAGAAGAAAATTGAAAGTACGTTAAGATGTATACTTTCTTAAATGCTAATAGAGACTATAATTGGAATTATGAATTCTCATTCTTTCTTAAATCTGAGAGTACAAGATACATGGTATATATAGAGAGAGATTACAGTGCTAACAGAATTCTAATGACAGTTGTTAACAGATTAACAACTGTCCTAACAACTTCATTAATTCACTAACTATCTAAATCAGTTACAATTATGTTATTATCCCAGATCCTGTATTACTTTCTTTTAAAAAAAATGTTTGTAACATAACATATATTTTTTCAGAAACATCTTGTTTTTTGCCAATATTAAATGTTAAATGCACCGAGTCGTTGGAGAAATAGTATCACAGTTTACTGAAATATACATACATTAAAAATTAATTCCATTTTTCTTAAAGAAAAATTAATTGCGTTACAGAAGTGCTGTGCGCCTATGCCTATACCACCAAAGTTGCACTGTTTTGGTGCCCTGCTTTCTTTCTCTCTGTGCGAGTGCGACTGTCTCAGTGCCTCTCTCGTTTGTCAAAGATTTGATTTGATGGCACGCGAGTATTCGTCTGACCGTATCTCTCTCTTCCCTTGTTACATTTATCTCATGAAAGATGAAAGACACATTCTCAACCGCTATTTACTATTTACTGTTTCTTTTCACAGTGTCCCTTAATTGAAGCATCGATCTCACCAATTCACATTTAAATATGATTGCTCTGGATATTATACGAGTTCGTATAAATAATTCAAATTCTCTCAGTTCGGTTTAAAATCAATTAAACCAGACCCGATGAACACAAGATGTAACATGATAATTTTTGGGAGTTGGGATTGGAAAAAGTGTGTGATATATATTTTTATGTACTTTCAAAATGAAGCCGTATATTAACAATAACTTCAAATTCAAAATTCATGCATTAAGATTGAAAAGCAATATTAAATTTGTGTTATATTTTCTGTTTAGAGAAACTTATATTTAATTTGGCATATAATATTCATTTGGTCGTTGGTGAGATGTTGAGCCTAATATGACCACACTGTTAAATTGTTGGATAATTTTCCAAATTGAATTGAACTTGCTACACAATTTATTTAAAAATAAAAACAATATGTGTGTATTTATTTTTATTTTAATATATTGGATTTGTATTGTCATTTGAAAATTGAAAATTTTAATTGTTTTTTTGAAAGAAATGTAGAAGTCTCTAGTTTTCAAATTCTGTTAAATAACATCACTAAAGTTTTTTTTTTTTGTTTTCTATCATATTTTCTATACAATATAACATTAAAATTTATGTTGCTTTTTTATCATTTATCATTTTAGTTTTGTCTTCTGTAATAAATGCTGCATAGTTTCTTACCGTCGTTGATTTTCAACTAAAAAGAAGACAGATTTTAAGTGTTCAAATTGCTGCCACGCACATACTTCAATGCAAAATAAATGTCAGAGGACAGGCATGGACATCAGATTTTTGTTTGCATTTCTATTTCTTTTGATGATGCACTCAGGAGTTCAACATTTTAGGGGACAATTTTTTTGTTTATAGAAGAGGAGAGAAATAAAAATAGTGTATGGAAATTTTCTCTGATAGTAAGATCGTGGCGTCACCGATTTTAATTTTTTTTTAATCAGTGGAACTTACTATCAATTAAAAATTTACAGCAAAAAGAAAAAAGAAAAATAGAATATCTTACTACCAGTAAAAATTTCATGAACTCGTTCTATTTCTATCTTCTTTTCTATTATTTTTTATGAATAAAAAATTCTCATTTTAGTTCAACTGTTATTGAATATCTAAACAAATAGTAATCATACGTGCTTGATTATTTCTGAATAACCAAATTGTTGAATTAGAGTTATGAACATTTGAATTATGAAAACTGAAAAATAAGGCAAAATTTTATATTTTTGCCTTTCCTTTAATTTTTTTTTGAAAGAAATAGTCCTTCCATCCGAAAATAAAATGTCCTATTAGACCGATATTTTTTTCTCTCACCATCTTCTAAAAAACAATAAACAAAATTGACCAAGTTTCCGTAAAAATCAGAGGAAATCAGATTAAATATGTGCTGGCATTTAGGGAAAAATAACAACCCGAAACTGCAGTTTAGAACAGTGTTGTAAATAACATTATGCGGTCGTCGAACGAACGGGTACTGCCAGGCGATTAATCGGTATGCGGCCGATTAATCGGAATTATGCGGACAATTTAACGTTTTTATTAAATTTATGTATATATATCATAATTTATTAAAAATTATTTATTTAACTCATTAAACTTATCAAATAAACTTAATTTAAGTTAGTTTTATTATTATAACATGATACTATGCTTATTTCTTCGTAACACGTAAGCATTTTGCATGTGTAAGTAACACATTTATTTAATAAAAAATAAATTTGAGAATTAAGCCTTTTCAAATACTAATAACATATTATTTGAAAGAAAGAAAATATTCCAACATAAAATCACTAAATTTAATTTATGATAATAACATAATTTCATAAATAAACATGTCGTACTAATTGAAAAAATTACATCAGTAAGTAAAAAAAAAAATATGGTATATAAATAATAGAAAAATTAATCAATTTCAAAGTAAGTAAGAAGAAAAAAATATATATATATAAAATATTGGATGAATATCTAAGCATAAATAAAACTACAATACATGATTTGTAAACTTTATTATCATACACTATTATAAAAAAAAAAACAATGTGAAAAAAAAAATTCACTGGAATAAACGGAAAAAACGGGAATAAACGGCCGATTAATCATTTTTTTCCGCCAACAGGCATCCGTTAAGCGTATTCGGAACGATTTGGCCGCTGTTTCCAATTAAACGGTCGTTTTCTCTGTTTTTTACAACACTGGTTTAGAAGAGTGCAAATTTAATCTGCGCTCCCGTAGAAAAAATTGTTAACTTTCTTTATTAAGTTTTTGAAGATGGTGAAAAAATATCGAACAAACAATTAGGCTCCCTTTTAATCTTTTCCTACATGCATATTAAAAATCGTATTTTAAAATATTAATTGGAAGTGATTTAAGACTTTTTTGAGTTTTGACCATACTCAGGGGTGTAAACAGAGCGGATTCGGAGCGGATAATGCTAATACCATATCCTCATTCGTATTTCAACAAGCGGATACGGATACGAATAGTAAACGGATATCAAAATTGAAAAACCATATTGTCTTAAACGGATACGGATACGGAACGGATAATTCACGGATACGGATTCGAATACGAATATGGAGCGGATAATTGTCGGATATTGAGTAATTGTACTAAATTTCATAATTTTAAATTACCTAAATTGACAAAATTTTAATAGACTTTTAAGTTTGCACAGTGATGATTATGCATGACTAATTGCTTTGATTCAGAGAACCAATCTATTATCCTAATAGATTATATGATTTTTCTACCAAGATTCTTGGAATTAAACGAATATGTATGTTTTTTGAGAATTTCGCAAGAGTAAAATGAATTGAAAGTTACTGAAAGATTAAATTTCGGATCCGGATATATACGGATATCTGCTTCGTTTATATCCTCACAGAATTATCCGTATCCGTATTATTTTTCTATATGCTAAAATTATCTGTTTCCGTTTAATTCGGATCTAGATACGGATAATAAGCAAAGGATAATAAGCAAATTCGGAACAGATTATCTGCGGATAATCCGTATACGTTTACACGGTCCATACTACAAAAGTAAAACAAAAAAAAAATCGAGGTTAGTTATTATTTAACAACGAACTGGCGGTCCGACTTTTATCGTGTATTGTTCACATCACAGTCGAATCCCACGTGATTTCCTGGTGTCCGTGCGAGCATTTCCATGCGTGCGCTTGGTCTATAGAGCTCTGCGTATCCGAAACTGTTTGTGGGGTCCAAATTTTAGTGTATAATGCGATTTACTAAGAGATTCATAGAATGCGCTACTACAAGTATTTTGTTTGTTTATTTTGTCAAGATGTCAGTGTCCTGAATATATTGGTAATTGGTGTGATGAAGTGAACTTCGTACATTTAATGGCCCTTTTCTTTTTGAGAATCCCATATCATTAAATTGACGTGGGGGTACAACTTTTATCAGAGCAGAAAGAGGCGTGTTTTTCATGCCTATAGTATTTTTTTTGTCTCATTAAATTGGATTGACAATAGAAGTCACCTTGATTTTTTTTCTGCTTTTTTTTTAAATACAACTCATAAAAAAATAATTTAACTAAAGGAGATATGTCAGATTGGAAGCAATAAAAATAGCCTACACCGGTTTCTCAAACCGGTGTGGCTTAAATTGGACTAGCTCCACCGGTCTCCTAAACCGGTGGAGTCATTTTCTCACACGGCTGAATCATTTTTTCACCAGAACACATCCTGGCCACAGAAGATCCAAACCAAGCTTCCACCGGTCTCCCAAACCGATGGAGCTGGAAATTAGACAAATTTTACGCGGTTTTTGTGAAGTAGAATAGCTCTACCAGATTGGAAAACCGGTGTAGACAAATTTTGTGTAGCAACCCATGTGGTCACTGTGTCATAGCAGAAAATTCCTCCATCGGCTTTCCAAACCAGTAGAGAAAGACCCTTAAAATCTCCACCAGTTTGGGAGACCGGTGGAGGCTATTTTTGTAAATTCTTTTACAGCTTGGTTGTTTTGGTTAAATTATTTTTTATGAGTTTTATTTTAAAAAAAAATCTTGATTTCTATGCGATTTGAAAAATTATAGTTTAATTAAGCATCATTTAAAAAAATATTGTTAAAATTAAATAGACAACATACAAATTGTGTAATTAAATATTATTTATTCTCGTTAAATAAAATAACAGTTATAACACATATCAACCTGAGAATTAGCATTTAACATAGTGATAAAAACAATATTCTCTATGTGAAAAATCACAAGTTTGAAATCTAAATTCAAAATTCTTTATAGATATGTAATAGTTAGATTGGCACCTCCAACATTTACTAAAAAGACACATCAATTTCAATCATGTTAATTTTAAGACAGAAAAGTTAATTTTGTGTCTCGTTATTTTTGAGTCCTAGACTCCTAATCAGAAAAAAAAAAATCAACGCCGGTTAGGAATGGATTTATTTTTTCGATTCTTAGTTTTATTCTCTAAAATTGTCATAGGAAACATGGTTATGAATCCTTTTTTTGTTCTTCATAATTTTACTTGTGAATTCTTAACTAAATATTATAAAAAATATACCTCCGTAAATAAAACGGAACACGATTGAAAATTCTTTCATAATTTATAAATGGCTGAGTAATTTTTTTTCGTAATTTTCATTGCAATTTAAACCCTAGCAAAACTAGGAAAATTATTGCCGCCGGTAAAAATTTAATTTTGAACTAAATGTTTTCCTGATCCTTAACTCTAGGACAAAAAGGTAATTTTTCATCTCCTGTAACCTGTTCTTTCGTAATATTACTTGTGAATTATTAAGAAACATATTTTGTTAACTAAAAATTATTTATTAGAAAATCAATTCAGAACATTATTTGTGAATTATTAATAGTATAATTTGTTGAAAATATGATTAATTAAAAAATCGACCTTCGCTAATAATACATAGCACAGTTGAAAATTCTTTCGTAATTTAAAAATGGCAGAGTTCTTTTTTCTGCTTCATAATGTTACTTGTGAGTTACCAATAATATATTTTGCTAACTAAATATTTATTAACTAAAAAAATCGATTCATAATATTACTTGTGATTATTAATATTATATTTTGTTAAAAATATTAAAAATTAAACAAAATCGACCTTCCTTAATAATACGGAACACAGTTGAGTTGGGAATGGATTTATTTTCAATTTAATTATGAGTTCATTTTTATGTTCTTCGTAATATTACCTGTTAATGATTAATAATATATTTTGTACAGTTAAAAAAATCTTATAATATTACCTGTTAATGACTAATAATATATTTTGTACAGTTACAAAAATCTTTCGTAATTTAAAAATGCTAAGTGCACATGACGTACACTATTAACAAATCACAATTTGATTTGCTGTTTGATTATTGCCAAATGTTTTTGCCAAACACTGCCTACCGAGGAAGGCGATAGACTTGTTCTGTGGTTGATTATATAAGG
This sequence comes from Carex cristatella, assembly GCA_024447775.1. NCBI lineage: Eukaryota > Viridiplantae > Streptophyta > Magnoliopsida > Poales > Cyperaceae > Carex > Carex cristatella. The sequence goes on from JAJHPF010000007.1 coordinate 571,126, forward strand.
AACGTCTCGCTTTAATTAACAATTGTGGGACTTAAGAAATGAAAAACCTATCCGGAACAGTTGCCAACATTTTATCCGTCGCATAATTTATTCAAACAATAGAATATAGATGGCGTTAAATTTATATTCGAAATATTATCCATGCAGTAAACAATTTGAAAATTCTATATTTAATATAGCATAACAAAACTAGTCAAAAAAAAAAAAAAATCTGTTTTCAGTATGTATCAAATTAAGTTTCCAATGCTAGTAATTTGGTTTAGAACTTAGAAGTCATATAGTTTGAAATCGGAAACCATCCAAAGCCATCCAATCATAATTCCGACCAATCCGAACCAAATCAGAAATTCACTTGGCAGCTTTAAGATTCGTGCCAATTTAGAATCCCCCCCAATATTCACATCTGAGATATCTGAAACGTTGAGCTGAAAATCTTAACCGTTCAAATTTATTCTGCACGAATCTCAAAGCACAATAATACTGTCCCCATGGGATACGGACCCACCCCCCTTTGAGAATCTTTACTCCGCCACTTTTCAATCTGATCAAAATTCAAAAGTGTGTAACTTAAACTAGAAATTGGATCTGTCAGACTGTCACAACCACTGATCTAAATTTTTGTTTGAACAAAGATAACACGGTTACATGAAAAATTAGAGTTTAGCTTTTTTTGATGTCAACTTATCAAGTGTTAAGCCCGATACAGGTCAGGGCCCACATCCCTAAATGGTCCAAATTTTTGTTCGCATCTCATTTCCAGATCAAAACGTATTCCACTTGTTGGAAATGGGGCCCAATTTAAAAAAAAAAAATTGGTCCAACTTGTAATTTTCATATCATATGTAGGTCCCCATGAAATAGTTAGACATAAACCATGACAAACAGCTAAATCATACTAAAATTTGATGGGTTACCTCCAGTATTACACAACTGGAGATGTCCCTTTTCTTAAATACTGACCTAGGATGAATATATGATATCTCCATTTTTGGAAGAAATGGAGATGAACTGGAAGGGAACTAATGAAGAAGTACCAAATGCAACTGAATTAACAATTTGAAACCCACTTGTTGGCTCATTGCCCAGATGCAAATTTGTTCAAGCAGATCATGTGGTACAGCAATAACAAGCCACATGTCTGACTGTTGTTTTTGTATACCAACTGGTTTACATGCACCAACAATTGAAAGTGATTGTGTTTGATGAAGCATTCAATATTTTTGTAAACTGTCCCCTTCCCCAGCAAGGAAAAGAAAAAAAGGTATTTTGAATATACAGCCCATAATTTTAATAGAACAACCTGATGCATTAAAATTTGGGCCTTAAAAATTTTGAAAGATAAAAGGCCCATTGTATCTATCTCAGAAATGGGGTAAATTTTGTTTATTTATTTTTTTTTGATGAAAATGTCCGTAGGCTAATTTAGATCGGATAATATCCGACTGTATCCGAATCCGTATTCAAAAACTAAATACGGATATCTGATATCTAAATATCCGTGTAGATACGGATACATATATGGTTTTGAATTTTGATTATCCGTATCCGAATAATAAATATATTATGAAAATATTTATGTATATATTAACGGATATCCGATATCTGATCTGTATCCGTACGTATCCGTCAAATATCTGATTCGTATTTGTATTTGAAAAATAAAAACAGATACGGATATAGTTTTACCACTATCTGATCCGTTTGCACCCCCAACTTAATCTCAATTTCCTTGTTTTGTTTACTTTTGTTCACATCAACAAAATTAAACTATTAATTGTATTTTATATGATCTTAGTTATATGCATAAATTAAAAATTGTAATATTTTGACATCATCATATAGTCATGACACCTCAAGAGTGAGTTAAATCGTAAATATTTCGAAATCCGTCTACTTTAAAAGTGATGCGTCAACATACAAAGCTTTTAAATTTTCACATTAATTTTATATAGAGTCAAATAGTCAGAAAATGTTCAAAAAATGAATGTATTAAAATTAATTCATAAACTTTCTAATTTTGACTGCTTGAATTTAAACTAAATTAATTTGAAAGTTTAAAAATTTTGCATGTAGATGCATCATTCGTAAGGTAAATGAGTTTCAATAATTTGAATTCGTCATTTGAAGTAAATCCGATAAGTTTTAAAATTGAGTTCACACTCTAGTTTTACTCTCTCTCTATAGATATAATACTCGTAAACCCCACTCGTAGTTTCTAACTTTTAATTCTCTCTTTTAGATTCTTCCAGATCATTTTTTTTTCTCTATTTTCAATCTAGAAAAGGGATGTGAATGTATTAATGTTTTTTTTTTTTTTTTTTTTGGCAATTTCTAACAACTAGACCTGGTAGTGATTAGTGACATATCTGAATTGGGTAAAAAATTTACTCTCAGTCTCTTGATGCATTATTTTGAATACTTTGAACAATCTAGTTGTATAGTTAAATGGGTATAAGCAAAATCCAGTCAATGATGTATACCCTGACATGGACGGGTCTTTGAGGGTAGAAGCTTTGTCCGATCTAGTAGTTGTCAAATTTCACGTCTAATGTACAAGAGATGCTAGATTTGGCAAATCTGGGTTTACTAATTAATTGGGACTTTGACTTTTCTCTAACTTGCATCGTGATGTATGATGATGTTTTAATACTTACTGGACTAGGGGTCTCAATGAAAATCATTTACCCATTTATTCTACCCGTATCATATTCGATAAGTCGGGTATGGGTAAAGATTTTTTTCGTTAGCTTATTAGGTATGGGTATGGGTAAGAATTTTTTTTCGTTAGCTAAATGGGTATGGGTACGGGTAAAGACTATTTCGTACCCATTGGGTAACGGGTAACTATATAAAATAAATTACATATAGATATATAAATATTATATTCAATTTTATATTTCTCACATTATTGTATCAACGTTAATTCATGAGAAAATATATGCATTTTGGTGTAAGATGAATATAATATTAAACATATTACTTTTTTTTATTTGAATGTTTTATTATTTAATTAACGAATTGAATTTTGAATTTGTTATAAGAGATATTTGAATTTTTTGTTTTTTTTTCTTTATAAAAAAATTATTAGTTAGAATTGATTGCATATTTGTATTTTGATATTTATATTAGTAATTGTGATTGCATATGTATGACATGATGAGTTTTGATAGTATATTTGTAAAAATAATAAAACCAATATATTAGTGTTATTTGTTATTCACCCGCTACCGTTTCGTTACCCACTAATTTTAATGGGTACAGGTAGGATAGAGTAAGGCAAATTCTTAACAGGTAAGGGTAGGGTATGAGTAAGGTTAACCCTTAGTGGGTATGAGTATGAAAATGCTTCCACCCTACCCGTATCTTACCCATTGACACCCTTATACTGGACCATGTGACCCTGTTACCAGTATGGCACTGATGTGCATTAATACAGATGATGTACAATTACTGAAATGGGACAATCTAATATATAACTATGAAATGCCAGTAAGCATCACTAAGCAGTAAGATGTATGTTGTAATGAAAATTTATTTAAGTTTTTTTTTTTCATTTAAGAATGCAATCAAGTTTACTCAAGTCCAGTTAAGGTTGTAATATAATTTTATTCTATTTGCTAGTAAGTTAGGTTGTAATATAAATTAGTTTTATTTGCTAGCAAGTTCCTTTGCTGCGATTGTTGACAGTAAGTTTGAAACACAAGCTCTTTTGAATCCACTATGAATGCATTTATTGATTTCTGTTTGAACAATATCATTATACCTATATAATAAGTCAATAACCATATATATGAGAACACTCCTTTAAATTCATTCCAGCAGAATGTCAATCATGAGAAAGCTGAGGTTTATATTGTAATTTTCTTCTCTGCTATTAGATGAGGGACCACCATTAATTTTAATCAATAATATCAACTAACATTTAGACAATAAGAAAAAGACTTGCAAGAAGTACTGAAAAGGAGAAAAACAATGCCTATTCTATGTCGAAATATAACTTGTAAGTAATCACAATAAGTTATAAGACCAAGTGGTAGGCATCATCAGCAAAGATTATGTATGTTTTGTTAACCTATTAAGTCTTATTAATAATTCTAGAAAGCTTTTAAGTCTAAATGTCTTACAAGCAAAGTGCATCCAAATTAAAATTTAGTAGATATCCTTAGATTTTTTAGAGTAATTTGTAAAGATGTTGTTATTAGAGCAAAAACAAGCATCTCTCCTGTGTAGCAGTTTATTCTCCATAATTTAATTTTTCATATAATCAAATCATTTATCAGAATGACATTTGAAAGTTTGCTTCACTAAAAACTACCATTTAGTTCTTCCACAATTATTCATAGCAAACAAAATTCTATTTATTTGATTTATCAGAATGACATTTGAAATTTTGCTTCAATAAAAACTACCATTTAGTTCTTCCACAATTCCTAGCAAACAAAATTATATTCTTAAATAGAAAAAAAAAACCATTTGAACAAAAATGATTTAACATCTCATGTTATACCTAGGTCAGACATGTACCAAAATGAAACAACACATAAGCATGCTACATATACCATAGGTCCATTACAAAACAAAATATTATCAAAATAGATAAGTGTCGGATTCGGAGATTAAGAACTCGGTATATGCATATACCTTGAATGATGGGTTCGTCCATTATCTCGACATTTGGAGATGCCATGTGAATAGGAGAGAGTTCATTTCTTATTTTCTCTGCTGTATTTGGTATATTCTTAAGATTCCTGTCACAGAATATGTTCATATTCTTGAGATTTGCAGCATTTCGTAGAAGAAATTTTGCGAAGACGAAACAATCCTCAGACAAATAGTCATCCAAATAAAATGTGGCAGTTGTCAAGTGATGTTTAACACAATCAGCTGCCAATTGTTTCTCCCAAAAATTCAACTCCAGAGCATTAGGATTATAGTTGGAGTAAAGCGTGTGAACCTAGAATCACAATGAAAGAATAAAATCAATTAAAATTTCCTAATAGATTAATAAACATGCCATTGATGGTTTTTTTGTTCTAATTCTTACATCAGAATGATTTGCATTCTTATCTGTGTGACTCAATGCTTCATCCATTTGTGGACCAGATTTTAATGGTCTGTAACTCAATACTGATATTATTGAGCTAGAACTATTTGATCATCTTACTCTTTATTTTCTTATTTATTCAATTTCTGGCTAAATTTTGACTATTTATTGCTAAACTATGCCAGTTAATCCTCAGTAAATGCTCTATCTTAGAGATAGCTTACTGGTACATAGGTAGTGATACTTACACAAATTATAATCTCTATCAAATTTAGAGAGCTGTTGAGCAGACATGATATGACCATATTGAAAGTATTGTAATTGAAATACTTACACAAATTATAATCTCCATCAAATTGGGAGAGCTGTTGAGCAGACAGGATATGATCATATTAAAATATTGTAATTGAAGGGGAAACAAATGAATAATTTCCTGAGATCGACCAGGTAGCACTTTGGAGACAGCCTTGTTGGTAAGGCCATCCCATATTTTGACAAAATCTGGCATAAAAATCATTACAGACATAATTATTAGAACTAATTAGCGATAACATTTCATTGATTTATAAATTATATTTTTACAAGAGTTGAGCTATAATTATTATATATTATTATTTTTTAAAAAAAGGCCAGAGGCCCATTTCATTGCCATAAAACTTGCAAAGTCATACAACCAGAGTAGCAATAAGAAAACGATACTAACATTCAAAACATAGTGCAACTAACAGTAAATGGCACACGCAGGCCTCAAAAGATAACTAAATCAGATAGAAGTAGCAGGATAATTGTAATACTAAGACTCACATAGAGCTAATGGCATATAACACAAAGAAAGTGAGTTGAAATCTCAAGCCAATTCCTCAGAAAGCCGATTCATTGCACGGACATCTTCAGGGTGAGCAATCTGTAAGGGCACAACATTCAAATCTTGAGGCAGCCATTCATTAACAGCAGCTTGCATATCCTTTAACAGCTGGCATGTCCAATACACAACAATAGAAACAATAGTTAGAATGACATTGCGACAGGAATGGGGGTAATGGAATTGCGAAAGCATAAATCATTTCTTTGTTTCCAGCTGCACCAAATCACTGCACTAACAACCATCAGAAAAGTGGTTTTAGGTGTTTTATCTAAAGTGAGAGCAAAAAATATCACATCATCCATATTATAGACTAGAGATGCCTAAAGTTCTGACATTTGCCCATATAGAACCAGATTGTACTAGCAAAGTACAGGTAAAAAACAAGTGAGGATAATCTCCTTGTGAAGGACAAAATTGACAAGTGAGGTCTCCATGCCAACTTATGTAAACGATCCAAGAAATCTTTTGAATTCATTAGATTCTTTCAATTCAAATGATTTCAACAAAGTTGATTTCGAATTGAATAATTTCTAGTTGTACTCAATTTACTTAAAATGCCACTCAATCCTAGATTATAGGATTTCAACATTCGTTCCACATAAAATCAGAGGGATTACATAGCCCTCTAACTCAATTTTTTAAAAATATGGGCACTTGGCCCTCTTAACTCAAATTTCTGAAAAAAAAAATATGATTTTATTTATATGTTTTTCTTAGAATTTTTTTTACAAAGATGTACTTTAAGATGCAATAAATTATAAATTTATGTTTTATCCTAAATTTTTTCTCTAGAATATGCTTCTATTTCTATGCTATTTTGATAAAAAAAAAATGTATACTTAATATTTAAAATAATTATAAAAATATTCCTCATTATAAAAAATTTCCCCATTTTACTATCTTGGCTCCGCTCTTGCCTTCGTTCATTAGAGAGGACGATAATTGATGAAAAAACAAATAGTATAAAAGGATGAGAACAATTTGAAGAACACTTCGTTGGAGCACGAATAGCTATACACCACTTCTCAATTCCATGATAAGTGTTTTTCTTCTTCGTAATCATCTAAATTGAATATCTCCCGTCTCCGTCACCTTTCCGATCACAGAAATCGTCCAAAGAAAAATTCTCAATTGCTTTTCCGAGGTGTTTGTGTACCATCTGAGGTTGTAGCTACTAGAGCATTTGAGATAGGGAGAATGTGGCTCTACAATTGCTTTGTGTGTTGTAAATAGGACATAGGAGTAGGTCCGATGGGCGTCGGACCTACTTTTAGGTTCAATTAGCTCTAACACGCCTATTGGACTTATTTTTAGGTTCAATTAGTTCTAACATCATACGATTAGCATTAAGATTAGTGCACACGAAAACTGAAACACATATACAATCAAATGGTCATTTCACCCATCGCACCAAAGTAGGTCCGATGGGTATGGGACCTACTCTGGATTCTGTAAATAGGGATAGTAGTAAGAGGTCAGGAAGTTGTAATTCGCTTCAATAAATTTTGGTAACCTCTGCCAATTCATCAAAAAAAAAAAAATTTCTCAATTGCGTTTCTCCTGATGCAATTCGCTTCTAGTCAGAATGTTGAAGTCCTAACTAGATTATAATATGTAATGATCTTGTAAGTTGCAACATTATTTTCAATTCAACATTACAATTTTATATTTTTTACAGTATTTAATTTTCATATACATTATAATTTTGACCCTATAATTTGAATGCGAGTAGTATTGCATAACGGAAACAAAACAGCCAGGAAGCAATTCTCATGGGATCAGTTTACAACTGATATAAAGCATAATGGAAACAAAACAGCCAGGAAGCAATTAAACTCACTTTGTTATAACTTAATAGCATTATATAAGTATTATTATACGAGTGAGGCCATGGTACTTGAAGATCAAAATTTAGAATTTTAAGAATCTTTTGACTATTTTTTAAATAGGTTAAAAATTATTAGTTTTGAATGGTCCAAATTTTTTAAATTAGATAATTTTCTATTTATTTTAAAAAATGTTAAAAATTATAAAAAAAATAAAATCCAATCTTTAATTATATTTTCATATGAAAATTATAGTGAGACAACTTCATTCTTATATTTTCCTTCAGCTAAGAATCACTGCTGTCTAAAATAAGGAAAGAAAATAATAAAATAGAAAAAAGAAGGAGAAAAAGAAAAGGAAAAAAGGAGAGAACAAAGAAAAGAAAAACGAAGTCTTCTCTCTGATTCTTTCCTTTGAATATATCCGCCTCCTCGTATCTCTCGCAAAAACCCTAATTTAATTTCCCTTCTCCTGCGAACCTCTCTAGATCTCTTCTCAGATCCACACTATCATCTCTCTATCTCCTCTCTTTCACCAATGGCGGATGGGGAAAACAACGCCTCCAACAACTCCGCCTCCTCATCTCCACCGGGTTCGCCAGATTCAGATCCTAATCGGATTCTAAATCACGACGAATCAGACCAGAATTCGTCTTCTCCACCGGCTGATACTGAGACCGGAATTGAGGAGCTGGCGCGACGGGTCCAGGAGAGCCTCAGTATGAGCAAGCGCCACAAATTTTGGGAGACGCAACCAGTTGGTCAATTTAGGGATTTGGGAGACAGTAGCCTGCCAGAGGGGGTTATTGAGCAGCCAACCCCCTTGTCTGAGGTCAAGCAGGAGCCATACAACCTCCCAGCTCAGTACGAGTGGTCGACTTGTGATATGGACGATGGGCCCACCTGTAACGAGGTAATTGATTGGTTCAATTTGCTTTGGATCGATTTGGTTGCATTATAGTTAGATCATTTGATTTGTGTAATGCGAAGAGCTGTTTGATAACTGTGAAAATACTGAACTCAATTGATTGGTTCAGTGAATAAGATCCTGAACTCAATTTGATGATGAAAATTTGACTCAATGTGTCATTTTTAAGCCAATGGTGTGAAATTCCTGCATAAATTAGGTGAATTCCACTCTTTATGGAAACAATTGTGAAAGGAAGTAATTGGGTAAGATACATTTGTAATATTTTCCGAGTGCCAAGCACTATATAAAGTTACTTGGTGGGTGCATGAATAAGATTCACATTGTTTCCTGTATAAGGGTCAATTGCTGATAAAAATGTTCCTATTCTTTAATGTTTCCTTTATATATTTTTAAAATTTAGATGAAAAGCAGGGGTTGGTTATTGCTTAAAATTAGTACTATGGCCAATAAAATATGAAAAGAAATCTACAAGTTAATCAGGCAAATATTGGAGTGTGTATTGAATGAGTGCAATTCCTGATGTGTTCTGGTTAGGCCCACTACTGTTCTAGGCAATTGTCAGGAATTTTTCTCAGTACAGGCTGGTAGGGTTCTAGTGGTTGATATGAATTAATATCATATTTCAGTTGGACCATTGCTGTCATAGCCAATGCTATTTTTTCGACTGCTGATTTTGCCTGGTCGCATCCTCCAGCTTCGCTATAGTTACAATTGGATTGATCAAGGATTGGTCATCAAATTGAACCAGAATTGCACGATTGAGGGTTAATTGAGACAAATATGGGTTAGACAAGGGTTTGTTACAATTCAAGCTTATTTTGAGGGTTTAATTACCACAACTGAGAGCTTAATCAGGCCTTTTATTTTGGTTTGATTCTGCAAAAAGTAAAAAGTTTGCGATGCCAGTACCTCTGCATGTGTGCGCTTTCGTTGAGGATTGCTACAGCAAGATAAGCTGACTAGTTTTTTTGTTTTCTAATTAATTATTGACAAATTAAAAAAAAAAAAAAACAGGTATATGCATTGCTGGCTCAGAACTATGTAGAGGATGACGAGAACATGTTTCGGTTCAACTACTCCAACAGCTTCCTTCGGTGGGCCCTACGCCCCCCAGCCTTCTTCAAATCGTGGCACATTGGTGTGAGGGTGAAGGCCTCCAAAAAGCTCGTGGCCTTCATAACGGGTGTGCCGGCCCGCATCCGTGTCAGGGATGAAGTCGTCAAAATGGCCGAGATCAATTTCCTATGCGTTCACAAGAAACTCCGCTCAAAACGCCTTGCACCTGTCATGATAAAGGAGGTCACTCGTCGGGTCCACCTGGAGAACATCTGGCAAGCTGCTTACACTGCCGGAGTTGTTTTGCCTACACCAATCACCACCTGCCGGTATTGGCACCGCTCTTTGAACCCTAAAAAGTTAATCGATGTGGGTTTCTCTCGCCTTGGGCCCCGCATGACTATGAGCCGCACTATAAGGCTGTACAAGCTGCCCGGGTCCACTGTCACTCCAGGTTTTCGCAAAATGGAATTGAGGGACGTCCCGGCTGTAACTCGGCTATTGCGGGGGTATTTAGGTCAGTTTGCCGTCGCACCTGATTTTGACGAGGCTGATGTGGAGCACTGGCTGTTACCGCGTGAAGATGTGGTTGATAGTTATTTGGTTGAGAGCCCGGAGACGCATGAAATCACCGATTTTTGTAGCTTCTATTCGCTCCCCTCCTCAATTTTAAATAATGCGAATTACTCTGCTTTGAAGGCGGCATACTCATACTATAATGTATCAACCAAGACCCCGTTGCTACAGCTCATGAACGATGCGCTTATTGTGGCAAAGCAGAAGGGATTTGATGTGTTTAATGCACTTGATGTGATGCAAAATGAAGGGTTTTTGAAAGAGCTCAAGTTTGGACCAGGTGACGGACAATTGCATTACTACCTCTACAATTACCGCCTCCGCAATCCTCTCAAGCCGTCGGAACTTGGGTTGGTACTCCTATAAGTGTGGCTTTTGATTGTTTGTTTTCTCTTAGGTTGTTTGTGGGTCTGTGCTGGTGTTGTTTCTTTAAAGATGCATAAGTTTATTTTTGCCCTCCCGATGTAAGGTCATTGGACAATGAGTTAGATTTTTTTTTTTTTTTTTTTTTTCATTTGAACTTTGATCTGGCATTGGACATGCTGCATGCGCTTTGCTCTTACATTTTGAAATTTGGTCAAAGTTGGATTTTCTTTTCTGCGGCGTTAGATTTTGAGAAGGTTCAATTTCTAGTAGTGAGGCTATGGTAGTGGTACTACGCATCAAACTAACTTTCTACAACCTAAGAGAAAACGTACCTGCAAACTAAATTTTACATTGTAGAATTTATTTTTTTAAATCACTACTTTTAAATGGTCTTGAATTTTTAGATCAAGTGAATTTTACCTATTTTAAAAAATATATATACATAAAAAATATAAAATTTGATTTACGAGTATATTTTTATATGGAGATCATATTGAATGTTCATATTGATTGTTTGGACTTGGAAAATGGAGATATTGATTCACAGTGAAAACCATTATGCATTATGCATATTATTACAGTATATGTTCATTATGTTTTAGTTTCAATTTCTAGTATTTGTTCCCTAGCCTGAATAGGAAACTTCCAAAGCTAGAAGAAATTACCATGTTTACTTCATTCTTATTTTTCTTAATAATCAACAACAATGATAAATTCAATTGTTAGGGGACATTTTATGTAATTATGGTTTCATTTGTATGGACACTTGTATTGAAATTGGTACGTACAGATATTGGTTTACATGCAGGGAAAACTAAAATTTGGAAATTATGTTCCTTGGTTCTAAATTCTAATGAGATCTTTGTTGTGCAACAACTTGCAGTTAGCGTGTTGAAAAAAGAAATTGCCTGCGCATGCATAATGTCGTATATATATATTCCTGTAGCTAATCATGCAGTCCAAGATGGTTCTTAATTTAGTATCTTAACCTTTTTGTTTGGATTCAAGTTTACTTGTACATGTATTACGAACGAGGAGTGGAAGTGTACACATCGGCTAAAACAGGAGGAGCAACAAGTAATGTTCCATTTGAACTTTAACAGGAAGGAAGAATATTTAATGTAAATCTACCGTCAAAACTTGTGCATATAAGCACTGAGCACGAATTAGCTTACTAAAAAGGAAATTACACCGATACGCCATCCATAAACCATCCTTGGTACTGAGATTTAAAAAAATTAACTTTAAATTTTTTAATGAAAACGGGTCAATTGTATCGCCTAACTTGATTTTTTTTTTAAACGTTAATTTATGATCTTACTTTTCAAATCCTGAAAACATCCTATAAGCCACTAAAAGGAAACAACAAACTACAGTACATACCAAAGCATAAGAAATAACCATTGCTGTCTTGAGGAACAGCACGTTTCCATATTTTGAAAAAAGAAAGTTAAAAATTATTCATTGCTCCTTCAGACAAGCAGAAGTTTCACAACTTTTTAATAGAAACCGGATTAAGGGCCTGAATGATATTTATTCCCTTCTCCTTGGGCATGCCGTGCACTATTTGGTACGCAAGATATTCTTGAAATTTTTCAGGTACTAAAAAGTTGCTCCAGCAGAAGAATATCAACATTTTCTCATATGACACATTTATAAGATTTGTCCAAGAATTAAACAATATATATATCATAATAACAAGCATATACCATATGATAAACACACATCAAGAGAATGACAAGAACACATGCATACCATTCATATGTACACAGCACACAAAACCTCTAGTCATAAACACCCGAAATGATAAGAAAAGAAAAGAATAAATGAGATTGAGACATTTTTCTACCTATCAATAACACAAATTTTTTTTTTTTTTTTTTTTTACCAACACCTCCATTTCTGCCTTAACTGGAGCTTTCCATTACACCTTGCTGTCAATGGAATTGAATTTGTACTCATTCTGGTTCAAGCCATACTGCCAAATGAAGCAAAAAACGCAAATGAGAATCAATGAGTCGTTACCATTTATAAAAGAACATCTTAAATAATATCAAAATTCCAATATTTATTGTACACATCCCCAACTTTCTGGATGTTCGCCGTTCAGCCTACGCATCTCTTTTGGAATTATTTATTCAGCACTAAGCAAGAAATAACCAAATTGTTCTAAAAGTTAAATCAGTCAATTAGTATTATATATTCCGGTGGTATCACAATCAGCTGAATCAATACAAGAGTCTATCCTGACACTTGATGCATTTAATCAACTTAGATGGAAATGCAGCCCTCCTTTGTTCCAATACTTCTCTCAATAATTCTTTGCTCTTAATAAAGTTCAGAAATTACTTGAAATTAATAAAAATATTATAGAACAATAAATTAATAAATAGTCTAAATGATTTGTTAATAATATTATGACACAAAAAGATACAGGCTTAAAAATTTAAAAAAGACCATATAATAATATACACCATAAGACAAGACCGACCTAAATAGACAAATCAAGCAACTATATAGTGCATAAATTTATTAATTAGTTCAAATTTGATAAGTAAATCGAGTGGCTTATGTACAATTCTGAATATTATCAAATACATCAGGCATGCAATCTGGGAAGTTTTTCATTTGATACTTCTTAGATGGCAAAGGGTGTATGCTCTAGCAAATTGCTGTTACTTAATTTGGTCAACTGCTTAGGCCAAGCAATATTGACTTGAAAGCAATCAAAGTGTGCTCAAAGAAACTTATGATCTCATCTCCAATTCATAAATTAAAAAAAAGTAAAAAAAAAAATACAGGTACATCTTTTCAAAAGAGTTGTACAAAAAATGATAAAAAAAGGAACAAATTAGGTGAAGATAAAAAAGGTACCTTCTGTCTCATACGTGAGCTCCATACATCAGGTTGATACCCTTGACCATCGACTGCATTTGAGGAGTAACTTGGGGCTACTTGGGGGATCAATAGCGGCCTTCTTATGACAACAAAATCTTCATCACTGTCATAATCCAACCTCCTCCTTGGAATTGCAGCTTTCAAACTCAGTGCCAAGAATACCAAAAGCCCCTTTAAAAAGATATAACAAAATAAATTGATAAAGAAAGAAAGAAATAGAGATGATAATTTAATGGAAGTTGGCAAAACGTAATCAACATATAAATAAATAAATAATAAATAAAATTATTAAACAAACACCAAATAATCCAGTGCATACTGTTCAATTGAAATAAGCAACAGATGCAATGGGTTGCATTGGGGACTTAAACTACACCTCCTATCTATTGCTCTCTTGTACTCAACTAGTGTTTAATGGGAGTTCATAATAAGTCGATTTGTATTATTAATGTTAATATTCGCAAATATTAAGAAATTAATGTCTGGCCAATGTTTGAAACAACATTTTTGCCCCATCTTGAGCTCATTTGCTTGTCTAAGTTCACAAGTGCAGGTAAATGAACCAATTTGGTTAAATATCATCATACAGTTGCAACTCGAGTTGCAAGTTAGCGAAAACTATTAGGCTGAGCATATTGTGTAATGACCAGATGATTTGGGTGTGATTGGGCCAATTGTGTTTCGACCAATCACAGAAAAAAAATTTAAGTATTTAGCATGTAGTTATCAGAAACTATTAAAGCCTATTATTACCTGAATAGTAACCATGCTCAAGGCAATCCATTTAAATATGTCTTCATTTTCTTTGATAAATGCTAGCAGATTTTTTAGCTCTCCAGTAGAGTCATTCGGCAAATACTGTCAAAAGAAGCAATTTCAAAATGAATCCTTCAAATTACCTTACTAAGTTGACAGAGATGTAAGGCATATACCCAGGAGCGGATTCCAGGATTTCTTTGGGGGGGGGGGGGGGCCAAAAAAATCTTTAAATAGCTAATCGGATTTAAACCCATTAACTAATTGGGTATTTGATAAAAAAAATAATATTGCTTTAACTTATACTTTATAATGCTCTGACTTGTAATTTCTTATATTCTAACTTATAATTATAATTACCAATCATAATTCAAGAATTTTATTTTCATTTTAACTATAAATTTAACCCGAATTACCAATTAAACATTCAGAGGGGGGCAAAAAAATTCCGGGGGGGGGCTGCCCCCCTGGTCTATACTGGGTCCGCCCCTGCACAAAACTATCCATGCATACACGATATTTGTCATACACAGCCATCCTATCATTTTTTACGTTCTTAAGATGTACTGTTGAAGTACATACATGTATTGTATAGGTACATCCTCAACATGCCACGCACATGTAAATTCTCAACATGTCAACATGCAGGTCAATATGCATGTTATAGTATATGTAAATAAAAAATCTACATTCTCATCACATCTACATGTACGTCATACGTACATGAAAATACTCAGCACATGATATAAATGTAAATATTCATGTGCGGATATCCACCCCCTAAATACATAGTTGGAAATATCAAATAACTAATGATTATTAAATTTATTATAGGAGTATAGTTACCTGTCGCCAACTTTTGTTGGAGAAAACACAGCCAGCTAAAGCAGCTTCCGCTATAATCAGCATTATGGCGACAAAAGAGTACTGCCATAAATCCAAGTCAAGGAAAATATTTAACATTATCCGACTTACGGAATGATTAATTATAACAGACAAAAGTTTACGGTCGAAGGCTCCCAAATGGTAGTTACAAATTCGCCCCTGACGTCGATGACTAACATAATACTATAAAGAGAAGGGCAATATGGAAATGAGTAATATGGCATTTTATAAATTCATTTAAAAAATAGCTCTTATCTAAGGAAAAATTGCAAGCGTCTTGCCATACATGCACATGCCCACAAACTGAACAAATTTGCAATTTCTCTAACTATTAATCACTCACCAATTGAAGCTACTTCCAAATTTTATGATTGATATCAGTAAAAGAACCTCACTGGCACTCTTGGAAAACATAAGAGAAGAGAAAACTACTCAAATTTTAAATTGATAAGAATAACAAATTGAAAAGGATACAAAACAGAGACAGCAACCGCTTCTGGTTTCAGCCGCCACATATCCTGTCAGAACAATCAGGCATATAACAGCTCCAGCTCCCATTAAAGCACCTACAAACCTGCCCACACAAGATAAAATAAATGTTGGGAAAATTTAAAACTTAATTCTACAATAGCCTCTCAATCAAATACATCTCATGTATAATTAAAATTCACCATAGATCGGAGAGCTTATTGAGGTTGAGTGAACCCCCATGTCGGATCCAGTGATTGAGCACCCAAATGGCGTACACAGTAAGAGATACACCGAAAAAAGCATGGAGAAAGTTGAGAAACTTGAGGAGAAAACCAAGACAGCTCTTGCAGCAATTCTCCCCCATATCTTCTCCTCTCTAGCTTCCTTCTCCAATGGAAGATGGATAAGGATCCTGAAGAAACCCTAGAACCGATCGCCTCCTTTCTTCTTCTATTCTTGAACTTCTTCTTTTTTATTTTTTTAGTGCGTTGCTTTACGTTGTAAACCAGGTCTATGAGAGTTAGTTAAACCAATATTATCAAGTGTTAACTTTTTTTTGTTTAATACGTGCTACTGTCCGTGTCCTCTGAAACATCTCAAATTTTAAGTTTAAATAAAAACCGTCCGATCAGAATTCGGGCAAATCTGGTCCGAGTTGGAATGCATGGGGTACTTCAATATTCGTGCCGAAGCAAATCCGACGATTCAGATCTAAACTCAAAATTTGAGTTAACTCTGGTGTTATGTATTCGGATTGGACATGGTTCACGAGACAAGTTCTCAATAGAAGGGAAGACAGCGTGGAGCAGCGGCCTGGAATTGTCCTTTGAAATATTTTATAAACTATATAAAGCGGGTGATTTATCAGTCAAAAACAATGACCCGCTTCTTTTTATATATGGATAAAAGAATATGACAAAATGGTATATTGTCCCGACGAAATAACGTGGCAATGATTGGGTGGTAAAAATCTTGTTTGGAGTGTACAGAAACGCGCACGTCTCATTCGCCGATGCTGGGAATAGTTGACCCGATAGCTACTAAAGACTAAAAAAGTAAAAAGAGTTTGATTGTACAAAAAGGTTATGTTTGTCTAAATTACCAAAACCAATTAAAAAGTAGTTCTGGTATTGATTGTACGCACATGAAGTACTAGGTACTCTACTACTCCATATGAAATTGGGGTCCGAATCCCCTAAAGTAACTCAAATTTTGTGTTTAGTTCTGGCCATAAAAAGTGGAGTTACTTTAATATTCGTGCCAGAGCAGATGGATATTGTGGATCCAAACTCAAAATTTGAGTTACTTTAGGAGATAGAATTCATGAAATTGTGCAAACATTGGTGTATTTTTTAAATTAGTTGAAGTGAATATTTATGGAAGTATTAGTTAATATTTTGAAAATTAATTATCAGTTAGGTGATTTTATGATTTGAAATTATCTCTAAGTTAATGCACGCAATATTTTATAAATGTATTTAAAGATTTCTTATGTACATTAAAAAGTTAGGCTAAACCTCTAATTTTTACTTAAAAGAAATTACTTAATAAATTGCATAGCCGGCCTAATTCAAGTATAATGTAACTCTTACTTAACAGAAATTATAGCAGCGTAGGCCGAATCAACAGAAAACAAACCAAAAGCTATCAACAGCTCAAAGGGGATTTCTTCAACTTACGCTCTACGACAGATGGGCCCCACTGATTTATTCTTATTTCCAAGCCTGCTAACTGGTAGGGTCCGCCGTAAGGCTGAATCCGGATAGGGCTAAGATCCGCTAAAAGCCCAAATATCCTTGTTCTCCGGCTCCAATTGTAGTCTGGATCCTCTGAAGTAACTCAAATTTTGTTTCTAAATATATACCGTACGATCATAATCCGGACTATATCGGCCCTAGGTGGAATGCATTTTTTACTTTAATATGTGTGCTAAATCAGATCGGACAGTCCAGATCTAAACTTAAAATTTGAGTTACCTCAGATATGATTTCCTTCAAATCGCTCTCAGATCAGATCTAAACGACCCTCTGTGAGTCTCTCACTCTCTCTGTCAAGTTCTCTCACAGCGCCTCCTCCTCTGGTGCTGCGCGTCATCTCTCTTTTACACG
This sequence comes from Carex cristatella, assembly GCA_024447775.1. Lineage (NCBI taxonomy): Eukaryota > Viridiplantae > Streptophyta > Magnoliopsida > Poales > Cyperaceae > Carex > Carex cristatella. The sequence goes on from JAJHPF010000007.1 coordinate 588,908, forward strand.
ACCCGTTCTTTCTCACTCGTCCTAGCGCTGCCTCAACACACCATCTTTGTTGTTGGTGCAATTTCGGTAAGATGCTTCTCTTTGATTCTCGTTTCTAGCACAAGTTTATGTTGTTTTCAGCTAAATTAGTTTCTGCATTAGCGAACAATTGATTGAATTTTGGGAGTTAGTTTTTTTGCTTTTCATGAATTTTTGGCAATTGTAAATTAATTTTGATATAAAATTGTTTCCAGTCATTTAGTGGTATATATTATTTTCTTTTACAGTGGTTTAGCTCAATCCAAATCTCGTAGTATTTAAGACACAGGTCCCAAATCCCAATTTGTTTGTTGTGATCAAGTTAGAAACAGATAGCAAAACAGTAAAACCCAAATGAGTTTGTTGGTGATCAAATTGGCGGCTGAAAGCAAACCAGTAACAGTCTATCACATTTCATTGCATGTGTATCAGCTCATAAGTGTAATTTCTTGGTTTATGTTTCATGAACTCAGTGGCGAGGCCACATGAAGCCAGGGTAAGGCATATGCCTACCTCTGAAAAAAACATTTTTAATAAAACTGGGCTTTTTTAAACTTTGCCTACCCCTGAAATTTGGGCCTGCCTACCCCAAGTTGAAGCCCATCATTGATATCTTAATCTGTCATGTGTATTAAGAGAAGGGAAACCAAGAACCAGCGATGCAGTAGCGCTGCAGAGGGGAAACGACGCAAGACGCGACCCAGCCCAGACCTAGCGACGCTACGGCCGACGGGAGAGTTGGAGACCCTCAGACGCGGCCACCACGACGGAGACGCGGCCTTCGTCTTTTTCTGGTGCGTTGCTTGTGTTGGCTGTTAAGTCCTTTAATTTATTTGATTTTCCTCCGATCGGCTGCACTGCTGTGCCCTTTTTGATTTTATGTTGCTTGTACCGCTACTTTGCTTGATTAATTGTATTGGTATAATGGTATTGGTTCTGATTAGCATGATAGCATCCCAATTTTCTGAAAAGAAAAATTAAGGCACTTAATTAGGAGAGGCCGTTTCCTGTATACATGTAGTGATATAGCTTAAATCCAGTGTTTTTGCGGATGAGAAAAAGCTTATATGATATAGCAATAATAGCTTCACTTTACTGTGTTTTTTGACCCAAGCAATGTTTATAATTAGGAAAACCCGAACCTGAATCTGTACCCGTTAATTTATTCGAACCCGAATCCGATTTTTGCCTACCCCTAGATCAAATCCTAGCCTCGCCACTAAGATCCACTAAAAGCCCAAATATCCTTCTTCTCCGGCTCCAATTGTAGTCTGGATCCTCTGAAGTAACTCAAATGTTGGTTTTAAATATTGACCGTCCAATCATAATCCGGACTAGATCGGCCTAAGGTGGAATGCATGCTCTCCTTTAATATGTGTGCTAAATCAGATCGAACAGTCAAGATCTAAACTTAAAATTTGAGTTACCTCAGATATGATTTCCTCCAAATCGCTCTCAGATCAGATCTAAACAAACTGTGTCACCCCTCTGTGAGTCTCTCTTTCAAGTTCTCTTACAGCGCCTCCTCCGCTTGTGCTGCGCGTCATCTCTCGTATACACGATCTGTTCTTTCTCACTCGTCCTAGCGCTGCCTCGACACACCATCTTTGTTGGTGCAATCTCGGTAAGACGCTTCTCTTTGATTCTCGTTTCTAGCACAAGTTTATGTTGTTTTCAGCTAAATTGGTTTCTGTATTAGTGAACAATTGGTTGAATTTTGGGAGTTAGTTTTTTTGCTTTTCATGAATTTTTGGCAATTGAAAATAAATTTTGGTATAAAATTGTTTCCAGTAATTTAGTGGTGTATATTATTTTCTTTTACAGTGGTTTTAGCTCAATCCAAATCTTGTAGTATTTAAGACACAGGTCCCAAATCCCAATTTGTTTGTTGTGATCAAGTTAGCAACAGATAGCAAAACAGTAAAACCCAAATGAGTTTGTTGGTGATCAAATTGGCGGCTGAAAGCAAACCAGTAACAGTCTATCACATGCCATTGCATGTATATCAGCTCATAAGTGTAATTTCTTGGTTTATGTTTCATGAACTGGTTTCTGTTCTCTGTTATCACATTATAACTTAAGAACCTTAACATGACCTAGTAACAGTAGCTCACAAAAGCATTGCTGATGCAAAGCCAATGTTGTAAGTGAAACATATGAGTAAGTGATTTGAGAATGAAAGATGGAAAAAGAGTATTCTTACTGTGAGATAAAAGAATGAGCGGTTTTATGATTAATTGAGGTTCAAGATATAGGATCCATGACAAAACTGTAATGCAATTACTGAAAATTTATTTATTCTAAATGGGTTACAAAATGCTGATTAACAGTTTTATCATTTTTTCTTGAGCTAGGAATATGGCAACAATTAGAAATTTGAAAATCAAGACCTCCACATGCAAGAGGATTGTGAAGGAGCTGCACTCCTATGAGAAAGAGGTCGAGCAAGAAGCTGCAAAAACTGCTGGGATGAAAGAGAGAGGCGCTGATCCCTATGATCTGAAACAACAGGTATGTTATTTTTTCAGTAACACAATTGGATGATTTTTTGCCTTGAATTATCTTAATTTAAAAAACTTCAAAACTTTTTCAGGTTAAATTTCAAGGCATCTGCCTCTGGTAAAAATAACTTAGTTAAATATTTGTCAATTAACTGCCTTTTGTTGGGTCTTTTACCAAAATGTGCTAATAACATGATAGAATATAAGCTGCCCTCTTCCTTCTTGTCTTTTATTTTCTATTTTTTTATCTCCTTTTTCAATAGTTTTTTAGCTGTGGCCTGATTGAGGCTAAAGCTTTGGCCGACACAAATTACATAAAAACACAATTATAAAGTAATTCAAAAATCAGCACAGTACTAGCTTGGACTTGGGAGTACTTTGAGAAGAAAAATAATATTCATTATATTAAGGTTTTGAAATACGCCAAAATCATATATGCATGTGCAGGTGATTCCTCATAAACCTAGACCCTTTACCTTTGACCACTTTACGTAGTACACCTAAAGTTTGGTACCAACTTTCTCTTTCCTTTATAATTTGTTTACAACTTACTCTCACTGCCTGCTAGTTTTGTGAGCAAAACTGAGAAAACCATCGATTATGAAGTACTTTTTATTGAGTTTGTTTACACTTGTATCCAAAAACCTGACAGGAGAATGTGCTAGCAGAATCTCGGATGATGGTCCCAGATTGCCGCAAGAGACTTGAAGCTGCACTCACTGACCTCAAAGCTACTTTGGTACGTTAATATCAATTTGTAGGTTGTTGACTTGATACGTATCATTACTAAGCTTCATCATTGCTGCACCTGTATTGATAATATTTGGTACTACAACCTGATGACTGCAAAAGTAAATCTAAGCCTAATTCTAACTCGGCAAGTGTGGTTCTACATATATGCTAGGGGGTGCTTAGCCATCTTAAAATTTGTAATCCCAGTGAACACACATTATTGAAATTTAATTGAATTTTCATTTTTTTTAAGTTTTTATATAGTTTAACCCCCTTCGTAAAATGCTAAATGTGTTCTGGTAGCCCAGTGGTTAGAATTCTATTTGGTGGTTGTGGAGACCTAGGTTCAAATCCCAGGGAACACAGATTATGCATTTTCTCATATTATGTATTTTACGTTTCAGTGCTCCAATCTAAATTTTCTAGTTCCACCCTTGTAATTTGGTACATAATAAAAGTCTCTCTTTGTGTACAAATCGTTCAATAATAATAATTTTGAGACTTTTTCTATAGGCCGAGATTAAAGAGTCAAACGAGGGAGGAACTGAGGTTGAAGAAGCAGAAGCTGTTATCACACAAGTTGAAACCGTGGTTCAAGCTGCTGAAAGCTAAAGAAAGTAGGAAAATAATTGGGTTATGTTAAATCCTTGTTGTTGATTCTACTGGATATGTTTCTGGAGGTACCTTGTGTATTTTGAACTAATTAATTTGATGTGCACTGATCATGAGTAATATCGGTTAGCCAACATGATAGATTTTGCTAACTTATTTATGCAAGTTCTTTAATATAGTTTTAAGGATGTAACTTAATCATCAACCCTGCATGCTCTTTTTTATCTACACGAAAGAATGTGGCAGTTCCATTGATTAAGGATAAATTATTAGCCCCAATTAATGTGCAGTTGTCATATGGAAGGCAACAAAATATTTTCACTAAATATGAAACCGATTCAACTTTAGGAGAAACATTAATAAGATTATGTTCAAATTACAATTACAAGCGTTGCCCGTAGGAATTGTATAAAGAAAAAAAGAAAAAAGACACAGGAGAATAGAAAATTTCAACGAAGAATATCTGGCTTAAAATAACAAATGTAGTGTTGTCAAGAATACACAAAATAATGAATTCATATAATCAGCATTAATCAAGATCTGTGTCTAATTGATTCACACAAATTTCAAAGCTATCCATGTGAATTTTGATGCGGAGCGAACGCATCGGATTGCCCCCGATTTCAACAAGTATGGTTTGGAACGGGCTTCTTGGATGCACATCACATGCACTGACCTGGAGACATTGAAATTCGGGACCCAGTTATATACATTTATGATTTATGTAATGCTGAGAAATGGATGGGGTGCTTTGGAGAAAATGATGATGCTAGGCGGCTAGTTTTCTGCTTCAAAATGTGGCTCCATGGAATGGAATATAAGTGTTCGGCGAATTGCATGCTATGTTGTATGAACACGGCTACGAGCATTGTATCGGATACGATACGGATACGGTAATATGATAATTTTTAAAAATTTAGCATACAATACGCTGTTATATATTAATTTTTATTATTTTTATTATATTATTAATTCAATACTTGTATTACAAAAATAATTTTTTTTGATAATCGGTCTATCTCAAACATATTCAACGGGACAACAGAATTTCAATATCAAGGTGACAAGCAAGGAAGTAATAATTTTAAGGAACGCAATATCAGTTTTTTTCTTCTTTTTTTTTCAGTATGGCACTAAAACAACTCAAATCTTAATATTGCTTCACCGAATTCTTAATATCATTTCCACCAATTCTTAATATTATTTGGCACACCACCTATATTCCATTTTTTCTCTCCAATTCTTAATATCTTAAACTAATTCTTAATATCTAAAAAAAAATCCTAATATCGTTTCCACCCGTTCTTAATATTATTTGGCACACCACCAATATTACAGTTTTTTTCTCTCCGATTCTTAATATATTTTATACTAATTCTTATTTTATTATTTAGTGTCCTCTACTTGGTCCATTGCTCCAATACTTTATTCAACTAGTTTAAACGAAATATCTTTTTTAAGAGAATTTTTCCTTTAATTCCCTCTTAAAAAGAATACAAGACAATTCAAACAGCCCCTAAGGGATACCTATTAGTTAATAATTACCCAAACAATCACAAATTCTTCTCCTAAAAAAAAATCCAAGATAAAACAATGTTACCACACTATTTTTTTTTTTTGACAAAGTGGGTATTTCCACCGGTTTCATATTGAAACATAATAGTTCGTACAAATAATCAATGAAAAAGATCTTCCATCGTACTAAAATTAAGGGAAAATTGTGAAAATACCACTCCAAAACCTTCAAATTGTGAAAATGTCACTCCAAACTTTAAAATTGTAAAAATGCCACTCCAAACTTCATTAATTTATAAAAATACCACTCTGAATAATTAATGACCAAAATACCTTTCTTCTCATGTTCCAAATGGCGGCTGAGTGCGGCGGAGGGGGGGTCGTAGAGGAGGGTTTGATAGTGCTGGTGCTTGCTGGAGGAGGAGGGGTTGCGATGGTAAGGGTCGGGTCGGCGGAGGGTGCGGGAGGAGGCGGCGGAGGGGCGGAGGCGGAGATGGATGGGCGAGGGTATTTTATTCATTAATTATTTGGAGTGGCATTTTTACAAATTAATGAAGTTTGGAGTGACATTTTGACAATTTCAAAGTTTGAAGTAACATTTTCACAATTTAAAAGTTTTGGAGTGACATTTTTACAATTTCTCCTAAAATTAATAGAAGATATCACATAGCTAAGAATAAATGGAGGTAGTGGTCAACTTGGTGAAGGATTTTCTCTAGATATGATGTATATATGCAAGCGTGGGTTGGTGGGATATTTCCGCTAATATTAGAGAGGTGATCAGAAAAGCAGGAACAAAAGGAGGCGGGGTGAGCTGGATTATTTTTTTATTTTATGCCATATTTAGTTTACACGTTGCATATACATCAATCAATATATAGCGAGGCGTGCTACATAAAATTCGTGTTGTTTAGCAACGTTGTCATGATCTTCAAATTACTTTAAAATATGTGCTGCAGTTGAAGTATACTTACAGACTAGCTTGGTCGCAAGTCTACAATGATCCCAATCATATAATAAAAGTTTTAGACACTATGATGACGAATTAATTTGACATCTTACGTAACTATCATTTAAATCACGTCAAACTTCTTATTCAAAAGGAAAAAAAACGTAGCACTAACAATTTCAGAACTAGACTCATTTTGATTTCAAAAGGTTCGCACAAGTGCAAACAGAAATGTAAATATTTAAAAAAGAAATAATATATAACCAAGCCAAAGTGGGTTACACTTAGGGTTGTCCAAAAAGCTCGTAGCTCATGACTTGCTCGTGACTCACATCTGGCTCGATCGGTAACAGCTCGTTCGATAGTGGACCGAGCTGTTAACGAGCTGGCTCGCTAACAGTTCGGGCCAAAATTAATGAGCTGAGCTAAGGCCTTAGCTCGCTCGCTAGCTCGGCTAGGCATCAATTTATGAATTTGTATGAATTTGTATGTATTTTATATTGTCAAGCTCGGTCCAGCTCGGTCCAAAAAGATTTGTAAAATTTATTTTCTTCTTAAAACAAGGTCCAACCAAACCCAGTGAGCCAGCTCGTGGCTCGTGAATTGGCTCGCGAGCTGGCTTGTCATGAGTTTGAGTTGAGATTTTAGCTCACGAGCTCATGAGTTGGCTCGCTAACAGCTCGGTCCAGAATTAACGAGCTGAGCTAAGGCCCAGCTCGACCCAGCTCGGCCCGAGCCAGCTCATTTACAGCCCTAGTTACACTAGTATCAAAGTAACCAAAACAGCTGATGGCTAACAGAAATGTACCTTTGTGATGAATCATCTATAGTTATGTCTAAAGTTTGTGGTGGCATTATACACAAGAAAGATGTTACTTAATGCTATACATGCACAAGAAAAGGAAAAAAAACAAAAAAATGAAGTCAGACTAATTTTGCAAGGAATGATAAGTTTCTACAAAAAAACCTCTCGAATTATCCGTGCAAATATGCGAGAAGACAGTCTGCTCATTATATCTGGTAGCACCTTTGCAGATATTCCCGGCAATACTGGAAGAAGCTCTTGAATAATATTTGCCAGATTCATATCCTGCCAATGAAAACAAATATGCACACTAAGAAAATAGTAACATATGCATTGTATTGAGTCAGTACAAATGCTACTGACGTGCACATATTTGATATTTTGCCCCAACAGATGATGCAGTTCAAGTATGGAAGATGCAAATTTTTGTGACAAAACAACAGTTCGACAGAACAAAACTAAGCTAAATAATGATTTGCAGAATTACCCTGTCAGATGTAGAATTTGAATTTGTAGTCCCGGCCGTGAGAAACTTAACCACCTTCTCCACATTATTTAAAATGACCTTGTCTTCTTCAGTAATTGTCGGTAGAAGAGTTGTAGCCCTTACAGGAGCCATTCCGAAAACTGGCACCGGATTTCTTATACCCAAAGCAGTCGCAACTTGTACCAATTGTTCCCTTGAAACCGCATCTATGGCCTTCACTATCTACACTCAATACCATGTAAATAGTATTCACAATTAGTAACATCTAGCAAATAAAATGACGTAATAACAGAACATGCAATGGCAGAAAAACAATTTTTGATATTTATTGGAATAACAGAACCAATAATAATATACCTCATCCAATACCTTAGCAGTAGCTGCTAAGTTTTCAAAAGAAAATAAAAAATAATATACCTCATCAAGAATAAACTCTCTGAAGAAATTTCCTTTATCAGACAACAAAAATGCAAGCGCTGCTCGAGTTTTGATTGGTTGCTCTGGTCCAGAGATCATAGATGGAAGCACTGGCACCAAAGAGGAACCTGGTTGACTTTGTAAAACACCAAGTTCAGCCATGCTTCCTTTCAAATTCTCACCACCTCCGCTTTTTGCTGCTGTGATAAAATTCTCAAAGGCTTGCATCACATCAATAAATCTCTCAGCATCAAACACACCAGACTTTCCATAAATTGTGTATCTTAATGCACTCCTTAACCGAGGTGATTCATCAGTCAGTAGTCTCTGTTGAAAAGAAAAAGAGAAACAGATAAAAAAAAGTGCGCAAATACCAAAATTTAAAGAACCAAAGCACAGAAGATTACATCAGCGCACTATACTGTTAACTAAATGCTAAATGTTTTAGTTAGGAATCATGCCTTTAGGCTATATACTCCTGGAAACTTAAAAGGAAAATAGAAGTCCTTGAGATCCAGAACATTTTCCTTTTGGTGATATAACAACTGAAATTAGGAATATTTCCAATCTAAACAAGAACTAGGAGGTTTAAGAAAGATACTTTACCTGTGCAATGTAGGGATAAGCTTCATCGACAATAGCAAAATCAGAATTGCCGACCAATGCAATACCTTCTAAAACGCCAATAGCTCGAATAATCAGGGCAAAATATGGGGGGATTCTAAAAGGATAGTCAAAGGTTATCTGTGCAAGATCAGATGCCAATTCTTGGAAATTAATATTTTTGGCGCCACCTCCTTCTAAAGCCTGATCAAAGACCTTGGCTAACACAGGTAAAATAGGATCGAGGTTGACCCCATCTGGAATGAAACCAAGCTTGACAAAATCTTTTACAATTGCATCATAGTCACGGTGGATTAGATGTGCTATGGCTTCTATCATCCCGTACTTTTGATCGTCAGTAAGTTTTGTCACGAGCCCTGCATGGAAATACATAATATTACTGTGTTTTCTAATGAGTTGTAAATAATAAGAAGACAAAAGATGAAACAAAAGGGGTAATAGAGAAATTGTAATTGATTCCAAAAAGGATGATTCTGGCCTACTGGGTACTGGCTAGAATAAATGCACCAATACCTGACCTGACAGGTGCAGTTTTGATACAAAATACCGTGATACCGATCCTTCATGAAAGTTGCATTATTCTGAGCGATTAAGTGCATATTGAGGCAATTGAGAATGAATTACATGTGATGATATTCGCATTTTTACAATCTAAAGAGATATATACAGAGTTTAAAAAGTGAAAAAGATAAAGAAATACACACCGAAATCAAGTATGGCTAACTTGCCATCAGGAGTTCGAATCATGTTACCAGGATGAGGATCGGCATGAAAGAAGCCGGTATCAAGCAACTACAAAGATTTCATCATTTTTCTAAATAAGTAATCCAAAATATGTGGTAATATTGTAAACATAACATAAATTGCATACAAAACTAGTGCTTCTGATGCAAAAGATAAATAACATATTATGTACAACAGCAGGGTTAATATACCAATAATTGTAAGCACCAACATGGTGGCTATACTTTTGAGGGATTTCTATCGTACCATTGTGGAGATTATGAATATAAGTTCTGTGAGATTTTTAAATTCTTGTAAAAATCAATCTGTGTTGTTTGTGCACGTTAAGTTGGCAGGTAAGAGGAATGAAAAGCTGCAACACTGCCCAGTTTTAGTACCTCTTAGTATATATAGACAACAATTCTGATTACCCTGTACACAATTAATTTGGCCATTGTTTGGTCTCATAACGCTCCTGTTCAGACTTTAGGTTATATTAATAAAGAATAAATGCATAGTTTCAACCAACCTGTTTTAAGTAGCAAATCACTCCTACATTGACGAGTTCTCCAACATCACTTTCTTTGCTCTGTGATAGCTTTTCTCCTTCAACCCATCCTGTGGTGAGAACTTTTCTTGATGTGTATTTCGTATATGTTTTTGGTACGACAACCTGGAATTGCAAACAAAAGATACCAAGATAATAGGTGAGTGACAGATCACCAACTAGACAGCTTGTACATACAAGCAGGTTAATCGATCCCTTTTGGTACCAGTAGTATTCACTTAAACTTGCACATACAGATCATGATGCTAGAAGAGTGAACAATGAAATTTCAAGCCAGCCATTTCGCATTAAGCAAAAAAAGCAAAAACATTAATACGAACAATGTTTATGACAAAAACAAACAAAAATTCTCATGCTTACCTGGGGAAGATCCTTCCTCATCATTTCAGCGAACCGGGTACCATTCTCTCCCTCATTCACGTAATCAAGTTCTTCAAAAAAGCGAGCGGCCCATTCATCCACCAACCCCACCACATCAACTGAGATCTAGCACACAAGATTACAATTTCTAATTGTTATCAAGAAAATATATAAAAGAAAGGTATCAAAGGACATATGGACCCTAAGCATTGACTAGCACACCAAGGGAAGCTAACTTAAGTCAGAAATAACCTCAATGATTAATCATTTGAAGTTTTTGTGTACAACACAGGTAGATCCAATTATAAAGGAATCAACAATGTTGGGGCTGGCTGTATTCATCCTCAACAGACATATACCTAAACCTAAACTTCAGAAAAGTGAAGCTTTGACAAAAGTGCAACAACTCTTTACCTGTGGAAATCTCCTTAGTACTAACCCTAATTTCCTAATGATGAAGAGATCTATAGTGACAGTCTCAAGTACAAAAGGCCTTTGCACTTTCACAGCTACTAATTCTCCTGTTTCTTTCAAGCGGCCTTTGTACACCTGTCCCAACGATGCTACAATTATAGCATAAAAGAAAAAAAACATTAGAGAAAAGTGTTTCAGTTAAATCGTATCAAAAGGCATCAAGGAAAAGTGTTTCAATGGCACTAGTATATCCAACTATAATTTATTTCCTTTGACTCTTTTTTTTTATTTTTGATAAAGGTTTTTATGCATAGAGTTGAACTGAGGCTTAAAGTTAATTGCCAACCAAGAAACAGTAAGAAAATATTTCTGTCTCCAAAATGGCCAGGTAACGTACCCGATGAATACAGTACTGGCTAGCTGGTTCAGTCTGGTCCATTATTATAGAATTGATGCAATGTCTTCTCTCACATTTTGGGAATATCGTGTGCTGGCCTACTAAGCTATATATAGGCTTTATATGCTATTGTTACACACAATAAGAAAAAAGTTTCACGTGCCCCTGCAAAACCTAAATATATCATACTTACTCGTAATTTACACACAACACCTCTAGAACAAAGGAAATATCATATACTCGTCACACTGGTCGAGCCTCTTCAGGGAAACTTACAAGGGACATGAATGTGTGTATTTTCCTACTTTCCAATTAGGCACAATAGTCGAACTTTGGCAGGCATGTGTGCAATATTGCGAGGTTTTGCAAGGGCCTGCATGGAAATCACCCAAAAGCATAAGAATGAAATGAGCTTTACCAGCTGCAATGGGAGAGGGAGACAGCTCGGAATAAACTTCCTGCCAGGGCCGACCAAGCTCTTCTTTGATTAAATCCATTGCCACATCATCAGGAAAAGAAGGGACCTTATCACATAACTTTTGCAACTCTGTCATGGCAGCAGGAGAAAGTATATCAGGTCTGATGCTCAGTGCTTGGCCTAGTTTTATATATGCAGGGCCCAGGGATGTCACTATTTCCCTAAGTTCAATTGCCCTTGCCACCTCATTCTAAAAACAGAGAAAAAAAAATAGTCAAGTCATTAAGTAATCTGATCCAGTTCAAATTATGCTCCCTTATTAATATTGTTGGCTCCATTTTGACTTGTCCATTCAACTTTCATTTTTTAAATAGACTCGCTCCTTTCATTTATAATTATGCAAATAGTGTTTTACATACTAATTATTGGAAGTTTAAAAACTTTTCAATTCTGTGTAATTATATAAAATTGGGTACTAGAAACTACACATGTGAAGTACTTGGAGACCAATCACCAGCAAATCAACTTATACTGCATAATCAAACTTGGAATCTTCAGAGTTAACATATTTGCAAAAAATAATGAAATGTTAGTAATCATGGACAGACAGATCAGAGTGTCCGATGAAACCATCTCATATTTAGATGTGGATTATTTCATTAAAGTCGTGGAATTATTACCGAAGAGTAACTTCATATAGAAATATAAGACACTGTGACTAAGAAAAAATTTGATGCAGTGAATGATGATATACTTACCTCTTTGATTTGTTTGTTGATCAAATCAGATATGAGATGGGATAAGAAACCACCAGCCACAGAAAGAAGTTGCACAATTCGAGTGGCAACAGCTGTGGGTTTCTTGCCCCAGTAAGCTGATATTATATCTGGGTCATACACCAATGGCAATGCATCCTTTGTATTTACCCCGTCGATCTAGAAAGTGAAAGAAAAAAGCTAAAACATGCAGAGAAATAATTCTTTTATTAAATAGGCCATACAAATTGGTATACATTTCAGCTTATTTTGACCACCAGTAAAGCTAAATCGGAAACTTGGTCCAAACTATACTTAAATCAAGTTCACTGAAAACTATATCGGGCTAAGCTTAGTTAAGGGTGATTCAGTTTTTAAAAATTATCACATATATCTTTTTCCACTTCAACTGACTCATGTAAAATTCAACCACGCAGAGCGTGCACTAATGTCAAACAGACCTCTACAAGCCGGAGCTGAATGTTCTCATCTGCGAACTGTGAATCTCGGAGATTCTGACCGCGTAGGCCCCGCATGAGACTCGAAAGCTGTTCATCCTCCTCCATTTGTTTTCTTACTCTCTTTATCTCCTCCGATACATTTTCAAACCTCTGCATTTCCAATATTTCCCTTTAATAAATTTATAATTCAGAAAAAATGGACTATATTAGATTGAATTTGAGTTAGTCTCTTACAGTGGGGACTGATTTGGGTTCAGTGACGACAGCTACAACACGTGATCGCCTAGACTTGAACCTCGCAAAAGAAGGAACGGTCGAAAAAGAAGATTTTGTTTTGGATTTGTTAATGGAAAACGGAGATGGTTTAAGTTGGTCGCAGCCGCACTGGAGGAGGTGCGCCCTGGCTTCCATTGGTGGAGAAGCCGAGATCAACCTCAAGTTCTGTGCGCTGCCAGAAGAACTGGAGGAGAACTGAAGAGGATACAGTTGAGAAATTGAAGTGGGAATGGGAATTCAGTGTCTACTGGTTTAGTGGGAAGAGCCTGCCTGAGAGTGGAAGGGGAAAAGAGAGACGAAGCGCGCACGGTAGCCGGTAGTTTGTTGTGGTACTAAACACTTCAGTTATGTTGTTCCTGAGGTACAATCATAATTTAAAGCGAAAAGGTTATATCGATTCTTTAAACAGAAAGTGCTTCTGCCAAGTGCCAACAGTCAACTCTCAACAAGGCAGGAGTTTAATTGGACGTTGGAAGTTGGCATCATTCGTAGCACTTAATTAATCTATGGTTGAGGAACAACATACCGAAGGTCAAACAGAACAGCACTTAATTAATTCTGGGTGGTCGGTGATCCGACGGTGAAAAGGCGTTGGACCGCACTGGAACGCGTGTGGAATTTCCGAGGAATCGGAGATTAGATGTTGATGGGTCTCGTGGGATCGTTTGCACCGTCCGTTTGCACAGTCTGCAATTAACCATGAGATGGAATTACTGAGTGGAAGGTAGGACACGTGGCTAAAGCTGAACCAGTGAGGGCGAGGATTGGTCTCTGTTTGTTTTTGCTTTGAACATATGTCGCTACTCGCTCAGTCGCTTGAATATACATCTAAGTTTATGTTCAGTTTGTACTTTGTAGGAGGGTTTTAATATTTGGTTTATGTGCGGTATGCGGTGGTGATTTATGTAAATTTTTATGCAGATTTATATATATAAATTTTAAATGAGAATATATATATATGTATGTATGTATGTATGTATGTATAAATAAAGGTAATTATATTTTTTTTTTCCGCTTAACAACTACAACCACAATATTGGAGTTCTTGTACACGTCTCATATCATTCTTATACCAAAGAAGGAAGCAGCACTCAACCCGCAAGATTACCGATCCATAAGTATAATTCATGGAGTTTAAAGAATTTTCTCAAAGATACTGGCAAAACACTTGCAGCAACACATACCCCACTTAGTCAATGACACGCAAACCAGTTTTATAAAGGGCAGACAAATAGTAGCAGAAAGATTCATATATGCACAACACATCTTGCATCATACATATAAAAAACAAAATACATCTAGCAATCTTCAAAGCGGACGTGCACAAGGCATTCGACACAGTTAGTTGGGAATATTTGATTGAGGTCCTACGCAACTTGAAATTCCCTAAAAATTGGTTAGTTTGGATTAGAAACTCGGTCTTGATGGGATCCTCATAAATCCTGATCAATGGACTAGCAGGGAAGAAGATCACATTGAGAAGAGGCGTTAGGCAAGGAGATCCACTCTCGCCCCTTCTATTTATCATTGCAATGGATTTCATCAATCGGTGGTTTTCAAAACTTCTAGATGTTGTTGCAATCCGGCTTCCATTCACAGGTATGAGACCTTGCCTATTATACGCTGACGACGCTCTGTTCTTCCTCAAACCCAGAATTGCGACAAGCTCAGATTTTGCAAATAGCCCTACTAGCCTTCAACAACATCTCGGGCTTGGCAGTCAATTTGCACAATCGGAGTTAGTCACTACAACAGACTCAACACAATTGGGCGAGAAACTAGCAGCAGCTATGGGATGTAAACTCAGCCAATTTCCCTTCACATACCTTGGTCTCTCCCTTTCCAGCAAAACTCTTTCAAAAACCGCATACCTACCACTGATAAAAAAAATTCTCCAAGCAACTGGAGGGATGGGCGGCTAGCCACTTATCAATAGCAGGGAGACTCATACTACTTAGGGCAGTACTATTAACGCTACCAACTTACTACATGTCATGCTTCAACATTCCAGCAGGGGTAATAAAGAAAATAGATCAAATACGAAGACACTTTCTATGACATGACACTAGTCAAGAAGGTAAGATGAGTGTAATAAATTGGAAAATAGTTTGTACTCCCAAACAACACGTATGGGCGTAACTGACTTAAGAACATTCAATGGAGCAATGTTAGCAAAGTGGTATTGGCAGTGGGTCAATTCATAAAGAAGACTTTGGAAAACCATATTTGCAGAGACAAACTTGATCTTATGTTCAACCCCACAAACACAATTCTTCTCAATCACACTCAAGGACATATATACCTTTATGGATATATCAATGTTGCAGATACCGGGCAGAGGCAACACCATCCTTTTATGGTGGCATGATTGGGGATGAGGCATCCTTAGACACCAATTTCAGATACTCTTCACGTTTGCTATAGAGCAACACATTACACTATCAGAAGCACTTCACACAACAAGAATGAAAGACCTATTTAGACTAACCTATCAGACGATGCAGCTACGCAAATGGTGAAATTACAACAGCTGCTAACCGAAACAGGAGTACAACTCAGCAATGAACCAGACAAAGCGACTTGGAAATGGGCAAAAGAAGGCAAGTTTAGTGTCAGCTCCTTCTACCAAGCAATTAAACACACTCCAGTCATAGCGACACATAGAGACAAAATTTGGAAAATACCAGCATCTCCTAGAATGCAGGTATCTGCTTGGTTGATGTCACAAAATAAGATTCTCACAATAGATAATATTATGAAAAGAGGGTGGACAATGGTAAACTGTTGTGTGATGTGCAAAGCTGATAGAGAAACGATATCCCATCTATTTGAAAAATGCAGCACAATTAGAACCATACACACTCATATCACAGCAACCATGGGAATCAACATGCCCATCAGAGACGCAAGGAAGGCCTTGACATCAAAGGTACTAAGCAGGGATGAGAAATCAGTGCTATTGATTGCACAATTCGTAGTATGGAGAGAGAGATGCTCTTGAATTTTCACAGAAAAAATCAGCAATGGCGAGAACATGCTACAGCAAATTCGGGACCAGTAGGATCTTACCAGGAAGGCATACCAGTGGGCTCTTACCAGGAAGGCGTACCAGCAAATACATTAACATAGGCCTTACTTTATAGCTTGTTAAATTTTTTGAGTTTAGATTTCATTTCCTTTTATTTTCTATGCTTTTATTTTCTTTAACAGGTTTACTGTATGAACCTTTTTTCATATTTTGTTTGTGGTTATACCACTTGTACAACACTACCCTATATATGCAATGAGGACCTGATCCTCATTTCTTTCTAAAAAAAATATAATCTATTAAAGTTGATTGATCTGTCTACGTTCTAATTATATTGCCAAATAAATTATAGAAAATTTTCGTTAAAAAAAAAAAAAGTTAGTCGAGCACTCTCAACTCAAAATCAAAAATAGAAATAGATGGGAGAAAAAAGTAACAAAAAGTGTAAATCAGTTACCCAAAATAATGAACAGAGAGGTGCTTACTTCTCCTTTGCCAAAATTAGTGTTTGTGCTACTCGGCATCAAGTAATCCGTTAAATTGCAATTATGGTTTTTGTTTCAAATTGATCACTTCTGGTTTGTTTTGTAAAGGTACCGTAATTTTTTTATGTTTTTTTTACGAATTGATCACTCCATTAATTTCAAATTCGTACTGCACAAAGACTGAAACTAAATTTGTCAAATTGTTGTGTTTTTAGGCTACAATAGAAATTTAATTATGTTTTCAGTGGATATCGGAAAATGACATGTTTTATGTATTTCTTTTTCAGCTTTGAAATTTCGAACTTTTCATAAGTAATTTTTTTATAATTTAGAAAAGAAAAATGTGATTAGACACTTCTCATGGGAATTACTTACCACGTTAGGGGACCAATAATCCGACAAATCAATCCATATTTCTCTTAAATAAAATTATACCCGTACTATTTGGTGTCTACTCTTAAAAAACGAGAGAAAATGAGAGAACAATTATTTTATTGTGTAAAATGATATGTAATAATAAAATTGTGAGAAAATAAACAAAAAGTTGAGATGGCCGAGTTGGTCTAAGGCGCCAGATTAAGGTTCTGGTCCGAAAGGGCGTGGGTTCAAATCCCACTCTCAACAATTTGTTTTTATTTTATTTTATAAATTTAGGGTGTTGGGCCTCACGGCTTTATATAAATTTGGAGGTGTTGGGCTTAGGCTAGATTCGGACACAGGAAAATGGATCGTGTCTGGGCATATAATTCCAGGCTTAAATGGGTCGGGTCAGATTATCCGAGTAATCTTCACTCGTGTTGGGTCAGAGCGAGTCTAATCCGTTTTAAGAAAAATAATAATATAATGCGATTTGATTGAAATTCGACCCAATCCGTTGACATCGATAAATCCCTAAGCTTTTAGTCCTAATTTTTTTCGCAAAAAATATTTTTTTTGTTTACATAACGCTAGTGTGTACTTTAAACTAACGAAGGTAATTGATGATCTTAACTTAAAATTTATCGAATTGATTTCAAACATAAAATCTACTTGAAACCGATTTTATCATTAGTGTTATATTGATATTTTAATTTATAATTTTTTTAATTTTTTTTATAAGGTCAAGTTGTAAAAATATAAAAGTTTACAAGTTATCTTGCATACATTTTTCATTGTTTTTTAACGTTAACTTTACACTAAATAAAATTTGAAATTAACAAATTTAGCACATACGATTTGAATTCATCCTTTCTACGAGTTTCACTCATTTTTTTAGTCAGCAATCGGAATAAAACATTGGACTCTTGTTTTAGAAATTAAAAATTCAAATCTCTAGTAGAGAAATTTATTTTTTTTTCTTTCGAGTAATAGATAAATGGTGTAGTTTCATCAAAGACAGGCTATTGATATTGTACCAGTGGTGATCAGTTTTCGAACAAGTCTATGGTTCATGAACCTGCATGTGCAAGCAGAGTCAGAATTTTAAGCTATGATGATCAAATAGTTAGGCGGATGTTGTAGTAAGACGAACCTAGCGTAGATGATATTGGCTCCAAACTCCAAATTGGGCGGTTGTTAACTTTTTAGAGGCCAATTGTATAAAATTTTCATATTGCGAATGTGGGTCAATTTTACAGTACCCATAACATTTTACTCCAAAATATATCGAAAATCATGCATAACTCTGAAAATTTTCAACATGAATAGGGTCAATTCACCCCCATTCACTCAGAGTGAATCCGCCTCTGCACATGCTGGAACCTTACCATTGGTTAAGTTCAATCTATTTTTCTAAGAAGAAAAAAAATTCTTTCCCGAAATTTTGAATTTATTAATTTCTAAAATAAATAAAAAAAAAATCCTTGTTTCATCCCAAATGAACTGGGGATAAATCTCTCGATTCCTTTTAACTCAAACATTTTTCCAATTAAATCCGTATAAATATTCTTATTGTATGAACACACTAATCTTCTTGTGATTATTTTTCCCTCTAATTTCATTTATCTAACTACTTTCAAATCATATAATTTCAACATAAAACCAGATATTTCTTTAATTACGTCAGCAATCGGCAAAGCCGGCAAGGACGTACATTTGCGTTAAAAGCCATTTTGCACAGTATAAAATTTGTACCTACAAATTTAAGTAATTGATAAAAAAAGGTGACCAAATTCTTTTGTCTAGTATTGTAGCAAATTATATGTGCACTGCAAGTACATGTTTCCAAATTACATTAATGAAACAACCAAATTCAATAACTGATGTGAAAGAGAAAACCATTTCATGATTTTGGACACAAAACGTTTCACATCTCAGTACAAAAAATTTCTAATAGACAACTGCATGTTGAAATTAAAATATTAAATACACATTCAAAGTACAGTGAAAAAAAACCAGAAACCAATTGATCTAGAGAAAAAAGGGAAAAAGGAAAAGAGTATCTAATCATCCTCCGGTATGGCCTCAATCGAAGCATCCTCAATTTCGTCTTCTTCATCTTCAAAGCTTAAGCTCAAAGTATGCAATTTGAACCCTGAAGATTGTAATAATTCTACCAACTGTGATGCCACCCCTGTTGCTTGTACTGATGTCGCTTTTGTTAACTGAAGAAAAGTTGGTATGCATTAAACTAATGAGGTTTTGCAAATTCAGACAATTTTTTACCACACTTGCAAACTGAACTCGGAATTTTCTCAAATTTTCAGTGTTCACTATACACTGAAAAATTTGCCTATATCTGTCAAAGTCTTTATTATCATAAGATAAGTACCATCAAATTGTTATGACCTAAAACTAGTGATGTTTTCATTTTTCCAGTTCATGATGTCAAACAACTTTGGTCAAAAATGCAGAAATGGTAGGGACAAGATAATCATTTTCTAAAATAATTTACTTGACCTTCATTGATACTTTCATGTTATTTGCACTGCCCAGGTATTTTTATACACTATCTAATACAAATAAATGTTAGGAAATATTTGCAATATCAATATGGGCAAAATAGGGGGTGTATATTGCATATTATCCTTAAACTGGTTAAACTCACAATGATTGCTGTACCAGACATTGGTACTGGTACGTAAGGCATTTATCCCATGACATTGGTACTGGTATGTAAAGCCCTTGATACGCCAATTGGTACGGTTTCAGAAAAGAAATAGCGAGATAGATATTATTAATCTTACTATAACAGTAGCAACGCCCTCTGCATTAGTGACCTCCAAATCATAAATACCTTCTTGTCCCTAAAACCAAAAATTAAAATAAAAGCTAAGATAAACAAAATACTGTAAAAAGAACTATTGCATACATCGGTTCAATTAAGTGAATACAAGCATACATGTACTAATGGTGAATACTGGTTCATTAGTAGGCTAAAATACAAAAAAATGAATAAAGTTTACACATAATAAGTGAAAAAGGACTAATGAAAACTAACCTCTAATTTCTCTCTAACTTTAGAAACTGCGTCATCGCCCATTGCTCCTTCTGCCTACAAAGCACCACAAATCAGATTAAACATAACCCGAAGGAAAGAGAAGAAGTTGAAAAAAAAAATAGTGAAATTAACAAAAGGCGGTACCTTGAAGTACATTACAAGCATGTCAGAAGGAGATATCGGTACGGAAACGGTGTCTTCGCTCGGGTCTTGTGCAATCCCTTCTCCTCCTCCTTCCGAAGCTAAACCAACATCTTCCTCTACCACAGCCTTCACGACCATTCGAGAAGCTTGGATAGGCTTCGAGCTGTATCTGTGCGACAAAGAGACAGATCGGGGGAAGTAAAAAGACGGGAAAGAGAGGGAGTGGAGAGGAGTAGTGGCATGATTCGAGGTTCTAACGAGGTTGAAGAAGAGAGAAGAAGGGGAAGAGCAAGAGATGGTCGCCATGGCTGGCTGTGTGCTTGGGAGAAAGAAGATAGGAGAGGAGATTTTGGAGGTTTTTGTGTGCCTCCTTTCATCATCCGTTTTTCGGATAATGCGGATGCGGATCGTTTCGGTTTTCGGATCCTATCTTTTGGAGTAAATCCATGCCCTACCCGCGAGGATTTACTCATAAAGTACAGAGTATTTTTTAACTTCACACAGCACAGAAACTATGTTTTGATTATATAGTCTGTGTGCTGCACAAAGTTAAAATTACTTCGTTAAAATCTTTACCTGTTACTAACTATTCACTGATGGAATGGAATGAGCTATGTAATTTCGACACTAAATATGATTATTGGTTAATCTAACTAAATAAATATATTGGTGAAGTTGCTTGAATTTGTAACTGATCGATACAAATCGCGTTTTTGCTCTAACATCATCGCATGATACGTGATACGATCCATCAAGTGTAAGCTATGTAACGTGACTCATTCAGAATTTGTCCATGATACGATACAAATCGCATGAAAACACTTATATTCTAAATTTATTCATCAAATTTTTATTTTATTTGTACTCTAACATTATCCGCTAATGTTAATATATCCTTTATTGAATCATTATTGAATGAATTGATTCTTTTTTGTGCTTTCATCATATCTCTGTTTTAAAAAAAAAATTAATAACTCAAAATTTAAATCATAAATATCAAAATAAAACCGTTAGATGTGATATATATTATTTTCTCTATATGCTCATAAACAAATTAATTATCACATTTTAGCTTTGTTTTTATGTGAATCAATAAGTTAAAAAATTAACGTCTAAAAATTATCCACATTAGTACGTTTTTACAAGTTCTCGATGATAACCAAAACAAAATTAAAAAGTCATAATTTTTTACACGTGCATCAATAAAATGATATAAATCATATTAATTGGTTTTATTTTGGTTTTAGTTTTAAATTTTTAGTTATTAAAGTTTTTAAAAAGTAAGACATAATGGAGGCACAAAAAATAAAAGCATTTGAATCCTCTTAAAAAATATAGTAAAAATATTTTTTATTCATATCCACCTTAATACCTTGTTACAGAATAAACAGTTAAAAAATCGTCAAAAGGAACAAATTCGGACCGTACTATGCTTACAGGAGTTTGTATTAATTATCGCAATTTTTTAGTTTTGATCCGAACCGTTGATCAGGGCTCGGACGGTCCAGATCAAAACTAAAAAATTATGTTACTTCAAGGATCCGAATCCCCGCATACAGGACATGGGCCCAAAAAGAGGCGCCAAACAGTCCATCCGTAAAAATTACGGCCCAAAGTTATAGTAAACACATAGCGACGGAAAAAAGCCCACATGGTCTCCTCGGTCCTCATCCGTTAGACCGTCCGATCTGCTTTGGCACAAATATTAACGGACTCCGTGTATTTTATTACGGTCTGGATTTTCTGAAATTCTGATCGGACAGTCCATTTAATATCAAATTGAGGGAAGATGAACCGTTGGACACTTTGCAGTTTGCACTCGGATCCCTGATATTTTGAGTGAGATTTTTCAATCCGATATCTACCGTCCGATTTTGATCCGACAGCCTCTTTACATGGCTGATTTTTTGTGATATATCTACTAAAAATCTGGAGCGATGCTCTCACTGAGAGCAGTGGCCATGCCGAAGATCCCAGTCTCTCTAGCTTCCTGTCTAAGCGCAGCTCTACTGCCACCGTGTCGCCGCACGCTAACTTGCGCAAGGATCGGCGGAGATGCATCCCTTTATCGCTCTCTTTCAACGCGGTCTCTTCTCAAGCGCCGCCGTTTCGAGAAGGAATGCTCCAGAACAGCTGCGAGAAAGAGCGCCGCTGCTCCTCTCAAATCTGCCATTGCAGATGTCGTCGTCACGCAACTCGGTCCTTCGAATGACTGGTACACTTTATATCATTCCATGGTCGAGCAGTTTGCCTTTAGTAGAAGTCACGGATTCAATACTTATACTCTCCTAAATCCTTATGGTGGGTATGGGTCATGCAATTAGATTTCAATTACTGTATTCTCCAACTTTGTAAGTCTGGTATCTCTACAGGTATCCAGAGTATGATAGATTGATGCCGTGCCCTTCTGAAAATATGGCTCCTAGGGTTGAACATCTGGTTGCCATGAAAGAAGGAAATGTTGTTGATTTTATCAGTAAATCTTTGAATCTCCCTCCCTTGTGAGTACATGATACTTTTCACTTCACTTTCTGTGTTCCCTATTTACTGTATTTGGTTGAACATACCTCCAAGTTATTAAGTATTCAGAAAATCACTTAAGTCTGAACAAATTAGCACAACTAAATTTGTCAACCAGAGCATGTCAGCCTTACAATCTGTTGTTCACCCAAAAAAAAATGGTAGGTTTTGGTGACCTTTCAGATATATGTTAGGGTAATTGAAAGTTTAAGACCTTTTTGTACAAAATAACTACAATTGAGCTTCTTTTGGGCTTTAATTGGGTTAGGCCAGTTTGGGTCAGGTCACACTTACCGGTCTGAAGTACTGTGTAATCGCTTATGGTTTTTTTTGGTGGGGTAGTCATTGAGTTATTCTATGTTTCAAGGTATGTTGCAGATCTTATACATTTTGGAGCTGTATATTATGCCTTGGTTTGCCCACAGCCTCCTCCAACTGCAACACCCGAAGAAGTTCGCCTATTTAAAGAGGTAACAGACCCTGCAGTATTGAAGAAAAGGTCATCTATTAAAGGAAAAACTGTCAGAGAAGCACAGAAGACATTTAAAGTAACCGATCCAAGCCAATTTCTCGAAGAAGGCATGTATTTGCGGGTCCATGTCCACCCAAAACGCTTCCCTCGGTATGAAAATGAATGATTGATAAAGGTTCAAGTCAGCAAACTCGCCAATTTAAAACATGTAACACCTAGCCGGATTGAACTAGCTCATATCATGTGAACTAAAGTGAAAATAGAAAAGGACTAAATGGGTTGGTGGTGATTGATAAGCTAGAACTGACCAGAAATTTTGGTTAAATTGGTCTTCAATTGTCACCCCTACTTAAACCGTCTGGAATGTTGAGAAGATACAGTGATAAATTGAAAAACTAAGTTCTCTGGCTATTTATGACTGTGCACCTTTGTTTTAATGTTCTTTACCATTTGACCAGGTGCTATGAAGTAGACTGGAAGAGCAGAGTAATAGAAATAACTGACTCTTATGTGGTCCTTGACAAACCAGCCGGAACCTCAGTATGCATCTCTTTTATTACTTTGACCGATATGTTCTGGTTTTAGTTCTGATTATGTCTATGCTACCCTGAGACAGGTAGTGGTTTGCTCTTCTTTTTTTTCCTTTTTGTTTGATTTGTCTTTATTTAATCTTAATTGAGGAAACAAGCTCAATTAAGATTGTTAATTGGGTAAATGAGTTTTGGTCGGATTCAATACAAGTTTGCCGCCCTTCATCCTTTTTCCAGATATTCTAGTTCTCTTCTTCGTATTTTCTTGTTTTAAAGTTTTTTGTTCTTAGTTGAATGATCAAATTTGTTTGTTCAAATTTCAGGTGGGAGGCACAACAGATAACATTGAAGAATGCTGTGCAACATTTGCTTCTCGTGCCTTGGGTTTTGAAGCCCCTTTGATAACTACACACCAAATAGACAACTGCACTGAAGGCTGGTTTGTTTTTACTTTTTTTTTGTTTCCTTTCTTAATTCCTTATAATCTTTACAGGTGATTTAATTTGTTGAACTTTGGTATCATTTTTGTAGTGTGGTATTTTCAAGAACAAAAGAATTTTGTTCCTATTTCCATGGATTGATGAGGGTATGCCATTACAATTGATTATTTCAGCATTTTTTGTTAATAAATGATTTTAGCACCAGAGGATCCTGTTATGGATTTACATTTTATAAATACAGGAAAAACAAATTAAAAAGCTTTACCTTGCCCTTGCCTCTGCTCCCGTGTCAACTGGAGTTATCTCACATTACATGCGTCCGGTTAATGTTGCCCCAAGATTAGTTTGTGAAGGTTACTACTAGGATCTTTCATCTTTGCTTCTTCTTTTTTCCCTCTTATAATTCTTCGCATGGATTGTTGGGCTTGTCTATTATTTAACATAATATCCCCTAAACCATTTAGGCTTACATTATGCCGGAGGTAGTTCTTTTTTTTTTACAAACTTGTCAGTATCTACCAAGTAGCATGTGGTAAAACTGTTTTTCCTATTGAATAACAAAAACAGTCCCAAAAGGCCTATACAATGGCATGATTAAACAAGACAATTTAATGACTGCAGATGGAACAAACAGAACAAGAGTAAACCTAAACAACTGCAGGCTCTTTTCTGTACCAGCCATGACTCAATATGGAACTTAGTTTTAATAATGCATAAAAGACTTTGTTCCATAGTTTAATTTGAACCTTATCACATGTGCCGTCTCATGTTCATCGCGTAATGTCCTTTTTCTCTTCTATTGAGGAATAATATTGTGACCTGTTTAAACAGAGAAACAGGAAAGATGGCATTTGTGCCAGTTGGAAGTACTGGAGTGTAATGAGGTGCCATGGCCGAATGCTAAAATAAGAGAAGCGTATGGCATTGACGATTGTGGATGGCCCTTAAAAAAATATGCTTATGAGTGTAAAGTTAACCTCTTGACCGGAAAAACCCATCAGGTACTAATATATGTCTATCATTCCTTTGTCTTATTTTTTATGTTTAAGAGTGAGGGTATGGTACTTTGCAAAGCACGGAATGGTCCGTGCTATGGATCAATATCTCCATTCAAAAAGTTCAAACATTTGATCCGACTGTTCAAAATGATCTCCATATAAAAATGTATTTGGAGACCAACTTAGTGATTTTCAACCTATTTAAAAAAAATAAAAAAAGTTTGAAAAAAATAAAATTTGGTCTCCAAGTACATTTTCATATAAAGATCATGTTGAGCGGTTCGGATCGACTGTTTAGACTTTGAAAACAGAGATATGGTTCCATAGCGGACCGATCTGCGCTTTGCAAAGTACCATAGCCTCACACTTCTATGTTTAATATCGGTACATGCGCATAAGTATCGTATGTTGTTGTTTGCCCAACCCGACTGGTACAGAAGCCTCAAATAGGCTCTCAAAAGTAGGAAGATATTATATAAGCTAAATTGGGGGCTCAACAGTGCCCAAATTTATTTCAGAATTCCAGAGGTACAACAACAAAGGAAAAGAAGAGCAAAATTTTTATACTGATTTTTGCTGTGCTATACAATCCCATTCTCAAATCCTAAATGTTGGGTTCAAATTTGATAATTAAATCAAAAGCACTTGTTTCAGATCAGGGCACAGTTTGCTGCTATAGGTGCACCAATTATAGGAGATGCAATGTACATGCCGGCAGCAGCCACTGAGTTGGCCAACCCTGCCATCAACCCTTTGAGAAGGCCGTATGACAGCGGTGTAGTTAGTGAGGAAGCAATTGAAGCGTGGATTGCTACTCACGGGAAGGAACCCAACTTAGCAATTGGCCTCAAAGCTTCACACATCTCTTGGGGTGATGGCGAGTTCTCTTATGAGGCCAGAGCCCCATGGTGGCGGCAGGAATCAGATAGTGTGTAAGTTATGAATTACCAAAACATATTTGAACTGCGATCTAGATTTGGCGATCCCAGTGTGTTGGTACATTGGTCAACTTCAATCTAAATTTTGCCTTAGAAGAGAAGACAGGTCAGAATTTTTTTTTCTTTTCAGACTTTTATGTAACACAAGGTAGAATAGGTCAGCCATTAATCTTTTTGTTTTTATTTGAAATAAGGATATAGAATCATCTAAAATACGTATTCATTTGGGGTATTCTACAGACTAGAGTTATATAATATAGAATCTAGGTGATTTGTTGCATATGTCAGATGTCTGGCATTGCATGCTCAAAACTGAGCCTAGTGTTAGAGCTTGGATGTACTGTAATCTGAATTTTGGATAGCTGTGAGATGTATTCTTTTCATTTGTTCAGTTGATGATATCATAATTTGGCAAAAGGTTAACTAAACCTTTGTAGTTGCAGTTACTTTTTATTATTCTTTTGTTACATATTTCGCATGTGCTGTGGAACTTTAATCTAGGTTAAATGAAGCAATATCCCCGGTATGACTTGTGAATGTCAAGTTCGACGATCTGAAGCCTCGTATTGTCTCTCAAGTAATGCATGCATGGCAAAAAGTATTCATAACTCTTTAAGTTATGTGATTCTCCTAATTTCACTGTAGCTCATGTAATTTTCTAGTAATTTTCAAAGTTAAATAACTTTTAGAAGACACCTAACTGGTACTTTGAAGATTGGTGTGCAAAACTAAAGTTGATGGCACTCTCACGCTAAACAATTTTCCAGATAATTATGGGATATTGGAGGATCTTTTACAGTTCAGTCCTTGTATAATTGGCTATCTTTTGGGGGTATCGAAAAGAGTGGGATGTGTTTGGAAAATGATAGTCCCTTTGAAAATTCATGCCTTTATATTGGTATTATGTAAAAGAATAATTTCAACAAGAGACGTGCTTAGACCTAGAGAAGGAAATTTGTCACGGCGTGACTAGTCACGTCACGAGACGTCACGTCACGTTAACGTCACGTCACGTCACGTGTGTCAATTACGTGACGTGACTCGCGTGACGCGTGACGTGATCATTCGCGTGACGTGACCACATTCTAGTGAAAATATACGTCACGTCACGTCACGCGAACCAGTCACGTCACGTCACGTCACGTGATCACGTTACGTCACGTCACGTCACGTGATCACGTTACGTCACGTCACGGTATGAAACATAGAGTATCCAACTTTTTTTATATGTATAGAGTATTCAGATTTTTATTTTAGTGTAAGTTCAGTGATATTGGTACTCATGTAGTATTAATTTTTATTTTTTTTAGTTTAGTCTAATGAATGTTTATAATTTGAATTTTTAAAGTAATATCAGATGTAATATTTCCTAAAAAAAATAATATTTACAATATTATTTACTTGTTTTATAATTTTTTTATCTTTTTTTCTAAATTTTCAACAATTTAAATTAAAATATAAAAAAATTGACACGGCTAATTTACGTCACGACACGTCACGTCACGTGTGATCACGTCACGTATAGTCACGGCGTGACTACGCGTGACGTGACCATCCGCCACCATTTTAGTCACGTCACGTCACGTCACGTGAAAAAAAAAATTGATCACGTCACGTCACGTCACGTGACCAAATCACGGCGTGTTTGTCACGTCACGTCACGGCGTGTCACGTATTTCCTTCTCTACTTAGACCTAAAGGATGGCAGCATGATAATCCATCATGATAAATCAACTGAGCATCTTCTATTTAAATGTAGCTTCCCTGAACCCATATGGGATTGGTTCTTGAATCATAATCATACCAATTCATAGTATCAGTTAGATAACAAATCTCTAGAAGAGCTGTACTCGAATTAGATAACAAATTTCTACTAAACAATATTTGTTATATCATTTGCAGTATTTGTTGCAATTTGGAGTTTATGAATAGTACGCAACCATATATGCTTTTTCAAGGAGCTGCTCCTAAATCTTTCAGGTGTGTTGCTAATAATGTGGTGACTTTAGTTGTTCACATCGGATTAAGCAGGGATCAATAGTAATTTTAATATAGATTTTGTGCGATTTTATACAAAAAAAAAAGGATGAGTGTACATGCATCTCTCTCCATTACTATAACATTCTAGAATAACCACAAACGATTTGGTTCAATTACGGATATGAACCTTGCAGTCCCATTTTATTTCTAAAAAATGATGAATTATACACTGAAAGCTGTGAGAAAGACTGTATATATGCTGCTTGGTTATTTAATTTGTCATGCATTATGAAACAAAAAATGTACCCTCTAAATACCCATAACATGAAGAAACAAAACCGAACCACACAAAATTACTCATATATATTTCTCAAAAATGTAGAAATTCAAGGAAAACTGAAATTGAAAAATAAGCTCCCGGCGAGGATTGAACTCGCGACCTTTTGCTTACTAAGCAAACGCAACAACCACTGTGCTACGGGAGCATCCACATTTGTAAAGAGTACACACCCCTTAACTGGTACCAACTGAAACATCTCTTTCAATTTCCAGCAAATTTGATTTGCAAGCATTATCAACAACCTGTGGCCCAAAAGAGGATTGAGCATGGTATGGTGGATAACCCCTACAGAGGCTAGCTGTTTGTCTTTTTGTTGTTATATGAATAAAATAATGATATCAGGCGCCTAAAATATATATATCCATTTGGCATAGGTTTATTAATATTCTAAAGAGACTTGAGTTATACTAAATTAGAATCAAAATGACATGTTGCATATGTCAGATGTCTGGCATTGCATGCTCTGAACTAGGCCTGTTTTTACAGAGCTCAGGTGTACTGTAACCTGAACATTGGATACTGCTGAGATTCATTCTTTTTCATTTGTTCATTTTGATTTGTTACCAATTTGGCAAAATGTTAACTAAACATTTCTACTTGCAGTAGCCTTTCATTTTACTTCTGTTAGATATTCCATATGTGCATTGGGACTTTAATCATGGCTAATTGAAGCGATATCCTTGGTTATGAGTTGTGAACGTCAAATTCTATAATCGGAAGCCTCTAATCATCTCTCGAATAATGAATGCAGGTAAAAAAAAAAAGTTTGTCAGATTTGTTGTTCATTTTGTAATTGATTGAGAGTCGCTTAAAATGTAAATCATGATCGCTATTTAGATTCTTTTTTGCTTAATTCACACACAAATTTATTTTTGTTTGAAGTTGAATCAGTGTCGAAGTGTGGTTGTATCAACTCCTGAACGATAGCAAATGGATGTTATTTTAATAGGAGATAGAACTGAAGTAAATAAAATGGAGAATCTTCTCAATTTTTTCCCATGGCTAGATGTTTTTGAAGATTAGTAGAGATACGAGGTCTGTTGGAGATACCTAGCATTTCTCACTCTGTTGGAGACTTACTTCTGGGTACGCTTTGCAAAACTCCTGCGAATTTGCAGATTATACCCTCCATAAACATTTCTTCTTTCCGCGCTACCTTTTCCCATTGCCCGAAAAGGAAATATTTTAGATGACCGTTGTGTATATTTTTAGTTTTATGTCCAACGGCCTGATTAATTTGTAGAACTTATATACAGCTAGCTATTGAGTATACGATGTAAAGTATGAACAATTATTCAATGAAGATCAAATCACAATTCATTAAAATTAATATGGTCATATGTGCCATGCATTTGCAGTCTTCTAAATCGTAATTTACAAAACTTCATGAAAATTTAGTTCCATAATTTGTAATTTATTTGAATGTCTTCTCAATCTCATGATTATTGCGGCAGCATGTGCAGTTGTGCACTATGGGTTTTAATCCTTGCAATCCCATCATCTCAGGTACCTTTTGCGAACATGGTCGAGAACAGTACATATAAAGTTGCAAGCCGCAAAGTGCGTTCAAGCATTGTCTTAAAGTTTTAACCTTTATTTACTGCTTTAAATATAATATTTCCAGTTATTGTGATTTATTTTTTAACAGAAGTAAGAGCATTATAGAGGGCGTAATTAATTTATTTAATTATACCTGGTAGCATAATTAAGAAAGCTTCACATTGCATCAAGCGGGGATCTATATCTGGAAATTATAAGTTTTATGCAACAAGGTGTAATTAACAAAACATTGAACATACATGTCTTAGAATAAGTGAATAGAAACCTTGCAGTCTCATTTCATTTCATGTATTTCTATCCATAAAGAAAAGGAAAAAGAAGAAGAGAGAAGATGAATTGAAGAACTAAAGCTGTTACACATACATGAATTATTTTCAGTATGAATAATTTCCACAATTTTGGTTCTGCCAAGCTAGCCACTACTTGAAAGATTAACATCGGCCATTGTATGAGAACCAATTTACTTTTGAATACAACCAAATATATTTCACATGGAGAGACAGATTGTCTATGTGCTACTGAGTTATTTAATATACCATGGATTAAGAAACAAAACTGAACCACACAAACATGATCAAATATCTATCTCCCCAACATGTGAAAAACCAAGAAAAAGTTTGAAAAAAAGAAAGCTCCCGGCGAGGATTGAACTCGCGACCTTTTGCTTACTAAGCAAACGCAACAACCACTGTGCTACGGGAGCACTCACACTTGTAGAACTACACAGCCATTAACTGATACTGACTGAAACATCTCTTTCAGTTTCCAGCAAAATGGATTTGGAGGTATTACCAACCACCTGTGGCCTGGGACAGAACTAGAAAAATTAGATTGGAGGGTCTGAAATCAAGTATAGTGTAATTTCATTTTATACGGGGGCTGAAAAGTATTAATTTATACAAAATTATAAATTATATATTATGAAAGAAAAAATTACAAATTTTCAATTTATAAAAGGCGGCATAGCCCCCTTTTCCCCTCACTACCATGGGCCCCTGCCTGTGGCCCAAAAGAAATGAACTCTGTTCTGACATTTCGTAATAATTTCTCTGGCATTGAGCGTGGTGGATATGTGTATACAAGTATAAAGTTAACCTCCTGACTGGAAAAACCCATCTGGTGCTAATGTACATTATGGTTTAACTGAAACATATGTTAACTGTGATCAAGATTTAAAAATCACAGCCATGGTGTTAATAGAATGTGAAACACGGGAAAAGGGTTGCTACATTAAAAACAACAACAAAGCCTTTAGTCCCAAACAAATTGAGTTAGGCTAGAAATAAAATCCAACCGGAGTGAGGGTTTCATTTCCATAAAAGATTGTATTTACATTGGCTCGCCATGCATATCACAACCCTCCTCTTTATTCCTGGCTTGGGACAGGCAGTGTAGAAACTACATTGGTAGAAGAAAAAAATTAAAATTTGTCTTAGAAGAGAAGCATAGTCAGCATTTTTGTTTTTCTTTTCAAATTTTATCTAACACAAGGTATGATAGGCAAGCCTTTTGTCTTTTTATTTTTCTTTGAACAAATAAGGATGTTGAAGATCCTAAAATATATGTTTATTTAGTATGTGTTTACGGTTATTGTAAAGAGATCACTATGAGTTACATAATCTAGAATCAAGGTGATCTGTTGCATATGTCAGATGTGTGACATTACATACTCAAAACTGAGCCTGGTGTTAGTAATCTAAATATTGGATATCTCTGAGATTCATTATTTTCGTTCATTCAGTTAATTTGATATCAGTTAGGCAAAAGGCTAACTAAACCTCTTTAGTTGCAATCACTTTCCACTTTTTATTTGTTACATATTGAATATGTGCTGTGGAGCTTTAATCAGGGCTAAAATGATGCAATATTGTTGGTTATGACTTGTGAATGTCAAGTTCTATCGAAGCCTCTTATCTTCTCTCAAATAATGCATCCAGGTAAAAAATATTGTCAGATTTTTTTTTTTTTTTGCACTGTAAACGTCGCATAAGATGTAAATCCTGATCATAATTTGCAAAGAAAGGAAGGCAATAAGCCAGTGAATGCAAATTTGTTCTTACACTTTGTAGTTTTGTTTGTTTTAATGGATTTGAAGTGTGCTTATATGTTTTTATTTTCCTCTTTTTGCTGGTTTTTATTCTTCCTTTTTATCCTGTAAATACTTTCTATTTGGTTTTTTTAAAATTTGGTTCGCAAAGCCTACTACTTCAAAAAAAAAATATATACCAAAAGAAGCTTTCTGAACTGCTGAGCTACTAATTAATGTGTACTTTTGAGTTGATATTTTAGAGTTGGTGCTGGTAATTATGATGAGGGTTAAGATCTATTGATAATTTCTGACGATAATCAATAATAAATTTATTTATGAATTCTAAATTTGACTTAATTGTAATAACTAAGAACTCAACTAGATCTTCTTGAGTGGTACTGGTATTAGTAAAAAAAAAAATTCTTAATGCAAAGTCTGGTGCAAAAGTGCTTGAATCGATCGTCGGTTTGGATCTGCATTTTCTGTCATTATAGATTATTTTTAATCGTGACACACCATCTAAACCGTCCAATTCATATTGTGCAAGAACACAAATATGGAAAGTACAAATATCAACCTTGCAGTCTAATTTCATCTACTACATCCTTTAAGAAAAATAAAAGAGAATAAAGATGATCTGAAGAAGGAAAGCTGTCACACAACACATGAACTAATTTTTTTTTTTTTTTTTTTTTTTGAGAACAAAAGCTTGTAAAAATGTAAAATACATCCAGTTAAAAAAACTGCACATAATTATACTAAACTAAGATACATGCTTCTTCAGCAGTGTCTTCTCCATAGCATCGCCTCTTGAATAATCGGGTCTGCTAGCTTGTCTGGCGATAATCTTTTGCCTCTAAAGATCTTATCATTGCGCTGTTTCCATATTAGCCAACATCCACAACCGATCCACATGAACTATTTTAATGTATGAATATTTTAAACAATTTATTTGATTTATCCAGCCACTACTCGAAAGATTAAGATCTGTCATTGTATGAGAAACTCATTCACTTTTGAATACAACCAAATATATTTTACATGGAGATAGAGATTGAATATATGCTTCTTAGTTATTTAATATATCATGGATTAAGAAACAAAACTGAACCACACAAACATTGTCTCAAATATCTCTCCAAAATGTAAAACCAAGAAAAAGTTTGAAAAAAAAAAAAAGAAAGCTCCCGGCGAGGATTGAACTCGCGACCTTTTGCTTACTAAGCAAACGCAACAACCACTGTGCTACGGGAGCACTCACACGTGTAAGACTACACAGCCCTTAAATGATACAAACTGAAACATCTCTTTCAATTTACAGAAAATTGGATTTGGAAGTCTTATCCGTACCATGCGGCCAGGAACGGAACTAGAAAATTTAGATTGGAGGGGCTGAAAATCAAGTATAGTGTAATTTCATTTTATAAGGGGGCCAGAAAGTATTAATGCAAACAAAAATTATAAATTATATATTTTGATAGACAAAATTACAAATTTTTAATTTATAAAGGGTGGCATAGCCCCCTTTTCCAATAACTACCATCGGCACCTGCCTGTGTGGCCAAAAGAGATGAACTCTGTTCTGACATTTCGTAATAATTTCTCTGGCATTGAGCTTGGTGGATATGTATACAAGTGTAAAGTTAACCTCTTTACTGGAAAAAAAAAAACCCATCTGGTACTATGTACATTATGGATTCACTGAAACATATTTGAACCGTGATCAAGATTTAGCAATCCCAGCTGTGGTGTTAATAAAATGGGAAAGATGGGAAAGGATTGCTACATTGGTGATAAAAATTAAAATTTGTATACGAGGAGAAGACTAGTCAGCAATTTTGTTTTTCTTTTCAAATTATTATGTAACACAAGGTATGATAGACAAGCCTTTTGTCTTTTTATTTTTCTTTGAACAAAATAAGGATATTGAAGATCCTAAAATATATGTTTATTCATATGTGTTTACGGTTATTCTAAAGAGACTATGAGTTATACAAGTTAGAATCAAGGTGACCTGTTGCATATATCAGATGTCTGGCATTACATACTCAAACCATAGCATGGTGTTAGTAATCTGAGAGTTAGAATGCTCTGAGATTCATTTACTTCATTTGTTCAGTTAATTTTGATATTAATTTGGCAAAAGTTAATTTTGATATTAATTTGGCAAAAGTTAATTAACTAAATCTTTTTAGCTGCAGTCGCTTTCCATTTTGCATTTGTTACATAATTCTGATATTCACTGTGCTGTAAAACTTCAATGAATGCTAAAATAAAACAATATTCTTAGTTATGACTTGTGAAAGTCAAGTTCTACGATCTGAAACCCCTTATCGTCTCTCGAATAATGCATCCAGGTCAAAAATATTACCAAATTAGTTTTTTTTGTAAACTATTGTGAGTCGCTTAAGATGTAAATCCTGAGCATAATTTGGAAAGCAAGGAAGGCAATGAGCCAATGAATGCAAATTTTGTTCTCAAGACTTTTGTAGTTTATATTGTTTTAATGGATTTGAAGTGTGCTTTTTTGTTGGATTTTATTCTTCCTCTTTATCCTGGAAATACTTTCTATTTGGTTTAATAAAATTTAATTCGCAAAGCCTACTACAAAAATAATATATCAAAAGAAGCTTGCTGAACTGCTGAGCTACTAATTAATGTCTACTTTTGAGTCTATGTTTTAAGAGTTGGTACTTGGTACTGGTATTAATGATGAGGGTCAGGATCTATTGATAGCAAAAAAATTGATAATTTCTGACGATAATCACTGATAAATTTATTTATGAATTCTAAATTTGACTTAAAAATATACTCAACTTGAATTGATAAAAACTTCTCGAGTGTTACTGGTATTATTCAAAAAATTCTTAACGCTAAAATTGTTGCATAATTGCTTGAATTGATTGTCGGATTGGATCTGCATTTGCTGTCATTATTGATTACTATCGATCACGACACACCATCTAGACCGTCCAATTCGTATTGGGCAAGTACAAATATCAATCTTGCAGTCTCATTTCATTTATTCCATCCTTAAAGAAAACGAAAAGAGAATAAAGATGAATTGAAGAACGAAAGCTGTTACACAACACATGAACTATTTTCAATGTATGAATATTTTAAACAATTATTTGATTTATCCAACTACTAATCAAAAGATTTAGATCTGCATTGTATGATAAACTTATTCGGTTTTGAATACAACCAAATATATTTCACATGGAGTGACCAATTGTATATATGCTACTTGGTTAATCAATATATCATGGATTAAGTAACAAAACTTAACCACACAAACATTATCTCATATGTATATCTTCAAAATGTAGAAAAAAAAAAAAGGTTTGGAAAAAAAAAAAAAAGCTCCTGGCGAGGATTGAACTTGCGACCTTTTGCTTACTAAGCAAACACATCAACCACTGTGCTACGGGAGCACCTACACTTGTAAGACTACACACCCCTTAACTGATTCCAGAAAATTGGATTTGGAGGTATTATTAACAGCTTGTGGCTAGAGATGGAACTAGAAAATTGAGATCAGAGAGACTGAAAAATCTAGCGTAGTGTAATTTTATTTTTTGAGGACTGTAAAGTATTAATGCATGAAGAAACAAAAATGAACCACACAAACATTACTCATATATATTTCTCAAAAATGTAGAAATTCAAGGAAAATTGAAATTAAAAAAAGAAGCTCCCGGCGAGGATTGAACTCGCGACCTTTTGCTTACTAAGCAAACGCAACAACCACTGTGCTACGGGAGCAACACAGTTGTAAAGACTACACACCCTTTAATTGATACTAACTGAAACATCTCTTTCAATTTCCAGCAAATTGGATTTGGAGGTATTATCAATAGCCTGTGGCCCAAAAGATATGAACTCTCTGTTCTGACATTTTCACAATAATTTCTCTCATTGAGTATGGTTATGGGTGTAAAGTTAATCTCTTGAATGGATAAAAAAAACCCATGAGTTACAGTTGTAAGCCTATTGTTCCTTGTTTTCTATTTGATGCCTAATATAGGTACAGTTGTAACCCAACTGGTATAGGACACACTGGTCAAAGCCTCTAATAGGATGTAAAAACTAGAAAGAACCTATTTAAGCCGAATAGGAGGCTCAACTGTGCCATAATTATATTAGAATTACATGAGGTACAATAACTAGGGAAAAGAACAGCCATCTTCTTTTCGAGGTAGCAGGCATTTGCCTACTAATAAAATTTGTATTAAAGAAACAAAAACTATTTACAAGGGCAGTACATCACAATATTTAAAATGAAAAAAACAGCAGTTTAATGCTGATTTTTTTTCTATGCAATATTCAATCCTATAGTCAAATTCTAAACTGAGCCTGGTGTCAGTATATCTGAATGTTGGATTCATTCTTTTCATTTATTAAGCTGATTTGTTATCAATTTGGCAAAAGGTTAACTGAATATTAGTTGCATTCACTTTTCGTTTTTCTTTTGCTACATATTCTAGTTGTGCTGTGGAACTTCGATCAGGGTTAAATAAGCAGTATCCTTGATTTTTATTTGTGAATATCAAGTTCTATGATTTGAAGCCTCTTATAGTCTATCGAATAATACATGAAGGTAAAACAAATAAAACTGTCAGATTTGGTGTTAATTTTGTAAATGATCGATCCTTTAAAAGTAAATCATGACCATAATTTAGTTTTTCTTTTCTTTTTTTTGTAGGTAAACAAAGATAAGGTTCAGGCCCTTTTGTTTTTATACTCCCCCCCAACCCAAACCACATACTTAGCTAGAGTCCACAGAAATAATGGCTCCCCGATGCTTTATGCAGTAATTTTGTCTAAGGTTTCGTTAAATTGCCAAAATAAGAAAAGAAAAAACAAAGGAATGAGAATGTCTGGTACATTGAAAAAGTTAGATGATGAACTAATATAGGGGAACGACATTATGAATAACTGCATTGTTTCAATTATAGTTAAATAAATTTCTGAAATGCCATCACATAACTTCTACATCTTGGATTCCACTACATAATTGCTACAAATCTCAGTATCTCATGATTTTAAACCTGATGCTGTCCCATTCTTCCCAATTTCTCTCTGCCTGGCCCGCTCAATTTTGCGCTTCCGCCATTCCTCCACGGCTGAAATTTTCAGGCATGTAATGCATTTAGGGAAAAAGTAAATCAGCATGCAAGTTCATTTTTTTAGAGGGATGATATGAACAGAAAAATGATTTTACTAGGCTCCAACATCTAGTCCAGGAAATAAAATGAAAAACAAAAACAATAGTTGAAGTGTGGAAATGCCATCCTAGACTGGTAAAAGTTGGTACAAGTGTGCACCACACAGTCTGAGATAAATGAGGTGAGGTAAAAGAACAAAGATCCGTCTCTGTCTCTGGTTTTATCCCTGTACCAGTCAGATTGGGTAGAAACACATGCTGACTAGTGCCAGTACAGTACACTTCATTTAGACCCTTATGAGCATGATAACATCAGAAATTTTCTTTAAGCTTCGGCAGCATTTATTTAATCATTCACGTGTTTATCATTCTCTTAGTGCAATTGCCGCTTGATTTCAGTAACTTAGGCAGCTTTCGAGGCGACCAAATTGGATTCATTTAAAGTAAAATTGAAGTGCATTGCACAAATAGGGGGAGTTGAGGGTACCAATACCATACCAACTGATACTTGACTAGTTATTTCAGCCTTTAAGATGTAAACAAATAAACAATGTATCTAAACTTAACCTTTTTGGCTATTAGCTTCATTTACTGCTCTCATATCTTGCAACCGCTTTGACAGGTCAACAGC
Source organism: Carex cristatella (assembly GCA_024447775.1). NCBI lineage: Eukaryota > Viridiplantae > Streptophyta > Magnoliopsida > Poales > Cyperaceae > Carex > Carex cristatella. The sequence goes on from JAJHPF010000007.1 coordinate 626,620, forward strand.
AGCTGTCTGCTTCTCTGCATTCTCTGTTTCCACTTCTGAATCCGCAAAAGCTTCTTGCTCAATTTCCTTTATCTACTTCATTTATGAAAATAGAACGGGTAAACATGGAGTTTTTGCATATATCAGACAAAACAAAAATGAAGAGAACATCTGGATAAACCCAATGAAGAGAGATCACTAGTAATACTTGGCGAATAACAAAATTATCTAATTAATTGGAATATTTAACTTACTCTCTTTATTAAATCCACAGGCTCCATAACACGGCGTAGTTCCTCTGATTCCCATATATATTTAAGTTGTGCTACATAAAACAACAAAACAAATTTAGATGCTTCTCCATGTCTGTATAACACAGATTTGACATAGTAGGCAATGGACCTAAAGTGAGACCATACTAACTAACATTTAAATGGACAGATAAATCAATGGTTACTGTCCTGAAGTAATAATTCTGGTAAGGTTGAGCACTGGTACCAGATCTGTACTGGTTGAATCTCAGCTTGCAAAACCTTGGCCTTTTCTTTTCCAACTACTTCAATTGTATTGCTTAGTTTAATAACAGTCATATGCATTACTGAAGGCTTCAACAGGACTTAGCTCTTTCTTTTTCCTTTGCTATCGGTATATACAATCAGGATGGAAATCATATCAGAAACAAAGTAAATTTCTGGATAGTATTATGTACATGTAGATGCCTGCAATTCATATGTTATTGTAGAATAAGTTTAGTGAGTTCAATAAAATTCCAAGTTTGACTGATTCCTTCCATTTATTGCAAATAATCTTAGAGATGAAAATGGAAAGTTCATTTTCAAAAAAAAAAAATGGAAAGTTCAACTAAAAACTTCTCCATTTTTGCAAATGACCACATAACATTAAAATTGGTGTGATAAACTTGCAAAAAAAGGAAAAACACATCAGTAGTTGCTTATTTTGCATCTCCATATCCTATAATTCAACAGTTATGCTCAATTTTAGCCAGATAGATTTTTTAAATTCCGCAAAAGAAACTTCCAGCAATCAACAAGACCATCCTGATTTAACTCATCAATCAGTAACAAAAAATGGAAGAGGAAAGAGGAAAGTGAGATCTGACCGGAGCTAAGGCGGCGGGACGAGGAGGCGGAGATGTGGCGGTGTGAGAGCGAGGCGTGGCCGCGCAGGAGGAGGAAGACAGTTGCGAGGAGGTTGAAGAAGCACAGAGCGATGGTGGCGTTCTTATAGGAGAGCAATCGCATTGCTAGTTATTTCTCGTTGTTTTTCAGATCTGAACGAATCTCATGTACTTTTGTGAATAATTCTGATATGAGAATTGAGAAGAGAGAGAATCCACTATCCAACCACCACCACCCCGGCACCACCAAGTAGAGACTGGAGACTGGAGAAAGAAGTACGGACACGAATCTACTGTGAGGTTCACCTAAAGTAACGCAAATTTTGGTTTGAGATCCAGACTTTCAGATATGTTTTGGAACGAATATTGAAAGGCACCCTACATTCCATCCGGCTCGGATTCTGATCGGACGGTCTGTATCTAAAGGCAGAGTTACTGATCAGAACTCGTCAATACGAATTCGCATCCTCTGAGATATCTCAAATTTTGCGTGACTTTTTGGAATATCTCAATCGTTGAAATACGTTCTACACGAATCTCAAAGCAAAAATAATACTGCCCCCTACGTTCCCTCGAATAGGCACCGGACACGTCGGTCATGCAAAAATTGAGATATCTGAGAGGATACGCACCCCACCAATACTTGGTGAAATTAGGCCGATTTTTTTATTAATAGGAAAATAATAAAATAAATATCGTGATTAAGGAATGTTTCCGACTTTTTGTCAAAAATGGAAAAACCGTTATTCAAAACAACGGCCAGTGGCCGCTGTTCAAAATCGCGGCCGAATTAGCACGGAGGGGATAAACACGGGCCGTTGTTTTGAATCACGGCCATGGGCCGCTGTTCTGAATCACGGCCATGGGCCGCTGTTCTGAATCACGGCCAGGGGCCGCTGTTCTGAATCACGGCCAGATGTGATTGCAATGCCTCACGAAAAGGGGCGTAACTTTTGATCCGTCCGTCGGATCGGGCTGAAATTTTGACAGGAACTCCACAGCCCAAAGGCGGATCCAAAAATGGATGGGAATCCATTTTTGCTCATTTTACGGGTTCAGATTCGCGATCCGAGTCTTCCTTCATGGACTTTTGGACTTTTTTTTTATAATTTTAGAGTTTTTATAGTCTTCCTCCAATTTCTCTATCGTTTTCGATCACATGGAATTGCATGTACAAAAGGCTATGTATATATATATATGTTGCAAATGGTTATGTATTTATTTTATTTTTGCAAAAGGCTATGTATATACAAAATGATCTATATTTTTTTTGGCAAAAGACTATGTATATTCAATCTGAAATATATAATTACTGACTAGCAAAACTGGAGGCTAGCTAACAAAAAAAAAAAAAAAAAAAAACGGTTCAGCAACCTTCCTACACGGATTTTAAATAAAAGATTTTTTAAGGTCATTTTCAGGGTTTTTTTATGTATTTTTTATTTTTAGGATTGTATTTAAACAGACGTCAGATTTTTTGGCAGAGTTGGTTAATTTTAGCAGTTTTTTTCTATCAAAGAATTGATAATCTGTGTGATCTCAAAAAAATCAAGAACTCGGATCGCGAATCTGAACCCTAAAAATAAAATCAACTCTGCCAAAAATAACTGTAATTCAGAACACCTGCCAAAAATAACTGATCATTTTCGGGCCGTTTTTTTTCTAATGGCCGTGATTCAGAACAGCGGCCCCTGGCCGTGATTCAGAACAGCGGCCCATGGCCGTGATTCAAAACTGCGGCCCGTGTTTATCCCCTCCGTCCGCTAATCGTTCTGTGCTAATTCGGCCGCGATTTTGAACAGCGGCCACTGGCCGTTGTTTTGAATAACGGTTTTCCCACTTTTGACAAAAAGTCGGAAACATTCCTTAATCACGATATTTATTTTATTATTTTTCTATTAATAAAAAAATCGGGAAATTAGGATTTCCAGGATCGTTTATTTCAAACTTCATTCATTGAATGTATACGTAACATATTTCTGACCTATAGGCCCACGTACTTATTGTTAATGCGTTTTTCTTTAATTGCTGATGGGAATCTGCTGATTAACAACTTGTACTTATACTCGGTATTTTCCAATGGATTGGTAACATAAGATCTGATTTCCTCCTTTTCTGAATTGTATATAATAAAGAGAGGAAGGGAACCAGTGGTTTTCCAAACGGATTTTAAATAAAAGTCAACTATTAGATTATTTTTTTTCTCAATTTAAATCAAGTAAAAAAAATGTTTCTACGAAAGAACACGTCCACCTAACATTTATTGACTTCAAAAGGCTGGGTTTTTTATACGGTCTTCCCAAATGTGTTCATAGAGATTTATGTATTTAAGCGATTAAATAAATTAATAATACGAAGAATATTATTGAGTTGACATCCTCTCCGTCAGAGACTCAGTCCATAGTCCATACCTGTGCTGTCTGTGTGAAATATGGATGGTTACGAATTGTCGGTCGATTAAAGAAACAAATCATGTGTCTGAGAAATGATTAAATCGAGAAAGAGAAAAAATAATAATAAATAACTTATTCTTTACGGTCTAACATTCTGAAGTGGTTATAGTGCAGAAATCGTCCAACAAAAAATTCATTGAATTTTGTCATTTGAAAATTGAATATATACTTGCTAAAAGTGTGCCAAGCCTAGCGTTTACAAAACCTACAATCATAAAAACAATGGACTCAGATAAGTGTCCCCGCACTTCATCCCCTCTCTACTCCCGCACTAAAAGACAAAAAAAATATAGTTCCGCATAGTATTTAATATCTATATGTAATATATTTACAGTGCATCGAACAAGTATTTAAGTCTATTCATTGGAGTATTAATGTCTGTCCAACAGCGAAACAATATCTGTCCCTGCATTCCCGCACTAAAAGACAAAAAAATTAGATTCCGATATTTGATGGTTTAAATTTTCTGCAGTATTTAACTTCAATATTTAGTGTATTAATAGTGCATCGAACAAGTATTTAACTCTATTCATTGGAGTATTTAACCGTCCGCGTCCAACAGCGACACAATCTGTCCCCGCAAAAATGACAAACTAATTTGGTATCGTCCCCGCGTCCCGCACATCAGTATTTAACTTTAGGAATGTTAGTATTTAACGTTATGAACGTTAGTATTTATCTTTAAAGTCAAAAGTATTAATCTCTAAAATTATAAATAAGTTGCATGGATTCTATTTAGCATCCTATATCTCAGTATTTAACTTTATACATACTAGTATTTAACTTTAGGAATATTAGTATTTAACTTTAGAAGAGTTATTATTTAAAGGGGGGATGAAAATGGAGGGTTCTATATAATTATTATTTAAATTTCTTGCAGTATTTAACTTCAGTCTTTAGTGTATTTACCGTTCATCGATCTAGTATTTAACTTTGTTCATTGTAGTTTTAACCATTGGGCAACAGCGAAAAATGTTGTCTCTCCATATGCTCCACTAAAAGACAAAAAAAAATTAGATTAGTTAGTGACTTTCTTTTTTTGGAGGCTGCGGGAATGAAGGAGGATGAAAATGGGGAGTTGTATATAATTATTCAAAAAAAATATACCGATAAAAGAATATATGACATGTATTTTATTTATATAATTTGGAATTCCGCTGGTAAACAAATAATATTGGACAATGTGCAAAAATAATTCTATGGACACTGATAAAATATGACAAAAACAAATAATTTTTGGACTATGTGCAAAAATAATCTATGTACACAGATTAGCAGTATGGTTTTATTTGATCAATTTACACATATTTGAGGCTTCAATTACAGATTCGATGGTGAGAGCAAACAGCCGAACACACAAAACAAGTTTAATCTAGATGGATCCAAATATGGTCCAATATAATCTTTTATAAAATTGGAGAAGTTGCAAGTTTACTTTCAAGTGCATAAATGCATAATGCTAACAGCCATTGTGCATTTGGAATATTATTATATGTATTTCCCTCGAGCTCAAGAACTAATCAAGTCACAATCTGATAGAACAACACAAAAATTAAAACTAAAAAATGTAGAACTTCAGTTTCCACCTCCAATAAAAAAATAAATAAAAATGAAGGATTCAATTCAAAGAACAAAAGTTCAAGTATTTCTACAATCATTTGCTGTCTAAGGTTTCACACATCTCCGAGGCAAAGATCAAAAGGGACACACCTCATGAGAATTAGTACCTGATGCAAGGTGCTAAGCCTACAAAGACAAGAACACATTACATTGTTGTTGATTATTGTTATGAGAAAGAAAAAAGAAAAAAATTACAGCAAGAAGGCAAAATGTTCTCTGTGAAAAAAAAAACAGAAATCAAAATTCAGAGGAGAAACAATAGACCAAAAGATACAATAAAAAAAGTCTATGCCTTCATCTTGGTCCTGCCCTTGGACTTCTTAGACTTGGACTTGGGCTTGATCTGGTGAAAAGCCTTGTAATCAGGTGCCTTATACTCTGGCACGTCACGAAGACCCAGTTTTGAAAGTACAAGGCAGTACGAATCCCAATCTGTTCTTCTTAGGTACTTGAGGAGCTTCTTCCTCCTCTGTACCATCTCTTGCAGTCCCTTTTTCGAGTGTTTATCCTGCATCAGCGCCATAAATATAAAAATTCTCAATCATAGCATCTGATGTATATGGTGCATCAATGCTATTGAAGAGCAGGGTTTACCTTTTTGTGCAGAACAGTAGAGAGATGCTTGATTTTTGTTGTGAGCTGAGCAACTGCAAAACATAAGTACAGTGTTTTGAGTAATAATTCTTTCAAGTAGATAACCAATGTCATATATACCCGAGCAAAACCACAAATTATCCCATATACAACAAAAAAGAGAAAATCATGTATCTCATTAAATGGTCCAAACGTTCCCTTTCCCATTTGACTCAACAAACAACGAGAATGTGCTGTCCCTCATCACTGCTGCCCAGTGAATAAATGATAAAGATGGGGTTGGGGGCTTATATGTTCAGAAAAATAGAGAGGGTGGCCTAGCTGATATTCCCTTGCTTTAGAAGGGTACACATGATCTCTCTTATTTTGCCCCTAAACATATTTTGATGTTTTGCAAGGAAAATATGAAATTATTCCCAAAAGAAAATTCACCTTGAACTCGTGCAGAACCACAATCACTCTCTGACATCTTGAACTCATCTCTGACTTTCTTGAGTTCCAATTTCATCTTCTCAGCTGAGGACATGTGATCAGGATGAAAATACTACAAAAAAAAAAAAAAAATCAGATGGAAATAATATTCTCAAGTTGCAATCAAATCATGCACATAAATATATATAAATATACAAAATAAAATAATGAAAAACATAAGCACACCTTTTCTAATAATTGCTCCTTTGGCTCCTTAAGCATGTATGTTGGTGTAACCAAACCTCCTAAGCTTGTCAAGATAGGCATGCGTTGCTGCCCTAATTGCCAAAAAATAATAATAAAAATATTTATATTAAGATAAAAAATATTAAGCACATTCAATCCCCTGCCTAATTTTGGTAAAGTAGCTGTCAAGATAGGCATGCGCTGCTGCCCTAATTGTAGATTAGTACAGATAATTTATGTAGTTGTAGCCTCTCAAGTCAATGTCTCTTATAGCTACTTAAAATATGAAAAAAATGTTCTTAGGGAGATCGTTACAAATCAGTATGAAGTGAATATAATATACACACATACAAACAATGATACCATAAAAGGCTTGTAGGGTGCATGCTGATCATTATGTAACTGGTTACAACCAACCATCACTCTTAAAATCATTTGCCCTCTCTTCACAAAACTACCCAAATCAATCAGAAAAAGTTTGGTATTTAGTCTTTATACAGGGACAATGTAATTGTGATTCCATATTTATGCGATGCTTATCCAGAGTTTTTTTTAAGGGAAATAAAGACATTATAGAACATATAAATAGAAGATAATTGTGCATACCCAATGCCTGATTCATTTCTGTTAAAGAAACACAGAATAAACTTTACTGGTTGGTGCTCTATTTCATATACTGTAACCATTAGATGTCACTATAAAATTCTAATTGAAAAATGATAACAGTAAGAAATGGAACTAAAAAAGCCTCATACTCCTTTGAGCATCCGTCTGATTTTGTATATTGTAAAGAGTTTCTTTGATAAACGAGAAAGGACTATCGTTCAACTTGGCCTCCTCCACCTCCAATTTTCTCAGCTTGACAAGCCTCTGGTTCAACTCATTCAAAGAGAACCCTTCCTTCGTTTTCTCTCCCTCTTCTGGCCTCAGCCTCGCAAGCTTCTCTCCAAGCTCCTGGTGTGTGTATTCCTTGGTAAAATGAGCGAATTCATTGCTCTCTTTCTCTCCTTCCTCCCCATCCCTCTCTCTCGCTTCTCTCCCAAATATCCCTTCCCGTAAATGACTGTCGGATCCAATAAGAGATGGTGCACGCGGTGCTCCCGGCTGGGGGCCCTGGTTCCTGATGGTCTTCTGGAGACTCTTGAGGTTGAAAAAAGAATCATTGCTGCTGCGGGATTGTCGAAGATTCTGACGAATGGAGTCGAATGAAAGTGGTGAACCGGATCCAGAAGGGTTGTTTTGTAGATTGCTTTTTAAAATATCCTGGAACTTAGGAGGGGAAAACGAGGAAGGAGGGGAAGAGGAGGAGGGAGGGGAGTTGAGGCGGAAGTTGGCGAGGCTCTTGCGGATTTCTTCGAGGGAAGCAGCAGGCTTTTGAGATTGAGGACGGAAGAAGGAGGGAGGGGGGAGAGGATCGGTTGGGATGCCATGGGAAGGGGAAGGAGGAGAACCGAGACGCTGTTTGATGTCTCTGAAGTAGGAGGAGACGTTGGATTGGGACTGGGATTCAGGCGTGGATTCGTCGGAGGGAGGGGGAGGGGGAGGGAGAGGGGAAGAGGAGAGGAGGCGGAGTGTGGGGAGGGGGGAGTGGTGGGAATGGGGTTTGAGCCTGAGGTGGAGAGCCATGGGGCGGAGCGGAGCGGAAGGGGACTGCGACCCGAATGGGGTTTATGGGTTTGTTCTTTTTCATGTTTAGGGTTTTTTCAGTAATTCTCTCTTTCTTTTTTAGCTTTCGCTTATCGGGTCCAAAGTTTTAAAATGGATAGTATCTAATTATGTATGGCCTTTTAGTGAGTTGATTGTAGACTTGTAGTCGTTTTCACAAGACCCGGGTCCGGGAGTTAGAAGCGGGCTGTAAACGGGCAATCTGGAACCCTCTTAAAAGTCTAACAGGCCTTGTATACACAAATATTGTGGGAATAGTATTAGTGGTATATCCATCCAACAAATTTAAAATATTGGATATAAATACATTTAAATTTTATGTTATTTGGTATTATCGAGCAAAGCTAGAGTGTGATGGGCTCACCAAGAGGGTTTGGTGAGCACAACTTCAAAAGTATATCGGATCGACTTTAAATAACGAATTCAAATCGTTGAAATCCACGTACTTCATGAGTGATGCATCTACATGCAAAATTTTGAAATTTTCGAATTCATTTGCGACAAGGTTAAGCAGTCAAAGAAATGATGAAAAATGAATATACAAAACAACTTATAAAATAACTTATTAAAAGAGTCATTACTTTGACCGCTTGACCTTGTCGCAAATAAATTCGAAACTTTCAAAATTTTGCATTTACATGCATCACTCATGAAATTCATAGATTTCAACAGTTTGGATTCGTCATTTGAAACCGATCCAATATACTTTTGGAGTTGTGCTCACCAAACTCTTTTGATGAACACAACACATCCTAGATTTACTCGTATTTATTTATTTAAGTAATTTAAATTAGTACAAACATAATGAAATCTAAGTAAGCCGTAAACGAGATGAGATAGGTAAAGTTTGAATTCGGCTCATGCCAGCAACAATTCAAGTCAAATCAATCACCAGCTGAGCCGAACTGGTTGGTTTGTACTGTGATCCGCATATAAATTAATGATTTTTTTTTTTTTCAATTTGGTTCTGCAATGAACCGACCCAGCATGAGTCGAAGTTGGGTCAAGATTGGACTTCTGATAACGAACTTCACCATAATTAAACGAATTAATTACAAGTTCTTTTCAAGCCCGATCATTCACGGCTACGAGTTTATTCCGTTAGTCATTTAGAGATCTATATTAGCTTTAGGAGAGAAGGAAAAAGGGGTAAACTTATCATTCTAAATTTTAACCCAAAGGTAATATAGATTTTTTACATTTAATTACGAATAGTCTCGTTCAAATTACTTTGATGGATGTGAAGTTTAAATGGACAAATATCAACTTATATCTAAGATCTGAGCGGAAATATCCATCTATAAAAATTTGCATGTACATATAATTTTAGGGTGATAGATTGATAATATAATTTCCTTGTTCGTGAATACATTTTATGCATTGGAAAGTAGACAGGATTCCAATATGACACTAGAACGATTATCAAAACGTTTGTTTCTAGATTATGGAGCAATCAATTTTTAAACCGTACGATCTGATTTGAGATTCGTGCAGATTTGATATGATCGGAACTGAAAATTATCGTTGAATTGCTATGGATGGCTTCTCCAGTATTGAAAGGAAATACACGATTGTTCAATTAGTGAATTTTAACCGTCACAGTACGTACTTACTGAAAGAAATGAAAAAAGCACATACACGATTATTCAATTAGTCAAATTTTCACAGTGCTTGCATTTTTCAAGATTTTTCAATTAGTGTATCTCTACAACCCATATAAGAATACAAGCATGCCATCAAGACATGTGGCCGTGGGAAAGGCGGACCTTCAGAGATGTATCCTTTGCTGCATCCCTCACAGCAGCTGAGAACTCCAGCATCCTCTCATTGTACGTATGGTAATTTAGGTCAATCAACTCAATGCTCGTGCATCGAGACATCATGCCTCTCAGCAAGCCACCATTTAATTCACTCCTACTATCTTCAAATCTCTGCAACCACAAATAATTTTTTTACCTAAAACTACATATGCAGAAGACAAGCTTAGATTGAAATCAAAGTACTAGAGGGTAAAAAATTACGCAGTCATTTTCTTGCATAAATTTTATTTTCTTGAGGTTAGGTGAACGTGCTGCGATCCAAAATAATAGTTGACTGCCACAACACATGCAAGGCGCAGCCCCTACTGTAAATTCCTCCAGTTGATTGAATTCTGGAAGTTCTGGTAACACAGCTCCATCCTAAGTTGACCAAAATATTAAAAATAATTTAAAAAATCACAATTAAAGATGATACTATTTAACAGAAAGAACTCAGCAGTAAAATGCACCCTATTTGCCTGACAAATGTCTAAAAGAACTCTAAAGTGTAACTAAAATTTGAGATATATATGTACCTGCAACTGCAACCATCCCATGACTTGAATTTCCAGGATTTGAACCTCTACAAGGCCTCTAATAAAATCGGCCATCTCATCCCAACTTGGGATCGGTGGTTCCATAAAAATTACTTGGCGTGCAAAGATGACTGATGGCAAGTTAAGTGTTGCTCGAGGTGACCTCAGATCATACCACATTGAAATTAAACTTGGAGCACTAATGAGAAGTGGGGTTTCGATGTCCATATTTTGGCATATAAAGAATGCCATATGGCTGAGCTTGTCATGTGAAATCTCTGATTCATGAAAAGTAATTCTGTCTGGGCAAAGTTGGTCAAGGAAAGAACATCCAGACAACAAGTTTCTGAGCGCATTCTTAGCTAGAGCTGTTTCATGAAACCTGAGTTTTTTAAGCTTTGGAAGACAAATTTTCCCCGATATCTGCACTGCACAAGTGCTGACATCTAGTTCCACTATTGACTCTGAAGAGAATACACAAACTGGGAGAGAACCAGTGAATGAAAGGCAGAGAATTCGAGGTTCATGTTTTACTGCATAATGCACCCAATCACTTTCATGCCCAACATGCTCAGGAGAGAGTTTAGCGCAAGACAAGCGAAACACGTCAAGATTTAAGGGTTTGCGTCGAAGCAGAACTGCATTCACAAAGTCCACAAATCTTCTAGAAGCAGTTGATTTCTTCACAATCCATTCACTGTCTTCTAATTCCTTACGGAATGGCCAGAACCCCTCAAAATTGAGGTTCAGATAGGGTAAAGATTCCCAAAGGTGCTCCCACCTTCTTGAGAGAGCGCTCACCTGCACCGCCTGCTTAGTGTTGAGCAGCCCCATGATGTGGTGAAGTATCAGGTCCGGCAATGTACTGATGAAGTCGTGATTTGCTGATTTGTTTAAAACAATAGACCCATCCATTGTGTGTTAACACAATCTCTTCGAAATAAGTACTCAATACCTTTTATTTGCTAAAGAAAAAATATAAAGAACTCTTATTACTAAGCCAAGATTCTACAAGAAGGTATTAAATAAATTTCAGACACAAAAAACTAAAATAAAAAGAAACAACTAAAATTTAGTAGTAAGGGCAGGTACTATTCACTAGTATCTCTCGTAGGCATTCACTCAAATACCTTCTCTTGCTAAAAGAAATAGCAAAACTGCAATTAGAACACTTTAAGAAAGCCAAGAAGTATAAGAAGGTACATACCCAAAGAAATGAAAGGAAATACACGATTGTTCAATTAGTGAATTTTAACCGTCACAGTACGTACTTACTGAAAGAAATGAAAAAAACACATACACGATTATTCAATTAGTGAAATTTTCACAGTACTTGCATTTTTCAAGATTTTTCAATTAGTGTATCTCATAGGCTTACACTCAAACACCTTTCACTAGCTAAAAGAAAAAGAAAAGCACACGTAGAACTTTTCTAACTAAGTCAAGATTGTACAAGAAACAAAAAAAACGCAATTAAAAAATGCAATTAACACTGACCTGTAAGAAACAGAGCCTGTCAGATCAAGACGGAGCTTCCCAAACTCAAAAACGAATCAATTGGAGAACTTAATTTGGTAGTAGCTGTTGGGCTCGGAGAGAAATTAGAATTAAACGAAAAGGGAATGCGGGCAAACGGTCTGAGGCGCATTTAAAAGAGGAGGCGCTGCAGATGGGCCCTACGAGAAACGGATCCGGATAATTGTCGCATTCGAATTCGGGTTTAGGGTTTAGGGTTTTAATAAATAGATCCGAGACACATAGGAGAAAATCCGACGCGTTTTCTTCTTCTCCACGCGACTTCCTCACCCATGTGCACCGCCATGACCGCGCCGGACTTCCTCACCCATGAGCACCGCCATGGCCGTGCCGGACCTCCTCACCCCTGTGCACTGCCATGACCGCGCTGGACCTCCTCTTCGGTCTTCGTTACAACTTCTACATCGTCACATATCAGGTCGTCATTAGAAACAGCGAGATCTGCAATCTATCACCGGACGCGCGATCGAGCGCGATTCCCTTGTGTTTCACTGTTACTAAAGTTCCGATCGTGCCGCACCTCCTCACCCATGCGCACCGCCATGGACGCGTCGGACCTCCTCACCCATGCGCACCGCCATAGCCGCACCGGACCTCCTCACCCCTGTGCACCGCCATGACCGCGCCGGACTTCCTGAAAGTTTATGCTGAAGTGAGTGCACTTCTTGCCTGTTAAAGTTTTCTTGAAGCCCTACTTGCTTTACTTAACTTTTCTCCTATTATGTTTAAAATGCATGTGCTTGGATGTACTAAGATTTGAGCTCTGCTAATTAGAAATATCTTAATTCTGGATGGGTGGTGACCTCAGAATGAACAGTGCCACCCCACTTTTGTGCCGTCTGATGGACAATCAAGGGCTCTTGATGGTTCGCGTTGGAGTATGCTACCGTCATCTCAACCAGCCACCGCCTTCCCAGTTTCTTCCAACAAATAAAAAATAAGCTGTCACCCCTCTGGGTTGGCACCTGTCAGGCTGTCACCCCCCTCTCGCTCTGCAAAGATCATTCCCTCCTTCCGTCTTCGCCTTCTCCGATTTTCTTCCTCTTATCGCTCCTACCTCAGTCAATTTCCCGCTGAGCACTCTATACTCTCGTCCGCAGCTTCCCCTCGTCTTCTGGTCCTTCGCCCTCCCCCGAGTGCCATGTTTTCGTCTTCTTGCTGCACCGTGTTGCTTCCTCCACTCTCAGCGCCTTCCTTTCCTTCGTCGGTTCTCACTGGTATTTCTTCCTTTCGAATTTTCGATTTCACTCTTCCATTCATCTCCTTCTGCTGAAGTGTTTTCTTTTCGCTGCCGCTCATCTTTCTCTCTCGCTACTCTGGAAATAGGCCAGGCTTTCCACTGCCATCGATCCTTCCCGGCGCTTCTGGCTCTGGTTCTTCTTCCTGGTATGATTCTTTCTAATTGTAGTAATTTCTGCAACCAATCGACAACTTGACAACAAGAAAACCTGCTTACCAGCAAAATTATTTTTGGGCTCAGTTGTCCCAAAATCTAATTTGGTCTACTGTGCGACTGGTGCTCAAAATCTGCTTTTAAAAAGAGATTTCTCTCAATCCTTCCTTATATTAGCATACAATTATACCTCAAATTTTTTTTGAGACTACTTGTACCAGTTGGTATAAACTGACAATGTGGACTGTTACACTATGATGAAAAATCAAATTATTTGGTGTAATTTTGAATTTATGTGATCAATATACCAAGTTTTGCTTCAATTACATTATTCTAATCTTGCTCTTAGTTTTAGGCCTTTTTCTTTTTCTTTATTTTGGTAATTCATTTACGTTCCATTAACTTTTAATTTTAAGATGTTTATTTAAAATAACAGTTCGTCATTGGACTAAATATTTAAAATAAACCTGCATGCATATTGAACTACTTGTGCTATGCATATTCTTCATGTCTTAGTTTAGTAGTGACAGACATACACTAGATTTTTTTTTTTTTCATTTTTAGCAGCATGTTAATGCTGATAACAAAAATTTACCAATAGTGCTTTGAATACTAAAATGCAAGTACAACTGAAGATGAGACAGCAAGTGAGGAACACTGAATTAAAATAGTGCTTTCCTTATTATCCCCTCTTACTGTTCAATGTTTTTAGCCTTGAAGTATTTAATACACCATTTGGTAGGCATAGAGTAACATAGATTGAGAAGTGGAATTCCAGAATGCTTGGAGTTATAGAGTATAGACGGAGAATCTTGCTTTGTTCTGTTCGAATTACTATTTAGGTGGAGGTGGAAGCAAAATTAAAATAAATAAAATAAGCAAAATAATTTATTTGGATGATCTTGGAGTTATATGACTTATATCTTTATTTGGTAATTTCAGGTGGAGGTGGAAGCATTAGTAACCGAGGGATCAAAGCTTGCAACTATTCTTAGTAAATTAAAGAAACTGGAGGTCCGTTCCCGTCTTTAGTCAGTACAAACCCTCTCCTTTCTGTTGTTATGATTCTGCTTTAGATCTATTCTTCAAGTACATTTTTAGGTACCATTTCTCCTTTCACACATCATACTTAGAATAATATCCACTGCAAGTTAATTCATATTGGGCTTGGTTTAATTTGACGTTTTGGGTCTTAAGTGTTGTGAGATTTTGTTTAGTATAAATTTGGGTACTACAACTTTGATTTGGAATTGATTTTTTCTAATTAAGTTGTTATTGCATTTTCATTGAAGCATATTACTATCATTTTGGTTACAAGGTAGCTGTCATGTTAAATACAGTGTATGGATTATGGGCTAAGTACTGATTGCAAGTTACAAGTTTGATATTCCACTATCGTATCCAATGCCAGTATTACAACAGTACCCATATTCATGCTATGAACCAATATTTATCTCTTCACTGGGATAAACCCTGATTAATTACAGCTGTTGGGAGTATATAACTCCAATAACAGTTGCGTGCTGGTATGTGTGCTCAATTTAAATATTAATGTATCCACAGATAAACTGTGTGCACTGAGCTAATAGTAGTTTTTCAGAGTTGGGGGAGCTGATAGAAGAGGAGATTCGAGTGAAGAACAAAGCTATTGGTGTAATTTTATCGATGATTACTTTCGCAAAGGGATTCTTACAAATGCTGCACTTCCTTTCACTCCTGGTATTATTTTTTTTTCAAATATTATTTTAGAGGTTTTAACTGACTTAATTACTCCAGGACGATAGTTGCTTCAAAATATCACAAAGATATGGCCAATTGAACCAAAAGTTGCCAAATTCCAATATATAACATCTGCTCTCAATATGAGAAATGCATGCCATCCAATTTAATGATAATTACTTTTTTAATCCTTAATTCATTGTTCAAAATAGTCAAACTATCTTCCTTCCTTAATGTTGATTTATAAATAAAAATTGTGAGGTTGTATGATCAAACCCCACAAGGACCTAATTGATATCTAAGGAAATGCTCATAATTTTGGAGGTTGTTGGAGTGGCGACGGCAGTGGGCCCAAGAATGACAGGGGGAAAAGTTGGGGATGTAGTTGAATATGCAGCAATGCCAATGGGTTCGTACTCAAAAGAGTAGATCCTACCTGACAGCGCTGTGGTCCCGGTCCCATCTTCCGTAGATTATAGGGTTACTGTCTTGCTTAAAGGAATGACTGTTCATATGCTTTTGTGTTGAGTCTTCAGGGTTCTTATTTTTGTTTCTGGTCATAACCTCAGGAACACTCATTTGTTACTTTCGAGCTGATTATCCTTAATATGTCTGCTATTCTGTTAAGCATAAGTACTGTGGGATTTTTAAACATGTTTTCTTTCAACTCAGTTTTTTTTGCAAATCTTCTCTTCAATATTTTCAAGTTTTGTCAAATTTATCTATAAGATGAAACTCTAAAACCAGTAGAACTTAATAATCTTTTCTCAACTGCACCTGTAAAGTCAAGTTCATTGCCTCAGGAAATATTTTATCTTTGCATGCTAACATCCTTGTAACTCCCACACAAGACATGGTAGATCTCCATGGTTTGGGAGTGGTGATTTACAATGCAGAGGGGGAACTGCTATGGATACATGCAGGGGCATTTCGGGCAAACCATCCGGTGGAAGCGGAGGCACTGGCATTGCTATGGGCCATCAATTACATCAAGGGAGTCAGAGACCAAGGCACGGGAAACAGGTACATGTGCTATGGAGATTGCAAGTCACTGATCAAGGCAGTGCACCAGAACAGCATTTGTAAGAACTGCCACACTGGAAAGCTGCAGAGGTGGTTGCTCACTGTGCCAAGGGAGGCGGTACAGGAGGCACACACACTGGCTAATTGGGCAAGGCGATCCAGAAGCACATTTACAGGCTTCCTTAGCCAAAGTTTTAGGATGCGGACGAACATACAAGACAGGATCAATGACCAGAAGTTTGCAACAACATAGAGACGGTGCGAGAGAAATGACAGCGAAGGACCCACACAACATAGGTGCAAGACCTACAATAGTGAAGTAGTATCTTTAAGAGTAATTAGGTTTATTGCTTTCCAATTTTAAAGTTCAGTAGTAGTAATGTAGTTGCTTCTGTAATCAGTACTTTCAGTAGTTAAAATCTAATTCAGTAGTCAGTAGATTTGATACCAGCATGTAAGATAACTTGGTTATATTCAATATATGCCTACGGGCTTTCTCTCAAAAAAAAGGTCTCCATGGTTTAAGAAAGGTACATTTGTACTACTTTTCATCTGAACTGTACGTAGTTAAATTCCTAAACAATTTACACTTTCATTAATAGATTGAAATCTATTATCAACTTCTGTTGTACATCTCTTTAGCTTCTAGCAGGCCAAGATTCTCAATGGAGTTCTCCCTCAATTCCAAGGACGAAACTAAAAAAAAAGTAGTCCTGCACCAGGTCTTGATACAGTTGCGGCAACGCCGCAACGGAGGTAACTAGTTTTGGTGAAAATTGATCATAAATTGTTCCATAACTGGGGTAAATAACTTGATTGGATTCTGTGGCTTAATCACACAATCAAAGCTGAACTGATAATGCCCCCTTTACAATTGGGATTTGGTTATTGGGATTAGGTGCCCACATTTCAATAATGGACTATGTAAACTATGACATGAGTTGTGGTTCTTTTCAATTTTGTTGGATGTCAAGCAGTTTTTAGCGGACATCGGAAATCCCCATATCCATCTTTTTGATGTCAACTCCAATAGCCCGCAACCCGTAGGACACCATTTGTTTTCTTTTATCACACTTCATCTATGCTTAAGTCTATTTATATTTTTGAAAAATAATTTGAGCATCAATTTGGCAGGTGGTAAGTTATGATTCTCACAGAAATAATGTTATGGCTGTTGGATTTCAATGCGATGGAAATTTGATGTATTCTGCCTCTGAGGATGGTTTTGTCAAAAATTTGATGTATTCTGCCTCTGAAGATGGTTTTGTCAAAATACGGGATTTAATGTAACCAATGCACTGTATTTTTACCAGTATCTCTTTCAGGATAGAGGAAATTTTTATTTGTTTTTTGTAATGTCATTTTATTTTATAAGGACTGGAACCTGTCAGCGTGAATATGAAAGTCAGTCAGTGTGAATACTTGTCACAGATTTTTACCATCCGGAGCATGATTATATAAGCATCTTCATATCTTTTCTTTAGCCCATCAACCTACATCGCCAACAAAAAAAAAACAAATAACAAAACGGAGTCAGCTACAAAGCTCAGTAACCGGTTATTTAACGATACGCTTCTCTATAATTGGCTTAACTTAACAACCATTCAAACAGATCGGATTAATCCACACAAATACACATAAAATTATGCACGCATATTTAACCGGCAATAGCACGTCGGTTTAGGTTATCCGTAAAACAAGTCAACTATCGAACCCGATTGCGACTAGCATTCCCCGCATATTGGTCCCGATCACGACTAGCAGCTCCCGTGTATCGGACAAATCTAATTCCAACCTCAGACCCATCCCATTAAATATGCCATCATAATCCAATATGCATGCAATACCAATATCCAAATAAACCATACAATACGATAACAAAGATTATAGAGAAAGTCTGGTTACCTGATAGTGAGATATTCAGAACTTCAAATTGGATTGCAACAACAACTTAGAATCACTGCGACGTAGTTGAAATTTGAATCGGATAGGAAATCGGATAATAATCGATAATACAATCTTTATTACAAGCATAAGTTTTCATTCTTTTTATTATTCTCATTTTTTTTTCTTTGTTTGGTCTGTCTCCGAAGAGGTAACGAGAGACAGATTAAATGATTAAATAAAAAGATAATCAGCGGATGTAAACGAGTGAGGAGGCGGGAGTTTGGGGTGCATGACAGACGCGCCTCATCAAAATATTTCCTTTCATTATTATTTAAATTTGAAATGGAAATTAATAGAAATAAATCTGACGGTTACCATTTATCACATTGAAATATTATTTATTTATGAGAACCACCAAATTAAAGTATGAATAATCCATTTATAATATTCTATAAGAACTTATGCTTATTGACAGATGTGCCGTGTGAAGAAATTAAAGGAAATTTTTAAGAAAATGGATTTTCATTGGCATTTTTTTTTAAATGGATCTATATGCAACAAATTAATGATTCAGAGAGTTAAATAAAAATAGAAACAAAGTCGGACACTTCAATAATTTAGGAAATAAAAAGTAATTTACAATTTATTTCTCTAATTTTTTTAAAAGCAATAAAATTTTCAATAAAATATGTTACCAAATTCAAGTTGTTACGAAAATCCTAGTCGAAAATACATTAAAATCTTCTCTGTCGAGAACCATCAATTAAAACAACAGGTGCCCATTTGTGCCAGAAGTGTAAAGGGGAGGGGTGCTAAAAAAGGAGATGGTTTGGAACCGGAAATGGAAGCAGGTCCCGGGGAGAGCGTGGTCTCATTCTCACCTCCGCCACCTGTTCGACGCTTTGCCTCACTGAAGTTTCTCTCTGTATAAGTGCCTCCGTAAATGTAGACAATCTACCATCATGGAAGGCTGCACAGACGATGGCACATTGTATGAAATTTTTGGGCAGCTATAGGCGACAAGACAGATTGTTTAAGTTGATAGGCAAGCAATCACCCCAGTGCACAACATGGCAAACTAGGCTAGAAGAGGCTTCATGACCTTCAACGGGTACCCTCTACATCCTTCAGAGAAGAATTGGGGTTGCCAACAATGCTGAGCACTGAACATTTCAAAATCCAACAAGGGTGCCAAGGCCGTTCCTGATACATGGAGGAAATGTATAAATCTTACCATAATCAGAGCTGCTGGTGTGTTGAAATGTATAAATGCATTGTAGAAACCTTTAGTATACTTTTAATTTTTTTGTTAATTGAACTTTTTTTATATTTTTTTTTGAAGATCACATAAGGTTGTAGGTGAAATTAAAGAAATTGTCATGGATGTTGTTAAAGAAATTGTAAAAGGTTATAAAGATTTTTTTTGATATTTTTGTTAAAGAAATTATGCTTCTTCACTGTGTCATTTATATGGTCAGTGTTGTTATGAATATTGTACTTCTTCTTCTTACATGAACAATTTTTTATATTTTTGTTAAAGAAATTGTGCTTTTCTTCTTTAGGTGACCTTTACATAGCCATCAAGTCTTGCCGGATTATTTAGGTTTGTGTCGGATCTACTGAATCGGTCGGACCTTTTTTAGTGTTGGTTCGATTTACCGACTTTCTTTCAGAGTATCTCATTTCAGGTGCGGGTCCAGCTTCCACTAGTCGATAGGCTATTTGGGCATCAATGTAATTATTCTCAGTCTAACAAAATTCCTTTTCTTATTGTGCAAATCTTATCCTTGAACTAAAATTACGATGCCAGAGTATGAAAGTTTAACTGGTACAGACTGAGATCCTCTAATTATTCCTTAATTTTTTTTATCTAAGTCTTATAAATCCAGAGATTAACTATGGACTATTTTATGTCATTCAACCCAATCTCCAAAATTGTAGTATTTTAGATAAGAATAAAATAGGCAAGCTCCAAAGAAACTATATTTGCAGCCAATAATATTAGCAAGTCATTATAAATAATAGAGATTACCATTATCCCCTATGTTATTTCATTCAATCACACCAGTCACTATCGTGCATGGTTTCACCTTTAGTGGTCTCATTGTGCGAAGGCTAGACAAATAGAAGCTACTAATTAACTCTTAACTAATCAAGCCAAAAGGCTAATTCTACGAGTTGAACATATTGACTTTCATAAGCTCGTTGGTTATTTGGATATTGGTATCTTCATTTCATTTGACAATCTTGGCCTTTTTGAAGCCTAAAAGAGACGTTCCAAACGTATATTTCTTTCAAATCCCGTTGGGAACAACTTAATACAATTTGCCATAACCCTCAACTTCTTTCACGCAAAGTTGTTTCACTTACATGTACTGATCTCAAGACTGCAGGTATTGGGTGCTTTCCTATGCGTCCTTGTAAATGTTGACATTTCGAGGTACAAGTTGTATTGGCTCAGGTCAGACCAGTGTTGGTTCGATTTACCGAAACTCTCAGTTCTTTCATACCTTTTCATGTCAGGTACCATTGAGTCCATTTTATAACTATGTCATTAGCATCTAATTGGGCAGCAAAGTAATTCTTACCTATCTAACACAATGGTCCATTTTCTTATTTTGACAATTCTTTTTGTATCCTTGAACCTAGGAAAGAGTTATGATGCCATAGTATGCCAAATTTTAATCTGGGAACTTAAGACTGGTGTTTCTTTTACGTGTTGTGCTACTAGAGTTGTTAACTTGGACCTTAGAGTGGTCGGCCAATTTGAAGAAGCTTACATCTAGTGCAAGAACGCTTGTTGACTGGTTTGCCTCACTCATAACTTTCTTTCTAAACTTAGTATGTCATCCTTCATAGTTACATTTTAAAAATTTATTTACGCTTGTACGAGCTTCGAGCAATCAGATTTTTTCTAATGGCTCACCGACTTCAACTTCTCACGGCAAGAGACAAGTCTCTTGCTGACAATCAACATAAAGTTGAAATATTATAATTTTTTTACATGTGTATAAATAAAATCATTTGAATCATATCCAACGGTTTATATTTTGGCTTTAGTACGTTTTAAATTTTGAGTTCTTAAAGTTCTTAAAAATAGAGACATGATGGAGGCACAAAAAATGAAGGTGTTTGAACCCTCATCTAAAACAATATAAGTATACGACAAATTAAGTTTGAAATCATAAATTGGAAAACATTAGAGAGGTTAATCTAGATTAATTATGCAAATATTAATAAAATAAAATTTACTCTGTTTATTACACCATAAATATTGACTTATTAGCTGTCTTTTGAATGTATATTTATATAGCTTGCCTTCTATGACGTCCAGAGTTATTTTTTTCGCTGCGGATCTCATATTATATGGTGTCCATGGTAACCGCCATAAAAGATATGATTGTTTTTCTATTTTTAGAATTCCTATCATACCGATCCTATTTTTATTATTCTTTTATTATTTTCAATCAATAAAAATTTCGGTATATGAGCCCTAACCGTTTTTAAATGGCCCATGTATAAAAAAAGCTTCTCCAAAATTGTAGTATGAAAGAATAAAATAGGTTTGCTCCAACTATTTTCGCTTATATTTGGAGCAAATATTAATGGCAAGTCTTATAAATAGAGATTAACTATCCTCTATTTTATTTCATTCAATTCGAATTTCTCCAAAATTGTAGTATGAAAGAATAAAATAGGTATGCTCCAACTGTATTCGCTTATATTTGGAGCAAATTATAATAGCAAGTCTTATAAATAATAGAGATTAACTATCCTCTATTTTATTTCATTCAATTCGAATTTCTGTCCTGATCGTGCATGTGTTTCTTCTTTAGCTGGTTTCTTTGTGCGAATGCTACACAAATAGAAGCTACTAATTAACTCTTAACTAATCATGGAAACGGCTAATGCTACGAGTAGAACAAACTGTGACTTTATAAGCAGTCTGCCTGACCATATACTTCACGACATCTTGGGCTTTTTGAAGACAAAAGAGGCGGTCCAAACGGGTGTTCTTTCAAAGCGTTGGGAACACCTCTGGACCCATTTGCCATCCCTCAACTTTTCACGCAAAGTTGTTTCTTCAACGATCTCAAGCTGGGAGGAATTGGGTGCTTTCCTAAGCGGCCTTGTAAATGTTGAAATTCTCGAGATACAAGTTGTATTGGCACAGCTGCAGGTATGTATATCAGTTATTAGCGAAACTCTAGTTCTTTCATACCTTTTTATGTCAAATACCATTGAGTTCAGTTTTTATAACTGGCATGTCTTATCATCTAATCTGTGCAGAGCAAAGAAATTCTTACCTACTACACAATGGTCCAATTTTTATTTTGACAATTCTTTTTGTATTTTGGCTGAACCTAGGAAAGAGTTGTGCTGCCCGAATTGCCAAATTTTCAGAATCTGCAGGAACTTACGATTGGTGTTTCTTTCTGCGCGTGTTGTGCTTCTAAGTTGTTAACTTGGATCTTAGCGTGGTCGCCTAATTTGAAGAAGCTTACACTAGTGCAAGAACGTGACTGTGTACTTTTTTTTCCTCACTATAACTTTCTTTCTAAACTTAGTATGTCTCCTTCATAGTTACATAAAAATTTATTTGCGGTTGTAGGAGCTTGGAGCAAGAGAGCCGACTAATGGCTCACTGAGCGCCGTGATATCTCAATGCAAGAGACTTGAGTTGGTTGAGATTAAGTACATACGCCGTACGTTCAGTCAGTGGCAGTTACAGTTTGAACGTGAAGTGATATTTTTGATTGGTAATACAAATAAATTGAGATCACTCCACATACTCCCCATGCCTTGAGGCTTTAGTCACTCAATCTTCATTTGAAAATTTGATTATCCCCGAAAAACTTTTGGGAAAGGAAAAAGAAACGAAGAGATTTCCGTTTGAAGTGATCTATGTTTTTAAAGTTGCTACTCTATACCTGTTTCATTTAGCAATGGTAGGAATCTATTGTGCTTTTCTTCAGTTGTTCCTCTTTTGTTTTGTAACGCTATGCACGCCTTATTTTGTTTATGACAACAAATTAGTTCAGAAAATACCTATAACTATAAGCAAAACTATATATAATTAGATGTAAATTGAAGCTAATTAGTGCTAATCATGTCCCTAAATAAATGAGGGCAAACATCTTTTCCAACGAGAAACAGAGAAATTACCAAATTACCTGAAGCCGATTTCCCGGTTTTTTAGCTAATCAACGAACAAACACAAGGCTGTATCTTGGAGGGACAGGGGGCAGTAGAAGCGAGATGAAAAATAAAATTAATTTCTCAATGCAGCAATTGCAATTTCTAGATATAGATGCCTCAACTATCTGGAATTGGAATTTCAATGGCCTTGGATTGTTTTTGTCCAAAGGAATTTTTTTTTTCTTTTTGAGAAAAAATAATGGTTTTGCCCATATTTTATTGTTACAAATTGTTGTTGCTGCATAGCAAAAAGTAAATACAATGTGCTCAAATTAACTTGAGCTAAAGTAAAAGAAGAAAGAAAAGCAAGAAATGTAACTGCCTAGCCCAAAGTACTAAAATAAAGCGAAAAAAAATAGAAAACAGTAACAAAGAGAGAGAGAGAAAAAAAAAAAAAGGGAAGCATAATTCTTCTCCTATTGTTCCGTCCTCGTGCGGTTGATTTACAGCGCGTCTGTAGCAACTATGTCACCTGTTGTTGTCCAAAGGACTTGTTAAACAGTTTAACTTAAACCGTATGATGTAATTATAGATTATCAATTGAACAACGATTACTGAAATACAAGCTGTTGTTTTAGCTATTGAAAATCTAGCTCGCCATTTGTCTTTCAATATTTTTTTTAAATGGAAATCTCCATTAGCTTTACTATTTACTTAAATAGTTACAAGGCGTACTATTGAATATTTTAGTTTTATTACAAAAATTTGAGTTTTGTGAATGCCTAATGCCTCCATTTACTTTTTGAGAATAGCAATTTGAAATCGTAAAAAAATTAAACAATATAAAAATACGACTTTTGATGTTTTTCTTTTCATCAAGAATTTTAAAGTTTCTTTAGAAAAAGAAGACCTTATATATTTTTCTTTAGCTTCTAATTTCAATTATATGAATTAATTAGTTTTAAGTAAAGAATTAAATAAATACGAGGGTGTCTATAAAATTTCTACAATAAATAAAATAATTAACTTAAATGTGTACATAGTAACAATTAGTAACCTCTTGTTTCAAAAAAAAAAAAAAAAAAATTAGCAACCTCTATTAAATTTGATTTTTTTTTTCCTCGTTGTTTGCTGCTTTATGTTTTCAATGATTTAAGCAAATGTGATATATAATGGACAACTCCATTTATAACACTATTGAATAGCTTGATAGTTGATAGTGAATTGAAAAGTTATATTCTCAATAGCAAAAATAACAGCTGACGTTCTTTCTATGTATACATGTTTTGTACCACTGTTTAATTGATCATTAAAAATTACATCCTACGGTTCAACAAGCTCTTTGGACAGAAATAGTCCAAGGACTTTGGACCAATTCATTCTACCTCGAGCAAACACTTATATGCCGAAATTTTAATTGATAGGAAATTAATGACAAAAAAGGAATAACAAAAAGTTGGATCGGGATGGTAGGAATTTTAAAAATGGCCCCTGAGGAGAAAAAAAAAACAATTTCTTTGGACGCTATAGAAGATGGAGTTCAGCAAAAATAAAATAAAACAACGACGTCATAGAGAAGGGCGTCTAGAGCTGAATTGAAAAAATAAATGCATGAGGTCTGGATAAGAAGCTCGGCTACTGTGGGCATGTATTTTATTTCAATGTCTTTTGCTTTGAAAATGTTTTAACCGGTGAAAATGTTGCAACTTTAGTGAGAACAATGCATAAAACAAGGGTTCAAAAGTCTTTATTTTTTGTGCTTCCATTATGTCTCTATATTCCAAAATGTTAATAAATAAAAATTCAAATCATAAACGTCAAAATAAAATCGTTAGATGTGATCTATGTTATTTTTTCTATGTGCTCATAAAAAAATATCACATTTTCATTTTGTTTTTATGTGAATCAATCATTTGAAAAATCAACGTCTAGAAATTATTCACATTAGTACGTTTTTACAAGCTCTTGATGACAATCAAATAAAGTTGAAATATTATAATTTTTTACATGTGCATAAATAAAATGATGCGGATCATATCCAACGGTTTTATTTTGGCTTTTAAGTTTTAAATTTTGAGTCCTTAAAGTTCTTAAAAATAGAGACATGATGGAGACACAAAAAATGAAGGTGTTTGAACCCTCCTCTAAAACAATATAAGTATACGACAAATTAAGTTTGAAATCATAAATTAGAAAACATTAGAGAGGTCAATCTCGATTAATTATGCAAATATTAATAAAATAAAATTTACTCTATTTATTACACCATAAATATTGACTTATTAGCTGTCTTTTGAATGTATATTTATATAGCTTGCCTTCTATGACGTCCAGAGTTATTTTTTTCGGCTGCGGATCTCATATTATATGGTGTCCATGGTAACCGCCATAAAATATATGATTGTTTTCCTATTTTTAGAATTCCTATCATACCGATCCTATTTTTATTATTCTTTTATTATTTTCAATCAATAAAAATTTCGGTATATGAGCCCTAACCGTTTTTAATTGGCCCATGTATAAAAAAGCTTCTCCAAAATTGTAGTATGAAAGAATAAAATAGGTTTGCTCCAACTCTTTTCGCTTATATTTGGAGCAAATTATAATAGCAAGCCTTATAAATAGAGATTAACTATCCTCTATTTTATTTCATTCAATTCGAATTTCTCCAAAATTGTAGTATGAAAGAATAAAATAGGTATGCTCCAACTGTATTCGCTTATATTTGGAGCAAATTATAATAGCAAGTCTTATAAATAATAGAGATTAACTATCCTCTATTTTATTTCATTCAATTCGAATTTCTGTCCTGATCGTGCATGTGTTTCTTCTTTAGCTGGTTTCTTTGTGCGAATGCTACACGAATAGAAGCTACTAATTAACTCTTAACTAATCATGGAAACGGCTAATGCTACGAGTAGAACAAACTGTGACTTTATAAGCAGTCTGCCTGACCATATACTTCACGACATCTTGGGCTTTTTGAAGACAAAAGAGGCGGTCCAAACGGGTGTTCTTTCAAAGCGTTGGGAACACCTCTGGACCCATTTGCCATCCCTCAACTTTTCACGCAAAGTTGTTTCTTCAACGATCTCAAGCTGGGAGGAATTGGGTGCTTTCCTAAGCGGCCTTGTAAATGTTGAAATTCTCGAGATACAAGTTGTATTGGCACAGCTGCAGGTATGTATATCAGTTATTAGCGAAACTCTAGTTCTTTCATACCTTTTCATGTCAAATACCATTGAGTTCAGTTTTTATAACTGGCATGTCTTATCATCTAATCTGTGCAGAGCAAAGAAATTCTTACCTACTGCACAATGGTCCAATTTTTATTTTGACAATTCTTTTTGTATTTTGGCTGAACCTAGGAAAGAGTTGTGCTGCCCGAATTGCCAAATTTTCAGAATCTGCAGGAACTTACGATTGGTGTTTCTTTCTGCGCGTGTTGTGCTTCTAAGTTGTTAACTTGGATCTTAGCCTGGTCGCCTAATTTGAAGAAGCTTACACTAGTGCAAGAACGTGACTGTGTACTTTTTTTTCCTCACTATAACTTTCTTTCTAAACTTAGTCTGTCTCCTTCATAGTTACATAAAAATTTATTTGCGGTTGTAGGAGCTTGGAGCAAGAGAGCCGACTAATGGCTCACTGAGCGCCGTGATATCTCAATGCAAGAGACTTGAGTTGGTTGAGATTAAGTACATACGCCGTACGTTCAGTCAGTGGCAGTTACAGTTTGAAGATGAAGTGATATTTTTGATTGGTAATGCAAATAAATTGAGATCAATCCGCTTAATCCCCATGCCTTGAGGCTTTAGTCACTCAATCTTCATTTGAAAATTTGATTATCCCCGAAAAACTTTTGGGAAAGGAAAAAGAAACGAAGAGATTTCCGTTTGAAGTGATCTATGTTTTTAAAGTTGCTACTCTATACCTGTTTCATTTAGCAATGGTAGGAATCTATTGTGCTTTTCTTCAGTTGTTCCCCTTTTGTTTTGTAACGCTATGCACGCCTTATTTTGTTTATGACAACAAATTAGTTCAGAAAATACCTATAACTATAAGCAAAACTATATATAATTAGATGTAAATTGAAGCTAATTAGTGCCAATCATGTCCCTAAATAAATGAGGGCAAACATCTTTTCCAACGAGAAACAGAGAAATTACCAAATTACCTGAAGCCGATTCTCCGGTTTTTTAGCTAATTAACGAACAAACACAAGGCTGTATCTTCGAGGGACAGGGGGCAGTAGAAGCGAGATGAAAAAATAAAATTAATTTCTCAATGCAGCAATTGCAATTTCTAGATATAGATGGCTCAGCTATCTGGAATTGGAATTTCAATGGCCTTGGTACTGTCAAATCTATCTATGATTTTGTAAATTTAATAAGATAATGGTAGAGTAGGGAAATCTGTTTGGCCTTTGAAGATATTTTTAGGACGTGTTCGGAAAGAGTTATGCAAAGGGGAGGGAAGAGGAATTCGTATTCTCTGCATTAACTCAAAATGGAATATCTCAACTGTTCGATATGTTTTAAAATTTGTACGGACTAGATCCGCACTAATATTGAAAAATTTCCTATGTTATAGGCAAGAGCCAATCCGTTTAAAATCAGACGGTAGAGATTCATTAACTCAAAAGATTCTCCTTTAAGTTAATGCAGAGGATACCCGTTCGAGGGAAGAGAACGGATGGGAGAACGATTCTAACTGCATTCAGTTACTTTCTCAAGAACAACAAAATCATAAAAGAAACCTCGGATGGAAAGAAAAGGGAACAGAGGTGAAGTCTCTATATAAATTCACTGATTTTTCTCACTCTAAATCAGAATGTAAGAAGTGAAGATTTTTGCTATCTTCTGACGGATCAGATTTTCAAATTATAGAGATCAATCATATAAAATTTTCATACGAATACTAAGAATAGAGATCAATTTTATAGTACTCGGAACATTTTATACTAAATTATGTAGAAAATAACATATAAATACAAAAAAATTGAAAAAAAAAAAAATTAAGATCAATTTACCCCATTCATCTTTCATGCGTCCACCCCTAATCTTCTCTGCCTATTTATTTCCTTTCCTTTCCTTTACACACTCCACACTGGAACAAACTCTTGAAGTACACCTCGTCTTATGAATGGTTATGCATAATAAATTATTATTGAAATTATTTTAGTTACCACCTCAAAATTTTAGAAACTAGTACATACGCAGGCCAGTCTGCGCACCGTTTTTTATAAGTGCGCATACCAGATCTGCGCATCAAACAAAAACGGTGCGCATATGCAACTTCTGAGTTTTGGTTCAAATGGTGGTAAGATGTAAATTATGGAATTTTGAGGTGGTAATTAAAAAATTTCGGACGATATTAAGAATAATTTGGTCAATAAAAAATAGAGAGGCTTTAGATATGTGCATATTCTGTCAGCTAACTTTGTGCAGCATTTGTATTTTTAATTGTTCTTACTGTACAGATAATTTTTTTTGTAATGCATCTATTACTGTATTTGGGGATAATTGTAATAAAGTACCAGTATATCAAAGAACGCTTGTCAAATCTTTGATGTGAGCTTATGTCTGGAGCATTTGCTCTGAGAGAAATAGTGGGATTTTTGAAAGAGTGGATGGTCAAAGTGCTGTATCTGTATTTACCTCTATTTTGAACCTCTGTCATCTTTGGACAGGCAAGACTACAGGTTTAGAATTTCGACCTTTTTCAGTGTTGTGCATGTATTTTAATTTTGTTATTTTTGTTGGTTAGTTTTTTGTGGTGTTCTACCGGTAAGGTTGGAGTAGGTGGTATTTTTGTAGGTGTTATACTTCGAACACTCGAACAGACATAATGAAGTTTTCAAGCTTGAAAGAGTTGAGAAATAGACGAATAGGGTTATAGTGATAGGAGGCCCCAAGCAGGGTTTAAATCCGGTCCTAAACAAAACGGGTGCTCTAACGTACTTTATCACCGGAGGCCCATTAAGAAATTATCCTGGCCCATTAAGTCTACTAAATAACAATCCCAACTTATTTATGGAAATTTTACCACAGGTTGGACGTAGTACTGTGCTCCAAAAATAGAGGGAAGGAACGGAAGAGTAAGGAAGGGATTAGCGCTAATTTTATTTCCACTATACTCTCATTTGAGAGTCACAAATTTCAGAATTTTTATATAGCAAATTCAACTTCTCTTCTCTTTGCTCTCCTCCTCTTTCTCTTTAATTTTCCTCTTATGAAGCATGGAAACAACTCGGTCAAATCCGGACTATTGAGATTCCATCTCTGCTTCTTTCCCTTCTTTTTAATGAACTATATATTTATCTACTTTGGAGCCCGACCTAGAGTAATCGAATTTGAGTTTGCATCCTCACCATCCGATTAGAACCCGATCCAATCCGGACCGAGATAAAATGCATGAATTCTAAACATAGAGCATCCAAGATATATTTAATACAGCATTTTCAACATAGTCAAAACTTTTTCGAAATATATTTAAAATATGGGGAGTATGTTTTAAAATTTGTACAAATTCAAATTAAACAGCTCAGATTATTTGATTATGAGGTACCTTACCTGATTTGAATGTTGGCATGATCAATAAATCATAAAGAAATTCACATGTATATGCTCAACATTATAATAAAATCTACTGCATGTATTTTAATTTAAAATTTTGATGCGTGCTAATTAATAAAGGATTGAATTTGATAAAATATCACTGCAATTTGGTATCCACAATTATAAAAGATACTGTTTGTCTTGTTGGAAAAATAAGTTGACCTGAACTGAACATCCCAATCTCCAAAGCAATGTAATTAATGATGTACCATTCTTTTTTTTTAATCTAAATACATCAAACAGGGCCTCTGACAAGTGGGTCCGAGGTAAGTAAATAACTGACCTCACTATCGTAATTTATTATTAAAAAAAATAAAGAAACAGCTTCACAGGATCCAAGATTTTTTTGTTTTTGACTTTGGCTCGTGACATAGGTAGTTTGTACAGGGCAAGTAATTGCCTCACGAGTCTTTGATTCGTTCAAATTTGGTAAAATGTATCCAACCGTAGAGATTGAATCAAGGGCGTGATGAAGTCCAGGTGGCATATCTCGGATAAACGCGCCAGGACAGAACGGGTCACGATTTTAACAGAGTAATTTTAGCGTCACGCAGCGCAAGGACTACAGAAACCAAAGCAGCTGTTCATGGTTATTGCGCTTCACAAAGCTAAAAGAGATTTGTTAAATTTTACCCCAGACAACGACGCGCTCGTGACTCCGTGTTTTGGTGGGATTTGGCGAAGAAAGAGAATCTCTATTTCGGTACACAACCGCGAAACATGATCTGGGCCCCACGTCAATCGGTCGGTGGTACATGGGATTTAATCCTGACCGCATATCTATTTCCCTCCTTCTAAGGCAGACTTTTGCACAAATGACCCTCTAAAATGTGGGTGTTCGTTTAAGGAAGATATTTTTTTTTTGTAGGGACTGGAGGTCAAGCCTTGTAACTTAAACATTTTTTATCAACGATATTATAACTGGGTTTCGAACATACTACACAGAATTATTAATTTTACCACTATATCAAGAAATAATTCTCAAATTAGAAGAAGAATTATTTGAGAATGAAATGGAGCATATTTATCATGTCTATAACAATGATAAAAATTGATATTTATTCATATTTTACCGCTCAAAAAATAATTATCAAATTTCATTAAATTTGATGCATTCTCTATTTATGTGCTTAAAAAAAATTTATTGATATTTTTTTCATAGTGGCAAAATTGTTAGGGGCGGAAGAAGATAAGGGAAAAGGGTATATAAATTGAAATTTTGCATTATTCTTTACAAAATTTAATTTTTGTAAAAATATTATCAGCACCCTCCTCTTAGAATAAAATTACATTATTATCTTAATTGATGTAAATTCATTTATTATTCAAAATTAATGTAACGTCAGGTTAGTTCGTTGTGATGAAAAAAAAATAAACAATAACCTTTTTTTTTTTACGATTGATGGCAATGCCAACAACAGATATATTAATAAGAAAAATAATTACAGAAATATTTTTTGTAGCACTAGATTCTCTCATACTATTAACATCTATACTATACACGGAGTAACCTTCTACCGTTCCTAAACTCTAACCAAGTTAGGTAACCCCAAAAATTATTGTTAACTATTGTCTAACTATTTATGGATCTCTAATGATATGTCATTGATCAGATGACTCACTGACTTTCGCTTGTTGCCTTCTCTCTCTATGGTATCCATGCACCCGCTGTTCATATCACATCTCATTGTTCCTTCTGTGGCTGTGTCATTGCTAAATCCATATTGATCCATACCACCAATAGGTTCGATTCCCCTCGAGGTGTAATGTTGTGTTGTAAACAGTAATTTGTTAGGAGCATTCTCTCCTTAAAAAATTAGAAACCCTGATTTCATCATACCCTACTTACGGGAAACATAAATAAATAAATAAATAAAATCATTTATCATTACATTACCTAAGCATCCATCATGGGACTTAATTTGACTTTTTATTTATGCTTAGGAACTAAGCATTGTTTGTTTCTCAGATTTTACGTTGACCCCACCCCCCGGTGATTCTTAGCATATCAAAAAGGGAATATGCGATCGATTGTGACAACTATGATTTAATGAAGTTAGTTATAAGTCGGTGGTTGAATGGATTTGGACGTGACACTCCGCTATATATTTTTTGGATTTATTACCTGGGGACTGGGGTCCATTTTATTAGCTCACATTTCTTTTCGGGTCCTATTAGAATTTGGATTTTGCTATTTTTGACAACTGAACCAAGCGTGCATGTCAATCATTAGTTTTGGACTTTCGGTTAATAGGTTGCGTTTTTTTTGTGTTAAAAAGAAAAATAGGTTGCGTTTTGGTAGACTGTGATCACGGGCTCACGGCTCATTTTTGTTTGGGCATCTATATTTTAATCACAAATTAGGAATGAGGTTATGGTAATATGCATATTACATACGCTGTAGAATTATATTTTTATTTTTAAAGTTCAAACAGTCAATTTGAACTGTTAAACATGATATCTGTATGGAAATATATTTGTATGGAAATATATTTGAAGATCAAATTTTATATTTAAAAAATTACTATTTTTTTAAAATAGGTTGAAAATTATTGTTTTTTAATAGTTTAGAAGTTTTAGGTTAAGTAATTTTCTACCTCTAAAATATATAATAAAAGGAATTTAAAAAATGTAAAATTTAGATTTCAAATACATTTTTTATATGAATATCATGTTTAATGTTAAGATTAATTGCTTGAAGTTTAAAAATAGAGATATAAATCTATACAGATCGATATGTATCATGCATATCACCATAGCCTCACTAATTAAAAAGAAAGTGACTATTATAACAGCACAAAATATAAAAATGTATTATTTAAAATTAGCGCATCAATATTCTAATAAATGGATGGTGATGTTAACACCATAGTAAATTATTTGTTACCGATGCAACATTATTTCAAAGTTGTTAAATATTCTGCACAAATTTGTTCCTCGTTAAGTGTTTTCTTTTACAGTACTTTTATTCTTTTTAAACTAAATTTTTTATTTACATGAAGAATTGTTTATTGGAAGTAAATTGTATAGAAAATTCAATCTTATAAATATAAGGGCAGAGATCATATGAAAATAAACTGGGTGTGCACATGAAAATGTAAAACATTTTCATGGCATTTTGGGAGCTTTTGGGTCCAACGACGTCTTTTAATTTGACAGAAAAGCAAAAGATCTGGTTCAAATTATTTCATATTCAGTGGCAAAATATTTTCCATTAATAAAAAATAGTAAAATACTCATCTTTATTTTATAAGACTAGCGTGCTATCTGTAACATAGTAACATGTTGTACTAATTCTTTAAAAGTTATTAGGTATGTTTCAACGACGAATCCAAATTGTTAAAATCGATCTAATTCACGATTAATGCATTTACATGCAGAGATTATAAATTTTAGAATTCATTTTAGTATAAAGCCATGAGGCCAAAAATTGAAGATTTAGAAGTTAATTTTATGCATTCATTTTTCATTATATTTTGACTTATATTAGATGAATGTAAAATTTTATAAATTTTATATGTAAATGTATCGCTAGTGACATACATCAGCTTCAACAATTTAGATATGTCGTTTGAAACTTATTCAATATTTTTTTAGAAAGTAGCATTAGAGTATGAATTTTGCCCCCGGGGGCGTGCCCCCGCCCGTGTGCCGGCCCGTGCCGTGCCACGGGCACCCACGGCACACGGGCGCACGGGCACGGGCGTTAAATGGGCCGGGTTTGAAATTTTTTCCCCGCCCGTGACTGCTCGGCCCGCCGTGCCCGTGCGCCCGTGTGCCCGTGCCCGTGCCGTGCCCGTATTTTTTTTTTTTTTTCCGAAAAAGATTTGAATTTTGAATTTTTTTTTTCCCTCCCACGGCCCCCCGCCCGCCCCCACCCGGACCCCCCTCCACGCGGCAGCACCCGGCGGCCGGCGTCCCAGCCCGGACCCCCCCAGGCCCCAAAGACTCCGGCGGGCGGGAACCCGTATCCTCTGCATTAACTCAAAAGGGAATCTTTTGAGTTAATCCATCTGGACCATCTGATCATAATCAAAGTCAATCCGGACGTCTGATTTTAACACAGGGGTCTTCAATATTTGTGCGGATCTAGTCCGAGCGGATCTAAAGCAAATCTGATGATCCAGATGCATTAACTCAAAAGATTCTCATTTGAGTTAATGCAGAGGATATGAATTCAGCAGGCAGCAGGCCAGCAGGCACAGGCAGCAGCCGAAATTTTAAATTTTTTTTTTTAAATTTAAATTTTAATCCCTCCAATTCTCCAAACAAACATCTATAAATATACACC
This sequence comes from Carex cristatella, assembly GCA_024447775.1. Classification (NCBI taxonomy): domain Eukaryota; kingdom Viridiplantae; phylum Streptophyta; class Magnoliopsida; order Poales; family Cyperaceae; genus Carex; species Carex cristatella. The sequence goes on from JAJHPF010000007.1 coordinate 660,666, forward strand.
CATTCCTCTCAATATTTTCATCTCTCATTCTCTCAATCTCAATCTCATTATTTTTATTATTCTCCAATTTTAATTTTATTGTTTAAAAAAAATATAGTTGTTTAATAAATACACAAACGGAATTACGAAGGTATTCTCGAAGATTTTCCCGCGAAATTAAGAAGGTAACATTAATTTTTGTTAGATTAAATTTTATTAGATTAAATTTTGTTATATTAAATTTTGTTAGATTGAAATATTGAATGATAGATTTATTTTTGTAGATAAATTTAGAATTTAAATTAAATGTTAGATTTATTGAATGTTAAGTAATTAGATTTGTTAAATTTGTTTAAGTAGTTAGATTTGTAGTTAGATTTATTAAATTTGTAGTTAGATTTATTTTTTGGAAATGTGAAGTAATTAGATTTGTGTTAGAATATGTTATAATTAATTTTGAAATTCAGATTTATTGTTAATAGGTTAAAAAAAATATGTTAGATTTATTTTTTGGAAATTTGAAGTAATTAGATTTGTGTTAGAATATGTTATAATTTATTTTGAAATCCGGATTTATTTTTAATAGGTTAAAAAAAATAGGTTAGATTTATTATTTGGAAATGTGAAGTAATTAGATTTATTTTAGAATATGTTATAATTTATTTTGAAATTCGGATTTATTGTTAATAGGTTAAAAAAAATATGTTAGATTTATTTTTTAGAAATGTGAAGTAATTAGATTTGTGTTAGAATATGTTATAATTAATTTTGAAATTCGGATTTATTGTTAATAGGTTAAAAAAAATATGTTAGATTTATTTTTTGGAAATGTGAAGTAATTAGATTTGTGTTATAATATGTTATGATTAATTTTGAAATTCGGATTTATTGTTAATAGGTTAAAAAAAATATGTTAGATTTATTTTTTGGAAATGTGAAGTAATTAGATTTATTTTAGAATATGTTATAATTTATTTTGAAATTCGGATTTATTTTTAATAGGTTAAAAAAAATAGGTTAGATTTATTATTTGGAAATGTGAAGTAATTAGATTTATTTTAGAATATGTTATAATTTATTTTGAAATTCGGATTTAATTTTAATAGGTTAGATTTATTTTTTGGAAATGTGAAGTAATTAGATTTATTTTAGAATATGTTATAATTTATTTTGAAATTCGGATTTATTTTTAATAGGTTAAAAAAAATAGGTTAGATTTATTATTTGGAAATGTGAAGTAATTAGATTTATTTTAGAATATGTTATAATTTATTTTGAAATTCGGATTTATTTTTAATAGGTTAAAAAAATGACAACCCCTCATCGTGAATCGGTGGAAGAACAAATCGAAAGATATTCGACCGAGCTTTTTGGCCGTACGGTCCCTGTCCGCCCCGATATGCCACATAATTATCCACAAAATTATGAACCCAATTATCAACCCAATTATCAACCAAGTTCCTCCCAAATGCCACCATCTAATTATCCACTTAATTATCCACAAAATTATCAAAGAAGGGATCAAATGCTAGATTTAAATTGCCAACAACCCCATCAAATGACCACACCGTATTATACTTCAAATGATCCAAACATATTTATTCCACAACAAGTACATCAACCGATACCACCGTATGCACATGGAGGCACTTCTTCTGTAGCATCGAGTCAATTCACGGACACTGCCCCTATAAGAGGTACTCCTTCGACAAGTCTCCATGAAATTCAAGAAGAAGATGTCCCTCCCTCGACAGAAGAAGTGCCCCCGCAAGAACCAGCAGGAAAGAAGGCGAAAAGATGGCCCGAATACAATAAACCGTGGTTGAAATACTATGATTGGACAAGAGATGAGGAGGGCACTATGCAATATCTACAATGTAAGGTAAAAAAATGTAACAAGAGTTATGTGTATAAAAAAAAGGACGGTATGAATAGCTTTAAGAGACATGCCGAAATGCACGAAAAAAAGGGTGAACAACCAAGTGAAAATGTTGGATCGAGACAAATCCAAACCCTATTAAACGCGGATGGTACCGTAACCAACCCAAAATTCGATGAATCAAAAATGCTTAGTGAATTGGCTCGGTACATTACCCAGAAAGAACAACCAATATGTATGGGTAGTTGCCTGAGTTTTTCCCGGTTGGTCATTCGGTGGTGTGCTCAACCAATGTACAAGAGGATTCATCATAAAAAAATGACTAGTGAAATAAAAAACCAGTTTACCAGCAGAAAAGATGATATGAAAGCTACATTTGCATACCAAAACAATAATGTCTCAATTACCTCCGATATATGGACTCTTTGGTAAACATGGACTCGGGTACTCTTGTATTACCGGGCATTGGATAGATGATAATTGGGTATTACAAAAGAGGATATTAAGTTTTCGAGTGTTGGAATCCCCGCACACTGCAAATGTCATTTTTAAATCAATTATTGAGGTTTTAGAAGAGTATAACCTTAAGAGGAATATGGATAATAAGATTTTTTCTATCTCATTCGATAATGCTAGCAACAACATAGCTTCCATTGAGATTTTTAAACGGTCACTAAACCCGATTATGGATGGTGAAATGTTTCACCAAAAGTGTGCTTGCCACATACTTAACCTCGTCGTGAAGGCGGGTCTTAAAACAGAAGCCGTAAAGCAATTGATAATTAAATTTAAAGATGCTCTCAACCACATTGTTTCAAACCAAGAAAGAAAACAACGGTTTGCGAGATTATGTGTCCACTATAATATGAGCAAGTTGAAAGTACCTTGGGATATAGATACCCGTTGGAACTCTACCTATAGGATGTTACACCGATGTCTTCCTTACAAAGCTGTCGTAGGGGAGGCTTTGAGAGGCTCAATCCCCGAGGGATTGGCATTGGAACCCAAAAAGGAAGAATGGGAGCAACTAGAAAGGCTTAAAGAGTTCCTAAAAACCTTCTTTACAGCAACCGTTCAACTATCATGCTCGTACTCACCAACGTCGTTTAAGTTGCTCGAACATCTCTATTACATCTCCAAGGTATATAATGATTTGGAACGAGCTGAAATCAATGATAAATCTCTCACACCGATCGTAGATGCCATGAAACAAAAATTCCTAAAATATTGGGAAGATGTACCCCTCCTGGCCGTTATCGCAAACTGCCTCAACCCGGCATACAAGAAGTATTACACGATCAAATTTATTGAAAGGTACAAAGAATATCTACATTTAGACAAAGAGGGGTGGAGGCATACGTGGATTCGAAGTTCGATGAGATGTTTCACATATACAGCTCAAGAATGAGTGACAATGAGAACCCGTCTTCTTCCCATGCGGGCCCGAGGTATAAATAAAAATATACATGTATTTTTAATATTTATTATTTATAATATCTACATTATTTGTCCGCTAATTTTTATTTTAATTTTTTAATAGTTTCACTTCTAGGAGCACTAGCAGTGGTGGATTGTTGGCAGATTTTCAGTCGGAGAGCCAACCGCACACATCCACAAACGAGATATTGAGCTATATGGCGATGCTCAATGAACCTGAAAATGTTGACGTCGTTGGGTGGTGGAGGAGGCATGCAAGGATCTATCCAATCCCGGCGATGATGGCCCGTGATGTATTTCTTTGTCTTAGGTGTCAACCGTCCCTTCCGAAAGTTGTTTTAGTTCGGCGAACGGGATCCTCTCCGATAAACGCAAGTAAGTTGGGTCCACATGTCTTTGAGAGACTTGTGTGCTTAAAAGACTGGATTGATCTTTGAAGAGCGCACACAACATCTCGCCTCAACAACAATCATCACCCGAAGCCATGTCCGAAGAGAGAGTCACATCTTGGCGAGGCTAATTCGGATTCAGATGGTGCGGAAGAGAGCGAACAATGGTATAGGAATGCGAACTTCTAGAGGAGGGTAACTTTTTTAAATTATAAAATTATAAACATTTCAATTAGTTTTTTAAATTATTCATTTTAACGAAAAATTACTAACAAAAAAAAAAAGTTAGAACTCTGCCTATGTTGTTTTACATAGCCGGTCCCAAGCCCGGAATAAAAGAGGAGGGTAACTTGTATTTTTTAATCTATTATTTTAAAATAAGAGCTTAATTATTTTTAAAGTAATTGATTTAAGAAATTTTTAGTTTATATTTTATTTTAACAAAAATTATCGAGTTACAAGTTTACAACCATGTCAAATGAATTTAAAAATTTGTATGAATTTGGATTTATAATTTATTGGTATGAATTGGATTTATAATTATTTACAATTTGAATTTATAAAATAAAAAACAGTAAAAAAAAAACAAAAAAAAAAAAAAAAAAAAAAAAAAAAACCGCCCTGCCCGTCCTGCCCCCGCGCCCGTGACGGGCACGGGCATTACACGGGCAGGGCAGATTTTTTTTTTTTTCCCGTGAAGCCCGGCCCGTGGTGCCCGTGTGCCCGTGACGCCCGTGCCCGTGCCCGCCCGTGACCCGGCCCGTCCTGCCCGGCCCGTTTGTAATTCACTAAGTAGCATAACATGTTACTATGCTACAGACAACATACTAGCTTTCTCCTTTTAAGTTTTATTATCTAATGCAGACACAGTAGAGTAGGTAAGAAATCTTTTAAAATAGTAATATCTATTGATTATCAAAGTATTCATACTTTAACATTTATTAATTATTATCATAAAATGAGGATCAAAATCATCAAGCGGCTGCTATTTTTTTATTATCAGCAAAAACACCCTCTTGAATTTTATATTACAAATAAACCTGATACGCTTCAGTTCAAACAGTCTTGGGCCGCGCGACCAGAATACGGACTATCTTAGGTGAAAAATAACTCAAGATGATTAGTGAAGGGAATGTGTGTGTGTGTGTGTTGAATAAAACTTAGTTTGAGTTCCTTTAGCACGCAACTTTATCCCAACTGTGCTTTTCATGTGTAATGTTTATCGTCCATTTTCTTACTGAACTTCTGAGTATTTATAGGTTTTTATGTCGGTTTGGACCCCGAGTCGAGACGCGACCGACTTATCTCGAAGGTAAGTGGGTTTAGACTTTGACTCGGAACACATCACATTGATCCCGAACACAACTCAATTCGGAACTTGTCTCAAGATATTGTTAGTTGATTCCGATATGTCTGAAAAGGATTAGGTTCAAGTCCTGAATGAGCCCTTGATCTATCATTTCTTTTGGACTTCGTTACTCTTGGACCTTTGAGTTACATTTCTAAGTGGTTTTTATAAAACCTTTAGTACATGACTCTATCAAAACCCATCCCAATCATTTATAATTTTCTTCTTCCATATGAGTCCCTGTGCATTTAATATATCATACTTTCCTTTTGTGAGTTAGATTAGTGTGTTGTAGAACGCCATAAAATGCAAAAAACAATTACTTTATACACTGCTCCCATATCTTGATTTTTCCAATAAACTTTTTTGAGTAAAGTTGGAGGTCAAGCCACCCAACTATTTAATACATTTGTTATTATAACAAAAAAAATTCTCATCTGAGTTCGAACTCACGATCTCTCACACCAAAACCATGTGCGTTAATCCAATAAATTGCATTAAACCTTTTAAACTATGGACTGTTCATGGTTTGATGAAGTGTGCAGATGTTTTGTGTAGAGCGAAGTGGTCCGATTGATGAGTACCGGATCAAATTCATTCTAAGTTGTTTGATTCGTGTTAAAATTTGTGTGTAGATTTATAATTTTATTTTTCACATGAATTTAATCTCAATAAGAATCGACCAGTCCAGATCACATATCAAATCGAATTTGATCCGATATCCATCAAATACCCCGCTCTCTTTTCCAAAATCGCTTGATTTGGGGAAGATAAATTTGTTTCCACAATTAATTTTGCAACCGTAGCAACACAATATGAGATGGAATTCTTTTCAAATTTCATTTTTTAACATAATAATTGTCATTGACTCATTGCGTTATGAAATAGCTGTCAGGTACATGATTGAAAGGCTTGATTAAAAAAATGGTAGAATATACATTTGTTATTGTAAAACACTTGACGGAGATACATACGCAGTATCAAACAATTATTATATAATTAGAAGGAGATGAACATGGCAAGCAAAGAGGTCTACCATGCATGCCACCACTTAGGAATTTAGTGATCTACTTGTTTTCTTCACGAATTAATTGTTTTCAAACATAGATTTAAAAAAAATTAGCATCCATTTGTGGTCATCAGTTTTTTTTTAATATTTTCTTTTAGAGCATTAACATCCCAACAACTCTAATTGATTTCTAAATAACTGTTAACTACTAAATAGAAATTAAGTCTCTCTTAATTTATAAATCTCCACATCTTTGAAATTAAAATTAGAGTTTCTATTAAGACCACATCAGTGATTTAAAAACTTTTCTGCAGAAGAAAGAAACTTCAACCAATGATTTCGTCAGCGCAGAGTTTATAAACTATTTCTTAATAAGAAACTTTCTTACATAATTTTTAAATAAGAAATTCCCATACATTTTTTAAATTAAAATAGAAACTGCCACCACATATTATAAACCAATAATATTAAGGACAGAGATAGAGTTTTTCTTTATTATCTCGTTTTTATATTGGGGTGGATGATATATTTATTACTAGTGTGGATAATAATAATAATATAATATTGTATATTTATTTTAGGTTGTTATTAAATTTGATTAATTTAGAATGCATTTCCGACAATGATTTTAGACATGTTGCTGATATTTACATGGTTGATGTGTTAATTAATTATTGCAAAACTCGGATATCATTATCTAATCAATTAGAAACGGTTAGATCCAATATTCCAAATTGCAGATTCTTCGTTAAACAATACAACGTTAATATCGCAGCGATGCAATAATTTTAAAGATAAATTAAACGTGAAAACATCACAGTGTTTGTTTTCGATGCCGATATGCGTTTATTTTTCGCAACCGGCCGTAATTTTGCATTTAATCTTAAAAGTTGGATAATTTAAAAATATAAATTTCAAATGTTCAAATAAAATTTTGAGGTGCTATTCACTTCACTTCTGTTACGTGTAAATATGAAAGTATAATATTTTGACTTTACTTTAATAAGCATCAAGAATTTAACTTAAATTGACCAACAACAATAGTTTTCTAACTAGTGTTTATGTTCTTATTTCCATCGAAATGAACCCAACCCAAAGCAGTTTTTCGAACTATATATAATATGTTTCTAAAAAAAATTGAACACGGAATTCATTTTATAATTGTAATTTTTGCAGATTATATTAAGTGATTTAGATCAATTATTTGAATTTTGATAACAAAGATATGAACTCATAGTACTAGCTACATCGTCATATTACCAATAGCCTCGATCTTTTTATTTAAATAATCAATGATTTAGAGGAAGCTAAACTAATAGATTTTTAACCATATAATGCATTATTAATTTATTAGTCTTTATCTTTTTATTCATGCATGTACTTCTTATAAAATAAAAGATGAGTTCTCGGTAATTTCCGTTTCTGAATATCAGGCAAAAAAAATAATAACATGGATAAATATTTTGAGCGAGTCTGATTTGGCGGTGAGATAAATAAAAGATGTTTGGCAAAAAAAAAAAATGAGGATATTCACTTTCGTATAAATCATGTTCAATAATTTGAATTTGTCAATATTAATCCGAGTTTTCGTGTTAAACGAATAGAACACTGCTGAGTTTAAATGCAGGTCCTATCTTGATTCTTGACTCGAAATAAAGCGATAATTCATGGTTTCGTGTGCGTCCAACTAAACAAAACGTCTGTTAATAAATTTACAATATTCATTTTAGCATTGCAAAGACTTATTCAGCAAGCTTCATTTGGCAATAAATCAAGGAATAACTTTGCCTCGAGATAAGCTCTATAGTCTATCCCATTTTATTTATAATTTAAAAAATATATATATTTCACAATAAATAAAACGTGAGGATTACAAAAATTAAATTAATTACTTCTACAATAAATAAAAATATCCTCTTATCTCTGTTTTATCTCACTTCTAAACATATGACCCAATTGTCTACCGAATATTCATTACCGTTAATTTAATTGCTGATCCAAAGTTCCAATTTATTTATTTTAATTACTATTAATTTTTCTCAGTTTTCTAGCTTAAGCCGAATAACACAAAGGTGCGAATTAGAACGAGTTTGGATCCTCTACAGTAACTCAAAATTTGAGTCTGAATCAGGACCATCGATCTGATTAAAACTGACACGAATATTAAAGAAATCTCGTAAGATTTTAAATTAATCCGAATTTATCTAGAATATAATCTGACAGTCCGGATCCACATTCAAAATTTGAGTTATCTTATGAGATCCAAATCCGATAAGAACTATAGTCATCGTAAACCTTTTGGGGGTTGGGGTTGGTGGGGTCCAAGCGGTCCCATTGTCAGAGATTTTAACAAGAAGTTGGCTTATAATTTGACAGATGCATTTTCCCGATTCAGGTCCCCCATGCACTCTCGGTCTCTCGAGCACATAGCGCAAGTACCGCTAAGTAATTGATCGACCTCCCTCCTCCCCACAGGTTGTAAACGCTTCAAGTACAGGGGACCTCGTTTCAATATTATATTAGGGTCCACCTAGCTATCTTCCGTGAAACGTTCCCTATCTATCCTCCGGGTAAAAACCATTAAAACAACTAAATGACAAACAAAAACGCGTAAAACCGCCCAGAAAATGCGTTAATCGCGCAAAAGAGACGCGGACTACCATTAGTATTTATCTGTAACACAAATGTATTACAAAAAAATATTCAACTGGTGTCAGCACATTAAGACAAAAAAGCTGGACACATCACTCACTATCTTTTACACGTTTTTAGAGGTGGTTTGTTTTTTCTCCGTTCAATCTAACCAATATTTCTAACGATTTATAAGAAATTTTGCAAATCTAAAACCACGGACGTCTTCTACATAATTTTTTCTTTCAAATGAGATCCATGATGACATACTTTCGAGTTGTTGGTTGCACAAGTATTCATCATCATCATGCAAGTATTCACACATAATACATCAAGTATTCATACATAATACATCAAGTATTCATCCTCATTGTGTAATTATTCATCCTTAGGATCTGCCTAACTGTCCCGCTAATCAATCTCCCATTTTGTCCCCTAGTCAATAACTATACGAGTAACTGTTAACTAAATGGGAGACCACTTAATATATAGGGACAACCTAATATTTGAAATATTTTACAACTGTCACACGCAAGTATTCATCTATTACACATCAAGTATTCATCATGGGATATCAAATATTTTAAAAAAAAACTAGACACATCACTCACCTATATTTTACACGTTTTTAGTTGTCGGTTGCACAAGTATTCATCCTCATTATGAAAGTATTCATCTCTCATGAAGCAAGTATTAATCATCGCCGTGTAAGTGTAAATATGTATCAAGAGTATTACAAGCACAGGGATTGATTAGCATGACAACTAGATGGATCGTAAGGATGAATACTTACACAATCAGGATGAATACTTGATGTATTATGTATGAATACTTGCATGACGAGGATGAATACTTGTGCAACCGACAACTCGAAAGTATGTTATCATGAATCTCATTTGAAAGAGAAAATTATTTAGAAGAGGTTCGTGGTTTTAGATTTGAGAAATTCCTTCCAGATCGTCATAAATATTGGTTTGATTAAACGGAGAAAAAACCACCCACCTCTAAAAATGTGTAAAATATGACGAGTGATGTGTCCAGTTTTTTCTGTCTTAATGTGTAGACCTTAGTTGAATATTTTTTTGTTTTAGGATAAATACATTTGTGTTCAGAATGAATACTATCGGACGGTTTTATGGTCTGCATCTTTTTTGCGCGACTAACACGTTTTTTTTTTGTCGTTTATCGTGATTAATGCGTTTTTATCTGGAGGACGGTTAAGCGGGAGAAGTTAGAATTACTCATTATATTATTCATTTATTCTTAGCCCACAACATAATGAATCTTGCTCCTTCGAAAAACTAACTATATATCAAAATAATAATAATAATAATAATAATAATAATAATAATAATAATAATAATAATAATAATAATAATAATAATAATAATAATAATAATAATAATAATAAGAATAACAATAACGTTGGATTTACTGATAATCCGTTAAAATAACAAATCTTGACAATTTTTAAACATAATGTTTGGTTTGGAAACCAACGTTAAATATTTAATTTATACCGGTTTATTGTTCACCAAACAGCTGGAATTTAAATGATTTATATTTAACGATTTTTGAGGGAACATAAATTGATACTTTAATTATATAGAATTTAAAAATCCAAGAATATATTTATAATTTTCTATTTAATTTAATAGTGCTGTCAAAATTGTCAAATTAATTCATTTTCAATAAATCCTATTCCTACCCCATGATAAAAATACTATATCCAAAATTTAAAACTAGATATTCTTCATCTAAATATATATTAGAAAGGGCACATGATTCACAAGCCCACCCTCCTTTCTCTTGTAGAATATGTTGTGTGCATCACATTACTATTGATTTTAAAAAGAATTTTCAAAGGTAGAGAGGATGCGTGTGAGATCAAAACAGATTATGATGTGTTGAGAGAGAAAAAAATAAAGGGGTGAGAGAGTAATAATTTCTCCGTCATATTTTATATATTGCGGTGATAAGAGTTATCTTCTTATTTTTAAGTCAAATATGAAAACACAAATTATTTTATTTCATCGAAATCTATATCCTTGAAAGATTAAGTTTTTAAGACTGTGCTATATTTATGTTTTCTTCCATCTAAATATTAGAAAAGGCATATGATTTATGAGTCCATACTCCTTTCTTTCATAGAATATGTTGTGTGCATCGCATCACTATTGATTTTTAAAAGGGCTTTTCAAACAAAAAACTGATGCATGCGAGGCGTGTTTGGATATAAAAGAAGCGAGTAATGAGATAATAATAATTTCTGTATCAGATAAAATGTGATGCGGTGATGAGAGTTATCTTCTTATCTTTACGTCAAAACACGAAAACAAAGATTATTCCATTTTCATCGCAATTTATATTTCTAAAAAAGTTAAGTTTTTAAGCTCATTTGCAATATTTACGTATTTTATCTTTCTAATCATGCTTCTCTCTCATCGCTTATTTGTTTGAATGTTTTCTGTGTTCTCATATCTCTTTCTTCATTTAAAAAAACATATTTGACATATCTAAAGTACAAAACAGATCATATAAGTAGTTACCGTATTATTTTTTATTATGCAAATTTTTGTTATTTTACAAATATTTATTTATCTTAAATTTACTAGATGCAAGAGCAAAAATTCTTGTAAAATTTATATTATTTTTGTATCATCTCTTTCTTAAAAAAAATGCTGACTGGCAATAGTCACCAGCAGTTCAGTACGCATCTACAGATCTACTACAAAATATTATAATTACATGTCAGAATATCCCAGCGGATATGAAAAATATCATTGACCAACCAAAGGAGAATTATATCTGTGCCAAAGCATGGACAACAAGGACGGTCGGTCCTTCATTAATCACGAACCATGTCTATCCAATGTATTTACACAGTGGTCCCACCTACCTTGCTAAACCGCGTGAGCATCTCAAGCGGCATTATAAGTTTTGTTGCCCTACACAAACAGACAGCTTAATGGGAAACACAATCGACCCATAAATTGCTACACGTACCCAGATTATATGCCACGAAGAAGTCACGCGGGAATACAAGCCCTTGATGGAAGCTAAGCGCTGATCTTGTTGTGAAATGAACGGTTGAGATGTATGGTGATATTCTCTGATACCAATGACTGGCCTGTTGAATCAGCTGATCTTTTGTTTGAAAGGATTTATTTCCTTAACCGAAAGTGGGAACGGTGGAGGGCAAATAAGGCAAATGTATTATTTGCTCCTTCCGGACTTTCCGTAATTACGGATGGGCCCAAGGTTTACCAGATTTATCAAAAAGAAAAATATTTGCAAATAGAACCTGCTAAATATCATGATTTAGTAATAGCGTCGTATCAATTTTATTATGAGAGTGTATTCTATGGACATAAGGACTTATTTGTAAAATGAACATATTTTTATTTTTAAAGTTCAAACAGTCGATCCGAACCGTTCATCTTGTTCTCCATATTAATATATGCTTGGAGACCAAATTTTACATTTTTCTGAATTTTTTTACTATTTATTAAGATGGATACAAAAAATATCAAATTCAGACCATTGAATTTTGTACCCATCTTAATAAATAGTAAAAAAATTCAGAAAAATATAAAATTTGGTCTCCAAGCACATATTAATATGGAGAACAAGATGAACGGTTTGGATCGACTGTTTGAACTTTGAAAATAAAAATATGTTCATTTTACAAATAGGTCCTTATGTCCATAGAAGTCGTTGCCTTTTATTATTATATTATTTCGTATGACCGGGAGAAACCATGTGCATGACATGAGAAATGTGAGCATTTTGTACTGTTAATACTATCGTATATATAAATATAATGTTAAAGTTTTCTCACTGAGAAATTTAATTAAGGCTCTTGCACTTATTTCAGTCACGTCCCTTTTGTCATATTTATTCTTTCTTTTTTTGAGATGGACAGTGCACAGTCTAATTATTGCAGTGATTTGAGTTTTAATCATTGTGGCCAGTGGAGCTTTCACGAAATTTCTTTTAAAGACTATTTTTTTTTTCGTGACAGAAATCAAATTATTTGGAAATTCTTCCTTTTAGTGTGCAAATATTTAATAATAATTTCTTTTGTTTTGTTTCTTAATCACGGACGTCTAATAAAATGTTCACAATATATATTATCAGTCGTTTGCCAACAATTTTGTGAAAGCATTTGATAAACACAAATAAAACAAAAATAAATAAATTTTCAATTGATCAGAACAACCATCTATAATTGTTGTTTCTCGTTTTCAGTAGAAAATTGCAAAATTTTGTAGAAGTATGTGAGACAATTATTAATGAAAGGACCAATTTTTAAAAAAAATTAAAATAGACTTTCTTAGTAATAGAATTATATGAGGATCGTTGCTATTTTTGTCAATTCAATTTTAAAACAACCCGACTTGATTGTGTTGTTTACGATTGACATATTAACAAAATGCCTATTAAATTTAAATTTAAGTTGAACATAAATTAAAGGTGTTAATAAATCCAAACCATAGAAACGGTTCAAAATTGTAACATTGATAATAAAATGTGCATTATATGTCAATATTTTCATTTAAAAATATTTATACTATACATGCCATGTTCCTATATAAAATGCAGAATATTGATTTTACTCATGATGATTGATAAGATTTTTAAATTTTTACATTGAATAAATATTGCTAAAATATCTTGTATTCAACGTACAGGAAGGGATAACGATACATATTAGCTGTGTTACCATGTAGATATCTACCTGTGAATTTTGAAAATTGTAAAAAAAAAATTCTAGAACATTTTTGGATAATGGTTGGAAAACGGAACAATAAAAAAAGAATAAAAAAAAATATTCCATGTCACTTCAATGGCGTTCAACAAGGGATTTTAATTTTTTTAAGTCCATCCACCTAAACGGATCTGGACCCCATTGACCTGACCTGCTAACCGGATCCGACAAAATAATTACCCATTGAAAGTCGGGTCCGGATCCCTAATGTAACTCAATTTTTGGGTTTTAGATCGAGATCGTCCGATTAGAATCCGACATTCCATCCTGCATGATCTATCTCGGAATGTGTGTTCATTTTGAATCCAACGCTCTATCTCACGCATTCATCTAGAATCGGACGGTTCCGATTTAAAATTCAAAAATTGAGTTATCTCGATTCTCAAAAGTCTCTCCAGTTAAGTAAAACAAAAGCATTAAACAAAAGAACAAAAACAGTTTGTTAATTTGAAAAGAACCGGCGCACCGCGCATGACATAGCTGATGCCTGATAGCTGTGTTTGTATTCCTTTGAAAGCAAAGGGAAAGCGAAAAGAAAACAGAAACGGAGAGAGAAATAAAAGAAAAGGAAAATAAAAAACGAGAAAAAAAAAAAAGATAAAGCCGAGAAAAACAAGCTGAAGCCGGCGCGCAGCTGAGGTGAGAAAGAGAAATAAAATTTTTTGTTAAGGCCGCGATTTTCTCAGTTTTGCCCCTTTCCCCCTCTCTCTTTCTCTCTCTGCACGAACTTCATTCGGACAAACAAAAAAAAGAAAGAGAGAAATAAACGCGGAGAAACTAGAAGCGAGGGAAGAAGAAAGATCTAATCTTTGGCACATTTCCAATTCTGCTCCGATCTCGGTCGGAATTCGCGGAGATTAGTTGCGTAGCGGATAGGGAGAAGAGAAGAAGCATCGAAGAGGATTCTTTTCTCTCGACTTTTGTAGCTTAGTGGATCTAAGAGGGAGACTATTCGTCGGATCTTTGCTAGGGTTTTTGATCAACTAATTGCCCATCTCCAGCTTCCCTATCGGCTGAGCCGCCTCGAGATCTAGCAAAAATGGTACTACATTTTACAAATTTCTTCTTCCGAACATCTCTTTAACTAGTTAGTTTTTGATTTAGTATTTTGGGGTTTATGGGGAAATTGATTTTCTGAAGTCTCGGTTTTGAGCAATCATGTTGTTGACGATAGCATGCACGAATTATCATCGTAGAGAGTTATAAAGCTGTCAGCTTTTTCATTTCATTTTACTTCTTTATTCTGTTTCCTTTCTCTGGCATGTGATTTTTAACTCATTGCTTATCTTTTTGCGATACTCATGTAGTCTATTGAATCAGAAAAGCTTTCCCTGCCTTTTCCCTCTGTGTTCTTATGTTTCTGAAAAGGCAAGGAATCCATAGACCTTTGACCTTCCAATTAGTATCACTCCCCGCATTATATCTTAATTGATGTCAGATGATTTTGATCATAACAATTTCACAGCTAAAAGGTTTAACAGTTTTTTAAGTTGACTCATACCAAACATTAGCTACTTATTTCCTTTTGATATTGATTTCTTCTTTCAATTATTTAGGCGGCTCAAGTCAATATAGCCGTGGGGTCGCAAGTTTGGGCTGAGGATCCTGATGAGGCATGGATTGATGGTGAAGTATTAGAGGTCAATGGAGATAGCATCAAGATCCAAGCCACTAATGGAAAGATGGTTAGTTATTTAGTTACTTCCCTTCAATTTTTATTTTTCTTACTGCAAATGGGTTTTAATTGGCCTCCCAAAACCTGCCGAAAATTCTTGTACGTCTTTTTAGTTATTTAGTTATTACCCTTCGTTTTTTACTTTCTTACTGCAATGTGGTTTTAATTGGTCTCCCTAAACTAGCCGAAAATTCTTATTCTTATGTTTCTATGTATATATAAATACCTCTTTTTTTATTTTTGATAAAAGTGGGGGGAAGCTAACCTGCTTCATCGAAAGATAATGTTTTTTTGGTACCAATTACTCTCTAGTCTCATATACCTCTTTGTTTGCTTGTACCGGGGTTCTTTTTTACTTGTATAATGATCATTTTAGCTGAGTAAGTCTGTCAGAAGAATCAAGCCTGAAGTAACCCTACTTTTCAGCTGTGTAGTAAATATACAGAATCTTCACTATTATAATTCTTTTTACGAGCCTGGTCATTACAAAATTTACCTGGTAAGTTTATGGAATTTAATGTACATTTTTTATCCACAAATATATGCAGGTCACTGTTAAAATGTCTAGCGTACATCCGAAGGATCCTGAGGCATCACCATGTGGGGTCGATGACATGACAAAGCTTGCATATTTGCATGAGCCAGGTGTTCTTCAAAACCTAAAATCTAGATTCGACATGAATGAAATTTACGTAAGTCATATTATCCTAACTTCTAACTCAATTGTTATTATGTTTTTACATGAGAAAAATCCCTCCTATGTTCATAATATTTAACCGCCACCCTTTAACCAGAATATTGCCCTAATTGAATGAAACACTCTTGAGTATAAGGGGCTTATTAGAATACTATAATATAGAGATGCTTTTGGAAAGATTGCAAAATGATAGGTTTGTGATGGAGCCCTTAATATTCTCTTGTCAGAAAATTCACGATAGTTCTCAAATATCTGACTCTATTTTTGTAAAACCAGACATATACAGGAAACATATTGATAGCAGTGAATCCTTTCCGGAGGTTGCCACATTTATACGACACTCATATGATGGAACAGTATAAAGGTGCGACTTTTGGTGAGTTAAGCCCCCATCCCTTCGCTGTGGCTGATGCTGCTTTTAGGTACGCTTTTGCTACACTAGTGGATGTATGATCAAAGTATTTGTCAGTACAGCACATGCTGCAATTATAAGTCATGTTGAGATAATTGGAGCTGTCATCGCAGATAATTACTCAAGGAAGACTAGGGTAAAAGGGGAACACGTTTCACTATCAGGCTACCTAAAAACACTAGTGTTTCACCAATATGGTCTCAATTTAAATGTGTAATGGTCTGGTACTTTTAAGGTTTGATTGGCATTTTTGTTGGGTATGTTGGATAAACAAATGGTAGCTTTATCTCTTGACATCAATTATTGATAATGGTTTTATTTGTTGAAGATGAGTTAGAAATGTTTGTTTGGCACCAGCAATGTCTTTAACCTGTACCTTTCTGGTTCCTTTCAGTATAATATAGAACAACTTTGCCGGAGAAACAGTACTATTGTAGCAATGTATTGATGGTGACAAACATTATTGCTATTTTGATGCAGATTTATGATAAACGATGGCAAAAGCCAATCGATTCTAGTAAGCGGAGAGAGCGGTGCTGGTAAAACGGAAAGCACAAAGATGATAATGCGTTACCTTGCTTACATGGGTGGTAAGCCAGCTGGTGAAGGCCGAACTGTTGAGCAACAAGTCTTGCAAGTGAGTTCTTTTTTCCCTTTGTTTTTTACTTTCTCGATTGTAAACGAAATGTATAGGTGGTGACTGGTGAGAGTAGAATAAAATTGTGATTTATAGTGAAGAGAGCTTGTAGTCAATCTCTCTCTTCCCCATCTATTGAGAACTTTTGTATATTGCAAGATTTTAAAATAGCAATTTGCGGTCTATTGCTGGGAGTTTCTGAAAAAAGCTAAAGCTGATAATGGCGTCTATCGTGGAAGCTCTCGTACATACTGATTTTTATAAAAATATGTGTGTGCATGTATGAGATGGGCTATGGTGAGTTGCGAAGTAAGGATCTTGTTTTACTTCACGCTTATATATCTATTTTCAAAGATCAAATAGTCGATCCGAACCGCTCAACATGATATCCATATTGAAATGTGCTTGGAGACCTAATTTTACATATTTTGGAAATTTTTTACTATTTTTTTAGATAGGTAGAAAACCTATGTTTTTGAATGGATTCGGGACCATAAAAAACAATAATTTTGAAATATTCTAAAATATTAGCAAACAATTTTCAAAATATGTAAAATTTGGTCTCCCAGTACATTTCAATATGGAGATTATGTTGAGTGGTTTGGATCGTCTTTTTGAAGTTTCAATAGAGAAAATATGAGCATGAAGTAAAACAAGGCCCTTACTTCGCAACTCATCATAACCCAACTCATATATATATATAGAGAGAGAGAGAGAGATGGGCTATCATGCTTTGGGAAGTAAAGAGGATGTCTTACTTCCTGCATCTCCATTTTCAAAGCTTAAACAGTTGATCCGAACTTCTCAACATGATCTTCATATTGATATGTGCTTGGAGACCAAATTTTACATTTTTTTGGAAATTTTTTAGAATTTTTGAAAATCATTGTTTTTCTGATTTTTTCATTATTTTTTATTTAATAACAAGCTGTGATTTTAAAAAAATTCTTAAAAAAAGTAAAAAATTTCTAAAAATGTAAAAATTGGTCTCCAAGCACATATCAATATGAAGATCACGTTGAGAAGTTCGGATTGACTGTTTGAACTTTGAAAATGAAGATATGAGCGGGAAGTAAGACACCCTCTTTACTTCCAATAGCATGATAGCCCATCTCTCTCTCTCTCTCTCTATATATATATATTATATTATATTTTATATGATCTAAAGTATCAAATATAGCAGAAGTGTTACAACAGATCCCAAGTTTTTACTACATAAATGTAATTGTGACATTGAAATGATTTTATAGACTGAATATGTTATAATTCTTATTAATTTTGTCTGTAGTCACTGAACAACATGACTAAAATGATACTATAAACTGAATACATGTTAAGTAATTACTTATGTTTCCTAAAATCTTAATATTAAACGAAAAATAATTGATGATTTGTATATATGTCAGTGTGTAACTGCAGTGGCTGCTGTGCAACAGTAGAAGTAATTGAAAACGATAATTGATATGTTTTTATTGGAGGTATAGTTATCCCAGTTTCTAGCTAATTAAGCTAAGTATTACGAGTAAATGATCAAGTTGGCAATTCTCAAATTTTATCCATCCATTACTTTGGAAGTTAGCCTTCCTGACCTACTGTTTAGAGTTGACCACTAAAAGTGACCATAGAAAAAGGTTTGAACTTTTAGAATGTGTGTGTCAATACAGAGACGATTTATGCAAGATGCAAGAGAGAAAAGTACAATTATAGAAATTTTGTTATAAGGTTTAGAGTCGGCTATAGTGGATAACGGGATAGCGGCTTTAGTGTTAGCTATTGCGGTCATAGTTTCACTTGCCCAACTTTCTTAAATCGTGTCGCATTTGGTGTCTAAAAAAAAAGCTGTAGCGGTGCAATAGCGGGCTATTTAAAACTATGGTATATTGCAAACTGTCTTGGAATACTGTGTTTTATTCCTTTTTTTTTGGTATTGCATTTTGATTTACATTTTCATGGACTTCCTTTTTTTCTCTGTCAATTATTACAGTCCAATCCAGTTTTAGAGGCATTTGGAAATGCAAAAACTGTAAGAAACAATAACTCGAGGTAAGCAGATAAAATACTCTCCATTTCCTTTTTTTTTTTTTTTGTTTCCATCTGTGTCCTCTTGAAGGTGGAGATTTGATCATTTCTCTAATTCCCCCTCCTCTCCCACAGTCGCTTTGGCAAGTTTGTTGAGATCCAGTTTGATAAGAATTTGAAGATATCTGGTGCAGCAGTTAGGACTTATTTGCTTGAGAGATCTCGGGTTTGCCAGATTTCTGATCCTGAGAGGAATTACCATTGTTTCTACATGCTTTGTGCGGCCCCACCTGAGGTATGTTTTTTTATTCTTTACCATATCCTTGTTTGTCGACTCGTAGCTTCACAACAAGTCAGAAGCAACAATCTTCTCCTAGGATATGTGCTGTACTACTGATACAGACAAATGTGCACTAACCTTTACTTGGTATTTTCTGACAGCATAAAGAGAAATACAAGTTACAAGACCCGAAAAGTTTTCATTATCTCAACCAATCAAACTGCTTCAAAATTGATGGATTGGATGAAACCAAAGAGTACATGGATACAAGAAAAGCTATGGACGTAGTTGGAATCAGCACAGAAGAGCAGGTTGAGACTAACCTATTTTCTTAAATTATTTCCTAAAGTACCTTCTTTGCATGAAAAGAAAGCTTCCTCACTTGTGCCCTTTTTCTATTTTTAGGAAGCAATCTTTCGTGTCGTGGCAGCTATTCTCCACTTGGGAAATATAGACTTTGTGGAGGCAGGAGAACCTGACTCTTCTAAGCCAAAAGATGAGAAATCATGGTTTCACTTGAAGACGGCAGCCGAACTCTTCATGTAAACTTCTCTGAGTCTACCTTTGTTTCTCTATTACTTATTTTTAAGTTTGAAATGTTGCTCATCATAGCAGTGTGTTGTAACTTTTTTTGTAACGTACTTAATGAGAAGAACTTTTTTTTTTAAACATTACTCAGGTGTGATGAGAAGGCACTTGAAGACTCCTTGTGCAAGCGTGTCATTGTGACTCGTGATGAGAACATCATTAAGAGCCTGAACCCTGAAAATGCCGCACTCAGCAGAGATGCCTTGGCCAAGATTGTTTATTCTCGCCTATTTGATTGGTAAGCCTCGTTCCCTTTGACGTGTCTTGAAAAAACATTAAAGTGCAAATGAGAAATATCTCATATGACTCAAAATCGTGGCAAATATCAACATATACCCACACTTCCTCTCTCTCGTTAATGGAGAAATAATACATTGTTTCAGGCTTGTGAATAAGATAAACAGCTCAATTGGTCAAGATCCCGACTCAAAGGTGTTGATAGGCGTTCTCGATATATACGGATTCGAGAGCTTCAAAACAAACAGGTGCTTTCCTGGTACGCTTTTGTGCTGTCATCAAACAACAAGAACCTGCCCAAAACCTATCAGACCATATAATTCTCTCCACCTTACCTTTTTAATTTTTTTTGCCCATTGCAGTCCTTTTAAGTATGAAATGAGTGCCATAGAATAAATACGTAAAAGTGGCAGCCCCATTATGGCTAACTAGGGTAATAGTAGTTCAATTTAATGACCCTGAGTTAAAATAGGCTAGGTCTTATGTTTCATAACTCTTCATTTGATCAATTAGAGATTGAACTGGCACCTTGCCTTCATTGTCTACTAAAAATATATTCAGGTCCTTAAATTGTGTTCTTATGTTTATTAACATTCTCTTCAATTTCTGATAGTTTTGAGCAGTTTTGTATAAATTTGACAAATGAGAAGCTACAGCAACACTTCAATCAGGTTTGTTTGTTCAATTATCCAAATGCTAGCAACTGAAGAAATAGTACATGTATGCTCCATTTAAGATTTTTGTTTGTATATTTGCAGCATGTTTTCAAGATGGAGCAAGAAGAATATACAAAAGAGGAAATTAACTGGAGCTATATTGACTTTATTGATAACCAAGATATCCTAGATCTCATAGAAAAGGTTTGTCTCCATTAAGTTCACGATTATTCTTTGTAAACTTGGGTTTGTGCTTAACCCCCTTCAAATCCAGCAGACTTGAAAGAAGTATCTCTATTTTTGCTAAAAATATTGTATATTAGATTATGAGAGTGTCTTCTATGGACATAAGGACCTATTTGTAAAATGAACATATTTTTATTTTCAAAGTTCAAACAGTCGATCCGAACCGTTCATCTTGTTCTCCATATTAATATATGCTTGGAGACCAAATTTTACATTTTTCTGAATTTTTTTACTATTTATTAAGATGGGTACAAAAATATCAAATTCAGACCATTGAATTTTGTACCCATCTTAATAAATAGTAAAAAAATTCAGAAAAATATAAAATTTGGTCTCCAAGCACATATTAATATGGAGAACAAGATGAACGGTTCGGATCGACTGTTTGAACTTTGAAAATAAAAATATGTTCATTTTACAAATAGGTCCTTGTGTCCATAGATATCGTTGCCTTAGATTATTACTATTGACATCTTTGACTTTCACATGTGCTTCAGAAACCTGGAGGGATTATTTCTCTTCTTGATGAGTGTTGGTGCGTCATTCTTTAAAATTAAATCATCAATACTCCTATTTTTAGTTGTATTTGTTTTATTTTTGCATATATTGTAATTTTAACCTGATTATTTTTGTAATCATGAATACAGTATGCTTCCAAGATCTACGCATGAAACATTTGCACAGAAGTTATACACTACTTTTAAGAACCACAAGCGATTTGTCAAGCCAAAGCTGTCACGTACAGATTTCACTATTTGTCACTATGCTGGCGATGTAAGTGCTCTTTGTGCTTTCCTCTCAGTCAACCTTTATTTGAGAAGAATTTGTGAAGTGCTACCAATTATCTGTAAATTTCTTTGCAGTGTCCTTACAATTTGTTTTTTTTTTCCAATATCTCATTTAACATCTAAATCAAGCATACTAAAGAACTGAGTTTCAAACTCTGCCGGCCAAAATGATTTTTTTTTTCTTGTTAATTAATTAAGAAGGGACATAATTAAAAATTGATACATCTCTGGCTTATATTCAGGTAACATATCAGACGGACTTGTTTCTAGATAAGAACAAGGATTATGTGATTGCTGAGCATCAAGCAACGCTCAATGCCTCCCAATGCAGCTTTGTTTCTAGCCTATTTGCTCCTTCTGAGGACTCCTCGAAATCTTCAAAGTTTTCATCAATCGGTGCTAGATTTAAGGTTTGACATACTCTCCATGAATAAGACAACTGTAATGCCAAAGTGTGGCTTTTCTTTGGGAAACCTTTTCTCGACTGTGTCAAGTTCAGAATGAACATTTGACCATTGACCTAGTTATACCAAATCTTTATCTGAGCAGCATGCATGCACCATATGCTGCATAAGGCAATGAGCTAGTATAACACTTCTGGAGTATCAAAATAATATTTAGGTCTGAAACTGTTTCTCGAGTATTACACTTTTCTTTGAACTGAACAATTTGTTATGATTTGATGGCAGCAACAACTGCAAGCTCTTCTAGAAACACTGAGCACAACTGAACCACACTACATTAGATGTGTGAAGCCCAACAATCTGCTGAAGCCTTCTATTTTTGAAAATCAAAATGTCCTCCAGCAACTCAGATGTGGGGTAAGAACCAATAAGAATGAAAACTTAGCATCATAGAACAATCAATTGTAGGATTAACTGTTGATACGAAATTGTAAATTGACGGTGCAGAATTTTTTTCTTTTATGGTAACCTTTTTCTGGGCAACTTGTAACACATGGTTTGGGCTGTTTAAGGGTGTTATGGAGGCGATCAGGATCAGCTGTGCTGGTTTTCCAACTCGAAGAACCTTTTATGAATTCATTGATCGTTTTGGCCTGCTTGCACCAGATGTTTTGACTGGAAGGTATGGCTTATTATTTTTAGTTTTTTATTAAATGGGGCCCTCTATATCAGAATAAACCCAGAATGCTGACATACAGCATGCATCTCTCGAAAAGCCTGCAGTATCCTTAATACGTGGATTAGTGGCGACTTGTAAATCAGAGTTGTTTGGGATAATACTGTTATTTAGTTAAAAAACTGAAAGGGTTTAATATGAAACAACCCCAAATATTTTTAATATGAAACTACACTACAATCTTTTTGCTCACATGTGAGTAATTGTTGCTTTGATTACTCTTTGCAGTATGGATGAGATTGCTGCTGTAAAAACATTGTTAGAGAAGGCTAATCTTCAAGGCTATCAGGCAAGCTTTCCAGTATCTTTGACCATATTTTATTAATTATTTTTGTTTCCAAAATGTTTATTACCATGGCTTCATATTATTGGTAGAAAACACATCGTAAATGTAAATTTATACTAAATTATCCACATTTTAGGATCTAAAATCAGCAGAGAAATCAAAAGTTTTTCAAAGCTGAGTAGTTATGGTAAGTCCCGAAGAAAGAGCAACAAAGCAAATGAATATTTGGAAAAGAATAAATTGTGAGCCAGTCACAAAAATGCCTCAATTAAACAACGACAAGTGATGTAATATTTCAAGGAACAAAGAGAGAATCATATAGAGTCATGTAAAAAAAATTCCCACATTTTACATTTATTGTCAGTATCATTCTTTTCAATAATTCAGTAATACTGTGAAAAAAACAACAGATTGGAAAAACAAAAGTCTTTCTCCGTGCCGGCCAGATGGCGGAGCTAGATGCATGTAGAAATGAGGTTCTAGGAACAGCCGCTAGCCTAATACAAAGGAAGGTGCGCTCATACCTTGCCCGCAAGAGTTTTGTTTTTATTAGAAAAGCAGCCATTCAGATCCAGACGATTTGCAGAGGTATATGCACTTATGAAAAATTAAGCTCTTGTCTTCTTCAAATGCTCGTATCTTTAATATTAGTATGGTATATGATATGTGTTTAAAATTTTTAATCCTTAAAGGGGAAAATGCAAGGAAAGTTTACAAAGATTTGCGCAGAGAGGCAGCTTCTCTCAAGTTACAGACGTACTATCGGATGTACTATGCGCAGAAAAATTACAAGCAGCTTGTTTCCTCTGCTATTGCTGTTCAATCTGGTCTTCGTGGTATGGTTGCTCGTAAAGAGCTCCTTTTCAGGCGCCAGAGGAAGGCCTCCATCATCATTCAGGTATTTTAAAAGAACACTAGAACAGAGAGAATCTCTATCTCTCTGGATGACAAACTTGCTCTTGTTTTACATCTGTTGTTTGTGAACTTGACCTTCTGGACAAATACACCTGTAAACTTATCAGTGACAGTGTATATCCATGGTAGGAACATTCAGTTTTAGTGGAATGATGATTCAAGATTGAGGGTTATTCTTGCCAATTCATATCACCTAAGGTAACAGAATATTTCTGTTTAGATTTGGACCGTTCGATCATAATCCGCACGAATATTAAAGGAACCCACGCATTCCATCTCCGACCTGATTCTGATTGGACGGTCCGAATCTAAACAGAAATATTCTGTTACCTCAGGGGATACGTACTCTTATTCTTGCCTTCCTCCGGATTATCAGAAGGCCTGTCAGACCGGATTCTGAAGAGGGGACTATAAAAACCTAGTAATTCAAAAAGGAAATTACCACAAGATAAGGGGGTAGAAAAGATAACTTCCTTTTTGTTAGTAACAAAATCGGAATGTCTTCCTAGAAACTTATTTAGAGCCAAATCTATCCGAAATTGTACTATGCATATATTTCTTACTAGCAGTTGTTTACTATTCTAAAACGTACAACTCCACCCTTTAGATTATTGTAATGAAGTTTTCTCTTACAGAGTTGCTGCCGGCAATACTTGGCGCGATTACACTATTCAAGAACAAGGAAGGCTACACTTGCTACACAATGTGCCTGGAGAGGAAGAGTTGCAAGGAAAGAGCTTCGCAAGCTAAAAATGGTATGAAGTTCACCCTTTCTTTCTTTCTTTTTTCCTCTGTAGCTAGTTAGCCTTCTATATATCTCCTGGTAGTATGAATTCTTTCATTAGTTAAGAATACAAGCCACAGGGTACCATACTGGGTGATATAGTAATCCTTGAAAAAATCACACTGCATAGGGATTGTACCTGTCTGATCATGGTACTTGTAATTCTATGTTGAACAGGGTTCAGTTGCATCAGTGCAGTGTTTTAATGTATGGTGTAAAACCGCAGCAAGCCACTCTTGATTTATGTTTTGATTTTCTATCTAATTCCTTTACTTCGCTATCTTTTTTACTAGGCTGCAAAAGAAACCGGTGCTTTGCAAGCTGCCAAAAACAAGCTGGAGAAAGAAGTTGAAGAACTTCGGTGGAAATATACCCTGGAAAAACAACTGCGTGTAAGTAAACAAAAGGAATATGTATATTTTTGACCAGTTACTTCAATTGTATACATAAATGCTCTGTCAGTAAATATTCTTAGGCACCCCCTGATTATTATACTTCAAATCAAAGAAAGTCCAAATTTTCCCATAAGTTCTGTCACACTAAGCTAAAAGTTTCAAACTTCAATTAAATAGAAATAGCAATGAATCTTTTATTTCACACATATTTAGTCATCATGAAAACAATGCGATATAAGTGAACTCTATCTTCCATTTCTTTTTTTGTGTAGGAAAAATTGGCAGAGCAGAAAAAGGAAGAAACATCCAAGTTGCAAGCGGCACTGGAAGATGTGCAAGTGAAGTACAAAGAAACTAAAGAAGAGCTGGCAAAGGAGCGTGTGGCTGTGAAAAAGGCCGCTGAGGTTGAGCCCATTGTTAAAGAAGTACCTGTTATTGACACTGAACTCATGGATAAACTCCGAGATGAAAATGAGAACCTCAAGGTTGGTACATATGTTCTGTTGTATAATTTAAAATCAGTTGCCAAAAAGCAATGATTTAACTTGGTTGGTAGAAACCTTAACCAAAAACAAGTCAATCAAAACATATCATTTTGGCCTGGAATTTTTTTATAAGATGGTACCCTGCCATTACCTGATTATGATATAAGGTGTATATGCCGTGTTGCTGGAATTGGTAATTGATGTTTTGAGTTATAGATCCCATAATTTCCTGTGCTGCTTGTTTGATAGGCTTTGGTTGGTTCACTTGAGAAGAAGATAGATGAAGCAGAGAAGAAGTATGAAGAAACCAGCAAAATCAGTGAGGAGAGACTGAAAAAGGCAATTGATGCCGAGTCCAAAATTGATGACCTCAATAAGGCCATGCAAAGGTTCTTGTTTATTATTTTTCTTCATTTTCAAATATTCATCTCAAGGAGGACAATATTCGGCCCCATTTTATGTTTTTATTTTTGACTTGATGGATGTCTTGTATTATCCAGGCTTAAGGAGAGGTTGGCAACTATGGAAACAGAGGACAAAATACTCAGGCAACAGGTCTTGAATCCACAACCAGTCAAAAGCATGTCAGAACACCTATCAATTCCAGTTACTCCAGAGCGACAGGTATTCCTACTATGATTTAACAATTTTGATTTTTTTTTCTGACATGTATGCCCCTAAAATATTGAATTACTGATATCTATCGACAAAAAAGAGCAAATATTAACTCTTATTACTGGTGTAACTTAACTGTGGGAATCTTAGGATATAAGTTACATCAAATAGAATTCCTCTTTTAATCATTGAGATTGATATGAATTATAAAAACACGAAACCAACAAATTGGCTTGGCTGTTTGTAATTTTTTTTCTCTTTTTGAGCATGAGATGGGGGTCGCAGCCTGCAAATCACCCCCAGTGCTTGGAGAACATGATAGTTAAATTCATACAACAAAATTATGCAAAATTAAGGGAATATTAATCAACACATTTTAGTAGTTGTCCTTGTGGGATATATGTTTTTTTTTTTTTTTTTTAAGGTACGAGTATGATTTCTTTCTTGTTATGTTCTGGCTTAATCATTTCTACATTTTCTGATACTGTCTTGTCTTCTTCTCCTTTCACTGTTCTTAGGTAGTGGCGAATGGTTTCCACGAGACTGTTGAGGAACCAAAGGTCAACACTAAACCATTTTTTGTTCTCTTGAGATTGCTGAAAATTCATATTCTTTTATTTTATTCTTAATGGTGTTTTTTTTTCTTTATCTATACAGGAGCCTCAGAGTGCACCTCCAGTTATGAAGGATCATGCAAATAACGAATCCAAGTTGAAGAGAACTTTCACAGAGAGGCAGCATGTATGTATATCTTAACTTTTGCTTATTCTTCTTCTTCTTTTTGTAAAGGACCAAGAAGACAGTCTTTTCTGTTAAGTATAAGAAAAAACAGTTCAGGTAGGACATGTACAAAACAAATAAAAAAATTCATAACTTTTGAGGAAAATGTGCTAAAGGCTGGATGTTTAACTTCGTTTTGTAAGAACTAAGCTCCATGTACTTGCATTACTTGCATAAAAAAATTGTTTGATTTTAATTTTTGATTGGGCAGGAGACTGTTGATACGCTCATAAACTGTGTGGGTAAGAATCTTGGATTTAGCCAGGGCAAGCCAGTTGCAGCAGCTACCATTTACAAGTGCCTTCTGAACTGGAAGTCTTTTGAGGCAGAGAAAACAAGTGTTTTTGACCGCCTCATCCAGCTAATCGGCTCTGCCATTGAGGTAACTTTACTCTTTCAGTCCGCTTATTAGTCAACTTATACAATATGAATATTTGTGGATCTTTTGTACTTTACAGAAAAATACACCTAATAACAAACTTGAAAAAAATAATAATCTACTGTGGTAATGGTATATACCAATAGAGAAGGGTTAAAATGCCTTGTGTCTTTCATGTCTTATCGAGCCTCACATTCTTTATCTCTATTTTCAAAGTCCAAACTGATCCGAACGGCTCAACATGAACTCCATATTAAAATGTGCTTGGACCAAATTTTTTATATATTTTTGGAAAATTTTAACTATTTTTTTAGATAGGTACAAAATCACTGTTGCTAGACCATCCAGAAACAGTGATTTTGTACCTATATAAAAAATAGTAAAAAAATTCCGGAAAATATAAATTTGGCCTCTAAGCATATTTAAATATGGAGATCATGTTGAGTGGTTCGGATTGATTATTTGGACTTTGGAAACAGAGATAAAGGATGTGAGGTACGATGAGACATGAAAGACACGAGGCATTTGAACCTTTCTCCTAACGATATTGGCATGACAAGGGTTTGATGTGAATAATTTCTGTTCAAGGTATGAATATTGACATTTTACTTTGTGAATGTTATGTTTGCAGAATGAGGAGAACACGAGGAATCTTTCCTATTGGCTGTCAAACACGTCATGCCTACTCTTTCTTCTTCAAAAGAGCCTGAAAGCTGCTGGCTCCGCGGGGTTGCCACCACGCAAAAAACCCCCACCTACATCTTTATTTGGCAGGATGGCTCAGGTAGCTCATTTTTTGCTTAATTTTTTATCCTTCTAGTGAGAATATAACCCTCTTAGAAAAGAAAAGTGTCATTTCTATGCATTTTTCCATTTCTTTTTTACTAGTTCATGATCTATATCCTTCGAGGAAAATATTTGCACATATACATACTAGGGGCGTTCATTGGGTCCGGTTTAATCGGTTTTGGACCAAACCGAATTAGATCGGTTCAAACGGTTTGGTTTTTTTGGTTTAATGGTTCGGTTCGGTTTACTTTTTAAAACCGAATTATAACTTCGGTTCGGTTCGGTTTGAAATTTTCAAAACCGAAATAACCGAACCGACCAAACTTTTATATATTATGAAATTTGGTCCGGACCGCTCCGGTTTATTTCTTAATTAATTACTTTAAATACTTCGATTTCTTAATATCTCGATTTATTTCTTGATACTCCAATTTATTTCTTAATATACTTCGGTTGATTACAAAACAATTGCTTTAAATTAAAAAATGATATATTTCGGTTTGAACCGAACAAACCGAAACAAAACTTTGGTTCGGTTCGGTTCAGTTGCAATGCTAATTCGGTTCGGTTCTATTTTTGAAACCAAATTATAACTTTGGTTTGCCTAGTTCGGTTCGGTTTCAACCGAACCGAACCGATGAACACCCCTAATACATACAAGTAGTAAATAGTAACGTATTATTTTGTTTTGTTTGTTACATAGAGCTTTAGGTCACCTTCTCTATCAAACATCAACTTTGAAGGGACAGAGTTTGTGCGTGTAGTGGAGGCCAAATATCCTGCCTTGCTTTTCAAGCAGCAGCTAACAGCTTATGTCGAGAAAATATACGGGATTATTAGGGACAATATTAAAAAGGAGATTGCCCCCCTGATTTCATCATGCATTCAGGTCCATTATTATTTTATTTTATCTTGTTTTTTCTTTTAACTAGCCTGTGCTTACCACAGATCTCTTTTGAATTTTTTTGATAAAAGGCAGATTTTATCTATATTTGCACCTGTAATGTTTTACAGATTTTTAGATTCTTGGACACTGTAGTAAGAGTACATATAACTTTAAGTTGCATGTGAGAGTTCACATACATTGGAAATGAGTTGCATACTTTAAGTTGCATGTGAGAGTTCACATACATTGGAAATGAGTTGCATACAGAAAGAAATTGGATAGCACAATAAAATGTTTGAGGGCCAGACATGTCTTGCTTCCAAATGTATTGGTGTACTTCCAGGTTGATATATCATCTTAGATGTTATTTTATATGTAACTGATCAGATCCTTTTTTTATTGTGTGAAGGCCCCTAGAACAATGAAGGCGAGCATGATACGTATTTCAGGTCGGTCCGCAGGGAATCAACCTCATCAGAGCAACCACTGGCAGAGCATTCTTGACACCCTTGATAATACTTTAAAGATGCTCCAAGATAATCATGTATCTTTCCTATGTTTTTCTTTGTACTTGTATATACATGAATTCGTTGACCATATCATTTCTTTTTTTCCAATAGTTAACTGTTCACTCATATAACTATTATTCCTCTCCAGGTACCTCCTGTTCTATGTCAGAAGATCTTTACCCAAATTTTCTCCTACATTAATGTCCAGCTATTCAACAGGTAATAAATTTTGATAAATTTGATTTGAATTTGATTTTTTTGTTCTGTTTAACTTTACATGTGCATGTCTTCGAAGTTTCCAATTAAAAGAGAAAAAAACTCTGAACAACTCTACTCCTAGCTTTTTGTAACTGGCAACAATCGTCAATACAATATTGTTTCTCTATATGCAGCCTACTTCTTCGCCGTGAGTGCTGCTCCTTCAGCAATGGAGAATATGTCAAAGCTGGTCTTGCTGACCTGGAATTATGGTGTGCCAAGGCAAAATCAGAGGTAAATAGATAGCTAGTACACAGTATGGTTGATTTTTCATTAACAAACTAATCTATAAGAGGACTTTGCAAATCATTCGCAATTTGGGTGACATCCTGATCTCTTTTTGTAGTATGCCGGTACTTCATGGGATGAACTGAAGCATATAAGACAAGCTGTTGGCTTCTTGGTACGTACCTGTTTACGTGTTATCATTTCTATAGATAAAACTGAATTAATGATAATATAAGAATGAAAAGAAAAGAGAGCTGAATACCCTATGTTGACTTGTTTTTCAGGTAATTTTCCAGAAGTACAGGATCTCATATGATGAGATTGTCAATGATTTATGTCCGGTAAGCAAATAGTTCTGATACCATCATTTCTTCAACTCTTTTTTAGTGTTACTTCTGTTATTGATGCAAACTGTGATGGTTTTGTGGCTGCAGATATTGAGTGTGCAACAACTTTATAGAATCTGCACCCAATACTGGGACGACAAGTACAATACCCAAAGTGTCTCATCGAATGTAAGTTTTAAAAATCATATTTCATCTAAACATGAAACAAAGTGACAAGTAAAAAAAAAAAATATCAAAGGCATATAACTAAATTACTTCGTTGGTGTTTCCCTCCTCTCAGGTTCTGGCTAGTATGCGGATACTAATGACAGAGGACTCGAATAATGCTGACAGCACCGCTTTCTTGCTGGATGACAACTCAAGGTATTACTTATTAAATACGATATATACAGAAGCACCACTTTAACAAATCCTGTTTTCTCTATATTACCAAAAAAGATGTATACTTCACTAAAACTTAAGTTTCCTTGTATGATTATATGCCCCTAGTTAAGCAATTAGCATTTTGAAATTTTTTTATTTCTGTAACTTGACTCCTCAAACCACTGCTTAATTGTCATCCGGATGTTTGTTTGTTTTTTTCAATTGCTCTTGCAGCATCCCCTTCTCAGTAGACGATATATCAAACTCTCTACAGGAAAAGGATTTTGTGGATGTTAAGCCAGCAGAGGAGCTTCTCGAGATTCCCACCTTCCAGTTTTTACAGGATTAGGGCTCGAGAATCTGCACACTTTTTTCACACATTTCATTCTCATTGGTTTTACGACTTCATGTAAATCTTCTCTTTCTTTTGTTCTTTTTCCCTTTTTTTTGTTACATGTTCACTTGGTTCCTTGGTGCCGCCTATTTATTATCATTCCCTCCATCTTTTGCATGGTGTGTTATATTCTTTAAATTTGTTTTTTTTTGGGGGGGGTTCGTTTAGATATGTAAAATTTTATAGGTAGGTGATATAGGGGTTGGGATAAGTTATATCCTACTGGCTTGATTAGGCCGGTTGAGCATTCTTTGTAGGGAAGTTCTTTTGTTAGAGTTGAATTACCCAAGGGTGGTACTTTACATACAAATGCTGTATGCTTTGTAAAGCAAGAAATGATTGGATTTTGGTTTCATGAAGCAAGATGATAGTTATGTTTCATCCTTTGGGAACTCAATTTATTCTTTTTTCAACTTCTTTGTGGTAGTATGAACTTGATAGTAAGACCAGCATTCGATTACATAATTCTGTTTAAATATACATTTTATATCCACTGAATCAAATATGAAAGAAACAATTTATGCTTCTGTTTGCTTGTCCTGCAGCTCACAATACCAGTTTATGATGACATCCTACTTTCTAGTAAATACAAGTTTACTCAAAACTCACATGTAACAGTTGTACAAAAAGAATTTGATGAATTCTTTTCTTCATCGCTTTCTTCATTTCTATTGGATTAATATTAACATGATTTCATATCAAGAGAAGTATATAACACTCTTATTCTTCTAGTTATGTTGTGTTCACAATCAGTGTCTGCCATTGTTGAAGCACCTATTAGTGACACGATGACACTTTGCATCTCTGCGTTGATGATTAATTTCTCTTTAAAATAAATAGTGTACAAAATGTTCATTACATGTAATTCAGCAATAAACTTGCATATATGCACAATACAAAAATTTTAGCAGAAAGTTCTATTAACAAAGACTTTGATAGCTCAAACATTCACTGCCTAGCAGATCAGGGCATCAGGCTGCAAGGCCTCAAATTTGAGCTTGCACAAGAAAACCTACAGAATTTAGGTGAAAAAAATTATTAGGCTCTATATTATATCACCACAATCGCCAATGTAATGGGATCTCTCCCTTTTTTTGATACTTAATTGAAGTCTTCTTCAACCAATTTAAGTGAGAAAATCGCAGTTGTATCCTTTATATACTCAGATAGACCCAATCTCACCATTGATCCTGACCAAATCAAAACAATTAAATTGAAATATGACAGTAACAACACAGAAGACATCTTATTTTAAGGTCATCAACTAAGATTAATAAAAAAAGAAGTATGAGTGAGGCTATCGTAATATGCATATTACGGATCGACTCGTACTATGGATCCATATCTCTGTTTCAAAGTTCAAACAACTAACCTGAAAAGTTAAAAATAATATCCATATGAAAATATACTTGGTGAATATCCATATCTCTTTAAAAATAATATCACATCGCATTTTTCCTTTCCAAATTGAATATCCATTTTTTCCGCGATCTCTAAAAATGTTTAAGATAAATACTTAATTGTCCAAAAATAAGTACTCCAATATAAAGAATAAATACTTCAAACTTTTAAGAATAAATTTAAATTGCTGCAATGTCCAATGGAGAATTACTTCAATATTAAAGTATAAATGCTTCAATGTTTAAAGATAAATAATTCAAGTTTTAAGAATTAATATTTATTATGTCTAAGCTAAATACTTAATTGACGAAGGTAAATACTCCAATCCAATGGATAAATAATGTAATGTATAATGATAAATACTTCAATATCAAAGAATAAATATTCCAATTTATAAGGATAAATTTGTTACTATGCCTAATATAAATACTTAATTGTCTAAGGATTAATACTATATAGATCATGGATAAATATTGGATTGATACTTGAACTGAAGGATAAATACTACATAGATTAGGTTGGCCCAGAAAGTTTGACCCCAATTAGTGGTCCCCATAGTGCAGGGACGAAATGGAGAAATTAAGAAATTAGTGCGGAGATACAATTTGAACATTTTTTATATAAGTAAATACAGTTCTCTTCATAGAGATTAATACTTGTGTTATTCAAGATAAATACATCAATGCTACATGTTAAATACTATTGTTATGTTAATGTTTTAGTGGTCGCCCATACTAAGTTTTGGACCTAGTACGGAGACACAACTTTTTATCGCTGTTGGAGGCAAAGATTATTACTCATGTTCATAGAGATTAATACTTACTTGAAGCATGATAAATATAGTAATAAGTCATGTTAAATAATGTTCAAATGGTTGGAACCTCATAATTTTTTAATTTTAGTGCGGGGATGATGCTGTAGAGATAATTATCAGGGTCTTAAAAGAAGATAGAAATAAGAATGCTAAATTGTTATGGTGATATTGAATATTATGGTGTTTTTGTAGAGATATTGGCTATTTCAAAAGTTTGTATGGGTACACTGTTAATTTTCCCTTTTTTTTACTTCTGTTTGTCTGTCCTAGCTCACAATACCAGTTGCTACAATGATATGCTTCCTACTGTTTCGTAAATATAAGAATTTTACTCCAAACTCAAATGTAACAGTTGTGTAAGATTCATTACTTTCTTCATCACTATTGGATCCATATTATCATAAATGCATGTCGAGAGAAATGTATATAGAACTATTATGTCTCAAGCCAAAATGAAAAAAGAAATACAACTGGTGCATAGCCTCGAGTCAAAATAGCAATGTTATAAATAACGGTATGCACTCGTTGGACGGACAAAGTACCACCAAATAATTAATCGGAGATAATCGGAAATAATTAGCCATAATCAGTAACAATTGACTGATTAGTCGGAAAAATCCATACAGTTAGATCGTCACCAATGATTAATCGGCCGATTAATTGATCTTAATGGCTGTTTTTTACAGCACTGCAAAATAGTTCAAAATAGTTCAATAGAGACAATAAATATATATATATATCGCTAGTGCACTGTCTCAAGCCAATATAGTTTAATAGAGATCATGCAAGAAGGGCAGGTTCATGATCAGTATAGTCTCCACTTATGTTCCAGAACATCACAGACCCAAAAAGGTCTAAAGATGTAATCCCTGGTATACCTGCGAGTATATCAATCAATATTTTAAATATTTAAGTATTTGAATAAAATTACTTTCAAATACATCGCAGTTTCACAAAAAAAAAAAAAAAAAAACTGTCCAGCTCCAAAGGTATGTACACTTTCGGTAGCTGTCGATATTGAGTACGCAATTGCTTTAGATTCAGCAAGTACTCAGACATCTTGTACTCGGCAGAGGAAGAAGAATTCCTCCACTTCCTGATTGGATAGCCCGGTGTGATACCCAGACACCCCTCCAAGAGATTTCCTCGTTCACTGTCTGATACACCCATGATGGGTGCCCAGTGTATCAGTAATCTCCACAGGCAACGTGACAGTCATCTCTCCCACAGGCAGGTGAAAGGTGTGCATCTCTGGACACCACCACTCGACTAGACCAGTAATCAGAGCTGCATCGATGTCGATACCAGCCATCCGGGATATCTAATACAATCCCATATTGCATAGCACAGACTTGTAAGCCACTTGGTAGGGGATATGCAGTCGATGGTGCCCCACGTTAAGCTCCTCTGGGGAATGAATTGATATATCAAATGTATTAGATTATTGATGTACACACCCCAAAGTCTTATAGAAAAATATTTATTTAGTTAACTTACCTCCCCCGAAGCAGAAATCACCCTGTGCTGCTCGTGGGCTATTGACGGGAGATCACTAAATCTCACCAATTGATCATTCGTCAGTGGTGCCTCTAAAGTGCTCTTCAACTGTGTGACCTCAGCACGAGTCGCATCTCATACTATTTTAAAATATGACAAGGTTAACACATAAAAATTCAAAGGTAGCAAGTATAATGCATCTACCAGATATGCATGCCTTGTTTTTTTTTTTTTTTTTTTTTAATGGTAAAATCTATTTCAAAATTATGGTTTTGACGTAATGTTGTTGTTATTATTGACAGAATATTTGGTAAGTATTAACATAAAATTGTTTTTATATTATGAGTCGCTAATGAGTCACAGAAACAAATATTGCAAACAGCATAAAGCAAATAACAAATCAATGATGTAAAAAAAAGCGATAAAAGCTAATAACAAGAAAAAGAATAATAATTGTGCCTACAAGCTAACAATCCATAAAAAATATGAAACCCAAAAAAGATAGAACTATCTAACCCGAGGTGTACTTGTTGGGAGGATATCAGGCCCTCTGTCGCGGCAGAGCCACCTCTGGTGACACCTCCTTGTGTGGCACCTGAACCGGTTTGAAAAACTGCTCAGCTACCTGTGACGGATCAAATGGTGCGGTGTGATGAACCTGCTGGGATGTCTGTGACTCGGGCCAATCATCGATGATGCATGGGGAAGTATATGGTGGAGCTTCCTACAATAACCTAAATGTTACTTGCTAAAAATATACTGTACAGTTCGAACCCGGTATAGAATTTACAAAATTTTCAAAATTTATAAATTAGACATACCTGTCCTAAGCCTACGTAAGCATCAAAAGCGCTAATTGCCGCTTCAAAGGCTGCTGACGAATATGCTGCGTCATCCACCTCAGGCTGCGCCGGCAATGGAGTGGAAGCAATGGGTGCGCTATCACCAGACGAGATATCTGACAAATTCTCTGGGAGGCCAGCCTGATGTAACATGTTGTGGAGCTGTGTCTCATACCCAGCATCAACCAAAATCGGAGCAGTCCTGCAAAGCATGATCTTGCCAAATTTCTTCCACCCTCTTGTGAGCACTAATTTGATAGAGAATGCAACATTTTTTATGCTCCTTAGTGTCTACAAAACATTAAAGATGTATTACAATACATAAAGCTTGTAGTACTACTGCTTGCTAATTATGAAAAATAATGAGTAGATTTGACTTACAATGCGTGCAAGTGGCGGCCCGCTAGGAATGTAGCCATGTGTACCATACTCGTCCTGTGCTACAGGTATCGAATCAGCAAGGCCATCACCTATCGCCCCGTGTAGAAAGACGGTGAATGCACAATTGTCCTGGAACCACATCCTATAATACCTGTAAAATTCATGTCAGATATGGTATGTATCCAAAAAGAATATACATATTTATATGTGTAATTTAGATGTAATACCTTGTAGATCGGGGATCGTACGGTCCAGTAGCTGTTATCATCCAACGTTGAGGCTCCATCGCGTAAGCAATGTACGTGCTGTGGACTATACTCCAATCCTTTCCACGCGTAGCACCATGACGTGTGTGTAGCTGACTCCACTCATCCTGGCTGATCGGATCCATCGGGGGTGGAAACTGCTGGTATAGCCCGAACTGTCTCATGACTCGATCCGGATAGTAATGCTCCACTACCGAGAAATGGATCAGAGGTACCCGGGCCATCCAGTGCTCTCGTTCAGTGCGACAAATGGATGGTAACTGTTGGAATGTTGCCTCATATGGTTGCCAATCCACAAGGTCATCAGTCAAACACTCGATCTGACTTCGGAAGAAGGTCACACCCATAGTAGCCCCATGCGGGGTGCTAACATATGTGTGCTTGGAGCACCACATGGCTCCAAAAGCGGGGCACGACTCAAAGTCCGGGACTCCCCAGGCTGGTGTCCACCCACTTAACCGTGGTCTCGGGCGGGCAATTGACAATCTCGACCAAGACCAATGCTGGAGCAAAGCGCATGGTCCGATGAATGTCCTGTATTTGGATTGTGCCGCCATGCACAATCCCCGATAAAGTGAGGCCAGGACCGCTGCACCCCAATTCACCCGTCTCGGGTGCTCCAAATCCCGCAGTAAATGCAAGTATACAAGCGGAATTGTATCACCCGAAGAATCTGGGAACATCCAACAAGCTAACATATCCAGAATGTACGCTCGTGTATACCGGTCAATCTCCTCATCGGTGGCTGCCTCACCCAACCCCGCGAATCGCCGTCGTAACTGGGGTAGGCTGATAGCATACTGCGAAACTCGGTAGGCGTCACCGAACTTCCTCTTCTTCTGGACCCCATCATCCGGGGTCAATCCCAACAACTCCATAATCAGGCTGCCGTACTCGCCGTACTCTACCCCCGTAAGAGGCTCTCCTGTAATCGGCAATCCCCACAAACAGCTGACGTCTTGTAGGGTCACTGTCATCTCGCCCACCGGCAAGTGGAATGTGTGTGTCTCGGGCCGCCAACGTTCTATCAGACCCGAAATCAGGCCAGCATCAATAATGATGTTCGTCATTTGAGACAACTGGTACAACCCAAGCCTCCTCAATGCAGGACCAATCCTCTGGTCGTAGGGCACATGCTTCCAGTTGTGACGAACTGTCGTCCCCTCTGTAGACTGCATAAATTTTAAAAAAAATTAGGTTAAATTAATTATATTTTCTATATATGAAATAATTTACTGAATTGTCAAATTTAATCTTACAAATTTCGACGCAGCATCTATCTTGTGCTGAACAAGAGGCATCCATAGAATGTCACTAATAGTCCGGTCGTCATCATGCTGGTGAAGAAGACCTGATACATCATCATCATACGTGTTGATAACCTCATCCGGTGTAAGTGTAGGCTGTGAAGAACTACCTGCCATCCTGAAGAAATAACCGAAAACAATATCTAATTCTGCTTGAATATTAATTATTGCTAAATTTATAATGTTGGTATTATTTTGATAGAATTTCAGTACAATTTTTGATACAATTTTAGTAGTATTTTTGTTAGAACATTGTTACATTTTGTCCTAATTTAGTACAATTTGGATATAATTTAGGTTCTATTTTGGTAGAATTTGTCATAATTTTGGTACAGTTTTGGTAACAACATTATGATACAATTATGATCCATTTTTTGGTAGCATTTTGATACAATTTGGTATAATTTGGATATAAAATTGGTCTACCATTGTGGCGTACAATTTTGATTCAATTTTACAATAAGTTATAGACATATTTTGGTCAACCACTGACTATTGGTATCTAATAGGTCTACATTTTGATACTCAATTTTTCTACAATTAAATAATTTAAATTTAACCCAAAGTAAAAGGTACTAATTTGACATGTGTCAAGCAATCCATAGAAAAATCCAAAATAGATTGGTATAGTAAGTGTAAAAAATGTATAGTGGGGTCGTTTTACTCTCTCCTCCACCTCTTTTATAATAAAAGAGGTACACATACTAGATTTGTGCACCTCTGTGCCTCCCATTTGAGGTGCGTACATCTAGTCCGCGTACCTGCTATGTTTCAAGTTTTTTTTAAAAAGCTGGCTACATTTCAATTTTGATTAATTTTTTAAATGCAAAGAAAAAAATATACGGCCAGGTTGGTACCTCTTTTGATGTATTTTACGGGATAGGGCTTTGCTGTGCAGCCTCTTGTTTTTTACAATGGTCTGGCCTGACCTCCTTGGGCCCTGGATAGGAGGGAAATAAACAAACGTTGTTGTCACTATTATTATACAAGAAAAAATCAATTGTATACTTTTCAACTGAAACTAATGCTTCAACTAAACTCTAGAAACAATTAACTAAAAAGGTAAAAATCTTTCAAGATAACTACATGTACAGTTGACAACAACTAAAGGATATTAATAAATAGCTAAAATTAAATGCCATAATTAACAACAATATTTCTCCATACTACAATTAAAACTTGCAGAAAATTAACACAACTCAAAACCACTTCATACGATACCAGTAAAACAAGAGGCATGGGGGATAACTACCTGAATATGATGAAAATCACCTTGTGTTGATGCTGCCGCTGTGTCACCAGCCCCTACCAAATAAGGAAAATTGGTTAAGAGAGGCAAAGAGAGAGAAAGGCTAGAGTGGTGGTTCAGGGAGGAGATCAGAGGAAGAAGAGGGTCTTGTGGGGTCAGGGTTTACGAAACATGTCGGAACTTGAGTGAAGATAGAGGAGGAGATGTCAGGAGCGAAAAATAGTAGGTGGCAGCCATCATCTCATTAAAAAGGTGAGACTCTGACATCGTTAGTTGTTGCGTTGAATAAGTTCATTGCTGGAAAAGCTTAAAATGATAAAGCACACTTCATGGATTTGCTTTTGTTCATTGAAACGAGAATCATTATTCATATGCCAAATATTTAGTCATTGTCAATTCCTCATCATAACTTCAAATTGATATTTCCACTTTCATTTATCTCTATTTTCAAGTTTAATTAAGTTAATTTCATCTAAATAATTGATCAGCCTTTTATAGATACCAAAGTTACCAATCACTGTGGGTTATACCAAAGTCTTCTGTGGCTTTAATGATAAATGAAAGTGGAAATATCAACTTTGAAGTTTTGATGAGGAAATTGATGCAGGGTTATACCAAAGTCTTTTGTGGCTTTGATTTTCTCTGCATGTCTTTTCTCTCTCTCTCTCTCTCCCTGAACTCTCTCTTCCGTGCAACTCTACCAACAAATCACTGTGGTCTTGCCAAAGAATAGACTAAGTATTGCTAGGTTATTTGACACCATCAATGAAAGCCAGAACATAAAGAGTTTGCATCATATTACCTTACAGATGATCAATGTTCATAGCCACTTGTAACAAGCAACTTTGGTAATCATATTACAATATGCCTGAATGATAAACTTTCACAAATGTGTTATCATTATCTCTCAATGTACTGAAGAACTGCATTTATCCCTCTTCACCAAGTCAGTTCTCCCTTGCTCCAAATAACTATTACTAAAACTTTACAATTGTATAGTTTTGCTGAAAACATGATTAAGATGGTATTGATAGAATTTTCATCATGAATCAGTTGACACCCAAAGAATTCATCAGAAAACCCACCCAGTATGCATAAGTATCGTCAAAGCAATAATAGGAACATGTACATGAAGGCAGGCTTATAATTAAATTTGAGATTTTGTAAAAATCACCAAAGGTTCCAATTTCGCGGTAAGAGGCAGAGGGAAGAAGAAATGATGAGAAAAGGCCCAGAAAAGCGTTGAGTGATGATTCAACAAGGGAGGAGAATCTAGCGGCCCACTAACAATCATAGTTCTATTAATGATTTACATGAGATTAATTTGACTTACTTGAAATTTTTTTTGAGACAAGACTTACTTGAAAATTTTAGAAATACTAAGCAAACATGAGTTTTCATAGTGAAATATCAAATATGAAGTTCCCAGGAGAATATCTAACAACAGAAGTGTGGTAGGTGCATGATCCATTTATCTAAAAAGATATGTTTACTAAACCATCTGCATAAAAAGAAAATAATTAAATTTAAATTAGAGTGGAACCCACCTGAAGGAGTATCCCGAGTTATCGTTCCTCTTTGACCATGAGATGGGACTTGTGTCTCCAAATTCCTTGGAACGCTTCCCTGTGGGGCTATCTCTGCTGGTGATCTGTCTGATACCTCATCTTCCCTGTAATTCAGATCCATTTGTTGGGCCTCCATTTGTCCCACTCCATGAGTATCTGTCTCAGCTGTTCCACTCACAAGTGGGACAGTCTCGACCTCAATTTTACATGCCTTGATCGATTGGCCGGGCTTCTGGTTCATGTTTTGAGGCTTCTTATGCGGTGGCTTATCTGTAATTTGGAATCCGGGTGGGCCCATCTCCATCGACTCAGAGACGAGTGGTAATGGAGGTGGAGACGGTGGTAGGTCAAGGTTTCCACATACAGATTCTGGTACCAGAAAATGAACCGCCAGCTGTGGTGAAGGAGGCGCGGCCAGAGACTCAGAGAGGGTTTCGGAAGCTTCAATTTTCACCGGAGACGAGTGTGCTTCGTTGTCATTTTCCATTAGGCTTGATTCGAGCGCGGTTGTCTGGGACTTTGAATCTAACTGACTGAAGAATGGAGGTTAAATTTTGAAAAAGAAATTGTGCAATGCGATTGATTTGGGAATTGGGAGCGAAGCTTGCGCCAAAAAACAAGAGGTTTTAGGAAGAAAGGGTTTTTGGGAAGAGAGAATAATGGGTCGGGTTAAAGAGACTAGACTCGCAAACCGTGATGAAATGGACCAAAAAAAATCGCAAGAGAAGCTCTTCCCTGATTTTTATTAAAGAATAATGGATCGGATAAAAAGAATGCAAACGCGACCCGATTCGGAATGGACAAACAGAAAAGAAAAATAAAATAAAACCGCTAGCCAGGGGAAACTCTTTAGTCTTGGGCAGTTGGGTCTCTTAATCAGGGGAGAAGGGGCTTTCCGATGCCCATTGGATCAGAGTCCGTTTGATGGGTGGTTTCTACTGTCCGATTCACTTCAAAATTGGTGTGCATGGATATTAAGCAAACAGCACGGATATTAAAGTAATGTGCACCGATCTTGAATTAGATCGGACGGTAGAAACCACCCATCGAATAGACTCTGATCCGATGGGCACCGGACACCCCTCTCTCCCGTTAATCAGACCTTCTAAATATAAGTACCTACACGAGAATACGAGATATACAATCAGATAATTTTGTTATTTTTAATTTCAAAGATATAAATTTTTAATATTTTATAAT
The DNA here is from genome assembly GCA_024447775.1 of Carex cristatella. Taxonomy (NCBI): domain Eukaryota; kingdom Viridiplantae; phylum Streptophyta; class Magnoliopsida; order Poales; family Cyperaceae; genus Carex; species Carex cristatella. Next base: position 702,422 of record JAJHPF010000007.1, read on the forward strand.
TATAATTGAAACCATTAAAAAATGGATTTTTCATCTTTAAATAAAAACTCAGGAATTTATGTAACTAAATTTTCTATTTTGAGACATGGAGTAAAGAACTTCATAAAGCTCGAAATGGTTTTCTAATTTGAAGTACAAAACTTTTACTTCTAATTTCAAGTTTCCCACAATAGGAAATTAATGGCTGCCATATTTTGAATTTTAAAAAAAATGTCTCACAATTTCAATTTTACAATCAAGTACGTTGATTGTTTTTATTTTTATTTTTTTATTTTGTAAGTTCTTACTTTATATGGCTTTCATTCTTTCAGTTCAAAATGAGATTTATTAGCATTCAGAATTTTATCGACAAATTAGCAATGATAAAAGCAGTGAATATAATGTAATGATAATTCTGTATCGGATAATTTTACATACAAATGCTGTATGCTTTTTAAAGCAAGAATAGATTGTATTTTGTTTCCATGAAACGAGATGATAGATATGTTTCATCCTTTGGGAACTCAATATATTCCTTTTTCAACTTTTTTGTGGTCGTATGAACTCGATAGTAAGACCATACATAATTTTGTTTAAACATACATTTTACATCGACAGAATCAAATATGAAAGAAACAATTTATAATTCTGTTTGTTTGTCCTGTAGATCACAATACCATTTTCTATGATGACATACTTCCTACTGTTTCATCGCTTAAACCTTCACTACCTAGCAGATCAGGCTGCAAGGCCTCAAAATTGAACTTATGGCTGCCACCAGTACACATAATTTACAGAGACATACAGAGTTTAAAATAAATAAATAATTAGGCTCTATATTCATCACCACAATCGCCAATTATGGTCATGAGATCTCTCCCTTTCTTTGAGACTTCATTAATGCAATTGAAGTCTTCTTCGTCCAATTTCAGTGAGAAAATTGCAGTTGTATCCTTTATATGCTCAGATAGACCCAATCTCACACCCACCATTGATCCTGCCACACTTGGCTATTGGTGCAACCCAGCCAATCAACCAAATTTAAACAATTAAATAGAAATATGACAGTAGCAACACACAAGACATTTTATTTTAAAGCCATCAACTAAGGTTAATAGATAGTCTAACTCAAAGGTAGAGTGAGGCCATGGTAATATGCATATTACAGATCAATCGTACTATGGATCTATATCTCTACTTCTAAAGTTCAAACAACTGATTGAACTGTTAAAAATAATCACTGTATGAAAATATACTTGGAGACCAAAAAAAATCTGAACCATAAAAAAGTAGTGATTTTCTAACTATTTAAAAATTAGTAAAAAAATTCTAGAAAATATAAAATTTTATCTACATTTCACATGTAGATCATGTTTTAACGGTCGGATCGACTGTTTGATCTTTGAAAATAGAGATGTGAATCCATAGCAAAGGCCAATCCGTAATATGCATATTACTGTAGTTTCACTCAAACAAGCATCTCATATATAAGTATAATATCTGATTCTGAATGGAGGTAAGGGCTTTTTTTTGACAGATTAGGGGAGGCAAGTCAAGCGAAAAGTGTCAAATTAACTGTAGGATGTCAAGTATTAATATAAATAGATGAAAGTACCTGATCAAGAACATATCTGACAGCTACAGTAGGAATTGAGACCATATGCTTAGCTGCTACCTTCTTTAGCGCTTGAAGCAATGTTTGGAACAAGCCCCATCCTCCCCATGCATCTACCATCTTGATTTCCATTCATATAAAATATAAAATTTCATTTAAATGACACAGACAAGGCTAAAAGTCTAAAACCAGTTCCTAAAGGATGTTAATACCACTAAGGCAGTGTGTCATTGGCAATCTCTAAATTGTTTTCTTTAAAATTTAATTTAGTAATTTAGACGTGATGTCTCATATGAAAACTAACAAGCAGGAAGGAGCACACCTACCCGTTTATACTTTTGTAATGAGGGTGTATTGAGAGGGGGGCCCGCAAAAGGAATGTTAATGTTTGTATCTAGGAATTTCTCCGACAGCAAGCCACCCATCACCGTCCCGTACCTGCCTTTCATCATTTCATGTCATCATTACATCTCAAAATTCATAAAAAATTCTGTGCATGATAGAGAGAGAGTACGTTATAAGTTGAACACCAGTAAGCTGACAAAGCTCGGCCATTCTTTGCTGGGGCCGCATGTCCACAATTGAATGTTGAACCTGCCCAATGCAATTTTTTAGATAATTTAGATGCGTTCAAGGCTCCAAACGAACGAATGAACAAAGAATCAGCATATAAAAAGGGATAAAAAAGGGAAGCAAAATCACTGATAAGAAAAAAACTAATCAAAGAAACTGAAAAAAAGCAGATAGTTCACGTATTAGGTCAGAGAGAGTATCCAGCTTGTACCAGTAGGATAACACCTAAAGCTATGTTTGGGTGGAGTAGAGGTGGAGTAAACCCCTTACTCCACACTTAATTCGCCAAACAAGGAGTAACAATAGGAGTAAGGGGTGAGTTAGTCTGGAGTAAGTTACTCCACCTCTCCAAGCAGATTAACTTACTTCACACTTACTCAGCCTATACAGCCCACTATCATAGGCTGAGGTTCATTTTTCAATATCTTATGCGGATTAATTTAAGTCATGACTTAAACCACCAAACAAGGTATAAATTATGAGTAAGATGGAGTAAGCAATTTAATCATCATTAACTCCACAACCAAACATGACCTAAGGCTTGTAACTGGTTCAAAACCAGAATGTACCAGGTATAAAACTACCATGCAAAATAGGTTGATAAATAATACCTGATTACTAACAACTGGGATGCCATTTTCCAGAATAATGTGCAGTCTTTCAGCATCAAAATTGGTCAAAGCCACAGTCTTTATTTTTCCTGTAATGCTTTTTACATATGAGATAATCAGACGAGACTATGTAATGATCTCAGAACTGTTACAGAATAAAATTATTTATTTGAAAGGAAACAAAATACAACTCTTACCTTGTTCTTTAAGATCAGTGATGTGCTTCAGTGCATCTAGATATCCAGGATTTGAGTAATCCCACCTATTCCAATAGATCACAGTAAATACAAAAAATATAGAAAACCTGTGAGACAAGTGAATTGACAAGTACATAATTTTACAGAGATATTAGCATAAATCAAAATAGCAACATGTCTAGTAAAAAATAAAAAATAAAAAAAGAATACCAGTGAAATTGCAACATGTCCAAGCAAGCAACATCCATCCTTCGACGTGACCTGTTTATGTTATCCTTGACATATTCGGCCGTCATCTTCACTGGCGGCGGGACCCACTTTGTCAGGCCCCTGACTTGCTGGAGCAACTCAGGAGGCCGCTCTCTGCGTACTTTGTTTATGAAAATCCCATACAGATCCTCTGCCGGTCCATCTGTTTATTTTTCCCCAATTTTGAAACAAATTACAAAAAGTTTCCTCACACATTTTGCAATAAATAATCAACAAATAAATTGGGAATCCCAAATGTTAGAGAGAGAGAGAGAGAGAAACACGGACAGTGGTCGGCCATGTCGAAAGTGGTGAGACCAGCATCGGCGTAGTAAAGCATGGCATCAACCGCGTTATCTCTGTCAATGGGGCCCCACCCGCCACTGGTCTGCCACATGCCATTCAACACGCGGCATATATCCAGAGAATCCTCCCCGTTTTTCACCACCGTCACTAAACTTCTCGTCTCTTCCTCTGCGCCTATTGTGCACCTGGTGCTCCCGATTAATCGCCTCCGTGCTGGAATCCTACGCCTAGACACGCCATTTCCGATTCGCGATCTGGACCGCTGGTTCGAACCCACCGGTGACTGGATTTGGAGATGGACGGTTGTGCTTGTGCAGCCAAACATGGTCGATTGCCAAGGCTCAGTTCAGTGTTTTTTTTACTTCTCAGTTCAAGGCCGAGTCGAGTCGAGGGAGAGCGAGTCCCAGAATCGATTTAAATTGAATGTAAAGACTTCTATTGTTCGTAAACAAATAGTATTTGATTTTTGTGTATTATATATGCTTTCGTGTTTGTGGCCGGGGTTGTGTAACGTACAGGATAAGATTTTTAACACGAAGAGTAGAAATAGCTGTTCTTGAGCTTACTGACTACCGAGTACCGAGTCGTTATCATTTAATTCTAAAAAATATAATAGATTTGGAGGGATGAATTAAAATATTAAAATTAATTTACTGAGTAATGCATTTACATCATAAATTTATAAATTTATTTATTATGTAGCCTAAATGTCTGATACTCAACAAATTATAAAAAAAAAATTAAATTAACTTATAAATTTTATTTTTTAACCACTTTGATTTTATACTAAATTAATAAATTGTGTATGTTAAATAACTTGTTTAATAGATTAGTTTTAACGATTTAAATTTGTTATTTTAAATTAATTTAATAAACTTTGACATTAAACTCGTCAAAAGTGAGCTCAAGAACATTTTACTTCTACTCGACATATCAATTATGGTAACATTTACAAAAATACCACTCTTTTTTTCTCACTTCAGCCCTCTGTCCCTCTCTGGCTTTAGGTATTCAGCTTACTAGTGTAGTAGTGTGCTGCTTGAGTTGAATTATTTAGCGGTGATGGAAAATTGATGCTATCTCAATGAGTTAATCTGAAGGCAACTGCTCCAACATGTCTCCAAGAAGGCAACAAAGGCTATTTGCTCGGCAATTCTCCATTGAAATAAATTAACGGCTTGAATTTGCATGAATAATAATTCATAAATCAAGATCTAGAAAACAGGTTGGTAACAATGCGGTTTTACTGGAAGCAAAATATTACAACACCTTCAAACTGCAGATTACACAATTGAAAACCATGAGAAAGACCTGTGTTTTCAATTCTAGAACTACAAACGCTATATCAGAGAATGGTTTAGATTAATTATTGTTTCAAACATCAAATTTGCACAATTTATTTATTAAAAACTCTAAAGCAAAATTAAAAAAGTCAAAGCTCCACAACAACAAAAATAGCATTGCTCACCAGACTAACCAGTGCATACAATGCTAAGGGGAAAAAAGAAAAAAAATATAAAAAGGTTCAATCATGTAAAACACATTATATGTCTAATAAAATTCAAATCTTGCATGCAAATTGAAGCCCCTCCTTTGTAAGCACATTCACATCTGACACTACCGGCTGGACCCGCGCAACCTTTGCTATAGCCTTATTTTCATCAGCTGAACCGCCTTCAAGGAATGCGCCATAAATTTTTCCATCCTTGATCCAGTACGAACCAAACTTGGGTTTAGCCGAAGCGGGGTCGCTGTCTCCAAATAGAACCGTCTCTTCTCCGACATTGTCCCCATAAAATTGCCATGACAGATTAAACGAGCGTGAATAGAAGTATGGAAGGTAGTCATATTCATCGATAGACTTTGCCTCCTCACTTGCCTTGATTGCCTGAAATTATTAAATAGAAGAAAAAAGGCAACAAAAAGAATAAAAATGTCAGTTAGTTATAGAAAAATAAAATATTGATTGGATTTCTTTTACACTGAATTATCTCGTCATAAATGCTTGGTTAACATGAAAATTAATCTTGGGCACTTTGCCTACTAATTTATAAAAATAATGTTTTTTACCAATATTATTACACATTCATTATTACCAGCATTTCAGGTTTCCACTAAAAGCTCCAATAAAACGAATGCGGCACACTTCCTTTTGATCAGTAAAATGCAAAAAAAGGAAATGAAAAAAGAAATGAAAAGAAGAAATGAAAAGAAGAAATGGCAAGAAAGCAACCTTCACGGCCTGCTCAGCAGATTTCCTGGCATGGTCGACATGCTCAACTCTACGCAGGTCACCATACAACTTCATAGGAAATGTCGCCACATCACCGACTGCGTACACTCCTGGGATGCTTGTCTGGAAGAACGAATCAGTCTGCAACACCAAAATTGAATCCCCGAGGTGCCTTCTTTATTAAACCAAAAATGTTAAAAAACCAACAAGAAAAAAGTTTGAAAGCAGTTATGTACCTTGATTCCACCTTTCTCTTCATCAACTTGACCTTTGAAGAGAGATGTTAGAGGTCTCCCACCAACACCCACAACAACTATATCGGCACCTAGCTCCCTGCCATCCTTCAGTCTAACTGCAGTCACCTGATCATGGAATTAAATCAGGCAATTTATGTTATTACTGTTAGATAAATGCTTCCAAATAATGGCATTGTAGAAGAACTACCAGTACTTACATCTCCATTGGTGTCAGAATCAAAACCGACAGCAACAGTGCCCTTGACTATTTTAACACCTTTATTGGCATAGTAACTCTCATAGAAAGCTGCAATTCCAGCAGTGAACAACCGAGGCACTATAATGGTACAAGCAGTGAACTCAAATTAATTATTCAAAAGAAAACTGTAACATCAATCAACATATGATTAAAGAGAGGAATAAGAAAAAAAAAACACATACTGCACCAAGGCTCAGGATAGACCATAGTTACATCCAAATTGTTGAGGCGCAATACTGCGCTTATTTCAAGGCCGATATAACCACCTCCTACAACAACGGCCTTTCCATCCTTCTTTGCCTGAATTGCGGCAACTATTTTGTCGGCATCATCAATCTCCCTTAGGTAGAGGATATTGTTTGCATCAGCTCCTTGTACGCCAAAATCAGTCAATTTTATTGTCTGTCATAACAGACAATAACATATTATTATGCAATTTCTTAGTCTAAATACCAGAATAAGAATCAAAGTAAATCACCCATGGAAATTTTAGGAACAATGTCATACCGATGAACCAGTGGCAATGATCAAGATGTTGTAGGTGAAGGTTGCACCAGCTGCGCTGGTAAGAGATTTTGAACTGAGATCAGCTTTTACAATCTCAGTGCTCAGTATCAGCTCAATTCCTGTGAAATACAAAAATGGAGAATCAGCACAATCAGAATGAGTAATGGTACCTAAAAAGAGAAGTACAAAATGTCAAAGACTAAGATACTACCTTTTTCGGCATACCACTCAGGCGACAAACGCTCACCGCCACTGCCAACACAGCAATGGAAGCCTGGAAGTCTTGCCGCACCTGATCAGATAACACAAAATTTTATTATTCACATAGGGAGATACTTATATACAAAGGGGATAAAAACAGGCATTTATCGTAAAGAGATGGCATAAAATTAAGAAAAATAGAACACTTACCCTGAGGGAAAAGATATGCCTTGCTAAGTGCAGGCCTTTCATAAGGAGCCACCTGAAAATTCAATTTTACCATAGATGATATACATTTAGTGAAAAAATATCTATTTTTTTTTTTTTTTTTGCATTTTCATACCGCTTCTTTAGAGATAATAGCAAGTTCTCCCGGGTTGATCCCTTGCTTGGAAAACTCCTGAGCTGCATAACCCTACAATTACATAAACACAGACAATAAAATCATCAAAAGAAATATCCAGATATAAAGGAAAAGGTGTCAGATTAGAAAAAAAAAGGGATAAAATATCTAATTTCAAATGTTTATTTCCGTCCTTACAAAACAATTGGATCAATTCAAGCTTCAAGTGAGAGAACCTTCTTTTAACAGATTGTAACAAAGAACCCCCTGATACAGTGACGATTTAGCTGGTAACAGACACAAGTTCTAAAATCGCTCAAGTTCAAAAACTTTTAACTTAGTTTCCGTTTTTCTAAATTGTTGCATCAACTTGATTAAATCAGTCTGAGAAACAAAAGAAAGTGATCAAGCGAATAAACAAGAGGCGATAAGAATAACTGACAGCAGCAACACCTCCTCCAAGGATCAAATACTTGAAATGCTTTTCCGCCATGGATCGATCTAAAGCACGAACAAATCTCAGGAAACGATCTTTCTTTTATTAGGCTGTGTAATGAGTGAGGTACAGAGAGAGAGAGAGAGAGAGAGAGAGATCAGATGGAAACAATGGACAAATGGATTGGGTAGCAGGTATATATGTATATTTTTATCAGAACAAATTTTACAAATAAGCCCCTAAAACTTTTATACAATTTTACGTGACATTATAAACGTCTCTCCTCCGTAGGCATAGATTCAGTGAACTAGTCAAACTCTCTTAATTATATAAAATTCAGAACCTGAGGGGCATGTATGGAAACATGTACTTTGGATTTTTTTTCCCTAATAAATAGGGGCAAAGGGCTAGATTATTGCCTAATTAGATGATTGACAAGTGGCTGAATTTAAGGCGTCAGTTTTTGATGATGATGGAGGGAGCCACGTTTGATGAATCGGATCTTCTCGAGTTCCCATTCAGTGGCGCCCTCCTGTTTCATAATTAAATGTGAACGCATGAGGATTCTCCATTTTCATAATTTCATTCTATTTCGTGAAATGTCAAAAAGATACAACGGTTCTTCTATGGCGCTTACCTGTTGAAATATCTGTAACCTGTATGCCAACTGCTTACAGTCTTACAGTTATAGGCTTATAGCATATGATCGAACTTCAGAAAAAAAAATTGTAAGATTTAAAAGCTTACGATTCGGTATAATACAAAAATAACTAAAAAAAATATTGTCTTTTATGATTAAATTATATATACAAAAATGATTGTTGAATGTGGGTGGATGAAAATTCTTTTTCAGTATTCACAGATGCACTACTCGCTAGTGACACAAAAGATCGTGGTTTCAAAGAGTATGACGTCTGTGCTTTGATGGACTGTATGCAGTAGGGAGTCCGGCTAGTATGACATCGGTGTCATGTGATACCAACTTTAAAATTAACTGGATATAGTTCAAACGACTAATCCGAACCATTCAAACCGATTTACATTATGAGTGATGCATTTACATGCAATTTTTTTATATTTTCAAATTATTTTAGTATCAAATCAAGCGGTCAAAAATGTTGAAAAATGAATGCATTAAAATTAACTTAGAAACTCACAAATTTGACCGCTTGACTTGATACTAAATAAATTTGAAAAAATATAAAATTTGCATGTAACGCACAACTAATGAAGTAGATCGGTTTGAACGGTTTGGAGTTGATGTTATATAGGCTGAAATGACACTGATGTTATACTAGCCGGACTCTGTAGTAGGGGGTGAAAAAAAAATCCGGAACGGGTTAAACCAATCCACCCGGCAACCAAAAAAAAAATCAGGACTTTCAAAGTATGTACATCATGTGCTTATCTTCTCATCAAGACTTTCAATTTCTTTGGTTTTTTTTTTGGATGTCGAACAGGTTGGTTTAACACGTCCTCGATTTTTTTTTTTACCGAACGAGATGGTTGAACCCATCTGTTGTTTTTTTTTTTGCTGCTTAGTTTGTTTAGATATTTAGATATGCGGATTAAGTGAGACGTGTTAAAATGACACGTCCCATGGGATAGGATAAATTGACCCGTTCTACTCAATTTTCGAATTTTCCACAAATCTTTCCTCTTTAATGATATTTTTTATTTAATTTTGATTAATAAAATAAATCGGGTAAAAACGAAGCGTATACGGAGCTATGGTAAAACTTTATTTATATTTTTTTTCAGATACATGTATTGAGCAAATATCAGACATATTAGACAGATATGGATACGGATCCGGATCAAATCGGATATTTATTAAAATAATATGAAAAACATTAAAAAAATATTAAAGTTCATACCATTTATCTAATTATAATGGTGAATAACATAAATTTTTAGTAATATATATTATAGTATATATCTACTATTCGAATACAAATAATTGAAACGTAAAATTATATCAGTATCATTATCCACACGGATCGAATATCCACATCTAAGTTTTTGAATACAGATTGGATATTATCCATACCGTTTTCAACCCTAGCTGTATGTTCTTTAATAAGCCTTTAAAACTGCAAAATTTGTTAACACAGCATCCTTTAAATTAACGGACTAGAAAAATCGCTAAAGAACTTCGCAATCTGAAAATCAAAATTCTAAGTTTTCTTTTTATATATATATATATTTGTATGGCCACCACAAGACGGTAATTCTTAAATTTAGACAGTCCCCAGCATACTCTTAGATTGTAGAGATGAGAGAGCTTTGATCTGATTCGAAACATCAGTTTAAAAACAGTTTATATTGAATAAATAAAAACATAATAAATGGGGAGGAGGGTGTCCGATGCCCATCGGACTAGAGTCTGTTCGATAGGTGTCCGATACCGTCCGATTCACTTCAAGATCTGTGCGCATTACTTTAATATCCGTGTTGTTTGCTTTAATATACGTGCGCACAGATCTTAAAGTAGATCGGACGGTATCGGACAACACTGTTCTGGTCCGATGAGCATTGGACACCCCCCTCTCTCTCATAAATGCTGGCACATGCTAGAGACCTCAACTGATGGCATGGCAACAGCGTGTATAATACAATTATACAAACCAGACATAAACATATGTAATTAGGAAATGTTCTGGAACATTCTCGAAAGCTAGTCCATAAATAGATTAATAATGCTATATGATCTGCTTCATTTTTCACTGGTTCAGATCAAACGAATTAAATCCATTATGATCAGTCAGCCACACTGCCACACGCTTCCTTTCAGATTGTCTCAGCTAGTGGAGGCAGTACTGGGTTAGGTTAGGTCAACAGGTCAGATCCGACCCGCATAAGTTGAACACTAACCTTTCATATTTGTTTAATCCTTACATTGACAAGCTACGGTTTCAGTAGTTTGTCATAGAAAATTATTGACCAGTGATATGATAATATGAAGAAATTTGTTTGAAGCACGCACCATCTTTCAAAGAGAGGAGGACGGGTTATTCACATTTCATTTGATGATCAGAGACGAATTGAAAGCCAAATAGTAGCGATGAAGATTATGTCTCCTACATTACCCATGATATGTGGAAGTATCAATGTATTTAATAAATAACGAGACCTAGAATTTCAATAGATTTGAAATAGAAATTAGAATATGTTGGTTTCAGCACAAGGGTTTAATCCAAAATTCTCCAGGCGTGAATAATAATATCTAGTGTTAAACTGGCCGGATTGAATTATGACAGATCAGCCTGAACCTGACCGGAACACTGGCAAGTCATAATAAGATGGATTGAATCAGATTGATCCATTGGGTCAAATTGGAGATTACCGGTACTACGACCCACTGCCACAATAAAAACCTCATTCTGCCCAAAACTTGGATATGTCACGATCGATGTCATATTTAGATTATAAAAATATATTGGAGTATTATTTAAAAACCAATAAATAACTACTATTTTTTAACGGAAACAACTAATAAATAACTTGAACTACGTATTATAACTGCAAGAAAGGTAGAATAATTCAATTACAACAGGCTAATTCCATGTTACTATCCAACTTAAAACAAATCAAACTTGTACGACAACACAGCCTAATTCAGGACCTCATGTCAGTATTGCATTTTCTCACTAATGGCCTTGTAAATAGCACAATCAAAATTACTCATCATCTTACTTAGCTACTAGTGTATTAGCCATATCACAGAGAGAGAAATTTAGGTCTTTGGTATGGTGACATTGAGAATCTTCACATCCTGGTGCGGTTTGTCGTTCCTATCTGTTTTCACTTTCTCGATTGCCTGTTCAATGAATTTCATTCATCCTCAGTTAATAACTCAATATCAATACACCATTTAAAAAACAAAGAAAGAATGTTGACAAAAGGTTGCCTTATTTAAGAGGGTACCTGAACTACGTCCATTCCTTTAACGACTCGACCAAAAACAGTGTGCTTGTTATCCAACCATGGGGTAGCGACTGTTGTTATGAAGAATTGGGACCCATTTGTATTGGGTCCTGCATTTGCCATCGACAATGTAAATGGTCTATCATGTCTCAAGCTGCAAAGCAGATTAAGTAATCAATAAAATAATTCCTCAACCTTGACACTGTAGTATTATTATACTATTAAGAGTGAGGCTATGCCGCTACGGTACTATGCATAGAGCAGATTAGTCTGTAATATATATCAATATCTTTGTTTTCAAGTTCCAAACAGTCGATTTTAACCGTTCAACATGATCTTTGTATGAAATTGTATTTGTAGATCAACTTTACACTTTTTACAATTTTTTTACAATTTTTTAGATAGGTAGAAAATCACTTGATCTAAAAATTCTAGACCATTCAAAAGTAGTAATTTTTTATCTATAAAAAAAAAGTTAAAAAGTTCTAAAAATGTATAAAAAAAAAGTTAAAAAGTTATAAAAATGTAAAATTAGTCTGCAAGTACATTTTCATATAAATATCATGTTGAATGGTTTAGATAACCTATTTGAACTTTGAAAATGAAGGCATTAGTCCATAGTATGGATCAATCCGCGCTATGCATAGTACCATAGCCTCACTCTACTATTCATTTATAATGTAGATGAATAAAACAGCTATATCAATCAATACCTCTTATGAAATTCATCTTCAAATTCCCTTCCCCAAATGGACTGGCCACCAGTGCCGTCCCCTAAAGGATCTCCAGTCTGAACCATGAAGCCTTTAATAACTCGGTGAAAAATGTGATTTTCGTAATACCCATTTTTACAGTGTGTCGTGAAGTTCTCCACAGTTTTGGGGCACTCTTCTGGGTATAGTTTCAGGTGTACATCTCCCATTGATGTGTGCATAATCTATACATTTATCAACATCAATTGTCCATTGCTCAAAACAAAGAAAGAAAAACAAATATAATATAATGAAAAAGGAAATGGAACATACGACGTTGTCAGGTAGAGAAGAGGTGATGGATTTGCCTAAATCAGACACAGCTAAAAGCTCTTCAGCTGGTGGCTTCTCATTAAATATATCTCTTCCCTTCGTTGCATCTTCCGGTTCCTCTGGTTCTCTTCGACTAAAAAGGCAATTGCTTTTAGACTATATATAATAGACCTCAGGAGGAAAAAAAAAACATATATGGAATCAATTTTCTGTACAATTCACATTAAACTTTTGACTGAAGGGCAAAAGTCAGAAAACTATTCTCATATATGTACCTTACAGCAAAATGTTTTGGGTTTATTTAAGGAGTGCTGAAAAATTAAAACAAAAGTCTAATCCACAAGGGAAACATTGATTAATAACCCAAAATTTTCATCTTGACTCAAAATAACAGAACTTGTAAAAAACTATCAAATATATATTTTTTTTATTTTAGCTTCATTTTGGAATTTTGAAAACAGTGGGGGTCAACATTCAACGGACTTGACCTTTTCAATTAATTGATAGAAAGGTCTCAAGTGTTATTTTCATAAGCCTAGAAAAAGATCTGTCTGAATAGCAGAGAAATAAGGAGTGTTACTTACAAATTTACCAAAATTAGCCTAAAATTTGCCAAAAGATAAAGATAAAGATACAGATAAGAAGGTAAGAGTGAGAAACCTGAAAAGGTAGATGCGGTGTTTCTTGAAAGCACAGCAGAGGAGAGTTGGGTCCGTCAAGGGCTCTTTCGACTCATTTGCATTTGCAGCTAATGTAGGTAATTTACGAACTTTCTTATTTGACTTGTCCCCTTGGTAAAGTGCTATCCTTAGGAATCGTTCATTGTTCTCTACTTTTCCCAGTATCCTTGCTACTTTATTTGTGTGTAAATTGACTACCTGCACGCATCCACAAAATGTAAAATAATGAATTTCAGATAGAGATTGCGAATTTATTTGCTTGCTTTAAAAAAAAAAAATCAGAACATGAGTATTTGAGTGAGGCTACGGTACTATGCATAGCACAGATTGGTGCGTACTATGGATACATATCTCCATTTTCAGAGTCTAAACAGTCGATCTGAACTGTTCAACATGATCTTCATATGAAAATGTACTTGCACATCAAATTTTATATTCTTTAGAATTTATTTACTATTTTTTTAGATAAATAGAAAAACACTTGATCTAAAGATTCTAGACCATTCAAAACTAGTGATTTTTAACCAATCTAAAAAAAAATATTAAAACAATTCTAAAAAAAATATAAATTAGTCTCCAAGTACATTGTCATATGGAGATCATATTGAACAGTTCAGATGGACTGTTTGAACTTAGAAAGTGAAGTATTGTTACATAGTACGGACCAATCTGTGCTTTGCATAGTACCATAGCCTCACTCTGAGTAATTTATACCTTGATGCCTAAGAGTGTGGCATAAATAAGAAAATTTGAGCTCTCATCAAAGATGGCATTGGGTTGAGGGACATTTTCAGTCTTTTCTAATTCCTTCTCGATTGCCATTCTTCTACCGAAATCAATTGCATCAAGCCGGTACAATGGCGCATCACTTCTTTGTACATCTTGTGCCACCTGCCATTCATGGGCACAATGTGTCAATTCGTGATTAAGATCATTTTATTTTAAATAGGATCATATAACTGTGAATTGAATTAAGTCATTAAGGTTTGCTAAACTACATGCAGCAAACACTTTTAATTACAGATCCATTATATTATTACATCTATACAGTCTAACATTAAGACGGGACCTATGTGAACTTAATATTCACAATTCACATCCGAAATATTAGTTATTTGCATAAATTGTTCACAATTCACTCTCTTGTGCCTTCTTCGGCTAGCAAAACCAAAAGGCACAAATGATGTTAAGGTTCCTGAATTGTTAATCATGAATCGTGAACCAAACCACTCACCAAGTCAATCGATCAAATTGTACGATCTTAAACACGAATCATAAGAACCACCTATCTTTAGTTCTTTACTGCATGCATGGGTGTTTTCTAATTGCAGAGAAAAGAGCCCGGGGGGGGTTGGGGTTGTGTGTGTGTGTATAAAACTAACCTCGAGAGACTCATCATATACACGCCTTAGCTTCCCAGTTTTAAACCAAAAAACACGAATCCTACGATCAGGAGATGTTACTGCAAACTGATTTCCATCATCACTCACCTACAACAGAAGAGCATTTTGGTACTTTTTTTAGAATGAGACTTTTGCAAGTCAAGAAAAGAACTTGTGTTATAAAAAAAACAATTTTTGATTTATCATTTCAGAATTTACATAGAGAAGAAACCAAAAAAATGAACAATCAACTAAAATGGCTCAAGAGGATTACCTCAATCGCAGAGACAGTTGTCTTGCATTTCACAATTTCAAATAGATTTGTATCTGATTTCAACTTGAACTTTACACTGCATAAATGAAATTCAAAATATAATTGCAAGATGTAATAGGTCTTAGTTTTACTGTCAATCTGTCACACTTATGAAAACCTTCCTTTCATGAGTCTTTCTTATAAGTACCAGTATGTTTATTTACAACAAAATACTGCAATGGCTAGCTTGAACCAGTACCAAAAAGTGACAATACTGGTATTACCAGTAGTGCTGACATAGGCAACATCTCTGTTGGTATTTCAGTATTACTCTGCTACAATCATTATAATTCATTTTTAGACCTCACCGAATTGGGGAAAGACTTTGAATCAAGCATATCATTTTTGTATATATTAAAAACAGATATTCATGAGATAAGAAAATAGTACGTACGCATCTTCGGGAAATTTGAGATCAGAAGGAGACCAATATTCCAAAAAGCCTTTAGCATCAGCAGATATCACCACATCATATGCTGCATTATATCTCATTGCTTTAACCGGTCCTATATGAATCTGCATTTAAACACACAAGTCAAGTATAGCATACCACCATCAAAAGATCTTAATATCACAACACTAGCCCTCAATTTTTATTTTAAAAAAGAGTAATAAGTGTGACCTCTTTAGACAAGATGGGTTCATTTGAACCAGAATAGGCATCGAAAATATGAACAGCAGTGGTATTTCGGTCACTGATGGCAAGTATTGGCTTGACATCACCTTGCCGGTAAACCCACTCAACCGACCCAGCAACAAAGGAGGTGCGTATCATCACCATCATGTCATAATTCACAACATCATATATCTTCACCGATCGGTCATTGGATATTGTACAGCACAGCAATCCATCTGCACTCACCGCCAGGCCTTCAATCGGGCCAAGGTGAGATCTGAAATGCTTTGCAAATTCAATTCCGGACGGTTTCTTCTTCCAAAACTTTAGATGACCTAATTCAATCATTATAGTGACCATAATTGTTAATATATATTACACCATACTTCTATTTTTAGTATTAACAATGTAAAATTATTATAAGGGGGAGAGAGAGAGAGAGAACCATCCATGCTGCCAGTTATGAAGAAATCAGCAGCGGAAACAGCGACATGGGTGACAACATCCCTGTGCATATAGCTCTTCTCGTACCTGTACTGGCAACACACAATTGGTAAATAATTTCATACAGCTGGAATTCGCAAACAATCCACACTTGCATTGGTAGCAAACAGAGGAAAAGATTAAGAAGAGAAAGTTTGAAATACATGTGAGCGGAAGGGAGAGCGTCGAGGAAGGCTTGTTCGAACTGGAGAGGTCGCTTTTTGCGCGACCGGGGAGCGACGGGGCCAGGGCCAATCATAACCTCGTCTTCTTCTCCAGTTGGTTCCACCGCGGATGGGCTCCCGTTCGGATCTCCCTCCATTGCTTTGGGTCGCCTGGTCTGGTTAGCTGGTCGCTCCGGTTCGGTTCCAACTGGAAGGGCCACTCAAGAGGAAGAGAGAAGAGGACTAGAGGAGGGACTGATGGAGGTTGCTCAAATCGGGGTAGCAGAGAATTTCAGGCCTGCGTAGAAATCACGGGATTAAGATGCGTGTGCATCAATATCCGACGGTTGTGATTTGATCTCACCGGGTGAGGTATCTGATTCGAACTCACGATGGAGGGTCTAGGGCTTAATAACATGTTTTCAGTTTCCACTCGGGTCGCCGCCTCAGACAGACTCTAGTGACGGTGGTAGAAGTGTCGGCGTGTCGAAGTGTCACGCTTTGGACATCTTTTTTCTGGAGTGCGTATCCTCTGAGATATCTCAATTTTTGCGCGGCCGACGTGTCCGGTGTCTATTCGGTGAAGCGTAGGGGGCCAGTATTATTTTTCTGAGAGCTGATACGGACACGAGTATACTGCTGATACAATAAAAAAATTAAAATCTCATCGTAAACACATTTTTTCTGAGATATCTCAGAGGATGCGAATTCTTTTTCTGAGAGCTGATACGGACATGAGTATACTACTGATACAATAAAAAAAAAATTAAAATCTCATCGTAAAAACATTTTTTCTGTGAGGTTTTTTAGTAAAGAATAAAGATCAAGTTATTTAATATTTATAAAAAAAAAAATTTCGATTTTATGATTTCCACATGAAGAGTAGTGTCTTTGTCACTAGATCAAAAACTGATTCTTTTTTTTTCTTAAGTAACTTTATTGGATAGGAAAAAAGATATTTATGTTTTGTAATTTTTAAAAGTAAATCAGTGACCTTTTCATTTTAGATTAAAGTAAAATAAAAGTCTACTTATGAATAGTAATGAATAATTATTTTCATCCCCGTGCTACAGTACCTGCACTGTACTCGCACTATACATTAAAGGCATGATGTGTTATAGTCCCCACTAATTACTTAGTCCTCCCATTTTCAGTCCCCATACTCGTCCAGCGTCAGCCTTTATAAATATAAATACTTGCAAGATAACAAATTGATACTTACAAAATAAGATATTAATACTTGTGGCGCTACTTGATATGATCACTTCCTTTTTCAATTTCTAATGGTCCCCGCGTCAACCTTCCTCAAATGAAATAAGGACCCCGCATTCCTGCATCAACCTTCCCTAATCGTCCCTGCGTCAATCTTCTTCTAATAAACATAGTTGACCACCTAGATGTAAATACTTCAGTGCATAAATATAAATCCTTGTATTGCTTGATATTAATACTTTCAGATGTTATATAGTGTAATATATTCATATGTAAAAAACACTTGCAACATTTCTTTAACAAAAATAGTTGACTATATAGATATAAATACCATAATATATAGGTATAAATACTTGGAATGTTTGATATTAATACTTTCAGATATCATCCAGTGTCATGTGTAAAAAAACTGCAAGTGTAGGTATAAATACTTGTTTGACGACGAGCTCGAAAGTACGTCATCATGGATCTCATTTGAAAGAGAAAATTGTGTAGAAGACGTTAGTGGTTTTAGATTTGTAAAATTCCTCACAGATCGTCAGAAATATGGACGAAAATGAACGGAGAAAAAAAAAACCACCTCTAAAAACGTGTATGGTCCCCCATCTAGTTTGAGTGGTCCCCACCATCCATTTATGGTGTGGTACGTTTGAAAAATAAAAATGAGAAAATAATTATTTACATAAAAGTTGTTCATCTCATATATATAAATACTTCAGTTCATAGGTATAAATACTTCTGTGTATAAATATTAATACTTTGGGAAAAAATTCAGTCCTGCAGATTTTGCGGTCCCCCCAGTTGTTATGACAGTTATGGAAGTTATGGAGCGGGTATAGTGCGGATACTGTAGCGCGGGTACTTGATATTAGCTTCCAATTGTAATAGCGTTATAATTCCTAAAAGAAGAAGGTATTACATAATAGTAGAAGTTGTATAAAGAAAAAAAAAAATCAAGCATTGCACTGTGCTTTTAAGTTTTAACTGGAGCTAATTAATTCACCAATCGCAATTCGTAGTTCGTGATTCGACTCGAGTTTGATCCGAAAAAATTCGTAGAAGTTTCGATTTGAAATAGTTCAAAATTAATTTAAACCAAACTTAAATTGGACCTAGTTCGCTTGAAATAAGTTCGCGAACTAATCTAGTTCGAATTTCAAAGTAACATGAACCGTTGAGTTCCGCTCGTGACTTAAAACATAAGGGCGCCCAGCAATAAGTCGTAACTCGTAAGTCGTAATTCTAGACAGCTTTCACCTCTCGCTCTCGGCGATTACGATCACTCTTCCTTTTGTAAAAAATTCGTAAAAAAATCAAAATTGAGTTTTAAAAATTTCGATTCAAAAATAATTCAAACCAAGCTCAAATTGAAATAAGTTGGATGAATTCACATTATCTCTCTTGCTGCATATGAGAATTTTTTACAATTACTAAATCCAGACCATTCATTTTAACTTGGCACGAATCTCAAAGTTGAATAATACTGCCTTTTATTTCATCCGACTCTCAAACCGACTAAGATTTAATCTCAAACCGTAAAGTGAGGCCCATCCTCCACAGTAATAGATTGCTGTAGAGGATATGGATCCAAGTTGGATTCGGTTTGATTTGTAGCCCTACATGCGGTCTTGTGCATGAGCTGGTGCTCCTGGATTTTATACAACTCCTGATGTAAACGGGTAGGAACCCGTTCTGGTTCGGGTAGCATTCTACTTTGTTTTTTTCTTGCTTCGAGCTCAATGAACCACTCAATTTTTGATATTATTATCAATTTAGTATCTGAAATTTGATTACTCCGAGAGAGAGAGAGAGAGAGAGAGAAGCGGGGAGAGGAGAGATGAGTGGCCTCCATGGATTTTGTACCTCAATAAACCCGAAGTTAATACGGATTTACAATCCGACTACCACTAACCCGTTTCCCAATCGCAGCACTACTAATCTCTGTGTAATCCATCATCATGTAATCAGCCCAGTACATCTCTCTTCATCGTCTGAAGCTCTCACTCTTAGAAGAGTTTCATCCATGGCGACTACTACCCCATCTTCTTCGTCTACCGACGAATCCAAACCTTTCTCTGTACTATTCGTCTGTCTAGGTAACTAATTGTCTTTTAATCCTCTACCTTTCTTTTCCCCTTGTCGAGTAAATGATCTGATAATAAATTAAGGCTGATACCTTGAACAAATCCGAGAAATTGAAACGAATGAAATTGATTTTTTTGCTATTAGTATGTGCGTTATTTTGAATTTGATTTGATGGTTTTGAAACAGGAAATATATGTCGGAGCCCAGCTGCAGAAGCAGTGTTTAGAAACCTAGTTGAAAAGAGAGGATTGGCATCTAACTTCATAATTGATTCGGCTGGTACCATTGGCTACCATGAGGTATATATTTCAATAAATTCCATTAATTGAAATGTTTACTTATTTAGATTCTTAAGGTTGTGATTAATTAGTTGATTGATTGTCTCATGTATGAAAAATGCACAAAAATTAGGGGAATAAAGCTGATGGAAGGATGAGAGCAGCATCACAGAGGAGAGGCACTGAGGTGACCTCCATTTCAAGGCCTATTAGACCCTCTGATTTTAGAGATTTTGACCTCATTCTTGCCATGGATTTGCAAAATAAAGGTATCTATAACCTATGTGTATCTATTAAGACTAACTAGTTCAGTTATCTCTCTCTCTTAAAAAAAATATCATTTACTGTTGGATATGTCAAATGTAGAGGATATTCTGAGTGCATACGAGAGATGGAGATTCAAGGAACCCCTCCCTGCTGATGCACCCAAAAAGGTTATTTCTTTGTGTATATATTTTGACGTATTTATTTATTCATTTTGTTTTTGGGCCATGCTGGTGTTACCTTATTTGGTGACCCTTAATTCTTCAAATTTATTTTCTGTTTTCCGAGTTTTGAAACTGATAATGCTGATATTGTTGAAAGTAATGCTGTTATTTTTTTTGTGGCTTATAAATTAATTAAACTAATTTTGTTCAAATAGGTAAAGCTGATGTGTTCTTATTGTAAGAAGCATTCAGAAAAAGAAGTTCCAGATCCGTATTATGGAGGGCCTCAAGGATTTGAGAAGGTCACTGCTTTCTTCTATTTGTTTCTTTTAATGCATTCTTCTTTCAAATTATTATGCTTTATTTAATTCCCCTTCTGTTAAATAGGTTGCTCATATAGACTGAGTTTGCAGTACCAGACCTCTTTGTAGCAGAATACTTTTTTCTTGTTTATCTCCGCCCTGTTCATACAAATCCACTTTAAAAGTCAAACATTTATGCTTGATTCTAGTTCAAATTGTTCATAACTTAAAGATGCTTTTTTTGTCATTAGCACCAATTTGTCAATATTTAACAAAGAACAAATGGCTGGTGTTATTTGCAGAATCGCTGTCTTTTCTACCTTTCTCTACACATTCACTTTTGGATTATTCATCTTTTTTTTTTTTTTTTTATGAATTGATGGATATATAGGTATTGGATTTGCTTGAAGATGCATGTGAGTCGATGCTTGACAGTATTGTTCAGTCACAGAATGCTCCTACTTCGGCTTCTACTTAGAATTCCTCTCTTGTTGTCTTCTTCACTCGTTGCTTAGAAATTGGATTCATCTGCCATGTGTTATGATATTTTTTTTCCTTATTTTGACTTGAATTATGAGCAATGATGTAATCATATCAACAAATTGAAAAATAAATAGATTGTTGATTTACTAATTTGGCCCGGTGGATTTGACTCCGAGTAGATATGAATAATTAGAAAAGAAGCACTTTCATCTCTGCATATTTATAGATTGAGAAGCAATGTAAAACAAAAATAGAGACTTTCATTGTCTCTCTTTGAAGTGAGAAACTTTACATGCACGAATCTTTAATAGCAGTTGGGGGTGGTTCGATGTCCGGTCGGAGTTGTCTAATGCACATCAAGATTCATGTTTAATTTGCATGAATCTTAAAGACATATGCACGAATCTTCATTCTGAATTCTGATCGGACTGAGATGTGCATTCGACTGCCACCGATTCTTTTTATAATTTAGATAGTTGCATATCTTCGATTGGAGAAAATTAGGCCCAACCCCAAAAAACTAATGATGAAATAATGGCTTCAGCCCAAGTTGAATGGATCATGTAAAGGCCCAAATATCTCTCCTCCAATTGGAATCCAATGGAGGGTTCCATTAGATCGTCAGCCCGAACTGCGGGGAAAAACTATTCGTTTACTGGACAAGTCCATTCGTTCTGCTATACATAATTCGAGGAATCGAGGGTTTAGTTTACTGGACAAGTCCATTCGTTCCATCCTTCTTTCCTCTATTCCTCCTCGACGAAATTCTGCTATACTCTTCTCTCCGTTCGAGGTTTTCATTCCTTACTTTTTAATTTTTTCTTTAGATTACAATATCACTGAGTCGCACAGTTCTAACAAGCCGAATTGTGATTTCTTGTATGATTTTTCTCTTTTCTAGTTACCGTTAATTTATTTCTCTGGTCTAAAATATAGTCATTAAAATTGACCTACATTGCATCTGTTATAAGTGTAAGCAGCAAAATTGGTTTCAATCCAATTGAACTTCAATTAACTAATCATTAGCTGCTGCCCCAGCCTACACTACTGCTATAGTACTTACCAGTTGCAAATATAAAAGTCAAAGTGGTTTTTTGTTTTTTGCTGCTTACTACCTCCCAGGGGCGTAAGAAGGTACAGGGAAAGGGTGCTAAGCACCCCCTATAAAATGGAATTTTTTTAATTTTATCCTTAAATAATTTTTTTATTTACAAAAACTATTATTATTAGTCCCCTCATAAAATGAAATTACATGACACTTGTTCATCTAGCTCCCCAATCTCAATTTTCCGGTTCTGCCCCTGCTACTTCCACTAGTATGTCTTGAATAGAACAAAAGCAAAAATGTTATTAATCAACATGATCAGAAGCATAGTTATTAACTAGGGTAACTTGGTGATTGAATAGAATAGAATTATAGAAATGCCAAAGATAAAGAAGCCGTGTCAACTATCCTGATGGATGGCAGCTTATCGAGCCTACCCTTCGTGACCTTGATGCTAAAATGAGACAAGGTCTCTCTCTCTCTCTCTCTCTCATATCCATGTGCTTGTGTTACTGACATACCGTACAGTTTTCACCTCTCAATTCTTTATGTGTGTATCCTTCTGTTTCGAAAAAAAATATTCTTTTTGATGCAGCTGAAAATGACCCACATGACGGGAAGAGAAAGGGTGAAGCACTGTGGCCTATCTTTCATATTACCCACCAAAAAAGTAGATATGTTTTCGACTTGTATTACAAAAGGCAGGAGATTTCCAGAGAGTTGTATGAGTTTTGCCTCGAACAGGGCTATGCTGATGGCAATCTCATTGCCAAGTGGAAAAAGGTGCTTGTACTTGTCTTATTCATGCCCTTAATTTTTCCGTTTGTATATTTTTCTGTGTATAATTCAAAGGGTTGAAGAAATGTCTTAAAACACAAAATTGCCATTTTTTGGGTATCTTATGAAAATTCTTTCATTTTGTTTAAAGAAGGGGACTGAGGAGAAAGATTGATAGTCAAAAATTTCATGCAAGGAACAAGCGTGCTTTAGCAACTGTTTGGACCATAAAGAAATAGATGCGAGTGTCGATCTCACAATTGACCTTTTAGATAGCATTTGTCAAGTTTGAATAGTCTATACAAGGACATTTCTTGTGAAAAATAATGGTATAGATACTAAGCTGTTAAGGTTGTACTCGGCCACTGATATAACTCATTGAATCAATCTCTGTCAATATTAGATAGCCTCTTACATGCTATCTGATGTAGACATATTTCTTCTTATTTCAGTTTACTAATTCAATTACAAAGGCTGGATAGTGCCTCTTCACCAAACTTTTGGTCTTACCCATGTAGAAACAACTGGTATTGTCAGGGAATTACACAGCAATTATACAATAAAGTTTGATTAATTCCGAGTATAATTCTATCTGATTGAAGTGGATTAGTTAAAGAACATTTTGTTACGTTAATTAACTACCATTAATAGTTAAATACAAACCTCCAGTAACTTATCTCACATTCCTATCTAAGAACCATATAATTAGTGCATAGAGTTATAGTTGGACTGTTTATTATATCTACTTGGTCGGTTCCTGATTTGAACCATACTTAGCTGGCTAATATAAATTAATTACACAAGTATGGGATTCTCTGTCAACATGAATATGCAGGCTGGATATGAGAGACTATGCTGTCTTAGGTGCATACAAACAAGAGATCACAATTTTGGGACGGCATGCATGTGCAGAGTGCCAAAACACCTCAGAGAAGAGAATAAGGTGATTGAATGTGTGCATTGTGGTTGTACCGGTTGTGCTAGCGGTGATTAATCAATTGTTTCTTTTGTTGCTACAAATCATTGTTGGATTTTACTCAAATGGTGTGCTTCTGTTTTAAATATGCTGGAAATTTTCATTGTTTCATTTGTTGATGGTAGATAAGACTAGATATACATTGTGAGAAAATATCTTTTCTTTCAAGACCAAGACAACACGCAAATTCATGTGATGTATTTCTCCTAAGTTTTTATTTGATTTTAAGCAAAGAGATGGCATATGCATTTGCTAAGAATCTAAGACCACATTTGCTCGTTTCATACACTTGAATTTTTTTTTATTATTATTCATCAATTAGTTGTAACACTTTGCAAAGAAAGTGAAATCTGTAGATACAAGGAAGAAAGAAAGAAAAAGTATCATCAACAGAGAAAAAAGTTTCTCTAAAAAAACAGAGAAAAAAAACAAATGAATATACATCACTTTGTGTCATGTCCTCTACCGTGAGAAGCAAAAAGAATTAATCAAAACTAATCTCAATTCAAAAAGAACCCAAATAACTAGAAAAAGAAAAAAAGAATCACCAGATATCATAGCTTCTTGATTGCTTGAATTAGAAGAAAAAACCCACTGCCACTGCCTCCACCCCCGGCACCAGACCTTGCCGGGCTCTGGCCCGGTTGAGACTGCTCTTCTTCAAGCCAGATGCGGTTGTCGGCCGAGGTCCTTGTTTTAAACATGAAAAGCGCACACCCTGGCGGGTTACAAAACCACCAATCATGGATGTCCCACATCATGTCGATCACTGTTCCATCGACAAATATCGATTGGTTCCCTCGAAAATTCCATTTCAACCGCTTCACGCTCACCACCTTCTTCTTGTCTACTGTCACCATCAACTCGGCATCCCGCGAATCCCATTCGTCTCCTTTGCAATATATCGTGATATCATGTTCCCTACCTTCATCTCTGAACCTTGATCTGGTTGAATAAGCCGTATTGCCACGCGTCTCCTCCTTTCGGCACAGAAAAGAGAACCTTGCCATTGGAATGTCTTCGAATTTGCGCACAAAGTCTCGGCTCATGTCCCCAATCAGGAGGCTGAACTCCGCGTCAGCTATGACAGCAACGAAGTAATCCTTAATGGGTTCGGGTCCTGTCCCGTACTTGGCAGACCCTATATCCCAGTGTAACCCGACAACCGTGCCCTCTGTTACAAAAGCACGGCTGCCTCTTTTCTTCTGCAGTGCAATTGGTGTGTTGCCCGGTATGGTTACGTTTCCTGACATGCCGGTTGCGGCTGATTTTGGTGGTCTCGAAGAAGTTGATGAAAATGTAGATAGAGAAGAAGAACCATCTTCTATTGCAACAGAGAGATAATGCGAGTGATTGCTGCTTTTCGACCAGACTACTCTTATTATGATCTCTTTTCGGCTCGACAAGATTGCCTTGTAGATACAGGTATGAACGGCTTGCAGCGATTTGTCTAGTAAAATTGTGCCGGTACCGGCATAGGTACTGCTGCTACCGGTACTTGGTTCTGACAAGCTTACCGAGCTTTCGCCGAAGCAAGAAGGGAAGTCTTTCATGGCCTCAGAAAGTATAGAGGCTAGAATTCTCTATCTCTCCTTGGCTTTTGTATTTTTTTTTTTTCCTCTTTGGCAATGACACAACTATTTTAGAAAGAGAGGAGTTGATTCCATGACTCATTAAAAAAAAGATAGAAGAAAAGAGATAGATATGAAGGAAAAGGTTTGAAAAAAAGAAAAAGTCTAAATGTAGTATTCATTGAGAATATATATCCATATATATTGAGTGGAGACGTGAGAGAGTGTTTCTATATTATTGGTTTTGGATTTTGGATTTTTTTTTAATATATTTTCTTTTCATTTTGCGTTTTCTTTTTGGGGGAGAAATATTGGATCCTGTAACCTACAGTGTAAATTTACCCGAACCACAACATGCGGGTTGGGTCCACCTCAAAAAAATCTTAATCCGCAATTGACTTCTGAGTATCTGACAAAGTATAAACTAATATGCATTTATGCCCTTTGATGTTCATAAATTCCAGGAAAATACACCCTCTAAATGACCACCTTTTTTGTAGGGAAGAAATTTGGATCCGCCAACCTACAGTGCATTTTACCCAAACCGCAATGTGCGGGTCGGGTCCACTTCAAAAATGTTAACCCGCAATGGTGAGTTGTTGATCAATTGCAAAATATTATGCTGCAAATTTCCATGATTTGATAAGAAAATCTGTTTAGGAAGTATCTTATATTAAACAATATATAATATCAAAATTTTCCTTGACATTAACATTTCAAATTTTGTTAAAAAAATTATTTGATTTTAATATGTATAAATTTATTATTAGGAGTTCTATACTTGATCTTAGGAAGTACTCGACCCTGAAGGATATGCAAATATTTTTCATACATTTGATTGTCACAATGTTTTGTATGACATTTGATAAATATATTTTTTGTTTGTTTTATTATCTTGCAAAAATAATTTTTAATTAAAACTCAAATCAAAACTTCTCTATCTAGAAACATAAAAAAAATCTTTTAACTAGGTTCAATTCATCTAATAGTTTAAAATTATCGTTTTTTTTTACATAAAAAATTATCGTTGGGCTTGTAAGAAAGAGAAAATTGGTTATTTGTCACTCCAAAATCTTTAAATCTGAAAAATGCCACTCTAAACTTAGTTAATTCTTAAATTTGTCACAAATACACAATTTTTATATATTTTTTTTATTAAAAATTAACTGAAAAATACAGTTTTGAGATACGTATTTCTGTATTTCTCTATATACCCTTCAGACCCCTCATTATACATATCTCAAAACTGTATTTTTCAATTAATTTTTAATAAAAAAATAAAAATTGTGTATTTGTGGCAAATTTAAGAATTAACTAAGTTTAGAGTGGCATTTTTCAGATTTATAATTTCGTGATGACATTTTCAGATTTGAAAGTTTTAGAGTAGCAAATAACCAATTTTCCCTGTAAAAAAACAATTGGAAATAAATAACAACACCTAATAAATGAGTACCAAAGAAATAGACTATCGGGTTTGAAATTTTGAATGCGAATCCGATATTACCCAATCCGCATTCCCCTTTTGACGGGACAACTGATGGTTGTATAAAAAGAGAAGGATTATTATTGCTTTTGATTAAGACTTTTTCTTGTCTAATTGACATTTGAGTATCTGACAAGGTATAAACCAATTTTCATTTATGACCCTTGAAGTTCATAAATTCCAGGAAAAATTCCCCCTCTAAATTACCACTTTTTGTATCTAATCAAGGATCATTGCTAATTTAGAAATGCAAGTATAAGTTTTTTTTTTTAAATTGTGATTTTTTTTTCTATGCTTATATATAAAAGAAACGATTTATATATTTACAAAAAAGTTTGATTATGTCAAATTATCTTCCAATAAGAGATTTAAAAGTTTGTATGACCTAATTTCATAATTCACATTAAATTAATAACACAATCTTGTGCTGTGTAGTAGGAGTTAGCAAACCAATCCCATTATGTATTATTATTTTGAGAATGTTTAATTGCATCATTTTTTTTGCTTACAACATAAATTGTTGATTATTATATATAAACAAAACATATGAGGTATGCGACGTGAGTGATGGCCGACGACTAATTATAAAATATCAAATCAGTTGAGAAAAGTTTCATTTATAAAATTGAGATATCATAATTTAAAAATTGTATAATGCATTAGAGGTTGTTGGTAGGTTGGTTGGAATGTTATATTTAAAGAATCCACTACCAAAAAGGTCACAATCAGAACTTGTCAATAGTAAATTAATTACAAACATGACCCTCTTATTTTGTCTAATTGAAATTATTAATTTAGTTCCATGATAAAAAAAAAAAAAAAATGTAACCGATCTGTGCATGCCACGTATCCTGTTGAAAGATTTTTTTTTTTTTTATTTGTAATTCCTAATTATTTCTTAGGCAAGAATAATCAATCTTACCCACAGTTTGCTCTCCTGTGATACTTGATCAAATTTAATTATTCTAATAAAGAATTATGAAAAATTAAACCCACAAAGACTTAAAGATATTTATTCGGTGGTAACATAATAATTTGTGCATGGAGTTGATTACTATAAAGTTAACTAAAAAATTTATATATAAAAAAAAGGTTAGCGATACATATTGTATAGGGTTTAAGATTGATTCCATAAATAAAATTACTATTGCAATAAATTATGAACTTGACTAAATTATTTTTAAACCTTTTTATTTGTTTCAAACTATAGGTGGAGGCAATTTTAGAAAGATAAACATCAATCTTTATTACTTTTAAAATTATATATTGTAATTTTATTAATTGAGAGAATAACAACGGTTTTGAACAAAGCATTATTACATTTTTATGATTATAGTAAAAATAACACCCAAATTATTTCAAACTGACTCATATTTATTTTAGGTTATGATATCAATGCCAAATCAATCGGATTGCTCTTTTTTATGTTATATTTCCCAAATGTCAACAGTATCGGATCCGAACATATAAGATCACAAATAAAATTATTATATTTATGTCTATCAAATTTTAGTGGTTGGATTTTTAAATGGTATGGATCCTCAATGGGGACCACAAAAAATAAAATAAAGTTTGGCTATCGTAGCACTAACATTTCCATTCATTCATATATAATGCACGTAGTTGTCATGATTCGTCAACAGTTGAGATTGAAAGATGAATTTTCAGATTTAATATCAGTCATTCAATCACATAATTTGTCTTCTTTTGATTAAATACATCTATTTTATGTGCAGAAATCTAAATTTAGTTAAAAAATATACTTGCCACATATATTGCTATATAGTTTGTCACAATTAAAAATGAATCTCTAGCGATCTGTTTCCTTATTCCTCCTTAAATCTATTTTTTATTCATGTAATTAAATTATTTTTTTATTTCTTCATTTTCTCTTATTCATGCATTTATCTCATATCTTATGAAATAAATGGATTCATTTTCATGTTATATTTGATCTATTTTTTCCATTTGTTGTTTCTTTTATTGTTATTTATTATTTGAATTTATGTTTTTTTCGTGTGTGCCTTTTATTTTCGTTTAATATTTTTTTTTCTTAATTTTGTGTGAATGTCAAACAAAAAGATATCTTCATATTATATTCAATTTTATAATATGTTTCCATTGCAACGCACGGGCACCATACTAGTAGTTCAATAATTTGATTTGTGCCTTTCAACAAGTGGACATTAATTTGTGAGTTCGGATAGTATGACATTAGTGTTATTTCAGTATATATAACACTAACTCAAAATCTATCAAATTGATTTTAAATAATGAATCCAAATTATTCAAGCCAATATATTTTATTAGTTGTGTATTTACATATAACATTTATAAATTTATAAATTTATTTAGTATTAAATCAAACGGTCAAATGCGAGAGTTCTTAATCAATATCAACATTTTTAACTGCTTGACTTGATACTAAAATAACTAAAAAAAAATTACATGTAAACTTATTACTCATGAAGTAAATCGAATTGAACGGTTTTGATTAGCTATTTGAAATCTATTTAATAAAGTTTGAAATTGGTGTCATATGACACCAATATTATATTGACTGGACTCCAATTTAACTGTACGTTCATAAATTGAGGAATAAAAGATGGCAAAATGTTTTAGATTATCTCGATTCAAAAGTCACTTAAAGCAATACAAGATGTTAGAGATTTTAGAATGTTTGATTAAATTGGTTTGAACGATTTTAATTAGCCATTTAAAGTCCATCCAAATAGAATAATAGATTAATGTGAACTTTTGTCTTTCATGTTGATTATCTTAGCCATGCATCTAAATTAATTGTGACTTATTTTTTTTAAGTTAAGTAAAATTTTCAGAAGCTTAAAAAATTATGGCATTTTTACTTGCAATAATATTACGACTTCACAAGTTTCATATTTATGATTTGTCAAATTAATCACGGAAATTTTGACAACGTCATTAAATTAATTAGATCTTTGGTTTTGAAATTTTGGAATAATTATTTTCACTAAAAAGAGAGATGAAATGCTTTCATTTTTTGTGCCTCCATCATGCCTCCATTTTTTATTTTTTCTAAAAAACAAAAAAAATTAAAATTCATATCTAAAAATAAAAGCGTTAGATGTGATATATATTATTTTCTATACAAGAATATAAAATTCACTTTTTAAATTAAATTTTGTTTCTATAAGAATCAATAAGTCAAAAATCAACGTCTAGAAATTAAGCACATCAATATATTTTTACTAACTCTTAATACATACCATAATACTATAATATTTTATATATGCAAAGATAAAATAATGTATACCATATTTACTAATTTTATTTATATCTTTAAATGGTAAGTTTTTAAAAAATTTAAAGAAACAATGAAGACATAAAATTAAAAAATGTAGACATTTAAGTCTTCCTCCTTAATTAATTATATGCCAATTGAAATAAAAAAAAAATAAAAAAACAGAAGAGGCAGAACAGATTAGAATTCGTTCGTTTTGTTGAAATTTGTTGTTACGCAACATCCATTGTTTGTCAGAAAATATGTTTTTTTTTTTTGTAAAAGAGGTCAAATGTCATGCATAAACAATAAAAAGCGAGAAAAAAATAACCTTAAGCGATTATAAAAAAAAATCAATTTCCCGTTGTTTAAGAAGTCGCAATTATTTTATTTTTATTTTTGTTAAAACCACTGTTTAAATAAGTGTCGCATCAAACTGATCTTATCCAGAAAGAAAACCTGGCAACAACACAGAAATCATATCACAAGGATAATTCTATAATTTTTAAAATGCACTTATTTAATATCTTTAAAATTATTGGTTAAATTGGTTTAAACAGTAATTGTGTTTTTTTATATTTTAATAGCATATGTATGAAGTTTGATATGGTTTGAAAATTATGTGAGTCTTTCATTAAATAATTAGTTTTTTTTTTTTTTTAACAATGTACGATTTTGGTGGTCTTTCGGAATATATGACCAATCAAATTCTATATCGACACAAATATGATACATACCAAATTTAAATAAATGAACATAAATCTTTATTTTTTTTTAAGTTTAAATAATATTCTTCAATTAATTAAGAAAATATATACTAAAATTATCCTCATCATACTTTTTGCGAATAACTAAATATATATATATTTAATGTGCTCTCACTTAATGTGCTCATCATACTTTATTAAGGATGAATTTGTTTACCCAATTTTATTTAATGTGCTCTCACTTATATATTACTTAATTCTAATTTCTAAAAAGTATTACTTATTTCTCATTTTTAAAATAACTTAACAGCCTTTTAAAAAAAAATAACTGTTGTATGAAGTAGTCTTAAAACCTTTTTTGTTAGGAGAGAGGAGGGGTTAATCCGTCAGATATCTGGTCTAAGAGCATCTATATCCCTGAAACTCTTGGAGTTTCAAAGCTGATTTAGCAGTTTCTAAACCAGTTTCAGGGATGTAGATGGATTTCATATTTAGCAATTTTGTTCAATAGTTTCTAAATATGAAACTGTTTCAACACTCTGACGTGGCGAAATAATTGACTCTTATTCGCTGAATTTTCAATATTGTTTTAATTAAATGCTATGTGGCAATTAAGAAGCTCTAATTTTAATTTTAGGGATGTAGAGATTTAGAAATTCATAGAATCTAAAATTTCTAAAATTATGTTAACAGTTATTTAAAAACTCCAAGAGTTTCAGAGATACAGATGCTCTAAGCAGCTATCTCATTCGTGTCAAGATTGGTACGTACAACTCAGATTTATATAACAACTGGAATTAATGCAGATTTAAATATGTTTGCACATTCTTAATCCTAATCGAAGGTCTATAAATGTAGAATTTAATAACAAGTTCATAGGTAGGTAGTGGTTAGATCAATCAATCTTTATCTACTTTTTTAGCTTCCATTTTCAAATTAAGTGATCCTGGACTAACAATAAAAGCTATCTTTTTTCATCCCTAAAAAAATCTTATCATTTGTGATTTTCAATAAAAATTCTATCCTTTTCTTTATGACCCAATTTTCCATGATGCGAAAGGCAAAAGACACACTTAAAATTTCCACTTCAAAGAATGTCTACGCATTTACAAAATTCAACGGCGTGTTTAATGATTATGTGCATATAGCGAAATATATATATATATATATATATATTTAAGATGGCATCAACGGAATACAAATCTAACTTAATATACATTTTTTTCACTAAGATCACATGATAAAAAAAATTCCAACATGGCAATTCAGAATATTTTCATTAAGACCACATAATAAAATTAACTCAAAGTTTACTCTACAATAGGGGAGAAGGGGGGTGTTCGATGCCCATCGGACCAGAGTCTGTTCGGTGGTGGTTTCTACCGTCCGATTCACTTCAAAATTTGTGCGCTTTACTTTAATATTCGTGCTGTTTGCTTTAATATCCATGCGCACAGATCTTGAAGTGAATCGGACAGTAGAAACCACCCATCGAACAGACTCTGATCCGATAGGCATCAGAAACCCCCTCTTCCCTACAATAGAGGGCCCAAAACCACAAAAGGATCTGTAATTGGCTCTGAACTTCTGCTACTATGGAGAAAAGGTGTCAAATGCATCGAGATTTGTGTATTCATATAGATTCACGGATATATTTAAAATTTTATTTTTTTCACACAAATTTTGATATAGATCAAACGGTTGAACCGAACATCGAACTGAATTTGATTTGATACTCATATAATACCTCTGATGCCCTTGTCATGGTATCGTGCTTGATGGGCAACAAAAAGATAGAATGAAGTTAATAAATTTGACATTAATTATAAAGTAACTTGGTAGTCACTACCAAGAATTTCCAAAAAAAAAAAAAAAGACACTAATTAGAAAGAGGGTTCAAAATTTAAATGCCTCGTTATTTTGACTTTATTAAACTTTCACTTGTATTAATTTTTTCTATAACTTGTTTTACTCTTGAAATTAACTTGAAATTTCTAATTTCCTATTAGTTAGTAGTTTCTCTCTCTCTCTCTCTATATATAAAAATATATTTGTAGCTATTGAGTGACAAGCGACATGTTTAGCCTCTCATTATACTAAACACGTCATGTGATAAAAGTGACAAAATGAGATGTTTTCAAATATTAAGTGACAAAAAAGTGATAAAATAGAAAACCTGTAAATTAAAATGAGAAGTGCCATAATGAGTCTCATGTCACTCATCCTATATAAGAAGATCATTCTACTTTCAAATCATCATATGATTAGATCTAGAGAATTAGTCTAATAACAAAGACAATAATATATGTATGAGAGGTTACAAGTTCGAAATTCTAATAGAGAATTCTTTGTGAACATTAAATAATTGGATAATTTGTTCTCCAAAATTTACTATAAAGATAATATGACCAAGAATTATCAAATGTTTAGCATGCCGCTTGAATTGGCGTTCTTAAGCTCCTCACCTGATGAGTTTTAACTCCAAAACTTATTGAATTGGCTTAAAACATTAAATTCAAACTGTTGAAATCAATTTATTTCAAGAGTGGTACGTTTATATACAAAAAAATGTATAAATTTTCAAATTAATTTAATATAAAGTTCAAAAATTATAAAAAATTTATAGGTTAATTTTAATATATTGATCTTTTATTAAGAAATTATGACAAGAAGATTACCACAAAGTGGTGTATAAATGAGAAAGAAGCAATACAAAAAAAGGAAGAAGAACAAAGTGATACTCAATTATGAGGCATAAATCACACTTATTGTATCATGAGGAAATTGACAGACTTATTGTGTCTCCGTTTTAAAGAATAAAATGCAAAATTTTGCGGAGATGTCATCACATACCTCATTTAAAACGGAAATGTCAGAATAAAATACAAACTTATTGTCAGTTTCCTAAAATTTCAATTTATAGAAGAAATAGATGTCGGAATTAATAAAACATTTATCTAAAAAAAATAAAAGAAAGAAAGAGGCAAAGAAGAGCTGAATTCGTTTTTGTTGAAATTTATTTCTACACAAAAATCCATCAATTGGTCAATTTTTTGTACAATATGTCAAATATTATGTATAAATAAAATAAAAGTCATAATTCGGTAAGAGAGGATTAAGCCTCCTTAAGCTTTCTTAGTTGATTAATCTTTTTCAACATTAATTCCTTAACAAGAACTAAAAGAATTAAATTTGTCTATTTACAAATTAAGACAGCTGGATATGAACTCCTTAACACGAATTAAGATTTAATCATATTTTTATTGCGTACCGGCCCTAAAGCAATTATATCTAAATCTATTTCGTACGTGTTGCTTTGTCATACAAGTCACAGTTATTTCGTTAAGAGTAATTATATTTAGGAAGAGAAACCGAGGCATAGTCTTTCAAATTTCAATATCACAAAGAACATTCAATCTGAACCCTAACCTTCTAACGTGGACGTTGCATTTTGCCTCAACCAAACATATTCTTAAGAGGAGGGTTCCAACACACCTAAAATTTCATGCTCTTATTTACTCTCAATTCTTTATTTTTATTTTCAAAGTCCGAACAGTCGATATGAACCGATCAACATGACCTTCATAATAAAATATGCTTGGAGACCAAATTTTATATTTTTTGAAATTTTTTTTACTATTTTTCAAAATAGGTACAAAATCACTTTATCGGACGGTCCAGAATCTCCTTAAAACAATAATTTTGTACCTATCTTAACAAATAGTAAAAAAATTCAAAAAAATATAAAATTTAGTCTCCAAGCATATTTTATTATGAAAATCATGTTGAACAGTTCGGATCGACTATCCGGACTTTAAAAATGAAGATAAATGAGATAAATGATTGAGAACAAATGATAACATATAAATTTGGATGCATTTGAACCTCCTCTATTCTTAATTATTAATTTGAGTTAAAACCACTGTTTGAATAAGTGTGGTAAGTGGTTTGACAGTGTTTTGAAATAACATTTGGTATGTGACAAATTCATAGCTAGTTAGTGGTAGATAGATCATAGATCAATCAATCTTTATCTCCCTTTTCTAGCTTCCATTTTTCCAAATTGCATCTTGGACTAAAAGATGAAAACGGACTCTATGGTTTCCATACTAATTATTATTAGGAGAGTGCTATAATGAGGACATCATTTGAAATTTTGAGAGCAGAGAGAAAATTTTCTCTCTAAATACCAATTTTGTCCTTGTACTCTCTCTTCCTTATTTATTATAATTAATTTTGTCATACGTAAAATAAAAGTCAATTAAGGAAAAAAATTAACCAAAAATCTTACTCCATCAAGAAAGGAAAAATTATAATTTTGGTAAGAACTTTTGCTCAGCATGACTAAGGCTAACCTTGCAGAGTTGAGTTCATATGATCAATATCAAAACAAAAATACAATTATTTGAGAATAGGAAATAGCCAACAACAACTGAACATTCAAATAAAATGTCCATTTTTTAAGCAGTTTAATTGTCTGAAATCTAGAGCACATAAAAAAAACCAGGCACAACAACAGATACCCATCAAAGCATATAGATCTTTGAAGCAGTTTAGTATGAGATGCTGGTTTTCTGAGCACAATTGACAATTGTACCTGTAGTTTGCAACATGAGAGAAGGGATCCCTTTGCATTTACTAGGTAGACATGATGCCCCATTGTAGATTAAAGCTTGAACCATAATCAAATCCGAAAGGAAGAAGAAATTCATAAAAGAACGGATCAAGTCCAAAGTACAGCAGCGACAGACAAACTCAAAAGGGGAAGGATGACAGAAGCCCTCCTTGATTACCAGATTTACATAGCAGCCCCCTGACTTATGAAAATTATAAATGACACTTTCAGATGGACCAATAATACCACAATGCAACACACTAGTATTTGACAACCTCCAAAGAACCAAAACTCGTGTGTAAAGCAAAACTATCTTTTTTTTCTTCTTTACTTTAGTTAAGGATCTATATTTAAATCCATGAAAGAATTTTTTTACCTTTTGTAAGAATTAATCAATAATCTTGTATTGGATTGTTTTGTTGAAGAAACATGAGTACAAGACAGTGATAATAGAATTAAATATACCAGTATACCACCTTAACTAAAGTAAAAAAAAAAAAAAATGATAATTTTTTGTTTAAAAAAAGAAATACACGAGCATATTATAGCACTATCCACCTATTACTAAGGCTATTACTAGCTATACATTACCAATATTACAATTTTTTCTTTTTTAATGGAGTAAGATTTTCAATTAATTTTTTTCTTTAATTGACTTTTGTATTACTTATGACATAATTAATTATAATGGATAAGGAAGAGAGAGCACAAGGACAAAATTGATAATTAGAGAGAAAAATTTCTCTTTGCTTTCAAAATTTCAAATGATGTCCTCATTATACCACTCTCCTTATTATTATTGTTATTATTTTTAAAAGAGGTTGTAAAAAAGATCACTCAACATTTTTTTTAGACAAAGGCAACATTCCCAATTGCCACAACAATTTATATTTACAAGAATAATTTTGAATTTGTAATTTCCTACACGAAAAGTGTCATTTTTTTTATCAATATCCATACAAATGCAATTATTAGAAAACAAAAATGTTCTCCTTGTATTGGGGTGAAACGGATTCAACTATAGACAGAAGGGAGCTGTGCGGAATAATTTTTTTTTTAAAGTAAGTGAATCAAATATTTAGTGTAATGGATAATTAGTCTTTAATCTCGTGTATAAGGTTGTAGGTTTAAAATTCGGACTAAATATTTCTTAAATATTATATGGTTAAATAATTTGACACCAGACTTTTATTAAAAAAAAAAACATTTATGTTTACAAAATTTTAAAGATTAAAAGAAAAATAAAATAAAATTTACTTATTTCATAAGAATATATGCATCGCCTCTAGTCATAAAATTCATAATCATTGTTGATTTTTAATTATATGAATTTCTTCTTCTACATTGGTCTTAGTATTTTGCAAATTGCAGTCATCATATTGGAAATAGACAAATTAAAAGTAGACAAACTAATCCTATACGCCGCTAGCTATTTAAAGTAGACAAATTTATTTCATGAGTTGTAATTTTCCATGACTCTTTTAAGTTAAAGACACCATCTGCTCTCTATTTCCATGAAGGTTCATGCATTCACTAAATTCAACGGTCACAACCTTAACATTTAATATAATATAAATTAAATACAAACTAACCAACATGACAATATATATATATTTATTTATTTATCGAAAGTCCGTAAACGATTATATTGATTCCACGATTTACAAGATAGTTGTTATATATGTTATTTTTATTTAAATTAAGAAGCATAAAATTCTATACATTTAGCTAGTTGTAAAATGATCTAATTTGTTATATTAGGAAATAATAGATACGTGAAGCTAGAGAATAAAAATTGGTCTATTTGCATCCGATTAACCAGTGTTGTAAAAAATGGTGTTAACGGTCAATTAAACGACCGTTTAATCGGAAACGGTGGCCAAACCGTTACGAATACGCTTAACGGATGCCTGTTTAATCAGCCGTTTATTCCCGTTTTTTCCAGTGAATATTTATTATTCAAATTGTTTTTTTTCCTATGATAGTGTGTAATAATAAGGTTTATAAATCATGTATTGTAGTTTTATTTGTGCTTGAATATACATCCAATATTTTTTATATATGTTTTTTTTTCTTCTTACTTACTTTGAAATTGATTAATTCTTCTATTATTTATATACCATATATTTTTCTTACTTATTGATATAATTTTTTCAATTAATACGACATGTTTATTTATGAAATTAAGTTATTATCATAAATTAAATTTAGTGATTTTATGTTGGAATGTTTCCTTTCTTTCAAATAATATGTTATTAGTATTTGAAAAACCTTAATTCTCAAATTTATTTTTCATTAAATAAATGTGTTACTTACACATGCAAAATGCTTATGTGTTAAGAAGATATAAGCGTAGTATCATGTTATAATAATAAAACTAACTTAATTAAGTTTATTTGATAAGTTTAATGAGTTAAATATATTATTTTTAATAATTTATGATATATATACATAAATTTAATAAAAACTTTAAATTGTCCGCATAATTCTGATTAATCGGCCGCATACCGATTAATCGCTTGGCGGCACCCCATCCGTCCAATGACCGCATACCGTTATTTACAACACTGCGATTAACAAGTAAATGGGCTTTCTGATTTTTTTTTCTGGAAATGTAGACACAACAATAATTTTTTTTGAGTTGCATGGTTGACGGACTATGATAGCAAACTCTTCCTTGAAAACGAAACGTCATATTCTTTTCAAAATCAATGCCACCCAAAGGAATGCGTAGGCGAGAGGCACTGAATAAACCGGACTGGAACAATCACCACTCAGATATGAGAAAGAAGAGGACACTGAATCAAACCGGATAGGAACAGTCACCACTCAGCTGGGAAGACACTGAATCATACCTGAACAGAAACAAAATCAATCGGATCAAGAAAGTGATCACCACTTAGAGAGGAGAAAGAAGAAAGAGAGGAGGAATGAGACAACTCTTTGCATTCTCGTCATCAGCATCAACCACAAAAACACATATCTTATTCACATATAATTATAATAGATACTACGGGGTGAAACAGATTCACAACACCCTTAGTTAAACTCGAGGAGTCAAGACGGATGGATAAGACGACAAGAAGTGGAACCCTTAGACAGAGTCATCTGTTAGACTAGGGTGAGATGAGGTGGATTGGACATACAAAGGAGATGAAGGGAGCTGCGTGAAATAGCCAGGCCAGCGTTGCAACTCTCAAAACAACAAATTTGATCACCTCAGATATCGCTTGTCTGGGGCAATATCTTCGAGATCCGTATCCTTCCAGGTACTGTAGAAGTTTGGTAGTGTTAGGCAGCTATGGCTTAGAGCTCCTTAGTACTCCTTAGTGCTTTAAAGAGGCTTAAGCTCACAGAACGGATGCTTTTGCGCACCTTTCTTAAGCTTGTCCAAGTTTTTAAGCCATGGTTTCATATGGCTTAAGCATTGATAGGCATAAATTATATACAGATTTACACATGTTTGATCTATATTTTATCCTGAAAATACTCTAAAAATATTGTATTTTGATATATAAAAGTTTTAAATTACACCTGGAATCAAGTTATTACGTTTGCTTGCTTTAAACTTCAAAAAATGGCAAAAATAGGCCAAAATGCGACCTTCCTAGGTCGTACTGCAGGCCGCACTCAGCACTTAATCAAATTCTGGAGGTTCCCGTGCAAGAAGGAAGGAAAATCGAGCCTAGTGCGTCCGCGCTGTCCCTCAGTGCGAGCCACATTCTGTACTTAGACAAATTTTTGAAAATCTGGGTTGAATTGAAGAAAACCGAGAGCAGTGCAGACGCATTGAACTTCAGTGCAAACGCACTCGATACTTAGAAGAATTTTCACATTTCCTGCTCAACACAGAAGGTTTTCCTAAGCATAATGCAGATGCACTGGACCCCAGTGCGGATGAACTCAAGACTTTGTCAAATTTTCAACCTGATCAGACAGAACAAAGAAAAGTCCGAGCGTAGTGCGGATATACTCAAAAGGCAGTGCGAACTCACTCAGGCCGTGATAAGCGTAAATTATATACACATTTGATCTAGTTTTTATCATGAAGCAATACCAAATATCATGTATTTTGAATAAGAATTGATTACAATACACCTAGAATCTAGTTATTGCGGTTGTTTGACTTTAAAATGCAGGAAAAGGTGAAAAATGAAGAAAATTTCTCTTTGTGTGGATGAAGCCACCCGCAATCCCAGACAGTGCGGACGCACTCAGCATATTAATTCTGCAGAGAAAAAGTCCGAGCGTGATGCATCCGCACTCACAGCCCAATGCGGGTCAGACATCCGCACTTAACACTTAGAATAATTTTCTGCAACTCAATCTTCCAGAGAAAAAGTCCGAGTGTAATGCGTCCGCACTCACAATCCAGTGCGGGTCAGCCACACGCACTTAATACTTGGAGCAATTTCAGAACACCACAGGAATTCACCAGGGCTTGATTGCAAGCGCACAACCTATCAAAGTAGTACTTAGGGTGTCGAACCGCAGAGAGAAATGTAGAATTTAGTTTAAAGCTTTAATGATTAAAATCAGAATTGGTGGTTTCAAAATTCGGTTTAAAGTATGTTTATTAATAATCCTAAGGTTGGTGGGTTCAATACCCAAGGAATTGAGAGATTAAACAAAAATAAAGGAAGAGTAAAATGAGATTAGGGTTTTAACAAAGATTGGAGAATCTAGGGGCTTTCGGTCTACAATCCCTTGTTTAATGCTATCTATTCGGTTTGTTTAAATTCATGTTTGATATGATGGGGTTTCTAACCTAATATGTTAAAAATGGTCACTTCCGTGAATTAATAATGTGTCTAAATAATTATATTTATCTAAACCATGAAGTTCTTTGTTAGTCTATTATCTCCTTAGATATTGGTACTTAATGGTTTAGCTGGCCAAAGCAACTCAAACCAATTTCTAAGTTGATTCAAGATGTCTCGACTTAGGGTTTTGGTTCTACCGGTTGAGTCTCAACCTAAACCCTAACCTTAATTCCTATAGTTCTGGTTTAGATTAAAAGATTTGTATACTCTTAACCTAAATCCTAATGGCTTTGTGACATAATAGATACTATCCTATATGATCCATTCTACCTTAGAGTCTAAAAGACTTAAAGCGGGATAACTATAATTCAAGTACAAATTATGAGAACAACAAAGAATAAATCACAGAAATTAACAATCAAATCAAACAATCATCATAAAAACAAAGATCCAAATAGAATAAAATAGAATCAAACAAGTTCATGCAATTGACCTACACCCCTAAAGAGGAAGTTAGCCTCTCATGGAGATGCAAAACTTACAAAGAAAACTCATTAGAAATTGGCTAAAGCAAAAAGAAATTGAAAGAGAAAATAATTACAACCCTTACAACAATGAAGATCTCTTGCTAGCTTGCTTTTCTCTGAGAATTCTGCTCCTCTTCTCCAAATCTAAACTCTAGATCTCACTTTTTGCTCTAAGGAGATGTGGAAAATAGAATGAATAATGGTAGATGTGGAGAGATCATGGTAGATCCCTAAATGAGCAGAATTCTCCTCCTTATATAGCCCATTCTATGCTCTACAAACATGGAGAACAGTGTTCCAAACGTTCTCCATAATTAGAACCACTAACTTTGCCAACCGGGCATGATCTGGCTTTCTAAAAATAGCGAAACTGCATTTTTAGTCTTGATTGCGGGCAACACTACGGTTAGTACGGGCCGCGGATTTTACATTCCGAATTTGGATTTGTTTCCTTCATGAAAGTTGTAGATCGTCTCGTTAACTATCCGAAAAGTGTTAATACGTCCAAAACGGAGTTCGTATGACAAAGTTATGCTCAAAATATGAAACATGTGTCGGAAGCTGAAAAGTTGAGTGCGACCCGCACTGCGCTCAGTTTACCCTGAAAATTGCTGAATTTGGCTAAGTACCCAGTGCAACCTAGGGAGGCCACAGTGGCTCAGTGTGACCCGTAGTGTGACCTGGGGAGGCTGCATTTTGGTCTGTGTTCGTCATTTTATGTAATTTAAAGCAAACAAAAGCGTAACTTGATTCCAGGTATAATATATGACATTTATATATCAAAATACAAGATATTTAGAGTATTTTCAGGATAAAATCTAGATCGAACATTTGTAAATGTGTATATATTTTATGCCTATCATATTGAACCCAAATTTAGGATTGTTAGAACCCCCCCCCCCCTCCATTTACTTTATATCACTTTACTTTATTTCCTTTTTCTGAAATTAGTTTAAAAAGTTTGAACTAAGTCTTAAACATACTCTCTGCGGATCGACACCCCAAGTACTATTTTGATAAGATTGTACGCTTGCAATCAACACTTTCATTTGGTATTAATGTTTATAAATTTAAAAGTAAAAGAATACCAAGTTATAGCAAAAACTCTATACACAAAATAATCAACAGGCCGCATCAGGAAGTTAAATAAGGAAACTCAACACAAGAGTGCGGGCCCCGAGGTCGCAGTGCGGGCCGCATTATGGCCAAAAGGCAGTTTCGCTATGTTTGGAATGCCAGATCTCGCCCCAAAGGCCAAATTTAGTAGTACACATTATAGGAAACGTGTGAGACAAGTGTTTAACTGCTCCCCACGTTCATAGGCTGTAGGGTAAGCTATTTAAGGGATAGAATTCTGTATATCTTCATCACTCTCTATCAATCTCTTACATTGGAGTTTAAGGCAAAATTAAGAGCAAATATTTGGAGAAGAAGAGCAGAATTCTCAGAGCAAAGAAGACAATGCAAGAGTTTTTCATTATTGTAAGGGTTGTAATCATTTCTCTTTCAACTTCTCTCCTTTTTAGCCAATTTGTAATAAATTTTCTGTGCAAGTTTTGCATCTCCATAAAATGTTAATTTCTTCTCTAGGAGTTTAGGTTAAATGCATGAACTTGTTTAATTCTATTTTACTTGAATTTTAGTTTCTATAATAATTGTTGGGGGAATATCATGTATACCACTCAAAAACTAAGAAATTACATATTTCCCCCTCCAAATTATGTAATTACGTATTTACCATTCTAAATTATAATAACTCACATATTTCTCCAATTAATCAAAAACTGAGATTAATTATATCTAATATAATATTAGATATAATTAATTTCCTTTCCCTCTTTTTTTTGCATTCCTGCTTTTCTTTAGCGCCAAAAATTGTCTTCTCCTGCCTTAGAACCTCCTCACCTACTCAATCTCCTGTCTTATTTCACCAAATATTGTTTGTTGTTTCCTCTTTTTGAACGCCATTCTAATCATATGTACCTAGATATTTCTAGTTGTCTAGGGAACCCCCTTAATAAATAAACCACTAAAGCTTCTTAAAGCACCACGCAAGAACCTGCACTAGAATAGGAAGAGCCAGACATTCCTTATTTTCAGAATTAAAGTCCTGCTTTCTTGCCCCCCGTTGTATGCTTCTTTGTTTAACAGAAGAAGTCACTTAACTTGCTCAAGATTTATATAAATGGTATACGAGGAGGAAGAGAGACCTAGATGGGAGGTTGGAGTCGAATCACCGAGAATCGAGTAAGCGCCTTTATCTTTAACTCACAAATGAGTCACGCTTCATCGATACTGTCTTTGTCCTAGGTCAATTCAATCAATTTCGCACCTATTGCATTTTTTCAATCTTAGCAACAATGTTGTCGTTAGAAAAGATAGTTAGGCCGATTGGACATGCTATGAGTTCTCTGATGAAGACAATGGACTCCAGTTTTTACTGTTATTTTACTGTTTTTACTATTTTTATGATTATTCAGAAGTTTAGGGATGTACTTGTAATTTTCCAGGACTGGTATTGTACCAAGGTAGAAAATTCAGGTATTGTAGTTTTCTAAGTTAGTAGGGGTAGTTTTAGGATTAATATTAGGTTTGATTTTATTTTATGAATTGGGATTGTATGTTTTCTCAAGAAAAAAATTGAATTGCTAATTAATTAACAAAAATTGAATGTACAGGAGATTGGTACATGATCTATACCAGTATGGTGCGAATATGTTCAGGAATTTTTTTTATTAATGTATTCTCTGATTCAAATAGATGCATAAACTATTGAAATCCAAACTGAGATTTGAATGCCTTGCTCCAAAGGCTACATGGGAACAGGTCTATTGTAATTAACAAGGGAGGACAAAATATGTTGTGAAGGCTCTGTCTCTCACCGTGGCAGCTTCTGCTAAGATTCAGAAATAAAAGAGAACGGGTTAAGGAGAGAGAAGATACTAAGTTAATCTTTGATTAATTACAGTTTTTAGAATATTAAATATAATTAAGTTGAGTTTTGAGTATATTGTAATATACTAAAATTATATTGGGAAAACATGTGAGTTATTATAATTTAGAATGGTA
Source organism: Carex cristatella (assembly GCA_024447775.1). Lineage (NCBI taxonomy): Eukaryota > Viridiplantae > Streptophyta > Magnoliopsida > Poales > Cyperaceae > Carex > Carex cristatella. The sequence goes on from JAJHPF010000007.1 coordinate 746,337, forward strand.
AATACGTAATTACAGAATTTGGAGAGGGAAATATATAATTTCTTAGTTTTTGAGTGGTATATATGATATTCTCCCATAATTGTTTGATTTTATTGTTAATTTCTGTGATTTATTTTTTGTATTTCCTCATAATTTGTATTTGAATTATTGTTATTCTGCTTTAAATTTTTTAGACTCCAAAATAAATTAGAGATCATATAGAATATTACAAATTATGTCACAAAATCATTAGAATTTAAATTAGGTCCTATGCATATTGGACATCCTCTCCTATTGTGCCCAACATGTGATGTGTAGTTGTGTACACAAAAGGAGGTAGTTCGGATTTCTCTTTTTCGAAGGTGTGTAACCACTAACCAATTTCCATCGCCTTTTGATCAAGTCCGTACGCAACAAGAAGCAAAAAACTGTACCATTTAATATAATCGCGATCGATCTCTTCTTCTCGATCGTTCAACTCGATCCAGCAAAGAAAAATCAAACGATATCGCTGCAAGGTTGCAATTCAGTTCACAATCGAGAGGAGCAAAAAAGGAAAAAAAAGAAAAGACCAAAATGGAAATACCAAAGCGGGGAACGAACCCTTATTCTGTGCTGAACCAGATGTCGGATGATTACGATCCTTCGTTACCTCCTCTACCTCACCCCCTCCCCCTCCCTCTCCCTCTCCCGCTCCCTCTTCCTCTCCAGTTACAGCGCCAGTCTACTGGCAGTAGCTATGGCGACAGCTCTCTCTCCCTATCTGGCGACTGCTTCTTCGTCCCTCCTCAACTCGACCCGAATACCGGAGGGAAATCCGACCCGATTGCTGGCGGATGCGAGTTGGGCGGCGGTGGTGGCGGAAGTGGAAGCGGGTCGAGTAAGAGCTGGGCCCAACAAGCCGAGGAAACTTACCAATTGCAGCTGGCACTGGCGCTGAGGCTTTGTTCTGAAGCTGCATTTGTTTCGGATCCTGGGTTAATGGATTCGGGTGATGCTGCTACTGCGCCAATTACCTCCGCTGGGGCATCCGCTGAGGTTCTTTCACACCGCTTCTGGGTCGGTTACTTCAATTCTTCTTTATGTACCATATAAATAATAAGTATAGCTTCTGAATTTTGCTATAACTCATGAAAAGAGCATTTTAAGAGTTAAGCTGAAAGGATCTGGGACTTGGTTTTCAGTGTTGTCAATAATTACCAGAACTGACTTTACTGATTTGGCTTGACCCAGGTCTAGGACCAGCACTCGTCAACCTGACCTAAGCTAATTATAACCCAGTCAGGAAGTATTTATATGTGATTTACATTATAGATGTACTAGAATTATATACCGGTCATATTAATCATTGGTGGTGCTATCATAGTTAGGCAAAATATATGCTTAGTTACCTAAATTTCAAGTAAACATAATCCATTTCAAGAGAATTTTTTTTTTCTTGTGATCACAACATGGCCCATCCCGACTAACCTGTTGAAACATCCTTACTTTGTTTTCAGATAAACGGGTCATTGTCTTATAATGATTCAATCCGGGATGGATTTTATGTGATACGAGGGATGGATCCTTTTGTATGGAGCATATGCACAGATGTGCAGGAGGAAGGCAGGATCCCCTCCCTTGATTCCCTCAAAAATGTCGATTGGACCGATTCCTCTATTGAAGTGGTGCTTGTCAATACGAAAATCGATTCTGCACTAAGGCAGTTGCACGCTTCTGTCGTCTCTACCTTCTCTTCCTTTAGCACCACGGCTAGTACTAAAGATATGGTTGAACAACTCGCCAAGCTTGTTTCAACTAGGTTGGGGGGTGCGATTTTGAATTTGAAAGATGAAGAGACTTTACTAAGCAGGTGGAGAGAGAGTAATTCGGCTGCCAGGGCAAGTACCCATTCAGTTGTTGTACCGCTCGGTCAACTCTCAACTGGTCTCTGCATTCACCGCTCCTTGCTTTTTAAAGTACCCTTTTTTCCTCCCTCTTCTCTTTTTTCCCGGAACATTTGCATGATGTATCACATGTTACAATAGAACAAAAAATTGTGCAGATGCTGGCAGATAGTGTGAATGTGCCGTGCAGAGTTGTGAAGGGGTGTAAGTATTGCAAAAGAGATGATGCTTTCTCATGCCTTGTGCGCTTTGGTTTTGAAAGGTTAGATTCACATTAGTTATTCATAATTTGTCCTACTGGTGATGCAAAACAAAGCTAAGAACTGTCCTTTTAACCATATTAGTCTTTTTTCTTATGATCAGGGAATATTTAGTTGATTTGATAGGGGAACCTGGAACTCTATCAGAGCCAGACTCAGGATTTAATGGGCCCCATTCCATTTGTGTTTCATCGCCTCTGCACCCTCCAAAATTCAAGTCGTCGGTTGAAATGAATGCAAATTTCAAATCTTTGGCCAAACAGTACTTCAAGGAGTGCCAATCTCTCAATCTCATCTTCAAAGATGCCAAGCCGGCATCTGATTTGGCTAGCTCTGATCAAGCTGCTGTTGCTTATTTTTCCCCTGGTGCTGCACCATCCATGCCTTTTTCAAACCTGAGACCACCTGACATGAAGATTAACGAGTCACAAGCAAGAATTAACCCTAATCGTACATATAACCCTATTCCTAACAGAGAGATAGTCTTCTCTATTGATGATCTTGCCGTTCCTTGGAACGAGCTTGTTTTGAAGGAAAAAATCGGTGCAGGTAATAAGCCTGATTTTTTTTAAAAACAAAAATATTATTTCATTAAAACAAATTGATTAATTCTTTTTATTTTGTTTTATTTTCATTTTTCAGGTTCTTTTGGAACTGTTCATCGTGCTGATTGGCATGGTTCAGTACGTGTTATCTCTTCTTTTGCTACAGTTATATAATATATATGTCAAGTGACATACTGAAAAATATATATATATATATATATATATATATATATATCATCTAAAGTAGTGGGTTACAATTATCAGGATGTTGCAGTAAAGATATTAATTGAGCAAGATTTCCATCCAGACCGCGTCAAAGAGTTCATGCGTGAGGTACTATTATTGGGGTTCGTAATATGCATATATGAGCATTCTTTCCCAAATTCTTATCTCAAGCTTATTTGTATCTAACAATTTAGTTATTGTTTGACTAGGTGGCCATAATGAAAAGCCTGAGACATCCGAATATAGTTCTTTACATGGGTGCTGTCACTGAGCCTCCTAATCTCGCCATTGTCACTGAGTATCTCTCTAGGTTAAACTATGATCCACTTTTAAATTTGTTGCATCTTTCCTGATAATTTAAATTTACATATCAGTCAAAATTGAGAGCAAGTTTACTCCATTGTCCCTTGCATTACAGAGGAAGCCTTTATAAGCTTCTGCATAAGTCTTCGGCAAGAGAATACCTGGACGAGAGACGTCGACTACATATGGCATTTGATGTGGTATCCTTTTTATCTTTTGATTTCAGTACTCAAGATGCATTATGATATTATGCATGTGCCGAGGACTTGAGAGATGTGGTATTTGCAAGTTTTGGTATAGTATTTTGTATTGAACTTCCTTAGTGAAGGACTGACTATTATAATTGAATGCTAGATTGTAGAATAGCTTACCACCATCTTATGGTGTAAACTTAACTATAAACTTATTATGAAGCACATATATAGTCCTTGAAATTAGTAGGTTTTGGGCAGGTATGAACCATCCTTTTTCTCTCTTCTTTTATTCAGGCCAAGGGGATGAACTATCTACATAAGCGCAACCCTCCTATTGTTCATAGAGATCTGAAATCCCCTAATCTTTTGGTTGACAGGAAGTACACTGTCAAGGTATATCTCATTCTCACAGTATTTTACAACTTCTCAGGATACTATAATTGAGACCCTTCAACTTTTTGTTGATTATGTCACCCCTGTCAATTATTGCACTTGATTCAGTATCCCTGAATTTTTTTTCTTTAGTTCGTTTGGCCCTCAAGTTATTATCACATGGCATATGTTCAGTGCTGGTGTGGTGTCTTTAAGACTAAAATATTGATGAACTTTTTTTTTTTTACGACAACAGCTTAGTCATACGGATATATTTGTTAGATTATTTACATCCATTTTCAAAGTCGTTGCCGACCCAAAATGCCCCATAAGCACTTGACTGGTGTCATGCCACCGCTCTTACACGTTAACTAAAGGAAGGGCCAAGTTTAATTTATACCAAAAGTTCAGGGGTCTGTTCAGGGCAGTGTTATAAAATACAGTTTTGATGCGGTATGCGGTTGCATATACGGAATTTTATGCAGACTTATATATGCGGATTAAAAAGATTGACCAAATAAAATATAGCATAATATCTCATAATATTATAGATATAATAGGAAAATACAATATATATAAGTGTGCAACTGTGAAAATTACACAAAATCTTTGAGGTATTTTATACGAGTGAAGTGTTCTGTTAGCTTTTTGTAAAAAACACTCAAAATCATTAGTGGGGTATTTTGAATGGCCCGCAATACACAAATTTATTGAATCAAATAGAATTGCATTTGTTGGCCCAAAATACCAAATGTTAATTTAGGAGCTCGTGGCCCAAGACTCAGACGTCGCTGAGCAAAAGCAATATAACCGCGTGAAGGAAATAAGAAAACGCGTCCGATACATATAATCAGCGAATTCTTTAGTCCCAACTCTCTGAAACAACAAAAACGAAGCGCTCTGGAACCTATTAATAGATGAGAATAGCGTGAAGTATTATTTAACTGGCCAGTTCGGATCAACTGGGCAGTCCAGGACCTTTTTTGTTTGGGTTTGGTTTTGGTTAATACTGAAACCTATGAAATCCGCATATTGAATCCGCATAACCGGATTTTATGCGGTTAAGGACCGCAAACGCATATGCGGCCGCGTAGGACCGCATTTTATTACACTGGTTCAGGGTGTTGGCTGAACAAAAAAGTTGTTGAAAATCCTCAGTGAATCAAGTGCAACAGTTCCATTGTTTTGTAAGCTACCTGATATCCGTACCAATCTAATTTGAAATTTTCTTCTAGGTTTGTGATTTTGGGCTTTCACGATTAAAAGCAAGCACGTATTTATCGTCCAAGTCTCTGGCAGGAACTGTAAGTCTCTTTGAAATAACTTTGAACTATTTCATATCATTTTCTTCACTAACATCTAAGTTTAAAACTTCTAAATATTTTTTGAAAATTAGCCTGAGTGGATGGCGCCAGAAGTACTGAGGGACGAGCCATCAAACGAGAAATCAGATGTATACAGCTTTGGTGTTATTCTATGGGAACTCATGACTTTGCAACAACCTTGGACTAACCTAAATCCTGCTCAGGTATAATCATAACATATTAGGAAGATTTTTTTTCTCTAGATCTGTTGTTAGGAAGCATGTAATGACTGCAGGTGGTAGCAGCAGTAGGGTTTAAAGGAAGAAGGTTGGATATTCCAAAGGATTTGAATCCACGCGTGGTGTCTCTTATTGAATCTTGTTGGGCCAAGTAAGTGAACTTAATTTTCATGATTTGATGAAATAAATTCCTGGAAATGAATTATTAACCTGATTTGATATGCAGTGAACCATGGAAAAGGCCATCATTTGCAAATGTAATGGACACATTGAAACCGTTGCTCATCAAATCTCCCTCTTCCCCGAAACAAAGAGGGCCTTCAGCATGACTTGGCCCACTTGGCCCTGGTTTCCCTCTTTTGCACCTTAAATTTATTCATCAATCCATTCACCCATTGGTACATATAATCAAACACATGGCCTCTAATGGGGGTATTTGCAAATGATTTTGCTTTGGTAGTCCAAGGTCAGTTTATCGTATCTTAGAAAAAACTTGGTTTCGAATGGGCTAAGTGCCAAGCATATTGAACTTGTCGTTGTCTGTGATTGGTGGATGAGTATATTGAGAGATCTTTGGAGAAAATGAAAAAAGGTCAAAATTATTCTCCTCTCTCTTCTTCCAACCTCCCCCTATTTTGTCTCTGTATTATGTAAGCTAATACAGCTTTTGTATTTGTTGAAAATAGTTTGTGTGAAGGTTAGAAAAGGCTCGGCAATGTGGAGAGTACTAGGTTTCATTGTAACAAGTGTGTTATCTGTGTCTCCTAGGAAAAAACAAAGAGGAAAAATAGCAACAAAATTTTCGTCCTACATTATGTTTGTAATTTTTAAGCTAAATTATTTTGTAAATATTCGAAGATATTGTTGCTGTAAAGGTGAAAATTTTGTTGCAAGAATAATCCTGCGATGGGCAGGCTTTATTTTTGTTTTGGTAGGCTTTATTTTTGTTTTGGTAGGCTTTATTTTTGTTTTGGTACCCGTTTCGAATTGCATCTCTCCCTACTTTATGTGTGCAAGATTCAAGCTATGATGTTATGATTACAAAGATTTATGTTAAGTAAAAAGAAAAACCCTGTCATGAGAAATGAGGTGAGTATACTGTTTCTAATGTATTATGCACGTTAATAACAATATCAGGTTTCAACAAGCAGCTCCATTAGAAAAATAATAATAAAAAAAGGGGAAAATTTCCGGTGTGCCCATCCAAACTTCCAAAATAGCTCCATTGTAAAAGGACAGAAATGTCAGAGGGGTGTTCAGGGCTTCAGGCCTCAACAGTTATACTGGCTACTTCAGCAGCGGTGTATATAATAGTTGTGCTGTACGCCTCGACCCCGTGATAAAATTTCTTTCTACTACTATTAAACCTAGTTGAAAAAAATAAAATCTTTCTGAACTCGTATATACTTAAAGAAACACTTCTATTAAAAATATGTCAGGAACTGAGGCGAATTTGGGATTGATTCAAGTTGATTTTGACTCAGCCAAACAATTAGAAGGAGAAGAGGATATCAAGGGCAAATGGGGGCACTGTGACTGGGGCCCAATTATTTTAAAAGAGAAGTTGACCGTTGAAGGAGCTGTCGCTGGGAAGGAGGCCCAGACAAATCAGAAATGGAGAGGGCAAGCTGAGATGCATTCGAGGAATTTAATCAACGGATCAGATTAACTCCAGCTTTATTGATTTCGCCTATAAATATAGAATTAGAATGCTGGTTTTGATTATGAAAAGAATTATCCATTATTTAGAATTTTGCTTAGCTTCCTCTTTACTGTTCTTGCAGCTTTACTGAGAGATCAATAAAATTCTACTGTTTCCTTGTTCCATTTTGTGTTTCTTTCAATTCTTTATCAAATTCATTGTGAGGAACACGACAAAATATGAAGAATTGTATAAACATAAACAACATAAAAGTAGGTCTCCTGATGGCAAATTCGGATCTCCAAAGCAGCTCAAAATTTGAGTTTGGATCCTGACCGTCCGATTGGGATCTAAATAAATATTAAGGGTGTGCTTCAGAAATTTCATAATAGTGGAAGGGGAAGCAAGAGGAGAGGAGGGGTAGTGTTAAAGACTTAAATTATTTCTGTAATGGTTTGAGGGTCACAAAATTTAAATAATTTATATATAGAGTTCACCTTCTCTTTTACTTTAGCGGCATGAGGATTTTCTCCAGCATCAATCATCAAATAGGTAATGATAGATTTCGAATTGAATGTCAGTATGTAATCAGGGGTTGGTAACCGCTAGTTAGATCCAGTCACTCCTCCTCTCCCTTTCTTTACCCTCTTCCGAAGCACATCCGAAAGGAACCCCGTAAATTCTAATTTGAATCGAATTGATTCAGATTCAGATTCTCATTCTAATAGGATGGTCTGATCTTGATAGCATAGTTTGTTGAGTCTTCATATCATTGCCTTGTAACTGAATTTATACCCCCAAGGCACCTCAATTTTTTTAGTTTTGGTCTGGTCCGTTCGTTATATACTTACTAACATTAATTTTACATAAAAAAACAAAAAAATGAATCTTGAAGAGACTCCTGTAAGGGTCGGATTGAAACTCCCAAACGGTTCATTACGTGGGATCCAGACTTGTAACCGTCATGAAGAATTCTTGCATAGACTGTCACTGACTCACTGCAATGGACCAATGGTGCAGTGAGCCAGTAATAAAAAGCCGTCCCCAATGCCAATTATCAAACACCACTTTTCTGAAAGTTTATCAATCAGTACGTTGAGATTTTTACATTGTACATTCCGGATGGGAATGAAATAATGATTGGCAGTTTGGCACACACCTTTGTCATGGGTACATACTACATGTACTATTACAGGATATGTCCATTTTACATAAACTGGAGAAAAATAAGCGCTGGGATATCATCGAACAAAAAATTACAATACCCAATTTGCCCTACGCTCTCTCCTCTCTCTCTACCTCTCTCTAGGTTTCGCTCCCTCTCCAATCGGGATTCATTTCATTCCCCCCCCCACTTTTTTATCTCTGTCTGATTTTTTTTTTCCGAGGGTGTCTGAGGCAGCCGCTTTGTTTCCTTCCTTCTCTCTCCGTTTTATCGATTATATATTTATCTTCTCCAAATCCTGGATCGATCAAATCAACCAATATTTGCTGCACGAATAAAACCCTAATCGGAGGATGCGAGCAGTGGAGATGGAGAATTCGCGCAGATCGACCGGATTAGACCGGGTGCCTGGACCCGGTTCAAAGAAACCCCGATTGGACGACTCCAGTGTTAATATGAATCTTAATCGAGAGAGAACTCAGTTCGCGGGGGTGAGAGGAGGAATAGTTGGGGGATCTACTCCTGCTTATACCCCTTCTAGTGTACCTGCTTACGACCCGAATAACAGTGGGAATAGCGGGAATAACGAGTTGGTGGGGCAGTATAAGGCAGCTCTAGCTGAGCTGACATTCAATTCGAAACCGATCATTACCAATCTGACGATTATTGCTGGGGAGAATCTTCATGCTGCCAAGTCTATAGCTTATACCATTTGCGCCAATATACTTGAGGTTATCCACTTCACTGTTCTTGTTTTTTTTTTCTTGAATTCTTTTTCTTTGAAATTTTAAAGACCTACCAGTATACTCAGCATTTATCTATTTACCACTCCTTCTGACTTAAATTGCATTGAATGGAATTAAGGTACCTCGAGACCAGAAGCTGCCATCATTGTACCTTCTGGATAGCATTGTGAAGAATATTGGAAGAGATTACATCAAATACTTCTCTCCACGCCTTCCTGAGGTTCCTATTTATTTTTCCTATAAATCTCTTTTTCAAATTTAATTATAGTTTGGTTGATATAGAAATAGTTGCAAAATGTTGGGTCATTTATTTTCAAGAAAACTTGTACCTGATTAATGAATATGAATCAATTTATGAGTAGGTCTTTTGCAAAGCATACAAGCATGTGGATCCATCATTGCATTCAAGCATGAGGCATTTATTTGGTACGTGGAGAGGGGTTTTTCCACCTGCCACGCTTCAGGCAATAGAGAAGGAGCTTGCATTTCAACCAAATCCTCCCTCTTCTAGTGCTTCTGCTGCTGGTACAGTTGCAAAAGGAGAGTCACCACATAGCATCCATGTCAATCCCAAGTACCTTGAAGCGAGGCACCAACAGCAACAGCAGCAGCGCGTACCTCCTCCACTAATGAAAGGGGTAACTATTTTTTTGCTCTTGATACCGCTGTAAATGTGTATTTTGTTTCATCCTATTTTCAATTGACATTATGTTAATTTTTTTTAATACAGGTACAAGGAGTGCGTAGTGATGAACTTAATGCAACTGCTGATACAAATAGCCATGCCCAGAGACCAGAGAGGTCAGCAATGGAGAAGAGTAGTTTAAAATGGACACAAGTGTCAGCCAGTACCAGACCGGTATGCATCTTTATCAATTCCTCTCTTTTAACATCTTCCAACGTAAGCTTCATTTGACCAAATTTAATTAAGCAAGTCTATAAAAATGTTGCAGATGCAACCACGAGTGCCACCAGAGGTACTTAGTATTTCTAAAAAGCCAGAAATGGGGCTCGTTAGAAGAGCAGCGAGTGAGCGAGTTAGATTAGGAAGACCAAATGATGGGATGTTTGATACACAAAAAGAGATAGGAGGTGGTGGGGCATCTTCTAAAAGCTGGAAGAATTCTGAAGAGGAAGAGTATGTCTGGGATGATTATAACGGTAATAATAATGTTATCGGTAAAATCAAAAGGGAGGATGGAAGTGCTGCTAAGGGCAAGTCAGTGAACTTGCAGAGGGCGAAGATGTTGCGGCCTGATAATGCCCCTAGTATAAACAACAATCACAAAAATGATTCCACTGCTCCCCGCCTCAATAAGAAAGGGCTCCATGACCCAAGACTACTCTCTTCTAAGGTTCACTATTCTCTCTCTTTCTCTCTCAGCACATTCATACAGACTCAAGTGTAGATAGAACACAAAGAAATAACTAAATAGTACCTTCTGGCGCGTTTAACTTAAATACTGCTAGTGACCAACCTGGGAACATTGGCACAATTTATAAACAACAAAAGGAGAAGGTTGAAATGGGACATGGCGTGGTTATTTACTGTATTTTGATTATGGCAGAGTGTAGAAGAACATGTTGTACATCTCCGAGCAAAGCAAGAACCCGCCTCCAATGTTGATTTAGAGATGATTCGTGAGAGCATAAGGCAACATGGAAGCTCCTCTCAGTGGACCCCACATGAGGCACCCCTGGCACATCCACGTGCTTCAATCCACTCCGACGAGAAACAACCAACACCGCCACCTCGTTCTTTAGTTGGCAAAGTAGCCCCTACTGCCCGTGGGTCCTCGCGTATTTCAAATGCGATCCCCCCTTCACATGAATTTTATAACAGTAAGGTAGGCTCTAGCAACCCAATTAGTGATCCATTTGTGCATGAACAGAGGCAACGATATGTGCCTTCATCACCATCATTATCTGAGCATGATTACTATCAACTCCCTGAATTGAGTACGCAAAAGCATCTTTACAGCTCACAACCTGTTGATCCCTTATCTCAGGTGACTCGACTTGTTAAGCCACCTCTACAGAGCCCATCTTCTTCCTCTACTTCATCAGAACCCTTTCCAGATTTAAAACCTGGCATCACATCTATTGCCCGGTCTAAACAACAAGCCTCCTCTACTTCCATCTTTAAACCTTCAGTTCCCTTACCATACCCAGCTCGTAAAGATGGACCCCGCTCAATTAATAAAAAGGGTGATTCAACAAATAGTGATCATACTTTAAACCATGTACCTGGTTTGGTCGGTGCACAGCCTCCCCTTCCAAGTGGCCCTCCTCCTACCTCGAGCTGGTTGGCTGCACCTGGTGCGGCCAAACACGCTAATGCTACTTCAGGGGACCCTCCACTGCCATCTGGACCCCCACCAACTTCTAATCCTCTGTCATCTTTACTGAGTACTTTGGTTGCAAAGGGACTGATATCTTCACCAAGTACAACCAAACCGGCACCAGTTCCGAAAATTAACCAGACAGAGGAAACTGAACCTGTTAAGGCTGAGCCTGTTGTTGAGTTAAAACCTGTTATGCTGGAAGTGAACCTTATTGGTTCTGAATTCAAATCAGAGGTGATGAGAGAATACCATCCTAATGTAACTAATAGCCTGTACGATGAAATGCCTCATCAGTGTCAGAAATGTGGTCTGCGGTTTGAACTGAAAGATAAGCTTGAATCACACCTTGAATGGCATGAATCAGACAAACCATGCACAAGTCGCTATGAACACTCCCTTGGTTTTTCCAGAAAATGGTATGCTGATTCTGAAAAATGGGTTGCTGGGTCTTTTGGGACTGAAACTGATTCTTTGCTAGAAGAAGAAGATGATTGGCTGGAGGAGGAGCAAGCTGGGCCTATGGTTCCAGCAGATGAGAGGCAGATTCTGTGTGCGCTTTGTGGGGATCCATTTGGGGATGTGTTTTGTTATGATAGAGAGGAGTGGATGTACAGAGATGCAGTATACTTGGATGAGGTGTGCAGTGTGGAGAGGAGGATAATTGTTCATGACAAATGTGCTGCGCTTTTGAGATGATGTTGCAGCTGGTGGTTGGTTAGAATTAATTAGTGCAGCCATCATTTGTCGAAATTTTTGATCGGAGTAGTTCTCTTGAGCCCTTTTCCAGTGTTAATTCTTTTTTTTTTTTTGTGGCTTGTCTTGTTTTTTTTAAATCTATTGATAATGAGTACCTATATAGCTGACTTTCGCTGTATTCAGGTGTCAATGTAATGAGAGCGTTGGGCAGGATACAATCAAACTGCAGTCTTATCATCTCTCTCTCTATCTCTTCCTCCCTCTTTCAAAACCTTGACAGTTGCTGCCAAGTCTTTTTTTTTTTTAAACCTAGTGACTGCTGAATTTCTTCCCCTCTCATGGCTTGCTCACACTGTTTTAGTGTTTGGTTCCTCTCTCTCTCTAATAGGCTTGCTCTCGCACTGTAAGCGTGTTTTACTGTTAGATTGTTTTCTGGATATGTTTGGTTTAGCTGAATACCAGAAACTTTGTTTTGCTGCGGTATATATTTAATTCTCAGAATTTCTTTACTGAACCAACTCTCTGTGGTACAAGTTTCAGTTCATGATTATGCCATACTTTGTTATAGTCATGTAGACAAAGCGTATAATATATGCTTTCGAGTTAAATCTGTGATGACTAATGGGATGTAGGTATGATGTGTGATGTAAAAGGGATGTAAATGGTTGTTTTGTGTGGTTTGTGACAAAGCTTATAATATATGCTTTCGAGTTACATCTGTGATGACTGATGGGATATAGGTATGAAGTATGATGTAAAAGAAATGTAAAATGGTTGTTTGAGACAAAGCTTATTATATATGCTTTCGAGTTAAATCTGCGATGACTGATGGGGTGTAGGTATAATGTATGATGTAAAAGGGATGTAAAAGGGATGTAAAATGGTTGTTTTGTGTGGTTTGAAGTTATGGGAATATGTTTGAGATTCGATCTCATGAGCAGTAAATTATGGATGCAATCGACAAGGACCCACAGCGATTTACTGTGCTTCTGGTGTTACTATGGCTACATCTCTTTATTTCACGGTCTGTATATCGCAGATGGGTGTAATGTCTTTTTTTGTTCCAATGAATTCATCTGGAAGTTTTGCTTTACATATTGATTGGAGAAATATTTTAAATGTTTAATGTTTATAATATGCAAGATAGTTGAATCTTATTTTTATTTTTAGGTTAAGCAACAGGAGAGCTAGATTTTACTATGTAGTCAACTTTTTTTGCCAAATTTATAGATCTATGCAATTTCCTTGTTTTTTTTTTTTTGGACCTCTAGAATCTTGCTTAGGTATATATCCAGTTTGTCTACATTGTTAATTCTATATTTCCAGTTTTCCAAGTAAAAAGGATCAGAAAGATGATCTGGAATCTCCAAGCACAATAGCAAGATGGGAATATGTTAAAGACCTGATCTCACGACTCATGAGCAATCAATTTTGGATACAATTTCTGAACAATGTAAGCTTAATGTGCTCTTGACATTACTATGGGTTAGAAAAATAGCGGATACAGATTCACCAGATTGGTAGGTGCTTCTCTCTACTCTCTAGTTTAGCTAAATACTTGACCAAATATATTTCTTTTAAATGCGAACTTGCAAACTATTTATCAGGGAAGGCCTTGAGCCCTTGATGTATGTTCAAGTTTGTCAATATTCTTTGAGTTCTATTTCTCCGCTACAAATTATTTGTTAATGGGAGCAGTAGTAGTCATTGACGGCACTGATAAGTTTTTATTAGGGTAAATTTCATCTCTAAAACTTTATCATTTGTCACGAATTAATCACTTAAATTTGAATTGATTCTTTTTAGTCACTCGACTTTATCATTTTTTCTAATCAAGTCACTTAATATTTTTCATCTAAAATTTTAACAAAATATTTTTATTCTATTAAAAATAGCAACGGAATATACTTATTTCATCTAAAACTACTAACTAAATGAGTATTTTCTATTCAAAATACTAACAAAATGAATATATTTTATTAGCATTTTGGACAGAAAAGTATACAAAATTAAGTGACTAAAAATGAACAAAATAAATTTGAGTGACTTATTCGTAATAAATAACAAAATTAGTGATCCACAATGAAATTTACCTTTTTTTTTTATTATTAGTCAGTAGTCTCTAGGCTAACTGTGTGATAGAAATAAGCACAGCATGCTTCGGAATTCGTATCCTCCAGTCCACTCAAATTTTGAGTTAAGATCTGGATCATGCTCCGTAAATTAAATTAAAAGTACGTTAATGCACAGGGTGAAGATTCCATGCTTCGATTCATTAGAAAGCTTTGCCAGAATATGCTTTTGACTAACCATCGAACAAAAAGAAAGAATTACTAAACCACCTGGCAATTAGGATACTCAAGATGTCAAGCACCTGAATCAGTTCAAGCATCCAACCAAAATGTTTTAAACATCCAACAATCAACCTTTAAAATGGAGGCACAACAAAGGCCATTGCTACAAGCTGTAATTATCCAAGAAACTAGGAGACAAAAGCCATAACTGCCCTCTAAACAAGGTCTCAAAATTGAAGCCACATTAATTTGCAGCCTTTGATTCGATGACTCTCTTTGCAAAAGAAGGCAGGCAAAATGCAGCAGAATGGATCTGGAAATAAAAAAAATAAATAAATGATACGGTGCCCATTAATTATTTTATAACCCCTCACTTTGTTTACCTTGGTATTGTTTGTTTGGTCAATAGAAAGGTCAATTGAGGCCAACAAAGTCTGATAATTAAAGTACACACAATTTGGCCATACAGAGACTTAACCCGCAAACTAGGGCACTAATGAGACTCCTATTTCACAATATTTAAGTCCAACAAAGCCTGCTTACCCCCTTGGGCAAAACCAGAACCAGAGAGAAAGTGTTACCTCAGAGTTGTAATATTTTAGAGGTCCATTAGATTTGGAGGACTCATCCTCCTCTATGTTAAGCACAGGATGCTGAAAATCAACTGCAGGACCCTCGGTTGAGCACAGCATGAACCCAATAACACCACTAGAAAAAAAAATTTCACGTCAAATTAACTTGGCACGATTTCAGCAAACAAATGCCATGTACTCACAAACCTATATGATTTTACTATGCCTGACAACCCTATGTGGTTATACTATGCCTGGTACTGAACTCATCTTCTTTAGTTATTTATCTTGTCCCCCGTCAAATATGATTACTTCACTCCTATGTTTTCAATAAAAAAACCCAAAAAACAAAACAGTCTTGGAACATTGTGCCATATTCTTAAGAATAGAATAATTCAAATGAAAATTGAATTAGCCCTATTTATATTTATTTGTGTGAATATAAGCAATAACAGACTTATGGCCATAAGGGTTCTGGGGCAATTCCAAATATGTTTTTTATATTGGCGAAAATAAGGAAAATTTGGATGATGAGCTGACACAATTCATGTACTTAATTAGTTCAGTAACTAAAAATAAATATCTTTGCAGAAATTTAAAAGATCTGTCGGAGGTTGGATAAAAATTCCTAATCAAATAGAAGGGGCGTGCCTTTGGTAGAATTTCATTGCTTCAAAGCTTACCTTATGTTAGGTATTCTAACAACATGTATTGCCATCTTGGAGCTATGGCACAACAAGCCTATTCAATCGGTGAATAAATCACAGTATTGCAGTTATTTAGAGATTCTTTACTAAATTAGTAAATTCAATGCAAGTCTAGCATTAAGCAGTGAGAGAGCACTAATTTCAAAATGTAAATTGTACCTAGGGTAAGTGGGGACAGTGGTCCAAGCATAGTTGACAGAGCCTTTGAAAATTTGGCGGCAGTTAGTGACGATATCTTCAATGATATGCATGTGTAACCATATGCTCTCAGCTTGGGTGCATAGCACCCCACCTGGCCTGAGAGCCCTTGCCACTGACTCAAAAAATGGCTTCTCAAATAGCTCTTGGGCTGGACCTGTATATGAAACAAAAAAATAACGAATAAACAAATTAACCAAGTATTAGGTTTTATTTGTGTGTTATAGATTTTTTTTCAGTTGTGAAATGATAGATCAGCAATGACAGGCAACATAACCAAGTGTCTATTTTCATAACTTCCACTCAGTAAGAGGTTGCTTTGACTTGTAAGGCTTTATTAGGGCAAAATTGGGATATTTATTTAATGAACTCATACAATGTGGTTTGATGCATCTGAGATATATATTATAAGAATTTTGTTATCAGATGTAGATTCACACTATGCCAATTTTAATTGGAAATGTTCAATCTATAATTTGCTAATACATAAACAACGATTTCATTATATTTTATTTCTACCTCTGTACTAAAAGTATATTGTTACTTAAAAATAGAAGTTTTTTTAATCAAAAGCTTATGAAAACTCACCAATTGGATCCGAGGAATCAACAATTATGGCATCATAGGTACCCTCTGTTGCATTTTTTAAGAATGCAACTCCTGTTATTATGGACAACAAGCATATATATTTAGCCCAAAACATAAGTTGTCTGACATAAACAAATATAGTAGACAGCAAAAGAGAATGGAATTAGTCCTCTGTATAGAAAAAAAAGAAAAGAACCATCGCCAATATGTAGTGTCACACGGGAATCTTCATATCCAATGGCCACGTCAGGGAAGAACTGCTTTGATACCTTCACCCATATACAATAAAAAAGGTTTAAAACTTGAATAAAAACATGCATAAACTCATCAATTAGACAGACTGCGCATTAATTGTTGTATTCAGTTGCAGCTTATTGGATTTATGAATCTTCGTATCCAATGGCCGCGTCAGGGAAGAACTGCTTTGATACCTTCACCCATATACAATTAAAAAGGCTTAAAACTTGAATAAAAATATGCATAAACTCATCAATTAGGCAGACTGCACATTAATCGTTGTATTTAGTTGCAGCTTATTGGATTTATGGATCTGAAAACCTGTTCAATTAATTTAAGGTACAAAGTAATGATTTGGAAATTCACCAATTATCAAATATGCTTTTTCTACAGTTTTTGATGTTCCAACGGTTAACCAGAATTTACCCTAAAAACAATAAATCAAAATTATAGAAGATAAATGCCTTCTGTCAATTTTTCAGACATGCACACACAAAAGGGTAGAGAAGAGCAGGGGGAGAGAGAGAGAGACTTACATCAATGACCATCTTATCAATCTCACAGATGTCAATTTGTTCGACAGATGAGTGGCGTGATACTTCACGCAATACACCCCCATCACCCCCTCCTATTACCAAAACCTTGACAAATATTAAAAAAAAAAATGTCATTTCTAGGAAAACTTGCAAGTAGAGCTTGTTTGGGAATAAAAGTGAGTGCCAGTACTACAATTTTTTCCCGATTTCCCTATTTTTCCAGTTATGAAGTGCCAACCATTACAAAAAATATATACAATCAGAAATAGCCTTTTATCTTCTAATGTAGACATTTTTCCCCAGCTTAACTTTTCTATTGAGACATTGAAAAATATAAATATTTTTGTTTTACCGAAGTGGAAACCTAGCTACTAAAACAATACTGTACCTTTTTAGGGTTTGGGATGGAGCAGAGAGGAAGGTGAGTTATCATCTCTTGGTAGGCACACTCATCTCTCTCTGTCAATTGAATCACACCGTCTAGTACCAGAACTTTGCCATAAGTCATGGACTATGAAGCAACCAAAAATTAAACAAAAAATACACATTAAAAAGTACTGTTGGAAAACAACAAAAGGAGGGTGCCAAATTATAAACAATTTTATCTTGTTTTTTCATTGTTTAACTGCAGCATACCAAGCTGATCAAGTCAGGAGCACTAAATACCAGCCAAATCAGAGCTTAGGTTACGATTTTATATAAGTTTAATCCAAACAAATGACAAAAGAAATAAAGAAAAACAAAATAATGAAGATGGTCTAAGCTTGGGGGCTTCCTATCAGTAACACCTCATAAAATTAAAACCCTGGCAAGTAGAGTGAAATGTACCTGAAAAACCAACACATTTTGGTAGTCTGATTTTCCTTCAAACAAAATATTTTCTACTTTCAAGGAGTGTGCCTCACCTACAAGATTTAGCACCAAAAGCATTAATATACTTCAAGATCAAGATTCTATTCTTCTCTTACCCATGACATGACAAGTAATGGATTTCAAGAAAAATAAGAACTATAAACAAGAATCAAGATATTCACAGACAATTTACAAACTCAATCTATAAAGAGCATCAACCGTCCAATATTTATCCATAGAATAATCCATTGCAAGAATTCGTCTTTCCATAAGATGAAATAAGTGTCAAAGAATCAATAAAAAAGAACAACGATTTCATCAACCGTCCAATATTTATCCATAGAATAGTTCATAACCTAACCCAGATTATTAGAAATCACAATCATAAGAAAAAATAAGTATCAAATAATCACTAGAAAAGAACAGCGATTTTATCAATGGCTAGTACCTGGCCACAAGGGGCTAATCTCGGAGAACCACCCCGGCATCACGGCGGATATGCCATTATTAGCAACAACCTCCTCCGCCGTCACCTCCTCAACAGTCACTTCAACGTCCTCCGCTCTAAGTCTCTTCGCCGCCGTCTCCTCCCCTTCCATTCCTACTCTTTCTTTCTTTCTTTTGTGGGTACTGAATGAAATGAAGCCCATTGGAGCGCGGACCTATAAATAATATTAAAAATATTATTTTTAGACCCACTGCCCAATGCAGACAAAAATATGAATTGTAGTTTTTTTTTTTGTTTTAGAAAATAAACATTTTTAAAAAAAAACCGAAAATTATATATAAAAAAAAAAAAAAAAGATTCGTATCAAATGATACAATCTTATTTGAAAATATATATTTTTTATATTTTTTTTATCAATTTCCTCCACTATCCTATATTTTGTAAAAAAATAAAAATTCTATAATTTCGTACAAATATAATAACAATGGAATCTTGTTATTTCGGCCTCGTTTTATAAATAAAAAAAATGGGAAAGAAACTAGAAAAATATCACGATCTTTAACAATAACCATGAAACACATTATAATTGATATCAAATAGTGTTCTAACACCCAACCCGGACCCGTGGATCCGGTCCCGTCTGCTGACTCGCGTCTTGTCCGGACCAGTCCTTGCGCAAGTTTGACCGAGTTCAAGGGTTGGGCGGACCTAGTTGGTTTTTAAAAAAAAAACTGTTTGACCCGTACCCGTTTGACCCGTGCTTTGAGATTCGTGCAAAATTAATCACACTGCTTTGAAATTTGTGTTGTGCATATATTTTGCTTTAAGATTCATGCCAAGTTAAAAAGAATGGTCCGGATTGCATAATTTTGAAAAATATTCCCGCCGGCCGAGATAAAAAACAGAAAAAATGGAAAGAAAAAAAAATGGTGCCCGACCTCCAACCCGTGCGGATAAGGGTCGAGTTTCAAAATTTTAACCCGTTCGAATCCGGTCCATTCAACCCGCCGACGGCCAACTCGTGAACCTGCGCAGGTTGGATCCATTCCGTCCCGCCGAACCCGTTATAAGAACACTAATATCAAATACTAATTGTGACATGCATGACATGACAATTAATCTCACACATCCATAAATCGAATGATTAATCTAATATTTGTGTTGTACAATCACGCATCCATTCATTGCGTTTTATCACTTTCGGAGGCAAAATTAAGTACAAGTACCATAGTCCATAGACGGGGAGTTTTTTTTTTATTTAGAAATTATAATCTAAAAATCAACTAAACCAGCCAATGGAGTAAAAAATCAATAAATATGACCTACACTGGTTTCCTAAACCGGTGTGGAATTAAAGCCCTCTTCTGCACCGGACCCCGAAACCGGTGCAGAAAATTTCTAACCCGGTTGACCCATTTCCTCACCAGGCTGTGGATTCGCCACAGAAAATCCACAAAAAGCCCTGCACCGAATTGGGAATCCGGTGCGGCTTGGGTTAAATTCTTTCCCACCCGAGTCGCCTCTCTGTCTCCTCTCCTTTCCTCCTTTCTTCCTCCTTTCTTCCTCCTCTTTCTTCCTCCGAACTCCTCTCGTTTTTTTTTTCTTTTCTTTTATCCTCTCCAAATACTTCACTATTTTTTCATTTAATTGTTTCAAAATTCTTGTATCGTCCAAGAGAGTTGGAAACTCTTTCGATCTACGATTTTAACAAGGTAAAAATCATATTTTTTTTTATAATTTTTAATTTTGGCCGAATTAAATTGAATAACTTATTTAATTGAGTTTGTTTAGTATATTTAGTCTTTTTTTGTGTAATTTAGTGTTCAATTAGCAATTGGCCTCAATTTAGTGTACATGTAGTATTAATTTGTGTAATTTAGTGTAATTTGTGACATTTAGTATAATTAGTGTAATTCGTGTTATGTAGTATAATTTAGTATTAGTTTGCGTAATTTAGTATTAATTTGTGTTATGTAGTATAATTTGTGTAATTTAGTATAATTTGTGTAATTTAGTGTAATTTGTGTAATTTAGTGTAATTTAGTATAATTTAGTGTAATTTGTGCAATTTAGTGGAATTTAGTGTAATTTGTGTAATTTAGTATAATTTAGTGTAATTTGTGTAATTTGTGTAATTTAGTATCATTTAGTATAATTTAGTATAATTTGTGCTATGTGTTAGTGTTGTGATCTAGATGCCAATCATAGGATGATTGTTTTCTAAGTTTTGTTTATGTAATTGAATGATTATGTTTATCATTTTGTTTCTTGAGTATTTTATTAATTATAGATCATTTAGGTTGAGGATTTGAAATTGTGGAACTCTATACATGTGTTAATAAATACTCTAAAATGTCCCTAGTCTTGGTAATTAACAAGGGACATTAATTACCGGTATAAGATTAGCATTTGGATTAGATGATGATCATGTTCTCGCGAGATCATATGACAAGGAGTTGTCAATCTGATCAAATGGATACCTGATGGAGATCAGGGGATTGGACGTGACCAAAGTAAAACATTTAATATGGATTGTGTTTGTGTCATTAATGTTTTATTTGTGTCTGGAATTCTAAGGTATGAGATGATTGTTTTTCTCACATGGGAATATATATTCGTGGATATTATCCAACGTTGTCCGTAATGCGGCAATTATACGGATTCTATCTCGGTATGTGTTTCTTATGTGGAGGGATAGTAATTATCAAGAATACCAATGTCCCTCATATAATGAGCGATGATATCTTTGGGCCCCTTGATGAAATAATACAAGTATGTGCACATATGATTAAGGAGTTAATTATAATTACTGAATTATTTCGGAATCAAGAAACGAGTAGATTTGCAAGGATGACACACTCCTACCTTGGATCTATTCATGATATCATGAGACATGGAATTGACACGAGGCAATTATTGCTTAGGGATCGTGATTCAGTATGGTACTTATCATCTGTGTCATTTAGGTAATTACAATGCATATTGCTAGGTGCCGCTTGTAATTTATGGAATCGAAAAGAGTTTCAGATTCTATTGCCGAATGACATAGATCCCACAGGGTCACACCGATAAGGAATTAATTATAAATGCTCCTTAATTTATTTGACATGTATGACATGACAAATAAATTGGTTTCTCCACTAAAACATGAGAAATATAATTATTTGGATAATTATATATGATACTACAATTAATTAGATTAATTGTATTTGATTAATTCAAACAAGGAAAGTGAAACTTGGCCCAATAAACAAAGTCTAATGGCTGTTGTTAATTATGGCTCATGTTTATTTAAAGAATTGTTTCCATAATTAAAAGTTAGCCCAAAATAGTTTACCACGTTTTCTGAAAGCTACTGCGCAATGTTTCTTATTTGGGCCATATATTTCTAGTACGATATCTGTTTTTAGCTTTCTATATCTTTCTGGAAAGGTAATAGAAAAATCTACAACTTTGTATTTCTGGAAGAAAACCAAATTAGAAATATATCATGCTCAAAAACGTGGTAGAACGTGGTGCTAAATTTAGACTACCATGTTCTGGAAACTGCTGCGCATGTTTCGTATTTTGACCATAACACCCTCATACGATGTTTTTTTTGAGCGTACCACATATGGATAGAAAGGTAAAAGAAAGATCTATAACTTTTATTCAGAGAGCAGAATCTAATTCGAATTAGATCATGGTCAGAAACGTGGTAGAACACGGAGTTAATTTTGGAAACAGAATTTCACATTCCTTATTTACTATATATGCACTCTCTCTCATTCCTTTTGAGGGCAATTCGTTTTGAGAGTTGAAGTTCTGCCAAAACTCTTTCTCTTTATTGTTTCTCTCTCATGTGTTGAGAACCCACAAATCCTAGAATCAAGATCTTGTTCTCTTGGAGGATAGGGATTAAGGAGCGACCAAATTACTACTCTCTAGCAAGAGGAAAGTTTGGTTTCTAATTAATTTCTTGGTGGATACCGTGGAGGGCTTCTACTTTGGAGTCTCATCTTGGTACAAGGCGTTCAAGGTCACGCACACATCAACCACCAGGGCGCTGCAAAGCATCAACCACCATTAGCATCGATCAACAAGGAGGTGGAGGCTACAACTCTACATCTCAAGGATCTTCATTTCTTGTTTGGAGACAAGAAACTAAAGGTATGATGCTTATTGATTTGGAAATTGCTTTTGGTTTGATTTTAGTCATACATAATGATCTTTTGGTACTTTTCTTGTCAAAATTTTTGAAATTCCGCTGTCTTAAGTACTATGAAAACCCAACAGTGGTATCAGAGCATAGGGTTTATGTATGACTGATTTTGGCCAAATTTCCAAATATGGTTAGTCAATTAAATCCCAAAATATGAAATTTTAGTTATAATATTGGGAATTAATTGATTAATAAGATTGCATGAATTGTTTATGCATGTGTGTAATTGTTGCACAAAAAGGAATTGACAGATTAATTATAATGCATGAATTGTTTATGCATGTGTGCAATGGTTGCACAAAAGCTAACTCTGTTTTGCAGCGAAGAGTGGGTTTGTGTGGCTCATGATTTCAATGCCTTGTGTGATGTAATGAATGCTTGTGTGAATGCTTGTAACGCGGCCTTTGGTGCCCCATGATATTAATTTATTTAATTAATTAAATAAGCAATGATGTTAACTTGCTTCTCATGTAATTCATTCAAGGCTTGCATGCCTATTACATTTAGGATTGGAAATTTTAAATGTAATTTCAATTTCTATTAGAATAGTTCTAAGTAGATTTTGGGAGGGCTTAGATAATTAAGTTGTTCAAAAGAAGACTTCGGCCATGGAGATGGTGGAAGGAGCGACGATTGCGGAAAGCGTTTTCGCCAGAGCCATACAAACTCACAAAGCATATGTGATATGTTTTCTGTTTATTGTTTGTATAAATTCTATGAGAGTCATAGGTTAGGTATGGGTGTATGAATCACACGACCACCTAAAATTAAATAACAAGTCCGAAAAAATTAAGTGTCATTCCCTTCCTTCTCTATCCAGATCAAACTATCGATCGTTAGTTGATGGGACCTACTCAGTAGGCATCACTTTCTATCTTTAGGAGATGTGGGGCATGACGGTCATGTCGAACCAAATAGAGGTAGGTTTACTTGACAAGGATAATCCAAAACGGTTTTGGGCCTTGGGGAATAGTTTGTTCAAACATAAGATGCTTGAATAAACGCCAAGAGTCACCCGGTTGTGATTGGCAAAGGGTTGCCTACCTAAGATAACTAAGTTCAAGTTTCATGCCGACGCTGGCTTGTCTTAGTGAAAATAGGGGTCTTGGACCTGCTACAAAATTGGACTTAAATTTTATAGTTGTAGTGGGAGTTTTATTATTGTGATAATAAAACACATAAGCATGAACAAAACTCAAACCTTATAATGTCGTAAAACATGACAAACTATCCTTCTCATTGCGTTCTCTATAAAATAAAATTGACGTATCTAACTTCTTGGATTGGCATCGTAATCTGAGAATGGTTCTCAGGCACGAAAGATAAGAATACATCTTGACTACTCCTCTCCCAAACGAACCAGATAATAATGCAAACCAGAAAACTAATGACGCGTACATTAAGCATGTGGAGACGAGCTTGATGCATGTCCCTCTTGATAGTGATGATAAGTCTCGAGTAGTAGAGGCGATTCGAGACACAATCATCCTACTACATTATGGGTAAGCTTAAGAAAAGGTTTCAAGAGCAAGCCTGTGTTAAGGGGTACAACGTGACAAAATATATATATATTTTTTTTGGTATGTAAGATGGTTGAGAGTAACTCCTGAGTGCTCACATGCTCTAGATGATGAGCAATATGAAGCAGTTGGAGAAGCTCGAGTGTCTCGTGGACAAGGGGTTGGCCACAGACATCGTGTTGAACTCTCTACCATTGAGGTATTCTTCATTCATTAAGGAATGAAGAAGTATCTGGAAGAGTAACATGGGATGCTCAAGACTGCAGAAGTTGACATGTAGAAATGAGTTTCTAATGTCCTTGTGGTCGGTGAGGGAGGGAAGAAAATCAAGAAAGGTAAAAGACATTGAAAGGGAATTGTGCAAATACTTTGTTTGAAGCTGAGAATTGTTCTTACTTCATTGAGTATATTTGAAATTGATGTTTGAGCTTGCTACCTCTCAGATGTGATTATCTTTATTCATAAAATCCCATTTGAGATAAGAAATCGAATGCTTGGATTTGTATGCATAAGGAAAATGAAGGAAGCAAAGCAAGACTGATAAGGTCACAAGATATCTAAGTTGCAAGTGTTGTGACTATTGCAATTGTGAATGTCACATTGCAGAGACGTTCTTGTATTATGGATGTTCCTATGAAGAACAATATATAAAATGACTTTACACAATATCAATTACAAAAGGAAAGGTAAGACTCAATAAGAGAGTATGACTCTCGTTGCCGCCTAAGTCAAATAAACAAAAATTGCAGAGAAGTAAGACTTCTTAGTCCAAGTTGATTCAGAATCAGTTGTGACGAATGAGTTTTGTTTAAAAGAAATGACCGGATTAACTTTTCACTAGGTTAGGTGAAAAGACTTATTGAATCCAATACATATGATGTATGTGGGTTGATAAGCAAATTGAGTAGTGTTTCAATAATTCATTTCATCTACTATGGTTTGACAGTAGTTATGTCCATAGTAAGGATAGTCATTTGCTGGCCTTAGGTGTGGCATTTGGTTCACTTAGGTACTTACTTATTTATGTGACATAAATCTTGAATTCTTTCGAACGGTTCAAAAGAATTTAAGAGCGAAGTTGAAAACAACTCGATATAAAGGCATAATCTTATTATTAGATCATGAGGATAGAAAAATTGAGTATGAAATTCAAATGCTCAAGGTTTGGGATAGTCCCATGACTTACTCTCTAAGGGCACTCAAAAAGAGTTTTGGTGGTTCCAAGAGACATGATTGAACGAGTTAATTCGACCTTGAATGAGCAAAATACATTTGTCAATTTCAACTAAAATGTCTAAAACCATTGCATTCACACTGAACAAAGGTGCCATCGAAATCCGTAGAGAAGACATCATATGAGATATGGCATGGAAAGGTTCCTAATATGTCTTTTCTAAAGATTTGAGGTTACAAGACTTATATCAAATGGTTGATGTAGGACAAGTTAGGACCCAAATCAGACAAGTGCTTTTCATTGGATATCCCAAAGAAACTAATGGATAGAACTTCTATCAGCAATCTGAAAGCAAAATAGTTGTTGCCAGACATGCTGTATTCTTGGAGAAAGAGTTTCTTGCAAGAAGAAGTAGGGGGAGAAGTGTGCAACTTGAAGAGGTTCATGATGCAACACCTAACAATGAGATCAGGTTAGATCCCATTGTCCCATCCATGAATGAAGAGGCTAGTGGGAGTCAGCAAGAACATATTTCGCAAACAGTTGCGGAAGAAGTTCAAGTTTCATCCCATGAAGCAATTCCACAAGGAGTTGTGGAAGAAGGTCAAGAAGCAAGATTCACAAAGGGTTGTGGAGGAAGCTATTGAACCTCAAGCACCTGTTACTCGTAGGTCAACAAGAGTGAGTCATCCGCCTGAAAGATGGTTAAGGCTCTATGAGGTGACAGTATTGGATACTGAAGATCCTTTGACCTATGCGGAAGCGATGGCGAGTCCCGACTCTACTGAATGGCTAGGAGCCATGCAATCTGAAATGCAGTCTATGTACGACAATCAAGTGTGGAATTTGATTGATTCTCCGGTAGGGATAAAGCCTATTGAGAACAAGTGGGTTTTCAAAAGGAAATCAGACATGGATGGCAACTTGACTACTTACAAAGCACGGCTGGTAGCGAAAGGTTTTAAACAAATTCAAGGAGTTGATTATGATGAAACCTTCTCGCCCGTGGCTATGTTTAAGTCAATTCGGATTATCTTAGCAATTGCCGCATTTTATGATTATGAAATATGGCAAATGGATGTCAAAACTGCATTTCTAAATTAAGATTTAGAAGAGGATGTGTATATGACACAACCATGCGGTTTTGTAGATCCTAGTAATGCTAAGAAAGTATGCAAGCTTCAGAGATCTATTTATGGACTGAAGCAAGCATCTCGGAGTTGGAACAAACGCTTTGACAAAGAGATCACAATGTTTGATTTTGTCAAGTGCGAAGAAGAACCTTGTGTATACAAAAGGGTTAGTGGGAGTGCTGTCACTTTTCTGGTGTTGTATGTGGATGACATATTTCTGACGGAAATGACATTCCTTCTCTGAATTCTGTGAAAACTTCATTGATGAAGGTGTTCTCAATGAAGGATCTGGGTGAAGCTGCCTATATTCTAGGCATCAAGATCTATAGAGATAGATCTAGGAGACTCGTAGGATTGAGTCAAAGTACGTACATTGACAAAGTGCTAAAGAGGTTTAGCATGCAGGATTCCAAGAAAGGTTTCTTGCCAATGTCTTCTGGCATCCCATTGAGCAAGAAGCAGTGTCCTTCGACGACTGTTGAGCTCGATAGCATGAAGAGAGTACCATATGCTTCGGCAATTGGTTCTATCATGTATGCCATGATATGCACCCGCCCAGATGTGTCATACTCGTTAAGTGTGACTAGCAGATATCAGGCCAATCCAGGATTAGCACATTGGACTCTTTGTCAAGAATATCCTAAAGTACCTCAAAAGGTCTAAGGATATGTTCCTTGTCTATGGTGGAGAATCTGAGCTTGTTGTAAGGGGTTACACCGATGCTAGTTTCTAGACTAACCATGATGACATGAGATCGCAATCGGGATATGTGTTCATTCTCAATGGTGGTGCTGTGAGCTGGAAGAGTTCCAAGCAGGAGACCACAGCTGATTCAACCACCGAGGCTGAATACATAGCGGCCTCAGAAGCTGCGAAGGAAGGATTTTGGATCAAGAAGTTCCTGGGCGAACTTGAAGTGGTTCCTAGTTCTTCCGATCCTGTAGAGCTCCTTTGTGACAATAATGGAGCTATTGCACAGGCCAAAGAACCAAGATCACACCAGAAATCCAAACATGTTCAACGAAGGTATCACCTGATTCGAGAGATTATCGATCGAGGTGATATGAAGGTTTGCATAGTTGATACGGACAGAAACACAACTGACCCGCTAACAAAGCCGCTTTCTCAAGCAAAGCATATGATGCACATATCTCTATGAGTATGAGATACACAAGAGTGTGGACTTGAGATTGTGTAGGGCTACACTTGTTTAGAGTTTTTATACATGGAGATGTATATGGGATTGGCTCTAGCTCAAGTGGGAGATTGTTAGTGTTGTGATCTAGAAGCCAATCATAGGATGATTGTTTTCTAAGTTTTGTTTATGTAATTGAATGATTATGTTTATCATTTTGTTCCTTGAGTATTTTATTAATTATAGATCATTTAGGTTGAGGACTTGAAATTGTGGAACTCTATACATGTGTTAATAAATACTCTAAAATGTCCCTAGTCTTGGTAATTAACAAGGGACATTAATTACCGGCATAAGATTAGCATTTGGATTAGATGATGATCATGTTCTGCAGATCATATGACAAGGAGTTGTCAATCGATCAAATGGATACCTGATGGAGATCAGGGGATTGGACGTGACCAAAGTAAAACATTTAATATAGATTGTGTTTGTGTCATTAATGTTTTATTTGTGTCTGGAATTCTAAGGTATGAGATGATTGTTTTTCTCACATGGGAATATATATTCGTGGATATTATCCAACGTTGTCCGTAATCGGCAATTATACGATTCTATCTCGGTATGTGTTTCTTATGTGGAGGGATAGTAATTATCAAGAATACCAATGTCCCTCATATAATGAGCGATGATATCACTGGGCCCCTTGATGAAATAATACAAGTATGTGCACATATGATTAAGGAGTTAATTATAATTACTGAATTATTTCGGAATCAAGAAACGAGTAGATTTGCAAGGATGACACACTCCTACCTTGGATCTATTCATGATATCATGAGACATGGAATTGACACGAGGCAATTATTGCTTAGGGATCGTGATTCAGTATGGTACTTATCATCTCTGTGTCATTTAGGTAATTACAATGCATATTGCTAGGTGCCGCTTGTAATTTATGGAATCGAAAAGAGTTTCAGATTCTATTGCCGAATGACATAGATCCCACGGGGTCACACCGATAAGGAATTAATTATAAATGCTCCTTAATTTATTTGACATGTATGACATGACAAATAAATTGGTTTCTCCACTAAAACATGAGAAATATAATTATTTGGATAATTATATATGATACTACAATTAATTAGATTAATTGTATTTGATTAATTCAAACAAGGAAAGTGAAACTTGGCCCAATAAACAAAGTCTAATGGCTGTTGTTAATTATGGCTCATGTTTATTTAAAGAATTGTTTCCATAATTAAAAGTTAGCCCAAAATAGTTTACCACGTTTTCTGAAAGCTACTGCGCAATGTTTCTTATTTGGGCCATATATTTCTAGTACGATATCTGTTTTTAGCTTTCTATATCTTTCTGGAAAGGTAATAGAAAAATCTACAACTTTGTATTTCTGGAAGAAAACCAAATTAGAAATATATCATGCTCAAAAACGTGGTAGAACGTGGTGCTAAATTTAGACTACCATGTTCTGGAAACTGCTGCGCATGTTTTGTATTTTGACCATAACACCCTCATACGATGTTTTTTTTTAGCGTACCACATATGGATAGAAAGGTAAAAGAAAGATCTATGACTTTTATTCAGAGAGCAGAATCTAATTCGAATTAGATCATGGTCAGAAACGTGGTAGAACACGGAGTTAATTTTGGAAACAGAATTTCACATTCCTTATTTGCTATATATGCACTCTCTCTCATTCCTTTTGAGGGCAATTCGTTTTGAGAGTTGAAGTTCTGCCAAAACTCTTTCTCTTTATTGTTTCTCTCTCATGTGTTGAGAACTCACAAACCCTAGAATTAAGATCTTGTTCTCTTGGAGGATAGGGATTAAGGAGCGACCAAATTACTACTCTCTAGCAAGAGGAAAGTTTGGTTTCTAATTAATTTCTTGGTGGATACCGTGGAGGGCTTCTACTTTGGAGTCTCATCTTGGTACAAGGCGTTCAAGGTCACGCACACATCAACCACCAGGGCGCTGCAAAGCATCAACCACCGTTAGCATCGATCAACAAGGAGGTGGAGGCTACAACTCTACATCTCAAGGATCTTCATTTCTTGTTTGGAGACAAGAAACTAAAGGTATGATGCTTATTGATTTGGAAATTGCTTTTGGTTTGATTTTAGTCATACATAATGATCTTTTGGTACTTTTCTTGTCAAAATTTTTGAAATTCCGCTGTCTTAAGTACCATGAAAACCCAACACTATGTTGTATAATTTAGTATAATTTTTGATAAATTTTCTAACATGATGAATGGATAATCCGAATTATCCAGAGTTGTTAAAATTACCACCACAGTACCACAGAGCATGGACAGTTCGTGATACGGTAATTTTTGTTAAATTTATTAATTATTTGTTTGAAATAAACATTATATGAAGTATTTGATGGGGTTATAACGATTTAATTATTGTTGGCAGCCTAATGTAAAAGCACTCCAGATAAATAGACATCGTCTTACTATTGCTTACAACCGTCGGATGGACGATGCTATGAAGAAGTTAGGATTGTACCAAATTACTCGTCTTAATGATTGCAAGATTGATCCGTGTTTGATTACTGCTCTGGTTGAGAGGTGGAGGCCGGAGACCAATACATTTCATCTACCAGTAGGTGAAATGACAGTGACGTTGGAAGATGTTGCATGTTTATGGGACTTATCGATTCAGGGTAATTAACTATTTAAATTTGTTTATCGGTTATTTTAATTAATTATTTTAAAAAATTAATTGTTGATTGTATAATTCTTTTAATTTGCAGGTGATCCAATTACTGGCACTAGCGATACTGATTGGAACCCATACTTAGAGGATGATCTAGGAGCTAATCCTGTGGATTTTTACAATAACCTGGATAAGTCAATACCATATAAATATAGGTGGTATCACCCTGACACTCCTGAAGAGCGATTGCAAGTCTCTGCTTATTCTATTAGACTGATATGGTTACGAACCAAATTTGCGGCACAATTAGGAGATGAAGCCGATGATGAGAGAGTTGCACAGTACACCCGAGGATTTTGTATGGTTTTATTCGGGTCGGTTATGTTTCCAGATTCGAGTGCGGACGGAGTCCCCGCAATGTACTTGCAATTCCTGACCAATCTGGATGCTCCACGGTCATACAATTAGGAAGGTGATGTACTTGCACATCTTTATCGAGAGTTGTCACGTGCTTGTCTCGCTGGGGTGGAAATAATAGCGGGGCCGATGTTGCTGTTAGAAATTTGGTCATGGACTCGATTTACTATTGGTCGACCTATGCCCCGGTTAGAGCCACCTTCTTTCGGCGGTAACTAAAATAGGAGTGGAACTAATAGCCTGTACGATGAAATGCCTCATCAGTGTCAGAAATGTGGTCTGCGGTTTGAACTGAAAGATAAGCTTGAATCACACCTTGAATGGCATGAATCAGACAAACCATGCACAAGTCGCTATGAACACTCCCTTGGTTTTTCCAGAAAATGGTATGCTGATTCTGAAAAATGGGTTGCTGGGTCTTTTGGGACTGAAACTGATTCTTTGCTAGAAGAAGAAGATGATTGGCTGGAGGAGGAGCAAGCTGGGCCTATGGTTCCAGCAGATGAGAGGCAGATTCTGTGTGCGCTTTGTGGGGATCCATTTGGGGATGTGTTTTGTTATGATAGAGAGGAGTGGATGTACAGAGATGCAGTATACTTGGATGAGGTGTGCAGTGTGGAGAGGAGGATAATTGTTCATGACAAATGTGCTGCGCTTTTGAGATGATGTTGCAGCTGGTGGTTGGTTAGAATTAATTAGTGCAGCCATCATTTGTCGAAATTTTTGATCGGAGTAGTTCTCTTGAGCCCTTTTCCAGTGTTAATTCTTTTTTTTTTTTGTGGCTTGTCTTGTTTTTTTTAAATCTATTGATAATGAGTACCTATATAGCTGACTTTCGCTGTATTCAGGTGTCAATGTAATGAGAGCGTTGGGCAGGATACAATCAAACTGCAGTCTTATCATCTCTCTCTCTATCTCTTCCTCCCTCTTTCAAAACCTTGACAGTTGCTGCCAAGTCTTTTTTTTTTTTAAACCTAGTGACTGCTGAATTTCTTCCCCTCTCATGGCTTGCTCACACTGTTTTAGTGTTTGGTTCCTCTCTCTCTCTAATAGGCTTGCTCTCGCACTGTAAGCGTGTTTTACTGTTAGATTGTTTTCTGGATATGTTTGGTTTAGCTGAATACCAGAAACTTTGTTTTGCTGCGGTATATATTTAATTCTCAGAATTTCTTTACTGAACCAACTCTCTGTGGTACAAGTTTCAGTTCATGATTATGCCATACTTTGTTATAGTCATGTAGACAAAGCGTATAATATATGCTTTCGAGTTAAATCTGTGATGACTAATGGGATGTAGGTATGATGTGTGATGTAAAAGGGATGTAAATGGTTGTTTTGTGTGGTTTGTGACAAAGCTTATAATATATGCTTTCGAGTTACATCTGTGATGACTGATGGGATATAGGTATGAAGTATGATGTAAAAGAAATGTAAAATGGTTGTTTGAGACAAAGCTTATTATATATGCTTTCGAGTTAAATCTGCGATGACTGATGGGGTGTAGGTATAATGTATGATGTAAAAGGGATGTAAAAGGGATGTAAAATGGTTGTTTTGTGTGGTTTGAAGTTATGGGAATATGTTTGAGATTCGATCTCATGAGCAGTAAATTATGGATGCAATCGACAAGGACCCACAGCGATTTACTGTGCTTCTGGTGTTACTATGGCTACATCTCTTTATTTCACGGTCTGTATATCGCAGATGGGTGTAATGTCTTTTTTTTGTTCCAATGAATTCATCTGGAAGTTTTGCTTTACATATTGATTGGAGAAATATTTTAAATGTTTAATGTTTATAATATGCAAGATAGTTGAATCTTATTTTTATTTTTAGGTTAAGCAACAGGAGAGCTAGATTTTACTATGTAGTCAACTTTTTTTTGCCAAATTTATAGATCTATGCAATTTCCTTGGTTTTTTTTTTGGACCTCTAGAATCTTGCTTAGGTATATATCCAGTTTGTCTACATTGTTAATTCTATATTTCCAGTTTTCCAAGTAAAAAGGATCAGAAAGATGATCTGGAATCTCCAAGCACAATAGCAAGATGGGAATATGTTAAAGACCTGATCTCACGACTCATGAGCAATCAATTTTGGATACAATTTCTGAACAATGTAAGCTTAATGTGCTCTTGACATTACTATGGGTTAGAAAAATAGCGGATACAGATTCACCAGATTGGTAGGTGCTTCTCTCTACTCTCTAGTTTAGCTAAATACTTGACCAAATATATTTCTTTTAAATGCGAACTTGCAAACTATTTATCAGGGAAGGCCTTGAGCCCTTGATGTATGTTCAAGTTTGTCAATATTCTTTGAGTTCTATTTCTCCGCTACAAATTATTTGTTAATGGGAGCAGTAGTAGTCATTGACGGCACTGATAAGTTTTTATTAGGGTAAATTTCATCTCTAAAACTTTATCATTTGTCACGAATTAATCACTTAAATTTGAATTGATTCTTTTTAGTCACTCGACTTTATCATTTTTTCTAATCAAGTCACTTAATATTTTTCATCTAAAATTTTAACAAAATATTTTTATTCTATTAAAAATAGCAACGGAATATACTTATTTCATCTAAAACTACTAACTAAATGAGTATTTTCTATTCAAAATACTAACAAAATGAATATATTTTATTAGCATTTTGGACAGAAAAGTATACAAAATTAAGTGACTAAAAATGAACAAAATAAATTTGAGTGACTTATTCGTAATAAATAACAAAATTAGTGATCCACAATGAAATTTACCTTTTTTTTTTTATTATTAGTCAGTAGTCTCTAGGCTAACTGTGTGATAGAAATAAGCACAGCATGCTTCGGAATTCGTATCCTCCAGTCCACTCAAATTTTGAGTTAAGATCTGGATCATGCTCCGTAAATTAAATTAAAAGTACGTTAATGCACAGGGTGAAGATTCCATGCTTCGATTCATTAGAAAGCTTTGCCAGAATATGCTTTTGACTAACCATCGAACAAAAAGAAAGAATTACTAAACCACCTGGCAATTAGGATACTCAAGATGTCAAGCACCTGAATCAGTTCAAGCATCCAACCAAAATGTTTTAAACATCCAACAATCAACCTTTAAAATGGAGGCACAACAAAGGCCATTGCTACAAGCTGTAATTATCCAAGAAACTAGGAGACAAAAGCCATAACTGCCCTCTAAACAAGGTCTCAAAATTGAAGCCACATTAATTTGCAGCCTTTGATTCGATGACTCTCTTTGCAAAAGAAGGCAGGCAAAATGCAGCAGAATGGATCTGGAAATAAAAAAAATAAATAAATGATACGGTGCCCATTAATTATTTTATAACCCCTCACTTTGTTTACCTTGGTATTGTTTGTTTGGTCAATAGAAAGGTCAATTGAGGCCAACAAAGTCTGATAATTAAAGTACACACAATTTGGCCATACAGAGACTTAACCCGCAAACTAGGGCACTAATGAGACTCCTATTTCACAATATTTAAGTCCAACAAAGCCTGCTTACCCCCTTGGGCAAAACCAGAACCAGAGAGAAAGTGTTACCTCAGAGTTGTAATATTTTAGAGGTCCATTAGATTTGGAGGACTCATCCTCCTCTATGTTAAGCACAGGATGCTGAAAATCAACTGCAGGACCCTCGGTTGAGCACAGCATGAACCCAATAACACCACTAGAAAAAAAAATTTCACGTCAAATTAACTTGGCACGATTTCAGCAAACAAATGCCATGTACTCACAAACCTATATGATTTTACTATGCCTGACAACCCTATGTGGTTATACTATGCCTGGTACTGAACTCATCTTCTTTAGTTATTTATCTTGTCCCCCGTCAAATATGATTACTTCACTCCTATGTTTTCAATAAAAAAACCCAAAAAACAAAACAGTCTTGGAACATTGTGCCATATTCTTAAGAATAGAATAATTCAAATGAAAATTGAATTAGCCCTATTTATATTTATTTGTGTGAATATAAGCAATAACAGACTTATGGCCATAAGGGTTCTGGGGCAATTCCAAATATGTTTTTTATATTGGCGAAAATAAGGAAAATTTGGATGATGAGCTGACACAATTCATGTACTTAATTAGTTCAGTAACTAAAAATAAATATCTTTGCAGAAATTTAAAAGATCTGTCGGAGGTTGGATAAAAATTCCTAATCAAATAGAAGGGGCGTGCCTTTGGTAGAATTTCATTGCTTCAAAGCTTACCTTATGTTAGGTATTCTAACAACATGTATTGCCATCTTGGAGCTATGGCACAACAAGCCTATTCAATCGGTGAATAAATCACAGTATTGCAGTTATTTAGAGATTCTTTACTAAATTAGTAAATTCAATGCAAGTCTAGCATTAAGCAGTGAGAGAGCACTAATTTCAAAATGTAAATTGTACCTAGGGTAAGTGGGGACAGTGGTCCAAGCATAGTTGACAGAGCCTTTGAAAATTTGGCGGCAGTTAGTGACGATATCTTCAATGATATGCATGTGTAACCATATGCTCTCAGCTTGGGTGCATAGCACCCCACCTGGCCTGAGAGCCCTTGCCACTGACTCAAAAAATGGCTTCTCAAATAGCTCTTGGGCTGGACCTGTATATGAAACAAAAAAATAACGAATAAACAAATTAACCAAGTATTAGGTTTTATTTGTGTGTTATAGATTTTTTTTCAGTTGTGAAATGATAGATCAGCAATGACAGGCAACATAACCAAGTGTCTATTTTCATAACTTCCACTCAGTAAGAGGTTGCTTTGACTTGTAAGGCTTTATTAGGGCAAAATTGGGATATTTATTTAATGAACTCATACAATGTGGTTTGATGCATCTGAGATATATATTATAAGAATTTTGTTATCAGATGTAGATTCACACTATGCCAATTTTAATTGGAAATGTTCAATCTATAATTTGCTAATACATAAACAACGATTTCATTATATTTTATTTCTACCTCTGTACTAAAAGTATATTGTTACTTAAAAATAGAAGTTTTTTTAATCAAAAGCTTATGAAAACTCACCAATTGGATCCGAGGAATCAACAATTATGGCATCATAGGTACCCTCTGTTGCATTTTTTAAGAATGCAACTCCTGTTATTATGGACAACAAGCATATATATTTAGCCCAAAACATAAGTTGTCTGACATAAACAAATATAGTAGACAGCAAAAGAGAATGGAATTAGTCCTCTGTATAGAAAAAAAAGAAAAGAACCATCGCCAATATGTAGTGTCACACGGGAATCTTCATATCCAATGGCCACGTCAGGGAAGAACTGCTTTGATACCTTCACCCATATACAATAAAAAAGGTTTAAAACTTGAATAAAAACATGCATAAACTCATCAATTAGACAGACTGCGCATTAATTGTTGTATTCAGTTGCAGCTTATTGGATTTATGAATCTTCGTATCCAATGGCCGCGTCAGGGAAGAACTGCTTTGATACCTTCACCCATATACAATTAAAAAGGCTTAAAACTTGAATAAAAATATGCATAAACTCATCAATTAGGCAGACTGCACATTAATCGTTGTATTTAGTTGCAGCTTATTGGATTTATGGATCTGAAAACCTGTTCAATTAATTTAAGGTACAAAGTAATGATTTGGAAATTCACCAATTATCAAATATGCTTTTTCTACAGTTTTTGATGTTCCAACGGTTAACCAGAATTTACCCTAAAAACAATAAATCAAAATTATAGAAGATAAATGCCTTCTGTCAATTTTTCAGACATGCACACACAAAAGGGTAGAGAAGAGCAGGGGGAGAGAGAGAGAGACTTACATCAATGACCATCTTATCAATCTCACAGATGTCAATTTGTTCGACAGATGAGTGGCGTGATACTTCACGCAATACACCCCCATCACCCCCTCCTATTACCAAAACCTTGACAAATATTAAAAAAAAAAATGTCATTTCTAGGAAAACTTGCAAGTAGAGCTTGTTTGGGAATAAAAGTGAGTGCCAGTACTACAATTTTTTCCCGATTTCCCTATTTTTCCAGTTATGAAGTGCCAACCATTACAAAAAATATATACAATCAGAAATAGCCTTTTAACTTCTAATGTAGACATTTTTCCCCAGCTTAACTTTTCTATTGAGACATTGAAAAATATAAATATTTTTGTTTTACCGAAGTGGAAACCTAGCTACTAAAACAATACTGTACCTTTTTAGGGTTTGGGATGGAGCAGAGAGGAAGGTGAGTTATCATCTCTTGGTAGGCACACTCATCTCTCTCTGTCAATTGAATCACACCGTCTAGTACCAGAACTTTGCCATAAGTCATGGACTATGAAGCAACCAAAAATTAAACAAAAAATACACATTAAAAAGTACTGTTGGAAAACAACAAAAGGAGGGTGCCAAATTATAAACAATTTTATCTTGTTTTTTCATTGTTTAACTGCAGCATACCAAGCTGATCAAGTCAGGAGCACTAAATACCAGCCAAATCAGAGCTTAGGTTACGATTTTATATAAGTTTAATCCAAACAAATGACAAAAGAAATAAAGAAAAACAAAATAATGAAGATGGTCTAAGCTTGGGGGCTTCCTATCAGTAACACCTCATAAAATTAAAACCCTGGCAAGTAGAGTGAAATGTACCTGAAAAACCAACACATTTTGGTAGTCTGATTTTCCTTCAAACAAAATATTTTCTACTTTCAAGGAGTGTGCCTCACCTACAAGATTTAGCACCAAAAGCATTAATATACTTCAAGATCAAGATTCTATTCTTCTCTTACCCATGACATGACAAGTAATGGATTTCAAGAAAAATAAGAACTATAAACAAGAATCAAGATATTCACAGACAATTTACAAACTCAATCTATAAAGAGCATCAACCGTCCAATATTTATCCATAGAATAATCCATTGCAAGAATTCGTCTTTCCATAAGATGAAATAAGTGTCAAAGAATCAATAAAAAAGAACAACGATTTCATCAACCGTCCAATATTTATCCATAGAATAGTTCATAACCTAACCCAGATTATTAGAAATCACAATCATAAGAAAAAATAAGTATCAAATAATCACTAGAAAAGAACAGCGATTTTATCAATGGCTAGTACCTGGCCACAAGGGGCTAATCTCGGAGAACCACCCCGGCATCACGGCGGATATGCCATTATTAGCAACAACCTCCTCCGCCGTCACCTCCTCAACAGTCACTTCAACGTCCTCCGCTCTAAGTCTCTTCGCCGCCGTCTCCTCCCCTTCCATTCCTACTCTTTCTTTCTTTCTTTTGTGGGTACTGAATGAAATGAAGCCCATTGGAGCGCGGACCTATAAATAATATTAAAAATATTATTTTTAGACCCACTGCCCAATGCAGACAAAAATATGAATTGTAGTTTTTTTTTTTGTTTTAGAAAATAAACATTTTTAAAAAAAAACCGAAAATTATATATAAAAAAAACAAAAAAAAGATTCGTATCAAATGATACAATCTTATTTGAAAATATATATTTTTTATATTTTTT
This sequence comes from Carex cristatella, assembly GCA_024447775.1. Classification (NCBI taxonomy): domain Eukaryota; kingdom Viridiplantae; phylum Streptophyta; class Magnoliopsida; order Poales; family Cyperaceae; genus Carex; species Carex cristatella. The sequence goes on from JAJHPF010000007.1 coordinate 784,446, forward strand.
TTTATCAATTTCCTCCACTATCCTATATTTTGTAAAAAAATAAAAATTCTATAATTTCGTACAAATATAATAACAATGGAATCTTGTTATTTCGGCCTCGTTTTATAAATAAAAAAAATGGGAAAGAAACTAGAAAAATATCACGATCTTTAACAATAACCATGAAACACATTATAATTGATATCAAATAGTGTTCTAACACCCAACCCGGACCCGTGGATCCGGTCCGGTCTGCTTTGACCTGCGTACTGTCCGGACCAGTCCTTGCGCAAGTTTGACCGAGTTCAAGGGTTGGGCGGACCTAGTTGGTTTTTAAAAAAAAAACTGTTTGACCCGTACCCGTTTGACCCGTGCTTTGAGATTCGTGCAAAATTAATCACACGCTTTGAAATTTGTGTTGTGCATATATTTTGCTTTAAGATTCATGCCAAGTTAAAAAGAATGGTCCGGATTGCATAATTTTGAAAAATATTCCCGCCGGCCGAGATAAAAAACAGAAAAAATGGAAAGAAAAAAAAATGGTGCCCGACCTCCAACCCGTGCGGATAAGGGTCGAGTTTCAAAATTTTAACCCGTTCGAATCCGGTCCATTCAACCCGCCGACGGCCAACTCGTGAACCTGCGCAGGTTGGATCCAGTCCGTCCCGCCGAACCCGTTATAAGAACACTAATATCAAATACTAATTGTGACATGCATGACATGACAATTAATCTCACACATCCATAAATCGAATGATTAATCTAATATTTGTGTTGTACAATCACGCATCCATTCATTGCGTTTTATCACTTTCAGAGGCAAAATTAAGTACAAGTACCATAGTCCATAGACGGGGAGTTTTTTTTTTATTTAGAAATTATAATCTAAAAATCAACTAAACCAGCCAATGGAGTAAAAAATCAATAAATATGACCTACACTGGTTTCCTAAACCGGTGTGGAATTAAAGCCCTCTTCTGCACCGGACCCCGAAACCGGTGCAGAAAATTTCTAACCCGGTTGACCCATTTCCTCACCAGGCTGTGGATTCGCCACAGAAAATCCACAAAAAGCCCTGCACCGAATTGGGAATCCGGTGCGGCTTGGGTTAAATTCTTTCCCACCCGAGTCGCCTCTCTGTCTCCTCTCCTTTCCTCCTTTCTTCCTCCTTTCTTCCTCCTCTTTCTTCCTCCGAACTCCTCTCGTTTTTTTTTTCTTTTCTTTTATCCTCTCCAAATACTTCACTATTTTTTCATTTAATTGTTTCAAAATTCTTGTATCGTCCAAGAGAGTTGGAAACTCTTTCGATCTACGATTTTAACAAGGTAAAAATCATATTTTTTTTATAATTTTTAATTTTGGCCGAATTAAATTGAATAACTTATTTAATTGAGTTTGTTTAGTATATTTAGTCTTTTTTTGTGTAATTTAGTGTTCAATTAGCAATTGGCCTCAATTTAGTGTACATGTAGTATTAATTTGTGTAATTTAGTGTAATTTGTGACATTTAGTATAATTAGTGCAATTCGTATTATGTAGTATAATTTAGTATTAGTTTGCGTAATTTAGTATTAATTTGTGTTATGTAGTATAATTTGTGTAATTTAGTATAATTTGTGTAATTTAGTGTAATTTGTGTAATTTAGTGTAATTTAGTATAATTTAGTGTAATTTGTGCAATTTAGTGTAATTTGTGTAATTTAGTATAATTTAGTGTAATTTGTGTAATTTGTGTAATTTAGTATCATTTAGTATAATTTAGTATAATTTGTGCTATGTTGTATAATTTAGTATAATTTTTGATAAATTTTCTAACATGATGAATGGATAATCCGAATTATCCAGAGTTGTTAAGATTACCACCACAGTACCACAGAGCATGGACAGTTCGTGATACGGTAATTTTTGTTAAATTTATTAATTATTTGTTTGAAATAAAAATTATATGAAGTATTTGATGGGGTTATAACGATTTAATTATTGTTGGCAGCCTAATGTAAAAGCACTCCAGATAAATAGACATCGTCTTACTATTGCTTACAACCGTCGGATGGACGATGCTATGAAGAAGTTAGGATTGTACCAAATTACTCGTCTTAATGATTGCAAGATTGATCCGTGTTTGATTACTTGCTCTGGTTGAGAGGTGGAGGCCGGAGACCAATACATTTCATCTACCAGTAGGTGAAATGACAGTGACGTTGGAAGATGTTGCATGTTTATGGGACTTATCGATTCAGGATAATTAACTATTTAAATTTGTTTATCGATTATTTTAATTAATTATTTTAAAAAATTAATTGTTGATTGTATAATTCTTTTAATTTGCAGGTGATCCAATTACTGGCACTAGCGATACTGATTGGAACCCATACTTAGAGGATGATCTAGGAGCTAATCCTGTGGATTTTTACAATAACCTGGATAAGTCAATACCATATAAATATAGGTGGTATCACCCTGACACTCCTGAAGAGCGATTGCAAGTCTCTGCTTATTCTATTAGACTGATATGGTTACGGACCAAATTTGCGGCACAATTAGGAGATGAAGCCGATGATGAGAGAGTTGCACAGTACACCCGAGGATTTTGTATGTATTTATTCGGGTCGGTTATGTTTCCAGATTCGAGTGCGGACGGAGTCCCTGCAATGTACTTGCAATTCCTGACCAATCTGGATGCTCCACGGTCATACAATTGGGAAGGTGATGTACTTGCACATCTATATCGAGAGTTGTCACGTGCTTGCCTCGCTGGGGTGGAAATAATAGCGGACCCGATGTTGCTGTTACAAATTTGGTCATGGACTCGATTTACTATTGGTCGACCTATGCCCCGGTTAGAGCCACCTTCCTTCGGCGGTGATGACGAGGATACGAGGAATGCATTCGGTGTGAAGTGGACTACTTTCCATGTATGGACAGAAAACCCTCACTTAGGTAAAAAAAATAATTGTGGTTATAATGCGAGCACAGTACGATTAAATTATGATACCTTTTTTTTATAATTATATTTTCTTTTTTTTGCACACAGGAGGTACAGCCACATACAGAGATTCGTTCGATAGATTAGCTGATGATACGGTTAATTGGCAACCTTACGATGAATACTACTATCAGTTACCTCGACATTTTCGGCGACAAAAGAGGTATTGAATGAGCTGCACCTACTTGATTCATTTTTGGATGGTGGAGTATTAGCATGCGGATAGGGTAATGCGTCAGTTTGGAAAGTACCAGGCGGTCCCGCCTCCTCCTCCTTTAGCATATGATGATATTTCTTATCTACGAGAAATGTGGCGTCACGATGCTAATTCAACAAAGGATGCTTGTTGGGCGGTTACTCATAGAGAGTTCATAGAGAAGCCTCCGGTTCTCATTAAAGAGCATAGAGCGTACGACATAACGCTGCATCATCGGTATATGCATTGGTTCCATTTTTGTGGTTTGAGATCAGTTTATATATCAGATAACAATCCACAAGATCTACAATTTCGGGCTCCCCCGCAGACAGGAGATGTCGCGACACTGGCTTACGTTCCCCACGGTCATAGGCATTCTTGTGTGGTGAGTACATTATTTTTTTAAAATTGAACTGTATTTTTTTCAATATTCATGTGCAATATGTCTTACTTTAATTGTATTATGCAGATTGCTCGAGAGATACAGTTTACGATGCAAGCAATAAGCATGGTGAGAACCCCGGGGCAAATAGCATATGGCAAGCTTATGCTCGAGCATTCTCGTGATGTTATGAAAGATATTGGTCAGAGCCACGTTTTTCGGGGTATACTCGAAAGTGCTGGGATAGATTCAGACTTGGACCAAATTGATTTGAGTGATGATTACCCTGATCAGTATCCTTATCGCCCTCCAGGTGCGGAGCCTCCCCCAGAGTGGGACAACTTCATGAGAGGCACAGAATCGGGATCCATATCTCAGTTCATGCTTGATGAACTAACAGGAGGCATTAGTATGATGGGACCATCCACTTTAGATCCGGGACAGCTCACCGCAGATCCGGGTCCATCCACATCAAATCCACCTCGGAAGGCTCGTATAAGGACACAAACTGACCGGTACACTCCCGGGATGGACGTCGAAGACGACAGCGTCGTTAGCATATTTCGACTAAGATGGACTTGTTATATTATTATTTGCATGTTATATTAAGATGGACTTGTTATATTATTTACGAGAAACTTGTTATTTTGTTATTATTAGCACATCGATAGTTTCACATTGATAGCAATTGGCAACCTTTAAATTTACATAATGTCATCATGAACAATAATACATAATTCATAAATAGTTAAAATGTCATTCTAAATAACAATACAATAAAAGTGTCGTTGGAAATATTAAGAATACAATAAAAGTGTCATCATAACAATACAATAAGATACATTAAGAGTCATCAAGAGTGTCGAGTTGATGAAGTCGATGCACCTAACACAAAATGAAAACAATTTAGTTCAATTTAAAATAGATATCATGCATATTGTTTGTCCATTGAATTTTTAAATTTTTATACCTGAACGTCTAGCTTTAGAAGTCTGTTGTCGAATTCTGGTAGGGGCCTCCATTTTGTCCATTGGCATGCACATTCGTTTGTGTTTTCTCCTACCCTTATTTATTTTGTTTGGATCTGGCCTTATGATGGGCCCGTGATACAATGGCCAATCCCGTGCATTTCCAAATTCCTTGAATTCTCCAGACCAGGTGTTTATATAATTTTGTAAGCTAAAATATGGACTTACATAGTCGTTATGATTTAAATTTCTGAAGAAGCAAACTGCAAGAACATGGTTACATGGTTACATGCACCTGTTGGTACTACCGTTGCATATAATTTCCATTTAAATTTAGGATATCTACATGCAACTCGATACTTGGTTTTGCTACTGTTTAGGGTGTCTAGCTGTATACTTTTGGGTATGTGAAAATCTCCAAGTTCTGATATTAGTTTGGCTTTGGATTCGAACATTTGACCTTCAGCAAATTTTTCATCTAATCTGGGGGGTTCCTTAAGAAATGCACGATCTGCGTATGGCATCGGCATATCATCGTGGAAAGAGGAACATGGATGCCTAAGACCTCGATTGATGAATGGGATCGACTTGTGCCACTCTTTCAATATTTCTTGGGCATTCATTTCAGCCTCATATTCGTCCATATCTGAGTCTTGCCCTTTAGCCGAATCATCATTATCAAAAGAACTTGTATTAGAACATACATTTGGGTCTGATTGCTCATTAGGGTCATCACTGGTCTAAACTACAAGTGTATCTGTGGTTTCGGATACACTGCCCGAGTAAGGATCAAAGTCGGTCTGAACCGACGGTGTGTTGCTCCCTCCAGGCAAACTATCTGGGCACGGATCATAACCGGTTTGGTTTGTACGCTGCTGCGCCTCAGCTACCAATTCTATAACCTTAAATCCGGCTACTTGAAGTGCAGTTTGTTTAATGACATCCCAAGTTTCCTCATTTTCTATCCGAAATAGAGAGAAATGGTACGATCCAGGTGGTCCCGTGTTCAAATGTGCCCTGATTGTCAATTTGACTCGACTCGGAAGCAATTCAAGTCCAACATATATTTGCCGTCTTACAACAGCAAAACTAGTAGAATCGGAAACGGTAAAGGTAAATGCAGCCCCTATGTCATAACCAACTCCGGTTGGAGTGCTTTGGAGGTTACCCCCATAATACACATTGATCAATAGTAGAGACATTTTGCTGAACAAAAACAAACACAAAAACAAACACAAAATTAACTCTAATTATTTTTTAATATGAGTTAATTTACTGTTGTAAAAAACCTAGTTGTAAAAAAACTAGGTTCATATTTAGTGTTGTAAAAATATAAAATTTGGTGTTGTAAAAAAATATAAAATTAACTCTATTTATTTGTTGTAAAAAAGTTCTTAAAAAAATATAAAATTTTGACCAAGCAATTCAAGAACCCCCCAGATTTCACAACACTAAATATTTAAATATTAGTTTCTAACTAAAAATTTTGTGTTGTAAAATTAACTCTAAATTACAACTAGTGTTGTAAAATTAACTCTAAAAATTTTACAACACTAAAATTATTTTATAATTTTACAAAATTAACTCTAATTATTTTTTAATTTTACAACACTAAATATAAACCTATGAGCAAAAAAAAACTTACAATAATGATTAGAAGAAGCTACTGAGCACAATGGCGGTGGCGATCTATTCGTATGGTAACTCTTCAAACTTGATTTAAAATGGTGGAAAAAATGAAAAAAAAAAAAGAAGAAAAACGAGTTACGGAGAGATCTGAAATGAGGGGAGGAAGAGTTCTGCACGAATTTGGGGAAGAAGAATAATTTTGAGCTGCACCGGATTGCAAAACCGGTGTGCAAAATTCCATGTAGCAGTTCGTGTGGCCACTGTGGCAGAGGAAAAATTATCTGCACCGGTTTTCGAAACCGGTGTAGGCGGCCCCTTTCAAGCCAGACCGGATTGGGAATCCGGTATAGGCTATATTTCTCACTTTTCAACAAATTTGGCTGCTATATTAAATAAATTTATTATAATTTCTAAATAAATAAAAAAATCATAGACGGGCATTGTAGCCAGTATTTTCAGATCAAGTGCTCACTTTTCTAGAAAATCAATGTTTTTTCAGGCCAAATTTTATATTTTTTAGAATTTTTTTACTATTTTTTAAGATGGGTAGAAAATCACTGTTTTTGGATAGTCCAGAATTTTCATGTCAAGTGATTTTCTAACTATCTTAAAAAATGGTAAAAATATTCTCAAAAATAAAAAATTCGGTCTACAAGTAGATAATTATATGGGGTCATGTTGAACAGTTCGGATCGACTATTAAAATTAAAAAAATAAAAATATTAACCCGTATTACGGATCAACCCGTGATATGCATCCTAGCATGGACTCACTCCAAGTACAAACATGCAAAATCACACAAACAGATCATTGCATCTCCTTCGCGTTATCTGATAAATTCAATATTCCCACAAAAAAGTATTTAAATTCGTGGTCACTTATTAACCGCATAGATACTGTCATGTGGTCATTCGAGCACTCAATTTAAAAAATTTCATTATCAAAGCATCACCAGCATCACCAACCTTTCGACAAACGAAAACCAACTTTTAATCTAATGGCAAAGAAAATGTCCTTTTTGTGTTTGATCAAAATCCGGACGAAGAAAGAATCTCTTATGAATATTAAAATAGTTGGGTGACTTGAACTCTAATCTTTACTCAAAAAAATCTTTTGACAAACAGCAATACTGTCATGTGGTTAACAAGAAACTACACTTGCAGCTATTGTTCCAAAAATACCAGTAACCATACTCTCCCAAAAATAATTTTGTGAAGCATACATAACATGGATAAGTAATATTGCCCAGAAAAAGAATTAATGAAAATGATTTTTTGAAGGTACGTAATAATAATTAACACAAACAGCACAGACCAACAACTCATAATCATAATATGCTGCATTATTATAAATCCTGTTAACATTCTGGCAACAAAGTTTTAACAAAACCTCTCTCACTGATTATTTTGAGAACAGAAAACAGTGACCCAACAATAAAGCAGAAAATAACTAACAGCCCCCACTATCCATAAAAAACTAAGAGATAATAACCAGATATATCATACATATCACATGCTATATGCAGATATATCCTCCATCTATTATTTGTATTCACTTGGGAGGGAAGAAGATAGCGTCAGAGGTGCGTTTGGAGCGAAATAGCTGCTCTAATTCAGATGTGGTGCCAAATGAAGCCTCCAGTGCTCGAGGAGAAATTGCTTTCCAAACTGATGTCCTCCCTGCCAGGTGACTAAACACGGGGCTGCATTTCCAAAACAATAATTATAGTTATAGTTATATAATTAATGCATGACGGAAATTGAATACATGATATTGCATATTTTTGAATCGAGAGTTAAGCATATAAAACACCAAAAAATTGATCTAAAATAGGAGTTTATATGAATTACTTTGGAGTAGTGATGATAGAGAACCACTCCATGCCCTCGGGATCAGCAATTTTCGACACAACAAAGAACCTTGGCACGATAAACAGCTGCCCTCCTGACACCTTTGTCTCAAGCACCCGTTTCCCATCTATCCCCACCACCTGCACCCTCCCGCTTCCTTTCACCACATACGTCACCTGAAAACACCACAATTCCAATTTCAGTTAAAAGATCTAAAAAGAAAATTTAACCTGACAGTAACGTACCAGTGGTGCTGTACTGTACCAAAAAGATATTTCCTTCTCAATTAATCAAAACAGCACAACTTCTATAAAAAGTAATAAATTAATCTATAGCGGGGCGATTAAGTGGGACTAAAATTCTTGCCTGATATGCCGAGTCGCAAGAAAATCCAGGAGAGCACATGGCCCCACCACACAGTTTCACTAAGTCGGCTCCCAAACCAACCAATTCCACAGTTGGTAGATTCTTGCTGTTCAACACCACCACACAACCGCCTCCCTTTATGTCTACATCTAGTGGTGCCTCGTAGCAGTTCACCACCAATCCATCTCTATCTTTATCTAACGGCTCTGGCATTTGCTGACCGTCTTTTAGCTTGACAATACCAGTGCTGGATTGGTTATGTACCAACTTGGCAACATCATTTTCAGAAAGGTCCCATGCACGAGAAACAAATTCAGGTGTGAATCCAGTGAAGATACCAGTGGGGCCCGTCAGATGGAAGTCAGTGAATTGGCCAGGCTGATGACCCTTTGAGGTGTCACCGAGGAAGAGAATTGTGAGGTCAGATTCATTCGGGTTGGACCACCATGTGACAAATCCAAAAGGAATTGCAAGGGCATCACCCTCTTTGATAGCAATAACTTTTTCTTTTTCAGCCTCTGGAATAGTTAGGCCACAAACTCCACTACCTATTCATATTATTTATTATTCCGATAAGACACACCTTTTATGAATTATGAGTAAAAAAAGCTCTAAAATAGGTCCTTTCACCGAGGAATTAATGAAGTGCTAAATATGGTCTAAAAAGTTTTAAAAGTAGGCCACGTGATGAATACTATTAGTAAGAGTATTAAAAACAAAAATTACAGTACTACAATGCTTATCTTACCCTGAAAAGAGAATAAATTGTGGAGTCAGAAAAGTGAGTTATAAGTGTACTAATACCAAATATTTGGAATATTTTTGTGTCTCTTTGAAAAGATAATGGCACAATAATTAGGGAATTGATTCTGCAACAGCTGATTCAGCAGCACAAATCAATAAGTTAAAATGGAAAAATCTAACTTATAGTTATGATAGATAAACCCATTTTGACTTGATAGTATTGCAAACATATGAAGAAAATATCTACGGTCAGAGAATGAAAAGCATGTGAATTAAAAATAGCTCACCAGTGTTGTTCTTGTTAGCTGAAAAAGCCACCTTAAATTTTCCTATATTTTGTTCTTTGAAAGTAGAAATATATTACTTTTATTGTTGTCCAAAACTGCTCAATATTGTTTTCAGTATTTTGTTTACTTTTATTTTAAGAGTAAACCAGTTGATTGCTGAGTGATGAATGAGGCCAAAATAAAAAATAAAAAAAAAATAATTGGAACAGTTATACAATTATGAACTCTACAAGAAATAGCCTAGGTACAGAAAGATCACAAGTCAATAAAATATACGAACAAATGCTTAATTAAAGATAAACTTTAGGCCTTTACTTAACAAAGGAAATTACACCAAATTATACATATACCAACAGCTGAAACTTTGTAACATGGCAATGCATCGTGTTACATTAAAAATAAGTTTCAATTTATTCTTTAAATTAGCAACACCAAAAGGGGTCATCAACAACACAAATAACATTTCAATCTATATAAAAAAATGTGCTCGCGTAACTTATGGATCATTCTTAGTAAATAAGCATCAAAATATCGCAACTGCGGTTTAAGCTTAAAAATGTATTGATAAAATTGGAATCAGAAAAAAAAAAAAAAATACCTTCAAGCACATAGGCGACCTTGGAGGAGTCGGAGTAACAGGGCGCAGCGAAACCGCGAGTCTTCAGGAGGAGCTTAGCGGCACCGATGCTCGCCACGTGTAGCATCGGAAGGTCGTCCGGGCTCCACGAGGAATACGAGCCTCCTTCTCCGCCATACGATACTTTCGGGGTTTTTGGCGCAAGATCGATATCCATGGTAGTCTTTGGTTTTCTACGCGAGGAGATTATGATCTAAAAATAGCTGAAGAGGGAGAAGAGGCTTTAGAGAGTGAAGCTAATGGGTATGGGACCGGAGAGGAGAGGGTAGGGAATTTATATATTTTCAGTGACGGACTATAATTAGAAGTATGTGTAATGGGTAGCCGTCAATAATATTTTTGTAACTTTATTTTAAGCTTTCAAATTATTTTTGGGTCCAAAATTCTCCGCGCCTCCGTATTAAGCATTCCATTAATAAATTAGAACAAAATTAAAAATAATAGAAATTTAATTTAAAGTATCTCCATTTTTAAAATAATTAAAAATTAGAGTTGAAAGTTCCAATAAAGCATTAACAAATAACAATTAGTGGATGATAATCTATAATTTTGTTAACTTGAAAATTTAAAAGTGATTTATTAAAAAAAAAAGTTTGCTAATTGTGAAATTCTCATACGTTCAAGAAATAAGAAGAATGTAGTATTAAATTAGAAATTAGAATAAAAAAGAATCTAATGTAAGTTAATCTAAAATAAACATCTTGGCTTGTTAAACATTAGTTAGATTAATTTAACAAAGAAAATTCAAGCCATGACCATTTTTGGTTCTACTATTTTTTACTTTTCTCTTTAAGTAGGACCTCGGTTGGTAACTATCCAAAATAAGTTGGAGTATTAAATGTAGGATCTTATTATATTATATGGTGCAAGCTAATCACGGTGTTTATGCTAATACTAAATAGAAGTAGCCAAAATAAAACCCATGAATTAAAAAAAGGTCAAGATTTCTAAGTTGAGCATGATTATCTAAATAAAATGTGATTCTAGATCAAGTTTTATATTTTTTTGAATTTTTTTACTATTTATCAAGTATTTTACAAAAACTAGTCAAATTCAGACCATTGAATTTTGTACCCATCATAATAAATAGTAAAAAAAATCACAAAAATGTAAAATTTGATCTGGAAGCATATTATATTTAGATAATCATGTTGAATGATTTGAATCGATGATTTGGACTTTGAAAATGAAAAACATGTTGTTGTAACTTTGTTTTTAACTCAAAATTGTTGTAACTTGATCCCTCCTCTATATATTATTAGTGAATATATTATATATTAGGTTTAATGAAAAAAAGTAGAATATTTTGATTTTCGATAAGGAAATTGATAAGCATTAATGATTTTGGATGGATGCTAACAATTAGAGAAAAAAAATGTATCATTAATTGTTGCACCCCTCCTATAATGATATCATGAATTTGTTTAGAGAGAAAAATGCAATTGTGATGATATTATAAAACATATAATAAGTTAAATGATGCTAATTTTATCTGACGTAACAACGAAACAACAACTATCATAATAACAAAATAAAATTATACATGTGTTCGGCATAATTTAGATAGTTGAAGAAATACGCAACAACTTTTATTATTGGAGGAATACGCAACAACTTTTATTATTGGAGGGCAAGATTTCTCTTTTTGCATTTATCAAATAAACGGTTTAATTTGTTGACAATCGATTGGTAACGAAATTATTTATCAATTGCGCTGATTTTGATATATGATCCATCGCAGACAAACTAAAATAACGTAATTTTATATATATATAGAGAGAGAGAGGACGGATCCGCCTACACTATTTTTTTGTGACACAAAATTACACCATTCATTTTTAAAATTTTTAAAGTCTAAACAGTTAATCCAAACTGTTTAACATGATCTCCATATTAAGTTGTGCTTAGAGACCAAATTTTGCATTTTTTTGAATATTTTTACTATTTATTAATTATTTATAAAATCGTTGTTTCCAGAAAAATGAATTTTTGTACTCATTTTAATAAATAGTAAAAATATTAAAAAAATATAAAATTTGATTTACAAGCACATGTAAAATTTTTGTACTCATCCAACATGTTGAACAGTTTGGATCGACTGTTTTAACTTTTAAAATGGATGATATAATTTTATGTCACTAAAAAAATGGTGTAAGTGGATCCCTCCTCTATATATATTGGGCTATGGTGCTTCATAGAGTAAAACAAGTTTTTACTCTATAGCACTATATTTTTATTTTAAAAATTCAAACAATCGATCCAAACCGTTCAACATGTTCTTTATATTGAAATGTGCTTGGAGACCAAATTTTATATTTTTTTTTTGAATTTTTTTTGCTATTTATTAAGCCACTTCGAAAATTGCTAATCCGATGGTCCAGAAATTTTTACTGTTTTTTTTATTGTTTACAGTGGATCAATAATTTTCAAAGTGGCTTAATAAATAGTAAAAAATTCAAAAAAATGTAAAATTTGGTCTCCAAGCACATTTCAATATGGAGAATATGTTGAGCAGTTCGGATCGGCTATTTGAACTTTGGAAATGAAGATACAACGCAGAGTACTAAAGTGTTTTATTCTATAAAGTACCATAGTCGGACTCTACAAAATTTTACTCTATAAAATTTGATCTGGAAGCACATTTTATTTAGATAATCATGTTGAACGGTTTGAATCGACGATTTGGACTTTGAAAATGAAAAAAACCGTTGTTGTAACTTTGTTATAACTCAAAATTATTGTAACTTGATTAAATTTTATAATCAAATAATATGCTTGTTGTTGATTCTCAGTGGTTACTAGTATAATACCATTACATTATCTAAAATTAAGACTAAAAAAATCAGAGTAAATTTATAATAAACATTTATGCCAGTAAAATAAAGAAAAGAAAAAAAACAAACTCAGATGAGAGCTGAGGGTCTTTACTGGTTGGATGTCAGAGTAATTTTTACACATATATAAATGCTAATTGAGATTTCAGAATATAATCCTTGCAACAAAGAAAAATTAAAAGAAGGGACTAAAACTACTAACATATAAATCTGTACCTAAAAAAACATCTCAACAATAAGGAAAACAATTGCACATTTTCAAGGTTAAGCAGGTAAAAAGTATCGGTCCACCTGCATCGCTAAATTTGATATTAAAGAAAACGGCCCAAACCGGAAAATGAAGAACGGCCCAAGATCTCTTTCAATGTTTTTATTTTTATTTTTTATATTTAGTAAAAGAAGAAGTGGATTCTAATATCTTATGTTTTTCATATTTCGTCATACCTCATATTTTAAATATTCGCTTCTAAAATCTAAATTCTCTATTCGAACTGTTCAATATGATATTCATAATAAAATAAGTATGGACATAAAATTTTATAATTTTTGCAATTTTTTACTGTTTTCTAAAATAAGTATAAAATCACCGTCAAAAATAGTGATTTTCTATCCATCTTGAAAAATAGTAAAAAAATTTCAAAAATGTAAAGTTTCATTCCCAAGCATATTTTAGTATGAATATCATATTAAGCGATTCAGATCGACAATTTGAACTATGGAAACGAAGATTTAGAATATGAGATATGAAAGACATGAGATATTGAAACCCTCCTATTTTTTTGAAAAACTGATAGTGGCTATCAGAATTACAGATTAAAGAATAAAACAGCTATAACTTATATACAACAAAGTATCGAATCGAAAATATTAGCAAAATTTTCTCCACAGCCTTGCTTCTCTGACAGCTTGATGCGCTAAAACTTCAGGGCTTGAACTGCACTCATAAAAAATTAATCGATTACAAGCGCGCCACAGGAACCAGCATCCAGCAAAGAAAAATAAAGCCCATACATCACGTGTTAATCGTCTACCACATGTCCTCCAAGCATTATTAACTGTGTCTTGCACCGTCAGGGTCCTGTTGAGCACCCGACATCCCATTAATCTATTAATTGTCATCCAAACTTGCAACGAAAAAGAACAGCTCAAGAAAAGATGATCAGCTGTTTCCATCGGGCATGATTGGCACATCTCACAGCGGGCATTACACTGTATTCCTCTGTGCAGCATTATGTCATGAGTTAATAGACGGCCTTGTAGGAGCAAGAAGGCAAAGACTTTCACAGTAGGAGGTATACGGAGTTTCCATATGATCCGGTATGCCCATTTGTTTTTATCCTCTGTAACAACCAACCTGTAATAAGAATTTGCCGAGTATTCTTTATTTTTGGCGCATATCCATTGAATTCGATCATCCCCTTCATCTTGAGGTAGTGATAGGTGACACATCCCGGCATCTATTGCCATCCGGAGTGAGTAATTTCTAGTTGCCCGGATAGGGGTATTTTGAGAAGCCATTGTCGGGTGCGTCCATGAATCAAACCAATAAGAGATTGATGCTCCATTAGCAATAACCCAATTAATACAGTTATCAAATTCTGGTCTGATTTTCCTGAGTTGTAACCAGAAAAACGAGCCTTGATTCTTGAAAATTATGTGTGTGCCAGTACTTTTCAGATTGTACAAAAGGTTCACTGTTTGAGTCCAGAGGAAATCCAGATATTTATATAAGCGCCATAGCCATCGGAGGAGTAAGGAGATGTTCCGAACAGCAAGGTTAGCTGCTCTCATACCCCCATAATCTTTAGGGATGCACACCATGTCCCAATTAATTAACGACCTTCCCTTCTGCTCCAAAGAAAACTCCTGCGGATCTTATTGGAACCCTCCTATTAAAAGAATTGATTTGTTGAAACATATTGATTATTTATTTTCTTCTAAACAAGTCAGGACCGAATCGGTCTATTGATGGTGGAGATCCGGAATAGAGATGGACCAAACCATTTATTCATTTATTCAGTTATACCAATCCTAATCACAGTATGAGGTGAATCAAAACAATTATTCAGCTAAGGGTTGAGTAAATCGAATTATTGATTCGGTCAATCGGTATAGAGGTGGGAGAATCTGGATCACTCCAGATACTTGAAGTGCAAGTGATATATCTAAATCGTTATTTTAATTTGACACGAATTTCAAAACAGAACCTCTATTGATGTACTGAATTTTGTTAAATTGCACCTAAAGTATCAGAACTCCACGTGGGGTCCAGGACTCCAGATCCCCTAAACTAACTTAATTTTTGACTTTTAGATCGAGATCATTTAATTTGAATTCATCACTTGAAATCATTTTAAAATTTAAATCTATCTCTCAAAAATATGTGCATTCCACTTCCTGATGAATGATCTTGAATTCAGATCAGATTGTCCTGATCTAAAACTCAAAAATTGATTTACTTCACCAGATCCCAACTCCTACAGGTGCGAGGAATTCGCATCCTCTGAGATATCTCAAACTTTGTGTGACTTTTTGGAATATCTCAATCGTTCAGATACGTTCTGCACGAATCTCAAAGTTCAAATAATACTGGCCCCCTACGTTTTCCCGAATAGACACCGGACACGTCGGTTACGCAAAAATTGAGATATCTCAGAGGATACGCACTCGACGTACCCAACCAAACCACGCACTAGCAACACTCGCTCGCTTCATTCAAACCTCAAATTCCTGAAGCAAGGACCCTACCTAAGTAGGCTCCACTAAGTCTTATTTTGAGATAAAAATATCAATTTCTCAAGATTTATTGATTTTTTTCATTCCAAAGTAGCAATGACTGAACCACGATAGATTGACCGGATCAATGTGGTTCACTCTGTTTAACAAGTTGCACACTATCAACCACATAGATTTCCCTCGCACCTGAGTGCGTCAATTTTTGCGTGACCGACGTGTCCGGTGCCTATTTGGGAAGAGACAGGAGTAGTTCCGATGGGCATGGGACCTACTTTTAAGTTCAATTAGCTCTATTACCGTACGATTATCATTGAGATTTGTGCGCACGGAAACTGAAAAATACTTGCACGAATTTTAATGAGTTTGCACGAATTTTGATGCAGATCTGATGATCATTTCATCCATCGGGAAAAGGTAGGTCCGATGCCCATGGACCTACTCTCAATTCATTCGGGAAAACGTAAGGGCCAGTATTATTTGAGCTTTGAGATTCGTGCAGAACGTACTTGAACGATTGACCGACGTGTCCTGTGTCTTGGTCTTGGTAGTCCCTACTGGTTTCGTTAGTTTCTCTGCCCCACCCTGTGCCGAGTCAAACTGATCGTTCTCTCTCGCTTTCATTGCAGGTGGAGCTGTTTACTGTTCTCCTAATTTGTCCAAATCAACAATATTATTTATATCACCTATTACAGGCCGAGTGCCGACAGTTAAAGAAATAAAATTAACCTGCACGTCAAGCAAAAAAAAGATGCACAACTATAAATTTAAATTATGTTAAGATTTATGGCAAATTTTAGTTTAATTAGATAAAAAATAAACGTTTTAGAACCAAATTTGGTCCGTAAATGCAAATTCTAAACCAAAATAATATGTCTAAATAGTTTGGACTAGAATTTTTTTTTATTAATATCTTAGTGCAAGTAGGAAGCAGTGAACCTACTGCAATTCTACAAAAGTTCCAAAGCCCCCACCCACTACCTTCATTTTCTTTGAACAGTTCACCTGTGAATGTTTGCGTGTCAACAAAAGAGCGAAACTTGTTACCATCATCATTACTTATATAAAAAATCAATACTAATAACTCTTCTTATTCATAAAAAATTAAACAAATACGTTTCGGACAATTTTGTTTTATATAACAACCGTTCAATTATTCAGCAGTCAAAACTATCAGTCATATTCTAAGACCAGTGATATTTTCAATTCGGTTGATATTTTATCTAAGATGAGAACTCTAAGTTAATGCAATTTTATCCTCATTTTTTTAATCATGTGACTAAAGAATCGGACATTGAATTATTCGATTGACCGAATTATTCATGAATAATACATGAATTTTACAATTTTTTTCTGAACTTTTTTTTTTTGCTCTCTCGTGAGATTGAGATCTCCATTTCAGATAATTCCGAATCATTCCCGTATTATATCCGATTTATTTCCGAATTATAAATTTTTGACTCCACAAAACCGGATCCGAATAATTTATCACTATGACAAGAAGTCAACTCCTCATGAAATGTGTGTTTGTAAGTAAAATTCTATTTTTGTGATTATGGTATTTTGCATTTGGAGAATCCTTCTAAATACTATTTCCGTCCTGTCAATACAAACCTGTTGAAAATGTAAACCTAAGAAAGGCAACACAGAACAGGGATCCCACCCACCACACCTACCACACATCTTTATCCACCTTATTTCACAGTTCACATCCCACCACATCACTGTCTTTCTCTTTTGAACCGCCCTCTCTGACAAGAAGCTTAGAGACGCAATAGTTCAACAACCCCCAAAAATTGCGCCTAAACGAAGGCGAAATCATGCTTGTATGATCCGATCATTTATTATCTGTTCTCTTCTTGTGCATTTCCTATGTCCTGCTAATCTTCAAAGCAACAGTATAAAATTAAACTACCTAACAAAATTGTATACAACAATTAAAGAATGCAAACATAATAAAAACCAACATACAGTAAGGATCATGTTACTTGGCATCCTTGCTCATTCCCAGTATCAAGCAATCCAATTACAATAAATAGAATCAAACAATTTTTACTCATCCATCCCACCATTTTTTTTTTTGGAACCGATCCAACTATAATTTCATACAATGAACTCACAAAATCTAGATCCAAATCTATTATTTTCTTTTTCAAAAGAATATCAAACAATGGACCAGAAAAAAGAGACTTGCTTCCTAAATAATACCAGTATACTATGAAGAAGGGGGCGATGACGACGGCTTACTATTATTACTACTGCTGGTATTATTATTTTTATCACTACTATTATTATTTGATGATGAGGAAGAAGGCGCAGTATCCCAAGGTGTCATGTCCATAGGATAACTACCAAGTACACGCAAAAACGAGGTGAACTCTTGTATCTCAGACAGCGCATTTTGGGCCCGCACGTCAGCCATCGACGCCTGAAAATCCACGTAAAACATGTACTCAAAGTGCTTTGCTGTGCCGACATTAGCATCGTCGACGAGGCGGATGGGACGGTGGCGGTGGGGTCTGCTCTCAATTTTTGTTAGGCTGATGTCCCGAAATGCAAATGCCGATAAGACCTTGAAAAGCACTGACGTCCCCTCACGGTCGTGTGCAAACACTATGCTAGTCTTGAACGGACGGTCGGTGCGTGGTATGATCGGTTCTCGTGCCAGCATCACAAACCGAGTCACGTTTCCTGCATCGTCTTGAATGCCGTCTGCTAAGATCTGTTACAACATATGTAATTTTAGTAGTTCATGGCATGTTATAATAAGAAGCATCTTAAGCATTACTTTGGTTGGGGAGAAATAGGCAAATTTGGAACTCTTTGAAGAGTATCTGCAATCTCTTTTCTTATTTGGTTTGAGGCTTAGAATTCCAAATTTTCATGAATATACTTTTTCTAATTATATCGCATCCACATTCTGCACCCCTTGTCAGCACTCCCAATACTAAACATGAAGTAATTTATATCTGAATTTTAAAGTATTTATACATAGTGCTTGTCACTTTTTGAGTCTGAATGATAATAAGAAAATTCAAGTTGGACATTATTGAATACCTAACAGCTCTTAAAGTTTTAATCCCAGTAACATTGGGTATAAGCACTTTTATGAAAACATCTGACGTGTTTAGGGTGCGGGTGCAGTTATCACTCCTATTATATAAGCCCACAACAAAGATAGTATTTAGCAAGAACATGACCTATCCCGTATATACGTGCAAGCATGCTACCACCTCTTTATCAGATGTCTATGTCACATTACTACTTTGAGCAAGAAGAAGCACACATGAACCGAACACAAATTACCTGATTTTTGGGAACTGAACATGCATCTTACCAGATTTTTTTGGGAACAAATTAATCAATTAAGGCATATTTTCTTCTGATGCATTCTCAGAATTTCCTAATTGATTAATTTGTGTTTAAATTAGCTTCAATTTCTCCTACAAATAACTTCTACAAATTCTTACTTCCTATGCCTAACACATCGTACCTACAATCTCCCCAAATTTAGAAAAAAAAAAAAAAAAAAACTCCCAACAATAGTTAATCTATGATAAATAATTAAAAAACTAACAACAGAGAAGAAATAATTAACCATACCTGCAACCCATAGAGCTCTGCGGCCCGAGACGAAGCAATTGCCGCAGTGTCACGCAATCCATTAGTAGCGATATACTCAGCAGCGGCTGCGGTATCATCAAACGACTCGCGCGCAACATTGAGCCCCATGGAATTAAGTGTGAGTTCGCACTGTGCCAGAGCCTGGGGGTGGCTGATCACCCTTGTCAAATACTCCTTCCTCACTCCAGGCAACGCAAGAAGGCAATGGTGTACCGGTAGCTGCACCTCCCCTACTATGTGTAGCCTGTGGCGAAGAAGCAGATCATAATTCCTATGGATGCTGCCTCCTAGTGAGTTTTCAACTGGAAGCACAGCCCGGTCAGCGATCCACAGCTCCACGGCTTGAAAAGCAACTTCGAATTGGTCACATGGTATTGCTTCGCAATTTGGGTAGGCCTTGGCCGCGGCCGCCTCGCTGTACGCGCCCGGCACGCCTTGATATGCGACACGGAGCTGTGCACCGTGCATCGGCGCCGGTGAGAGATCGGCTATGCTGAGAGGACGTGGCAGATTGGACATGGGAACCAGATCTAGAGAGGCAGTTGAGCTATTGCTCCCGTTTATTGAGGCAGGGATGTTTAGGTTGTTGCTGGAATCGTTGACAGGGAGCTGTGAA
Source organism: Carex cristatella (assembly GCA_024447775.1). NCBI lineage: Eukaryota > Viridiplantae > Streptophyta > Magnoliopsida > Poales > Cyperaceae > Carex > Carex cristatella. The sequence continues at coordinate 804,277 of JAJHPF010000007.1, forward strand.
TCGGAGTCTGTGCTGCTTGCGTTGCTGTTGCCCTCTTTATGGTTGTGAGGTTGGTGCTGGGAGGAGAGGGATTTGCTGGAAAGGATCGCGCAGGAGGACTGCCAGTGGGCCCGGTCGAAGCTGGTGGGTCCAGGGAAGGAGGATGCGTCGGAACGGTACACGGATCGGACGGATGATCGGAGGTTGGTGGCTGGGTGCATTTTGGGGGTACGAATTATAGAGCTGTGGTAAAGATTTGGGTTTGGTTTAGGTGAAAGCATGGTTGTCGCCATTGCTGAGATTCAAATACAATTAGGTTTCTTTTCTCTCAGCCAGTGTTCAATTTGGAGTGCTCTTCTTCTACAAATTGCTTAAAAAAATGGTGAAGAGAAGAAGTGTTGAAAGTAGACTAAAACACTTCAATTTTATTATTTCTCCCTCTGTGTTTTTTTTTTGGTCCTTTTTAATTTTAGAGTTGAAGGACAGCTTGAGAAGAGGGGAGAAAGAAGGAATGCAGGCTCATATGGCCGGGGTTGGTGGTTGCAAGTGGCATTGCGACGAGTCCGAATCCTCTGAGATATCTCAATTTTTGCGTGACCGACGTGTCCGGTGCCTATTCGGGAGGACGTAGGGGGCCAGTTTTATTTGAGCTTTGAGATTCGTGCAGAACGTATTTAAACGATTGACATATTCCAAAAAGTCATGCAAAGTTTGAGATATCTCAGAGGATGAGAATTCCATTGCGACTCTACTCGGCCTGGTTTTTTCATGTGGCGCTTCTAGTGTGTCTAATCATGTAGCGGGCTGATTGTTACTTCGAGTTGGATTGGGAGTTGGAAAAGATGAAGGTGTGGCAGAGTGGACATGGTTCATGTGGACCATTCAGATTGTTCACATATGATTCTATTCGTCAGATTGGCAATGTTCATCAATTTTGTGATGGATATATGCCATAGATAACGAAAGAAATTGGAAGGTAAAAGACCGGTAAACCAATTACCAACTGCGTTGATTTTTATGACTTATTCTTGTATCTAAATAAAGTGTAAATGTAAATGTAATATTTTTTTACCCGTATGCTTTATTAAAAACAACATTTAAAAGTTGCCATTAATAATTATATAATTAATGTTAATATAATAAAAATTGCAATCATGGTGTCTTACAAAAAAAAAAAAGAATTAGAAATTGATCCCTCTCAATATAAGAGAGACGAGAACTTACTGTTGAACTTTACGTTAGTCAATTTTGGGCCTGGCATCAGATTTCTTTCTTTCTTTTTTTAATTCAGCGAAGTGGTAAAGTACAGGAAGAAATAAATAGAGTGCGCATAGAAAATATGATTATCTAGAATAGGCTAGAATGGTTGGTGGCTAACTGGCAGGGGTGCAAACGGATACGGATTATCCGCGGATAATCCGCTCCGAATCCGCTTATTATTCGTATCCGGATTAAACGGATACGGATACTTGCGGATACGGATACGGATAATTTAAGTATATGGAAAAATAATGCGGATACAGATATGGATAATTTCATGAGGATATAAACGGAGCGGATATCCGTATATATCCGGATCCAAAATTTAATCTTTCAGCAACTTTCAATTCATTTCACCATTGCGAAATTTTCAAAAAAACATACATATTCGTTTAAGTCCAAGAATCTTTGTAGAAAAATCATATAATCTATTAGAATAATAGATTGGTTCTCTGAACTATAAGCAATTAGTCATGCATAATCATCACTGTGCAAACTTAAAAAGACTATTAAATTTTTGTCAATTTATATAATCAAATTATGTAATTTAAAATTATAAAATTTAGTAGAATTACTCAATATCCGACAATTATCCGCTCCATATTCGTATTCGAATCCGTATTCGTGAATTATCTGTTCCGTATCCGTATCCGTTTAAAACGGATATAGTTTTCAATTTTGATATCCGTTTACTATCCGTATCCGTATCCGCTTGTTGAAAAACGGATGCGGATATGATATTAGCATTATCCGCTCCGAATCCGCTCCATTTACACCCCTACTAACTGGCTATCACTAGCATAATTATATCATTTTTCCATCAAGGGCAGTGGATCTAGGTCTAGGCTGTAGATTTGCACCGACCAGATGTGTCCGTATAATTCTCAATTCAATTTACCTACTATTTTTTTTCTTACAAAAGAATATATTAAAACTCATATTCATGTGAGAATTATAACAACAAACGAAATGGTTTTCATTATTATAAAAGAATATTTATAGATATATATCTCAATAATTTACATATATTGTCTATCAAATTTTGATGTAATTAGAAAATCGTTTGTTCACTGATCAAGTACTTTTTAAATTGCACGGAGTTTAGTACACAATACAACTAAATAAGAAAATATAAGTAATTTATTTTTATTTTTATTTAAATACCTGATTGATATTTATTTTGGAGGTCAAATAAATTAGTTATGAACATAACTTTCATTTTAAATGTAAACTAAGTCTGCTACCAAAGAGTATATGTAACTTTATATGTAAAACGGTTTTCATCCTTGGATCCAGTTTCACAGAGGAATCCAAGAGAAAATAACAACAATAATACATAAATATATAGATTAATTATTAAATAAATAAATAACAAAGAATAACACAGACGACGTTGTACACTTGTACTCATCATTGGAGTCCAATATAATGAATGATTCAAGTATAGTTTTACAACATAACGACTTCAGACTTGGGCATATTTTTAATATTTCAAAAACAGGGACTGATAGAAGGAACAAGGTTAAAAAAAAAAAGGGAGAGAGAGGGGTGTCCGATGCCCATCGGACCAGAACAGTGTTCGATGGGTGTCCGATACCGTCCGATCTATTTCAAAATCTGTGCGCACGTATATTAAAGCAAACAGTACGGATATTAAAGTGATGTGCACAGATCTTGAAGTGAATCAGACGGTATCAGACACCCATCGAACCGACTCTGGTCCGATGGGCATCGGACACCCTCCTCTCCCAAAAAAGAGAGTTAGAAAACACGGAAAAAAAAAATACAGAAGGAATATGAAGAAGATTGAATGAACAAAAGCAAGTTTGGTTCTGGGCCCACATAAAAAGCCCAAAATATATCTAATAAAAATATTGTATAAAAGGGCTTCAACTAAGAGGGCACTACTCTATGATCCTCTTTGATACATATCATGGACCATATGGGCAACAGTAATCAATTAAAGCCCAATTTGAGATCAGCTTTGACTCGGATATTAATAGATTCAGTTTAGATCCGGGCTCTCTGATCATAATCTGAATCAATTCGTTCCGAGGTGAATGCAAAGAGCTTCTTTAATATCATGTCAAAACAGATTTGATGATCCGGATATGAACACAAAATTTTAGTTAGTTGATATGAATTCAGATGACAAAACTATCGAGAATCAGTCTTTGGTCCAGTGGTAAAGTCAATAATTGAATCCATAATCAATTTAGAGAGATTTTTATGTATAACTCTCAAAATTATGTATTTCTCCTAAAATTTATAACACCATATTTACCCTTATAAATTGAGAATACTTGTATATTTAAATTGACCTTTTCTATTAAAACTCATTTTAAATTTATAAAGTTCTCATTTTACACTTTTAAAAAAAATAAAATGTGTAAATTGTGTAAGAAAAATGTTTCATCCTCTAACTGATTGGTTTTCAAAGACAAATAGTTCATTTATTTACTTGTGATTCATACATAGTGACATTTAGGCATATGCTTGTGAGTGCGTCGCAAGTAAGAAAATGAACTATTTACTCTCAAAACCAACCAATTATAAGCCTAAATATTTCTCTTAATCATGTTACATTTTTTTTAATAAAGGATAAATGAGTACTTTATAAATTTAAATGATTTATAATAGAAAAGCTAATAAATTAGATAAAATTGTGAGTTGTTAAAATTTAGAAGAGTAAATATGATATTATGAATTTTAGAGAGGTATATATGTAATTTTTGAAAATTTTGAAATTGAAAATTTCGAAATTCTCTTTCAATTGAAAAAAGAGCATGACCCTCATTTTTCCTTAAAAACAATTTATTAATCGAGCGCTTATAATTGAAGGAGAAGGGCAATTTATTTTTATACATGTATGAGATTGGCCCACTTGGTTAAGGATTCTAGATTCGAGAATAGATACCCTCCGGATCTATTAAAAAAATAATAATGCAAACAAAGTTTGAATTAATGACTGCTTAGCTTACAATTTACAAAGTAACGACAAAGAAAGCATCCCCAGATCACAAAACAGTGTGCAAATCGACGTCGCACAAAGGAACATGTAAAACCACTGTATTTTTTCCACGTTAGAAATTTACGACTCTGTACGCAGTCACAGCATATGCTTTCTGCTTCCACCTCATGACCATTTCACCGATCTCTCCATCAATAATTAATATAATTCTTTTCTTCCTATCTTTTATATAATAGAAGTCTTTAAAATGGTTAGCAATAGAAACTTCAGGTGCTTTAGAGATAGGCGAGAGAACAAAGCAAGATAAATTAAATTATTTTTTCTTTTCCACTTTTCATATATGTAGTATATATAAGCTATGCATTTCTAAAACAATATAGCTACATAGTAGTTCTATGTTTTGCTTTTTTTTATTTTTTATTTTATTTCAACCATTACTATGTTATGTGTTCTTGTATAACAATGGACCCACTCTAATCTAAAAGAGAAACATGAATACTCTATATGTATCAAAAAAAGTTGGATACATGTTTCATACTGTGACGTGACATGATGTGTAATTTTCTCTCGAATGCAGTCACGTCACGCGACACGTGAATCTTGTCATGTAATTGACACACGTGACGTGACTAGTTATGACGTGACTAATTTCCTTCTATACCCTTCCCTGTAATTATAGTTTTTTAATCATACATGTAGGGGTGTAAACGGAGCGGATTCAGAGCGGATAATGCTGATACCATATCCACATCCACATTTCAATGAGCGGATACAAATACAGATACGGATAGTAAACGGATATCAAAATGTAAAACCAAATCCACGTTAAACGGATACGGATACGGAGCAGATAATCCACGGATATGGATACGAATACGGATACGTGACGGATAATTGTCGGATAGTTGAATTATATAAACAATTACTCAAAAAAATCCACTTATATGATATAATACAAATATTATAATCAAAACATTTTTTTTATAGCACAGAAATAAAGATAAAATAAAACAACATATTATACATTGTCAATTGAAACATCCTTCTAGTTATTCAAATTATAAAGCCATTTTTTGTTTTGTCCGGTTTTAAACATTACCAATTGTCCCACAACATATATTAAATAGTATTACAAGGCTATATATAAGATTATGTCCTTCCACCCACGTGATGAGTAGAGTAAATGGTGATGAGTAAAGTAAATGAGCTGTTACTTGAGAAATGTAATGTGGTTGCCCTCTCAATTTATAAACCAAGAGGCACAAAGCTAGCCGAGCTAGCTGGTTTGAATTAATATCCGGAGTTATCGGATATCTGCTCCGTTTTCGGATAAATAAAATTATCCGAATCCGTATCCGATTTAGTTCTATATATTCAGAAATTAACCGAATCCGTATCCGATTCATTTCTATATATTTAGAAATTATCCGGATCCGTATCCGTTTAGTTCTATATAATAACAGATTCGGAGCGGATATCCGTCCGGATAATCCGACTCCGTTTTCACCCCTACATACATGGCCTTCAATAAAATTAGATAAATTTTAGATATAAAAAAATGCCATGTCAGCGTTTAGTAAATACTTTGTGAAAGAAGTTGTAGGTTGAAGAAACAAAGAAATTTTGAAAGAATGATCTGCAATACTGCGGTTTCATAAAAAAAGCCAAAATCTAAAACAACACCAATACTCTAACCATTTTGACCATAGTCGTGGCGCCAACAATATATTTCACAAGTATATATGTCATATGATATGAAACTCCTAGCATTATCTCTCTCTCTCTCTCTCTCTCTAGATCTGGTTTAGTTATTTGTAATTAAAAGGGAAAAGCTGGTCAAAATGCCTTCTCCAAGCTTACTATTGGAGCAACCAATTAGAATGGGATCCATCCTAGAGCCCTCAAAAACTGTAATACCTTCAAGTCAAAGCAAATTAAAAATTCTAGTTCTTGTTCTTCCTTTGAAATTTCATTTTAGAAAATCAATTATTGCAAATTCATTGTTTGAAGAAGCCCTTGATTCATATATTTAAAATAGCTAACCTTATTTCATTTTTTCTTATATGATTTTAATTTTATATATATTTATAATGTACATGTATATGATTGCAAAAATAAATGCAGAGCTTCTTCCCAGCATTAACAAAGATAATAGCAACACTTGGTGAGAGATCGAGTAGTGTGGAGGTCCTCTCGGCTTCTCTCCGGGCCGGCTTGTCAGGTACCGTTTCACTAATTAACAAGAATTTTTTCATCAGCTTTTTTTCCTACTTTTTTGAAAAAACCTAGCAAACTAAAATACCATTATATCAAGAATTTGTTCAGGATTTATGAATAATAGTTCACCATATAAAAAACATGTATTACATTTTCCAGTGGCGCGTTTCGATTTCTCTCATGGAGATATAGATTACCACCAAGCTACATTGGATAACCTAAAGCAAGCTATCAAGTCTACCAGCAAGCTCTGCTCTGTATGACAAAGTTTTTAATTTTTAACTCGTTTTTTTTTTCCTTTTGAAGAAACAATGCTTTGTAATTATTTTCTTTATTCAAGTGCTTTCTTTAAACAAATTAAAATAATTCTTCATGTCCATTACCTCTTATAAATATTACATGGTTGGTGGTTACAGGTGATGCTGGATACAGTGGGGCCAGAGTTGCAGGTTGTGAACAAAAGCGAAAAAGAGATATCTCTAGATGCCGACACGACGGTAGTTCTCACACCGGACCAGGATAAGGAGGCCTCTGCTTCGCTTCTTCCAATCAACTTCCATGGCTTAGCACAGGTATTAAATTAAGCACAATTATCAATACGTCATTTTAAGTTATCTTTTTTATTTTATTTAGAATAAAATAGTAATGAAAATTGTTGCCTTAAATTGCAGTCGGTGAATCCAGGAGACAAAATATACATAGGCCAGTATCTCTTTACGGGTAGCGAAACAACATCGGTTTTTTTGGAGGTGTCAGAACTGAGAGGGGAAGATGTGGTGTGCCTGATTAAAAGCTCGGCTTCTCTAAAGGGGTCTCTTTTCACTCTCCATGTCTATCGCATCCATGTCGAACTGCCAACTCTCTCTGACTGGGACAAGGATGTAATTAGAAACTGGGGTGTTAAAAACAAAATCGACTTCATTTCTCTCGCTTACACTAGGCATGCTGAGGATGTTCGTCATGTAAGTAAATTGATTTGGTGTTTATTTTAATGTTTTTAATGTTGATGTAACATAATTGGTTCAATTAGCTAGTAGTGTCTTCCTCTTCAAATTATTAATGATCATTGTGGCGCTTGTTTTTCTTACATTTTTTTTACACATGAGAAATCTACCTTTTTGTGTATGTTTTTTTTTTAACTATTTTTTCCAAATTTAGGCTCGGGAGTTTCTCGCAGAGGTAGGACTCGACCAGACGCAGATAATTGCAAAGATTGAAAATATTGAGGTATTAATCGATCTCAACATGGATATTAACACTTCTGTATCTAAAAACAATATGGTGACTATTTTGTGATCTATTATTTTTTTTTAGGGAGTGACTCACTATGATGAGATCTTAAAAGAAGCTGATGGTATTATGGTGGGAAGAGGCAACTTAGGCATGGACCTCCCTGCTGAAAAGGTGAGATATATGCACATGGCACATGCGCCTTGGTTTTCCTCTACCTCGTCAGAAATATTGATTGATCTAATTAACCATTTTTATGAGATATAATTATATGTTTAATCATGATTTTGTATTGAATTTGGTAATGCACATACGATGTAGGTGTTTCTCTTTCAAAAGGCGGCAATATACAAGTGTAACATGGCAGGAAAGCCTGTAATTGTTACACGGGTCGTTGATACAATGACGTCTAATCTCCGTCCTACTCGTGCCGAAGCTACTGATGTTGCCAATGCTGTGCTTGATGGTACTTGTATATATTTAATCACATCAATTCTCCTACCTTCAGCACTCTGCTTTACACATGCATCTGTGCAGTATATATGCCCTTATGCTTATGTTCATATAAGGTCATTCATTTTTGGGTAGCATGCAACAGAACTCCCCCCCTCCCGGATTGTAAATTATATGTAAAAATAACTATGTTTCCTTTAATTAGTTATTGTTAATTATGCCTCTAATTGTAATTGTTGTACCTGCAATACAGGGTGTGATGCTATACTTCTCGGTGCAGAAACACAGAGAGGATTATACCCGGTAGAAGCTATTTCTATAGTCTGTAAAATTTGTGCCGAGGTATAATTTTTTTTCTTCTAAACTAGCTATCTAATTGTTCCCCTTTCCAAATTTCTAATTTGGTTGAATTTTGTAGCTAGTATTAATTACGCAACTATAATCTGTATCATATTGTATTCTATCCATGTGGTATGCTCCATTGGGGATATTAATCCAATTTGTGTAAATCATGCATGTATTTATAGGCAGAGAAAGTATACAATCAAGCTCGGTACTTCAAAAAGGCAGTGAAATATGTTGCAGAGCCACTGCCCCATATGGAGTCTCTTGCTATCTCTGCTGTATGTTTGCTCTTTTTTCTAGCTTACTATTTATTTATATATCTATTCTATTACAGCTGTTACTTCTACGATTACTTAATTAATTGATTTTGTTTTCCATATTACTACAAACATGGTTTATTTATTTATTATTAATTTGTGCAATGATAGGTACGTACTGCAATCAAAGTGAATGCTGCTGTCATAATTGTTTTCACTACAACAGGAAGAACAGCTAGGTGCATGCAATAATACTTTTCAATTTTGTGTTTTTGTTGCATTTACAGGTTCATAAATATAATCAAACTAACTATATTTACCTGGTTGTTAATGGGATTAATTAGGCTCATCGCCAAGTATCGTCCGACAATGCCCGTGCTAAACGTGGTGATTCCTCGTGTCAAATCTAACTCAATTAAGTGGACACTTACCGGCGTCTTTGAGGTACGTTTCATGTGTTTATCTTACTTTTTTTCCATTAATATTTTCTATCATTTAATTATATTAATTCAGCCTCACTTTGTAAAACAAATCACAGACTCGGCAAATGCTACTTGTTCGTGGCCTCTTTCCTTTCCTTGCTAGTCTTACAAGTGCAGTAAGTCAGTTACTCAGTTATTGATATTAACATAAACAGAGCATATGATACATGTCCTGATTAATTTGTTTCATGTGTTCTCAGTTCTAATTAATCAATTGAAATTATTTGTTTAGGCCGATTCTGCAAGCTGTCAAAGCAATGAGCCAGTTTTGCAAGTGGCTATAGATTACTGTAAAAAGGCTGGCATCGTTAACCAGCACGACCGTGTTGCTGTTTGTCAAAAGGTTGGCGATGCTTCAGTGGTAAAAATTTTGCAACTGGATGATTGAACAATAATGTCGTATCCATGCCGTCAATATAATTGAGCACGGAAATTAATACATTTTTGTATGAATTTTGAATTTACAAGAGATGGGAAGGAGATTCAATAATCTGTTTATGTGCGTTTTTTTTTTGCATTTTCAGCACTTGTTTATAATATATATATAGAGATTGGCTACTATACAATCGATTGTTTCTGAATTTCCATGCAACTAAGTTATTTTTCAATTTTCAAAGTCCAAACAGCCGATCTAAACCGTTAGATGTGATCTTTATATTAAAATGTACTTGGAGACCAAATTTTACATTTTTCAAATTTTTTTTACTATTTATTAAGCCATTTTGAAAATCACTAATCCAGTGGTAAAAACAGAACTCACCATTGGATTAGCAATTTTCAAAGTGACTTAATAAATAGTAAAAAAATTCCAAAAAAAATATAAAATTTGGTCTCCATGCACAATTTAATATATATAGAGAGAGAGGGGGTTGGATAATATCAAATCATTTGTTTCTGAGGTTCTGTGCAACCAAGTCATTTTTCAATTTTTGAAGTAAAAAAAGTCGATCCAAACTGTTAGATATGATCTTAATATTAAAATGTGTTTGGAGACAATACATTTTTTGAATTTTTTTTACTATTTATTAAGCCACTTTGAAAATCGCTGATCCAACGATGGCTTCTAGCTTTATTGTTTGGTTAAGCCACCGTTGGATCAGCGATTTTCAAAGTGATTTAATAAATAGTAAAAAAAATCCAAAAAATGTAAAATTTTGTCTCCAAACACATTTTAATATAGAGATCTAATGCAGCCAAAGTGAAATACGCAAAGTTTTAGTATAGTAAAATATACCTTTTAATCTTAATTACACTTTCGACTTATATTGCAAGTATGCAATCCTATCGCATAGTATTATTAGGTATCGATACACATGGATGGTGTATTAAGATCTAACAATTTTACTTAGTCTATGTCGGGTTTGTTGTTTGATTAGGGGTTTGTTTGTGTTATCTTCTAAGTTGGTAATTAATTAAAGTAAATTCAAATACGACTGGAGTCGTAGCGAGGTTTAATGCGGTAGCGCTACAGGTGATCGGTAGAGTACAGGGATTCTCTAGAGATCGGAAGGACATATGAGTCTAATATTATGATTTATTCAGGTACTAGTGCAACCTGCATACGGTACTATCACTACCGTATGTAGCCTAAAACCTTATCCACAGGCTACCCCGCATGTAGTACTGTCACTACCGTATGCAGCCTAAATCTCTATTTGATGTAAAAAGTTACTATTGGGAACAACTCTTTAAACTTGGTATTTATGTATTGTACGATTATTTTTCGAAATTTCATTCGCAAATAAAAATATGTATTAAGAAATAATTCATTTTTTTAAATTGACACAAATAATATAAAATTGAATGTAACATACTAAAATATATAGAAATTTTAATAAATGTCACCTATTGAAGTACTAATAAATTCATATAAAATTAGATATAGCTCACATATTGATGATATTCATTAATAAAAATATAAATAATTGTTAATCGGACGATTAAATTTGACAATAGATAATATTGATCTAAAAATTTAAAATTTGTAATGACTTGACATGTATTTATGTTTTAGAGATCTTAAATTCAACAACTTATATTTTACGGTGTGTTAATTGATAAAAAAAAAGGAAATTAATTTTTTCACCTTTGCTTTTTTATTTGACATCTGTTACATATGCACGTCTTCAACCAGACAACTATCTACTACGTAACACCTATATATAGGCTTGTAACTTCTTTGAAAATTCCCCACATGTCTTTTCCCATTATTTATATCGGGTAATTACTGAGGGAGAAGATCAATTCTGGGATTTTTCCAGTACATCAGATGGAAAATAGTGAACAGAATTTTTATCATATGGTTTGAATGGACTTCTATGTTCTCAAGTGGTGTAAAATAAGCATGATGTACTGCGAATGAAATTATTTCCCTGATTGGAGTTGATCTCTTTATATAATTAATGAGTTGTCAACAAAGATACTAATAAATGGATTGATCTATTTTTATTCAGGGGCCAAGAATGAAAATAGGGGCAAACAACAGGACACACTTGGAGTCAGCATCGACTTCATAAAAAATAGTGTATCTCGTCTTTGTCCCTCTTCACCTCCATGAAATTTACTTGGGAGATGGTATCTCTTGCCGCTTTTCTTATTGTGCTCTGTGCGCATTTTCGCTCCTTCTCATCTACATCCTAATGTATAAGATGATCAGCCAAGGCACTTTCATGGTTTTAATTATTCCTGCCACGATAGGGTTTCTACCAACAGAGTGTGCTTAGTTAGTCATTGCATAGGTCTAGTTGGAGGTCTGGTTGTTTCCATCATCATCTTGTCTGTGCTGATGATTTATGATAAGAATGTCTGTGCAACAGAGTGTAGGACGTTTGGCTTTAGTTAGTATCAACTAGTGGGTTATGGGGCTGTTTTATTTTGTGTTTTCATTTAATTAGTAGTGGAGTCTGAACGGCTTTCTTTTGTTAAGTTTTCAATTTTGTGGTGCTTCAGTTTGAGTTTGGGGACTTGAATTAGGATTTTTTTTTTTTATAAACCATAAATAGAAAGGGCAAAATTAGAAAATCAATATGATTGTTTCTGAATTTAGAAAAATCATAAAAACCAAGAATTCTTCTCGGTCTGGAATTTTTTTTTTCCAAGACCCAAAGCAAATTTCGGTCTCCCCATTTTTTTTCAATTTTTTTTTAATTTTTCACTCAACCGATGACAATTGATCATGTGGACATTGTGTAGCATCACAGACCGAAAAAGAATTTTTTTTTTTCCCTCAGACCCAAAGCAAATTTTGGTCTCTCCATTTTTTTCAATTTTTCTAGGCTCAAGACCCAAATTAAATTTCGGTCCCTCAAACCCAAAACCACTGTCTAGGCTCAAGACCCAAATTAAATTTAGGTCTTAACAATATAATTGAATTTTCTGTGACTGGGATTGGAAAAATTGAAAAAAATGAGAAGACCGAAATTTGTTTTGGGTCTTGGGAAAAAAAAATTCCAAACTGAGAAGGATTCTCGATTTTTATAATTTTTCTAAATTCAAAAACAATCATATTGGTTTCCAAACTTTGTCCTTTCTATTTATGGTTATAAAAAAAATTCCTTGAATTAGTCTGAAGTGTCTTCTCGGTAATTTTCTTTATTGAAGTAATGCCATTATGAGGCCTTTATTTGGAGTAATGTCTGGATGACTACCGTTTCTGTTTAATATACATGAAAGGTTGTTAATTATTAAAATATTATTCTATGTATGAAAGGTTGTAGTACCTCTGTTAATTAATTGCTTGAGATCTGTGACTGACATAAGCTTTTTTTTTTAAACCTTCGCAGCTGCGAAGTCGGGAACGGCTTCCTAAGACTTTTTTCTAGTCAACTGTGCTACCTCTTCTTTCAATGACTGACATAAGCTATTGGTAATTATTTTGGCGAATATCAAGTTTCGATGAATTATTGATTAAGATTTAGTTCATGATCTGACATGTATTTTCTGAGTGGAGGTGTAATTTGATACCATGAATCACACTTGATGAGAATTGATTGGAGTACCGGTACAAGGCAATTTTCTCTCTGTTTTTTTTGTGTTTTTTCTTTGTTTATGTCCTTTTTTTTGGTCTAGGTGCCTGCCACAAGAAGTGTTTTTGTTGTGGGACTTTTAAAGGATGACTTTTGCATGAACTAACTAAATTTGCTGTTAGTTTTGATCTGTTTTTCTTCTAAGTTTCATGCTGTTAAGTGTATATAAGTGGTCTTGTGGTTGTGTTATCTCTTGTCTGTATTGCCTTGCACCTGGTGTTGTTAGTTGTATTTTGAAGCCTCCATAAGTATCTATTTGCTTGCTCATCTTATGTTCTTTGTTTCTTAATTTGCAATTAATTGAGGGGTAGGTTTGGAAAATGAGTTTATATGTGTGGATACTAATTACTTGTTTTGTGGATGTTGGTGCTAGTTGGATGTTATTCTACTAGCTTGTAATAATTTGTTTTTTGTATTTTGCACAATTTTGTATGGACTTTTGTTTTGTAATGAAACAGATGGTTATCTATTTTTGCAAACAAAAAAAAAGTGCATGCACGCATGCAGTTTGTAACATTCTATCATTCCTTTGCCGTCTCAACAACGTACTATGTTTTTGCTACATTCCTTATCATATTAATTTAGGACATTAAAGCCCTTTTACAAGATAGATTTTGAAACAATGAATTCATGTTGCGAACTAATAAAGGAGGCTAGCATAAGATGATCTAAGATGTCTGTATCAGCAATTTCTCGAGATTACACAAGGCAATGAAAAAATTACTGTCTATGGGCATTATTTTGCCAAGACTAAATGTCACACCCCAGTAATATATGTTTATTTATTTATTTTGGACTTATTTATAATATTAAAAAGATTAAAGATTTAAATTGTAAATTAGGAAAATTTAAATTAATGTAAAAATGAGGTGGCACTATTTGGCCACGTGGCTCTTGGTAAAATTCTTCAACCGCTGTGACTCATTTGATCCCACGTAGATAAAAACCTTCTTCTTTTTCTTGATTTCATTCTAAATAGTCGTTGCAGTTCGATTTGAAATTTCTGGATTGATCGCTATATGGTAATCAGATTTATCTGTAATATGTGTTTTCGATTTGAATGGTTAAATTGAATTGGGTGATCGGATTATGATAGTATATTTAGCTGGAATATGGGGTCCAAATACTGAAGTTGTTATTTTAATGGGCTGGAATACTGGAAATCGCCTGTTTTAGGGATTCCAACTGGAATAGAACTGTTGTTATTGAAAATCTAGACCCACTTGATATTGTATGTTAAATATGCATACATAATTGGATATTTAATTGTGTTGATTAATCCAATCCTATTGAAATTGTTATTTATTGTTATTAAATCAATTATATAGAAACTGCGTCGTTAAATAACTATTTATTCGGCTTTGTAGCTGATTCCGTATTGTTTATGTTTTTTTTTTTTCTGTTGCGACGTAGGTTAACAGAACGGTAGATGGATGCGAGGGTGTCTCTCTCGTCGCGACTCCCGGCCTGACAATGTCGTGACACTAAAAGTGTTTTACTATAACCCCAGTAAAATCTTGGTTTGTCCTAAAATCGACATTTGTGAAATACATTTGAATAGATACATAATATTTCTCAGGAGAGCAATCCGAGAGGTTGAACGTTTTTTATATTGAGTTTCCACGAAGTCCAACCACAGAGGTCCGTTCATTATTTTAGATTGATTTCATATTGTAATGTTTGTAAATGTAACTTTTTTTATTTGAAAACCATACAATATATATATTTCTTTTTTCTTCATGTTAACTTAATGCTGTGTGAATCAAGAAAGGTATATTCAACTTATTACTCTTAATTAGCTAGTTTGCCAAGGATCCTTTTAAGTTTATCTTGCTTATGTGAAGTACTTGTGCGTTTTAGTGTTGTTGGATTAATTTGGAAAAAATAAACCTTTAAATTTAAATATTCTTATATTATTTAGTTGAAGATTGGTAATGAAAAGTAGCATGTTATGTAAATGAATATGGCAAGCTCTATATATAGGATATTATAAATGGACCAAAATTAGTTGCAACATTTTCTACCTATAAAATTTCTATCTAATTACTTATCAAGAAAACAAATGGATGATCCTCTTTCTTTTTCACAGCACGTACACTTTTAACCACCATGATCAAATAAATGAGGAAAAAGAAAGAGGAATCAGACCCAGCTACATATAATGTCAGCTAATTAAAAACACAATCTAAAAAAAACAACATGAAAATATCTAGTATAAAATAACTTCTTGGAAACTGATTAAAAACATTCTTGAACTAAATCAAAGCTGGATAGTTAATAATTTTCAACACTCAAAAGCCCACTAGAATTCTCACTGAATCTCCTCTTCCTCCATGGGTGTGAAGTCGTTTTTGATGTTGAAGGTTTGACAAATCTCCTCCAAGCTCTTCCCCTTTATCATGTCGGCCATCTTTTGGCATGTTAAATTCAACAGCCCCTTGATGTGCAGGTAGTCAGCTGCCATGAAAAGGTTGAAGAGTGTCTCTATATCAACATCCAAAAATTGCTTGTCCCAGTTCCTCAGCTCCTCTTCAGAAATCCTTGAGGAAGCAGCTGCTGCATCAACGTGCTTCTTGCAATACTCGATCACCATTGCAAGGGTTGGTGCAGAGACATTCGGTAGCGGGATGAAGTTCATATCGCTGATGTCTTCTATGATATGACATATCATTTGAGATTGCTTCGCCACTGTCTCAGGTACCGTGAACCCTTCTCCATCTTTGCTCATGAGCGTGACCATGTTGCCGGTTGTGTTTTCTAACATTTTCTTCTCGTGGAAAGAGAGATCAAAAGGAAGACAAATTAAGGAGATGAGAGATTTTGGGTGAGTTCAAGGTTGGGACTTGCAAGCCATGACATGAAATGCGATGATTTATATAGCAAGCATGCTGGTACCGCTTTCTCTATATTTAGAAATAAAATTTCCATTTTTATATTTTTTTTCTGTGTTATTGTAGCTCAAATTGTTTGATAAAAATAGCACCATCCATATAATATTAATCACTATTTTTTTTTTGTTTTCTATAAAAGAAGTTACTATATATTGCGATCAACACTTTTAGCACTGTCCATATAATATTAATCACTAAACGAAGACTATGTTTTGGAATTCATTCCTGAAATAAAAGTATATATTGATAAAGAATTGTTTTTTTAAATATTATTAAATAAAATTCAACATAAAAAATATTTAAATTTTTTGAAAGTTTGTCAAATAACGAAATAATTAATTCATGACATATAAATTAGGTAACCCTACATTATTTATAATGAAAAATTAAATAATATTCAGTTATATTACCGAATTTGAAAAATAAAAAACATTATGCATTTTTTTTTTAAAATTATCTGAATTTAGCATATATTGAAATTCATGGCATTTAATAATGTATTGTAAAAAATAACAAATGCTACCTTTTGGTAAGTGTCAAATATAATTTTGAATTGTATCAAATTTATCCTAGCTTTGAGTAGATTATCATAACTTTGAGATTAGTACGTTGTGCATCCCTTCAATAATAGAAGCGGTAAATATATAGGGAATTTCTTTTTTAATTTATGGAATTAGAATAGTTAATTCCAATTTAGTAAGAGTAGAAAATTAATTATTAGCACTCTAAAAAGGATCCAGCAGCTAATTATAGCTTCAATTTTTTGGTAGTTACCAACCGCGGCAATATTGGAATCAATACCTTGAATTTTTTGTTAAATTAGTGTAACTAAATGTTTATCAACTCAAGGTGCTTAATTTCTTTCTTCCTACAACTACTATTTTACAAACCTCGTTTCAGAGATAAAAATAAATTTGGACAAAAAATATACCTTTAAATTAAAAGATGTGCTATCAAATAGAATGCAACATAAAAAATATAAAATATCCAAGGATGTTCATAAAAAGAAGTATTTATTTTAATTTATTGGAATAAGATAATGGAGTTTTCTGTTTACTTGGGCACGTATCTAGTGGGTACACAACTTTACAAATTTAATGAATTTTCTTTGGATTAAGATTTGGTCCAAATGTCTTTGGACCGGACACCGTCCAAAGCCTCAAAAAATCGTACGATTAAAGTCCGAACAGTCGATCGTATTTTGCCACGTTGGTATGGGTCAGAGACTCAGAGTTCGAATTAATCAAAGTTCCATTTGCCATTATAATTGTTGGTTAACAAATTTGCATAATTATCTGGTTAATTAGATTATGCCATTATGCATAATTTTGCAACAGTCAACATATTTACACCACTGTAGAACAAATTAGTTATTGGTATTTCTTCGACTTCTAATAAATTAATTGTGACATAATTACAAATGTCATTTTTTTGTTAAGTACATAAAAGATTATGAATTTGGCGTATTTTTTTTTTTTTTTGAAAAAAAAAAATTTTTTTTAGGAAAGAATTTGGCGTACATTTGGAATCATATTGACTTTGTATTGTCTGCTGGGCGGCTGGGCATTTTGAATCGGGACGGTCCGATGGTTATCGAATTAAATTTAAGTTGATATTAAGTCAGAGTTATGTGATCTGCATTTTGAATTTTTGATATGGATCAAGTACGCATAAACTTAAAATTCACGCAGATCAAGTGCGGATTAAATACACAAATTTTTTAATGAAGATCAAATGACTCGGACCTTCCCCTCACTCCATCTCACATATCTTTGTTTTTAGAGATTGACCAAAACTCCAATAAAAAAAAAAAAAAAAAAAAATTGATACAACAAATTTTCACCACTTAACGAGGGATACATGAATACAAAATTCATAAAGTTTTCAGTTTTTTTGGTACTAATTTTATTTATCATAAATTAACGTGACTCATCAATTTTTCAGTCTTTTGATTGAATATCCAACGGGTTTGAAAATTTTCTCCATATATCGCGTGTGAAGAAGGTATTAATAATTTGTCTATCAACAGAGTTCAAATAAATAAATTTTTAATAGTTTGAATTCACCGTGCGAGAAATCGTGGGTTCGAAACTTGGATTAGAGAAGAGGGGGTGGTTTTATAGACAACTAAATCGAGATGGGTAGACTAAACCTCCAACTTTCTATCTAAAAAAACAGTTTGGATTCATCTTGCAAAATGAATCCAATAAATTTTGAAATTATACTCATCAATGCTATTTTAACAGTACAAGTACACATTGTTAGGGGGTGCAATTTCAATTTAGGTTAAAGAGCCAAATACCGAATTTCTAAATTAACTAGCAATTGCAATTCCATAAATCAAAACTCCGCGCAAGAAAATGAATTAAAATACACAGCGGAAACATTAGTTACTTACTTGGATCCATGCTTTGCAATCTCACTTGCAAACTTCACTTGATCCGAATTGACTTGAGATGGTGCTTGATTGGTACGCTCTCAAGTTCTTCCAAGCAAGCCCTGGTGCCTTTCTTCTCTCCCGAGTCACGAACGGAGCTCAAGAGTATTATTCTCTAATGGAGGGAGAATAAGGTGGCTATGCACAACACATGTGCCCTAAAAATTTTCTTGTAGGATTGCTTGGAGACCCAGCACCTTTTATACTAGTGAAAATGTATTTTTGAGAGATCTTATAATTTATGTCAAAAATTCTACATAATATATGACATATTTTCTCAAAGATATTTGTTTGTGCAATTTTGGTAACCAATCAAATATGCATAACATATTTTCCTTTTCTATTCAATTATACAAATCAATTATATTTGCTGCCGTCAATATCAATCAATATATTTGATATACATCAACCATATGTGTGTAATATTTGGCTGATGAATACCTTTTCAATATAATATTAATATCCTCTCCAAATTATGCACAAACAAATCGACCCATTTTGTTTGGTATCTTGATCAAATCAATTGATTAGAGCCAAACAATAATTCTTACATTTATCACTAGTATTAGTTGAATTAATTATAATTGGTCCATCAACAATTATAATTAATTTACATTATATTCTATATGCATTCGTGCCCTAAAACTTAGCGAAATTACGTACTATGCCATTATTTCAGTCAATCACATTTAGGCATATCTTATATTATTCCTCATAATATTATTGACAGCATGTGATATATTAATCATGTAACATGTAGTCCAAACTTAATTTATTAGAATTGACGTCTCAATTCCAACACACATGCTAATTTTACTTGTTATATTTGTTTTTGCTGAAATGATCCACTCCTGTTTGGTATATTTCTGTATCCGACAGAAAGAAGATTTTTTTTTTTGAATCGAAACATCTAAAATATATACACCGGACCTGACTCTGTAATGTCATATAAGAGAGTTTCTAATATGAATTTGATCAAGGTCTTTTTTAAATCAAATAATCCTACACTTTTACGCAACTAAACAAGAATGCAAGTTTTCTCCATAAGAAGAAGATTTTCTAATGGAAATCTTGATATGATCATGTTTGGTGTAACGCGTTTTTTGGCCGGTAAGCTGAAAACAAAATTCTCCTAAACGAGAAGAAAAAATGAAGAATTGTATTATACATAACTAAAATTTTAAAATCATAGGGGCAGCTTAGTCACCTTTTGAATGACTTTAAATCCGCTCTTGTTACTAGGATCATGAAAACTTGAACATTTTGGTTTGAATGTGTTAGGTGTAAATTGTATTATTATTTTGGTATTAAATTGTGATCGTCCAAACAAAATGTACTCTTGCGGTGTGGAGAAAATTAAACTTTGGGGTTCAACGAATGCATAGGATGGGAGTCATTTAATTAGAGCTTAAGTAATAGTATCATGTATGCGGAATGCCATTATCAAACAAGAAGCTGCAGAAAATCCATTACATGCCCCTCATTCAAAAAATATCCAACAAGCTGACAACATGGAAGGCGTCCATGTTATCAATTGGAGGCCGTGTCACTCTGCTCAACGCAACACTAACAGCCATGCCTATCTACATGATGCAAACATTTATGTTGCCAAAATGGGTTATTGAGAAGATTGATCAGATCAGAAGGAAATTTCTATGGCACGGTCATAAAAATCAAGGGGCAAAATGTATGTGTCTGGTGTCCTGGGAGATGGTCACAAATCCAACGAAATGGGTGGTTTAGGTGTTAAAGATCTAGATAAAATGAATCAATCATTGATGGCTAAGGTAATGTGACAGTGGTCGCATCTCCCAAAACCGGCATGGATGGAAATAACTTCGATCTCCAACCTATCCATCAAGCCATGGGACATGGTGACAGCTTCACCACTCTGGAAGGCATTATCAAAAATCAGCGATTTCATACTGGTGTCAACTAAATTACAGTTAGGTCAGGGTACACACATAAATTTCTGGAACGATCAGTGGATGGACAAACCGTTGAGATACAAATTCCCAAACCTATATGTGCATGTTCAGAGGTACCAGCAAACGGTGCAGCAGGCTCTGCAACATGAAAACTGGAAGGCAGATATTGAATCCGATATCTCGCTGCTGGCGCAAGAAGAGAAGGAAAACCTAGAGCTGGAACTAATGCATATCCAAACGATACAAGGGCAGCAAGATCAACCACATTGGAAATGGACAAAAGAAGGTCAGTTTACTGTTAAATCATGCTATCAGGCGATGGATCAGACACCGTATGTAAAAACAGGGATTGCGAAAATATGGAAAATCAAGGCACCAATGCGGGTTTTGGTTTTTATATGGCTGTTATTAAAGAACAAAATTTTTACTATAGACAACCTTATGGCTAGAGGATGGGAAATGGCAAACAGGTGTTGTATGTGTGCAAACCACTCTGAAACTGTCAAACATTTATTTGAAAACTGTGTTGTTGCCACGCGTGTCAGACAGCTTATCAAGCAAGCAAGACCAACTTTAACGTGTGACGAAGATTTTGATAGCGGGAAGTTCCGAAGGGTGCTGATTAGTGAATTAAACCCAGCCACTAGACAAATACAAATAGCTATTTGTTTTGTATTATGGAGAGAAAGGTGTGCCAGAATCTTTAGACAAGAAAACCACACAGATCAACAATTGGTTGCGCAAATACTACAAGAAGCGGATATGTGGTTTATGCAGAATAGGTAAGAAGATCAGCAAACCGCAGGGATAGGTTCAAAAATGTATCTTTATTTGTTAATTTTGTTCTTTCTTTTCTTTCCCTTCTTTTCTTTTTTTACTTTTAATTTTTTAGTCAAAACATTTTATATTGTAATATTCGACACCACTGGTGTCTTTTAATCAATGGAATTTGAAGGCATAGACCTTCACATTTCTTCTTCAAAAAAAATAGTATCCTGTATGCTACTCAATTTTAGTCAGTGTTTTCTATATAAAGGAAGTCCGTACCAATTACCAACAAATATGGAAATTATTTTACATAATATTAATTAAAGCTCCCAATCACGTGCAATATAAGTGGAACAACCTAATTAGGTGGGAATTAAGGAAAAGCATATTAATTGCGTATGAAAGTATAAAGTTGAATTCCCTTCTTTATTTTTTTTTTTGGATTTTCCAGTGTATTTAGTACGCAATTGCACGATGACATAATAACTAATACCTCTTCTACTTCAATTATTTTGCATTTTTTATTTTAAAATCAGTGGCGAATTGTATCGTCAGCGTCCTTGAGCAAAATTAAATGAATCATTTAGGCATATTACTATTTTTTAAATACAAATTTAGATAGCTTTAAAAAACGGATTTACTAATTTTGACATCTATTAAGAAATATATGACATGTCTTGTAGTGAAATAACTTGATTTCTTTTAAACAAAAAAAATCTTCTAACAACAAAAGAAATAATAGACACTTTTTTTCATCACGAACTCTATTTCATTTTTTCGTAGGATGTTGTCACATTCGTTCTTAATATTTTTCTTTGACTTTGTTAAAAAAAATATATGATTACAAAATTTCACCTTAGATTTTCAATGCTGAAGAGCTTATTTTTCAGCACAGAATCCTTGAGTACAGAGAGATTTATAAATTATTTTATAAAAATTAACACATATATATCAGGGTATATATGAATAAATTGTTCTTTTCTACAAAATTAACACACACATATATATATCAGAGGTTCACGGGTAGGGGTTTACGGGTTCATAGGCGGTCCGGGACGGGTCACGGGTCAGCTGGATTTAGCTTCAAAAATATCACCCGGGTCCGGATTTTTACACGGTCCGGCCAACCTGCCGAACCCCGTGCAGGGTCCGGTCCAAGCGGTACCCAGATCAAGGGTGGACCGGACCGGGTCACGGGTCAGGGGTTCAAATTAGAACACTAATTTCAAATTGAAAATGTGAACTCAATCATAACCATTCAAAGTTTTTCATGTACAAATCTTAATGAGAATATTTTTACAAATGTGAATCTCAATAAAAAATCAATGGCTTAGATCAATTGGAATCAATTGATGGGATTTGATGTGATTTAAAGTTAAAGGGGGCCGGCAGGTTGGGGGGTTCACGAGTCCGGGCGGGTAGGGCGGGTTCAACCCGGACGGGTGCACGGGTAGGCCGGATTCACGGGTTGGACGGGTTCAACCCCGTCCGAGATGGGTCGAGAGTAGGCAGGTTCATTTAAAAAAAAAAAAAGCCAACCCAGTTCGGATTTTTCCCCGGTCAGGCCAACCCTTGAACCCGGACAAATCCGCGCACTGAGTCGAGAACGGACCGGTCCGAGGGGGTTCAAAGTTCATGTCTTTGTTGTGATCGGTATATTCAAGTCTTTTCTACTTGTATGATAAAAATATTCGTAGCAAAATGTTTGCTCACCCAATGGTTTTGATGTGACTTTGGCATCATGCGTGCTCAATGGGGCGAAAAAGTTTGCTCCCTTTAACTGATGCTGCTTATCTCATTTGTTTCCTAATTTCAATTTTGTTTTTTTTTTTCTATTTCAAATTTTGCATGAGCTCAGCTCTCCGACAAGGTTCTAAACTGCACGTTAGAAAAAAAAAAAGGCTGTAAACTCGCATGTCAAGGCTTTGTTTTTCAATTTTTTATGATAAAAAAATAATTAAATGCATATATAGCGGACGTTATTATATTTTCAAAAATAGTATAAGATATTAATATTGTCAACATTCAGGCTTAAGTAAAAAAATACTCATAATCTCAGTTTACAATTTTTAAAAATTGTAAACTGAGATTCATACAAAAATAGTATGTTGGTATTGTCAGTTATAAATTTTAGAAATATTACATCCATTGGTCATGTACTTAATTTATTAATTTTTAATTCATACAAAAAGAATCTACTTCTCACCATTTTATTTTACACGATTCAAAGATGGTTATTTTCCAAGAAAAAAAAAATGTCTGGCAACTGCCAATAACCTAAAAAAAAACATACAATTTATCGAAAAGGGGAAGAAAGTTGTAAATACAAGATCGCTAATTACTCCCTTAATTCATCTTTCACAAATAAGATGAAGTTATATTTCTAACATCAGAAGGCATAAAAGCCAAGAAAACCAACAAAATCATGATCACTACCGGAACGATCAACAGGAGAAAAGGCGGCGGCGGCAATGGAGGAAGACACAGAGGAAGGAACAAAAGAGAAGCCGTCAGAAATGCCACGGCACACGCCCACTCGGCCGTGAAATACTCCGACGGTTGATGCCTTTGTGGCCGCTTCAAATTGGCAGCGTAAGATCCATTGGTTGTGACCCTTCTTGATCTCATTGTTCTACTTTGCATTGTGTTGTAGCTAGTGTTAGATTGCATTTCAACTCTGTCTTTTAGAAGTGTTAACTCAGAATCAAATGTTCTCAAACACATTTAAATTTGAGAGGATATGGCCCACATCACAGTCTCTATTCTGCAAAAGAGAAGAAAATTGGGTAAGTTGGGGGTTGAATGGTTGATACTTCAAATTAATGAGATCTTCATTTATTTTATTTTTTTTGGAATGATATCATCAATAAAATCTTCCTTTGGTAGCACCCAAAGGACAAACCAAACATAAAAATAATTTTTTTCTTTTAAAAAGGGCTGCTACCTACGCATACTCCAATATATAATTTGATGATTCCTATGCATCAGGAAACTTGATTTAATTTAATGAAATGGGTCAACAAGGAGCCAAAATAGAAACAATATCTCATTTATTAAGATATAATATGGACCTCCTAACTATATATATTATATAGTAACAAACAAAAAGCTCTGATGAATTTGAACATTTTTCCTTTTCCCTCTCTTCTTAGCATTAATGGTGTTTTAGTTTAATATAGCCATATCAACCTAATTTATGATAACAAAAATCATTAATAATTTTACAAAATGAGATGAAACCTCACCCAAAGAACTTCTTTCCTTCCTTTGGTTGTATCCTTCTTAATTTCTTCAATAGGTTTTGAGAGAGAGAGAGAGAGAACGAGGGAAAGGATGAATGATTAAAATGAGAGAAAATAAGAGAGAGAGATTTGGTAAAGGTTGGTGTGAATAGTGAAGACAGTATTTATATATCTATTGTTTTGGATGAATGAATGAATGCATGCATTGGATTTAGAAAACAATGAATTTTGAGTTTGTATTATTTGTAAGCAGTTGGTAGTACCTCTTTGAGAAATGAGGGGCCCAAGAGACAACCTTCTCTTGCTTTCAACTTGTCATCTTTTAGAAAAAAAACAATAAAGTAGAAACATGCAGATACAATGCACTTGGGTCCAGATGCACTGCATTCTGCTTTGGTTTCTATCAAAGGACGAACTTGTGCCACACAACTTGGGCGGTTGCCTTTTTTGGTGTACTACTTGTTAAATGAACTTATAGCATCGTGGACCATGCAAGTCCTTGTGTTACTTGTGTTACTGTTTTTAATTTGAAATATGTTTGCAATTAGAATCCAGCTGAAATTTATAGTCATAAACAGTACCTCTGAATTTTCTGAAATCCGAGACCCAGCTATTGAATTATTTCGAGATACGTGTACAGAAAATCAGCTATTTTGAAATACGTGCACAGAAAAAAATTAGACGGTTGGATCTCAGATTTCAGAAATTTCAGAGTTACTGTTCATGAATTTTGAATTTCAGCAGATCTGGATTCTTAGAATTAACGTCCACAATGATTATGTTCAGAATTTTAACAGTATTTATTTCTTTTTCAAAATCAAGCTAAGATTTTAAAATTTTGAAACATATAATTAAGCATATTATTGATGGGTTTATAAAATTCATACAACTTTAAGTGTGATTTGATAATTTATTTAAAAACTGTTAAATAGAGACATTGTAAGTTTCAAAATTATTTCATGGTCAGTAGAATTATTTTTAATTTTATCATTTTTTATACACACAATGGAAATATCGTATAACTTTTTTCAAAAGGTTGTATTTTAAGATTATAAATTGTTTTTGTCAATTGTCAGTATTATCATATTAATTCACGAGTAAAATTAGGATGTTCTTGAACTTACCAAGACTCTTTTCTAATTTAAACTCAAAAAAATTATCATATTGACTTCAAATAACGCATTCAAACATTTGAAACTAGTCCACTTCACGAGTGATGCGTTTACATGCCAACTTTATAAATTTATAAATTAGTTTAGTATAAAGTCGAACGGTTAAAAAATAATGAAAAATAAACGCAATAATATTGACTTATAAACCATATATTTTTAGCGCTTGAATTTATACTAATTTGAAAATTTATTAAATTTGATATGTAAACACATCACTCATAAAGTAAATCGGTTTTGACTGTTTGAATAAGTAGTTTGAAGTCAATTCACTAGAATTTTGAGTTAAATTTACAAATAGACTTGGTAAACTTAAAAACACCCTGGTTGTACTCTTAATTCATTGTTAAAATGTTTAACCTTTATTTGATGGCGAAAATAAAAACTACGTCCGATTATATAAATTAAGATGCTCATTTTTAAGGTTTTTGACTATTGATTTACAAACATTACGTGCATGCCAATTCTTCTAACAATTTAAAATTTTAATTTTCATAAACCGGGTCATCAAAGGAGACGGTTCATGTTGTTCTTTATAATTCTACCTCTAATAATAAAAATCACTGTTAACACTGTACCTCGTATAATATATATATATTTTTTTTGTAATAATTTATACTCGTAAACCAACGAAATACATCCTATATGGGAATTACGTTTAGTCTAGAGAACAAAAAATAAATATTTACCGTATGAAATGTGTGAATAAAAAATTCCTTTACAAATATTTGATTAGTTTGATAATTTAACTCTTGGCCTCTTCTAAAAACAAAATACTCCATATATTTTGCTAACTTTTGTGTACAAGGAGCAGCACATGAAAAATATGATTACTTTGTGACGAGGAAAAGAAAGCAGCAAATTCATCCATCTTTGTCCCGTTTCAACTCATGATCTCATGGCTCTAAGTAAGGAATCACATACTACTAGTTGGCGCCTCGTAAATATCATGAAATCCAAATAAATGTACCGTGCGCAGTTCAAGTTGCACATGGATGATGGATCCGGATGTTAAGTGTTAACCTATCAACTGTATTTGCACA
The DNA here is from genome assembly GCA_024447775.1 of Carex cristatella. NCBI lineage: Eukaryota > Viridiplantae > Streptophyta > Magnoliopsida > Poales > Cyperaceae > Carex > Carex cristatella. Next base: position 830,974 of record JAJHPF010000007.1, read on the forward strand.
GTACTATTTCTTTTTAGAAATTCAATAAAAATATTATTTTGAAAATTAATGGATGGAAATGATTTGGTTCATTTAAACAACACCCATTTTAATTTTTGATATGTTTATCTTTATATATTATTTTATATACCAGTCATTAATATTGTATTATTATAATTACTTTTATTCAACATGCTATGAATTATTTTTATTATTAGTTAATATTACTTTTTAATCATTATTTTGTTTTACTGAAGTTGAGAAACTTCAGCTCAAATGCTCAATTATCTATGCTTCAAACAATCTTGTAGATCTCTCTGCAGGGAGCTTGCTGAATTAGGGTCATAATAAGAAATTATAGTTTCCTATAAAAAAAATTAGTATATTTAAAGTCTGAATTTTTATTTACATTTTTTATTGAATTTCTTCAACTTGTAAATTAATTTATATTGATTAAAATAAATTAATCGATGTCAACAAACAAATTAATATATATATATATTTTTTTTTCGAATTTAATTTCCTTATTACGTGCCTCCTACTTTTTTGTATTAATAATACTCACTTCAAGTCATAAATAAAATGGTAAAGAAATATCTTGGACACAAAATCTGAAATATAAAGGAACCGAATCAATATGCCTGAAATAATTGAATTATTTATTTGTTTCCTTCTATGACGTCAAAAATTCAAAATCATCCACCAATTTTTCATATATATATATATGAGTAAGGCTACCATTTTTCATATATATATATATATGAGTAAGGCTACCATGCTTTGCAAATTAAAGTAGGTGTTTGAATTTGCGCTCATATTTCTATTTTCAAAGTTCAAATAGTTAATCCGAACTTCTCAACATGTTCTTCATATTGAAATGTGCTTGGATACTAAATTTTACATTTTTTTGAAATTTAAAAAAAAATATATATATATATATAGAGTAGAACTAGGGTGCTCCTAAGTTCACCCAACCTCTTGTGAGCTTGACTCTAAAATATATTGAATCGACTTTAAACGATGAATTCAAACCGTTGAAATCCTTCTACTTAATAATTGATGCGTCCACATGTGAAAATTTTAAAGTTTCGAATTAATTTAATATAGATTCAAGTGGTCAAAGGAGTCCAAAAAATGAATGCATTAAAATTAATTTATAAACCTTAAACTTTTGACCACTTGACTCTATATTAAATTAATTCGAAACTTTAAAATTTTCACATGTCGACACATCACTCATTAGGTAGATGAGTTTCAACAGTTTGGATTCATCGTTTAAAGTCGATTCGATATATTTTAGAGTCAAATTCACAAGAAATTTGGTGAACTTAGGAACACCCTAGTTCTACTCTATATATATATATATATATTTTTTTTTTAATTTATAAAATAAAAAATTCTGGTATATGCATGCGGTTCAGAGTTACCGGGTTATGCAATAAAAGATTTTAAATCATATTTTATCAGAGACTAATGAAGGAATACAAATATTTTTTTCTATAATTATTTGCAGAGGGAACAAATATGTGTTCCCCTTTGTATCTATCAAACGTAGCAACAACACGAGGAATCCATATACGCGATTTATTTTAAGAAAACAAAATATTATTTTAATTCAGATCGTTGATTTAAAACGAACAAAACAGATCAATCTAATTTAGATGTAGGAGCGTTTTACATTAATATAATATATTCGATTAAATGTGTCCGGTCCGATTTAAAATAATTAGATCCTTATTTTTTTTTAAAGTCGATAATACCAAATTTGTCTATTTTTATATTTCACAATGTATCAATCTTATCCTTACATGATGACAATTCATAGAGGGTGCGTTTGGATGGGTGAAGAATAGCTACTGTTTCGGATTAGCACTATTCCGAGCTACTATCTAGTGTTTGGGTGTGTTTGAATTAGCGAATAGTCACTATTGTTTGTTTGTTTTTTGTGGGATAGCCCACTATTCTACTATTCCTACAAAATATTGGAATAACTACTATCTTAAATTTGAATATAGCTCTATACTTGCTACTATTCTTGATTCATCCAAAGGCATCCTAAAGTGTATAAATTATTGGGACCAATATCCTCCCAGGTACCGTAGAGGATGGGCCTCACTTTACAGTTTGAGATTAAATCTCAACTGATTTGAGATTCGGCCCAAAGTAGGGCACAGTTTTATTGAGCTTTGAGATTTGTGCCAAGCTAAAAAGAACAGTCCGGATCCACTAATTTTTAAAGATTCCCTTTTCAGGTAATGCACTGAATGTGAATTCAAATTGTCGCCGACAGAGAAAGTGTATAGATTGTTGCCGATAGAAAGGTTCATAAATTGTTGCCGATAACAAGTGCTTGTTGGAATCTATTTCATGGATCAATAAAATTTTCAAATTTGTTAATTTTTGAAAAGATTTTGTTATCGATTTAGTTATAAGTTATGTTTTTTTCTTGAAAGAAAAATTATTTATTCAATGTATGTAGAACCAATAACAAAAAGTTTTTTTTCAAAATTTAATTTGAAAAGTTATACTTTAGTATTTAATGAGTTCACTTTTCATAAAAGAAGGATAAGCAAGCAACTAACTTGTTGCCTTTGATAACGAAGCTTTTAAAAAGTCGGAAACATTTACTATGAAACCCATTAAAAAAATCCAAGGTTTGAAATAAGACACGTCTCACCATTTGAGAGCCACAATTTGAGGAATTCGCATCTTCTGAGATATCTCAAACTTTGCGTGACTTTTTGTAATATCTCAATCGTTCAAACACGTTCTGCACGAATCTCAAAGCTCAAAAAATATTGGCTCCCTACGTTCCCCGAATAGACACCGGACACGTCGGTCACGTAAAAATTGAGATATCTCAGAGGATACGCACTCCAATTTGATCCCCATCACCCCTCACATGCTGTCTGATCTGATCCTGACCTTCTGATCACACTCTCTTGTCTCCAGTTTCTCAATACCTGAAAACCCACTTTCCTTTTTTTATCTTAAAAAAAAATATTTTACTTCATATACAACAGTCCAAAAAATCCATTTTGGTTGTTGCATTCTTTGCGTTCTTTTTTTTTTCTTTTTCTTTTTGACTTGAAAACAGTAGACATGCGTTCTTTTTTTGTGTGTAAGAAAACAAACGGAAGTTTGTTAAAATTTAAAACGTCCTTTTAGATGATTCTAAATTCCAAACATTTTTTTTACCATATATTTTTTCAGTAAAACGTCAGAAAAAACGAAAATGTGCTGAGAATAATTGCGTGCCATTATGCCTTCGTGTTGAATTTTCAAATTTGTCCAGAAAAACTAGCTATTTATAAAAATGTCCAAACCGATCAATTATAGGCCGGTTCTTATTTGTACTCTTTCTCTCTTTCTCAGCTGTGGAGAGTGAATTATGAGTGGGAGGAGAGAGAAACAGAATTTTATATTGTCCTGAAAAGAAAAAAAAAACAAGGACCGGTCAATTATTAATCGGTTTCTAATAAAAATAAGGACCAATTATTAATATATACCTCACAAATTTAAGAGTGTCATTACTTTTAGATTGGTGCGCAACTTCTATCAAACGGCTCAGGTTTGTAATTTTTGTTTTACTTCTTGGCATTCCAGTGGGTATAGCTTTATGTGTAACAAGTAAGATTTTAACTACAACTGCAGACAGGGACGAACCTAGATGGAGCAGTTGTTTTCTTGGATTTTGAATTTTTATAAATATCCATATGTACCTCTCTTAATTTTTTAATTTGTAATTAGAATTAATATTAGAATAAATTTTTAAAATATTGATGGATACATAGAATTAGAAGTTAGGACATTGTTTTTTTTGTTTTTTGTTTTTTTTATCTAGTATATAATTAGCTATTTAAATCTGATTCATTATTTTATTTATCTATGACGAGTTCTGAATTCGCCTCTGATTACGGATATAAAAAAATAAAAAATATATAATTCCATATAAAAGGCACAAACAATCAATCGAAGTATCTCAGTTTGCTCACGATGGCCTCTCGAGAGAGTTCAGATCACCTAAGTAACTCAAATTTAAAGTTTGAATCTAGACCGTATGATTACCTTTGGCACAAATATTAGAAGAACTCCGTAAATTTTAAATTTGAACTTGATCAATTCGAATTCTGATCACACGATTAGAATCCAAACTCAAAATTTCACTTTATAGGATCCGAACCCTCTCTCAGCAGCATCCTAGCCGCAGTCAATCCTTTGCAGAATATGATGTCAGATGTTATATCGAAGTCACAAATTCACAATGCTTTCGTGTTAGAAAGCTTTGATTCGTTCGCATGCTAATATGCTATTCAGCCGTGACCCAGTTTCTTTATATAATTGAATTGTTGCCTTTTACAGTTTACAACAACGGATCAAATCAGATTAAAAGATCTGTTGATCCTTTCCGACTCATTAATGTCAAATAGAACGGTACGAATATGAAAATTAAGATCCTACCTTTCATTGAATGAATTACAGCACATACAGACCCCCGTTGCCAAGATATCGCTAATTAGTCAGTGAGCTACAACACAGAGAGATACATTTGGTACATGCACATAAAATCACAACTTCTCATGTCTTCGTGGAAATTTCATGTATATCCCTAAAAATCTGGAAATTACGTATCACACCTCTAAAATTTGTAATATCATATATTCATATTTTCCCTTCTAAACTTCAAAAACTCATAAGTTTATTTATTCAATTTATTAACTTTTCTATTAAAACTTATTTTAAATTTATAAAATATCCATTTTATCTTTTAACTTCTATTAAAAAGTAAAATATGTAAAACAAGAGAAATATTTAGTGTTTCTCTGCGTTGAATAATCATAAAAGAGACTTTTGATTTCTGTGTTGACTAGCTCTGCACAGGAAGAAAGCCGTGCAGCTTCGCCAAGTCATACTCCAAAGCATGCAAAATCTAAGATCCATAGAATAGTTCCCCCCGCCCAAATTTTTTTATTTAAATCAAATTCTTACAAAAATAGAAGGTCAATATCGAGATGAGGAAAAGTTTGACTTTAAATTCCGGTCTAAAATCCACTTTTCTTGACACAATTTTAAATTCTACTACGTGCAATAAAGCACATAGCCTAATACTCCACAAAGCACGAATTCTAATTCTAATGCATATAAAATATTAGAAGTACCTCTAATAATTTCGCAGCTTGTGCTAGAATACATGCACATACTTTTGGCATCAATTTATCGTTTCTTTTCATTTAAGAAAGTAGTCTCTTCAAATACAACGTGCAAAACTCCAAGACAGTTTATCCGAACTCAAAAGAGAAGAAAATATCAAGAGGAAAAAAATCAAGTCAATTGGAGCGTATCATTTTGAGCAATGAAAATCTACAAGATGTTTACTCAATTTGAAGCCTAGTATCCTTTGTTCCCACGAATTCTGGCTCTCATGTCGACCTGTTATACAAAATCATCAAATCTTATTTACTTGATCAAACTATAAATCAATCTAAAAATATACTACAAAGAGAGATAATTATAAATTATAAAAATCAAATAGTTTTTGTACCAGTAACACTGTTATACTGACTCCTACACTGTTAAATTTCCTTTCTTTAAGATTAGGTACATGTTAATTTCTAATACCACATTCATCTAAAATTCTCACGTTTTATGGAACTAAAGAATTACACTCAAAGACTGCATATTTTCAATAATTTACCACCTACTGTTTAAGAACTTCAATTCACAGTTACCTTGTTACCAAAGCATATAAACAATTCCACCAAAGATTTTGAAACTAATAATCATCATTCCAATTTGACTGAGAACAAAGCAAACCATACCCATTGATCAAAATGCCAAAACAAAGTGAAAACATACTCATTGAACATAGAATAATCTCTCACTTTGGCAATTGTAAAAGTAAGCTTTTTATTATTCATATGTTCTCTGTCAATTGTCTTGATCAAATTCTTCCCACTGAGTTGACATGTCTATCTGGAATCTGACTATTGAAGAAAAATTATAGTAGATAGTGCCTCTTCAGTAATATAATTTGAGATCACCTCAGTCATATCCAAATCTCCATTCTGTTTCCTAATGATTTCCAACAAAAGCAACCTAGGTTTTCTAGACAAAAGGACTTTAAATTGCATAAAGGTGACTTTTGCAATAAATTTATCCAGGACTAAACATGTCATGAACAAGATATGGATGCAATGTATTTGTAAAAAAAAATAAAAAATAAAAAGGTTTTGAACAAGGGAGGTAGCTGGTAAATACCATAGTATAGGTCATTTCCTTAAAATTACTTTGAATTAAAAGCAAGATTTTGCAACTTTTTTTTAAATAATATGGCATATTTTAGAAAAAAAATTGGAGTGGGGGTGCCACCCACTGCCACACTTTGGTTCCACCCCTGACTAAATGGTTCTTGGTACCTAAATCTAATTCTAGATAATACTTTTAAGTTTTAAGTTCATTATTTGTCTTCTATCAGACCAGGATATTTCAGTATACCATTTTTCATTTCAACTAATCAACCTAGATATATCACGATTCACGAAGCAATCCCTTCCTCCCCATTCTGCCCCCCTCGTAAAAAAAAAGGCACCAAGAGAAAGCATATTAAAGTTTTTAGAAATATATATTTGTGACAAAAATGAGGAAATTAGGTGGTACTAGACTACTAGTAGTTCTAGAGAAAGAGAGAGAGAGAGAGAGAGATGCCTGGCCACGCTTGCAGTTGAAGTAGGTTTCCCTCAAGCCAACACATTCACTGGTTATGTTAGGTTCCTTTTCTCCTGCGCATTCCCTATAACCCTTCTTCTGTATCTGTATGCTTCAAACCCATCAAACTAATTAGTTCTCCAGCGACCCAGTTGGCAACCCAAGTTAATTTCAGAATTAGTTAATTCAACTTTAATTCCCGAATTAGTTAATTTCATTTAATTCCCCATATTTTGTTATGGTATCTGGTAACATGTACAGAATAAAAAAAGTAAAACTCAACAAAAAAACTATATTTATAAGAACTGGCTATGAAATAGCTTGTGCTAATTCCGGAATTAACATAACCCAGCCACCTGAGAATTAGTTAATTCCAGGTTTTAGGTTTTAGGATTTAGTTCAACATGATTCTCCTTTCTTCTAAAACTATTTTGTATCTCTATTTCAGGGATAGACTAATTTCACCCTAATTATTTGTTGCATTTGGATCCTAAATTACTTAGGAATCACACTTTGATCCAAATTGCATACAACAGAACAAAAGACCGCTAGAAAATCATATAAATCATGGCTAGATTTGGTCCAGTTCACGTTTCAGTTCTAATTCACATCTTCTTTACTCAAAGACCCAAGAGTGGAGCACAAATTCGCCATTTTCATGAACTGATGTTGCCTTTGATGCTTTAATTAAAGTTTGATTTTTCCTATTTCTGAGTATCTGAACGCAACTTCTTAGCTCTTACAGACATGATTTAGAGGAAAAAAAAAAAAGTAAAAGAAGTGTCATTACTGACAGAATAAGATGCAGTAAATACAAAGCGGCTAAGTAGGTAACAACAGAGATCGGTAACAGTGAGAAAGTAAACGTTAGATATAAGAGATGATACCTTAACACAATCTGTCTCGCTCAGGCACTTCACCAGCTCCATCGCTAAACCCTTGCACGACTTCGCCATTGAAACGGAGAAAGCGACCAAGTGAGGGGAGGAAAGGAGAGAGAGAGAAATACATGTGGGTCCCGACTGTCCGATCAGAATCCGGCCAATCCGATCTGATGAGAATTCACGGGTGCTTTATTATTCGTACAGATCCTGATCGGACGGTTGGATCCAAACTCAAACTTTGAGTTCACTATAAGTGGGCATTGATCTTAGATTCTTATCGGAAAAGAGAGAGTGGAATTAGCTTAAATCAGAAGCCCTCTATAGTCTCGGCCCATTTTATGACCAACTATGGGCCTATTGGGCCAACGCTCAAAGCGAAATTTGTACTAGATTTGACCGGATCCCTCCGATAAGTTTTTATTAATTTTTTTTTCTCGTATTGTGACGCAAATGAATTCAAACTATAAATACTATAAAAGTTTTAATATAATTGAACATATGATTGAACAATGAAGAAATATTAACTGTAAACCTTCATTTAAAAAGCATTTGATGGCTGTTAATAGTAACAAATTTCAAAGTGATGATATTGATGAATTATTTATTCCTGTGAACACATAACTAATTAAGTAATGGCTGTTAATATATAGATAATTGTTTCTAATGAACAAGTTAAAATTTATTTATTATAATTAAGCATATAACATTGAATGCAATATATTAAAATATAAATTTCAAAGCGTTTGCCATTTTATGTGTAAGGAGATTACATAAGCAATTAAAAGTGTTATATTCGGTACAATATTTGTTTTAGTTTAGAAATATGAAAGATCTAGGCTATTGTACAAATATTTTTTAGTTTACAATATTTATCTTTATTTTTAATTTCAATTTATCATATTACTATGGACTATGCCCCGTATCATTTGCTACTTATATTTGAGGTGATAACTTTTTATGTTTTTTGAATAAAAATGGAGGTCATGCCCTCATTTGTATTAAAGATAAGGTTCAGTTACAAAAGGATGGTAACCACCATGTAAAAACGCAAATAGAATGCTCAAATAGTTGAGCGCAAAATTAAAAAACTGAAGATAAAATCAAAACAGAAAAGGGTAAAAGTGAAAAATATAAAAAAGAATGTAAAAGGAACTGTCTCTGTCTCTGCCTGAGCTTTGTTGTGCTGTTTATCTCCTGAAGTTCATCCTCTCCATATACAACAACTGAGTTACTACTTCCTGTGCCAGCTGCTGTACATCTTTGTTCAAGTCTCTGAAAATTCTCGCCCCTCTCTCTCTCCACAGAACTAATTGGGTGATAAGCAGTACTTCCTTCGTTTTTGTGCTCAGTTGTTTGTCAGTTATCGCCTTTGTCTAATTTACAAGTATCTGATTGACCCATGTGTTGAAGTCAGTTATGATCGCCACTTCTTCGCATAGTGCCATTTTGTTCACCATTTTCGATTGCTCCCATGTAAGAAGTTTCTCCAGTTGGTTTAGCCGTTACGATCTCCAGTGACCTCTCCAGTGGTTGTCCCTGTTGCGCCTGCCTTCCACCATTACGGCCATGGTTGCTAGGACCCGGATTGTTCAAGCCGGTTGCACTTTGCCTCCTCTGTTGTGGTGGTTGCTGCGGTGTATCGCGCTGCCTGCGTCTGCCGTGTGTTGATCCTCCAAAAGGATCAATGTCATCGTTGATGTTGCTAACATCTCTCGGTACGTGTGCAGTATTGTCATGCATCCATCCCTCGATTACCACATGAACTATTGTTGAGTTTGGTTCCTCCGATAATTCTATAGTTTGTGGTATGTTAATCGGGTGGAAACAACCAACTAGGATTCTTATCTCCTGATGGTTTCCAGTTGAATAAAAGGTCTCTACTATAAGAAGATGGCCAAAACCTGAAACAAGAATGTCAAGGTCGTGTATGTTCCAGTTATTATTGGGGAGGCCATACAACCTCAGTCTAGCCCTGTGAGTAACCGGGTCGTAAACTCCACCCATACCCGGTGACCATTCAACCAACTGCAGTTGCACATCGGGTCCAAGTGTGAAAACACAGATGGTAACTGTTAAACTAAATGCACCACTTAACCTTCTATTTAAAACAAATAATTGCAAGTTCAAAAGTAAATAGAAGAGTTTAGAGAAATTTGACACGCGGAGTGATAACGGAGTTCGGCAAAACAACGGCCTACGTCTCCGGGGCGTCGCAACCAACTTCTTGGTGCGCCTTTCTATTACCCAACTTAGAAAGGTTTACAACTTGTGAATCGGTGAGCCCTTACAACCAATGGGAAGTCACACGGCTAACTAGAAATAAGAACGAAGTCTTTGAGAGTGATGTTCGCAAGAGAAACACTCAATAGCAAAATTAGTGAAGTGGATTTGAGGTTGTTTAAGGGATTTGAAGTTATAAGCTCTCACAACAATGGTAGAACTCAAGCTCACAGAAAATCAGGTTTTTGAAAATTAGGGTCGGCTGTTGGTGTCTTTGGAAAAGACCCCAAAGTTCTATTTATAGAGACAGCTCCAGAAAGAGCTTTTTGGTCTAAAACGTTACAACGTTTTATGAAACGTTACCAACGTTTTAATGGATTTTGAATTAGGTCATATTTTTTCTGTGAATTTGATTTCTAAAACGTTATAACGTTTTCTAAAACGTTAATAATGTTTTCATCGTTTTTGTAAATTCTGAGAATTAAGCTACTAAAACGTTGTAACGTTTATAAAACGTTACATAACGATCTCCACTGGAAATCAAACGATCAACATAGCCATTTTGAATTTGTGGAAATTTAATTAAAACGTTGTAACGTTTTATGAAAAGTTGGTAACATTTTCATCTATTTTGGCATATTGATCAGTTCATTTCGCAGGTTTTTCATAGGGGAAAACGTTATAACGTTTTGTAGCACGTTGTAACGTTTTGTACCCTGAAACAACACCAAAAGCTACTTTACCAAGTTTGTAATTTTACAATCTAATTTCTTGATAATTCTCTTGATGTTTTCTTCAGTTCAATTTATGCATATTGCAATTCCATATATCTTGAACCTGCATGAAATCTCAAATAGAAAGAATCGTAAAATTCAATTTATTGTATGTTTTGCAAATTAGTCAAATAGACCAAAAAAAAAGGATTGCTTGAAACAACAGTAACCGCTTGGTCTCTGAGACTTACATTTGGAAAGCGAACTATGGTAACCGCTTGGTCTCTGAGACTTACATTTGGAAAGCGAACTATGAAGTCCCCATAGTTCTGGTGGGCACGAGAGATTTGAAAATCTCTTGGCTGCATGTTGAAGTAGTTTGTGAGCTTGACTGCTAGACGGTGCGCTAAATACCTGTTGATTTGGTGTGGTCCTGCCAACACCAAAGCTAACCTTTCTAGGAAGGAGTTGATCGGGCGCAGCGGTCCTCTAGGTGGGAGAAAGACCCTCAAGGAGTTCCTTCTTCCATCCTCAAAATCATCAGGATCCATAAGGTCCATTGTTTCCCAGTTGGGTGTGTTCTCCATCTGTTTGAGTTTTTGATTGGGAATGTGCTTATCTCTGTTTTGTGTGTGCTTAGGCCACTGTTGGCCAACGTGAGATTTTATAGAGGAGGAAGTTTGGTTAGGTGGCCCAGCATTAATGGAGTTGTAGTCGAATTGTTTTGAGATATGTCCTTGCTTATTACAGGAAAAGCACTTTGGTGGCTTGATGCATTGTTGTTTAGTATGACCTCTGAGACAACATTTAAGGCATCTCCCCTGTTTTAGAAGCCATGTGTATTGCTGTTGAAGAAAGGTGTGCGAGCCCTGCTTTGGACTGCCAGGCAAAGGCGTGAGCTTTTGTGGTTTCTTCCCTTGTGTTGGTATTGCTCCAGGCTTTCCAGATTGACCATCTTTTGGCTTTCCCCCCTTATCATTATTGATGCAATTCTTGGAGATATGGCCTTCTTTATTGCATTGGAGACATTTAATCTCCCTCCTGCAGTGTCGCTTTTGATGGCCCTTGAGGAAGCATTTAAAACACCTCCTTTGCTGCAGAAGCCATGCGTGGTCCTGTTTGAGGGAAGCATTTGGAGCATGCTTGACGTCAATGTGAAAGTCTCTATTCTTCTTTCTTGCAACGAGAGTCCATCCTTCTTCTCCACTATTTTCTTTGTCAGACTCAGGTTTTTGCGAGGTGGGTTCAGTAGGTTGATTGATGACTTCATTAATGGGGTGGTTGGGAGTTAGAATTGGGTGTGGTAGTGCTAAGGTAACTGGGACTCGGAGTTTGATTTGTGGGTTGTGGGTTGTGGGTTGTGGGTTTGGATGTGGGAGGGTCGTGGTTGCAGGAGAGCCTGGGCGTAGGTTAGCTGTCGAACGGTGGCCGCCGTTTCTTCTTCTCTTCTTGATATCGCCTTTAGAATCGCCTTGTTATTCTCCTGGCGCGCTTCCAGAGGCGTCATTTTCCTCTTTCCCGAACCGAATTCGCCGGTAACTTTTTATGTTGGCCATCATTTCCTATAGGTGATCTCTCATGTGAAACTTGCTCACTTGGAGTGAGTATATTTTCTGTTTTGAAAGCATAGTGGTATATTTAGTACAAGTCTTGTGAACATTTCAAAAAGAAAAAATACTTACTAGAAATTTCAATGAAAAATGGTGTATTCATTTATGAGAAGGGTTCCACTCTCTCAATTTTCCATGCCTCCACTCAACCTCCAAATCTGAACCGTTCATCAATCAATTTCATCAAAGGTCAAGATTAAAAATTTATTAGCGAAAAAAATTGAAGAAATCGTCTCCGGTGCCTCTTCGTCTCTGTCATTCGCTCAACCCCAAATCCCTCAATTCGCCTATCTTCCTATCGTTCTTTCTCCCGCATGCCCCACAACGGCCCCCTCCCCACCCCACCCTCGCGCCCCCTTCCCCGTGACTCTCGACTAAGAACCGACGGCACACCCCCTCCTGACCCTCTCGACCCCGACCTAACATCAGACCTCAGACCAGCTCGCACATGATATATAAAAATTTCCTTAACATTCTTAATGAAGACTCATATCAGGCGTTCTCTCTTAGCAGCGAAATAAAAAGAAAAAGGAAAAAAAGAAGAAGGAAGCTGTACAGAAATTTTTATTAGCAAGCCAAGAAGACATAATCTATACACAGCAAAATGAATTGTTTGATAAAAACAATAGAAATTTATTACAGCATCACAATTGATTAGCAGCGAAACGAAAAGAAAAAAAACAACCAAGATTTCTAACTTACAACCAATTAAGCAAAAAGATCCATGGAGGCGTCGGAGGTTGCGCGGAGAGGTCGGGGGAAGGGGGCTGAGGGGGCGCGGGGGTGAAGACAGGGGAGAGGGATGAGGGAGGCGCTTGCAGGAGAGACGAATTGAGGGATTTGGGGGTTGGGCGAATGATAGAGACGAAGAGACACTGGAGACGATTTTTTCAATTTTTTCAATTTTTTTGCTAATGAATTTTTAATCTTGACCGTGGATGAAAATGATTGATGAGCAGTTCAGATTTGGAGATTGAGTGGAGGCATAAAAAATTGAGGCAGTGGAACCCTCCTCTTCATTTATTACATATATTACACAATACTTATTATTGAGATATTGAAAGAAATAATTAAAAAATTAACAATTATTTTATTATTGATTGTCATGATAGTATATGTTTTGAACAATTTGCTTCAAAATTGATGCATTATCTTTTACAGAAATGTTATTATTATTATTATTATTCTAAAATGTGTCAATATTCATTGTCAACATATTTTTATTGAAACATCACTATGCCAGTATGAAAATTATCATGTGTGGTCGGAAAAAAAATTGTCGTTATAATTGTATGTTTTTTTTAATCTTCTTTATTAGAATTAATCGTTGAACTTTATATTTGTTTCACTTAATTCAAAATTTGTGTTATTAGTATTATACAGAAAGGGGTTTAAAATTACAAGACAACACTCTGGCTTAACCATTTTATTTATTGAAAAGAAATTTGGATATTTATTTTACTTTTCTGAAATAAATTTGAAAATATTGTAAATTGTTCTTTCATCGTGATAGGGAATCAAGACACCTTTGTTACAAGTGGAACAAAATATGTTATTTTTTTTTTCCGCATTCTCATATTTATATTTTTTTTAATGTTCATGGAGCAACATTAAATTAGTTTGTATAATCCTGAATTATTTCTCAAATACAAATATAATATTATTTTTTGTTCATTAGATTTATAAATTGTAATGATTTATATTTACATTATTCTTATATAATCTGTTGCCAAAAAAAAATTTATATAGTTTTAATATGTTTTAAAACTTGTTGATACATAATTCTATATAGTTTTAATATGTTTTCAAACTTGTCGATACATTACGATCATGGTGTCCGTGCGTGGTAATATAAAATAAAATTTACGACACACCGCAATGTTTATTAGTTTAAAAAAAAAAAGGACGGAGCACGGTTAGAACCCACCTTCATTATTATTGAAGCATAATTAATATAATACATCATCCCATTTACAACAAAGATTTTCAAAATTTGACTTGATCTAATAAAATCGTTAAGAGAATAAAATATAATGGGAAAGGTATCGATCGAATATGATAGCACTGGCACATAAATTGACATCTCTATTTTAAATACAAACCATCAATTTGAATTGCTTAATATAGTCTCCATATGATAATATAATCAAATTTTATATTTCTTAAAATAATTATTTTTTTTAAAAGATAGAAAATCACTACTTTCGGATAATGCAGAACCTTTAGATTAAACAATGTTCTATTTATTTAAATAAAAGAAAAGAATTCTAAAAAATTGTATAATTCGGTCTTCAGTACATTTTCATACAGAGATGATGTTGAGCATTTGAAATTGACTATTGAATTTTGAAAAAAAAAAATATAGATTATATTACGGATAGATATGTAATATGCAAATCACCATAATCTCACTCTTTTGAGTTTGTTTTTATATGCAAATCACCATAAAAGCATTCTTTTAGATGGTATTGATACCAATAGCACAATGGAAACATCAAAAGTAAGGCACCTCAAGTTTCGAACCGTCCAATTGCATCTGACACCTAAAAATAAAAAAGAAAATAACAATTCCAAAATCAATGCATTGCAAGTGTGCTGCAAAATTTTAGCAACATAATAAATCTCGACCAAAACTAAGATGTGATGTGCTCACTAAAAAAAGTTGGTGAGCAACTCTCTGAAAAATTATTGGATTGACTTCGAACTACAAACTGTTGAATTCCATATACTCCGTGGGTGATGCATGTACATATAAAAAATTTGAAGTTTCGAATTCACTTAGTAAATGATCAAGCGGTCAAAAAAATAAATACATAAAATAATATAAGAAATAACTTATAAAATATTCATTGTTTTACCCGCTTAACAATGTGTTAAATGAATTCGAAATTTTAAAAAAATTGCATGTATACGCATCACTCACGAAGTACATAAATTTCAACAGTTGAATTCGCAATTCAAAATCAATCCGATAATTTTTTAAAGATGTGCTCACCAACCTCTCCTAATAAGCACATCACACCTAGCTTTGCTCGTAAATATCATTCTTTGTTTTTCCAAAACAGCGCTTGCCGTACTCCAATTTACAAGTCGCATACCGGTGCTTTGAAGGACACATACCCGGATGAACTAGTTTATTTTATATTCTAGCGCACTAATACCTGCATTCATTTGCATCTAAAAAAATGTGTTAATACAATATTACAAAACCTTTATCAAATACAATCCGTTAACAGTTAGCAAATTTGAAGCTATTCCATATGTTTAAAATGCAGCTTATGAACCAAATTTATTGTGTCGTCACTAATTGCAGTTTATATCTTCACTCTCGAGCCATCAGATATGAATCGAACGGTGCAGAAGAGAGGTGAATAGTAAAATATATAAAATAGATATCTAATTATCTTGAAGGATAAGTTGAATGCAACATTATGAATAATATTGGATTTGATCTGCTTGAATTTTCAGGATCAGAGAATTTCCGAAGTAATGATAATTAATATTTCCAAAATACTTGCACCCATTTTTTCAATTGAATTATAAACTTTGACCCATAAGTTTAGCAAGAACACAGCTTCAATGCCTTAAAAATTTGAGAAAATTATTTTCTGACCATTTCGGTTACTAAGAAATTTCATTGGGAGAATTATAAGTTCAATTATACGCTTCATCTAAAATTTTATGGATACTATTCCAATTTAGGCACCATCTTTTGCTAGGACCCCATTTCATACGAAGAACGAATTCAAATAATAAAAGGTACTTTTAATTTCTAGACTAATCCAGCATTGGTTAATTCCATTTGCAAAAAATGAACTCACTCTTTCAACAAAGAAAAATTTAACTAAAAAATGCCAAATAACTTGAGCTACGACCAAACCCCATATAGTAGTAACAAAAAGTCTAAAGAATTCTCAAAATTTATACTAACAGCAAACCCAACCACTGGTAGAAAAAAAGGGTATCTTAATTCCTAGATTTCTTCTTTCTAGACTTGCTAGAACCCTTGCTCTGCTCAGCATTTCCAGCTGCTGCACTCTGGGACCCACCTCCTTTCGAAGAACCTGCACCGACTTTTGAAGAACCTGCACCGGCTTGACCTGCTTTACTAGATATAGCACCACTGCTACCAGCACCTGTACCAGAAGTAGCAGCAGAGGTGTCATGTTTATCTCTAGACACTGTACCCTGGGCCCCTCTGATCTGAGCCCTCTTATCTTTCCTCTTAGGTCTGTAAGTAGATCTCTCTCTTTTGGGTAGCCATCTTTCCGGGTCAGGTGGTGGACCCGGGTTTGCTGTGTCAAATCCCTTTGGGTACTTTGGTTTCCTCTTTCTCTTCTTCGCCTTTGCTTTTTTGACCTATGAGATAAATGGAATTTTAATCACCAGGATATTATATTTCTCATAAAGAAACTAACAACTGACGGTTATTAATTATCTGTGAACAAGAATTACTTATTTTTCATAATCAGTATAGTCAGTATTGTCAATTATATGTGAACAAGAATTACTTTAGTTCAATAATTCAATTAGGATTGGAAAAAGTAAGAATTACTGATAAGAGGTATAATCAGTATTGTCAGCATATAATAAAACATACTTAGTTTTCATTTGCTTAGTCTAGCAGTTGTGTGTTTTCAGCAAATATCTTAGAACTCGGGAATTGAAAATTCAGTTGTACGATAAATAAAGAGTCAGCTAGTTACATAATATAACAATTACCAGATGCAATTATTGAAAATACTGTTGTTATATGAAAAAGAAACAGAAAAGTGATGTATAATTACCTCGTCTGAGATCTCCATTTTGGTCATATGGGTCCCGCCTTCAACATGCTTAGCACCAGAAGTCTTCTCCAACGCCTCCACATCGACTCCCTTTAATCCAGGTAATGGTTTCAGCTTCTTCTCGTACCGCTCTGCTTTCTCCAGATCTGACTTGGCAGCTGTCTGTACCAGTCCCACCAAGGCTTCAACACTCCCTTGACTCTTTACCAGTTCCTCATACAACCTGGCTGCTTCTCCTTCCTTGCCGTGTTTCAACTTAAAAGAAGCTGCCTTTGGCATCAAAACCGAGAGATTTCTCTCTCCATCCATGGCATTCTTCCACCATTCAATGGCTGCATCAAGCACTGAGGCTGCATTGCTAATGTCACCCAAGCGCTCCCACATGGAGACCAGTGTCGCCACTGTGGCCGGCATGTGTTGGATTTCGGCAATTTTCGAGAGAGCCTCTGAGGAGATTTGGAAGTGGCCAGCAGTAGTTGCAATTTGGGCCAGAGCAAGAAGCACCGGTGTGCAATTTTTGGGGTATTTGTTGGAGTACTGAGTTAGTATCTCTTCAGCTTTTGGGACCTTTTTCTCTCTGACAAATACTGATGCTTGAAGCAGTATAGGTGTTATACTCTTTGGGTACATTTCTTGGAGTGCGGTGACTAGCTCTTGGGCCTGTAACAGAATATTCACAAGCATATCTTTATCAGGTTAGTGCACAGAAGTGTTAAGTTTGAAACTATTAACAAATTGCTTCCTCAAGGAGTGAAAAACCAAAGCTTTATGATCTTAGTTTATTATTTTAAACTAGACAGCAAGTTGTTGGTACAAATCTTGTTTGCATATATTTAGGAGAAGTAATAGAAAGGAAAACTTTCCAAACCTGATCGGTCTTGTTTGCCTGAAGAAGGAGAAGAACTCGGTTGGAGTATAATGCCTCCTTCTGTTTAGGATTCAACCGAAAATCAAGACCATTTGAAAGTTCAAAGGGTTTTTCACTGTTGCCTTTTGATATAAGCTTATCCAGTTTTCTCAGACTATCTGCCACCTCCTTTCCATTTCTTAGTGCAATGAGATTATTGGTCGCAATTGCCAGAGACGAAGCATCTGCCAAATTACGGCTTAGTACTTCATTGTACTCATCAACCGATTCTTGGCCACGTCCCATCATCTGAAAAACAAAATATCAAAAGATCTTATCTATTTTTTTATAAACTGTCCAAACTACTGTTGACATTCTTCTTTTTTTCCTTATTTTTGGGAGTGAGCTCACGTTGGGGTTAATTCGTCATTTGAACATTCTTAAGCTATCCATCAATGCATACATCTAAGATATTATTTCTGCAACATTGTAAAGCCTCTGAGCTCAAACTACTCATTTTTTTTCTTTTTTAAAGTTCAGTTAAAAATTCTGCTAACCTGTCGAACAAATCCAAGTTGCACAGCTATGGGAGCAAGCTCAGTTTCTATCTCATCCTCCGCATAATCATCGTTCATCAAATACTCTTGACCAATTCTGTACAATTTTAGGACTTTTTAGCAATTAGCACCACTTTTAGTCATAACCAGTAAGGCACCAAAGACAAGCATACCTCCGAGCGTTGAGAAGCACTTCCTCGGCCTCAGCATATTTCTTCTTGTCAACCAATGCACAAGCGGAATTATACACAATTTCAAAATTCTTCGAGGATTTGGCCTTTAAAGCGCTCAAGGTTGCATCAACTTCTTCAGATCTTCCTCCCGCAACTAGAGCACCAATGATGTTTGCTTTGAGATCGTCTGAGTCGACATTGAATTTCTGAAGCTTTTTGTAGCTGTCAATGCATGATTCCATCTTCCCCAGCCGGTAGAAAATTTGGGATTCAAGTTGGAGTACCATAGGGGTTTTTTCCTGGCCTTGTATTGATTCAAGCGCCTCTTCAAGTTGGTTTTGCATATAATGGCAATATGCCTGCATATATACAAGCCATACAAAAAAATTTAGTCTTGACATGCTCTGATTAAATGTTGGCAACCCAAAAGAATCTTGTTTTTATGCTAAAGAAGCATCAAGTCAATGAAAACTGACATTGGCAGAGTGAAAATCAGGTCAACTTGTCGTGTAAAAAGTAGCATTAGTGAGCCATTTTTTTTAATTATGTTTGTTAAATGTAATGTTTAGGTGCATATTTAGAAAAAAAATTGCAAATCTAGAGGGGTAACAAACCTTGTAGAAACTGAGATCGATTGAAAGGGACGAGGCTGCTTTGATGGTTTTGAGAGCCTTGTCGGTAGCCTCAGATTTTATCAAAGCAACTACCTTGCATTTAATCGCATCCTCATCTCCAGGTGCAATTGCCAATACTGAGACAAAAAATAAAGCAAAAAAGTCAAACCAAAAAAGTATATCCATAAATTAAATATAAAAATAAGAAAAATAAATGGAAGTGTTTCAGCATACTTTGGGTCACTACCCAGAATTTCCATTAATTAAAATGAGTGATGCAAAAGGGCTTCACCTTCCCATATGATTTCAATCAAGTTCCAATAATATATATTTTAGATGTATCACATTACCAGAGAAGAAGCTGCAAGCAATTAAATCAGAAAATGAAGGCAATCCAGATTTGCATTGTTTCAAATAATCAACAACTATCACAATTTCCACTGAAAATGCACCAGAAGGAGCAATTACTAAATTCTTCTCAAGACCTCAAATTTCAATATTTACCATCCCAACCTCGCTTGGCTCACAAGGAAGTTCCACAGATCGAATTTTGGATGAGAATCAGATCGGTTCAACAGATATGCAGCACTAGATCTTAACTAAGTAAACAGTGTAGCCATCAAAATGAGAGGAGAAATATAAAGAAGGATGGTAATTTCGTCAACCTTGGTCGGCGACCTTGACGACTTTGGCGTACTCGTAATTCTCGACATGGCGATTGAGAGTGGCGAAGAGATCTTCTAGGGGAGGCGATTGGGTGATAGTCGCAGGAGATGGTCTGGGTTTCTCCTTCGATTTCGGCGCCATGGAATTGTCGGGGAAGAGAGAGAAAGGAGGAAGAGTTAGGGTGGGAGATGAGAAAACGGAGAAGCTTGGTATAGACGAGTCCAGATACTCTGAAGTAACAAAAATTCTGAGGTTAGATCTGGATCGCCCGATCAGAATCAGTGTCAATCCGGTTCGAGGAGGAAAACACGGGGGTATTTTAATATTCGTGATGAAGCCGATTGGACGGTCTGGATTTAAATAAAAATTTGAGTTAACTCAGGTTATATGAATTCGGGTATAGAGTACTCTAGAATACGTGCTTTTTGCATAAATCTGGAATTCAAACTTGTTCAAGCTTCTCATTTGAGAAATTTTCTTTTAGTAACTAATTCAAAAATAGTTACTGTTCGTAGTAGCTATGAGCATTTAAATAATATTTTTTTTATTCGAAATGAAAATTACTATTGTATTAGTTGGAAACAGAGTCAATTTATTATTTCTTATAAATATTGAAATAACTCAATGTTAGTGGAAATTTTCTAATTATAGAAAGAAATATTTTTTTTTCTCTTCACACATAAAAATAATAACTTTTTTTTACTATTAGACTTTAAAAAAATATTTATTATTATTATGTGTAAAAAAAAAAAGAAAAAAATTCTCAGATTTCCCCTAACACATCATGATATGACAAATTTTACATCGCTCATGTCACTTTCACGTCATAGTAATTCGTTTGAAACTCCACTTGCCTATCTTTAATCTACATTAGCACCACATTAACACTGTATTTTCTTAGTTATAACTATTCACTATTCCTAATTATCAATTCAAAAATATTTTTACTAATCTGTATAGCACTACATAAATACTTTTTTTCACACTAATATGAAAATCACTCTTTTCTCTCTATTCACACCTACTAATCTCATTTTCTTTATTTTTGTACTTATACTTGCACAATCTAAACGTACATTAAGAAAGAAAAAGGCTGAATAATTGAATTTAATGCACATTTTTTTATAAAGATCAGAATATAGATTTACTTGTGTTACAAACTTTAAAGAAAAATGTATTTATTTTATTTTATACAAGGAATATAAAAATCTAACCACTAAATTACAAGTATGTATTTAATATTTTTGCAAAAAACACAGGTAAACCTGTAGATATTATACAGAAAGATCTGGAAAGAGACTATTTTATGTCGGCAACTGAAGTTCAAGATTATGGTATTATCGATCACATAGTAAGGTCCAAAAAAGAAAATGAAATAAAATCCTGAGTGATCCGAGTGATTTTTATAAATCTATTTCAAAGTTGAATTTTTCTTTTTTGAATATGGAGTATTCCATATTTAAAAAATAAAAATTGAGAAAAATAACATTGGTTAAGATCGATCAAAACAAAGAAATTGAATTTATGTATAGATATATACACAATATGCATGCCAACTATTACACAACTTCTTAGAAACATAAGATAGCCAAAAAAAATGGTAAGAAATCTCCTGCTCTTAAAGGATGTCCCCAACGTCGAGGAACATCCGCTAGGGTGTATGTGCGACTCGTTCAGATCGTGAATTCGAACAGATAAGAGAATTTTTCCAGTATCAACGACCAGTACTGATAAATAGAATACTAATATAAAGGTATATTTTATGCCTAATTATTCTATACAAATTGATAGTTTCCATTGGCCAAAATCCAATTATTTTCGATTTGAAATAATATAAAAATTATAAAAAAAAATCAATCAAATTTCAATATACATAATTTAAAATTTAAAATCGTAGTAGTAGCTTAGCCAACCCTGACTAAGCTTTAAATTTCCTCCGAACACGACATGCAAATCAATCAGGTTATGCATGATATAATATGGCATTGACACAGCACGTGTCAACCATGACTATACGTGATAAAACAACATCAAATTTATGTCATTGTTTATTTCAATCACTAATTTTGAACAATAAATTTATTATTGTGCACAAATATTGTTTAAATTTATGCCAATAATATTTAAATTTAGATATCAAAATGAAAAATACATAATGTAGACCGAGTCCAAGCCGTGATTTTTATTTATGCCCACAATTAGATATAATTCGCTAACTATGTTCACCAAAACTATCCAAACCGGCAATTAAATAGCTGGTTCTTAATAAACAAAATTAGGAACCGGCTATTAAATTGCCGGTTCTTTATTTTTTTTATTAAAGTTTTAGAAATTTTTGATATGTTTTTGTGAAATTGAATATAAAAATATATAATTTAGTTTATTAGAATGACTGAAACAAATAACCCGGATCAATATTTTGCAGATCGGGTTTTTCACGGCGGTAAGAAAAATTAAAATATTTATTTGTCTGTTAAAGGAAAAAAAATAAAAATGCTTTGAATCTTAGTTATTGATCCCGGTTCAAAAGTCACCTCTAAGTAAATATAGAAAATATTTGAATTCTTCTATTTTAAAAAAAATAAAACAAATTTCTGAAACTGTGTCAGAATTTTATATATTAGGCACGATTTTTTAATGCAGAATGCACACTTTTTGATGCGAGAATTATATCAAATTAAAACAACGAACGACTCAGATTCAACACTGTTTGAGTAATGATTACAAAGTTGTGGCAACTTTTCTTAAATTATTTTATATATTATGCACGATTTTTGATGCATAATGCACACTTTTTGATGCGACAATTATATCAAATTAAAACAACGAATGACTCAGATTCAACACTATTTGAGTAATGATTACAAAGTTGCGGCAATATTTTTTTTGAATTATTCTATATATTATGCACGATTTTTTATGCATAATGCACACTTTTTGATGCGAGAATTATATCAGATTAAAACAACGAACGACTCAGATTCAACACTATTTGATCAATGATTACAAAGTTGCGCAACATTTTTCTTAAATTTTTATTTTTTCAAAAATAGAAATACCATAATATTTTTTGTATTTACCTAGAAGTGATTTTTGAACCGGGATCAATAATTCAGATTCAAAGAATTTTTATTTTTTTTCCAATACCACACAATGGAGTATTTTAATTTTTCTTACAACCGCGAAAAATACGATCTAAAAAAGATTAATCCGGATTATTTGTTTCAGTCCTTCTAATAAACTAAATTATATATTTTTCTATCTAATTTCAAAGAAACATATAATTTTTTTTTTTAAACTTTAATAAAAAAAAAATGAAGGACCAGTGATTTAATAGCCGATTTCTAATAAAAATTAAGAACCGGCTATTTAATAGCTGGTTTGAGTAGTTTTGATAGAATCTAATTTTGATGAACATAATTAGCTTATTATATCTAATGACGGGCATAGATAAAAATCACGGGAGTCCAAGGGCCGTTATGTAATCAAAATTCCAGTGTCGAACTTTTTATTTTATTTTATTTTTCTTTCTATTCATTTAATGGAATCCTGTCCGGTTCTCTCCTACTCTCTTTCCCGTTCTCTCTGCGATCTTTCCTTGGGAAAACCGAGATGGCGGTGAGGCTATTGATACACGAATCGGTTATGGTCACCTCCGACGAGAGCGGCGGCTGGTGTCTCCGATCAGGCGCTGACATTTTGCTCCAGAGACTTCGCTACGCAAATATATCTCTTGTATCACTCTTTCTCTAACATTCTCTATGTCACTTTTTGATGGATAAATTCTCAAATAGCTCGATTGCTTTATATGCTGAGTTAGAAAAGTTGATCCCTGAGAGAATCGCGTACATGCACAGCACTGGTAGAGAAACTGAACTTGTAATTAGACAGACAGAGAGTTCAGCGATCGCTATTAGAAAAAAAAATGTAATTTTGTAGTAGTAAGATATTGGCGTATTGCATTTAGTAATCTTTTTAATTCAGTAGCCTCTTTTCTTTTTCAGACATTTATCCACCAAGAGGAGCCCTCAAGCAAGAAGGTACACTGAAATTTGTTATCTCAATTTTTATTCTTTTTGAACTACTATTCTTGCAAGCCTTAATTTTAGAGTTAGCTACATCCTCCAAATTAATTATGTTTTCTTACACCTAACCAATTTTGTCTGATTGACATGCATGTTCCAGGGAAAGAACAGTTTAAGAAAATTATCCTCGCATACCTATTAAACTGTTTATCCTCTCTTTTTTTTGTCCTAATTTTAGGCTAGTTTTATTAAGGAGGTGCTGGGACGTCAAGAAGTACGGGACCCACTTGGTGTATGTGGTGCCATTTCAGTGCACAGTCTAAATGAACTGATGTCTATCAATGAACCGTCTCAATTGGAGGGAAATGTTGATATTTGCTTTTATGCCACTTCTGTACTAGATGAGGCATTTGTTACTAAGCTTCAGTCTTATAAATTCAACATTATCTACATAGGTCCCTATTTACTCCTTATTTTAGTTAATATTTGGAATTATGAACTAGAATTTTCGTATGTTTCAATCTGGTGCTCATTAATTAAAAAAATAATTATTTTCTCCTTTTACCAGGAAATGAAGTTGAGGCAACTGTGGAGGGAATTGTGTTCATTGATAAAATGGACGAGTTGATCATTACTATAAGCTCAGTCATCAAACAAGTAAGTTATCATATAATATATTTTTTATCTGCACATGGTATTTTTCTTCTCTACTTTCTTTTCACAATTCCTTTTTATTTGAATTAGGGATTTTCTTCACTAAATCCTTTAGCGGTTGGCTATTTGATGAAACCCTCGCGTGAATTGGATTTTCTCAAGGTAAGCTTCAAATTAAATGAAAATGTCATTTTTTTAATTTAATTCTTAAAAAATGTTTTTTGTCTTGTACTGATAGAGAGGAGCACTCCCTTTGTTCCCATGTAAAAGCGCGCTTATTTTCGTCCCAATCTCCTTTGAGCTCCCTTTAATCTCCCAATTGACAAGGATAGATGTTGTTCTTCATAAAGTAACAGATGAGATTGTTAGTATTGACTCAGGCTCACCGTTTGATTTTCCAAATGGGATTACTTTCTCTGATGGAATGTCTGAACTCATTAGGTATGCGCTACAGCAATAATGAAATATATTTAGTGATTTGCAGTTCATAAACATGAGAAATCTTAAGCATTAAATTATCAAGAAAATTGCAATATTTGTTCCTAGGCCCTTTTGTATGAATAAGATTAGCAGTTATGTAAATAGTAACTTATTAGAGGGGGCCCATTTTTGAGATCTCTTTAAAATTTTGGGATCTTGTAAGAAATGATGCATGGTTCATGTTCTTCTGCAAATTTCTGGGGAGAATTCATAAATAATCATACACATGTTTTTATGGAAAATCACTTTGATATTTATCCGCATCATTAACTGTTAATCACTATTAAGTTCATTTTCATTTTCTGTTTGAGCAGTTTTATTGAAGAAAATCCCAGTTATTGTGTGGTTGACCCATTTAAGAGTGTATACCCCTTGTTGGATCGCCTTCAAATCCAAAATATTATTCTGGGATTGCAAGAGATTAAAGGGCGCTCTAGGCTTCGTGCACCACATTTCTTGAGGGTCCCTTCTCTTCTGATGAAAAGAAAACATAATATATTACTTTTCATAATAATGATTATACTTATAATAAATATTTTGTTTATGGTAGGTTGAAATGTTCAATAATCATGATCTGGGCCATAAAATAGCTGAAGCAAACCTCACATTTCCAGTTCTTGTTAAACCACAAGTTGCTTGTGGGGTTGCTGATGCACATAGCATGGTAATTCATTTTTTAGGTTATTTAATTCTTACCTGTCTGTAAGAAAGAATTGTATTATACTTTCCTTTTTTCCTTATTTTTTAATTACATGTGTAACACAGGCAATCGTGTTCAAGGAAGAAGAATTTAGGGAGCTTTCTGTACCACTTCCTGCTATTATTCAGGTAAAAACTAACAAGTTTTCTGAATCCGTCACATTTTAAGGAAAAAAAATATAAGAAATAGCCTTCTGTCTGAGGAACTAGTATATGCATTCAGAGTTAAAAATTTGTATGCGATGTATGATATTTGAGTGATGTGCAGGAATATGTTGATCATGGAGCAAATATATACAAGGTGTATACCATAGGGAATAAGGTGTTCCATGCTGTTAGAAAGTCTTTGCCCAATTCGGCCTCTCTCTTGGCTTCTGGCATTTCCCCTATTACCTTCAACAGGTATCTTGTTTCTTCCATTATTTCCTTCATCTTTACTATAATACTTAGCTTACAAGTGAAAACATATCAATTCTTTCATTGATCGTCTACTAACATTGGGGTGGCACCATCCTTTTGAGCTTGGGTGATATTATGAGATGTTTTTTTTTTTGTAAACAATAAGAAGTTGGAACTTTTTAGAAATATATGGTATGATTGGTTTTATCAGCAAACTATTACAATTTGTCATATGAGTGGGGCTATGGTACTATACATAGCATGGATTGGTCCGTACTATTGATCAATATCTTTATTTTCAAAGTTCAAATAGTTGATCTGAACTATTCAACATGATCTTTACATGAAAATGTACTTGCAGACTAAATTTTACATTTTTTTAGAATTTTTTACTACCTTTTAATTAGGTATAAAATCACTACTTTTGAATGGTCTAGAATTTTTAGATGAAGTGATTTTCTACCCATCTAAAAAAATAGTAGAAAAATTCCAAAAAATATGTAATTTGGTCTGCAAGTAGATTTTCATACAGAGATCATGTTGAACAGTTCAGATGGACTGCTTGGACTTTAGAAACAGAGCTATTGATCCGTAGTATGGACAATTTTGCACATAGTACCTCACTCCTGTCATATTATGTTCTGCAAATACTGAAAAGTAGGTATGTTTAGAATGATCAGTTATTGGTCTTATTTGAAAAATTACCCTTAATACTCTGTAGACACTCTTCCGCATCAATTAGAAAAAAAAGGTCCTTTTTTTTTTTCTGGGGACATGCATGCTTGTTGCTAAACAGTTGGTTTAAAGTTATACAATTACTTTTGTAGCTTGAAGAACCTCCCAGTTGCCGATCAAGCTGAGTCATCAGTAGATGTGCTAGACATCGATTTGGTGGAGGCTGCTGCTCATTGGCTGAGGGAACAACTTGGCCTGACAATTTTTGGGTTTGATGTTGTTGTAAGTGTTGTTTCATTCTTTATTCAGATATTTGCTTGGACAATCTTGCTTGCACTTGGGATTTGATTGTTTTTTTTTGTGAATAAGAACTCGAATAAGTCTAATGTTACTTAATTGCACATGCAGATTCAAGAGAATAGCGGGGACCACGTAATAGTAGACCTGAACTACCTCCCCTCTTTTAAAGAAGTCACTGGTGTGCATGCTATCTCTGCATTTTGGGAAGCTATTAGGAGCGCTTACGAGATAAAGAAGACTGTTGATGTAGTAACCCACAGCTAACAAGTTAAGCAAAACATGTGAAAAAGACATGGTGTCATGTTATGTTTATTTTGCTTTTTGTATGTAGAACTGGGAATAAGTCAGAAAAAAGAAGGGTCTTACTCAATTTTGTAAGTATTGTTATTTGAAAAAAGAATGCAATTATGGGATTTTCATTGACAATAACTCTGCAACTAAAGATGTAGCGGATTAAAAAAATTGGCAATGATAGAGGGTAAAAAATAATTGGTGAACTAAAAGAGAAAGATCGGATAAACATTTTTACTTATTTGATACCAAATTTTACATTTTTAATAATTCTTTTTACTATATTTTCTAAATGAGTAAAAAGTATTTGTTATTGGTCCAAAATCTTAAGATCAAGAATTTTTTTTTATCTATGTAATAAGTTATAAAAATATGAATATCTAGATAAAGTAATATTTTATATGAAGATCATATTGGCTGGTTTAATGGTTTAATTGACTGTTTAAACTTTAGAAATAGAAATTAAGGAAGATGCCTATCAAGCAAAGTTATCTGAGAAAAAGGGCATCCAGATTTTACGCATTATTGGGATTATGGAAGTGAAGATATTATGAGAGAAGTTGATGTTGAAATTCTAGAGGGTCTTTGTCCGCCACTCGAAATACAAGAGGTGGCTATTAAAGGATACAGTGGTAAGAGGTTTCGCAGTTGGATTTTAGAAAACCATAATAACATTGTTAATCTCAAACATCTTGAACTTGCTGTCCTAGGTTGAAGATTTGGGAACCTCTTCCCTTAAATTTAACTCGATTAAAAAATTTCCGTTGTCTCTCTCTTGCTTTTGTGTTGAAAGAAGATTTAGAGATGATAATGTCAACAAGGAACACAATAACATCCCAAATTGTGAATTTCTCGGATAATTCAGTTGACACATAAATATAGCTATGTTGAATTTCTTGGAGAAATGGTGCTGGATGGTCATACAGGTGATCAAACATATTCAATCACTTTGAATGATCTAAAAAAATGCATAGAGAAAAGGTTAGACCTTATTTCCGAACTTAAAACATTTATGATGAGCTATCCCTGCCTGATACACTGAAGAAACTTTTAATTAAATCATGTTTTATCACAGACATAATCTTAGCACGGTCTTTGCAAGTTCCTACCACCCTGACCCACCTTAAGTTAGAGGATATCGTAACTATCACATGTATAGCTAAAGAGGTGCTTAGTTCATTGACCAGTCTCATGGTTCTCAAAATTAGAGGATGCCTGCTGCTTACCTCAATTGGTGGTTTGGACGCTCATAGTACCCTTATGAAATTTACAATCTAATGCTGCCCTGTCCTCACCTTTGAGATACCAGTAGCAAAGAGCAGTAACACTGTGGAATTAACATCATCATCATTAGCCGGGAGGAAAACAAAATCTAGTATTCTAAAAGATGTTTCACTCAGGGGCTGTCTGCCTTCGGATGGGATGTTGCAGACTAGTCTCCCTAGAAACCATAGTAAATCCTCATATCAGTCATTTGAAGTTGCTCGTTGAGCTAATAATAAGATATTGTCCAAACATAGTTTCACTAAGGGGCTTCAATGAGTTGAACAATCTTAAACATTTGTGGGTGGTTGGGTGTGGGAAGCTCGGATGCTATTCAGATGCTGATAAGGTGCCCCAGTTGAAGGCACTTCAGATCAGTAGATGGTCACTGCTTGAACAACTTGTCTCAAGGGATGGATTGTCTTCTTTAGTTTTTCTAGAACTTTGTGAGGCACAGCAAGAGTACTTTTCTCAAGAAGAATGTTAGGTGTTTCACTGTCTCTCTTCACTTGAAACAATTGAATTTAATTTGTGTAAACTGCGCATGTCGCCAATCTTTTGTGCCTTCATTCTCTCCGAAAACTGCATATCAGTCACTGTACAAACTTCTCTCCAAGAACTGCTACCATCAGTCCAGCGTATTGATATCATTAACTGCAATGAAGAGTTCACAAGGAGTTGCAAAGATCCGATTGATCCAAATGGGCATAAGATTTCGCACATCCCTAATAAGTTTATTCGGGATTAGAGCCGATGGCCATATATAAGAAGGTACTTTAATCTGCTTTATCATAATGTTATTTGTGGTCCTGCTCAATATTTCAGCCAATGCATCTTGGCTGCATATTCTTGAGGCAAAGATCTGTTTTACTTGTACTAGATTTTGGTGTTGTGCATATCTTTTCTTTTTAAAACCTTCGTAGAGGCAGTGTGTTTAGAATTTCAGTAAAAACAAACATATATGTGACTTAAAATTGACCTTATATAATACTCTAAGAAGCAATTATAAAATAGTAAAATGTGGAAATGAAGATGGAAGGATGTACAAGAAACTTGAGTAATTCAATTTGGGACAATGGGTATGCAGCAAGTAATACAATTTGAAAGCAGTGTTGTAAATAACGGTATGCGGTCGTCGGACGGATGGGGTACCGCCAAGCGATTAATCGGTATGCAGCCGATTAATCGGAATTATGCGGACAATTTAACGTTTTTATTAAATTTATGTATATATATCATAATTTATTAAAAATTATTTATTTAACTCATTAAACTTATCAAATTTATCAAATAAACTTAATTTAAGTTAGTTTCATTATTATAACATGACACTATGCTTATTTTTTCGTAACACATAAGCATTTTGCATGTGTAAGTAACACATTTATTTAATGAAAAATAAATTTGAGAATTAAGCTTTTTCAAATACTAATAACATATTATTTGAAAGAAAGAAAACATTCCAACATAATTTCATAAATAAACATGTCGTACTAATTGAAAAATTACATCAATAAGTAAAAAAAAATATATGGTATATAAATAATAGAAAAATTAATCAATTTCAAAGTAAGTAAGAAGAAAAAAAAAACATATATAAAAAATATTTGATGAATATCAAAGTATAAATAAAACTACAATACATGATTTATAAATTTTATTATCACACACTATTATAAAAAAAAAAAAAAAAACAATGTGAAAAATTAATTTTCACTGGAATAAACAAAAAAAAACGGAAATAAACGGCCGATTAATCGTTTTTTCCCACCAACAGGCATCCATTAAGCGTATTCGGAATGGTTTGGCCGCCGTTTCCAATTAAACGGCCGTTTTCCCCGTTTTTTACAACACTGTTTGAAAGTTTCAACTGGTACAAATAGGTATAGAGCTGAAAAAGTTTTCAAATCTAAGATTTTAAACACTGGTAGTTAGACCCCTTTTGCTCAAAAGCTTGCACATAGTTTGCCACAGATCCTTTGCTATAAATAGCTAATATATTAGGTGTTATAACAATACTGGTGCATCTGAGTAATGTAATCTACAATGCTGTTTTATTGTGATCCCTGTGAGTTCTAGGTGACAGTAATTAAATAAAATGATTTATATTTCACATAAATTATAAGAATCATTTGACACACCAAACAATTACAAAATTAAGATGTTCTTTTTGAAACATCGAGTGATGATAGAGACCTTAGACGTTTTTCTTTTACTTCTCTATTTATTTTTATGGACGAAGATTTTCAGGATGAGATGCGTCCAAATAAGAGAAGAAGGAATTAATAACTCTGAGGCAACCTTTGGAACCAATATGTTTTATAAATAACAATCTGAATTTTTCCATCAAAAATTCAGATGCCTTTTCATTAATTCTGTAATAAATGAAATCGGTGCACAACAATAATATAGGCCACATAATTAAATAAAAACTAACAACTACTCCTACAAACATTAATCAACAGTTTATTCAACTACTTGCAGTTTTATGATAAGAGTTTCAACCATGCTTATATAAAAGGAGAGGAGAAAAGATGATTAACAAGAGCTTCCTTTGGCTTTTATGATCTCCTGCATTGTATTTGTTGTTTTATTAAACAGAAAGACAAAAAAAAAATGATTAAAAAAAAAAGATGCAAGTTGAACTTGTTTTGTGATTTTTGTGAACTCATGTATCTGCTTTAAAAAAACATTTTATCTCGTTGTTGGGTTGGTTTTGAGTTTTCTGAACTATTACAAATTTACAATTAGTAGATGCTATCTAGTTTAGTTTGATATTTTGTACCAGAATGCTGGTACCAGTATCTGTATACTGTAATGAACCCTACATAGTTTCAATAGAAACTGGTGGAATTATTCCACTTTTGTCAAAAAAGAAAAAAAATCAGTAAATGGATTGCAAGTCATAAATAAATCATTCTTTAAAATTAAAGTTATGTTATCGATCATAAATAAATAACATAATAAATTAAAATAACAAATCTAAATTAAATATATTAATACGATAGCCATTTAATAAAGTTATATAATTAAATACTACTTATGGTTCCTTTCTAGATATTATATTATTCATTACTGAATATTTTATTTTCATTTTTATACATTAATATTATTTAATTTAGAAAAAAATGTATGCTAGAATTACCTCAGATATTTATATGGTTATCGATATATTTGCATTTAATTGAATAGATAAAATTAAAATGATATCCTATCAAAATTAATATCGGCTCGGATCTCGGAATCATATTTAGATCAGATATAAAATTAGTAAATCATTCCCTGATCAGATATTTATATGGTTATTGTTATATTTGGATTTAATTGAATAGATAAAATTAAAATGATATCCTATCAAAATTACTAACTTTATAATCGTATTTATATTATGATTTAAGTATATTTAAATAATTCCCCTACTCAATTTAATCAAATTCGAATCGGCTTCTAGTCGAATCCGGTAGTTTCTCCAACAAATTCCTATTCACCTTCTCTTTAGCCCCACAACGCCATTTCCTTTCCTGTGCGGCACACATTTCCTTTCCCAAATGAAATCAAATGAAATCAAATCAAGGTGGTCAGATCTACCACCTGAACTGGTAATCGCGATCGCCGGAAACCTAACGGAGTTCACCGACCATCTCCGATTCCGGTCCGTTTGCTCCCACTGGCGGTCGTCCTTCCACTCCCACTCCCACGCCCTCCGCCTCCCTCCGCAACTCCCCTGGTTAGCCTTCCCTTCCACCTCCTCCACCCATTTTTATTCCCTCTCCGAAGACCGCGTCTACTCCAACCCTCCCCCAGGCGTCGTTGACAACTCTAAGCTCTTCGGATCTGCCTCAGGTTGGCTCCTCTCTGTCAGTGGCCAAAACCGTCCTATCACTGCCTCTCTGGTTAATCCCTTCACCGGTGCATTGATCGGACTCCCTTGTTTAGATCCATGTTCGCCATTGTGGAATGGGATGGTCTATACTCTCGTTTGGGACCGGTCTGACTCGGTGGTTGTAGCCGGGTCCACAAGAGGACCGCGTATATTTTACTGTCGGCTGGGTGAGGCGGCCTGGGCCTCAATTGAGTATCCGTACAGCACTCCCCATAGCATCACTTTCTATGAAGGTAGATTTTACATTTTAAATTTTGACGCATCCCAGACTGTTGTCTTGGACGGTGAGACACTGGAGCGGATCACTGTGGTCGACGCTCCTTATAATGATTATCCTATCTGGACACACTTATTCGTATCATCTGGGGAATTGTTGGTTTTGGCCACGTGGAATTATGACGGCTTGCCGGTTTACAATGTTCAACGTGCCAATCTCAATGATGAATATGTGGAGTGGATTGAGGTCAATGACATTGGGGACCGTGCATTGTTTGTTGACAATCTTCATTGCTTCTCGGTCAAAGTTGGAGATCAGGGCCTGCTGAGGCGAAATTGCATCTATTCAGCAAAATCAAAGACCAGTGGTGGTTCGAGGAATTCGTTAACGACATGTAGTATCTCTATTTTTGATCTGGCGCATGACAGTTGGGAAAGCCTCGAGGGTGCTTTGAGCAAGTTTTGTGCTGCTTCGTGTGGTGCAATTTCACTGCCCTCTTGGGTTCTGCCATCTCTCAGTTGAGGAATGTTTTTTGATAGAACACCTGAATAACTAATTTAAGTGAATCTTGATGTGTTTGTTATAGTGTGAAGCCAAGCGTGACTTGGGTTTTGTTGAATGAAGGTATATTTTCTCACCTGCTTTTTGGTTTCATATTATGTGAGGATTCAGGTTGACATATGCATTCTGAACGCAATTTTGTGGGTTTCTGTGTTGTTTTAGTCTATTCATGAGTTTCTACATATCAAAGCATGCATGAGTGTATTAAAGTCAGAAAATGCTAATATAAACTATGGATGAATTGTTGAAAGATAAGATTGTTTAGGTACTTTGTCAGTCCATTATGACAGCATTATGACATGATATGTATAGTGCATTGTATTAATTATTCATTGAAGGAGTTTATATTAACAACTGCTTATTTTCCCAGTGCAACTCTTTCTTCAAGAATGTGAAGGTAAACAGTGATCTTGACGAACGAGAGGGAATTGATAAGGATTGGTGTGAGCATACAGGCCACCGTGAATATGTTGTGTCACTTCAGCAGACGAATCTTGCTCCAGGGACCTTTACTTGTTTGTTGACTTTTCCCTTTAACCATCTGTACATATCATGCTTGAAATTAATCTGTGAATATGTTGTTCAGAATAAGATTATGACAAACAGTTACGCAAATACACATCTCTACATGTCATCTCTGGTCACAAACAAACTGTTAATTTATATTAGGAATTATTGATGAAGAAACATAAACTGAATACGCATTTACACATTAGGTGTAAACATACTTTAATCCTAGCTAACAGGCTAAGGTTCGAAATATTATTGTGAATGCTAGCATATAACCCATTTCATTTGAACTTTTGTGTTCAGAGGGAAGGGAATAGGTCAATTGCAGTGTCAGGTTTTCTTAGCTTTCAGTATCTATCCATTATTTCTGATTAGTTTATATGCACATGGATGACACTTTTCTGAACTTCATTTGAGATACTTATAACTGGCGTTGAGGAAGTTATTTTTTTCTTTTTTCTTTTTATGTGTTCGTCTACTCGAAGAAAAACAAACTTGTTAATTATGGGTTTAAGTTGGAGTTGACCTCTGCGCAATCAAATATTTATAGTTTTATTTGGTGCGTATATTTGTTCAACACACAACTGACACTGTCACTAAGGTCCCTTGGAGCTTCGGCACTAGTTGTGCTCCGTGGATGCTTTTTTCAGGGGGCGGATCTATAATTTTTGTGAGGTAGGGCACTAATCGGATTCAAATAGCTAATTGGATTTAAATTTATTAACTTATCGAGTACACAATTACAACTCAAATCTCTATAACTATGTTTTATTATAAAATAGGGAAAATTAGTTACTTGTCACTCCAAAATCTTCAAATCTGAAAAATGTCATCACAAAATTATAAATCTGAAAAATGCCATTCTAAATTAATTCTTAAATTTGTCATAAATACATAATTTTTATATTTTTTTATTAAAAATTAACTGAAAAATACAGTTTTGAGATACGTATTTATGTATTTTCCTATATGCCCTTTAGACCTCTCATTATACGTATCTCAAAAACTGTATTTTTCAGTTAATTTTTAATAAAAATAATATAAAAATTGTGTATTTGTGGCAAATTTAAGAATTAACTAAGTTTAGAGTGGCATTTTTCAGATTTATAGTTTCGTGATGGCATTTTTCAGATTTGAAGGTTTTGGAGTGGCAATTACCATCCAAAGCATGATTGTAATATCATCATTGCATATTTTCTTAACCTGTCAACTTACGTCGCAAACAAAAAGAAAACAAAATAAAAAACAGAGTCAGCTATAAAATTCAGTAACCGGTTATTTAATGGCACGTTTATCTATAATTGGCTTAATTTAACAACCATTCAAATAGGTCAGATTAATCCACACAAATACACATAAATTTATGCACACATATTTAATCGGCGATAGCACGTCAGTTTAGGTTATCCATAAAACAAGTCACATTATATTCACACATGAGTAATCCCTGCCACAGGCGATTCCCATATTTTCGTACCACAATTCCGTAAACTGTCAATCCAACGGAAAATCCATCTAACATTGGAAGACGGCCAACTCACTGAGAAGTTCAACTAACAGTGGGAAGTTACAATCACAAATCAAATTCTAACCTTAGACCCACTATTCCGTTAAATATGACATTATAATTCAATATGCAATACCAATATCCAAATCAACCATACAAAATAAAAACACATATTATAGAGAAGTCTGGTTACCTGATAGCGAGATCTTCAGAATTTGAAATCATATTGCAACAACAGTTCAGAATCACTGCGACGTAGTCAGAATTCAAATCAAATATTGATAATTGATATCAAAACTTGAACAAAATATTTGTTCGGTTTTCTTTCTTTCTTTTTTATTTTGGTTTTTAGTCGGATATCAATCAGAGAGAAGAGGAATGTTTCTCGGATATAAAATAATGAGAGAAAGGAACCGAGATATTTTAATCTGTATATATAACGAAAGTGTAAATGAAACGGTGCCTTTTGAAACTGTGAATTTAAGATAGTTATTAAATAAAACTTGTTATCATATAAATACAGAGAATGAATCAAGAGGTTTCCGCCTCTTTAATTAATTAATCTTTTCTTTAACAAACGGTTATATAATAAGAAATTTGTTGAGATGATTTAATTAGATGTTATAAATTTCATATTAATCTTTAACTTTATAAAATATTATAAAAAGACATTTCAAATGTTTTAATTCAGTTGAAACGTTTTATATTTATAAATAATTTATATATAATTATGTTACCAAAAATTTATAATCTTTATTATATTATGAATTTTTTTTATAAGTATAATAACTCAAATTTTCAGGGTATTACAAATATTTTTTAGTAAACTAATTAAAAATTTGTTTGGCACAATTCAAAGTGGGACTGTTCTTAGCGAATTAGCAAATTGAAGTCAAAGTTTAGATTAAAAATTTAACTGAAATATAAGTGTTAAATGATAAAAGACAAAAAAAATTGGCCAACTCATTTCTTAGAATTATAATAATAGGCCCCGCCGTAAGATCTTTCTTATTTTTTTTATTTCCTTTCATTTTATTTACGAAATAGAGTATCATATTTGGAAAAAAAAAACGAAATACACAGAATCGACCAAAACTTAAAAAAAAATCGGTTAAAAAACCAGACTAACTCGAAACAAGAGTAGGCATTACATCGGATTAGGAGTAGGCATAATGAACAATTAGTACTGGATCAAAATAAAAAATTCAAATTCTAGGATATGGATCCGCCAATAGCTGTGTTAGAGACTTGCCATGTTGGAATTCAGATCCAGTGCAATGCCTGACTACAATTAGAGAAGAAAATTTGTCACGGCATGACTAGTCACGTCACGTCACGTGTGTCGATTACGTGACGTGACCACATTCTAATGAAAATATACATCACGTCTCGTCACGGTATGAAACATAGAGTATCCAACTTTTTTTTTATATGTATAGAATATTCAGATTTTTATTTTAGTGTAAGTTCAGTGATATTGGTACTCATGTAGTACTGATTTTTATTTTCTTTAGTTTAGTCTAATGAATGTTTGGAATTTGAATTTTTAAAGTAATGCCAGATGCAATATTTTCTAAAAAAATAATCTTTACAGCATTATTTACTTATTTTAGAATTTTTATATTTTTTTTCTAAATTTTCAACAATTTAAATTAAAATATAAAAAAAATTGACATGACTAATTTACATCACGTCACGTGTGATCACGTCACGTATGGTCACGGCGTGACTACGCGTGATGTGACTATCCGTCACCATTTTGGTCACGTCACGTAAAAAAAAAAAGTTGATCACGTCACGTGAACAAATCACGGCATGTTTGTCACGTCACATCATGGCGTGTCACGTATTTCCTTCTCTGACTACAATGGGACCTCAGCAATGCCAATTTTAATCTGACTCAAAGGAAGGTGCGAACTACGATAACACAATCTTAAATGATTCGTCTTTATTTTTTTTTTTTCTGAGCATAAATTACGCTTAACTAATTATATTCGTATAATCATACACGTATGTAGAGTTTTAAAAGAAAATGTTTGTATCTCATATATTTGTATAATCATACTCGAATCTGTTTAGGGCATGACTAATTTTCACCACATATTTACGAACTTACGTAAATATGAGAAGTTAAATAAATACAAACAATAACTAATTAAGCAAAATATATATATATATATATATATATATATATATATATATATATATATATATATATATATATATATATATATATATATATATATATATATATATATATATATATCATAATCGATATAACCTCATTGTGAGACAGTTCAGTTCTGAACTCTGAAGTAACACACAACAAGTCAAAGGGCTCAGCCGCTCCGCACGTACACGAGATCAGTTTACATATCGTATAATCAAGTTCATCGAGGTGAGTTAATTTTGTAGCCTTATTTTTTACCAACTTAAGGAATGATAAAAAACATGATAGCTAGAATAATTATTAGAAGCATCACTTGACGCACGTTTCAATGATAATAGCATACAAAAATCAATGTACTTTCAATTTCAAACAAATTCTAAAACTATAATATCTGACACAGCATATACATAAGATTAATATTAGTAAATTATTCTTATGGTATGGAAACTAACATGAAACCTCTAATTAGAGAGATTGCTAATTTTATAGGGGCAGACCAACAAAAAAAAAAAAAAAATGTTATTGATTTCATCTGTTAGCATATTTCATCATGACTAAATAGGTGTCATTTTTGCATATGCTCTGCTTGTAAATGAAAAATAATGAATATCTTTTTTTTTTTTAAAAAAAAAGTGGATAACTATTTGTTTTATTAGAAACATATTTGTCCATACAAAAGAGAGAGATACAAGATCATAGAGATCATAACAGAAAGAAAGAAAGAAAAAATATAACATAACATATAGCCACGCTAATACAAAAACTTCCTAACCATAAAACTATAAAAGATATTAAGCAACAAACTAAACAGGGGCTGAACTATCAATAGAAGAAGAATTAGTAGCCACTGTAGCAGACTCGGAAGAAGAAGAAGAAGAAAGAGGGACAAGCATACCCTGATTGCCAGTAAATTGAAAAACAGCATCAATATCGTAAAATTCAGCTCGGACCTGAAGATATTCGGATAAGTCAGACCCTTCTAAACCAAGAACAGGATGTGTTTCTTCTGAAGTCAACGGGCTGTCCGGAATATCTGAATCTAAGCTGATTACCAAGGGGCCTGCCTGATGTAAAGAGGAAGCATCCATAGGTAAAATTAATATTAGCTTAAAAATATATCATCTAATTTAGCCTTACACCAAAAAGAAGTTAAAGCAATAATATGAAGACCTAAGGAAGCAACAGAGAGTATAGTAGTATGCTGAAAACACATTTTGTTTCTAGCTAACCAAAGAACCCAAATGGTTGTTGCCCTAATCATTTCAATAAGAAATTTAACCTTTAATGGAATCCAAGCATCTAATTGCTATAAATCAGAAATTGAGGTACAATTAAAAGTAAAGGAGTTATGTAAAGCAATCCAGGACCATAAAGAAAAAGCTGCTGGACAGATCACAAATAAATGATCAATTGTTTTAAAGGCACCACAAAATGGACAAGATGTATCACCATTCCAGCTTTTTTTAAGTAGGTTTTCTTTAGTTAAAATTTTATCTTGCAAGACTAACTATATGAAAACTTCAATTTTGAGTTCCAAAGAGTAGCATATGACTTATCAGGTATTCCCCTATTTACTAACCACAAGTACTTGTACTGTGAATTTGCCAAAGGGCCCCATTTCCAGGAAAAAAAAATAATAATGTATAACTAAGTTTATAAAATGCATGAATAGTGTAAAACTGGAGGGATTCTTACAGATTTGTGTGCACTTGAAACAGTGCGTAAATTTTGTAGAAGTGTCTACAAAATGGGATACTCTTGATGTTATGTATCGATTTGGTTTCCTCTAATGTCTCAAATGATTGGATTGAAAAATTATGATTGTGCATATAACTTAAATAATATTCCAAATGATTGGATGTACTCTTGATGTTATGAATCGTTATATAACTTAAATAATTTTCATGATTCTGATGTTAGAATCCACAAAAAAAAATTGTAAATTTTTTTTTTTTTAAGCATTCGAGATGTGGAACGGACAAATTAGTTCGCATGCAAACCCATTTTATCGTGTTGTATAATCGGTATCAAATAACCGGTAATATTTTTTTTATGTTTAATTTAGATGAGTAGAACGATGTTGTTTTTAAGCTCACCAAATACTTGGTGGGCTTAATTTCAAAATCTATTAGATTGGCTTCAAATAATAAATTCAAATTGTTTAAACTAATTTACTTCATGAGTGGTGTTTTTAGAATTTAGAATTTATTTTGTATAAAGTCGAGTGATAAAAAATATTCAAAAAATGAATGAACAAAAATTAATTTATAAATCTTCTCATTTTGACAGCTCGACTTTATACTAAAATAATTCAAAAACTTAAAATTTTTGCATGTATATTTATTACTTGTGAAGTAGATGGATTTCAACGGTTTAGATTTGTCGTTTGAAACCGATATAATATATTTTGGAGATAAGCTCACCAAACATCCCGGTGAGCTTAAGAACACCTTAGTTTTTACTCAATTTAGATACATGGAAACTTCTATATGCCCCATGGTTTCTTTGAACCGTTTGATCGAAAGGATTGAGAAGTACCAGCCCCCGCTGGCCTACTTTCCCTACCCGCCCTCCAAGCCCCACCGGAGCTAGTCCTCTACCTCGGATCAACAATTGGCTACCCCTACCATCTCACAAGAAACCACCAGTCGCCGCCAGTTCTTGCTACCGCGACAAAGCTTGCGTCTACAAGCCAAAGGTGGCCCTACCACTGTCCTGACCAAAGCCAAGAAAAGGGCACGCGAGAAAGGAGAAGGCAGCACTACAATGACAGATAATACACTTGTCAATGGCTTTCCTTTTAGGAGATTGACTATGGAACAAGTAGGAGAATTATTCAAAGTTTATAACATTCAATTGGGCCATACAGAGACAGACAGAGATACAATAGTGAATGCCATACAACTTTTAGATAGGGATAGATTTGAGAGTGTTATTCAAAAGTTATTGGACAGACCTAGATCTCTCTCTCAAAATCAATTAGTGGTAGTTGATACGTTAGAACATATGCATGATAGTATAGGTTGTGGGCATCCTCTGTTTCCTCATGAATATCAAATTACTGAATTGGAATATTAGAGGTCTCAATTCCTCTAGAAAAAAACATATATTAGGGGACATCATAAGTAAGGAAAATATAGACATAGTTTTAATTCAGGAAACTAAAGTGGAGAATTTTTCACAAAGAGAGCTTAGAAAGATATCTTCTAGGTTAGATATATGGCACTGGTTACCGGCTACCATTCGTTCGGGCGGTATCCTATTTGGGGGAGATAGCAACAAAATTAAAATAATTAGGTGGGAGGCTCACATATTTTGTTTAGATATACAAATTGAAAATAAATTAGATAATTCCATTTGACAAATCACTTCTGTTTATGGACCAGTAGTTAGACGAATTAAAAAGCGGTTGTGGCCAGAATTAGACTTAGTTAGACAGGTTAGTATTCCGATGTGGATATTGTGTGGGGACTTCAATGTCATTAGAAAAAGGACCGAAAAATCAGGAGTCAATTTTGATGTTGCTATTAGTAAGGATTTTAATGCATTTATTGGTAGACATAACTTGCTTGAAATGAAATTAGATAATAGGAAATATACATGGTCCAATGGACACCATTTTGCGTTGTTAGATAGAATTTTCACTTCTTTAGATTGGGATCGTCAATATTCGACTAGTTACATAAAAGATGGCAGTAGTTTTGGTTCTGATCACTGTCCCCTCATCTTGCACACTGACTCTTCTCATTTTAAACCACAACACTCATTTAGGATTGACCCAGCATGGTTTGATCAAGAGGATTTCCTCACCTTAGTACAAAAATGGTGGCTTGCATACCCTCTGGATAGGACAAATTTAGTTAATAGTTGGACCAACAAACTTAAATTCCTTAAGCAAAAAATCACTGGATGGGCTAGGAATCATTATGGTCAACGGAAAAGAGATAAAAATCACATTCTCAATAGATTACGTGAATTAGAGATTATTCAAGAGTCTAGAATTCTCACAGAGGAGGAATATAGAGAGTGGATAGACTGTAAGGACAAACTTGAGACCATATACAAAGAAGATGAACAGTATTGGGCTCTAAGGGCAAAACAGAAATGGTTAGAAGAAGGAGATGGCAATACCAAATTCTTCCACACCATTGCATCACATAGGCACAAAACTAATAGAATTAATTCACTAGATATAAATGGACAGTCCACATCCAATATCAAAGATATTAAACGTCACATTGTTCAATACTATAAGTCTATACTTGGTGAATCAGGAATTAGGTATGGTTATATGGAATCTCGATTCTGGCCAGAACACTCAAATATTACAGAGTTTGAAAATTCTTCTTTAATTGTCCCTTTTACACTTGAGGAAATACATAAGGCTGTGTTTTCTTCTGAGGCCACAGGAGCTCCTGGACCAGATGGGCTCACTTTCCTTTTCTTTCAAAGATTTTGGGACTTAATTCATTCAGATTTGTTGCTTTTATGTCAGGGTTTTCACCAACAGTCCTTAAATCTTCATAAGATCAACAAATCCATTATCTGCTTGATACCTAAAGAACAAGATGCCCACCTTATCAATAAGTTTAGGCCAATCAGTCTAGTAAATTGTAGTTTCAAAATTATATCCAAAATCCTAACTATTAGATTAGAAGGGATTATGAATAGGATTATAGATTCTAGCCAATCAGCCTTCTTAAAAGGCCGTTACATATTAGATAATGTCCTTATTGGTCAGGAGCTCATTCATTTCAGCCAAACTCAAAATCAACCTGGTGTTATCATAAAGGTTGATTTTGAGAAGGCTTACGATAAAATCCATTGGGATTACATAATGGAGATCTTACATAGGAGGGGTTTTAGTGAGACTTGGATACAATGGATTAGATATTGGCTTGTTAGTTCTCAATCATGTATTAATGTTAACAGCGAATTAACCTTATACTTCTATTGTAAACGGGGAGTCCGTCAGGGCGATCCCCTTTTCCCATTCCTATTTATCTTGGCTGCTGATACGTTAAGCCATGTATTTGCTAAGGGTAGGCAAGCACAAATTCTTACAGGACTTGGTCCTCCTTGTTTAGATGGCTATTCCATAACCAACTGCCATTATGCGGACGATACTATCATTTTCTTGAAAGCTGACCCTACCAATGTCGAAGCCGCATGGTGGGCCATGTTAGCTTTTGAGGCGGTGTCCGGTATCAAAATGAACCTTCAAAAAACAGAATTGTTTGCAATTAATTGCCATTCTGGGCCTTCTTTAGCAGATTTGTTTAGATGTAAATATGCTCATTTTCCACTAAAATATCTTGGGCTACCTTTGCACAAGACCAGATTGTCTAAACCTAATTGGGACTTTTTGATAGACAAATTTGAGAAGAGGTTACAAAATTGGCAAGGACAAATGCTTTCCCTTGGTGGACGTTTAACCCTTATCAATTCTGTTTTATCTTCCATCCCTCTTTATACCTTATCACTGTTCAAAATACCCAAGTCAGTCCTTAAACAGGTAGATAGTATTAAATGCCGTTTTCTGTGGCAAGGGACAGTTAGAAGTAGAAAAAAATATGCTCTTGTCAATTGGCAGATAGCATGTTTTGCTAAAGAGATAGGTGGGTTGGGCATTTTAGATCTTGCTCAAATGAATGTTGCACTCTTGATGAAATGGTGGTGGAAATTCCACAATCCTGAATATACGGGCTTGTGGAAAACACTTATTATATCTAAATATTACTCTGGATCGTCAGTTCCGTATTCAGTTTTTTGGAAAACTATCATGGCCCTAGATACACTAGGGAAGAGTAGTATCAAATACTCTCCAGGATTACAGTCACCTTTGAGGTTTTGGACAGACACTTGGAATAATGAAATGTCGTTACATGTTCAGTTTCCCCAATTATATGAGATGTGTTCCAAT
Organism: Carex cristatella; assembly: GCA_024447775.1. Classification (NCBI taxonomy): domain Eukaryota; kingdom Viridiplantae; phylum Streptophyta; class Magnoliopsida; order Poales; family Cyperaceae; genus Carex; species Carex cristatella. The sequence continues at coordinate 874,286 of JAJHPF010000007.1, forward strand.
AAAAACATTACCTTACGAGAGGTCATCCAGTCTCAAGGTGGTGCCGTTTGGTTCAGAAGACACTTCGATCCAATTTCTCTTGAGGAATGGTTATCTATATTAGAGCTGATCAGTTCTCTTTCATTTACACATGCACAGGATAAGCTAGCTTGGAAATGGGAAGCATCTGGTATGTTTACGGTTAAATCTCTATATAGGATTCTTAATTTCAGAGGGATCAGCTTTCCACAACCGATGCTCTGGTATCACCTTCCTATACCTTATAAAATCAAAGCCTTTATGTGGTTGGTTGCAAGAGATAAGATCCTCACAAAAATGAATCTTAGCAAGAAAGGCTGGAGTGGCCACTTGTCAATTCTGTGACCAATCTGAAACCACCAATCACCTCTTCCTAAAATGCCCTCTCATCCAACAGCTTTGGTTTTGGATGGGGACAAGTCAACACCATTATAAAAAGTGGGAAACAATTCAGGATATTATTGCATTTGCTTGCTCTTTACAAGGGCATGATAAAACTGCTTTCTTGATTATGTTTAGCGCATTTTGTTGGACTGTGTGGAAATTACGCAATGAGCACTGCTTTAATAATACATCTCATAAAACCTTTAGAACTATTGTTTTACTTATAATTTCTTTGATCATGTATTGGACAGGTATCATCAAACGGACCATTCAGGACATTGTTCTGACTGACTGGCTTCCAACAGATACGGACATCATCCCTTTGCAGATATGGGACCCCACTGCCCAAGAAGAAGACCAGCCCCTGCTACTGGACTACCCTGGCAGCACTCCAGTGGAGGAGGAAGACCCTTCAGCAACTTTAGATTAACTAGTTTATCACTATGGCTTGTAATATATTAATAGCTTTTGTGGATACTTTTGGTATGCGTTGCATTTTCTGTTTCCGTTTATTTCTGGTTTAAACTGAAGGTTGACAGAACGCTCATCTCCCATTTTGTTTTTGTTACATTTGGTTTCTTTAATGAAACGGGCTTTCATGCCTTTTATCAAAAAAAAAAATAATAGTTGCATTACTGATGAAAAATTAACACATTTGATGGTTCAACTTGCAAAGCAAAACTAACACATTTGATAGAATTTTTAATTTTAATTTCCTTCATTAACATTGAACTCAAAGCCCAACCGCAATTAAAGGCCCGTTATATTTCTTTATTTACGTTCAAACTTCCGACTTCCGAGCCCAACAAGTAAAAGGTCCCAAATCGGATTCAACAGAACCCACCCTTTTTGTACAAGGATTTGCTCATTGCATATTTAAACCCCTTGACAAAGGATATTATCAAGGTAGAATTGGGTATTTTTTAAGTTCACCAAGCTCTTTAACAAGCTTAATTTCAAAGTCTATCAAAATATATTCAAATAATGAATTCAAAATGTTAAAACCGGTTTAATTCGCGGTGATGCATTTTATATCAAATTTATAATTTTTTGAATTAATTTAATATAAAGTCAAGTAGTGAAGTAGATTAGTTTATAAATTTATTACACTGGTTTCAACCGTTTGAATTGTTGTTTAAGACTAATATGATATGTTTTGAAGTTAAACTCGCCAAGGTACTTGGAGAGCATAACAGTACCAGTACGTGATAAACTTTCTAAATTTATTCAGTGTTGCAACTTTGTGTTTGGTTTTATTCCACTTTCAGCCACAAAAACTTTCTAAATTTTGCAAACTAGGATCCGACTCTGCTGCTCTCCAAATAGGAGAGCAGGACCTTGTTATTATTTGGAGAGCAGCACCTTGTTATTTCAAATTTAACCGTTCATCTGTTGTGATTCGTGCATGAAAAAAATTCAAGGTTTAGATTTAAAATAACAGGACCTGTTCTCTTATTTGGAGAGCACCAGAGTCGGATCCCGCAAACTATGCTCTGAACAAACCGTACCAGTACCCAATGACAGCGCTAGTACCAACTGGTAGTAGTGTTGCAAAGGTGTCGGCACACTTTATGATTCCTAACCCCCAAACAGTACCATTTCACTTTTAAATTGGGTTTTACAACTATATGAAAAAGAAAATTCACTCCGCGCCATGTAGTGAGGTAAACAATTAAAAGGAAATAAATATATATATACAATGCTCTTATCTGGCTTATCTGGCAACAAAATCAGAGAGACTGATTTAGTCAAATAAAACCACAAAGGGGCTCTTGATGATTTTCTATTGGGTCATACAAAAAAAACGTACTGAGACATGATTTTAGTTTCAATCTCACTCAGTTGTCAGAGTGACCATAATTCTACAGAAATTCTTTTTAAAAATTTCAGGCATCCCTGATGCCTACCCCGTTTGCATCCCATGCAAAAGCTATAAAACCTAGCTTATTCCTATATACCCCCTCCCCCCCCAACACACACACAACCCCCACCAACAAATACATTTCCTCCACGTGGCACCCCGGTATAAATACAGGCCAACGTAGAGGGGTTCTCCCTCATGATTCATGAATCTCAAAGCGCGTATATTTTCTTGTATTCACTATTTAACAGCTCCGAATCTGATGGCATAGAAATAGACATCGATCGGGACTGGCTCATAGATGCACGCCTCACATTCCTCATGCTCTTCTCCTCAATCCGATGCATGATAATGCAATAACACATCGACCCAAGTGTCGTCAGCATAATAACTGCACCAATTGCCATTGTACACCATGCCAACCACCAGTCATCTTTACCCACCACTACATATGTCAGAGAAATAAACGACACGGAAATAAACAAACACGCAAGCCACATCATCTTGTTCATTACAAAAACCATGCGCTTCTTTGCCCTCTGCTCAACCACTATCAGAGATGTCTGTACCACCACAACTGCTAGAGAGATAAAAAGCGCCAGGGAATCAAACACAAGAAAAACAATGAACGCAGCGTTCTGAGCCACGTAAGCCTGACCTAACGTGTACCCCGGTGCAGGCTGCTCTACAAACTGACCCGGTACAGTGAAGATCGCAGCAAATGCAACTGTGGCGATGAGAACTGCCACGACTGTGTTTGAATTTATGGCGTTGTTGAGGCCCCCGATGTGAAGCTTCTCGAGCCGTTTCTTTATTTTCTGGACCCGCATCTCAGTCTGACGGGTATGCTTGAGTTGGGATTGCACGTCATGTTTTATATCACTAACAGTTTGTTTAAGCTGCTTTGCAGAGTTGGGCGGGTGTGGGGACGGTTGCTGTTGTTCTATAACTGCACCGGCAACACGTAGCACAGCTGAGATTTCTTCGGTACCTGATTTCTCCGAGATGGCTAGAGCTGTTTCTCCTGCCTTGTTCACCGCATTCACTTCGATTTCCCCAACTGACAACAGAGTTTGTATCATCTGTTTGTGAATTGAATAAGAAGATTAGAATATAAAGCATAAGCAAAAGCTTAATTTGCATGTAGTAATACAAAAATGACGAAACCACCCTTGTTGATGAACACTGTTTTTTTTTTCTTTTACCAATTTGCTCTCTTTGCTATTATTGAACACAAAAAAAATTAAGTCAAAAATAGTAGAAAGGTAATAAAATCAAGGGAAAATGCAGGGACTCACATTGATATTCGCCTTTCTAGTGGCAACATGAAGAGGCCTATTCCCCTTGTTATCTCCTATATTAATAACCGATACATCAGGCCTCAGTAATTCCAGCACCATGCCAGTGTTTTGACCCTTAACGGCCATGTGCAGTGCTGTCTGACCCTTCTTATCAGTTCTCAACCCAATACTTGGATCCTTGTTCAAAAGCGCCTTCACCACCTCCACGTGCCCCATTCTGGCAGCCGAGTGTAGCGCGGTTTTGCCATTGTTTCTGGCAATTCGTGCCAGGCTGGCATCAGTTTCTAGAAGCAGGTTTACTATGTCAACATGCCCTTGAGTGGCTGCTGTATCGAGTGCAGTGGCATTTACAGAATTTGTGGTTATGGCCAGGGCAGGGAACAAATTCAAGAGTTCCTTCAATACATCTGTTATAAAAGGAATAATCATGAATCATGAATTCAGCGACAGTGTCTTTTACTTTTACACATGGAACTGAAAGTGAAAAAAAAAAAATACAAGGAACAGACAAAGAACTCACTCAAGTAGCCTTGTTTAGCGGCGATATGAAATGCATCAAAAGTACTATTCGCCTTTGTGCCGGCTGATTGCAAATCTGACACCATCAGTATCTCTCTGACGACCTCAACATGACCTTTCTCAGCCGCAACATAGAGAGCTGTCTCACCATCCAAATTTTGTTTCGAGACCAAGTCCTTAGCACCCTCCTCACCGGCTTCAGCCAGGAGCTTTTGCACGTGTGGGAGATTTCCAGCTCGGGCAGCTAGGTGTAGCATCGTATCACCTCTCTTACCAGGGCTCTCCTTGTACTTTTTCTCCTTGAAACTTGTCGAACCGGACAATCTGAAGCTCTTTTGTTTCTCCATTTTGAAACTGCGCAATTTCTCCAAGGGACCAAGACGGATGCTTGGTTGCTTCTCCATCCCTACAATTTATTCCTATTCCCTTCTTTTCTGAATTGATGGGGGATCTTCACCTTTAGATATTATTAATTTAGACAAATACCATTGGAGAGAGCATCTTCATTTACTGTACTTTTTCTCTTTTTGTGGAAGTCCCTCTTCAAATATTCCCAAAAATCTCAGAGATGAACGAGGTGGAATCAATAATTCTTGGTCTTAATCTCTCATTATGTTTTTCCCAATTATTTTAAGCTCCACTCTGCACACAAAAAAAAATTGGAGAAAAAAGAAGAAATTTTCCTTATTAGCTAGAAGGCAAATGAAAGGTCTTCACTAGCACTGATAAGAGATCTAATTTTCTTAAAAGAAATGATCTCTAACCCAAAAAAAATCTACAAAAAAAGGAAGCTTGCTAGAGGAAATCAGGTTCTTACTTCAATCAATTGAAACTAACTAAATGGATAAGAAAACATACCCAGAGAGAAAAAGAATGACATTTGATTGAAACTAGGTCTTCATTTCTATTCTTTAAAAATCATTTTTTAACCCCAAAGAATCGCTACTTCTCTTACTTCTTTAATCTTATTAGTACTTATTTATTTACTAAAAACAAGATTGGAAAGTTTCTGATATCCCTTCTAGATTGAAAAATCAAAGGAAAAGCTTCTGGTATCAAAAAAGTTCAACAAAATTTGACGTAGGAAAGGTACCTGCGAGGTTGCGAAGACGAATCTAGCACTACCACCAGCTCGATTTTTATTACAATTTCCTTCAAATTTGTGATATTTTTGTTCAATTTCTTCCCTGTCACTCCTCTCACATCACCCTTTACCTATTGATCGGAGCACAATTAAGAGAAACAGTTGCAGTACCACTAACCCCACTACCTGTAATTGGTTATTTTATTGATCTCATCCCTCTCTCTCTCCCTCCTCTCTCTCTCTCTAGAAGTAATTGTTTAGTGCAAGTGGAGTACTGTGTACCTTTTCCTTTGGCTTGTAGGATAGAGATGAAGGCGGCCCCCAGTCCCCATGAATTCGCATCCTCTGAGATATCTCAAACTTTGCGTGACTTTTTGGAATATCTTAAGCGATCAAATATGTTCAGCACGAATGTCAAAGTACAAATAATACTGCCCCCTACGTTCTCCCCGAATAGGCACCGGACACGTCGGTCACGCAAAAATTGAGATATCTCAGAGAATTCGCACCCCAGTCCCCATGGTGTTATGAATTCAGTTTTTTTTCTCTGAGGTAACATAATATTTCTGATTAGATTTGTACTGTCCGATCTGAATCCGGTCCAATGAATTATGATCGAACGGTCCGGATCTAAAGAGAAATATGCTGTTACCTTAGATGATATGAATTCATGGTGCGATGAGAGAAACCGGAGAAAGAGATAGTGGGGACAACACGCAGACAGATGCCTCCAAAATAATTATAAAGCGAAAGATTCTCTTTTATTGGAAAAATAGATAGACCAGGATTTCCTTACTGATCTTCTGAAATATTGCGTGTAACTACTAACTAGTAATTAACCCGCGGAGTAACTCTTAACAGGATTTATAGCACAGAATCTGTAACAGAGGATTTCAATTATGGGATAAATAGAAAGAAAAATAGGGAGAGAACACTGAAATCCAGAAGGTAGTAAAAAAAGAGAGATGTCAATGTGGAATTTTATCGTTCTCTCAATTCTTATGTTCTAGCAAAGCAAGCAACCCCAGAAGGAACAATTAAGGAATATATGCTTATTTGTTGCAATTAGTATGGCTATCTTTTAGGTAAAGTTTTTAACATAGTAGTTTTAGCTTCATGCAGGAACTATGGAATTAAAACGGTGTTGTATATAATTTATGTGTGTTGCATGAAATTAAAATTACGTTATTCAGATCTTTAACTTATTTTTTTAGAAGAGATTGAATCGAGCTATTTAACTATTTAACTGTGATTCCAATTTTTTTTTTACTATTCAACTGTGTCTTTTGTCATTATATTAAAATATAATGTTGTATCGTCTTTTGTCAATATATTGAAATACAATTCTAACGCGCATCGATATTCTAAATACAGCATAGAGCATAGGTAACATTTTATGACATGTATTGAATTCGTCAATTAAATTTGTTTGTGAAACAAAATTTGGAATCTTGAAAATCGCATATAATTTAATTGAACAATATTTTTTTTGGTAAAAAGATTGTATATTTAATTGAGACTCGGCACAAGTTTTTATTAAATTACTAAAAAATGGACGAGTTCTTTCTGATTAAAAAAAATGGACCCTCCATTGGAATGAGTTTGAAGGACAGAAGACAAGATACATTTTCTGTGTTTGAGGTAGAAAAACCAGATAGATAATTACAAAATTAAATTGGAGAGGGTTTACTAATTGTCTTTGCGTTTTTGTTGTCCGTATATTTTCCCCATGGTATGATTACGTGCTAATTTTGACTTTTTAAATAGCTTAATTGACAGCCAATGATGCGTGCCAGTTTGGAGTACCAAATTTATTGTAGTCATAATGATGCGTCAACTCAATATAGATGATATAGATGAGATTAATTGATAAACTATCATTATATTCATGTCGATTATATTGCTAGCGAAACTATAAAATTGTAATTAGATATCATTATCTTTGTGTGTGTGATATATAAATCAATACAGTCAATCTAAGCAATCTAAGCTGCTAAACATGATATATATTTAAAATGTACTTGGAGATCTAATTTTATACGTTTTTATTTTTATTTTTTTAGATTGATACAAATATCACTATATTTCACAAGATTTTGAACTGTTTAAAAATAGTAATTTTGTATCTATCTAAAAAGTTAGTAAAAGTTTCTAAAAAACATAAATAAGAATGCGGCATGAAAACAATGGAGCATCTTGTTACTAATAAAACATTATGTGCTAAAAATTCACTGAAAATAATTTTAAATTTTAAAACTAATTATCATCTCATACTAATAAAAAAATTATCCACGAATACAGAAGCATCAAAAGTTGAATGGCCCAGCAAAATAATTCGAAAATCGAGGGAGCATGTGCAAAATACAAAATTAAAAAGTAATATTTAGGCTAAAGAACAAAAATGCTTTGCATGTGGTGATGTCCCCCCTAGCTAACATCCATCTCCCTTGGTCACTAATAATCTTTCACATAAATTAAGTGCTTCCTAGATTATGTATTAGATATCAAAAAGAAAAAAAGGAACCTACCAAACTTTTCTTCTATAACAGGACCATCTGGTTTGTGCTTGAAAACCACGTGTTTGAATTAAAATAATAATGGGGAGCATCAACCTGGCACCCCCAGCATAACCCAACTGGTATGTACAGTTATCAATTTAGCTCTTGAACTAATAAAAATTATTTGCTTATATGTTATATCCAACAACACTATTTTTTAAAATTAGTCTTTAAATACTTACTAATAATTCTATTGACAAAAAAACACATTTACAACGAGTCAAATGATTCTAATTCCTAGGGGTGCATTTGGATGAATCAAGAATAGTGCAAGGATAGTAGCTATCCCAATTTTGAGGATAGTAGATATCCCAACATTTGTAGAATTAGTAGAATAGTGAGCTATCTCACAAAAGACAAACAAAGAATAGTGGCTATTTGCTAATCCAAACACACCCAAACGTAGATTAGTAGCTCGGAATAGTGCTAATCCGGAATAATAGCTATTCTTCACCCATCCAAACGCACCCTAAATGTACTATTTTATTCTCACAAAATTCTCTAAATTACTATAAACTATAATTCTCTAAGGTTGCATTTGGATGAATCAAGAATAGTAGCAAGGATAGAGCTATCCTCAATTTTAGGATAGTAGTTATTCCAATATTTTGTAGGAATAGTAGAATAGTGGGCTATCTCACAAAAGACAAACAAAGAATAGTGACTATTCGCTAATCCAAACACATCCAAACGCCGGATAGTAGCTCGGAATAGTGCTAATCCGGAATAGTAGCTATTCTTCACCCATTCAAACGCACCCTAAATGTACTTAAACACACTATAAGTTGCAATAAAAAAAACCGACCTTTTTATATGTAGTATTTTTTTTGCTGACACTGACCTACAACAAAGGTGCATAAATTTTTTCCAAATTTTTCCCAGTCTAAGAAGTGCAAGTTTTCATGGCCTAATTTTCCAAAGATAAAAAATTTCCAGTCAAAAACTCTCTTAATGACGACATCTAGCTTGAAATTTAGTCAATGAAGGAGCTAAAATTCATTAATATTATAGGTGGGCTATAATGCTTTGGAAAATAAAAAAGATGTTTTACTTTCCGCTTACATTTTTATTTTCAAATTTCAAACAGTTGACCTGAACTTCTCAACATGATTTTCATATTGCAATGTGCTTGGAGACCAAATTTTATATATTGAAAAAAATTTACTAATTTTTTAGAATTTTTTAAAATCGGTGTTTTTCTAAAAAAAATATATTTTTTTATATAATGAAAAAACTGTGATTTTAAAAAATTCTATAAAAATAGTAAAAAAAGTTCCAAAAATTTAGTTTCCAAGCACTATCAATATAAAATCATGTTGAGAAATTCGGATCGACTATTTGAACTTTAAAAATAAAGATATGAGCAGAAAGTAAAACATAATTTTTACTTTGTCACAAAGTATGATAGCCTATTTCTTAATATTATATAATATACAGTCAGAAATTTTTGCAATATATGATGCTATATAATTCATATCAAGTAGATAACTAATAATACGACCGCCAAAAAAAAACCCAGTTTTTTCCAGTTTCTTTAAAAAATATGTCCCCTGCTTACTGAAATTTAGAAAGAAAAAAAAAACAAGAATATATAATATACACGAAACATTCCGAATGTAATACTATTTATTCACATGTTTATGAATTCTATAATTTTGGTGCTTTACAAAAATAAAAAAGCAAACCGAGTAGAACTGAACTCATGGTGTAGCTTTTAGGCACATGTGCGAACGCAGCTAATTCGCTAAAGGAGACTGGCTGCCGTATTTGACCACTTAGTACCTGCCAAGGCTTTGCATTGCGACTTTAAAACTAAAATTTCTACATGTCTCAGTCAACTACTAATCATAGATTGTTAGTCTAGAAAGATATTGCTATCAAACGATATTTCATTCCTTGAAAAAAAATATATATATATACCCAACCTCCTCCGAATTCGCATCCTCTGAGATATCTCAAACTTTTGAGTGTTTTTTTTTTCTGGAACATCTCAACCATTCAATAGTTCCACACGAATCTCAAAGCACAAATAACACTCGTCACCGTATATGTCGGCCATGCAAAAGTTGAGATATACTCAACTCCCCCCCCGCCCCCTTCCCAAACCCTACAAAAAAAAAAAGTAAAAACTTGAAACTCTTTTGTGTTTTTTTTGCCAATCATTCTGCCCAATGGCGGAGGGAGGAAGACAAAATGGAGGTCAATTAATCCTATTGTTTTTGGATTTTTTGTATTTAAGTATAATTTTCTATATAATTTAGAGTAAAATGATTTAATATTGTCAAATTGATCCTTATTCTCCGTAGAAATTTTTATTTGACCTTCATAGTTCAAAAGTCTGACTCCGCCCCTGATTCCGCCCTGAGGTATATATTTTTTTCTCATATGGACTCGAGTTTCTTAATTAATTTAAACCATGTAGTACAAAAGATGCCATTTAAAATTTGATTTAAGTTATAACTTAAATTTTGACTTTTATGTTATTAACTTATGGTTAAGAGATAAGGACGTATCATTTATTAAATAGAAAAAACGACGACAGGAGAGAGAGAGAGAGAGAGAGAACAAACAAGTGGCGAATCAAAATATCAGAGTCAAATGAGTTCGTTAATTGAAAGAGGTCTAAGCACGACTCTTTTCTCTATTTCTTTTCATTTTTCTAATCCTTTTTACCATTTACCTTTCTCATACGCGCTTCCACGTGCAACTATGGATTTGTTGTTGTTCTACTTTATTGCCACAGATAGAGCCTTATCCTCCTCTTTCACGACAATAGAATCCTTAATTTAACAATTCAGATTGACAGAAAGTTAGAAATTAATGATATTTTGTTTCAATTTTTTCATTGCAAGGTCATGTACCGTCTGATATTTTAAATTCCTTCAGATATGAATTTGTCCGTCTGATATTTTAAATTCCTTCAGATATGAATTTGTATCCGGTGTAGTACTGCAAAAGAGAATCTTTTAGAATGACTCTCTTTTGGATTGATCCGGACCGTTCTTTTTACTTGGCACGAATCTTAAAGCCCAATAATACTGCCCCCTATTTTCCCCCGAATCTCAAACCGGCTGAAATTTAATCAAAAGAGGATAAAGAGGATATCCTCTGTAGTAATAGAGAAGATACGGATCCTTCCGATATACATTGTTAAACTTGTCATTCTAACTCGAATGGCCAGCTTATGAACAAAAAAAAAATGTGGCGTTCAAGTTCTTTAAACAGTCCAAAAGAAAAACAAAACTTTTGTTCAGGCGTTTCTTTGGGCCATGGAATAAACTAAGCCCAGACACTATGCATAAAAGGTGCCAGAAATTAATACCACCAAAAAAGAAAGATCGCTGAATATGTACAACACAAAAAAAACGAAAACGAAAACCTCCAGAAAATACTGTGCACGTTGTGTCTATATCTTTGTATATATCTATGATATAAGATGTTCATTTTTTTTTTTGTTATTTCAGTACATTAATGACTGGTCTCTTAGATTTACACCGAGACTCAGAGCAATTATGTGACAGAAATGTTTCCTGGTTCTTGATTGCTATTGTGCATTTTTGTAGGAATCAAGAAGTGGAAGCACTTTCCTTGCTTGCATTTTGCTTCATGAGATCGTAGTTCATCGAAGCTAGCTGAGAGATATTCTACTCGCAAAATAAAAAAATAAAAAGAGAAAAATATATCATTTTCATTTTCTTCAGTTTTGAGTGATGCTAACCAGTACCTTGAAAGATAAAAAAATACCAAACACGCCCCAAACAGAGCAAAACCAAAGAACTTGTCAGAATTAGAAAGATAAAAAGTTGTACCTTGAAAGAGAAATTACTGAAGGAATATTTGACGGATATGGTTCGAGAGGTGAAATCCTCCATACTTCCACATTCATCCACCTGTTGTAAACAGTGCAAGTTAGGTGGAAATAAAAGTATTATGTAAGCACCTATGTGAAGCATTGTAAACGATGGACACAAAATATCAGTGTATTATTAAATTACACTGGGATCATTGGCATTTGCATATAGATATGACGCTCAATGTTTGATGTATACAATAGAAACTTCATGCAAAACTCCTCAAATTGCCTTCAACTCTTTTCATATCACTCAGACTAGTTGACTTTCCGTTTAAATGAGGGACGGGGTATATCCACTGATATGAACCAAACATGTTAATTTAAAGATGGTCCCCGACACCAAACTTGATGTTATGAACTCCAAAACAGAAGTTTATCAGGGTTAGGGTCAAATTTGTCAGAACTTTTAAGGTTTGTACTTTCCGTTGAACAAACCTGGCAAATGTCGAGGGAAAACATGTCGACAAGTGCTAGGTGTTAATGGGGGAAACACTAGAAAATACTAACATTAATTATTATACAACAAAATACTAGGTCTCACTTGCAAAAACAAAGAAAAACGATAATAAAATGAAAAATGAAGTACAAAGAAGAATTAACCTCTTCATCATTTTCACTGATGGGGCTACTGCAGCAGCTGCTAGAATCGCTGATTTCGTCATAGTCATTACTTGTTGCACTGGCCTGCTCAGTGGGGCCCCCACCACTGTTTCCCCATGGGTGCCGACACTCAAAATAACTAGTGTCGTACTCATCCTCTGTTGTTGGTATAAATGTAGCCTTAACACCAAGAGAAAACTGATTTAGTAATCAATTAATCAGATAGTTAGTTTAAAGGACGTTTGTTGAAAGTAGAGGCGAACCTTTTGTCTAGCAAGCATGTCCCAGTTGATGTCTTTGAAAAAGGGATGCGCTTTCACCTGCTCTATTCATGAATAGTTAAGTGTTAAATTTATTGCGTTACTCCCAAAATCATATTGGTGCACTAAAGTATAATTATGATGATCAAGCGAAAGTTAGGCTTACCTCTGTGGCACCAGTTGCTCCCAGCCGTTGAAGAGGGTTTTCAATTAGCAATCTGCTTTCATGTTAAGGAACAATTAAAAAAATACTTAGAAATCTGAATTTGGTTGTATAATTTTTCAATAGCAATAAGTTAGCATAGCACTATTTGGAATATATACCCTCGGAGGATAACTGAATTTTTTTTTTTTTAATCAAAGAACTCAATTTTTTTTTAATCAAAGTTCAAGAAGTCCGCCGATAAGATAGGTGCTGACTGGTACCATTCCTTTGTATCATGAAACCAGACTAGTAATTTGAGGAAGAGATAAACTTTTGTTCTCTTACTTGTCAATCAAGTCATAAGCATCGAAATTCATTTCTTCCGGCACGTGTGGCCATGGTATATCTCTATTCATAATATTGTCAAATATTCTCTGCATTTCAAAAGTAAAATAGCTTGTAAGAATTCTTGTTCTTTCTGGTATGCAATTACTTGAGAAAAAAAAGGGCATAGAGAAGATCATTGTAGTTAAATATGATTTGTACTTAAATTCCACGATGTCCTATTTATCACTAATTAAGACTTGCACGAAACCACTCTCTCCTATTACGGGTAAAGAAATTTTAACAGGGGTTAAGATACTTCAGGGCTAGATGAGCCCCCTCCCCCCCTCTCTCGTCTCTACCTACTTGAGCGGAGAGGAGGGTGAGGGAGAGGGGAGGGAGCAGAACGGATGTGAGCGTGCAGTCTCTACCCCCATCTCGATCGGAGTGCAGTGGAGAGCATATCCGGTCGTGGAGAGAGATTGGGAATAGGGCGATTAGGAGAATAGTGAGAATAAGAGTGTAGAAATGTAGGAATGGAAGAATACGGTGGTTTAGAGGAATTGAAGAGAATAAAGGAGTAGATCTAGGAATGAGCGTCATTTGACGTTAATGAAATCGTTAGCAGGCATTTAAAGCCACTAACCTTAAGAAAAAAAGGACTTGCACGAAACCAGGAATTTAATTAACAATAGCTTTTAAGTAGAGACGACCAGAGGTGGGTTTTGGTCAACATGACCTGACATAATCAAGCCCAATTATTAGCAAGTTGGCAAGAAAAGCAGTAAAAGATGTTAAAAATATTTTTTGTTTTTTAGATCGAAAAAGATATCCCCCAAGTCAATCATAAACAACACCAAACCCTAGATTTCCAAAACCAGATAACAGCACTGACAGTGACTCTACTAAAGGGACATATTCCCACTTTGAAAGGCCTATTATTAAAATAAAATAAAGAAACATACTATCAAATGGAGGAACTCCAGAAGCAAATAGTGAAAGGTAAATAATAAATAATATAAGACCTGCTTTGAACAAAGGTAAAGCAAACTCATAAAGATAAATAAAAATTATAAAAAGTAGGTGCAAAACAAACCTGTGGATGCTCTGCATTAAAAGGGGGGATACCAACAAGTAATTCAAATAGGATAATTCCCACTGACCACCAATCTGCTGTTGGACCTATATTTTAAAATTATTGAGAATTATTACCATAGTTACCAATAATGTGTAGAGAACTAAATATTGAATGGAATAAAGAAGATTTAAAGAACAAACCATGAGGCATCCCCAATAAGATTTCAGGAGCAAGATAATCAGGGGTACCAACAGCAGTCTGTTTTCTCCTTTGTTCTCTCTTCTCAGCCCGTTGGGCTGCCACCTCAGGCCCAGCATCATCCTGATGCTCCCCCATCAATCCACTGCTGACATCAGGACCCGACAGGTCATCTGTGCTGTTTATCAAACCAACTTTTGATAGCCCAAAATCAGTCAACTACATAAATAAGAGCTCACTGTTAGATTCTTTTTCCACTCCAGATGTAGGCTGGAAAATATAGCAGAGAAGTGCAATGATGTAATAGATTATAACAATCAAATGAATAAAGAAACCATTATTAACAAAACCTTGATATGGCCATCTCGAGAAATTAACAGGTTATCAGGCTTTAGATCTCGGTGGATAACATTCAATGAATGGAGATATTCCAATGCAAGAACCTTAAGGGAACACAAAACAAAGAAAAACAAATCATCTATCCATTGTCTACTTGAACTGATAAGTCTTAAATCATTACCTAAATTAGGTATAAAATTCAGATTTCTATAAAGTAGCAGATGCATACCACTTCAGCTATATAAGTGCGTGCCATATCTTCATCCAAGCAACCTAAGTTTCTCAAAAGGGAGTAGAGATCACCTCCATTCAAGTATTCCATGACCAAATACAGATTTTCTCTACACGTGAAGGAATAGAAGAACCTAACCTTTTGATTAACATAAGAGAGAGCAAACAAATGGTTGCTAATATTTTAGTTCATGGATATTTGGGCTATAAAGTGAACTTTTAAGAAAAAAGAAACAACACGGACCATAAAAGGATTGCGTGCTGATATTAAAATATTGCGCTCGGCAAGGATACTCTCAACTGCATTCTTCCTAATCATGTCTGCCTTCTTCAGAACCTATTTCAGTTATGTAATGTACATATACTCTTATTTTGTTCCTGCTTCTAAATGTTATTTGAAACGAACAACAAAAATGATAAAGAATCACCTTGATAGCAAAGAGGTCCCCTGTAACTCTTTTCTTTGCCAGAAAAACACGACCAAAAGCACCTCGACTAATGGGCTTTAATATCTCAAAATCTTCTATTGTAGTTCTGTCCTTGAATTTTGCATTAATATTTGTTGCTCTAGCACTATTGCCCACACTATTGTCTGAAAGACTGTCATCATCTCCATTTGAATAGGAGTGATCATTCTGTGACTCATCCATATCTCCGCACAGCTGTATAAATTTCTCCCTGCAGTTTACAGTAAAAAAAGGAGGGGGAGATATAAATGGTTTACGTGCTATGCATGAAATCTACTATACTTCTCAAACAAAAAAGAACCAAGAAAGACAGATAAAGAGAAAAGAGAAAGAGACAAAAACTCAAGAGGAGATAAAGGAGCTTACTGGAGGAGTTTCCCTATCCGTCTGCCAAATGTATCCACGACAAGTGCATCAACCTTTCTTGTGTCAATCACTGCATTTAGATCCTCAAGATAGGAGCTCAACTTCTCAAGGGAGTCCAAGTCATATGACTGTATCCTCTCTATGTCTCGAGTTATGTTTAATAGACTATCAATCTAGAGAGTTGACAATACACCATGTCATCCAAATTGAGTGATATGCACCAAGTAAATGTAACAACCCAATGGACAATGAAAATTTATGAACCTGTTGGAAATTTTCAAGCTCTGTGAAGGCCCTATCCATATCTAGTAGCTGGTTTGCTTGTGCAGTAGTTGGTGAAATCATCGGAGACTGAGGCGTTGCACTCCCTGATACACGCTTTGGAGTTCCCTGTGAATTATCCATGCCATCCATCATCAATATCTCACTTACCAGAAGAAACAAGAGTGAGGCTATGGTACTATGCATAGCGTGGATTTGTCCATACTAAGGATCAATATCTCCAATTTCAAAGTCCAAACGGTTGATCTGAACCATTCAACATGATCTCAATATGAAAATGTACTTAGAGATCAAATTTTTACATATTTTATAATTTTTATACAGTTTCTTTAGATGGGCAGAAAATTACTTGATCTAAAAATTGTAGACTATTCAAAAGTATTGATTTTCTACCTATCTAAAAAGTAGCAAAAAAATAATAAAAAAATGTAAAATTTAGTCTGCAAGTACATTTTCATATGAAGATCATATTGAACATTTCAAATTGACTATTTGAACTTTAGAAACAAAGATATTGATCCGTAGTACGGACCAATCCGCGCTATGCATAGTACCATAGCCTCACTCAAGAAACAATGATAAGAAAAAGAAAAATTGGAAAAACAGAGAAGTAACTAACAGTCTCAGGGGAAGAGACCTCTTCATTTTCTTCCGAAATAGCATCCAAACTTTTGTGGGTCCTAAATGCAGCAAGTATTTTCTCGAGAATATCAGCCACCTTGTGTAACCGATTGTCAAGGCTCAAGCCTTGTGCATCACACCTGTATGCTATGGTGCACACCTTGTTGTGATTTGCTGCATGCTCAGTCGGTATCTCATACTCACATATCCTACAAATCATCCTTCGCCTCTCTCCAATGACACCCCCTTGTTGGTCGTCTCCATATCCCCCAAATTCTCCCACTGCAATTCTCTCTGCAATCTCTTCCCGGCTCACTTTAATCCTGTTCAGATTTGCAATGGAATCTAAAACCTTCTTGGTGGGGCTCGGCTCGTCTATTCTTTGCTTTTTCTCAGCAGCTGACGGCAGTTTCTTCCATGAAGAGATCCGGTCTCTGCTTTCTGGAGAGAGATTATCTTTCTCTGGCAGGTATGGGCCTAGTGGCCTCCCCGAAAAATCTACACTCTGGTGCCTGTTCTCCATTATCCTTTGTCTTATGAGCCTCTCCTTTATATCATTGATTGTGAGTACCATTTTCTTCCCTAGATCGCCTGAATTTCCTTGGGTGGATGTATATACCCCTAGATCGCTCAGCTGGTGCAATGCAAGTATATGCTCACCCTCCCCAAATGCACCCTCCTTACGGAATTGGAGCAAACGGGTGCAACGGGTCAGGATGAAGAGGATACGGGTGTGTGCTTGTTTGAGTGAGCCCATTGGAAGCTCCTGGCGCCGGTCATCTAAGCTCTGCACAATGCCCTCACACTTCACCCAGAACTCATCGGCAGACATCGCTTCGCATTTCTGTGCAATGATTAGGAGGTCTTCAAGCTGTATACGATCAGGGTGGTCTTCGGGGATACGCTCAATGGTGCTTATCAAATCACTTCCGTATACACACAGCTCTGAGTCAACATCTATCTTTAAGCGAGTGAACTTCATTCTTACGACATTTATTAGTTCCTGAAAATAATTAAGCATAACTTATGCACCAGTGAGTTGAAATGAATTAAGTTTGTGTGGTAACAAGAACAGAGAGAGATATAGATGTTACGTCAAGGCTGGTGACACCTCGAAGCCTGCGAATGGGCAATTGGTGGTGGCCTTTGTGATTTAACTCATGAGAGAAGCTCTTTACATCACCTCTCTTCTTTCGGCCACTTGTTGCACGAATTATGGCTCTGAACCGTGGCGACTCCAACTCCTTTCCCGCCTTAAAGCTCACACGCCGGTTCCCTCCTTTTTCCTGTTTCTGGCATTTCATCAAACAAACTTCCATTACCATAAACAGCTTGAATTTGTGCCCTTAATGTGTTGTTTGCTTGAACGAGGAACTTTGAGAGTTCATTGACGCTGATAACGGTTAATTTAATTATCTTAATTTTTTTTTATAAAATTACGGATGATCCACTAATCAGGCGTTTGTTCATTGCACCTATGAGATAATACCAAAAAAAAAAAATCCTAGATTGAAGAATGGATTATGCGCTATAGAATATAATCTCAAAGATCATTTTTACATGCTAAATTTAGCACCAATAAGTGCAAATGGATCAGGCCATGTTGTTATCCCTCCCATTTTCTATTTCCCCCATTGGGGCATTCTGTCAAACATCAATGGTGCGAGACTAGATCATAGCGATGGCGCGAAGACTCGAAAGAATGAGAGATGAGAGATTGTGTATACCTCCATTGAAGGATACCCGAGACTTCCGAACCTAGCAAGGCATTGCATCAATCGCCATTGGCACACCGTGAAATTGATCGTATCTCGTAAACGATCGAAGAAAGAAAAAGAGATATCGGGGTTTTACCTCTGATAGAGAGAACGTGGGTAATGGTGGTTTGTATGATAAATCAAAGGAAGAATGGAAAGTTTGAAACAGTCCTTGGCTTTTTGGTTATTTTATTTTATTTTATATGGATTCTTTTTTATTCTACACAGACTACACTACACAATTCTGGAATTATGTATTTTTTTTACCTAAATTCTCGAAGGACGAAGAGAAAAAAGTTGAACGTTGATCTCGATGATTTTGTAGCGAGGGTTGTTTTGCATGTTTGGTCCAAAGTTGCGGATTTCTTTGACAGTGATAAATGCCGGAGAAGTCAAAGCCTATTTTTAGCGGTCAAAGGTTATCTTAACCCTTTTTCTTTTTTACCGTGTAGATGGATTTTGTTTCCGCCGCATCTCGGAAGAAAAAAAATCCAGCAAACCAAATTTACGACAGTACTATACTAGTTCTTTATCCGGTTTACCCTGTTGATGAGTTACTAAATGTTACATTTTAAATATCAATCATTGGACTAACGCGATTTATTCTATACTTTTACTTCTATGGATTTCCCAAAGGATCCAGTGAATTATCCCGTGTTGTAAATAATAATGGGATACGTTTGTTGGACAAACAGTACTGTTAAGTGATTAATAAAAAATAATTAACTGATTAGTCTAGAAAATATGTGACTATTTATTCATCACTAACGATTAATTGACTGATTAATCAATCTAAAATTATTGTTTTTTATAACACTGAAATTATCCGACACATTTGAGTACTCATTTCAAGAACTTGCATCAAGCATGTCAGAATTTGAGTTAATACATCACAGCCATTTAATTAGAATCCGAATCATTTCAAGAACTTGCATCAAGCATGTCAAAATTTGAATTAATACACCACAGCTATTTAATTAGAATCCGAATCAATTAAGTCTGAAATAAAATACACAATACTTCTTTAATATTCATGCCAACACGATCCAGATTCATTATGCATTAACTCAAATCACAGTGGTTACGAATTCATGTCTTCTCCACTGGATCTACTATCGGATTCTTGCATCAATTAATCATAAACAATACAAGTCAAACATTCATATCAATAACACAAGTGTCTATATATAAATTCATATCTCAAACATAAAATAATATAACGAAAATAATACAACGGCTAAGAAAATAAAATACATAGTTTGAATGACTCTAGTACACCACACAAACATATCATTAATGTTAAAATAAACAAAAGTCATAACAAGAAAAAAATATATAATCCGAGAAATCACTAATGCACCCTAGCTACTTGGCATGTTGTTCGGAGGAAACCATAGTTATTTTCCCTACTTGGGCGTTGTTTATCAATTGGTTAACATGTTTTATGGTTTGGTTAAATGTTAATTAAGTTGATTTACTTCTTTGGATTGCTGTGGATTAATTATAAATTAATTATATTTTTGACTTTTGAATCCATGTTGATGATAACGATGTTTCCTAAGGGTCCTTCTACGTTGTATTGAATATTGTTAAGTACTTTTAATATTTATTAACTTGGATACTGGCCTCTTATCATGTACAATATATAATATGAATTATATCATAAAATTATAATAAATTAGATACACTAATTATATTTATTTATTGGTGATCACACATTCAATATTACATTTTTATGAAAAAGCTTACGAGTCCAATTCATCGAACTTTACATGTCCTAATCTTAACAAATCTACAAAAATTCTAAAGCAAAAGATATTATTCCATGTTTGCAAACCCTGCAAGCAAATTTGGTCTCAGTTCTCGACACTGATCATTGATGCAGCATGATATTCTCTGCTATAACCGTACCAGTATTGGTACAGGAGCTAAGTATATCAGCTCAAGTCTCGCCCTCACTCCAATGATGTACCTTTCTGCCTGCAAAACACAATCCTTCACAACCCTTAGCTAATATCAACATCTCTTGTCAACCACAACAAATACAAGTCCTCAACCAGCATAACCATATCAAAAGCAAATAGAAAATTACAAGCACAGATTTTATTAAGTTGGTTCAGCAAACCCATCTTTTTCACTAATCACTACTTTGCAGTTTGCACCAGTGTCCCAGGATTGATTGGCAACAATGGTACCATTGTTCCACTGGTATTCATAAACTCTAAGGTGGGGTCAGGAAGAGCACTTTGAATTGGAATGAGATCTAGCTCTTTCGGCATCAATGTCTAAACATGACTCATTGCTCCTTCCTTAAACAACCCTGCCCACTATGTGAGTAATTAAAGCAACAATTAGCATAGTATTTTGTCTAACAATGGCTAATGGAGAATTGTTAAACCGAAAGTTATTTCTCAATTTTCAAACACACCAACACATTGCACTCACAACCAATAAAAAGGCAGTTTTCTATTGTTGGTCTATTCGTAGAACGAATAGAACAAATTGTCTAAGTCCAGAACCATAATTGCCTCGCATATGGACAAGAGAAAAAGGTGATTATTACATTTTCTACTAATTTAATTTCAGCCCACATTTAATTTTATTTATTCAGTTTTGGACTTAGACCGCAAAGGAATTGTCAAACCCATTCAATTAATAGCATCCTTTACTAATTATTTAATTAGCCACTTCTGAGACCTTAGTCAAATGCAAATCTGTTCAGGTTTAACTTTTCAAACTTTTCGGCCCAAGTCATAATGCAATCCAGTTTTTAATAAATTCATTTTTAGTTCCTGACAAAGCCCAAGTGAGCCCAAAGCCCATTTTTATTTTTTGTTTTAGGTCGCGAATTCAAAACGACCAAGGCCTAGACAGTTTTATTTGTTAAATAACTTCTCTCTAGTTCCCGGAATGTGACCAAGCCCACTTTACCTTTTTCTTTCAAATTTCAGCCATGTACAAAACCCAGCAGGTTTAAAATCTAATTTCCAATCCAGTTTTAATTTAGAAACTTGCATTTAAATCCTCCTAACAAGGAAAATCACTAAAATTCAGAAATTTGCAAATTTTATAGGTTTGGAAATTCTACAGATCCTTAGAATAACAACGGTGTATGTTAGTACACCGGAAATCACTGGTACTGACCGGTACCAGTGAGGAAAAACTCAAGATCATTGCATCAGAACCAATATATAGGTTGGTACAAAGTAATACCAGCATTAAACAAGGTATAACACAATTCCCATTTATCAGATCAGCGAGACAAAGCCAAAAGAATAACTATAATGCTGGTACGAAATAACACCAACATTTAGCAACAGTGTGCAACATTTCCCTTTGATAATTACAGCAAAAATGAGCCAAATAGCAGCTTATATGCTGGTACCTATACAGATAACAATTACAGCTCACAGCAAATGTGGTATGCAATAATTCAAACAAACTATCAATTCATCACTAAATTTATCAAACTAACACCAACAACAATCAACCCTAAAAGAAAACACCAACAACAATCCAATTACACCAATCAAGTAGATAGACAAGTCACAGATCTCGCAAGGATTAATCAATCAACCATGGCAATAGCAACTATCTCACAAGGATTAATCAATCAATGTCTTCTCACCTATTAATATGTCGGGTAGAGTCGGGGCACCTCATCATCCATATCTCCGCATAGCTGCATAAATTTCTCCCTACACAATTTACAGTGGAGAGGGAGAAAAAAATGGTTTACATGCTATGCATGGATTTGCTATACTTCTCAAAACAAAAAAGAACCAAAGAAGACACATAAAGAGAAACGAGAAAGAGAAAAAAAGGTGAAATTCTCCTAGAAACCATCCTTTGCCTCTCTCCAACGACCACCCCTTGTTGGTCGTCTCCGTATCCCACGAAAGCATCTCCTCCTGCAATTCTCTCTGCAATCTGATTTTCTGTGGAATCTAAAACCTTTTTGGTGGGGCTCGACTCGTCTTTTCTCTGCTTATTCTCAGCAGCTGACAGCGGTTTCTTCCATGAAGAGATCCTATCTCTGCTCCCTGGAGAGAGACCGTCTTTCTCTGGCGGGTACAGGCCCAGTGGCCTCCCAAAAGAATCTACAATGTGGTGCCTGTTGTCTATTATTCTTCGCCTTATGAGCCTCTCCTTTATGTCAGCTCCTTTATGTGTTTGGTGCAACGCAAGTACATGCTCATCCTCCCCGAATGCACCCTCCTTTAGGGTCTGGAGCAAACGGGTGCAACGGGTCAGGATGAAGAGGATACGGGTGTGGGCTTGTTTGAGTGGACCTATTGGAAGCTCCTGTCGCCGGTCATCCAGGCTCTGCACAATTCCCTCGCATTTCACCCATAACTCATCGGCAGACATTGCTTCACATTTTTGTGCAATCACTAGGAGGTCTTCGAGCTGTATCCGATCAGGGTGCTCCCTGGGGATACGCTCCATGGTGCTTATCAAATCTCCCCCGTATTTGCACAGCTCTGTGTTTACCTCTTCCTTTAATCGGCTGAACTTCACTCTTATGACATCTGTTAGTTCCTGAAAATAATTAAACATAACTTATGCAACCAGTGTTATCAATGGCAATGAATGAATTTTGTATGGAAACAAGAACAGAGAGAGAGAGAGGTTACGTCAAGGTTGGGGATGCCTCGAAGCCTGCTAACGGGCAATTGGTGCTGGTCCTTGCAATTTAACTCATGAGAGAAGCTCTTTACATCACCTCCCTTCTTTCGGCCACTTGTTGCACGAATTATAGCTCTGAACCGCGGGGACTCCAACTCCTTTCCCAGGTCAAAGCTCACACGCCGGTTCCCTCCTTTTTCCTGTTTCTGGAATTTCGTCAAACACATTTCCATTACTGTAGACAGCTTGAATTTGTGCCCTTAATGTGCTGTTTGCTTGAATGAGGAACTTTGGGAGTACATTGACGCTGAGTAAGGTAAATATAATATATCTTTTTTTAGCAAATTACCGATGATCAACAAATCAGGCGTTTGTTCATTGCACCGAGATAATACAAAAAAAAAAAATCTAGATTGAGGAATGGATAATGCACAACAGAATATAATCTAAAAGATCGTTTGTGATATGCTAAATTTAGCACCAATAAGTGCAGATATATCAGGACATGTGGTTATCCCTCCCGTTTCTTATTTCCCCAGTCGGGCTTTATGTCAAACACCAATGGTGCGAGACTTGATCACGGTGGTAACGCGAAAGCTCCAAAAGAGAGTAGAGAGATGAGAGATTGTGTTTACTTCCATTGATGGATAACCGAGCCTTCTGACCTAGCTACGCATTTCATGAATCGCCATTAGCGCACCGTGAAATTGATTGTATCTCGTAAACGATCGAAGAAAGAGAAAGAAACATCTGGGTTTTACCTCCGATAGAGAAAACGTGGGTATCGGTGTGGTTTGCATGATTACAATTTAAAATTCCGCTGATAGTGAAATGGAATAAGATTTGGTCCTTTGGTCGAAATCGAATGGCATGGTGCATGGCAAAAAAAAAAAAAATTTATGAATTTAGCATGGAGGGGGTAAAAATTATCAAAAGAGGGTGATAAAAAAGATATAATTTTAAGTTTTTAATAGTCTTCAATTGATTATATATAACTTTTGAACTTATATAGTCATATTTTATTTTATTTTAGAAAACTAGTCTTTAACTTAGTGGCTAAGACACATGGTTTCTATATGAGAGATTATGAGTTTGAAATTCAGATAGAGGAAATCATTTGTTATAATAATAAAGAAATTAAATAGCTGGGTGACTTGACCTCTAATTTTACTAAACAAAAAATATAGTCATATTTTATCTCTATAAAATTCAAAACGACGGTTTTTACAAAATATATTTAATAACTCTCTAGAGATCGCTTTGTGATGGCCACACACGGAAGTTAGTCACCATTAAGCTAGTCGGATTAGAGTAAGAAATGGAGCCCTTAATGAGAAAGTCTTTAATTGGAACAACAAAAGTAAATATGAGAGTCTTGGCATTTGCAGACGAATGTCGCATTGTTTTGCCTTACCGTGGATCAAGTAAAGGTTGTAACTTTGGGCTAATCACATATCTCCTTGTACCAATCGAGCCAAGCCCCACAGGAGAAGTCTTGGTTGATAGTGTGACTGAGCCACTAAGTACGGATTAAAAATCCTTTTGCAATAACTGAAAACCAAATCAAACAGGATATAACAATCAAAACAGATAGAAATAACAACGGTATGCCAAAATTCTAGAAATTCACATCATTATCTATTTGCTTGCTTTTGATTTCCGCTAAATACTTTTGGTTGTTAACCAAATCTCAAACTCGATTTTTCAAATTTTGTCTAGTTTTACAAAGAATTGTGATTTAATCGCTCAAGAATGTAGATCTTATTCTCTGTAGATCGACACTCGATATACTACTCGAGAGGATTATGCGCTTGTTATCTGACTTAGTGAGAAATGATTATAAATTTTATTAGCCTACTGAGTGCATTCACACGTTTGCGCTAATCACACATCATAATCAGGACGTGGTTGTTTGGAAATGAACTACAACGGGTAAATTTTCAGTTAAATCGGCATATTACACAATGATGAATGATCCAAGAATAATGAATAATAATAATAGGAGAATATGGAAATTGATGGTGCCGCTAAGATTGAAGGTGTTTGCGTGGTTGCTTTTACTCGATAAAATTTTAACAATTAAGAATTTGAACAAGGACAGTGCCATGTAAATTGGTGTATCATGTGTAGAAACAATCCTGAATCGACAAAACATTTGTTCAATGACTGTACAATGACAGCAGACTTGTATAGAACGGTAGCGCTGCTCTTACATGTTAGAATACCTTGTGTTACAAACCTTCACAATGGATATGCGATTTCTGCCATAGTTGATAAAGAATATACAAAGAAGAAAAGGTAAATTTTGTTAATCTCACATTTTATATCGTGGAAGAAAAGATGCTGTCAAATATTCCGTGATTATGCGAATGATGTTTTAGAATTGGTACCGCAAGTGCAAGAGCAGTGGAGATACAGTAGGATTTCAGCTTCGATACCGGCATGATTTCTTGTTTTTTTTTTGCTCATTTTTTGCTGTCCTTATTTTCATTTTTTTTTAATCTTTTGCTTTTAATAGCTCAACAATGTTGAGCTAAATTGTGTTTACTGAACTTTGTTATAAAACTTCTGTAACACATTTTAATGTAAGTAAATAGGGGCTTGATTCTTATTTTTACTAAAAAAAATAAATAATTTTAAAATCATACTAGGTTAATATGCAACTTCTTTAGATTATAGGAAATAGGTGCCAGCTGCTGCCAGTTTTAAAAAAAAATTTAGGAAATAATTTTATAATTTTATTTTGAATTTGTTGTCGTACTACTTTGTCAACATTTCCGTTACCCAAATTAATTCGGTTAAACTATTTATGCTCATCTAGTCTTCGAAGAGGATACACCTGGTCCATCCGCACATGTTACATTTCCTTAATTCCTTGAGAACTCAGACTTGAGAGAGATCCCACTCTCGGTTACTTGTACCGACACAGAGCATACATATAGGTCATGATCCGAGTGTATTTAGCAAATCTTTTGTAGAATTGTCGGATTGGGATCCTCACAGTGCTAAAATGTTTGGAATCAGATCGGACGGCCTCGATAGTCTTGCTGACTTTTAATGGGTCCCATTAAAATATCTCCACAGACAATCCGACGGAGATCGGCCCGTTACGAAATTTTCTGCGCTGTAGAGAATCAGCTCACACTTGGTCTCGGTCGCTGACTTCTTGGTCACCGAAATTTTTATTAATAAGAATATAAATAAAAAGTATCGGTTTTGGAAAACATAATTAACGCTAAATAATGCATTATAAAAAAAATGTAGTTGGCCGTTATCGTGCATAACGGCCAGCTACAGTGATTTTTCCGGAATTGAACTATAAAAAACACTGTAGCGGTCCGTTATGCACGATAACGGCCAGCTACAGTGTTTTTTTTAATGCGTTACTTAGCGCTAATTATATTTTGCTAATTTGATCGTTATCAAGAATCACGTCCAGAGGACGTTGTCAAAAATTACAGTTTTCTTAGTTTTCAAATTCTGTCCAAAACTTTCCCCAAAATCAATATTTTTTTATTTATATTCTTATTATTAAAAATTTCCGCTTAGATCATGTTTGGTTGTAGAGTAAGAGGTGGAGTAAACTTCTTATTCCATATACTGACCCCACGCTATCCTGAATAGGCACCGGATAAGTCAGTCACGCAAATTACGAGATTTAATCGGAACAAAGCAACTCAAATTTTGAGTTCAGATCAAAATCGTCCGATTAGAATCCAGATTAATTTGGCTAGAGGTAGAATCATGATTCTAAATAATTAGCTATAGCTACACAATAACTGCGCTATAGTTTTTTCGGACTTCAAAAACTATAACGCTACTAACTGCTTTTCTTTTATAATAATTAATAATTCTAAATAGCTGTGTTATAGTTGCGATATAGATTTTTCGGATATAGTCTATTTAGAATCTAGGGTGGAATGCACTAGGTCCTTTAGTTCGGGCCAAAACAGATCTGATGGTCTGTATCAAAACTCAAAATTTGAATTCCTTTTAGCTATCGAATTCAATCGCAACGAATTAGAAGAGAAAAACCGTTCTTTCAAAAATACCGCTCTAATTTTTTTGAATCAACGTACCTTCATCATCCCCAAAAAGTCCTTTCCCTCTCCTCCGACTTCTCACACCAGCACCCTTCTTCTCTCCAATCCATTTCCAGCCGCGCACCACCGTTATCATTTCTCTCCGCTTCTCACACCTCTTGCACTTTAGCTAAGTGACCGCCGCTTGCCTTCAATCGGTTCTCCCCGCTGTCACCCTCGACCTCAGATCTGTCTCCGATCATTGTTTCCTTCTTCCATCTCTCAAGCTCTCTCACCTGATCCAGATCAAAAATATTTTACACAGTAAACTTCACGGGGAAGAAGATTTACGGCATTGTTCACGCTTCCTTCTGGAAGTCACTAGTCAGGGGAGATCGATCTAATTGGCACTAATTCAGGTACTTAAAACACTTTCTTAGTTTTAGGAAAAAAAAATTGTTAGACGAACGTA
This sequence comes from Carex cristatella, assembly GCA_024447775.1. Classification (NCBI taxonomy): domain Eukaryota; kingdom Viridiplantae; phylum Streptophyta; class Magnoliopsida; order Poales; family Cyperaceae; genus Carex; species Carex cristatella. Next base: position 901,655 of record JAJHPF010000007.1, read on the forward strand.
AGAAGAAGAATAGTTTAAAGTTGGTGGAAGTAGAGACTGAGAACATCTATTTGGGTAGAATCGCAGTTCTCTTCACCAAATTAGTGCTTCGTTGTCACCCCTTTTGACTTGTTCTATTTCAATCAGTGCGAGAGCACTCAATGATACTCTCATTCATGCTTGTGCATCAAGTAATCACACTTATTTTGTGGCTCTCATCTACTACCGTGTGCATTTCCAAGCTGATTACTGAGAATCGCCCTTTCAAATCTGTCAAATCTCACTCTCGACTCTGGAACTCTTCTCTCATTCAACACCAAATATCATTGCTGATCAAGCTTTGTGAGGTGAGGAGGCAACTCCCTCCCTTCCCCTTCTGGCTGATACAAATGAGAAAATGTTTTTTATATTCTAACAACTCAATCACTCAATATAACTGAATTCTGTTACGTTCTGGTATTGCTAACTACCTCTAACATGTATCTCCTAACACTGGCCACTATTTTCCTGCAAGCAAGTGATATTTTCATCAGTTTAAGCTGTTTATGGTGAATGATTGGCATCCTGATGAGTGGCAATCTGATGTGTACGATCTAGAACGTGGTTCATAGGATACTTTGAGATCCAGTTACTATTGAGTAGTCTGGTTTTGTGGTGAAACTAGTGTTTAATAAACGTCTTATTTGCATTTCATGGGATTATTAAGAATTATGTATGGTTTTATCGTTTTATTTAATCACTTAGTTCAATTCAGTAAAGAATAATGTGCTAGTAGTTTGTTTTACTGAAAATGGGTACATTATACGTGCAGCCGTGCAGGTGAGGCTACTGATACTTACTGGCCAAATATGCACCCATACCTGTTTTGATGGATCAGTTCCCAGTGCCATCCTACTTCGGCTTTTTGTGCAATTTTTTATCTAATGTATTACAATTGGTGCTTAAATGAATTTTCAGTCAATGAAGTACACTAAAGTATTTGTCAATAAGTTTTGACACATTTGCTGGTTTTAGGGATTCTTCATAAATATATGTACTTAATGTGAACAGAATCCGTGAGATTCTAGCAAATCAAGAATGGGCATAGAAGATTACCATGTTTTAGGCTTGGTTGGTGAAGGTTCATTCGGCAAAGTCTATAAAGGGAGAAGAAAAACCTCTTTCCAGGTTCCTATGACAATAAGCTTAATCTAACTTTATGTATTTTTTCTTCTGTTATGGATTTACAATTTGTTGGGGTGAAAGGCTGGATTTTGATTTGTTTCTTTCTTTGCGCTACAATTTTAGACTGTTGCAATGAAATTCATTCTCAAGCATGGAAAAACTGAGAAGGACCTGCACAACTTGAGGCAGGAAATCGAGGTAGGTTGTTTCTATGAAGGTGTTTTTATTATTGGGCCTACCTGTCAAATGTGCACGTATGACTTGTTGACATGTAAAACTAAATACATCTCATATTTCTCTTGTTAAGGCCTGTACAAATGATCAAAACCATTAGAATTTTATTTTTCTTGAAAAATAACATATACATCCCCTTTTCTTCCTCATTTGCATTGACATTATCAGTTGGGAAAGGATGGAACTTGGGGAATTCACTAATCTTTCTAATTTTCTGGGGTACACTTGAAGCCACAAAACTTAATTATCCCAGTTATTGTTTTTAGTTTTCCTTTGTACTTTAAAAACAATGAGCTGAGTTCCTTTTGCAGATTCTAAGAAAGCTCAAGCATGAGAACATCATTGAAATGCTCGATGCTTTTGAGACTCCACAAGAATTCTGTGTTGTCACAGAATTTGCTCAGGTATTTGATCTATGAACGTGGCATTTTTGTTTTTAAGGTTAGTGGGTCTTTTGCCCACCCACAAGTTTAATAATAAAAGTATTTACAAGGCACTTCCTACAGCTTATTAGTCACTCCATTAGTACAATCTCATTAAATTCCGAAAAGCACAGAAATTAAAGAACTATAGAGAGAAGCAAAATCCCCTCCCAGCCCTCTACTCATTCTTCTTGTTGGTCCTTTAGAAGTGGTCGCACCACAGTTAAATTTCCAGCCCAGTATCATTAATCAGCGTTGCCACGTCTCAAATTTGCTGAGCAGACCCATTTTTATTAACTTTTGACTGTAATGCAACTGTTGCGGTTGTACAATTTTTGCATGCAGGGAGAACTATTTGAGGTACTAGAAGATGATAAATGCCTTCCTGAAGAGCAAGTTCAGGCAATTGCTAAGCAATTGGTATTGTTTTTTTTTCTTTCTTTCTTTACTCTGTGCACTAGCATAGTGAGTTTTGCACTAATTGTGATTTTCTTCTCTCTTTTCTTTTTCTTTTTATAACTGTACCGGCTTGGGTGTGCTGTTATTAATTGTGCCTGCTGTACCAGGAATTTCTCTTAACAGAAAAATGCATGCTTTTTTCAGGTAAAAGCGTTGTATTATTTGCACTCCAATCGCATCATCCATCGGGACATGAAGCCTCAAAACATCCTCATCAGCTCTGGCTCTGTCGTCAAGGTACTTCTCTTTTAGTAAAATTTTGATGTATGCAGCAAACGCACATATGCTAAAGTTTATTTGCCCGTTTGTTTTAACAGTTGTGTGACTTTGGATTTGCACGCGCAATGTCAGTTAACACTGTTGTCTTGCGTTCTATAAAAGGTAAAAGAGGATATATCTTTTTTACAATACTAATGTATCATACCATAACGTGCTTGTTAACTATTAGTACAGTCTGTAACAGCTTAACTAACAGGCTGTTCTGTATGTTGGTTAAAGCTTTACCTTTATAGTTTTTCATCTTGTATACACATTGATGCCTTGTCAGGTACGCCTTTGTATATGGCCCCAGAATTAGTACAAGAACAGCCTTACAACCACACGGCTGATTTGTGGTCCCTTGGTGTTATTTTGTAAGTTCTTTATCTTCTGGTTCATTTGCTTATGCAGAAGCAACAGTAGTGTTTTATGTATGTTATGTTTGTCATTTTGTGCATAAGATGTCGTATAAATATCTTATTTTATTAAACATTACTAGGTACGAATTGTATGTTGGACAACCTCCATTTTATACAAATTCGGTCTATGCTCTTATACGGCACATAGTAAAGGTATCTTTAATTACATTTTAAATAACAATATATTAGACTTTAAAGCGATCTATTCTATATTTTTACTTCTATTGATTTCCTACAGGATCCAGTAAAGTATCCCGACACAATGAGTACTCATTTTAAGAACTTCCTGAAGGGCTTGCTTAACAAGGTTATAATATCATTTCTTGCAATTTTATTTATAGTTAATTGTTCAATATTCGAACATTTCAGTTCCATCATTTTGATCTTAATGATAATATTGAAACAGAATCCACAACATAGACTGTCATGGCCGAAACTTCTGGAGCACCCATTTGTTAAGGACGACTCAGTGATTCCTCATTATGTGGTTAGTATTTTCTGCATAATTCCCTTCTTTTAGTTGTAATTATTCCATTAAAATGGGATGCTCTTATACTTCATGTAGAAGAATTGAAGTATAGGTTTCTTTGAGTATGTTCAATAGAGTGGTGCCGAGAGAATTGTTAGCAGTAGCAGAAGTCAGTAATCAGCACCCTACCTACCACAGTTTATACTGACAGAAAATATATGTTGTAAAATATGTAGGGTGCACAAACGATATCTGAGCAAATAAGAGGAAATGGAACGGTTCAACAAGGAAACCAGACAAATATTGAATCGACAATTCAATCCTCTAACAATGCAACCCCTGAAGGTTGATCTAACTTCATACACTTAAAACCCTTTTTCTTTTGCAAAACCCAAGTGTAACAAGTGTATGTTTGCTTGCATTAACTTACAGCCACAGTCTCTACATGTAACAAAGAGAATGATAGCAATGCAGTTTCTAATACTGGCGGAGCTGAAGTGATTTCCACAAGCCCTGTTTCAGAAAGTGCTGTGCCTTCAGGTATTTTTCCATGTATTTACTACTGTTCTAATTGGAAGCAACTTGGCAATGGTAGATGTCTTATATGTGTGTTTGCTTTCAGATGCTACAGTTTTGGATAAGCTAGAAAAGGCTTCACGAACAGTTAAAGGTGCTAGCTTTTTATCTCAAGATGAGGAAGCATTGTCAACTGTCTTATATCCTATCAAGAGTTGGCTGAGCACATCTCCTTGTTCTATTAAGTAAGTGGAATCTCATACCAGGTTTGGGTTTAGTATTTGAAAAAGCTTCTTATAGCTGCATTTTATAGTTTTATAAAGTTGTGGATACATTTCTGACCAGGGAATTGAGTGTTGATTCCGTGAACCAGTCATTTCGAGTTTTAACGAATCTGATTGCTGCTGGTTCCCATTATTCTTGTACTTGGGTTAATGATGTGATAGTTCTGCTCCTTGAGTTTGCTAATGCAATTCTCAAACTGAGGCTTCCAGATCCTTGCGGCTTGGAGACTAAGGTAAATTATTAATAATAACACCACTCTAAATCTAGGATCATCATGATGCATTTGTTCTTGTTTTGTTTGTTGTTAAATCGTAATTTGATTGAAGCAACTTTGGTTAGATTGATCAAAATAGTGTGTTTATTTTATTATTTAATATTATTGTTATTATTGTTACTCTGACAATGTAAATTCAAATTACTTCAGCCCTTTTCAATTCTGAAGAAGCTACTTGATTCTAGTGGGGGTGCACCAGCAGATTCATACTACAAGCACTGGAAAGCTCTTAATGGGCTCTATTCAGAGGTACCAAAAAGCTTTGTCTGTAAAGAAAATTCTGACATTACTAGTTACAAACTTTGCTGGATGACATTCCTTTTTATTAACCTTTTGAATGGTTATCAATCTTTTTTCAAGGGTGAAACATTAAATTCAAGATATATTTCGAAAATGCAGATTATTACCTCATCACACGACAAGTCTGGAAGACTTGCATATGAAGCAACAGCATGCTTAGCTGTTATGTTGTGTCGAGTAACTCTAGGTCTGAAAACAAACATATCAACCAAGGGACAGAAACCAGTTGACAATGCCCTCCTCCAAATACTTGACCATGCTTGTAATAGCTCTCAATTTCTTGAGCTGTTATTCCAGTGCTTGTTGGGCTGTGGATCTTCTACCCCAACTGAACCATCCAACTTGATTCCAGCTGCATGTGAATCATGCAAGGTGATCTGGTACTTGGTATATGCAATGGAGATCATGTCCTTGAATGATGGCCATATTTTGTTTCCATTGGCATGCTGGAGGAGACCTGGTCAGGACCCATTAATGGATTTGAGATCTGCTAAGCTGGTGGATGTTGTTTCAAGAGCTCTCCTGGACTCTAGGCAGATGCAGATTGCACTTTATTATTGTTTGCTTAATGGTCCGGAGTCCTGCGTCAATGCCATTCTCCAGGTTAGTCCTTTCCTGTGTAGAGTTTTGGATTTGGTTGGATGGCTTTTAAGGCTAATAGGTGGCACTGGCAGATTAATTCGGGTTGGGTCTGCAGTTTGTTGAAAAGTCTAATTTGCCCTAGAGGATTTTTTTTTAAAGATTGGTCAAGTTAGGTCTGTAGCCTGTCATGGCAAAAATAGAATGTTGGCACTTGCAAGTGGGTTTTGCATTTGTACCACCTGGCTTTCCTTTCATTGTTTTTGCAAGATAAACTAAATAAAGAAAAGTAATAATAGGGCTTATAGTGCCATTGGGTTTTTACTTTGACCAATGTCAAGTAAAGATGGTACTAAGGGGAATGACCAAATGGGTCACCTGCTGACCGGAAGCTGTTCTGGTCAGCTAAAGTGACAGCCTTTTCTAATGGCCCACCCAGACCACCCTACTTTTAACTCTAAAATTGAGTGATATTATTTTCATCTTTCAGCTTGTGTCGAGAATCTGCTTATCCGATACACCTGAATGTGCTCTTATTTTTCTCCAACCATACCTCCCTTTGAACTCTGACAAGCTTGAGCTCGGTGGAGATGGCACAATTATCTATGGCTTGTTCGCAGTTCTCACCTCTTGTGCCTCCTACATAAAGAAGGAATCAAAGGATGGTGGCCCCACCAGCCCCCAAAGCAAGCTCTCCAATCCCCGCTCACTTGCTGTGCACTGTTGCACTGCACTTGCCACAATCTCAAGCTGTCTGCATTCAACCTCTGAAAAGAAACATTCAGCTGCTGTGATACTCACCAGTTCCCAAAAGAAGCAAAGGTCGCGGCTTTCTGTGCTTGTACACCTTTCTTCTAGTGATGATACTGTAACTGGATCCCTCCAGCCCCACTGTGTGGCTGCCATGCTGGCACTTTCATCTATTTTATCACTTGAAAATGAGTTGAATACAAAATCTTCCATTTGCGAAGCAGCACTCGCTCTGTTCCCTCCAATGGGGACATTGCGCACTTTGCTGAATCTATGGCTGTCTGATGAGAGTGAATCTTTAGGTACCTACAATGGTGGTATGTTGAACTGGTTTTGTTTAAGAGATGGTTTTATAGGATTAGTTGAAACACGACTGAAATGGGGCGGGCCATTAGCTATTGAACAAGCTTGTTCTAATGGAATATATAAACTTCTACTGGGTTTGTTGGGCGATGCGACCAAAGAAAATAGGAGTGGATTGTCTCCAGTTGGTGTTGTAGATACACTCGCCTCTCTGTGTCAGTGCCTATCAGGCGGTGTATTTCGTGAAGTTTTGTTCAAGAGGGAGAATTTGAAAATGATTGTGGAGTTGGTATGTGAAGAGCACTTGAATGCATTGAATGCATGGGCTGGTCTTGGTGGTGGAAAAAGTGGGGTTAGAGATTTGATAAATTCAGTGGTGGATTTGTTGGCTTTCCCTTTTGTGGCAGCACAGAGCTCTCCTAGCGTACCCCTCACGTCTGCTTCAATAAACAGTGGATCCTTGTTGAATGCGCAATCACCCGGGGGAAGAATTGGGGATGAGAATCGGCAGATGTTGAAGGCTATTAATGCTGGCTTGCCTGATTATATTCAGCATCTCTTGAAGGTACATACCCCTGAAGTAATTTTTCTTATAAATTACAACTCATAGTGTAGCTAGATAAAAAAGTATTACAGATACATAATGTGTATATGAGCTTCCTTTAGCAATTTAGTTTGTGCAGATTAAATTGTAGGAATCTGATTCTCAAGCAACTAATATTAATTAAAAACATCCGATTTAAACTTTAATTAGAGAAGAGAGTACTAGTAGATATTTGCAAAGATATAAAAGGACAGTGTCCTGCATAAATCAATTATGAGGGCACTAAAACACAAGGTGGGCTCCAATACTTTGCAATGCACCTATTCTTTTGTTGTTCAGCTCCAGATCTCAATTCTCAAGAGTCAAATGGGCAATCTGGGCCCAATGTTACCTAACATCAAAACATTATTAAAAGTCGAGTTTTAATATTTTTACTATTTCTTTTGGATAGGTTGAAAACCATTGTTTGGATGGTCAATCCAAAAAAATAGTAAAAAACTTCAAAACTCTTAGAACTTGGCCTTTAATTATATTTTGACATTTAGACCAAATTGGACAATTTGGATTGGATGTCCACATATAAAAAATTCAGAGTTTGGAGTCAAAGCACAAAGAGGATTGGTACTTTAAGAATCTGCATGCACCCCCTCCAAATACATATGCTTTAGCTTCTTTGGAAGGCAATAGTAAGTACAATTTCAATGGAAAAGGTAAAATTTAAGAATATTTTAACAAAATAGATAAATATGATTACTTTGAAGTCATCTCCATAATATAGGACTTCTTTGCTGTTTATACCACAGGTTGATGCTCCAGGTTTAATTTTAAGGTGTATTGAGTACATGAGTCCAGTAAATAAGTCAAAGCCTATTGCTTTTGTGGCGAAAATGGTCGGCTATCATCCTTTGGCGTTGAAACTTATCCAAGAAGGCCTTTTGAACCCTAATCGGGTTAGAGGTTTGCTTGACAGCTCTCTCCCCAGGGATTCCTTGCTTGATTTTCTCATGATAATTTCTGATCTTGCCAGAATGTCTAAGGTACTTAATATAATGGGAACACTTCCATTTGTACCCTTGTGATTACAACGTTATATCACCTTACCCCTCCTAGTTTGTTTAGAAGGGACAGGATGCACTGACAAAAATCATACTCATGATAACCAATGTCAAAACTTGTCATAATAAAAAACTTATTATTACTGATATATTCTTTTTTGAGAACTTAGCAGAGGCTGCCATATTCTCCATTCAATTAGTTAAGGTTTTTAGTGTCGACCTTCTACTCAGAATTTGGGTTACTACAACTTGGTCATTATTGTAGGGACAGGATGCATTGACAAAAATCTTACTTTGACTATCATGATAACCAATGTCAAAACTTATTATTACTGATATATTCTCCATTCAATTAGTTAAGGTTTTATAGTGTCAACCTTATACTGAGAAATGGGTTATTACAACTTGGTCTTTATTGTAGGATTTTTATGAATTTATTGAAAATGCTGGGTTATTAGTGTATCTCAAGGAGTTCTTAAGCAGTGAAGACCAGGAAGTTAGAGCAAAGTCATGTAGTGCCATTGGAAATATGTGTCGGCATAACTCCTTTTTTTACGAACCTCTAGTAAGACAACATTCCCCCTGATATCTCTGCTATGGCTATTTATAAGTGCAAGTTTTGATCCTTCAGTTGTTGTGCATAACTATGTTCCTATCATTATACTTTTCCCCTGATATTTCTGCTGTATTTTTCTACAAATTTAAGCTTGCCTTCTATTTTATATTTTTACTTTTAGTTACATTGTAAATGACACAAAGGGCATATTTTTTCAAATTCTACCTCTTTTATCACATACAGTCCTTATTATAAAATTAATTAATTAGTCTTCTAGAGATGATACTTATTTCTTGTTCCAGGCAAAGAATGGAATTGTTGATCTCATGATAGATAGATGTGCTGATCCTGACAAACGCACTCGGAAGTTTGCATGCTTTGCTGTGAGAATTCTGCCCTTCTCCTTCTTTCTAAACTGAGTTTTTCTTGTAACAATTTTACTGGCATATCTTTCTTGTAATGAGTAATGACAATGTGAAAGGGATGATCATATGTACCAGCATGATTGTTGTCAATGCTAACAGCATTGTGTTCATCCCATGTAGCAGCGGCAATTTATTAATCGGCAGCATTCCAATACAAATACTGGCATTTAATATATACGGAACCATCAAATCCTGCTCAATTGATTCTATTGTGGTATATTGTTATAGGTGGGAAATGCTGCATACCACAATGATAGGCTGTATGAAATTTTGAGAAGGTCAATACCTCAGCTGACGAAGCTTCTTCTGGCATCTGAGGAGTCAAAGACAAAAGCCAATGCTGCCGGTGCTCTGAGTAACCTCTTGCGTAACTCAAACCGGCTTTGTGAGCCCATCGTCTCTTCTGGAGCCATCCAGGTAGTGTTTTTTAGCCTTATTTTTTCATGTGATTTGTTTTTTATTATTATTCCAGCAATGTAACAATTGCTTAATAACCAATTTACCTTTTTGGCTTTTTGTATAATTATAACTGTTCTGGTTTAGTAAACCTTTTAGTGGTCTGATAAGCAGTCGTTATTTTTCCTTTTTTTTCCGTCTTAGTAAACTAATTTTGTGTCATGGCAATGTTTTGAGGATTTTCTTCTTTTTCTTTGCTTTCTCTTTATTTTCAGTTCTTGTCAGCCTTTCATATTATTCCATTATATTTTTTGAATGGCCGACAGGTTGCCATATAAACTTCAAAATGCCATTCCAAATTAGTGCTGCTAAACACCACAATGTCAACTGTCATGCCCAATTGAGAAATGATACATTGAATGACAAAAAGCATTCTAGTTCAAGAAAGTGAAAAGAAAAGGGAGGATCTGTATTGCATCTGATTTAACATTTTGATATCTTAAACTGTTATGTTCATTCAGGCTCTCTTAAAGATAGTCAACAGTTATGCAACCTTTGCTCTGAGTCCAACCAGAAAAGACATGATAAACGAATCGCCTCTAAAAATCGTGCTCATTGTTTTGCGAAAAATATGCGAGCATTCCCTCTGTAGGCGCTGCATTCGCTCTTCTGACCTCTTCAGTTCTCTCTCTAGCCTCAAGCAGTCACCTGACCCGGTAATTTCTGAATATGCCACTGTTATAATCTCCAGGGCCAGTCAGGATTGAAGGTGCAATTTTGCAATGCACCTTTTGTAATATTAACTGTATATGAATTTTCTAGTTAAGGTTTGAGAAATGCTGTTGTTAGGAATTTTTAATTCAAGGTTCAAGGTGCAATTTTACATTGCACTTCTTTTTCTTTCTGTTCTTGGTAAAAGAAATTTCAAATCTGCAATCTATCATTGTAATGGATCTTTAGATTTTAATCATTAAAAAGAGCTATGGTGTGCCCTAGACTTGCTTTATTGAAGAAATGCAATTGCAACAAAAAAAATGAAAATGTAACTTGTATTATAGGAAGCTTACATTTTTCAGTTAGCCAGCTTCTGTTTCTCTGGGCTTTGTATGAAGCGTGTTTCTTCTATGCACTTCTTTCTCTACCATATTGAAATGCAGGATTGGATGATTACTTTCTATAATATGACCTTATTCCTGAGTTCGGTCATGATCCAATGTACAATTGTAGATAAATGAAGAATGAACACATGAAAATGGTTATAAGGTGAGAATCAGCATTTGATCTAGTCGTGAAGGCAATATCTTTTTGTGTGGAAAGTCTTAGGTTTAAAATCTAAATGAGATTTTGTGGATATTAAATAATTGGATGATTTGACCTAAAAGAAAAATGCTTAAATGGTCTATGCAAAAATGGAGCAAGGGTTCTTCGTGTAATTTTGAGAGTACAAGTGTTAAATAATTTGAGGTTTTTTATTTTCAAATGCTCCCAGAGAGAAACAGTTGATTTATCTGTTTAGTCTCTGTTTTTTCTTTTTTAAAACTTGATGGGGGTTGTCAAGCTGCTCTCTCTCTCTCTCTCTTCAGTGGTTGTGGTTAAAATGATGAGCAGCATCAGTTTTTGTTATAACATTTAGTGCATAAAACTAAAATTAAAGTTGGGCATTATTTTTGGAGTTGTCCAAAATCGTTTGTAAACTCTAATTCTTAATCTGAGTTACCCCTTAAGTTATTCGTTCTCAGCATGATACTTTAGCTGTTAAGCATAACGTCCACAGTGCATCAATAGCTAGGGGCGGATCGAGGATTTTCGTCAGGAAGGGACAAAAATATATCGAATCGGGTTTAAATAACTAATCGGATTTAAACCCATTAACTAATTAGGTATTTGATAAAAAATAATGTTTTAACTTATACTTTATAATACTCTGACTTGTAATTTATGATATTCTAACTTATTATCAATCGTATTTCAAGAAATTTATTTTAATTTTAACTGTAAATTTAATCCGAATTACCAATTAAACATTCCAGGAGAGGGCAAAACCAGTCAGAACCAATAAATCTCCACTAAAACTCAAAATCCAGAAGGGGGCGACTGCCCCCAACCCCCTCCTATGTTGGGTCCGCCGCTGTCAATAGCTCAAGATTTAGACATAAACACGAATTCAGATCCATGGAAGTAACCCGATCTTTGGGTTTTAAATCGGGACTGTCCAATTCGAATCCGAGACAATCCATTCAGATATGGAGTACACATTCTGAGAACGAATTCGAATCGGACGGTCTCAATCCAAAATTGGGTATTTTTGGGTTACTTTAGGGGATCCGGACCCCATAAACACGGGGGAAGACAATTTTATGGAGAGGCATGTTGTTATATTTTTAAAAGTTAGTTTAAATATGAGGCTTGGAATTTAATAGAGTGCGTGTTGTTAGAATGGACTAATTGAAGGTTGGTCACAGCTTATATTGACTGAAAATGTAACCTTAAGATGAGTATGTGAATTTATCATCTTGAGCTTCATATCACGAGAAATTTCTTGGCCTTTCTTATGCAATGCAATGCAAGCTCTCAAATTTTTTATTTTTTATTTTTTATGTTTGTTGTCTTCTGGATTCTTCAGTGCAATTTGCAAAATCGCTCTCATTTTTTTTTTTATGTTTGTTGTACAACGATGTAAAATTTTGCCTAAGGTCAGAAATGGTACTTCTAAACCATCTATTGCAGATAGGACTTTATTAATTCACAATTTACGTGTAAAATAAAGACCCAAAAATTACTACACATGAAAAAGGAGAGTAAGTAACATATGCAAATACAACAACAGCAACATCAGCATGGAACTGGCTTGGAAAAATAGGAACACGTAGGAATGACCATTTACTTCACCATGGTTCAAGCCATGAAGTGATGCTAAAAAGACAAATAAAAATCTTCACCATGGTCATAAGCATTAAGCACAATACAAATACACTTGAGAGCACCAATCATAATAAGAGTCCAATTATGCTCTCGAACATAGAGAGGTGGCAACAAAGGCCTCTAATTATGCTCTCGAACAAGACATAACACTAGACTGTCCAATTTGAGCTCCAAAGTGCAACGCATTTTGAAGACACTATTCTTCACTTGTAACTACGAGCCATAATGAGCTTGGTTTGAAGGTTTTTCAAAAGGATATGTCCTTGTTGAAAGCGAAAGCGCAAGACAAGAATTTAGAGACACCCCTGCTGTGATGCGAAGGTCAAAAATGAGAAGGTCATCCACAATCTCATTTGAAGTGATCATGTCGTCTGTCTCGAAGGATGCTCTTAATGAAACAAATGAAAATGGAGACAACTTACTGCAAAACAAAACCATATAAATGTTGGCCGCTAGCTACTGATCTACATTTTAATATGTGAATATATGATAGAAAAATTCCAATCTTTTCTTGATCTACGACCTATCTGGATTGATATTGATCCTCTGTCATTGTCCCACCCGCCCACGAGCAGTGAAATCTCCACCGTCTGATTTTTATACACGTGACACATGATCGACAACATTTATATTTAATATATGCCAAGCCTCGGATTTTTATAACTTTGATTGGGTCCAACTATTTTTTTTACCCCATTTAAGAACCTAATAAATTCCGTAATACATCCCAACCTTGAATCGAATGAGATCCAGTATAAAAAGCCCAAATTAAACAAGTCCAATTTTATCCCAGTTTATTTAAAACTAACTTCTGCAATAGGCCCAAAAGGCCCAGTTTAAGCCCATTATAAATTTCCCCAAATCAAATGTAGCGAGGAGAGAGAGAAACAGAGATAGTGATGAGGCTGGGGATTGAGTGTCTACCGCTAAACCGGTGGCCCGTCCGGTTTGGGGCACTGTCCGGTCTGATTATGCCCGGTTCGGCCGTTGATGCTGTGTCGGTACCCCACCGGTGCAGTCACCACCGCCGATCAGCTGTCAGCGTCCGATGCAACGGTGGACACCACACGCTCCGCACGTGCAAGAATTGTAAGGGGCAGTTTGATCCGGCTCTGAACCATCCGTCTGCCTGTAGATTTCACACTGCCCATTTTGGAGGTCAGTGAAAGTTTCTATTATTTTAAATTTTTACTGAAGATCATTTGATAAATTTACCTTTTTAATAGGAATTTGATAAATTTACCTTTTCAGTTGAATTTTATGGTAAATGACTCGATAAAAGGGTAAATTATTTACAGTTTAAGTTTGTTATTGCTATTGGGCGGAGCTTATATTGTTTTTGATTCGTTCAAAATAGCTTATAAACATCAATTCAATGAGGTTCATAATTTGATTCTTGGCATATTGTGATACTGGCACAATCTGTGCAATTGCACAGTACACATTTTGATAAATTTTATCAGAACTTTGCCGGTCTTTGTATTTGGGTGCTGGAGTTTTGTATTATACTATCGTATTAATTAATCTTAAGGGAATTCAAGTGTTAATTAGAAAAAAAAAATGGTGGTATAGAACAGAAATAACTTCATTAGAAGCAAACAATTGGTTAGTTTGCAATTGTGTTACCAACCGATAGGTCGGGTACATAGTCAAATATATGTTTTTACTTGTGTAAAGTCAAATTACTAATGCAGGTCGTTAGTCATATAAATGTGGCATGACCCTGCTAAATGGAACACCTAAATTACAATTTGGTTGGAGTCCTTGTGCACAAACACAACTATTTGGCATTTACTTATTTTGTATCTAATTTCTGATGTGTGTTCGTCTCAGGAGAAACAAGGAGGAAATTTGAAAGTGTTTACACAGGGGGTACAATGAACACACCGGATTCAGGGAAAGTGGTACAGTACTGGCACTGTTGTGGGTCAGAGGACCCGTTTCATCCTGGCTGCACATCTTCCCCACATGCTTCCTATGATGACTAATTTACCGATTTGGTGCAATTTTGGTATTCCTTTCTTTGTCTCAGCAAGCACTCCAACCTGTGAAAATCTTTCTGGTATCTCCTATTTATCCTTTTGTTGTCAATAACTTGTAACACAGGTTCATTTTTTCAAGATGTGAGATGTAAATGAGTGAGGGAGTATGTTTTCCATTTATGCTTTAATTGATTGCACATCACATGCAATCAATTAATACCTAATGAGGTTCTCTGCGATTGAAGCATATGATAGAAAATTTCCTTTATCTATCCTATTGATACGTACTATCCTTTCTGTAATATACGTGCTGCCATGTCTTATTCGTATTCTTTTGTAGGTATATAACTTGACGCAATGTGTATGTACTTAAGGAATGGATAAATTTTTCAGATTTGACTGCTTCAAAAAGCTTGTAATAAGTTTTCGGTGCCATGCATGCCACAACGGAAACAAACTTAGAAAAAAAAAGTGGTTGCCTTTGAATTTTTTATGGTCAGAACTTGAAAGTGTAATTTTGAGTACATTTTTCTACAAAAAAAAAAAAAAAAAACTGAAGGACAGTATATCAATCTTTTTTTGTGTGTGGGGTCAGCTAGTGGTAATTTGCAAATAATAAAGAAAAGCTGAGTTCCTGCAAATATGATATTTTCAGGGTTTTTCTGAAACTATTGAATTCGAAACTGATGAACTCAGATTCCCATTGCAGTCACCGTTGTAACTTGTAAAAGAAGCCAAAATTTTGTTTGTCAAATTGAAAATCAGAAAACATTTATGCTTGGTACGATTAACGTGTACTTGTGCAGTAAATTCATCTCATGGTTCAAACTTCCAAGTTGTTATTTTAATTATTTTGATCCCACTTATATTGTTTTCGATTCCTTCAAAATAGTAAATTGTTTTGAATGTCAAGGACTTATTTACTATCGTAACAAACATCAATTCAATGAGGTCCACAATTTGATCCTTGGCATATTGTGATAATGGCACAATCCGTTCAATTGCACAGTACACATTTTGATAAAGTAGATCTGACTATAACTTAAATGACCCAAATTAGAGATGACCTAACTAAAAGTAAATGACCCGTAACTTGACCCGACCGAACTGAGATGACTAGAAACAGAAGAAGACTTGAAGCCGGAAGACCCAAAATCGACCTGATCCAAACTTGAATGAACTGAAACTAAAAAAATTACTCTAAGCTGAATTGACGCAAAAGTTGAAAAATAACTCAAATCCGAATGAAAATGATCCAAAAGTTGACGACAGGAAACCCGACTCCACCCAACATGAGGACTCGAAACCCAATTTGGGATTACTCGAGACCTGAAATTAATTCGAAGCCAAATTTACCCGAAACTGATTAATGACCTGTCTAATTGCGGCCTCTAATAGATATACACGTTGACAATTAAGTTGCATGAATTTCTTTGCGGCAGCTGGTGTCTACAATAACATCGTTGGTTGGTCTTTATTGAGATTCATGCATGAAAAACTTACTCTGTTGAGATTCGTGCACGGAAAAGTTTGAAAGGTTTGGATCGGAATAACATGTTCCTGTTATTCTCAGGGAATAACAACAGATTTATTTCCTAACAGTAATGCCTTTATATGAATTTACATCAAGTGAAGCAACAGATCAGACAGCGGAAGAGAGCGAAAATTCATATTTTTTTTTAATGCCTCCAATTAAGCTGAGAATCTCAAATATAAAAATAGCTTAAATTAACTATTAACCTAGAAATTCATTGTATAATCTCATAATTTAAACCAACCAAAGTACTTAATAGTTCCATGAGTGAAGTGATAGTACGTATCAACAGGAAAGCCAACACAGAGACAGAGACGCATATGAAAGTGGTGATAATTAAGAAGTATACAAGTTCAAATTAAACAGTATAAGCAAGCCAAGTATAATGAATAAAATTATCTGGATAACCAGCGAGGCTTCAACATTACTACCGAGGGAATATGCTTTATTTTCCACCCGTCTTCTCCTTACAGGCTACAGCATGGAACTTAAAAGTATCCAAATAATAATCAAAGTTGAGCCCTTGAAGGTTGGTCAGATATTGCAAGTCAAGAACTATCTGCAGCAGAAAGCATTTAAGCATGAGTTGGTTGAGTATGTGCATAGCACCCTCTCCTAATTTTCCATTCTTTCAAATTATCTAAAGAAAGTAGCAATCATTGCAAGCGACCAAAATCTCCCTTGGAGCAGATCATCTGTTTTCCATCAGCTTCAATGATTGCATTAAATATATAGTTCGAGTATCCTGAGTTTCAGCAACTTCTCTAGTTACAATTAATCAACTTCTTTCCTAGGCCATATACCTGTCACCAGGTTGAATGAGTGCAAACGTTTGTGGTTTCAAAGACTGAGATGCAATAATATCAGTAATTTGCAGGATTTTTCTACGATCAACATGGTTTGCTTTGACACCAATTGATCAACTAAATTAGTTACGCGATCAACATTAATTGTTTGCTTTTGACACCAATTGATCAACCAAATTAGTTACGCAAACCCCGCCAACATCACCGGTTCACTCGCACATCCGACTGTGGAGGTGCCGAGCAAGCTTAAGAGATATATCGGGCCGAAATTTTTATTAATATACAAAAGAAATAATAAATTTAATAATCTATACAATGTTCTGATGAAATTCAAAGTCTATCGAAACCGATGACATTGTCATCAGTTTCAGAAGTTAGAACCGATGACAATGTCATCAGTTTTAGCCTCAAAATTCAATTCCGGGAGATAACTTTGCATAATATATTTATGCACAATTTTTGATACAGAATGCACACTTTTTGATGCGAGAATTATATCAGATTAAAACAACGAACGACTAAAATTAAAACACTTTTTTGATTAATGATTACAATGTTTCGAAATTTTTTCTTAAATTTTTATTTTTTGAAAAATAGAAATACCATAATATTTTCTGTATTTACCTAGAAGTGACTTTTGAACCGGAAAATCCAATAACACACAAAGAAATATTTCAATTTTTCTTACAGCTACGAAAAATCCGATCTAAAAAATATTGATCCGGGTAATTTGTTTAGGTCTTTATAATAAATCAAATTATATGGTATTCTATCTAATTTTAAAAAAATATAAAAATATTTCTAATTTTTTATATAAAAAAAAAAATTATAATTTTTTCTAATTAAATAAAATAATTAAATGAAAAATTGATTTAAATTCCAATTTGATTAATTGGAAGGCTCAAACCGATGACATTGTCATCGGTTCTAGCTTCTGAAACCAATGACTTTGTCATCGATTTCTTTTGTATATTAATATATATATATATATATAGTGGAGTCGATTTTTGCCATAAGAGCCGTTAGATTATAGAAAATATGTTCATTAATCATCCAAAAATATTACTTTCTAGAAAAAAGCATCCAGAGGCACAAATTTTTAGTATTGTTATTGTATTTCACTTTTACATTTTCTTCTAATTTTTTTCTTAGAAATATTTATTGATTTTTTTATATAGAAAACCAATCCATTGATTTGATAAAACGATAAAATAGTCAAAATACATAAAAAAATCTCTTCAAATTGTTTCTATTAATCTTGTTGTTAATAAACAAAATAAAAGAAAATATCTAATTTATTTTATAAGCAAACTCTAAAAAAAATTAATATTTTATTGGAGAACGAATTGGCAACTCGTTCCAGGATAAAAATATCGGTTTTCCCGATAAAAACTGAAAAAATCAACTACGAGTTGCAACTCGTTCTGTGGGGAAAAAAATTTCAGAACGAGTTGGCAACTCGTTCTTTATGGTTTTTGTAAAAGGGGAGTGCTATTTTGAGCTAAGCTATTACTATATTGAGAGGTGAGAGAAATTTTTCTCACCAAATAACTATTTTTCCTTTTATTATATCTCTTCATTATCTATCTCAATTAATTCAAAGTTAACAAAGGAAACAATTAATAAAGAAAATAACATCCCACAGAAAAAAAAAATTATGTTTCGATCTCACATCTCTGATTATGTAGCTTTCTCCTGATTGGCAAAATGTGGCTTTCATTTATCTTTTATAATTGGTTGAATTGGATCTTGCCAGTAACTTCTAATCAAGGCCGCTTCATTTAGAATGAAGCAATTTTGTTTTATAACAATTGTCATTAAGTAGAAGGTTTAAAATTCCACGGATATATAATGACAAAGTGATTTGGCAATTTTCGGATCTTGATGTGCGAACTCCTACCGAGTAATTGTTCCTTTTATTTGGTGTGCTCTTCCTGGAACTGGTAATAGGCACCTCAATTTGGGTCATTATATGTTGCTGTTTGGGTCTTGACATGAGTTGAGAATTTTGGAATTGTCCAATTTGAGTGTTCCTAACTCTTCAAAGTAACTGGAGTTTTCATCTGTATGCAAAAGTTATGTTTTTGGCCAAATGTGGCCATCGATTTGACTTTGTGTTGTATCTTTTGTACCTGCTATTGTATTAGTCTCATAGAATTGATTATGTACCACTTCAATTATGGCCCGATACCATACTGGTCAAGTTCAAAAACTGGTATTCGTTTATTTGGGAGGGGAATCACAGGAATGAGTTTTTATTTGGAATCTATGTACCCTGTAACTTATTAGCTGGTAGGCACACACATATGCGGTATGCCCCAATTCAGGTCAGTCCAAATTAAAATCAAATTCCTACATTATTAATTATTTAATTAAATCATAGCTTTGCTGATGCAATTCAACGATTAACATATATATATTTACTAAAAGTCATTCTAGAAAATTTGAAAAAAAGCTTCATTTCATTGGGGACTGAATTAAATATCTTATTGGGAAAGGAGAGATGTGAGACACAAACATAATCTTTTTTTTTGTGTGTGGAAAGTTATTTCTAAAATCAACTGTTTCCTTTTGTTAACTTTGAATTAATTGAGATAGATAATGAAGAGAGAGAGCAAAAGGATAAAATAGGTATTTGGTGAGAAAATTTTCTCTCACCGCTCAATATTGTAATAGCTTAGTTCAAAATAGTACTTCTCTCTGTAAAAAACCGAATCAATCATACTGGATCCCTAAAATTGATTTTTGTATTTATGGTTTATAATTTTTTCTTCATATTTTAGTATGAATATCATATTGAGCGGTTCTGATCGACAATTTGAACTATGAAAACGAAAATATAGAATATGAGGTATGATGAGGTATTGGAACTCTTCTATAAAAATATTAAAACTCATACTATTTATCTAATTATAATGTTGAATGACATTTTTTTTCATAATATATATTAAAATATATGGTATATATCTGCTATTCAGATACGGATAATTAAAACATAAAACCAAATCAGTATCCTTATCCATACGGATATTCAAATATTAGATATCTACATCTAAATTTTCGAATACATATCAAATACGGATCGGATATTATCTATACTGTTTTCACCCCTAACCCTGTGAGAATATTAGAGCTGCCAAGCAATACAAGAAAAAACAAATTAACATAGTAATTTAATGCGACAAGTTGCTCACCTCTCCTTATTTGTCTCCATAGCCTCAATTCCAATCTAAAGGTTTCAGCCCAATTTTTATTTTCTCGACCCAGAAGAAATTAGTAAAGCATATTAAAATGGCCTGATTTTTAATGTTAGTTTGGTTAGATTAGCTCTTTTTGTTTAAAGAAATCTTTGCAGATGTAAAAAACACAAGCTTAGGTATCATTTCCTACCCACTGCTCTAATTCCTTCTCCTTTTTGGTTGCTGTCATTGAACCACAACCTATTTTTTACGATTTCTTACAAACAAATGACTTGGCAGCACTTCATTCGGTGTTCACCTTTTTTATGTTGATGATGAAAGCAAACAAAGATTTCCATGTGTAGGAGTAACTATAAAAGTTGAGGTTATTTTGGTTATTTAGAAGGAATTGACAGTTTGATATCCAAAAGAAAAGAAATTGGTTGGAAGAGAATAATAAAAAAAGTATGCATTGGTAGGTTAGTTGGTTTGATATTGCACACTTACTTATTCAAGGGTGAAAGAAAAAATGTGGTGACATACAATATATTCATTTTATTATTTTGTATCTTTATGTTATTAACCTTACAAGGTCTGGGACCTTTCTACAATGGCATTCTCTATATCGTTGAGAAATTGGTGCCTCCTTGCTCTCCTTTGCCTCTCAACTGCAATTTGCAAATCAGGTTTGTACCAATC
The DNA here is from genome assembly GCA_024447775.1 of Carex cristatella. Lineage (NCBI taxonomy): Eukaryota > Viridiplantae > Streptophyta > Magnoliopsida > Poales > Cyperaceae > Carex > Carex cristatella. The sequence continues at coordinate 922,164 of JAJHPF010000007.1, forward strand.
AAAATTTTGCGTATATCTTGTACCAATCAAAATTTTGGCACCTCATGAGTACCAGAATCAATGCTGATATGTGCGTCAATCAGTACTGAATATATTCATCTTACTGAGATAACATCATTCTCTAATTAAACTTGTGTTGCATTAATTCTAGATCCTCTTGATGTTGTTGGAGAAGCAGAGCAATGTTTCGATGATGGCCGTGTAAGGATGAGAAATAAGGGCAATTTTCAATTTTAACCTTGCAAAACTTAAAATGTGAAACATATGCTCTCTATCTCTTGCACCCTTACTTGATTAATTCCACATGGCCCCTTCTATTTTATTGTTTTCCTCTAAATTAATGAGTATAAATTTGAGCCTTTTTTTATTGGCTTATTTCTAAGTTTTGTAGGGGTGTATGAGACATTTTTGTTGTTTCACAAAGCACAATATAAATTACAACTACTCTAATATTATGCCATCAGTAAACTATATATGTCAATGGTTCTAACTTCTAAACTTCTAATTGTGTAGTCTAGTAGCAAAGACACATGATCTCTATTTGAGAGGTCATATGTTCGAAACCGGAAAATCATTTGTTGTAATAATAAGGGTATTAAATAGTTGGATGGCTTGACCTCTAACTTTACACACAAAAAAAAATTCTAATTGTGTTGAAAACTATGTCAATGATTCTATTTATGGTGTGAAAGGTTTATTCATGTTGTGATGACGAGTACCGGTTGAGCATAGCAGGGATCTTAAATGTACTGCCTCGCGCAGCAGATGCATTCTGTGATGGGCCCTGCTTGGCAGAGACCCAGCTTGTGCTCAGCTGTGTAGAAGATGAAATGAATACATTTAGATTTCAAAACGGCGCGATGGTTTCCGATGTGCGGTATGCTCTCCAGAGAGGGTGCAGTGACTCTTCCAAGAGAGGTACTCAATTTTTTTTCTTCCTTTTGATGAAGAGGGTACTTAATTTAAAAAAAAAAAAAAGAATACTTATATATTTTTTAAATACTGTATGCAACTTTTAGGCATAAGACACTGTATAACACATAAGCGGATATATGTAAAGAAAATATTATACGCTAGGAGATTTCAAGTGATTATTATTATTGAGTTCTTCTATAGCCAGCATTTACAATTTCATGATTCTTTTGAAATGAACAGAATATTTTTTTTTTACTTGTTTTATGAAAACAGGTGACTTCAATGTTGGTGAACCTCATGGGCCAGATGAGTACAGCGACTACTATGGCCAAGCAAATACACTTACTAGTCCATTACATTTTTATTTTCTCCTAACTTGTGCTATGTTCCTTTGGGGCTTTTAGTATTTATTTATTCACGCCACTTTATCAAAATACAATCTTCTTCTTCTTGTTTTTTTTCTTCTTCTTTTAATCTAGAAAAATTGGGTAGATTCGTAAATAGTCGTCTGCATTGTCTTTAGCTGCTAAACTAAAAAATGATTCTAAATAAGAATATTTTTTTGGTGTAATAGATTTATTGTACGACATAATGAATTTTCAGTGATTTCAAAATTTACTGTATTTCTGTTCTTCCATCTTTTTATTAGCTTTTGATTTTAGTTCATTTTTCTAAGGTTGTTCAGCAGACTGGCATCTTATTTAAAAGGGAGAATTTCATATATACCACTCAAAAGTTGTGAAATTACGTATTTACCATCCAAATTTCTGTATACCATCTAAAAATCTAATAACTCACATATTTACCCAATTAATCAAAACCTTAGATAACTAGAGATTAATTAAGTTAAATATTATAAATAATATAATTAATAATTGGATTAGTCCATTCCCCTTCTACGCACATAGTTCCTCTCATTTTGGCACGACATTTTCTTTCAACACTAAAATTTATTGTTCTCAGCCTACGGGTTCTTCTCAAAAAAAAAAAAGTATCGTTCTTTCCTCCCTCCTCCTCTCTAAAACTTTCTCCTCATCAAACCCAAGCAAACTCAAAAACCTAGAAAGAAGAGGCAGAGAAGATGGAATACAAAGACGAAGAAACACTCGCGCCGGAGGAGATAAATAGAAATAGATGAGAGCTCGGAGTAGAGTCACCTTCAATCGAGTGAACTCTTTAATTTTCATATTTTTCCACACAATTACATTTTCAGCGACAATGTCGTTAATTTCGATTGCAATTTATCTCTTCGCTGAAATGAAGAAATATAATTTTTTTGCTAGTTTAACCTGAAAATTAGAGCTCTGATACACATGCAACATTACCTACATGCAAAATCAACAAACAGACTGACAACTTTTGCACTGACATCAAATGGACAAAAATTATGTGATTGAAATAGGCCTACAAGATTTTATTTTTTGGTGGTAGTGCTTGAAATTATGTGTTCAAATGGTAGTAATTATAGAAATTTGGATGGTAAATATGTAATTTTATAGTTTTTGAGTGGTATATATAAAATTCTCCCCAGGGTGAAATTCCCACTGGGGAGAATTTCATATACCCCTCAAAAATTTCAAAATTACGTATTTCTCCCTCTAAAATTTAAAATTACATATTTCTCTCTCCAAACTTCAAAAACTCACAAATTTATTTATGTTATTGTCTTTTATATTAAAACTCATTCTAAATTTATAAAATACCCATTTTACCCTTTATTAAAAGCATATAAATCTTATCATACTCAAATTTGAATATGAACAGTTCATTTACCGTCCGAACTGCTTTTAGATTTGTGCACACAAGATCAGCACAAATCTTGATGCAAAAACACACGCATATTGAAGCAACATGCACAAATCTTAATGCGATACGCGCTAATCGAAATTGCTTTTAGATTAGCATGAATATTAAAGCGACACGCACAAATCTTAATGCGATGCGCACGGATCAGACGGTAGAGGAGCTCTTCAAATTCGAATAATTTGAGTCTGATGAGATTTATATATTTTTAATAAAGGGCAAAATGGATATTTTATAAATTTAGAATGAGTTTTAATATAAAAGACAATAAAATGGATAAATTTGTGAGTTTTTGAAATTTAAAGGGGGAAATATGTAATTTCAAACTTTAGAGAGGGTAATGCGTAAATTTGAAGTTTTTGAGGGGTATACCTGAAATTCCCCCAAGATTTCTAGCTATCAATTTTGCAAAGAGGAAACACATGTCTCGCACTTTATATCACGAGAGAGAGAGAGGGAGGGTATGAAAAATCTAATATGAAATGAAAATCATACAAATTAACAAGCAAGCAAAATTGACCTTATTGTTTAACGGGCATATACGGAGATCAATAAACGGTCAAATTTGACATGAATAGTCTGACCTAAAATAAACCGACAGATTAGTTTGAGACTTCAATAAAATACATACAATTTGAGAGGATACCAGTTGAAAAAGAAAATCAAATCAAATTCCTAAATACCTTTGTTTTGTAGCTCTAGAAGAAAAAACTATCTTTCAGGGACTAAATTAAATATCCAACTCAATGCTCCATCAATGAAGATCCGGATAAGTTGGGATTCCTAGAAATTTTAAGACAGATAGGCTCCCTCCTGGCAATGTTGGCCAAGTTGTGCTACTGTGGATTCCCCTCTGTGACCGAATTGAACGGCTTGGGGTTCTGTTTTGACACCGTTTGGATTGCAAACTCCGTCAGTTATGTGGGTCTTGTCATCATGTCAAGTTCAAGGGGAACGTTATATTTGAAGGATCTTGAGTTCAGTTCCAGTTCATGTTTGCCTTGATTATGAGTCAGAGTTAATTCAATTAGAATCAACGTTGGTTACTTCTCATAGTTTTTTTAACTTTTGTATTTTAAGTTTTTTTCAGAATCAAGCTAGAGAGCATAGTTTTTTTAGAGTTTGTATGTCATTAATTAGTTTATTTGACAAATTATATCATTATTCATTAATAAGTTAGGAATGAGTTATGTTTCGTCAATCTAGAGAGAATAAAAGTATATATATTTTTTTATTTGGAAACAAGGCTAATGCCCATTTATATTAAATCAGAGAACAATGTATCACATAATATCAAAATTTAAAACCCCCACATCTGTTACTACATGAGCATGATGATCACCATAACCTAAGATTGTGGATAATACACTCATGCATCATGTATTGCTACTATGCTACTTTTTTATGTTAAATGTTTCTCACCCAAAACTCAACTGGTACATACCAGTAGCAACGTATACTCCTAAAATGTTTAGCACTTTATTACAAACATAGCAACAAGCATGTTATATTTGAAAAAACATTTCCTAATTCTTGACAGCTCGAGCCCTAGCCAGAATCCGCACTCACAGTTTCACCATCTCTACCAACAGTGATATAGTGGGGCCCTGCTCCTCCCATAACCACTTGCAATGGAATTGCATCCATCTCTGCTGGAGTCGAATTAGCCATGTTCTTTGTCACCCCTTCTTTGAGTCCCTGACCAATAATGAAGTTGAGAGATAATTAGAAAAATCATAGTCCTGTTAGTTTTTAGAGGAGTACCAGTAAAACATATTTTATTGTGATGCTTCCAAACTATCCAGCAAGTTGCACTAACCACAATTAAAAAAACCTGTTTATTACCCCTGTAAGGACATTGCAAATTGTAGGATGTCATAAAAAGAGAACCAAAAATTGAATACAGTTTGACATGCCCCAACCAAAACCAATAGATTTAACAAAATCACAAGTGACAAATAAGTATGAAGTTGTTTCATCGTCTTCACAGAATTGATATTGTGTAGACTCTGTCCATCCCTTATGTGTAAGATTAATTTTTGTTAGAATATTTTTTTAGATACTAACTGCATAAATGTCCTAATCTTTGATGGGAGAATAATAATAGTTAGTGTTCAGATGTTTAGGAATGTCTTTGATGTGTCCAGGAGATTATTAAGTGTATTTTGATAGTTACATTAACCATTGGGTTAGGTAACTTTCGAGGTAAAGTGTGACTATAAAAGAATTCAAAAATAAATTGTAATAAAAGCTTTTGCTTTTGAATTAACATGAACTCTATTTCTTGGGTTGTAAAAGTAGTTGAGGGGATTTTAGGTCATATGTTGTTATTTTTTTTCCCAAAAAATTAATTTCGGTTTCATTTTCTATTAAATAAATAATTTTGGCCATCAAAGTCCTATTTACCAACTTCTTGCACCGCCGTGTGCAGAGAGCAACCACCTTAGGATGGGAAGGGCAGCTTTCTTGCCAGGGCAACAAGCACACATCGGGACCATGGCTGTTGTTAATGGGGCCGTTCGGCAATAAAGGATTAAGAGATTAAGAAGCACTAAGGAACTGATGTTCAATTGTCTTAATCTGTGAGTGAAGGATTAAGCGCTTAAGGAAAGAGAATAGGTGTCTTAAGATTCGGACAAAAGAAGGCTAAAAGAGGTATTTTTAATCTGCACTAAAAAATTAGTGTTAGACAAGATTAAGTGGCTAAAAAAAGCAGATTAAGTCTTAAGAAGACTTAATTCATACTTGTTGAACAGTTACAGCCCCAGTAATTTAGGTGCATTTAGCAAAGCTTCCCTTTTGTTGTCCCAACTTTCGGAATTCGCATCCTCTGAGATATCTCAAACTTTGCGTGACTTTTTGGAATATCTCAATCGTTTAAATACGTTCTGCACGAATCTCATAGCATAAATAATACAGCCCCCCCACGTTACCCCGAACAGGCACCAGACACGTCGGTCACGCAAAAATTGAGATATCTCAGAGGATACGCACCCCAACTTCCGACCCCAGCGGGATCTTTGATTGAGATCCTCAACAGCGGTAGGAAGTTTACATTACAGATCGGACTGCTTTTGTTGCGTCGAAAATCGTGTTAATCCCTCTTAAGGAAAATCTAACGGTAAAAGGCACTCTGGTAACTTTGCAGCGCTGTCAAGGATCAGCTAATTTTTAATCTCATCCGCGCTTCCCGAACAGCCCCATCAGGCCCTTTTACTCTGGTCGGAAGGATTAGGAGAGGAAAAATTATTTTTACGACAATGTACCTCTCCATGGACTCTGAGGTAACATAATATTTCTATTTTGATCTGGAGCGTCCGATCAGCATCCGGCCATTCATGCTCATTTGGATGGGAACGTATGGATCTAAACAGATATATTCTATTATCTTAGGGAATATGAATTCCCTATCTGTCCTTTACCAATTCACAAATATTCGACTTTGCAAACAGCTTTCCTATTACCCCCATTTTAGTTTCTACTCGCGGAGCTTCACACCACTCCTCTGCTCCGACTTCTCACTTCCCCGCCTTCTGTCTAGTACACCCCAAGCCTCGCACTTCCTCTCTCCCTTCCTCTCTCTCTCTCTCTCTCTCAATGGCATTTATCAATTTCTCTCCACTCTGAGGATCCACCATTATCTCGAATCTGTCCCCACCGTCGCGACCGTCGACCTCAGATCCGTCTACGACCGTTGTTGTTGCCATCTTTCATCTCCTAAGCGTGCTCGCCCGATCGCGATCAGAAAGATTTAACAGTAAACTTCACTACGGAGGATCACGTCGGGTTTCTTAGGCTGCCTTCTAGAGGTCACTAGTGAAGGGAGAGATCTAATTGAGACTAATTCAGGTACTTACTCCCGTCTCGATCTGCAATTATAGCTGTTTTCTTAGTTTCTTAAAAACTGTACAGATCCGTACAACTATAATATTTCACTGATAACGGCATTTCTTAAATGTACGGTGTGGAGGTGTATTTTGGAATATGAGAGCGTGAACATCTTAAATTCCAAAAGGGATTACCTGTATGATTCTCAAATCAGGTATAGTGATCGGGAAGGAACCCTTTTGGCCCAGATTCTTCAATCCCTTTCGGCCCAGATTCTTCAATTACATGGAAAAGAATGGGAAAATTTACTGATTTCATGATCCACCTTACAATAGAAATTCCTGAATCTGAAGCAAATGGAAGACCATTTAGCAACTTAAGGCTTTTACTAGCTCCCTAATCTTAGTACTACAATATGTGTGGCATCATCCTCACAAGTTCTGTATCACCTCACTTCTGCAGGAATTGTTCAAGTAAATGTCACTATCTTATCATGCAATATCATTATTAATCTCATTTTTGTTCTTTTTCTTTTACAGAACATAGCAGTGCAAATAGGAATAGCTTAATTGATCTAGAGCTATGGAAGAGTATGCACAAAATTATTATTCTTACTATCCTTCCTTTTCTTAATATGACTATCATTACTAAACTGTTATTGTTGCCTTTTGCCATCCCACTAATTTATATCTTTGAATTTCATTTTCTGTGATCAACAGAGAAAACCCCATGCAGTTATTGCAGCATTATAGGCGTGACCGTCATATACTACTTAACTTCCTTTTATCTGGCAACTTGATAAAGAAAGTGGTCATGCCACCTGGCGCAGTTTCACTAGATGATGTAGATATAGATCAACTCAGTGTTGATTATGTTCTCAACTGTGCTAAGAAAGGTAGGTCAACTGACAGTTTCTAAAGGATTTTTCCATACACAACATCACAAAAGCTGGTTTTGCACCAACACCTTTCCCAATTTAATATTTTTATCACATCAGTTGGTTGAAGGTTCCAACTAGCTTCCTATAATAACCGTTTACTTTAATGTACTTGTTAATGAGCCACTATTTGTTGGAACCAACATTTGGCTGGGTAATGATGCGAGAAGCTGTCTCGCTTGGTAAATTTTGCTTGAATCATGTTGATTATTCTGCTCACACAGGTGAAACACTTGACCTATCAGAAGCAATTCGACTGTACCATGACAGCCTTGACTATCCGTCCCTGGTAAATTGCTTGTCTGACTTCACTTTACTATTTATTTGACTCAGCTCGTCTACTTGCACATATTTGTTGCATTCTTTTGTACATCAGTTATTCTATTATGCCATCAGAAACTCGCTCTTGGAATATGTCTGTTTATTTTTTTTATATTTTATTCAGAGTGAAACTGGTGGAACAGAAGAGTTCTTTCTAGTGACAAGGCCAGAAGAGTCTGGATCACCACCAGCACGTGCACCCCCTCCAGCCCCTGCTGTGACCGAACTCCCAATATCATCTCCAGTTCCGTCAGCACCTATACTTCCTGACTTGTCAAAGTCACAATCATTCCACTCTCAAACTGTAGAAGAGAGGGACTTAACAATAGATGATATTGAAGATTTTGAAGATGACGAGGAAGAGGTCAGCAGTGCTAGGGCTGCTTCTAGACGACAGCAGAATGATGCTACCGACCTCTCTTTATTACTCCCACCATTCCCAACAGGTCATTACTTGTCTACATTTTCTTTTGTATTTCATTTTTTTTTCATGTTGTAGCATTTTTAATATGTTTTTAAATATATTTAGGTATATCTGATGATGATCTAAGAGAAACAGCATATGAGATCCTTGTTGCGGCTGCCGGTGCTGCAGGGTATGATTTGACATTTTTTTTGTATTTCTCCAAAAATAACTGTATTGGTGGTCAGTACCAAATGGCTTCTTGTTTTGGTTGGTTAAATTTAAAATTCGCCTACTGATTCACAGAGGCTCTGACAAAAAAGATGGCCAAAACTCAGTAATGGATCTGGCTATTAGTACCAAAGTAAATATTCCAAGCCTTAAATGTTCATTACAGATAAAGAACCAAGAATCATTAATGATTTTATTCTGTAGGGGCTTGATAGTGCCTGTAAAAGAAAAGAAAAAAGAAAAGAGGTCTAAAATAATGCGAAAACTAGGTCGAAGCAAGAGTGAGAGCATCACGTCCCAGGCACAACGAGCTCCAGGATTGGTTGGCTTGCTTGAAATTATGCGGGCCCAGCTTGAGGCAAGCAATCATATTCCTTCATATTTTCTCTTCTTTTTCTCATTTAACTTGGTCACTGATAGTCACAAGGTAGCAAATCATACATGAAATCTTTAGTGTTTTTAAGTAGTGCAAGCAAGGTTGAAGGTTTTGTTAATATTGCTCAGTGTTGTATTTTTTGTCCTTTTCATTTGATAAACAAAGCCGGATCTTTGTTTAGGAAGCACTGGTCAATGCTGGCAAGAAAAGAATGAAAAACTAACAGAAACTGAAATTGGCTGGTATCTTGCTGATGATGTTTAAATCAGTCAGACTTACTTTTTGATGAAAGTGGTTGGAAGACCACCGATTTCACATTGAAACCAAATTGTTTGAGCATGGTACCAAATAGCTGGTACCAACCTCATATTACAACCTGCATGAAATCTAATGATCCAAAATACATGAGTTTGAGAAAATAACAAGCCCAACAGTCACAAAGAACTAAATGACAAAACCAGAAGATGAATTGGGATAAAAGAACAATTATTGAAACTAAATCAAATTGTTATCTAAAAGAACAACTATTGCAAACTTCTATTTCCTCAGCAAATACCATACCCAAGCATTAACATTAGTGCCTCTCAAATCAGACAGATTAAGTACCAGGACAAGTCAATTTATCTGTATAGCATTAACAAACACAAATTTTTGTTAATTTAGCATATTACTTTGAATGTCCTATTCCAGATTACTGAAGCTATGGATATAAGGACAAGACAAGGTTTACTTAACTCTCTTGTGGGCAAAGTGGGGAAACGAATGGATAACCTATTAATTCCGTTGGAGCTCTTGTGTTGTGTCTCAAGAACTGAGTTCTCTGACAAGAAAGCATACATCAAGTGGCAGAAGAGGCAGGTCTGGTATATGTTTATACTTAACATAATTCGTACTTCATTTGCTGGAAATGGATAATTACCTTTGGTCATTGTTTGGTTGGGAAATAGTTTATAAAATGTGGCTCCAATTTATTAGCAGAATAGCCCCATTCCTTATCTCTTTATTATAGGATTAGTAACTCTAGTGAGAGTTTCAACTAGGAACTGGACAGATAATTATTACTAAATTCCCATATATTTCTAGAGGGTATAATATTATCTAGCCAGCATCAAGCCTCATTCCTGTGAAACATTCCAATCAAGTGATACCTTCATGTACTATTATTATTTTTGATAACTGACTTACACATATTTTTTGTTTTGCTTGTTTAGTTGAACATTCTGGAAGAAGGACTAATAAACCACACTGTTGTTGGGTTTGGTGAGCTGGGGCGTAAAATCAATGAATTGAGAAATCTCCTTAGAAAGATTGAAGAGTCTGAGGTTACTGTTTGTTTTTTAATTTTTATTGCACATTTACTTATTTTTTTATTGTTTGACTTCTTATGGACTTCCAGCAATGAGAAACTGGCTTTTATCAATTATAAGAACTTTAGATGGTAGCTTATTTACAAAGAAGGTCGATAAACAATAAGCAAACCAAAAATGGTATTTGAATTGGTACCAAATGTTATGAATCCTGAAAAGAAAAATCAGAAGTAATCTTTTATTCTGATGATAATCCTCACTGCAATCCTGGCCGTTGTCTAACTGCCGTTCTTTTCCCCCTTGAAAGACTCTGCCACCAGGACAAGCAGAGATTCTGCGAACTGAGTGCCTGAGATCTTTAAGAGAGGTGGCAACTACACTTTCAGAGAGGCCGGCACGTGGCGATTTGCCAGGAGAGGTCTGCCACTGGGCTGATGGATACCACCTCAACATTAAACTCTATGTCACTATGCTCTCTAGTGTCTTTGATGTATTGGAAGAAGGCAAACTCACTGAGGTTTTATCCTTTCTCCTTGAATTTGTTTTCGGTCATTTCTGTTTGGTTGTATGTAGTTTGTATGGTACTGTATTGGCTACTAATACCTTATGGTTTTCAACAATAAGGGTGATTCTTTGTAAAATTTAACATAATTGCTTCACTAGAGCAAATTTGTGCTACCAATTACTAAATGTATTTAAGTAAAACCATAACCCATAGTATTGCATACCATTTCGGTAGGCTTACATGTAAATTTTTATGGAATATTCACCAGGAAGTTGAAGAGATTCTTGAATTGTTGAGGTCAACTTGGCGTATCCTAGGTATCAATGAGACCATTCACGACACATGTTACTCTTGGATATTGTTCCGCCAGGTAAAGAAAAATTAAAAAATCTCAATTAAGCAAGGTTGTACAAGTAATAGTCAGGTAATATAGATTCTCTTGGCAAATGTAGTTTGTTATTACCGGAGAACAGAGTCTCCTGCCACTAGTGATTGAGCACTTGAGGAAAGTACCGCTGAAAGAGCAGAGGGGTCCACAGGAAAGATTGCATTTGAAAGCTTTAAAATGCTCAGTAGAGGGAGAAGAGGGGAGATATCAGGACTACATGTTTTTCCAGTCTTTTCTCAGTCCAGTTCAGAAATGGGTTGATAAAATGCTCAATGACTACCATCTTCACTTCTCTGAGGTTTCATTCTGCCAAAAAAAAAATGTGTCTTTCTTCTTTTATTTCTTTTGCTGAAGATTTATAATTACATGCTCTATTTGTAGATGCCCGGTATGATGGCAGACATATTGTCAGTTGCTATGCTTACTCGACGGATTTTACTTGAAGAAAGTGAAAAGGTTTGTTTTTCTTTTTGATTGATTTTAGCAATAGGTAGTTTCTCTTTGGCTTTGTTATTTTGAAATCTCTGAAACACTCTTTGCATGCAGCAGGTTTCCGACTCACCCAATCGGGAGCAGATAGATCATTATATTACATCTTCAGTCAAATTTGCTTTCTCAAGGGTGCGTTCATTATCCTATCTTCTTAATCAATAGTTCCTGACTATCACACCAAAATATTAATTTTTTTGTTTCTGAAGAACCTTTTAGAAAGGTGAAAACAAGCCTCAATGTCAATAATATATTTCTTGGTCCAAGTACTGTTGCAAAAATTAAACCATTTTTTATAATATATTGTGTTCTCAGATCACTCAAGCAGCAGAGGATAAGGCAGATTCATCTGGTGAGCATTTCTTAGCAACCCTTGCTGAAGAGACCAAGAAACTCATGAAGAAAGATTCAACTCTATACCTACCTATTCTAGCACAGTGGCACCCACAAGCTGCTGTTGCTTCTGCATCTCTCATTCACAAGCTTTTTGGACAGAAGTTGGTACGTACATGCTATCTCACCAACATTACCATACCTAATTTTACACAACAAAGGCAATCTACAAACTTTTCCAATTATTTTTTATTTTGATATGGTTTTTTGTTTTTACAGAGACCTTTCCTTGACCGAGCTGAGCATTTGACAGAAGATGCAGTCTCTGTGTTCCCAGCAGCTGATGGTCTGGAACAATACATAATGTCAGTAATGGCTTCTGTTGTAGGGGATGAAGGTCTTGATAACATCTGCCGCCAAAAGATCACTCCTTACCAGGTTTTAATTTATTTAATAATGATTGATTTTGTCCTTCTTATTTTGTAGAAGAGGTAATAAATAATGAAATTTGGTGTTCTCAACTATTTTGACTTAAATATTCTCTTCTCCCTCCCTTTTATCTTAGGTTGAAACCAAGTCGAGTACACTGGTGCTGAGATGGGTAAACTCACAACTTGACAGAATCAAAGCCTGGGTTACTAGGGCTGCTCAGCAAGAGGTAGTTACAGAAATTAACCAAAGTCAACAGTCTTTCTGTGTACCTATTGGTTTAACAATGTCAATAACTTTTCATCATTTCATCCAACAGGCATGGGATCCAATATCACCTCAGCAACGTCATGGGGGTTCCATAGTTGAAGTTTACAGGATTATTGAAGAGGTAAAATACAATAATACAAAAAATGCATAAAGATTTGACAATTTAAAAGCCTGCAGATTGTACTGTGTAAATGAAATTTTTAATAAATTACTAAATGCAGACGGTAGATCAATTTTTCGGGCTGAAGGTACCAATGAGGGCCGAAGAGTTGTACAGTCTTCTTCGTGGAGTTGACAATTCCTTTGAAATTTATACTAATCTTGTAACTGCAGATTTAGGTATGATTCTTTCACATATCCATGTAATAAAGAAACTTAACTGTTTATGCTATATTGATTATTTAAATATTGGTGCAGTCAGCAAATTGGATTTGATGCCTCCAGTTCCAGCACTAACCCGATACAAGAAGGAAAACGTAATAAAGGCCTTTACTAAGAAGGAAAGCAGCATAGAACCTAGACCCTTGGATGACAGGAGATCTAGTGGGATCAATTCTCTCACTACTGTCAAGCTCTGTGTGCGATTGAACTCTATATATGTGAGTTTGCACTAATTTAATCAACTTTTGTTTTTGTTTTCATAAAAGCTTCTTATGCAGTGATCTTTTTATGTGTATTAACTAAAGATTTACTTTTGGTGATGCAAACAGTATGCACTTACACATCTAAATCGTTTAGAAGATAGCATCTATGAGCGGTGGTCAATTAAGAAAAAAGACTACATCAACATCAGTAATTCTCCCATATTTTTCAATTACAACAATTTAATTCTTTGATGATGTGATAAGTTACCAGTTTTAAAATTGAAGTTTTTCTAAATTATATGTAGGAAGATCCATCAGTGATAAATCAAGAAATCTTGCCGCAATTCAGAAAAATCATTTTGATGGTTGCAGGAAAGAAATGAACTCAGCTATAGATCAAATGTGTGAATTTACAGGTAAGCCCTTCTAAACCAATGATTGTACCACACTAGTTGTAATATACTGGTCATTTTGTCTGGCACTGGGTAGGTTTTTACATGTACAATGGTTTGTCCCTCCTGGTTCTAAATATACAATCGGGAATAACGATGCATGTCTCTATCACTTGTACAATAATTAACTGTCAATGATTCTGTTTAACTTCTAACAATGACAACCCATTGTTAATTTTTGCAAAGTTGTAAATAATGTGTTGGATCATTATTCTAGGCACAAAGATAATATTTTGGGATCTAAGGGAGCCGTTTATTGACAACTTGTACAAGCACAGTGTGTCTCAAGCCAGACTCGAAACAATCACTGACTCTCTTGATTTGGTAAGCAGAATAAATTTGGTGTAACTATATTTATTTGTCTAGGTTTCCTTCCAAGTCACCATGTGAAGTATATCACCTGATGTATGTTCACTTTCAGGTTCTTAATCAACTGTGCGATATTATTTTGGAGCCATTGAGGGATCGTATTGTTACTGGGCTTCTTCAGGCATCCTTGGTACTTGTTTTGGAATCTTTCAGAATTTTGTGTGTTGTTGCTATTTATATATATGTAAACAAATTTTTATGTACATGCAGGAAGGTTTACTTCGTGTGATATTGGATGGTGGTCCCACACGTATTTTCTTCCCTAATGATTCTAAGTTGCTAGAAGATGATCTTGAAGTCCTCAAGGTCCCTCTCTCCTTGTATACAGAAGCTTAATATATTTCATTATTGCTATTTAGACCTTGTTGAAATTTCCTTGTTCTTATTTATTCAATTTTTTAAAATTAGGAGTTCTTTATATCTGGCGGAGATGGATTACCACGAGGAACTGTTGAAAATCTAGTTGCACGGGTTCGCCACGTGATCACCTTAATTGGTTATGAGGTAATATAATAATTCCCAAGTAATATTGGATTTTTCCAACCTAGACACTAGCTACCAGTACTAACTTTTCATGTATTTGCTTTTCAGACACGTATATTGATAGACGATCTGAAGGAGGTAACACAAGGTGGCAAAAGCAAATATGGCGCCAATGAGAAAACTTTACTGAGGATACTTTGCCATCGGCACGACTCAGAGGCCTCTCAGTTCCTTAAGAAGCAATTCAAAATACCTAGCTCAGCTTCTTGATCAAGCATCAAATTCCTTTTATTTCACCTACCATTTGTTAATTTTTCTCAATCAACACATGACAATTACTTTTGTTAATAGTCAACAGCCAGTTATGGTGCTAATGGCCGCTAAGGAGTAATTTCATTTTTTTTTGTCCCCAATTCCTTTTTGTAAATTTTTGTGCGTTTGACCTTTTTCAATTATGTAGTCGCGGTACACTTAGATTTTGGCCTTTCGTGTACCTTTTTTATGTGCTTCGTAATTTTTTTTTTTTTTTTTGAGAGGATGTGCATCATAAGTTCATAACCTTGGGAGTCATGATTTTCTCTCTCTTTTTAAAAAAAAAAAATGAACCAGTGCCCCTATGTAAAAAGTAGAAACTTTTTAAATGAAGTCTGGCAATTAGCAATGAAACAAAAGAGGGTCAACTGATCAACTCTATGCTGTTTAAGGCGGCTTAGAGAGTACAGAACATGGTTTCAGACTGCATAAAAATGGCCACATGCTTCTCTACAGCAGAAAGCTCTTTACGCTCTTTAGGGTTAATAGCTTTTGTTACTTTATTGTCCTTCTAATTTATTGTAAATTGTCAAAAAAAAAAAAAAAAAAAACAAAAAAATACTTACTGTGTTGTTTAATGGAATACGGAGGCTTGAACTCTACATTACTTTCATTAAAAAAAAATGCTCACGGGAACAAATGATTCTGTTGTAAACAAACCAGAAACGCTCCCTTGTACCGACAGATATTTTTTAGGGTGCCTATTTTTCTCGCTTTTTGGAGAACATACTAAGGTACATGCAAATTAAAACCAGATTTCATGTAGATATCTTATACAACAAAATTTCACAAAGAGGAATCTCGGGTTTTCCCGTTATTGGTCACAATCTACACTATATTCTCATAAGAACTACCACCCGCTTTCATTGCCTCTCGTGCCTTCTTCCTCCATTTTATGTGCATTCCTTCGATATAATTCTCCCTTCTCTCCCCTTTACACAACTAGCCACCTCCTCTATGCCCACTAATCCGGCACTGTCTCGCCTCACCCGCACCCCCAACCTCCCAAATGCTTCCCACATACTTGGCATTCATTCACTGATCAGTCCACCAAGGAAATACCACCATTGGTACACTCAGACTCACAGTCTCTAAAGTCGAATTCCACCCGCAGTGCGTCAGAAAGCATCCAACGGCTTGATGGGCCAAACCTCCAATTGCTGGCTCCGTGAAATTATAAGGCCTCTTTCGGTCTTTCCTTCACCTCATCTGTGAAACCATCAGGTAATTTGCTCGTCCCTGATGACCTGACCACCCAAAGAAAATGTATATTGCTGTTTAAAGGACCGTAAGCCAGCTCGGCCATTTGGACCGAGTCCATGGATAATACATTGCCTATGGAAATGTACACAACGAAATTTGTGGGTTCGGTTTCTAGCCAGGCCAATAGGCAATGCAGGTTCTATGTCAGCTGGCTCAAAAAGGTAGAATCCATAAGAGGTTTCAAATGGAAAGAGGATATGAGGTTGTCTAGGTATAATGATGGCACGGTGAGGCCGATCGTCTTTGCCCGCCATGTAGAGGCTATGTATTTTGCTACCTGCTTAGAGATTTTAATTCTTTTACCATGAAATATATAAACGAGGTTTGAACTTTGAAAGATAATCAATTTTGGGGCATCTCTGATTTGATATAATGAATTTGAAATCACACAATACAATTATCAAGTAATAGCAGGAAAATTAACTACCTCGGTTTCAAGCTCAGAGAAAGAGTTATGCATTTAAATTATATATGATGATTAAACTATCTTAAGATAAACTTTTTTTTATCAAAAAAAGGAAAAAAATTTAAAATTTTTTACCCATCAAAAATAGTTGAGACAAGCCACAAGCGTTTATCATTCTTCACATTAAAGAAAAAAATAATATTATAATTTGTAGTTATAACGAAACTGTAACTAGCTAGAAATCTCAATGTATCATACATGATGCAATATTGTTCTTAGTTAATCACAACAATTCAAATTTAATAATTTGACATGCTCATAATTTGTGTCACTAAATAACCCATGACATAATAATTATAAAAGTGGATGTGAAAAAAATGTCAAAATGTACATTGACTCCCTCAAAATACATCTAATTATTGTGTTGTAAATTGCAACAGTTTAATCTTTGCGATTGTTATTAATTTAGGTCATGTTTGGTTGTGGAGTAAAGTTACTCCGGATTAAATTTCTTATTCCGAGCTAAGACGAATTAAAATAATCATGTTTGGTTGGAGTTTAGTTAGAATTTAGTAGAGTAAACTAATGAAGAGAGATAAATTATAAGATGATATTATTACTCTAACCGCAGGATCCACAAGTGGAGTAAGTTACTCCACCTCTCTAGATGAATTAACTTAATCTGGATTAACTCAAATGTTACTCCATCGTACTTCCTTCAAATTTAATTCTTGTTTGACTCCTTAAAGGAGGAGTAGAGAGTTTACTCCACCACTTACTCCACAACCAAACATGACTTTAATGACTTCTAAGTTGATTAAAAATACATATTAATGTATTCAAGAATATCTGGAAAGAGTTCAGCATTATATTTTTTGGGTTGGGTTTCTGTCCGAAGGCATTTAGACAGGAGTTCACTCCAAAACGTTTCTAAGCCGCTACATCATATCTTATCAGAGCTGATTAAATTAATCCTAACCAATGTTAACCTTTCTCCGTTTGGATCAGATTCTCCGTTAAGCAAAAGAAATGGAAATGACTTCCTTTCTTTTTTTTCTCTCTGCTAGTCAAGGAAGGAAACAAAATTTCTTTTTTCTCGGTCATTTGGACAGGGTCCGGGCAGGGGTGTCAATGGTATCTTTTTAGCTGTTTATTCGACCTGTATCGTATTCGATAAGGCGGGTATGGGTAAAAAAAAAATTTCCGTTAGTTTATTGGGTATGAGTATGGGTAAGAATTTTTTTTCGTTAACCAAATGAGTATGGGTATGGATAATGACTATTTCGTACCCGTTATCCTATAGGGTAATTATAAAATCTAAAATTATATATATATATATATTCAAATTTAATATTTATTTACTCTTCCATAATTTCATTTTGGTGTATCTATAATAAAGTTTGAGTAATAATTAGTGATGTGTTTTTGTTATTTAGTAGCGTATGTTTTTGTTATTAGAAAAATGTTTAAAATATTGTTTTATTTGTATGTTTTGTTATTTAGTTAAATAATTAAAAAAAATTCGAATAGATATTTGTGCTTTTGAATTTCTTGCTTTATAAAAAATAATTTAGTTGGAATTGATTGCATATTTATTTTTATTTTTATTAGTAATGCAATTATATATGTGTGAAATGAATTAGTTTTTTATGTTCTATTTGTAAAATATAATAAAATTAATTATCATATTAGTATTATCCATTATTCATCCGTTACCGTATCGTTATCCAATAATTTTAATGAGTAAGGGTAGGGTATGTGTAAGGTTAATTTTAATGGGTATGGGTATGAAAATGTCCTCCACCCGACCCGTACCGTACCCATTGACACCCCTAGGTCCGGGAATGATAGACTGCCTATATATGGAAATGTACACAACCGAGTTTGCAGGTTTAGTGTAAGCCCGGCCATGCACGGAGCCTTGTCGGGTTTGAAATCGTGAAATCCATAAGAAGTGTCGGATGCAATGAGGTTGTCTAGATAAAAGCCATGTATTTTGCTTCCTGCTTAGAAATTTTAGTCCATGAGCTAAATGTGTTTCATAAAAGAAATTACTATTTGTGTGTTTTATATTTTATTTCAGATGTTAAGTTTAGTGATTAAAAACGAGGCTACCGTCCGTACTATGGATAGTGCAGATTGGTCCATATGGATTAGTATATTTGTTTTCAAAGTTCAAATAATTCATCTGAATAAAATTGAACATTATATTCATATGAAAATATAGTTACATACTAAATTTTACAATTTATTTTATTTATTTTTAGATATATAAACATCACTATTTTTGTATCGTCTATAATTTTTAAATCAAGTAAGATTAAGTTTGCAAGTGCATTTTCAAATTGACTATTTGAATTTTAAAAACTCCGTTATTAACGTTTACAAATTGTAAGAAAGTTAATAAAAAAATTGTTAATAAAAAATTTACAAATAGTTTACAAATTCGTTAATTTTAAAAACAATTGACTTTATTTTTTACTTCCATTATTTCCTTGCCTCAAAGATTATTTTAAAAAAAAATTCTTATGGATAGCTATACATCAAAATTAGTTTAAATCTCAATTTTTTAAATTAGAATCTCGCTAATTTTTTAATTTTTAAAAGTATGAAAATCCAAAAGCTAAATATTAAAATTGGATGTTCAAAATATTCTTATGTTTTGTTTTTTTAGTATTAGGGCTTGTTCGTCAGTTTACTGTGTGCGTGAGAAAAAAAATCACTAAGATTTCGCGAAAATCAGTCACATTCAAAAATTTTCCATTCTCGTTCTCTTTAGACGGCCAAACAGCACCTTAAGTGTTGCTCATTCTTGGAAAAATTTACTATTTTTTAGAATTGATACCTTTAAATTTTCTGTAAGGATTTCGATTTTGTTAATTGTTTGGAAACGCTCCTTTTATGGTTCGAAGGTGAATCGAGTTCGATTTGTTTAAGACGTTGTTTCGTAGCACAATTGAGGGTTAAGGGACTATGATTTTAGTTACATTACGAGTAAAGAAACAGCTAACAAAGATCAAGTGGTACAACCTTATTAGGTCTGGGGCATGTAGGTACCAGCTAAAATCATCTCTTTTGTGGGAGAACACTCAAAAAGGGTAATGGAAAAATTGGAAGGGGAAGAAAAACAAATGAAGCCATTGAAACTTGAAGGAAACACAAAATGGACAAGAAAATAAAGTGGGCCTGGCCTGGCCCAAATAATAAAGTCATAATGTTGTCATAATAGTGGGCCTGTTTGCTTCTATTTTCAACTTATTCGGTTTGGGTTATATTATAATTGAGATTAGTCATAAGTGTCCATGCCAGAATTACTAAACAATAAAAAAGGAATAGGTACATGCTAGAGTTAGTAATTAGTGAATAAAATATAACTGTATACATGCATATGCTTGTACTACAATATATTTTTTGGATTTAAATCAATAAGGTATACGCCGTATAAGCCCCAACAGTTACTAATAATGTTCTTATATACTTGGTGCCTCCCTCTGAGACTACTGCTGTGTTTGTATTTACGTCTATAATTGAAATGCTCATTTTTCAGTTTTTCCACTTATTTATTTAGGTCTAAAATTGAAACCCTTTGCTTTGAACAATAGAGGACTAATTCACTCCTAAAGTCCAATTCAAATACAATTGAACAAAACAAAAACATGAAAACAATAGGTTCAATTATTACTAAACTTTGCAACAAGCTCCACAATATTTCCATAGGAACTACCACCCTCCTCCATGGCCACTTTGGCCTTGTTGCTCCATTTCTGTGCATTCCTCCTATACTCCTCGCATCTCTCTCCTTGCATCACCTCTTTCACACATGTCTCTACCTCCTCTCTGCTCACCAATCCGGCACCGTTTCGCCGTGTCCTCACCCCAACCTCCCATACACACTCCACATATTTTGCATTCATTGGTTGATCGGTCCACTGAGGAAATGCCACCATTGGTACACCAAGACTTAGAGCCTCCATAGTCGAGTTCCATCCACAGTGCGTCAGAAAACACCCGACGGCCCGATGGGCCAGAACATCCAATTGTGGGCTCCATGTAATTATGAGGCCTCTTTCCTTCGCCTTGTCTGTAAAACCTTCAGGTAATCTATTCACCTCCGAGGACCTAACTACCCAAAGGAAAGGTATATTACTGTTGAAAAGACCGTAAGCCAACTCGGCCATTTGGACAGGGTCCAGGGATGATAAACTACCTATGGACATGTACACGACTGAGTTTTCTGGTTTACTGTCAAGCCAGGCCATGCACGGAGCCGTGTCGGGTTTAAAAATGTGAAATCCATAAGAAGTGTCTGATGGAATGAGATTGTCTAGGTACGAGGATGGCACGGTGGGACCGATAGTCTTTGCTCGCCAGACAGAGGCCATGTATTTTGCTTCCTGCTTAGAAATTTTTATCCATGAGCTATGTGTTCGATAAATGAAATTTACTATTAGTGTGTTTTATTTCAGATATTAAGTTTGTGATTAAACAATGATGAGGCTATGGTACGTACTATGTATAGGGCGGATATTGGTCCATACTATGGATTAATAATTTTGTTTTCAAAATTCAAATAATCGATTAAATCAGATATACATGATGTTTATATGAAAATATACTTGCTATTTTATATGTTTTTTTACCATTTTTTTGTTATTTTTGTAGATGGGTAGCAGAGTAAAATATCACTACTTTTGAATGGTCTATGATTTTTAGATCAAGCATTTTTTATCAATCTAAAAGAAATAGTAAAAAATGTAGAATTTGATCTACAGGTAAATTTTTGTATGGAGATTATGCATGATGATTGTTAACCATTTAGACATATTTACTATTTAAACTTTGAAAATGATTATATTAATTGATAGTAGGGACCAATTAACACTATGCATAGTACCATAACTCGCTCTTAATTAAAAAATCACACATTGTTTGGGTTTAATGTCCACCGGAATTAAATTTGCATCCGACGGGTTTTATAACCGTCTGATCCGCTTTATAGAACCCATCGTGCGCACAGATATTAAAGCGGACATGCACGGATATTAAAGTGTTGCACACAGATCTTAAAACAGACTGGATGGTTATGGAACCCATCGAACTCATAAGATTGGACAGTTCAGTTTTGAGTCCGATGAGCATCGTACCCAAAGGGCCAAACTGCTCTCCTAAAGTATTTCTGCCAAAATTGTCTTTGTCAGAAAATGAAAGTAGGTTAAAAAGGAAAGTGTTACCCCATTTTCTAGCTCATAGAAAGAATTGATCAGCACCTCGTCTGCCTTATCCAGGTCCATAAATTGCTTGGTCAACAATTCGGCATATGCCGGGTACACACCGGGTTCAAGAATAAACGAAGGCAACTCCCCCAGTTCAAGCATCGGCAAACCGGTCAACTGAACCGGCCCTGCCCGAACCGGCATCTCGATTTTTCCCTCCCAAACTTGACCATAAATTGCGTCGACCGCACATGATTGAGTGAAAAATGCAGCTGTTGCTGCACCAAACCGCCTCGCCACATCAGCTCCCCATGGCATGAACGTGTCATAGATGACAACATGTACCGGTCGACCGGCAGTTGATTCTGTCTCCATGAGTTGTTCAAGTGTTTTAGAACCAACCAACTTGAGCTGAGCCAAGTAATCTTCAACTGAACTAACTTCCGTCACACTTTTATCGAAGCCATCAGAAATTGTTGCAACGTATACCGTACCGGCTTCTAGTTCGGTTGAGCCGAGAGCTGATTGAGTGATGGCTAAAGTTGATTGGAGGCCGTGGTGGGCCAGCCGCTTGGCGAATTGGAGCATTGGATTGATGTGACCTTGGCTTGGATAAGGCAGGAGAAGCGCATGGGGGCATTTTTGGAAATCTTTATCATCTGCCATTATATCACTATTCACTGATCTCTTTTGAAAGATATACAAGCTTTGCTTATGAGAGGTTGCATTTGGTAAATATGATGAGTGGCTAGGATTTATACAAAGACAGATGTAATCCAGTGAGAAGCAGCGAGAAAAGGAAGAGAAATTTCAATTGTCATCCTTTTAAAATATCGTTGCCCTAGGATTTGAAACTTCAAATATTGTTGCCCTATATTAACCAATTTTTTCTTATGTTGAGGCCATCAAGCAAGCTAGCTAACGGGCTAGCTATATATCCAGAAAAAATGGCTTTCCTTACCAGAAATCCTACAAATTTGCTTCGCTCAGTTAGAAACAAACTTTTCGCTTAGAGACAAATAAACTTTTTCTGAGGAAACACGACCTTTTCCCCAAATCTTCATAAAAAAATGTTATATAGTGAAGACAAATTAAATGGGCTGAAGCCCATTTGGTATTTTGCATATTGGTTCTTCTAACGGAATAGAAGATGAAACCCATCATGCATGTTCAAATTGTTTTGATTAAAAGACCAAGTCGTGAGCTGCTTGTTTGGTAAGCCGAAAAGAAAAAAAACCGGTGAGCTGCTCTCTGTTAGGAAGGAGCCTCTTCTTCAAGTTGCTCTTTCTAGGTTTTGCTTTTTTTTTTTTTTTTTTTTGTAACAATTCACCATATACATTTGAAAATCGGGTAATGATATTAAAACTACTCATTTTTTATTGAATAATTATTTTCATTTCCGCGCTACAGTACCCGCACTGTACATTAAAAGCATTATGTGCTATGGTCCCCACTAATTACCTGGTCCTATCTTTTTCAGTCTCCACACTCGTCCAGCGCCAATCGTTATAAATATAAATACTTGCAAAATAAGAAATTGATACTTATAAAATAGATATTAATACTTGCGTGCGTCACTTCATATGATCACTCTCTCTTTCGGTCCCCAATGGTCCATGCATCAACATTCCTCAAATGAAGTAGTGGGGATCTCGCATTCCTGCATCAATCTTCCCCAATCGTTCCCGCATCAATCTTCCTCTAGCAAACATAGTTGACTATGTAGGTGTAAATACTACAGTGCATATGTATAAATACATGTATTAATTGATATTAATACTTTCAAATGTTATCCAGTGTAATATACTCATATATAAAAAAATAATTGCAACATTCCTCTAACAAAAATAGTTGACCACATATGTATAAATACTACAACATATATGTATAAATACTTATAATAGTTGATATTAATACTTGAGGAGGGATCAAGTTACACCTTTTTTTGACACATTTTGACACCTACTATTTTCAAAGTCCAAATAGTCGATCCAAACCGTTCAACATAATTGATATACTAAAATGTGCTTGGAGATCAAATTTTACATTTTTTTTGAATTTTTTACTATTTATTAAGATGGTTACAAAATCGTTGTTTTCGGACCATTGAAAAACAACGATTTTGTAACCATCTTAATAAATAGTAAAAAAATTCAAAAAATGTAAAATTTGATCTCCAAGCACATTTTAGTATATCAATCATGTTGAACGGTTTGGATCGACTATTTGGATTTTGAAATCGCAAAATTAAATTATAAAAAAAACAATGTCATGATGTGTCAAAAAAAAGGATGTAATTGGATCCCTCCTCTTAATACTTTCATATATCATCCAGTGTCATATGTAAAAAGTACGTCATCATATCACAGATCGGATGGTTCAGAAATTTTTACTGTTTTTTACTGTTCACAGCAGATCTGAGATTTTCAAAGTGGCTTAATAAATAGCAAAAATTCCAAAAAAATGTAAAATTTGGTCTCCAAGCACATTTCAATATGAAGAACATGTTCAACTGTTCGGATCGGGTGTTTGAATTTTTAAAATGGAGATATAGCAAAGAGTAAAAAGGCATTTTACTCTATAGAGTACCATAGTCCATCTCTCTCTCTCTATATACATATATATAGAGAGAGAGAGTAATGCTATTATGCATTGCGAATTAAAGCGGGTGCTTTAATTCGCGCTCATATCGCGATTTTTAAAGTCCAAATAGCCGATCCGAACAGTTAGATGTGTTCTCCATATTGAAATGTGCTTGGAGACCAAATTTTACATTTTTTGGAATTTGTTTACTATTTATTAAGCCACTTTGAAAATCGCTGATTCAACGGTTTCACTGTTCAATATGAGCCACCGTTGGATTAGCGATTTTCAAAGTGGCTTAATAAATAGTAAAAAAATTCCAAAAAATGTAAATTTTGGTCTCCAGGCATATTTCAATATGGAGAACACATCTAACGTTCGGATTGGCTATTTGAACTTTAGAAATCG
Organism: Carex cristatella; assembly: GCA_024447775.1. NCBI lineage: Eukaryota > Viridiplantae > Streptophyta > Magnoliopsida > Poales > Cyperaceae > Carex > Carex cristatella. The sequence continues at coordinate 946,772 of JAJHPF010000007.1, forward strand.
CGATATGAGCGCGAATTAAAGCATCCGCTTTAATTCGCAATGCATAATAGCATTACTCTATATATATATATATATATATATATATATGTGTGTGTGTGTGTGTTTATTTATTTATTTATTTTATACAACTTCACAACTTTATTATATACCAGAGTGCTAATAATTATGTACCAGTTCCCCACATCATGTATTGTAAAAGGTAAGTCATCTTGTCATGTATTGGACTGATTCTGCAAAGGGACAATACAATGTATTATCACATTTCTTAATATAAATTTCAGGGACTTAATTTTGAGCATCAGGCATATTTGTGTGCAATTTGGCCCTAGTTCTTATGGACTCTAGTACAAAAGTTATCATAAAACTTGGTATTCGCTAAACATAAAATGAACAATAATTTAACCTTCAAGTTTTTTTTATTATTTAAAAAAAAAATCAATTTTAGATGTCATTTGGTTCTGTTAAATTGCAATTATATACCAGCACTGAAATTTGATGCTTACGATACGCTATTGTGACACGTGAAATATAATTTTTGTTTCAGTGAAGGCTTGTATCATCCATTATGTTAAAGTTTGTTCTGGAAAAAAAAATATTTATGCCAATTGCTAAGTCTTAATTATCATATACTGATGTATTTACAATTGGTTTTGTGTACCTTTAAAAATAACGAGATCCACCTTTAACAATATATTGTTCTGGCATATAATTGGAAAGTATTTTTATTAAATATATATTTACAGATCGTTGATATCATAACCTTTTTTAGGGGTATAAAAGGAAGATTCGTTAATAGTTATTTGTGGTTCCGTTTCAACTTGTTGCAGAGAATGAAATCAGAATTTTGATTACTCAGGTAACAGTAAATCTCCTTAGGTCATATGTGCTGTAATTCCATTGTGTACATTTTCTTTGTGCAATTATTAACATGTGTTCTCACTGTACAAATTATCGAATTAATTATTTTCAAAGTCATAAAAAATCAAAAGTTTGAAAAATTGAGGTCACACAATTTAGGATTCGTTGGGGCAAGATTTGATTAAAGTTAATTGAATAGTATGATCAAACATTTTTACTTAATTAAGAACTATAACAACAATAAAAGAAAGGGCTATTATAATTTTCCGCGCCTAATCGTTCCCTAACCATAAGGAAGCACCTGATTTACTATCCACAAGTCCTAAGCATTAAGGAAGCACCTGATTTACTACTTATAAAGACCTTGCCATAAGTAATCAAAATTGGGATCACAGAAAAATGTATTTCAATTACCAAAATATCAGTTTCTGTAAGGAAAAGTGCCACAGCCGGAATTGCACCAACAGTGCCAACATCACTAGGAGTTTTAGCTACCTATGAGATATGATTCTAGTCAATTATAACAGTACTAGATAATTATTTTGCATGGAAAAAATAAAAATGAAAGAATTAAAATTGAATACAAACACTTAATTATTTAAAACATCGTATTATTTCCAGCACTCAATGTTATTTTTGAGTCAGTAAAATTGTGCAAAATTGAGTTGCAATGTGGCTTAATTACACTACTGAACAAACAATAGCTGGTAAAAGCGAACAAACAAAACGATTGCCATACAAAAACCAACAAAAATTACCTTAATATTCATTCGTTGACTCAGAGAATATAGAAAACCAAGATAATAGTATTTCTTTAATGTTTAAAAGTAAGAATAATACGTCATAAAATAAAATAAAAATATAAAATAGGCTTGAATCCATAGTTCGGACTATATAATAATTACCTGAAAATCCTCAACGAAACAAGTTTAAATAAAATAACAAAATTACTACTTTGTCAAGAACAGAGCAATCTTTGAAATGGCCCATTTGCATACTGATCATTGTTCACTACATCGAGCACAACACAAAGGCCAATGCAATTGAGCGCCTGAAATAAAGGCATAAAAAATATCGTTTCAAGCATTCCTTCTTTATATTGTCTGTAAAAAAAATAAAGAACAATATACATAACCTTTATCATTTGTCGAAATACCAAAATATACGGCGATTGGAGGCAATTGGAGGGGGGATGGTCACATCATTATTCTCAATAATCTCCTGTTCGTGTGGAATTGAGCGTCATGGCGACAGAAGGGTTGAGAATATGGGAAAGGAAAAGGATCTAGTTGACAGGTTGTAGCCATATCAAATCCTTGAAGCATGCGGAGGGATTACAGAGAGAGATCAGTAAACGAAGAGAGGGAAGAGAATGGAAAAAGGATAACAGTCTATGTAGAGAGAAGAGAGGCGCGTCTGGGTGGAAATAATTATTCTGTTATTCCAAAGAAATAACAGGAACCTGTTATTCTGCTCTCGGATGTTCAAACATTTTCATGTGCGGATCTCAACAAAGTAAGTATTTCATATACGAATCTCAACAAAGACTAATGGCTGAGATTTGAATAACAGGGCATGTTATTTATTGGAATAACAGCAGATTTACTTCAGTCTGGGGTAAGCGATTCGTGAAGGGATACTGAATTCAGATCCAACGAAGTAACTCAAAAATTAAGTTTTAGATGGAGACCGTCCGATTCGACTTTGAGATTGGAGAGCACACATCTCGAGAGATGAATTTGAATCCCGAAATAATTCCGAACAACGGATTCGAATCGAACAGTCTCAATTCAAATCTAAAAAATTGAGTTACTTTAGAGAATTCGAACCCACTATATCGGTTAATTAATTTTAACCAGTCTCAATTCACAAATAATTTGTATAAATTAAAAGTTTATAATTTATATACTATTCAAGAGGCGAAAATTGAAACGGATACGAATACAAATACAAATACAGATATAATTCTTTAAAATATCTAATTTAAATATTGTAACAAAATAAACATATTATTCAATAAATTATTTTTCATTAGAATATAAAAATAAAATGAAACACATATATAATTCGGATATTTAATCATTATGGTGAACAAAATAATTTTTCTCATTTTAAACTTGTTATGCCATTACAAAATATATCTCTTAAACAAAAATTAATCACCAATATAACCGTATTTTTTTTTTCAAAAGATATTAACAAAAATATATATTCATTTGCAAGAACATATAACAAATAGATAAAAAAAGGTATGGATACGGATAATTATCTGTATTTGTATTTATATTTAAACTAATGGATATTTGAAAAATTAAAAATAACTCATATGGATAATTATCCATATCCACACAAATAGTTACATGATACTAATGTGTGGACAATTATCCATATTTGTGTATGTATCCGATTTAGAAATTGAAATCATACATGTATCCATATCAATATCCAATATGTTTCCGCATAAATCATATCCCTATTTATATTCTTACCCACAAACAATATGTATCCATAAAATTCAAATATGAAAATAGAAATTGAATATGATTTTGGATACTGATGGATAATTTATGGTACATTTTCACCCTTACTTTAAGAACAACCTAGTTCTACTCCAATTATAATGCCCATGTCGAATTACACCATACTAAAAAAAAATATAGATATATTCAAAATAACAAAATAAAAATAAAAAAATATTTTTATTAGGAAATAAAAATAAATGAAATAAGTATATAGTTCGGATATTAATCAGTATGGTGACCAATTGTTTTTTTCATTTAAGCTTCTTTTGTCATTACAAAAACATATATTTCTTTCACAAAAATACTTAACTAATATAACCATATTTTTAATAAAAAAAATAGCAACATAAATAATACTCCTCTTTAAACACATATAATTCTAAAACAAATGGATAAAAAAGTACAAATACGGATAAATATTTAATTTTGTATTCACACAAATAGATATTCGGAAAATTAGAAATTACAAGTACGAATAATTATCTATATCCACACAAATAGAAATAGTTACCCGAAAAATAAAAAATAAAATATGAATGCAGATAATTATCCGTATTTGCATATGTATCTGATGTCGAATTACACCAAACTTAAAAAATTATACATATATTCAAAATAACTATATTCGCCGTACACAAATGTTAAATTTCACCTAGTTCTAGATGTATAATATATTTATTATACGAATTATATTTATAATGTTAAATTTTAAGTTTGTTTTTGTTTTTAATTGTCAAATGTTTCAAGTTGATGACTCCTTATGTTTAGAAAGTGATCCCTGCTCGTTTGGATTATACAAAATTTAAAATTAGCACAAAATATTATTTTATTAAAATAATATTTCATATGATAACAATTTATAATTTCTAAATTAATATCAATTATGATAATAAACAAATCAATTCATTCACTCTCTCATTTATTGTCTATCCTATGTGAATTATAATTGACCTTTTTATTTTTTTTCAAATTATTTGCAAATATCATTCACAAATAATTTTAAAATAAAAAATAATTATTTTTAAAATACTATTATGATAATTTGAATATAACATGTTAGAAAGACCCACGTAATTCACAGTTCGTTATACTTACCCACGTGGCCACGTAGTCGCATCGAATTTAAAATACCGGAATTGTTTCGGATCCACATATCCGTTTTGAAAACTTACCCAACCGATCCGTTTTCAAATGAACAAAAATATTCATATCCTGGTATTGTTCATGATTTGTCGTTTAATCGCACCCGGATTCTACTGGAGTCGGATCGGATAATCCGAGTTCGTTTTCACCCCTAAATCTATTAAGGTCGCATTATTTTTTTTCTCAAGCGCGCGGCGAACCTATCTGCGCGGCAAACTAGTTTGATTAATTTTTTTTCTAAAACTATAATATTCAACCAAAAAAGTGAAAAACCAACTTTGAATAACTGGCTCTTGTTAAGTTGTTACAACTGCATTTTGTAATATTTACCAACAGAAAAATAGAGACGTACTATTGGCAAATAATAACTGCCTCTTGTGATAACTACGTCCTTGTAATAACTGCATCCTTTGAATAATCTCAGTTTGGACTTTATATAATAAATTTTAGAAAGAGTGTTGACTAAATAATTTTATGCACCAATTATATCTTAATAATAAAAGCATGGTATCATGCGCAATATGAAACGATTAAGAAAAATGATAATTTGGTGCGGAATCAGATAACTGACCATACTTTGGCGCGAAATCACATTGCCTCTCTCTATAAATATATACCCTCTGTTGCCATAAATTATAACTCCTTATTTCATTCTCCCAGAGAGTATCAACTGATTTGATTCGATACACATTAGTTTGAGAGAAAAAATAGGATAGAATGGAACGACCATTGTTCCATCCATTTTCTAAGTAGGATGGTATCACATGGATAATGGATTCAACAATTGAAAAGCAGAGTATTTTACTCAACTTTTACTCTCCTATTTTCTTATTATTCCGGTTCTTAAGCTCTTCATTTTGAATTTATTATTAAGCTTGATCTTTTTTACAAATAGCACACTCCGCCTCCTCTTTGGTCCGGAATTGGAAGGGCTTCAACCTACTTTAATTCTCTCTTTGGAAGGCACGTTGGCGTGGATTTTATGGTCTTTTTGTTTACTAGTCTAAGGTATAGATACAAACTCTTGACTTACAATAGCTATAAAATTCAAGCTTGATAATAGTATTCCTTCTTTATTCATTAAAATAAACGGTGTATGTCTTAGTCTTGATAAAAAAAAATCATAATTAATATTTGGATTTTCTGTTCACTTTATTTCAAGCCAAAACAGGGCCAAAAACTAATAGCAAAAAAATGAGCACTGTTTGAGCGGTAAATAAATAAATGGTTCCTAGAAAGAAAAAAAAAACGGTTCTTAATATAATAAGAAGATAAAAATTCATTTCGGTTGTTTTATGAAAAAAAAATTAGTGGGGATAAGTAAAATATAAATATGATATCTTCAAATGGTTACCACATTTACTAACACTTAATTATGAAAATAATTAGAGTGATAAGATAGTAGAGACAGTAGTAAAATGCAAAAACAAAGTATTCACGAGTTTTTTTTTTTTACGGAAGTCATTCTTTTGTCATTTTTAGTAAGTACGGTATTTTTAAGAATTAAATATATATGTCTTTATCTGTTGAAGATCTCTAACTAAAGACATAGTTAGAGGTGCAGTATTGGGTAGATAGTGATTAGCATAGTGCATGAGAATTTTACGTTTTTTTGTTTTTGTTTTTGTTTTTGTTTTGATTTTTTTTTCTTCAGTTGTACAGCCTATATATAACAATGACGGGAGTTATACTAACGGTCTGATGGCAGGAAGGAATCATCATGGTTCGATGGCAGGCAGGAAGGATCATACACCATCCATTGGCTTCCTCTTTCAGATTGAAATAATATGGTTGGGAAGTTTTTGTGTTTAATAAAAAAAATATACGGTTAAAGAAGTATTTTGATTTTTTTTTAACTTGGCACGATATTTCACTTTTTCCTATTTCCCCAGCGTTTCTCCCTCATCTCAAGTCTCTTTGCTGCTCCATGGACGGTGCAGATCGCACCAGCTGGCCTTGACGCTACCGAGCATCCTCTCCACTGCCTCCCCTCTGCTGCGCCTCAGTAAACTTCTTCAAATTATATCTTAATTCAGTTTAATTAATTATAGTAAGTTATTTGTAATTTAAATTGTTTTAATTTCAATTAATTTTACGATGGTATTAAGCATCCATGCAAAAATTAGACCATTAATCTAAATGTTATGTAACAACATAGTAGCTCAAGATGACAATGGATTAATGATTTCACTCCAATAAAGAAATAATGGATTAATAACGATTGTTTGCTGCAGGTTATTACATTCCGATGGATAAGACTATAAGAGTTGCTTATGTAAAGCGCATGAAGGATTTTGTTGCATTGAAGCTTCCCCAAAGGTAGCTAAAGCAAACACAATTCATTATGTCCCTAACTGAGTGTAGAAATGTAGTCTTTAAAACGAGCAGTCCAAAAAATTTAAAAAGTGCTCCGCATATGAAAAGGTAAAAAAAAAAATAACCTCCCATTAAATTTATTGACAAATGGGACCCACCCACATCAAAATTTCGCCACCACTCCACTGTTCAAAACCTTCCTCAATTTTCCGCACCACTGCACTAGCTCTCCCGTCATTTTTATCCATGCCCAAACTTTTATAAAATTCGCGAACTCTACCCACCAAACTCAAATTCTATCAAAAATGTCCAAACCGACTATTTAATAGCCGGTTCCTATCTTTCTTCTTTTTTTTTTTTTTTTTTTTTTGGAAAAATTATATAATTTTTTTTATTAAAGTTTCAAAAAAAATTGATATTGAAAAGTCCCGTTTTTCCATTGTAAGACAATCAAGCACCTCATTGTCCCGTTTTTCCATTTGTGTACTCTATGAGCATGCATGTGAGATCGATATCCAGCACACGGAAGGCAATTTAGTTACAATATTTGTAAAGCCAATATCGTGTATATTAAACGATCCAAATATGTAAGTATGCGTGATTTTCATTTTATATAAAGTGGATGGATGTATATTATTCGTGTTATATTTTCCAAATATATAGTTGATTTGTTAAATATTAGGGAAAATTTGTTATTTGCCACTCCAAAACTTTTAAATCTGAAAAATGTCATCACAAAACTATAAATCTGAAAAATGTCACTCTAAACTTAGTTAATTCTTAAATTTGGCACAAATAAACAATTTTTATATTTTTTATTATTAAAAATTAACTGAAAAATACAGTTTTGAGATACGTATAATGAGGAGTCTGAAGGGTATATAGGAAAATACAGAAATACGTATCTCAAAACTATATTTTTCAATTAATTTTAATAAAAAAGTATAAAAATTGTGTATTTGTGGCAAATTTAAGAATTAATTAAGTTTAGATTGGCATTTTTCAAATTTATAGTTTTGTGATGGCATTTTTCAGATTTGAAGGTTTTTGAGTGACAAATAATCAATTTTCCCAATATATTAAATCATCAATCATATGTTTGCAGCGAAGAAATAAAAGTGAAAAAATAAATAAGCCATGATCACTGAATTATATCTTTATATATGCAATAGAAATGTTATTTTTAACCTATATATAATATAGTATATAGAAATGTTACAATATATTATATGCCGGCTTTCAATTTCTTTTAATCTTATAAATTACCTTTTTGTGACAGACACAAGATTGATCGATTTCCACTAAAAATATTATTGAAACATAAACAAGAGAAACCATGGTAAACTACGCATATATTACGAAAACAAACCAAAACTTTAGTTATTTAAAATTTAAACAAACGCATTACTTTCAAATTTGCAAATTTTAAGATACAGATCTGCCTGATCACCAAACTGTGTTAAAAAAAAAAAAAAAATTTTGAGAAAGTATATATTAATATAGCCAACTTTATTTCACAGCCATTCTAACCTATATAAAAATATTTGAAATCTAAAATTTAAAGGAGATGCGGTCCTTAATAATTAATTAGGAAGATTCGAAATCAAATTCGGCGAATGATTAAATGCAAGTGAATTTGATTTTTTTTTTTTTTATCAAATTAATTACTTAATGTATGATATTGTTTTGTCAAATTGCAGCAAATATGATACCAGGTCTATTATTCCATCTAAAATCTAACCCCCCCCTCCTTTTTTGTATTTTGATCCATATTGTGTTGGTTGTCTGGTTGTTGAATTAGTTTGTGTGAAACTGTCAAATAACATATCCCCCAAATATTTGGTAATTGGTAAAAGCAAGACAGTATATAGTCCTTCGAATTAAGCTTCCTAAAAAGAAATGATTCAAGTGCTACTTTGCATCAAGTTTAGTCATTTGCATAATTCTAAGAAACAATATTTTAGAAGCTTGGGGTTGGAAGAATTTTGTTTTTAGGATTTTTCTTTTTCTTTTTGAAAGGTTACAATTTTTCATTTTATTAATGTATTTGTCTTGAATCCCCAATTCATGATGTGTTACAAAGAATTTTTTTCTAGTCCCTTTAGGTTGGATTTTTTAAAAAAAAACCTAAATATATATTGGAATGATAAATATTATAAAATAATGAAAAATATGTGGTTGTACCAAACCTGTTAACGAATAATCCAAAATCTCCATCAGCAATAGACCACATTTCACGCTCTTCCTTCCATTATCACTCTTTATGTCAACTAATCTGGAATCCATAATTGTTAAATCCCTGTGTTGCTTTGGAAAACTATCGCGCCGCCGATACTTAGTTTTTTTTTTTTTTTCTGTAGTTGTTCTTCTTCTTGTAGAAAATAAATAGTAATTGTATCTCTATAACTTGCAACCCTAGCTAACAGCAACAAATGTCATTTTATAGATAAATGGAACTTCATACGTTGACAAAATGAAGAATTGGGTCATGAGTAACGATTGGGCTTATTTAATTATTTTTATTCTTATTGAAATCCTGCATATAGGCTAACCAAGAGTTTATGCATCATTTGTTTTACATTCATACAACTGTTGGGCTTATTTCAATTAAGGAAATTTTTCTAGTGAGCACATATAAACTTTTATGGGGTATATCATGTATACCCTCAAAAATTTCAAAATTATGTAATTCTCTCTCTAAACTTTAAAATTATGTATTAAACTCACAAATTTACCTCTTTTAATTTGTCTTTTAAATTAACTATGATTAAAGTCATATATATAATTATGTAGTTTAACTTTATAAAGTAAGGGTGTTTAGACCCGAAGCTTGGCGAAAGAAAGTTCTCTAAGGTTTTCAATGGCTACCTCTCCAACCACCTCCTCCCATCTTCTCCTTCTCTCTTCACTCGACTATCATTTTCACTTTTTATAGTCCTCATTCCGAAACAACACCTCTTTTCTCTTGGGTCTATCTTCTAGAGCGGAGAGGAGAATGAGAGAGAGGGGAGGAACTGGAGCCGATCGGAGCCGAGAGTGTAGTATTGTCAGAATTCGGAGCGTAGAGTTCCCATCTCAATTAGAGCGCGACGGTATTTGTTATTCATCCGCTACCGTTTCGTTATCTGATAATTTTAACGGGTAAGAATAGAGTAGGGTAAAGTCAATTCTTAATGGATATGGATAGGGCATGAGTAAGGTCAATTCTTAGTGGGTATGAATATGAAATACTTCCATCCTACATGTATCATACCCATTGACACCCCTAATATTATGGATCAACCCGTGCTATGTAGGGGTGTCAATGGGTACGATACGGGTAAGGTGGAAGCATTTTCATACCCATACTCACTAAGAGTTGATCTTACCCATACCCTATCCTTACCCGTTAAAAATTTGCCTTACCCTACCCTACCCGTACCCGTTAAAAATAGTGGGTAATGAAACGATAGTGGGTGAATAACGAATAATAATAATATAATGATTTTATTATTTTTACAAATAAATCATCAAAACTCATCATGTCATACATATGCAATCACAATTACTAATATAAAATCATGATACAAATATACAATCAATTCTAACTAATAGTTTTTTATAAAGCAAAAGAAAAAAACAAGAACGCTAATATATCTTCTAACAAATTCAAAATTCAATTTGTTAACTAAATAACAAAACATTCAAAAAAATGTAATATGTTTAACATAATATTCTTCCGACAAAAAAAATGTATACATTTTCTCATGTATTAACGTTGATATAGTGATATGAGAAAAATAAAATTGAATAAAATTAAAAGTAATATTTATATATCTATATGTAATTTATTTTATATAATTACCCGTAGTGTTCTAAAATAAACCCGTGACCCGTGACCCGGTCTGGTCCGCCCGTGACCCGGGTACCGTCCGGTCCGGTCCGTGCACGGGTTCGGAGGGTCCGGCGGGTTGGGCGGACCGGGCAAAAATCCGGGTAAGGGTTGATTTTTGAAATCAAAACCCGCCCGACCCGTGACCCGTGAACCCGTACCGGCCCGGTCCGTGAACCCGTACCCGCCCGGTCCGGTCCGTGAACCCGTACCTGCCCGGTCCGGTCCATGAACCCATACCCGCCCGGTCCGGTCAAATAATTCGTATTTTTTAAAAAATCTAAATTGTTTTCAAATAATTTCAAATAATTCGTATTTATAAAGCATTACATTTCAAATATTTCAAAATTTTTAATTGTTTTCTTTTAATCAAATAATTTATTTTTGTTATCAAATATTTTCTTTTAAAAAATCGAAAAAAAAAACCGAAAAAAAAAAACCCGGTTTGGACCATCCCGTGAACCCGGTCCGCCCGGACCGCCAACCCGTGGGGGTAAGGGTCCACGGGCGGATAAGGGTAGACTTTCAAAAAATTTACCCGCCGAACCCATACCCGGCCAACCCGTGAACCCCCCGAACCCGTACCCGGCCAACCCGTGAACCCGGGCGGGTTGGACCCGGTCCGGCCCGTTTTAGAACACTAATTACCCGTTACCCAATGGGTACGAAATAGCCTTTACCCGTACCCATGCTCGTTTAGCTAACGAAAAAAATTTCTTACCCATACCCATACCCATACCCAATAAGCTAACGAAAAAAAATCCTTGCCCATACTTGTCTTATCGAATACGATACGGATAGGGTAAATGGGTAAACGGTTTCCATTGACACCCCTAGTGCTATGTATCAATCCGAATAATTAAACATGATCTTCATATGAAAATGTACATGCATACCAAAATTTATATTTTCACATTTTTACTATATAGTTCAAAATTTTCAAATCAGGTGATTTTCAACCTGTCTAAAAAATAGTAAAAAAAAATCTAAAACTGTGAATTTTGGTTTGCAAGTACATTTTGATATAAATTTCATATATGGTCGAACGATTTGAACGATTTAAATCGAATGTTAAATTTTAAAAATACAGATATGAATCCAGCATACCGCTATGATGCAGTTACCATAGCCTCTCAAACTTTTTGTTTATACTGTAGTTATATTCTTTATTTCTCTTTTTATTTACGGATTTTTATCTAATGATGCAGGACTTAATCCTATGCGTGAGGAATAAATTCTGTTTTTCTTTTTTTCTCTTCATTTTTTGATTAATTATTCAATATTTTTTTATGATAAAGTCACATGAATCAAAATTCCTCTAAATTTAAATATACTAAAATCATACATAACAAAGAACGAAAATTTAGAAATTCGAACCCTCAATGCACATAACTCGTACAACTAATGTTTTGAAATTCAGTTCTCATTCGGTATGCGGCCACATATATATGTGGATTTTTATTCGAATTTATATATACAGATTTTAAATGAGAATTCGTATATATAAACAAGCATACGGTAATATGTGGTATGACTCATTATTAATATACTCTAAATCGATATATTATCACTATTAATATACTCTAAACCAGTAATATGTGGTATAAATCAATGTTAATATACTTTAAACCAGTATTTTGTCACTATTAATATACTCTAAACTGGTACTATGCTCCAAACTTTATATTCGGACCGAATATAGATTTTCTATTCGGATTGCAACTGAATATGAATATTCAGCCGAATAGACCGAATTTTACTATACTGCGTACAACGGAGTACCAATCTGTCACTTTAGTCCACTCAACCATCTTCCCGGTGCATTAAATCATTCTCTTCAAAACAAACGAACATAGCGAGAACTTTTATTTATGGAAAAAAAAATTTAATAATAAAGAAAAACAAAACAAGTGCTGAGGTTTTAGATGTAGATGGATTCGAAATGAAATTTCAGATCGAAACCAAACCATCTTCTAAAATTGGTGATATAATATAGTTTTTTTTTTTTTTTTTAATTCGTGGTAAAATCATCATACTATTAATATTCACAAATATTCATAAAAAATTTCATTCGAATTTTGAATAACTTCTTATATAAGAGAGCAATTTCTTAATTACTTAATCAAAAATTAATTTTTGATGTTGCTACATCATTAACTAACAATTAAGAACTATACAGCTCATAAATTACCTCGTGTTGCTTATACAACATGCAATTTTTGAAGTATATGAACGGTGAAGATTTCTGAGCTAAAAGCATGCTTATAGAGAGATTTATTATATTAACATTAAATTTTGTTTTGATAAACCGTGAAAATTGACAAAACGTTTATGAAAATTACAAAAATCATATATTTCCTATAATCAAAATATCGCGTGTTCATCATTAAATCGTTAAAAAGAGTACCCACTCCAGTGAATCACTGATAGACTGATCAGTCAGAATTTGCATCCTCCCCGGTACCGTAAAAGGAAATCTTTTAGACCTACTGAATCCGGACCGTTCTTTTAACTTTGCACGTATGTCAAAGCGGATAAGGATCCGGATCCACCTTGGCAATGCGGCGGTTTCTCACTTATAGTCACCCTTCGATCTATCTACGCACTAACGGCGAGATTTCATCCACGTCATTGATCCGCACCAACCCCAATCCACCAATCAAAACGCGAATCATACCGTTAAAAGAGCACCCGACCCAGCCTCGGATTCCACAACAAGTTCCCAATTCCAATCGTTGCATTTCTCCTTTCCTCTCTCCCTCTCTGAAACTTAATTAATCTCTCGAGAAATAGCAATGGCGCCTAAAGCTGACAAGAAACCAGCTGAGAAGAAGCCTGCGGAGGACAAGGCCGAGAAGAAGCCAGCGGAGAAGAAACCCAAGGCTGAGAAGCGCATTCCGTCCAAAGACGGCGCTGGAGGTGACAAGAAGAAGAAGAAGAAGGCGAAGAGCACTGAGACTTACAAGATCTACATTTTCAAGGTGCTCAAGCAGGTGCATCCCGACATCGGTATCTCCAGCAAGGCTATGTCGATCATGAACTCTTTCATCAACGACATCTTTGAGAAGCTTGCTAGTGAAGCATCTAGGTTGGCGAGGTACAACAAGAAGCCTACTATTACCTCTCGGGAAATCCAGACGTCTGTTAGACTTGTGCTTCCTGGCGAACTGGCTAAGCATGCTGTTTCTGAAGGCACCAAGGCTGTCACCAAGTTCACCAGTGCTTAGATTTGGGCTTTGGTTGGATGGATTTAGGTGTTTAGGTTTCTTTATTTTCTTGGATGGTACTTTAGGGTTTAGTGTGGTGATGGGATGGGATATCATGTGTCTGATCTTGGTTGTATATTGGTTTGATTAAACTCAAATGGAGTAATTTTTTAACTTGTGATTGTGATTTGTTGGTAAATGTTGGAAATGTGGCATCAATTAAGTCAATGAAATTTGACAATGTTTCAAGACTTCGATATTCAGTTCTCTTTTGGATATGTTTGATATTTGTTTTGAACAAGATTTTGAGTCAGTTGATTGAGAGAATTCTCTTTGGAACACAGCCAGTTTGCAAATAACTAGAGAATTATCTCGTTGGTTCTGCTGAGCTGTAACCTAAAACTAGTTGAACAACTAATGATTCTGTTTTTATTTGATTTTAATGATTAAAAAATGATCAACTTCATCTGAAAATGTTAGTCTTTCAAAAAAATATTTTAAATAAGTATTCACCTGAATGGATAATTTGGCTGTTGCAACAAATTTTGCGACAAATTAAACTGCAAAATATGCTAAAGGTTCATACTGGTACCATTAAGTCGCCAAATCTGCTAAAGGTCCTCTTCATCGAATCAGTGAGCACAGCCCAAAATACTAATTGTGTCCTTGTTTTATCTATTAATTTCGGGCCAAGACAGCCCAAAATACCAATTGTGCCCTTTTGTTCAATCTATCAATTTCGGGCCGAGAATATGAATCAAGATCCAATAAAGTATTATTCGCTTTTCAAAAGCTAAATAATTTCAATATTCAAAAGGAGGAATATTTGTGGTTGTTACCTAACCAGTTCTGCCGTTCAAATATTCGCGGATTTCTAACTACCTTGCTCTCCTCTTAAATGGTTCCAATTTACTACCATGAGATCACCAACAAAACCTCTGAAATCCCTCTCTTCCCTCCTCTCCTCAAGACCCTCTCTCTTCGCCATTTTATCGCGATCCATCTCTTCAACCTCAGTTGAGCCCAGATCAACCGACCCAAATCCGCAAATGGACCCACCAACGTCCCCGATCCCCGTGGCGATCGATGCGGGGTCCTCGGTGCGCAAGCCGATCAGCCTTTGGCCTGGTATGTATCACTCGCCAGTGACGAATGCTCTGTGGGAAGCGAGATCTAGTATTTTCGAGAGATTGCTTGATCCGCCAGCTAAAGAGGGACCTCCGCAAGTCGAATTGTTGACTAAATCGCCTTCGCAAAGTCGTACCACCATAATTTACCAGTTTTCTAGTGATTATATACTTAGGGAGCAGTATAGGGATCCAACAAATGAGGTTAGAATTGGAAAATTGTTGGAGGATCTCGATGCGCTTGCTGGTACCATTGCTGTAAAGGTAAAGTTTCCCACTTATTATTTTTTTTTTTAAGAACGCTGTGGTATCACAGTATTAACTGCTTCAATTAAACAACAAAAACTCAATTATTGCTTGTATGCCTCGTTATTTGTTGGATTCGCACAGTATTCCTCTGGTACTAATCCCTAAAATCAGGGTTTATGGTTAATTTAAACAAAAATTCCTGAAAGTTTTAGTGCCTTGCCATTTCAGTTCCTAGAATTTTTAAAACGAAATCCGGTCAATGTCAGGATCTTATAATCAGAAAACCTCCCAACTAATGTAAACTTGTACATGACTTCTTCGAATGTAGTAATGTGCCAAATTAAGCTTCAAACTGGTGCGTACAGATTGGTACAGCTTCAATCCCAATTATCAAAAGATTTTGCATGACATGATATGATCACTATAGGGCACTCAGCCTGATCCTTCAACTATTGAAACCTATAGTTTTCCATGATTTCAAGCATGCAAGTTGTTAATATTTTCACTTATTGTGTGACAGCACTGCTCCGATGAGGATAGCACGACTAGGCCATTGTTGTTAGTAACAGCCTCTGTGGATAAAATGGTCTTGAAGAAGCCCATTCGGGTTGATACTGATCTCAAAATAGCTGGTGCTGTTACTTATGTCGGCCGTTCATCCATTGACATTCAAATTGAAGTTACCCAACTCCCACTTGGTACCTACAAGTCTTTTGTAAATTGTATCATTGCTATTATTCTTATTCTAATGTATGGTTGTTAACTTGTTATTCAAAAGACAAAACATGATATTCTACTGTATTCATCATTGTTTTTTATAGTTATTATTTGAAATAGGTAGTTATACTTTTACTTCAAAATTCTCTTTTATTCTTGCTATATTGCTTTTTTTAAAGTTTCTACTAAAATAGTAGTATTATAACATTGCTGCTACTACCAGCGCTATTCTAAACAAGATAGATGCTGTCAATTGACTGTTAAGTTTCATTTACTGTAGATAACTCTGAACCATCAGATCCAACTGCCTTAACTGCTAACTTCACATTCGTGGCACGCGACTCAAAAACAGGAAAGGCAGCTTCTGTAAATCGACTTGTACCAGAAACTGAGAAGGAAAAGCAACTCTTCAAAGAAAGGGAGGCCCGAGACAAGCTTAGAAAGAGGAAGAGAGAGGAACAAAAGAAAGGTATAGAAAATGGTTTTGCACACTTTTTCCGAGGAGAAGAGGCGGAGAGGCTGAGAAATTTATTGGCTGAGGGGCGGGTGTTCTGTGATTTCCCCGCACTAGCGGATCGGAACAGCATTTTATTGCGGGACACTAGACTGGAGAATGCTCTTATTTGTCAGCCTCAGCAGAGGAACTTGCATGGCCGTATTTTTGGAGGGTTTTTGATGCACCGGGCCTTTGAGCTGGGATTTTCTACCGCCTATGCGTTTGTTGGTCATATGCCGTATTTTCTTGAAGTAGACCATGTTGATTTCTTGAAGCCAGTAAGTGCCGCAATTTATGGTAACTAACTAAATTTATTTAAAATTGAATTGTAATCATTATTGTAGTTATTATTTTGGTTTGTTTTGAATGTTATTTAATTTTTTATTCTAGTAGTACTCTACATCAATTTAATTTAAGTTTTGTGCGGTCAGGTTGATGTGGGAGATTTTCTTCGGTTCAAATCATGTGTATTGTACACTCAATTGGATAATCCAGATCAACCTTTGATCAATGTAGAAGTTGTGGCGCATGTTACCAGGCCTGAGCTCCGTACCAGTGAGGTACTATACTATTTTTTAATAGTTAATTATTTCTTGAATACATAAAATTTACTAAAAATATATATGTACAATAAAATGAGTGAAAATGAGAATTATACAGATCTGTAAAAAAGCAGTTCGTATGTCATTTTTGGCTACATTTACCTATGTTTCTTGGTCTAAATCTGGTATTTTATGAACTTGTACAGGTATCAAACACATTTTATTTCACATTCACTGTCAACCAAGATGCCTTGAAAAATGGCTTGAAAATACGGAATGTAGTTCCAGCCACAGAAGAAGAAGCACGTCGGATCCTAGAGCGCATGGATGCTGAGAAATTTTATGATGGTAGTCAATAATTAACAAACTTTTGTTTCTTTCATTCCTTTCGGCCCTTGCAGAAAGCAAAAGGTAGATAAAAGTACAAAAGAATGCAACCATTTGACTAAATAAGATTTATGTTGTAATTTACAATACAAACATTAGTTCCTTCAAAATAAGACACCATATGTTCTTCATAATAGAGGCCACTTTGTCTTTAACTTAAAAATTGCTTGCAAGGTATTATCATATTTAAAAATAACTCTCTTCTATAAAGTACTTGGGTCAAATAAATTCTCATTTCTTGAGTCAACTCCACGACTTATTCTATTTAAAAATAATGTAAACCATGGCCTAGCCCATCGAAATCCAAGAAAGGGAATTTTAGCCGTCTCCTTTCCAAGGGATTTTGGTTGATTTTTTTGTGAATGCATGTGTTTATGTATATTTAGTCGGCATATAGTTGTACTATGTGGCATGATTTTTTTAAAGCTTTCGCTACTCGAGAGTGATTTTGTATGTGAAATTGTCCCATTCAGAGAGTAGTTCCAAAAGAAAACAACTCACGCTCTTGCTTCTGATCCGAGATATACTGAAATTAATAATATAAAAAAAAAACTTTGGACAAAAATCTACAGTTGATTCTTTAATGAAAAAAATCTGGATAAATTTGTTGTATCAATGTTTGTTGTTGCATTTATGCATTAATGTTATTATATCATCAAAAAGGGGAGGCACTTCACGCCTTGTGTGTGGTGATATTGCACGGCGTGCTTTTACTTGGCATGAAATATATAGGGAATGAATCTGGCGTTTAAAAGTACATGGTTTAAAATTAAATATTTCATCAAACAAATCCGAGATATACTTGTCGCATCCATATTTTTTTACTATTTTAAGACTGTCCATAGACGGTCTTTTAAAAAAAAAAAAAAATCCTTCAGCCACCACTTAAAAAAAGTTTAAAAACCATCTCTTATATACTAAATTAAACAGCCCCAATAAACAATAACCCTTTTCCCTCTCTTAGATACATGCAAAATGTACATCAATCGATTAACAACACCTCTCAAAAGTCTCTATTCCATCTCAGGATCCTCTTTATTCACCACTTTAACACGACCAATCTCTTCAACCCCCCAAATTTAGACCAAACTAAACCAAAATCAACCTACCCAAAACCCCAAAGAGAGAGGTCATCATCCGGTCCCATCCATGGTTCAATCGATGCAAGTTCCTCGGTGCGCAAATCGATCAGCCTATGGCCTGGCAGGTATGATTCACCGGTGACAAATGCGCTATGGGAGGCCAGGTCTAGTATTTTTGAGAGATCAGTTGATGCATCAATCAAGGAGGCACCATCACGGAACGAACTGCTGATTAAAACTCCTTCGCAAAGTTGTACCAGCGTGATTTACAAGTTTTGAACTGATTATGTGTTGAGGGAACAATACAGGGATCCAGGGAATGAGGTCAGAATTGGGAAATTGTTGGAGGACCTTGATGCACTTGCTGGAACTATTGCTTTCAGGGTATATTTATCTTTCGAGCGTGCCCCTTTATTTAATTGAGTCGCACTTGAAGTTAAAAGCTTAGTTTTTGCTATTAAATGGAAATACTATTGTTAAACATCAAGGCCTTGTCATTTTCACTCTGCTCTATAAAATTTGGCTTTTTGCAATTGGTAGCTATACCAGTAAGCATAGTAACAAATGAATTATTCGGATTCGGTGAGGCGAGGCCAAAAATTCGTGATTCGGAAATGATTTGGTATTATTCGGATCAGAGATCTCAGTCTTGTAAGAGAGCAAAACAAAAAAATAACCAAAAAAAAAAAATTTCTGGGAAAAATTCGTAAAATTCGCGAATTATTCGGGAAAAATTTGGTCAAAGTTCGGTCAACCAAATAATTTGGCGTTCGGTTTGGCATCACCAAAAAAACGAATTATTCGCGAATCTTGTTACTATGCCAGTAAGTAGCTTTGAAGTCACACCCCCGATCTAAAAGTTTAACAGCCCACCGCATCTATTTTTCATTCAATATACATAATACAAGGCAAGGTATGAATCTTTTATATGCGGCTTTTTTTATTAATCGAAATTAAATTAAATAAATATCGAAAAGGAGGAACGATATCGGTTTTTTTCGAAATCTAATAAGGCTGTTGTTGTTATTAACATCCCTACGGACGGAGACAAAATCAACGTCCTTGTTAACCTTAATCTCTCCCCGCATTAAGCTTAACCCAAACGATGGCGTCGCAAAAAAGCAAATAGGGGACGGTGACAAAATACACGTCCCTATGGATGATGACAAGCTAAGAGTCCCTATGGATGATGACAAGCTCAGAGTCCTTATGGATGATGACAAAATCAACGTCCATCAATCCTATAAAAACTAACCAACCTCAGAGTTGAGTAATCAAAAAACAGAATCTATGACTTTTGTAAACTTTCCTTAATTTCATTTTTCATTCGAAGCACTCAGAGGAGACCAAGATGCATCCTTCAGGAAAAAAAAATCATCAAATTCTAAACCTAAGGTATCTCAATTTAATTTATATTTAATTTGTAGTTAGCCAGTAGATTAAATATTTGCTTCTATTGATTCATTTGATAAATATTGTAATAATTATATATATCTTATGAAAATTATCTACTTGTTAAGATTTCTTATATTTATTATTTGACATAATCTATATTCTCTAGATTATTTATTTTGTAAGAATTGTAATTTTATGAAAACAAATTTAAAAAATTATACGTTAAAAAAATTATACGTGATTTATTCATTATATGTGATTTATTCATTATACGTGATTTATTCATTTATTTTGTAAGAATTGTAAAAATTGTAATTTGAAACAATAAATTATACGTGATTTATTCATTATTTAAATGATACGTTAAAAAAAATATACGTGATTTATTCATTTATTTTGTAAGAATTGTAATTTGGAACAATAAATTATACGTGATTTATTCATTATTTTGTAGGCTATTGATTAAAAAATATTAATCATGTTAA
The DNA here is from genome assembly GCA_024447775.1 of Carex cristatella. Taxonomy (NCBI): domain Eukaryota; kingdom Viridiplantae; phylum Streptophyta; class Magnoliopsida; order Poales; family Cyperaceae; genus Carex; species Carex cristatella. The sequence continues at coordinate 967,168 of JAJHPF010000007.1, forward strand.
TATTGAGGATTCATTTTAGCGGTGAAATACAATACGGTAAAAGTGGAGTACTGTATAGTACTAGCTCTCAATTCGCATTGAGCGTAACTGGTGAACAATCTTGGTATGATGTGAAAGGTGAAATTTATCGACAACTTAGATATTCCGAAAGTGAGTACAACCTGAAAGCACATGCACGGGTTAATGTTGGTACAACAACCCAACGTTATTATGAGAGCATAGAAATCGTGTGCAATCAAACTTGGAGAGGTATTTATAACCAAAGTATGCTTGCTCAGACTCAGTATTCTTTTGTCGATTTATACATTGAATTGGTACGGAGACACAACGAGAACCTCGACAGACCCAATATGGTGCTAACTATGCGGGTCACAGCCACCTCGAACCCCATGAAACACAACAAACACCGAGACGAGACCTTTATTTAGAGGCTTCCTCTAGTAGTAGAGCGAGACAACAAGCTAGACATTCTACGTCTGACATGCACGCAGCAGGTTCCTTGATCTTCTAAATTTGAGTAATTTTTTTAATTATTCTTATTTTAAATGCAGCAGCATAGGTTTCTTACCTACTATGTTATCTTTTTTTTTCAGGACCTTCTAGTTACAGTCAGAGACTATGATATCAGACTCATATATTTCTATTCGTGTGTTGATATTTAGGGTTTGTATTTCTATTCGTGTGTGAATTTCATATTCTATATGCATGTTTATTTTTTTTCAATCGGAGTCTATGTTTATTTGTTTCTATATTCTAGAGGTGTCGAACATGAACCCCTCTATCTCTTGTAATCCTGTCAATGTTATACAAATTGATTGAAATAAAATGCTCTAATTTAAATACTTATATCATTTTATAAAAAAATATATATTATTTGATTAATTCCGTAACTTACATCATCATTTATTCGTGAGACCTTATGTTGGTCGTGCGGCATCCATAATAAATCGTTAAAATTATTTGCTGACAATGACGGATCCAAAAAATCCTCATTATTCGCAGCTGCAGCATCTGTAGGGCCACACGGACCACGACTGCTTGACATTCTGCATGAATAATATTTTTAAATAATTATATATAACTCTATAATTACTAACAATCTAAATTTATGGAACACTCACATTATTAAATAAATTACTAAATGAAATAATTACTAATTCTTACAAACTAATGAAAAAAACTAACAAGCTTTATTTCATATGAATAAATAAATGATCAATTCTTGGAAACTAATAAAATCAAACCTAATCAATTCAATTTCATAATAGATCCTAAATTAATAAATTACTTGTTATTGTTAGTGTTATGGTCTTGAATCCAATCACATTATAGTTTTTATATTTTGTTCATGAATTGAATGACTTATATCATTTTGTTCCTTGAGTATTTGTCGTATTATAGATTATTTGAGTTGATGACTTGAATTGTAGAACTCTATAATTAATATGATAATTACTCTAAAATAGTCTATAATCTAGCAATTAGCATGGAACACTAATTGACTATAAAAAGATTTGTATGTGAGTTAAATGATGGTTATGTTCTACAAACTATAGGTAAGGAGTTACCAATTTAATCACATAAATGCATGTTGGAGAACATAGCATTAGACTTGACCCTAAATGAAACATTGAATGGATTGTGTTACGTGTTATCAATGTTTCATATGTGTTGAATTCTAAAGTATGAGATGTTCGTCTTTCCTACATGAGAAATATATATTGTGAGTAGTGTCCAACGCTAGCCTTAATCGGTAGTTATACAGATGATATTTCAATATACATGACTTGTGTGGAGAAAAGTTGTTCATCAAGATTACTATTGTCCCTCATGTTTAATGAGTGATGATATTACTGGACCCCTTGATAAAGTATGATTGTATGCATGCTATATGATTAAGAGTTAATCATAAACAATCTGCTTTGAATCAAGAAATGAATAAATTCTAAAGGATGACACATTCCTACCTTTAATTTATTTTTGATATCATGAGACATAAGAATTAACACGAATATACATTTATTTTATATTGGATCGTGGTTTTGTATTGTACATATCATCTGTGTCAATTGGGTAATCACAATGTATTGCTAGATGCCGCTTGTGATTTTTATAATTAAAAATGGTTTTAATTATTTGCCAACATGACATAGATCCTCTTGAGTCACACCAAAATAGAATATTAATTAGATAAATTATTTTAGTATGTCCACATACGAATATGATGGTATAATAATTAATTATAATAGTTATAATTTAGTATATTATATTCATCATATGATACTAAAATAAATGTCATGGAGATGACAACCTTAATCAAAAATCAATTATATCATGTGTTGACATGTCATATAATTTTATGAGAAATATATTTATGATGCATGTGATGCAATTTGCAATTAATTAGATTGATTGTAGTGGATTAATGAGAAAGAAAGTTGGCAGCCATAATTGTCAATTAATTCATTTAAATTCGAAATTAAAGAGAAATGAAGAAAAAGGAAATGAATATAATTGATTTAGGAACATTCTAGCCTTTTGGAATTAGTGAGAAACCCTAAAGACATTTCTTAAATACTCATTTCTTTCTCTTCAAGTGAGCAGAATTTTTTCTTCTAAAAAGCTGAAATTTTCTCCTCTTAATCCACTTATTTCTCATGTGTTGAGTACAATTTCTACAGTAATAAAATTGTTTTACTAAAGGGTAGAAACCTTGATTAAGGAGTAACAACAAATAGTATTCTCTAGCAAGAAGAAAATTGTTTTTCTAATTAATCCTAGGTGGATACTAAGGGAGGCATCATTTATTTGTTGCTTGGAGGTAGATCAAAGAACAAGAAGGCCAACTAATCAATTTGAGGTTCTTCACCTTTGATTACGATATCAAAGGAAGTATGAAATCTCTAATCAATATTTTAGAGTAGGTTTAGATGCATCTAAATAGTCGGTCCTTGGTTGCTTTAGAAATTTTTGAAATTCTTCTTTTAAGCAAACCTAAAATCCCTACAGTTATGTATGTGGGCCTGATTCTAGGAGTATGCGGGAGGTGACAGGGGGGCGACAGCCCCCGGAGAAAATTATTTCTGAGAAGTCATTTGCATGAAAATTATTTTCACCGACGGCCCAGATTAGTCAAGTTACCCATTAAGATGTGCGGTCCAAACTAATAAATTAATCATTTCATAACAAATTAAATCTAAAATTATTATTAATTAAACACTAATTCATTTCAGTTTTGCTAAAATACTAATTCAGGTTATCTAAATTGCAGAAAAAAAAATAGTATCTAATTAAACACTAATTCGTCTAATTAATATTACCTAAATTGCAAAAAATAAAATTACCTAAATTGGAGAGGGCAATGACCGACAGATACGGGAATGGCCGACAACAGGCCGATGCTAGGCGAAATTCGCGGACAAGGACGGAGATATCAGCGCCGTCCGTGAAGCGTGCGTCTTGGCGTGCGCGCTGTGGGGTTCCTAGGTCTTCAGCGGAGTTCGTGGGGCAGCGGAGCGGAGTTAGCGGGCTGCGAGAAAGGGGAGCGTTATAATGGTGAGGAACGTTTATTTGACCAACGTCCGTGATTTTTTTTTTCCGCCCCGAAGGACGCATACTTCCCCAACGTCCGTGATTTATTTTATTTTTTTTTTCCGCTTTTGGACGGGTTCAAAATCTTCGTCCTTTGTTAAATTTTTTTAACCACGTTCTCATTAATTAGTCTGTGGGAGATTAGGATTAACAGGGACGGTTTTTGTTTCTCCGTCTGTAGGGACGTTAATAATATGCCCGTCCTTATTAGATTTGGAAAAAATCCGATATCGTTCCTCCTTTTCGATATTTATTTAATTTAGTTTCAATTAATAAAAAAACCCGCTTTTATATGCATTGACAATATAATTCATTATTTATGCCACATCTCAATTTATTTATAATAATTACCTGACTATTTAAATATAAAGTTGATGATGCTAGAAAAATATTCCCGAAATTTTTATAAATATACAAAACTCAATTTTAATTTAATAATCTATACAAAATTCGGACGGATTTCGAAATCTACCCAAACCGGCAACAGAGTTGCCGGTTTCAGACCCCAGAACCGGCAGCAGGCTTGCCGGTTTCAGACCCCAGAACCGGCAGCAAGATTGCCGGTTTCAGAGCCCAGAACCGGCAACTATGTTGCAGATCCCAGAACCGGCAACTGTGCTGCCGGTTCCAGACCCTGTATTCGGCAAACCTGCTGCCGGTTGTGGATTGCTATATATGCGGCCATCCTCATCCTCACTCCCGCTTCTTGCTCTGCCGTCTTCGCTTCAAGAAGTAAGTTTTATTAATTAAAATTATATTAATTAATCTAATTAATATAGATTAATATTTAATTAATTATTTCAATTATTTTAATTCATTTTGAATAATGATTTTAATTAATTTTATTTTCAATGTTCAATTTTGATGTGAGTTATTTTATTAATAAAATTATATTAATTAATAATAATTAATATTTAATTAATTATTTTAATTCATTTTGAATAATGATTTTAAATTAATTTTATTTTCATCGTTCAATTTTGATGTGAGTTATTTTATTTTTTGTTTGTACATTGTTTATTAGTTAATTTTAATTTTAATTAATTTTGTAACGTTAATTTTTTTAAATGTTTGTTATCCGGGATCAAACAAAAATCAAATATGATATGTGTGAAAGTCTTTGTTGGAGGAAACATCCAAGACAATGACGAAGGAGTCTTCTATAGTACTCGACCCAAATACTCGTTCCGGTAACTATTAATCATAACTTCGATTATCTCCAAAATGAAATTTATAAACCGGTTGGGTTTCTTGCTAGTGAAGCAAATATGGAAATCCAAGCCGATTTAATATGTCTATCGATGGTCGGCGGGACTACCAATTGGTACCGATAACAAACCGGTATCGTTCGAAATGATTTTAGGAATTGTTGCGTCATTCCCCCAAAGGATACCTGGTTCTTGAGCTGTATGTAGAATTGGAACCGAATCATTCCGGTTTTAATTCTCAGTTGAATCTGAACAGTCAAGCCCCTGTAAACAGACAGATCCCTGAATCGAGATCCCGGCCAAGTACGAGTCGCAACCCTGAACCTAAAACTGTTCAGACCCATAGGCCGGTAGAGGTACTTGATTATTCCCGTTTACTCGTCGATGCAATTAATGATGACAGTTTGGAAAGCGGGGATGAGATGATCTCAAATGAGTCGGCAGGTCCGACGAAAATCTTTCACCGACTAGACAGACACAATCACATTCTCGTGTCACGGTCCAGTGGAGACATTCTCGTGTCACAGTCCCGCCAATCACAATACCCGTTTACTGGCCGAGAAAATATGACACATCCGGTAGACATTTTCAACGACACTTCGGGTTTTCGAGAAGCAGATGTCGATTTTTTCAACCGTACAACAAGAATTGTCGATAACCCAATAGCTGAAGGCCAAGTGTATGAGTCGAGAGAGGCTCTAAGAATAGCAGTTCAGGAGTTTCATATCCAAAAAAATTTTGAGTTTAGGACTCAAAGAAGCGAACCTAGACGTATGGTATGGATATGCAAAGATAAATTGTGCAAGTTCAAGTTATGTGCGAAACCTCAGGGTATCTCGAGAATCTTGGATTATTTACAAACAAATAATTCCTCATGGATGCAGAGTACCAAGCAACACGTGAAGATCATGACCAGCTCACGGCGAGAGATGGTTGCACGCGCCATTGATGGCACGGTGAGAAGGGATGTGTGCGCGAGTATAAATCATATCCGAGATGTCGTGAAAGCAACGTACCCAAAAGTGACGCCCAAGTACAACAAATTATGGCGAGGACGTGAGCTCGCAATTGCAAACATTTATGGGAGTTGGGAGAACTCGTACAACCTGCTCATTCCGCTTTTGGAAGCTATAAAGAGAGGCACTCCCGGAACCAAGTATTGTGTGATGTCGACACCAATTGAGAATTCAAATGATAGACAATTCCTGTACGCGGCTTGGGCGTACGGGCCGTGTATTGCGGCAATACCTTTTATCCGACCAGTGATTAGTATTGATGCATGTTTCATGTCGGGACGGTATCAGGGACGGCTGCTGGTTGCATGTGGGTATGATGCCGAAAACCAGTTGCTTCCGTTGGCTTTCGCGATTGTGGAAAAAGAACACTCAGATACTTGGGGTTTTTTTATGAGATGGTTGCGGTTAGAAGTCATTGGAGATGGTCGATTCTTTTGTGTCATATCGGATAGACATTTGGCAATAAAATCCGTGTTCCAGGATCCACATCTCGGATGGTATGAGGATAGCGATCTATGTGTGCATCGATACTGTGCTCATCATGTTGCCGAGAACCTCTACAAGCATGTGGGGCGGAAGAGAGAGGTCAGTGATCGGTTCAAAATTGGAGTGAACAAGAAGAAACCTAGGAGGTTACAGGAGATGTTTGAGGACTTTCAAATTCGTTGCCCAGACGCTATTACGTATCTTAACAAGGTGGGTAGGAGAGACCCCGATCCAGCCTGTCCAGCCTGTGTTACTCTCGAAAGTTTCGCATAAATGCTGCCGTACGGCTCCCAATCCACCATGCCCTCGTCCAATCGCTGCAACTGACCGCGCGGAATTTTTGGACCGGCTGTTTTATTGTGTGCAGAGTTATCGTACGCATGTTTCGAGCACCATTTGTCAGCAAAGGCCGGACATGTCTCCAGGGTTGGCTGGCCCCATGAAGGTGTCCACTTTCTTGATCTTGGCATCGGCCGGTGAACTGAAAATCGGGTCCATGACCAGTGCTGAAGAAGCATAACCGGACCATGCATGGAAGTAACCGAGGGATCGGTCGTGAGGCATAAGTATCGATACAGATATGCGAGAACAGCTCCACCCCAATTGTATCCCACCGGCTGCTCCAAGTCCCCAATCATATCAAGATACCACGGCGGTATCCGTCTCCGCTATTGTCGGGAACATAGTGCACGACAATAGCTCCAAAATAAATGCGCGTGCATACTGCGTGATATCTTATGTAAGCACATGATTGAAAATTTAAAGAACAAAGAATCTAATAAGTAGAAAGTACTTACCACTGCACCGTTTGCTCGTCGGCGCCATCTGGAAGCTTCTTAAATCTCTGGCGGAGCATTTTCTTTGTCATTATCCAATCGGAATGAGCAGACCCCCTTTTCTTCATAAAAAGATCCACTTCAACATCTCGGATCCCTAATAATTCGAACAGTCTGCTTCTACCCCACACCCCATCCGACCTCCCGGTCACGGGGACCGCCTTAATAGGCAAACCCCACAAACAGCTAACGTCTTCTAACGTAACTGTAATTAATTTAAATAAAAAAATATAAATCATATATTTATTTCACCAATCATTTTTTTTATTTGAATAATTTCGCTAAATACCTGTCATTTCTCCAAATGGAAGATGAAACGTGTGAGTTTCTGGACGCCACCGCTCGACAAGCGCATGTATAAGTGACGCATCAATATTGATACCAGGTAACTGCGCAACCTGGTATAATCCCAACGAAAGCAGATACGGAGCGTATCGGTCGTGGTACAATATATTTCTCCGATAATTTCTCACGTTCAAATTAGAACAATTCTACATTACGAAAAAAATATCAAGCAATATACGATTTGATTTCTAATCAATTTATTAAGAAAAATCAGTAAATGCTAACCTCTTTCGAAGCCAGAGACACCCGATGATGACTGTGGGGTATCCACAACAAATCGCTGAACCTACCTTGCATTATCTGGGGTCTCTCTCTGTCATTCTGAATTTCAAAAATCGTACCAAATTATTTTGTCAATTATTTCTTCTGAATCGTTCTACTAGTTCTAACTAATTCTAAACCATTTCGAAAACAATTTTGGTGATTTTCTGGTATTTTCTAACTAATTCTAAAAACTATTCTAAATAATTTCAAAGTTTTTCATAATATCAGGAACCATTCTATAATTTACCTAAATTTATTTTGGTATTTTCTAATTTAACTACAATTATTTTACTATTTTCTATTTTTTCTAAAATTATTTTGTCATTTTCTAATTTACTTTACATTATTTTGGTATTTCCTAATTATCTAAAATTATTTTAACATTTTCTAATTATTTAATTTTTTTAGACATTTTCTAATTTTCTTAAAAAATTAGACATTTTCTAATTATCTAATTTTTTTAATACATTTTCTAATTTTCTAAAAAAAATTAAGCCATTCTCTAATTATCTAAAAAAATTAAGATATTTTCTAATTATGTAAAAAAAAATTAAATATTAAACTAATTTTACTAATCTATCTTAAATTTAAACTAATCTAACTTAAATAATTTAAATAAAAAAAATATATAAAAAAAAAATTTACCTGATGGATGGAGACGGTGAAGAATAGATGAGGAGTGGGAGAAAGGGACGCACGCAGGGGCTTTTATAGCCGAATCTAGAACCGGCAACTGTGTTGCCGGTTTTGGAGCTCGGAACCCAGCAATCGTGTCTTCTTAGGTTTTGGAGCCCGGAACCAAGCAACCTGTCTTGCTTAGGTTCGGGATCTCGCAACACGATTCTTCGGTTTTGGGATATTGAAACCGGTAACAAGGGTGCCTGGTTAAAGTGCAAAACCGGCAACTCTGTTGCCGGTTTGGGTAGATTTCGAAATCCGTCCAAATTTTGTATAGATTATTAAATTAAAATTGAGTTTTGTATATTTATAAAAATTTCGGAAAATATTCTCTACATCATGTCAGATAAAATAATCCCAAATTACATATCTATAGGTGGTCCTACTATCAACTATAATCCAAAAACGCTATTTATATTCGTATAATAAACTCGTAAACTCATAAGGAGAAACGGGTGAGAAATAATTTATATTCAGAATATAATTTCCGCACGAGAAACTAACAAGTTCATTATATAATAACGAATGCAAATGCTCAATAACAGTATCCAATTGAACAACAAAAAGTACATAAATAAATCAGAACTCTAAGAATCTTATCAAAATAAATTGTTTGGATCTAAATCTTTTAAACCATAAAGTATGATAGTATCTGGTTTCTTAACTTTATAATTTCTAGTCTGGTAACACTGACAGATACCCCACTTGTCACGCAGATGCCATCCAGCAACCTACATCTGTCTTTTCACAAAACATATATTTGTCGTGTCAGGTTTATGCTTTTCTAACTATCATGACAATTGGTTAACGAAAACAATACAAAATCAATATTACAATGCTGCCATTATCAAAAATAAAATCCATGATAAGACACTTATCACAATTCATATTTTCTCAATATTCCCTACCCAACGGTACTAGATTCAGTTGGAACCATTCGCTATATGCGTATAAGGGTCTTGGAGTAAAATCTAGTAGCTAGCTAGACTTACGATAGATTAATCATTTTTCTCCACTATATAGAGGTTTGAGAATTGCAGTATTCAATATTCAATTAATTCAATCACCGCGGTCTCAATCAATCATTTGCAATTAAGAATCAACCAATCGATAAACAATATCAACGCGATAGTCAACAAACTTACCTGTAATTTAGTTTCTATTGGAGTATGCATATGATGCAACAGTTCAATCAATACAGTCAATCAAATATTCAAAACGAACAGCGAGTTATGATTTAATTTCTAGTCATGAATCTCAGACTAATCCAATAACCCCACACCTATTAATGATGGGCAAGATATCGATGTCAAGTTCATTATCCTTGATCCTAACGTATCGGATGCGCTTGTTTCATTTAGATTTGCCGAGTTTGTACCTATGTCTTAGAGTTAAGAGTATGAATCAGTAATTTGTGACTTACACATTTCAGAATGTATTTTTTTAAAAAGGAAAAATCACATCTCTAACATTCCAACATAAGAGGAACTTAAGGGAATCATCAATTGCTGAGATAGGTATAACCTCAAAGGCATAGAGATTTATAAGGAATTATAAATCTTGTCGGACTCGTAACAATAACAAACTAGCATCAGTATACCAATTGATATTGACTTTAATAACCTTGATTATATTATTACATCCAATAATACGTCTTAATACAAAAAAAAAGGAAGAAATATATCTGTGATATAAACTTCTTCATTAAACCAACATTTTATACTTAAATTCATATTTGAACCCGATATGCATTGAAATGAACAATTAATATACATACCTAGTTTATCTGTGCAAAATACTATATACACAAATTTATACCCAAAATACATTTCAATACTCATAAAATACTTGTATACTTTAGAATCCTTAAAACAATGTGTCTTTAAGATATTGTACAGTTATTGAACTGATACACGATGATACCAATTTCGGTCTGGGTATAACTATCAACTTTAGACTTAAACAAAATTAATTACTTTAAAGCTTTTATTGATACATACCCGTATTACAAGAACCATTTTAGAAATATCCAATATAATCCCACCAACATCAATCTAGTCCAGTAAAAATATAATTTTGTTTACAATTTATGCTTGCATCGGAGTTTAGAACAAAATCCTTTCCTTTGTGATTTGGCCGTAAAGGCCCTCAAAATTCAAGTTTTTTTTCTTCCAATAATATATTGTCATTTTCAATCATGCATATGCAACAGTTTAATATTCATAGTCTTATTATTTGTATATCCTTTAATACAAAGAAATATGAACTCACCATGGGAGGAAGTACCCATTCAACTAGACCAAGACTTCTCATAGATTAGTCATGACTCAAGTAAAAGAAATAAAGTTATTAATGGATTTATTTTCAAGAAACTCAAATTAAACAAAGATTTAGAATTTCACACACCGTTAGTACGTCTCACAAAACAATAATAGGGAACATCACCATTTGCCAATGCTAACCTGTTTCTTTTTCTTTTTTCTTTTTTTCCTTTTTTCCCACTTTTCTTTTCTTTTCTGATTTTATTTGACTTTATCTTTGTTTCTTATTTTCCTTCATACGTGAAAAAGGGTGAAGGCCTCATGAGAAGTGAGGTTGAAGCATCCAGTATTGACATCGTGACCATAGTGCCACGGTGGTGATTTTTTTCTTCTTCTTAATTTTGCACTTTTATACAAGTAACCTTTAATTTGCAAAATTTGCAAATTAGTCCCAAAATCATTTTAAAAAAATATCATATTATCAAGTGTTACTTTTTATTATTTACTAATTAATGTGTAACTATCTCAATTGATAGATTGGTTGGCATTACAATCTCTTCAATTTTTCATTCAAATTTTGTGAAACTTAATATATTTCAAAGTTCTCAAATTATTATTTCGGTTAAATATAGTTTCAAATGTTTGTTGCACTTAAAATGAAATTAACATAAATATATTGTTCATCTTTTCATTTAATACTATTTGTTCGTTAAATATTATCTATTTTTATTGCAAAACATCTTTAAGCATTTCGTACATTATCTTCGGTCATTAATTTCTTTTACGTATTTTTCATAGTGTTACATTTTTAAGGTATAATATTTGCAATTTCAGTCATATTAGGAGATTTTAGTAAAAAAAATAGTCTAACGCGACATTATATATCTTTTTTTGAATTTTGTAGTGGTGATTAATGACCAAATATGGTACTGAACGGTTGTATGGGTCCTCGGCTCAATGTTTACATTACCAAGTAAAATTTCAAACTATCATATAGTTGATTCTGAAACATGCAATTTGCAGCACTGTTCTGACGCGGATAGCATGAAAAACTCATTATTGCTAGTGACAGCATCTGTGGATAGAATAGTGTTAAAGAAGCCACTTTATACTGATACTGATCTCAAAATATCCGGTGCCGTCACCTATGTCGGTCGTTCATCCATTGACATTCAAATTGAAGTTACGCAACTCCCGCCCAGTGCTAACTATTCAAGAGCTACTGATAACCACATATGGGAAAAATCACAACTTTATTGCACAGGTATAGTATATTATTTATATAGAGGGAGGCTATGGTACATAACACATATCAGTCCTTACTATGAATCAATATCTCTATTTTCAAAATTCGAGTAGTAAATCTGAACCATTCAATATAATTTTCATATGAAAATGTACTTGTAAATATCTCTATCTTTTTACATAGTACTTGTAAATATCTCTAATTTCCATAGTATCTCTATTTTTTTACTAAAAAAAATTAAGTTTCTACTATGCTGCTCTTATCTTGATGATTTGGCAAAATAGTATAGCACTCCTTTTCCTTCTTTGAGCCCTGATAATCTGTAATTTGATCATGTCCTTTGTTCCGATATTAAATGAAGGAATGATTGTTGAGATTTTATATAATTATACATAACTTAGGGTTGTCAAATCCGGTTGCTCTATCTGCGAATTTCACATTTGTGGCACGTGACTCCGAAACGGGAAAATCAGCTCCGGTAAATCGACTCATGCCTGAAACGGAGCGGGAAATACAACTTTTCAAAGAAGGCGAGATGCGTGACAAGCTAAGAAAAGCAAACAGAGATGCAAAAACAAAATGTCTACAAAATGACCCAACGCTCTCATTTGAAGGAGAGGAGGCTGAGAGGTTGAGAAATCTACTGGCCAGGGGAAGAGTGTTCTGTGATTTACCTGCACTGGCAGATCGAGATAGCATTTTGTTACGGGACACTAGACTGGAGAACTCCATTGTTTGTCAGCCACAGCAGAGGAACTTGCACGGCCGCATTTTTGGGGGATTTGTGATGCACCAAGCCTTTGAATTGGCTTTCTCTACTACCTATGCTTTTGTTGGTCATGCTCCGTGTTTTGTTGAAGTCGATCATGTCGATTTTTTGAAACCAGTGAGTTTGATTTTTATGTTTTTTTACTTGACAGTCATTGCATTCCATATTCCTTGTTTGTCCTTTCGGATTCATTCAGAAAAAAAAAATATATCTTTTGATACTTGTTCATTTTGTGGTACAAGCAAGTGACAGTACACATATCGGTGCTTGATACTCTGTCAAATTTATAAATTATTTGAATTTGATCTGCGTAGGTTGATGTGGGAGATTTTCTTCGCTTCAAATCATGTGTTTTATACACGCAATTGGAGAACCCTGATCAACCGCTGATTAATGTGGAGGTCGAGGCTCGTGTAACCAGACCCGAGTTACGTACCAGTGAGGTATATATATTTATATCTAATACTTTGTATTAAAAGAAAGATGCATGTTAATTGGATTCATATTTAGCAATTACTTTAAATAATTTGTTCTCATGTCATTAATGTCGTCATGCAGGTATCGAACACATTTTATTTCACATTCGGTGTTGACCAAGAGGCCTTGAAAAATGGGTTGAAGATCCGCAATGTAGCTCCGGCCACAGAAGAGGAGGCACGACGGATCCTTCAGCGTATGGATGCTGAGAATATATCATAGTTTTAGTTAGCTTATTTCTGTCATTTGGCTTTTCTTTTGGGAGTTGATATGCAATTGAAAATTTTGAAAAGAATGAGAAATTAGTTTGTTTCAGTTCAACTAATTAAGAACCTTGATGATAAGTTTATTAAAATTCATTGAAATTGGAATATAATAAAATTGTGAATAAGTTGTATGTCATTTTAGTAAACTGATTATCAAATTAATAAGTTGCTAAATAAAGTGAATTATATTTAAAATTGCATGATATGGTGATTTACAAGCCATTCGATTAAAAATTAATGATTTCGATTGCTAGAAAATATGATAAAACTAAAAAAAAATTGGAGAAAATTCAACTGTCAAGATAGGAGTTAATCTTTCAAGATAGTAGGAGTTAATGTGGGGGTATTAGAAATTAGTACGTTAATTTTCTGTGACATTTTTTATATTTAAATACTACTACTTATTTGTTTTATCATTTATCATTTTATTATTATCAGTTACATAGATACGCTAAATAATTTTTGTTGTACTATATTTCGATTAAAAAAAGAAGAAAAATCCTAGCAATTTGATTGATATCATCATGAGCATATTATAATGCAAATCTTTCAACAGTAAATAGCAATGCATTAATGGTCAGTAGGCATATACTGGAGTTCCAAGAGTAGCAGCCAGTAATATAAAGACGAAAAAGAGAATATAAATTTTGTTTTATGCAACTTCATATCACATTTCAGCAAGTACTAATTGTTGCGATACTGGTACAGTTGGTAAGTATGCACTTATTTAAACTATAAAATTTATGGATTACAAGTATGTAGAATATAGGGAATACATACTTGCAGTCGCATTGTTTTGATGTTTCGGATGAAACTGAAATAATCGTATGTAACAAGCAATTATGAATTTTATATGAATTTTATGTAAATTTTGTAAGGCGCCCCTCAGTTTCTTCCCTTTCTCTTTGTCGCTAGCTAAAAACCTTATCCCTCTCTTGCGATTGAGGTCTCGAGAGAAGCCCCCTCCTTCTATCGCTCTCTCTCCAAGTTTCTTTATACTAATATTTTTTTTTCTCTCGTTCACTCTCTTGCTTTCTTTGAAGAGGACTGACTTCTCTCTCACTCCCTTTCATTATCTCAAGGTTAGTTATATTTCCAAGTTTAAGTCTGAGATATGGGAGAAAGGCGATAAATCTTGTAAATGTTCTTAAAAATTGAGATTTAATATGCCTAGGCCACAGCTTAGTTTAAGGGTGTCAAAAGGTCCTTGATATACTTTTTAAATTATTAAATTTCCTATTAACGAGCAAAACAAAATTTTTAAAGAAATAATTGATCTATTATGATTTGTAGAGCAATGCAAAATGATTGAATTTTCTTTGATAACCGACCAAATTGCATTATTACTCACAATCTGTCTTAATGATGTCCTGTTATTCTTCAACGCAGTAGTTCAACCTGGAAGCGAAACTCAACCTTGTTAGATAAGATTTTTAGAAAGAGGCAGAGATCAATTAAGAGATTGTAAATCTGTAACCAAACCAAATCAGACTAAATAACAATCATATCAGATGGTGTCATCAACCATATTTTTTGCCCCCTTCTTTTCACTTTCACCTTCAGCTCCCCAATCCCAATCCCCATCCCCATTTGCTTCTCGCCGAGGCCTCTACCCTGTCTGCCGTGCATTCCCCCAATCTGAATCTCAAGCTGACAAACCAAATTCATGGCGTCAACCGCATTGGAAAGAGAAAAGGCCGCACCAGAAAGCGGATGCCATTTCTGATCAAGAGGTGGTTCACCAGTTTGATCAGTTGTTGGCTGCCAGGAACCTCCATCAAATCAATCAATACCTCAAGGACTATGCCAAAACCTCCAATAACCCTTACCCCACAGTCTTTTCCCTCTTTGCCCACTTTAACCCAAGCAGAAGGAATTGATCCTAATGAATATACCTATGAGATCTTGATGGACTGCTGTGCACGAATGATTCAGGTCAGCCTAATGTTTGGTTTTCTGGGACGATTTATCAAAGAGGGTCGCAAAGCTAATAATGCCAAGATCTTCAGCACAATACTCAAAGGCCTGTGTTGGCAGAAAAGAACTGGTGAGGCTGCTACTATAGTGCTCTACAAAATGGCTAAGCTAGGATGTATACCTGATGTAGTCTCATATAGCTTTCTTATAGATGGGTTGTGCAAGAATGGTGAAATTCAAAAGGCAATGGATATTGTAGATGTCATGATTTCCAAAGGGCATGAGCCTAATGTCGTGACCTATAGCACTCTTATAGATGGATTGTGCAAGAAAAGTGAAATTCATAAGGCAATGCATATTGTAGATGTCATGATTTCCAAAGGGCTTGATCCTAATGTCGTGACCTACAGTACTCTTATAGATGGGCTTTGCAAGAAAGGTGAAATTCAGAAGGCAATGGATATTGTAGATGTCATGATTTCCAAAGGGTATGACCCGGATGTCGTGACCTACAGTACTCTTATAGATGGGCTGTGCAATAATGGTGAAACTGATAAGGCATTAGATTTTGTAGATGTCATGATTTCCAATGGGCATGAGCCTAATGTCGTGACCTATAGCAGTCTTATAGATGGGCTTTGCAAGAAAGGTGAATTTGAGAAGGCAATGAATTTTCTAGATGTCATGATTTCCAAAGGGTATGACCCGGATGTCTTCACCTATAGCACTCTTATAAAGTGGCTATGCAAAAATGGTGAAACTGATAAGGCATTAGAATTATTAGATATCATGATTTCCGAAGGGCATGACCCTAATGTCGTGACCTACAACATTCTTATAGATGGGCTTTGCAAGAATGATGAAACTAAGCGGGCATTGAATTTTCTAGATGTCATGATTTCCAAAGGGTATGACCCTGATGTCATGACGTACAACTCTCTGATAAATGGGCTGTGCAAGAATGGTGAAACTAATAAAGCATTAGATTTTCTACATGTCCTGATTTCTAAAGGATATGACCCTGATGTCGTGACGTACAACACTTTTATAAATTGTATGTGCGAGAATGGTGAAACTGATAAGGCGTTAGATTTTGTAAATGTCATGGTTTCCAAAGGGTATGACCTGGGTGTCATCACCTATACCACACTTATAAAGGGACTGTGCAAGAATGGTGAAACTGACAAGGCATTAGATTTTCTAGATGTCATGATTTCTAAAGGTCATGAACCTGATGTCATGACCTACAACACTCTTATAGATGGGCTTTGCAGGAAAGGTGAAACTGAGCGGGCATTGAATTTTCTAGATGTCATGATTTCCATTGGTTATGACCTGATATCATGACCTAGGGCTGTAAATGAGTCAGCTCGTTAATTCTAGACCAAGCTGTTAGCGAGTCAGCTCGTTAACAGCTCACGAGCTAAAATCTCAGCTCAAACTCGTAACGAGCCAGCTCTCGTTGGGTTTGGTTGGACCTTGTTTTAAGAAGAAAATAAATTTTACAAGTATTTTTGAACCGAGCTGGATCGAGCTGAACCGAGCTGAACCGAGCTTGACAGTATAAAATACACATAAATTCACAAATTGATGCCTAGCCGAGCTAGCTCGCGAGCTGGGCAAAAGCTCAGCTCGTTAATTTTGGCCCGAGCTGTTAGCGAGCCAGCTCGTTAACAGCTCGGTCCACTCTCGAACGAGCTATTACCGATCGAGCCAGATGTGAGTCGCGAGCGAGCCACGAGCTACGAGCTTTTTGGACAGCCCTATCGTGACCTACGGCACTCTCATAGATGGACTGTGCAAGAAGGGTGAAATTACAATAGCAAAGGAGTTGTTTTATGAAATGATTTCCAAAAGGGTTGATCCTGATGCAGTGATCTATTGCACTCTTATTGAGGAGCTGTGCAAAGAGGGTGAAATTGAATAGGCATGAGGTTTTTCACCTATGGAGTTCTTCAAGCCAGTTGGACTTTGCTTATAACTTGTAATTTACCTATTATTGATATTTTGGAAAATTGTTATATCTTAGTTTTGTAGTAATTAATTTGCACATGTAATTTAATTGTTGATGGAAAAAGGGTTTGGGGAAGTTGATTCATGTCATAAATAATATGTCATGAGAATTAATTTGTGCTTGAAAAATTAATTTTGTATATCATTCGATTTATGTCGTGAGGAATATATCATGAGAATTTGATTTGTGCATTATAGGGAAAATTTCTCTTGTATCCATCTAAACTTTTAAAATAGCCAATTTCTCCATCAAAACACAACAATATCTAATATACCCATACAAATTTAACATACTTTCTTTTATCTCCTTTTAATTATTTTACATTTTATTTAATTATTATAAAAAAAAAATGGACTGATATACCCTCCTCTACCAATACAATCCATCCCCACCTTCTCTCCCAATTCTATCAATCCCAATTCTATCAATCCATGTTACTACAAATTTAACGCTCTGATTCTTTTGGTCTATGTTATTTCTCCTCTGTTTTTCACGTCTCTTCTTGTTTCCTGTTAATACCACCTTATCTTCTTGAATCTCCTCCTCAACCATGTTAGTGATGATACGTGTTATTTATCGTATGCTGGTAGTTGCCTCAGCATCCTTTGAATGTTAGATGAGTAATACACTAAATACTTATCCTTCACTTTATAGGTTTTATTTTATACCTATGATGTGAGATTTGTGGATAGTTGTAAGCTCTGGATGAGAGCCTCACTATTGCTAAGTGTGATTGGAATTTGGAAACCCTCCAAAGAGGCATTTTTTTCATACTCGAGACGAGAAAAGTCATAAGGATATTTTTTATCTTTTCATTCCGTTTGATCTTCAGGTTCACCTCATTCCCTATCTCATTCTCTCATGTAAATTTGTGAATATTTGAGTTCAAGTACTGCATGTTGCACGCGTGCATGTTTTTAAGTGCTCCTACTTATCTTTTATTATATCTCGAGGAAGTTTCCAATACACCCAAAATTTCATGCTCCCATTTGCATCTATTTTTTTTATTTCTTTTATATTCATTTTCAAAGTCCGAATAGTCAATCTGAACCGTTCAACACGATCATCATAATAAAATATACTTCGAGACCAAATTATATATTTTTTGGAATTTTTTTACTATTTTTTAAGATATGTACAAAATCATTTTATCGGATGGTCTAGAATCTCCTTAAAACAATAATTTTTGTACTTATCTTAAAAAATAGTAAAAAAATTCCAAAAAATATAAAATTTGATCTCCAAGCATATTTTATTATGATGATCGTGTTGAACGGTTCGGATCGACTATTCGGACTTTAAAAATGAAGATAAAGAAGATAAAAAAAAATAAATAATAAGTGCAAATGGGAGCATGAAATTTTGGATGTATTGGAACCCTCCTCTTATATCTCTACGAGTAAAACAAATGTAAAGGGGGAAAATAGAGTTCTCAGTTATGTAGTCACTTGAAGCATTGCAAGATGGAGAGCATGAAAAGCAAAGGAGAAATAACATAGAACAAGAAGAGAGATTGTTATAGTTTTGTACTAACAAGGACGGTCCAATTGGGAGAGGTAAGATTTGGTGGAATTGGGACAAAAGGGTATGTTGGTCAATTTAATTTTTAAAATAATTAATTTAAATGTAAAATAGTTAATAGAGGATAAAAGAAAATATGTTAAATTTGTATGGGTATATTGGATATTATGGTATTTTGATGGAAAAATTGGCTATTTCAAAAGTTTAGATGGGTACATCAGAAATTTTCCCTAAAAAGAAAAATGGTTTGGTATTGTGTATTTTTTTAAGCAATATTTTTAGTGTATTTAGATTGTAGATCATAAGGTTGTAATATGTTCAGATCATGGATTTCAAGTTTGGTTCATTGTTGTATGTTCATAAGGTTGTAATATGTTCATTGTTTAGTACTCTCTTTATGAATATAATAGTTGCGTACCTTATTGTTCAGTCCGAAATTTTTATTTATATCATATTAATAAAATTAATAAATCAAATAACTATTTTTACTAAAAATTAGTATTTCTACTACGTCCACCAAATAAAATGACGAACACAAAATGACATGTCTGTCATTTTATTTGATGGACAGTCATATATGTCAGTCAAATAAAATAACAAAGACGGCTTTTATATTAAAAAAAAATCAACTTAATGTAGCTTTCTACTTGCGGGGCACGCTTTTTTAAAGAAGTATCATGTCTACTTCTAGGAATTCGCATCCTCTGAAATATCTCAAATTTTGCATGACTTTTTGGAACACCTCAATCGTTCAAATACGTTTTGCACGAATCTCAAAGCTCCAATCATACTAGCCCCGCTACGCTGTCTCAAATAGGCACCAGACACGTTGATCACGCAAAAATTGAGATATCTCATGGGATACGCACTCCACTTTTAGATGTATGTATAAAAAGAAGCCTCCTATTGGTTACTTATATGAATTCACATCCAGTGCATTATCTGAAAAGAGAATCTTTTACAATTAGTGAATCTAGATCATTCATTTTAACTTGGCACGAATCTCAAAGTCCAATAATATTGTCCCCTATGTCTTCCGATTCTCAAACCGATTGATATTTAATCTCAAACCGTAAAGTGAGGCTCATCCACTGCAGTAATAGAGAGGATACATATTCTACTTTTATAGGTATGTCTAGCTCTATTCTCATTCAAATTGCACTTCTTTGACACATGTCCTTGATTTAGAAAGCACAGTTTTCTATATGCTGAATTTGATTTTTTATGATTTGATTAGCGAAGATTTGACTACAATTTTTCTATATTTTTTTATGATTTGAAAGTTGAATTGATTGTTTTAATATAAATATTATATTAAAATATTACAAAAGTTCTGTTTTGAAAGTTCAATTGATTTTTTTAATATAAATATTATATTAAAATATTACAAAAGTTTGGTAGAAAGAAATGATATGAAGAATTGTGTCCGCCATTTTATTTGGTGGACATATAGGTGTCTGTCAAATGAAATGGCAAATACAATGTGTCCGTCATTTTATTTAGCGGCCGTGGTAGAAATATTAATTTTCAGCAAAAGTTGTTATTGGGTATAAATAAAAAAAATTATTAATATGGTATAAATAAAAATTTCGGTTGTTCAGTACTCTATGTTCTTCCTTTAAGAATCCTCCTTTTACGGATAAAACAAGGAGACCCTTAATACTCGCGTACCTTATCCGACGACTTCAAATTTGCACTTTTGTTGATCTATCAATATCTATACAACGGTCAAGTGGAGCACTTGTTGAGAATTGAGAAATATTGAAACAATATTTATTCGGATCGTATCAAATTCCCCCTAGATTTATTGACCAAGCAATTAAATGGCGACAGCGCATTAAGCAACAAAATTATTTAATAGTTTGATGCAATTGTACATTACCAAACCAAATTCAAACAGAAGCAATCCAACCTTTAGTTGTCCCCCAACTACTAGAAGAATTACGGATCGTCTGCAGATGTTGGTGTATTCATTTGGTATACTCTTCTTCTTTTTTTCTTTTGAAAAATTCCGATTTCATTCTCTGAGGGTTTTTCTCAGGTCCTTCGAACTTCTAATATTCCGATTTCATCTTCTGACTTAATTCTGAGGGCCTTTTATTTTTCATTTGATTGTTTCTTTTCTCTCTCTTTCGTTCAGTCAGATTTCAATTTTCCTTTTGCCGGAGTACAGAGAAAGAACTTTTTATGTTACAGTGAAAGCCATTCATGAGTTTTGACTGATTAATACCATTTCCTGTTATGTATGTGATTAGGGCTGTAAATGAGCTGGCTCGGGCTGAGCTGGGCCTTAGCGCATCTTGTTAATTCTGGACCAAGTGAATTGGATTTATGACTTCCGAGCTAAAACCTCAGCTCAAACTCGTGACGAGCCAGTCCGAACTAGCTTGCGAGCTGACGAGCTGACTCACTGGGTTTAGCTAGACCTTGTTTTAATAAGAAAATAAATTTTACAAACATTTTTTGACCGAGCTTGATAGTATAAAATACACACAAATTCATACAAATTCACAAATTGATGTCTAGCCGAGTTGGTGAGCAAGCTAGATTCCAGCTCAAACTCGTTAATTCTTGACCGAGCTAGTAGCGAGCTGGCTCGTTAATAGCTCGGTCCAGTAACAAGTGAGCTGTTAGCGAGCGAACCACGAGCTACGAGCTTTTTGGCCACTTAGGATACAACCCTATCTATATTCTCAAGTTTTGCCCTTTAATAGAACAATGTGAGTAAATGAAAAAAAAAATACTTGCGAGATATCAATGTTTGTGCGACGAGGTATGAATATTGCACGATGAGGTATGAATATTTGCTCAACAAGGTATGAATACTTGCACGACGAGTTATGAATACTTACACGACAAGTTATGAATGCTTGCATGACAAGTCAATGCAACAGGTATTGCTTTGAAGTTGGAAACCATGAAATAGTCTCCGAGTTAGTGCTTAGAGTAGCGTCGAGTGAAGATGAACTATATATCATTTGATACTGCAGTTTTATTATATTAAAATGTTGAATACTTTATTTAATTATAAGTATGAAAACTTTTATCAGTAACTATCAATACGTTCAAAAATCAAACAAATTAACTGATTTAAGTTACTTTACAACATAACAATTCATAGTTTAATGCGTAAGTATGAATACTTCCAGACATCATACAGTGTCATACGAAAAAAAAATGATAGAATTTGTTAGATACAAACACTTAATATATTAACTATGCATACTTGCGTGATGATGTATGAATACTTGCAATACTTGATATTAATACTTTCAAACATCATTTAGTCCCATAGGAAAAAAAAACACTTGATACATGAACTATTCACACTTGCTAGACATGGTATGAATATTTGTGCGACAAACAACCTGATATTATATCATACATGAACTATTCATACTTGTGTGACAAGGTATGAATATTTGCAATACTTCATAATAATATTTTCAAACATCATTCAGTGTCATTAGGAAGAAAAAAAATTGATAGATTTTATTAGATACAAACACATGATACATGAAAATTGAAATATACACACTTACATGATGATGTATGAATATTTGCAATACTTGAAATTAATACTTTGAGACATCATCCAATGCCGTATGGAAAAAAAAAATTAAAATTTCACAGAATATGTTAGGTGCAAACACTCGATACATGAACTATTTACACTTGCATGACGATGTATGAATATTTGCAATACTTGATATTAATACTTTCAAAAGTCATTCAGTGCTATGAGGAAAAAAAAATTATAGATTTCATTAGATACAAACACTTCAGACATGAATTATTTATACTTGCATTATGAGTTATGAATACTTACACGACGAGTTATGAATACTTGCTCGACGAGATATGAATACTTACATGACAAGATATTCACGATGAGGAATGAATACTTGCATGACGAGATATGAATACTTGCGCAACAAACAATCCGAAAGTAAGTCATCATGGATCTCATTTGAAAGAGAAAATTGCATAGAATACGTTCGTGTTTTTAGATTCACAAAATTCTTCACAGATCGTCAAAAATATTATCTAAATTGAACGTAGAAAAAAATCACCTCTAAAAATGTATAAAAGATGGGTGAGTGATATATATAGTTTTTTTTTTAATATAATATCTTAGTTATGAATACTTTATATATTATATATTAATATTTGCGTGCATAGGTATGAATACTTGAACGTGTCACTTGTAAAATCTTTCAAATATTAGGTGTTTCTCAAGTAGTTAGTGGTTCCCCAGGTAATTAGTAGTTCCTCAAGTAGTTAATAATTGGGAAACATAATGGGAGATTGTTACAAGGGACAGCTGGGCACTCCCTTTATTTTATTATTATATTTAAATCTATAGGTGTAATTATATGTTGAAACTTGAAAGAAAAAAGGAACTGAAAAATAGAAATAATAATTTTCGTTTGAGCCCTCAAGTTCACAAGTATTATAAATAAATATTAAAAAGAGATATATATCAAATGATTAAAACAAATGGGTTGAAATAAAATTTTTGAATTTTTCGATTTTATTTCCAACAGACTAGCAATAAATCAACAAAAAAAATTCAGAAATCGTCTGCAGCACGAATTTATTAAAGAAATCAAGTGAAACATATCTTTACTTGACTCTACCAGCTGTGAGGGGATGTAAATCTGCTGCGATTTCAAAGGATCACAAGTTTCTGCGATTCCAATCTCAACCGTTCATATGTTTCGAGATTCATACACAAAATTTAACTTTTTTTTTGAGATTCATATATTCTAATAAATGTTGAAATTAGAATCTATGATTTTGGAATCGCAGCAGATTTATTTCCGCTAGAAGGAGAAAGTGTGTTCTTTGAATAATTGCTTAAAAATTGAAAAGTCAGCAATGACTTGGCTACAAAACAATAATGATACAACAAGAGTACAAGACCACACATTCAAGTCGAATACCTGTCGTATCATTTCATATCTATTACTTTTTTGCTGGTAGTTATCTTCTATTTAAATAACAATAATGATACAACAAGATCACACATTCAAGTCAAAGTCACAAACTCAACACTATCACTATACAAATTAACATGGCAGAGGAAGGAGGAGGAGTTGAAAGGCGCAGCCATGTGCTGTTGCTGCCATACCCAAGCCAAGGCCATATCCACCCCATGCTTGACTTCGGCAAGCGCCTTGCATTTCACGGCCTCCAACCAACTCTCGCAACCACCCGCTTCATTCTCTCCTCCACAAATCCCGACCCCGGTCCTGTTCGTATCGCCCCGATCTCCGACGGATTTGACCGTGGTGGTTATTATGAGGTTTTATAATTACTGAGAATATATTACTGATCAAGTCAATTATTTAATTTGTTCTCTTGGATTTTCTAGTGTGTGTTTTACAAGGAACATATAATCAATACTGGATAAGTCATGCTGTGCTTAAGGATAATTAATTGTTTCTAGTGCTTTACTTTTTAGTGTACTGTGTGTTGAAGTAATTTAGGATATTTAGCTAGCTGCAGAAACAGTTGCAGAGGTGGTTTTTATTTAGAGAAAATTAGTTATTTGCCACTTCAAAATCTTCAAATTTGAAAAATGACATCACGAAACTATAAATCTGAAAAATACCACTCTAACCTTAGTTAATTCTTTTACTAAAAAAAAAAAAACCTTAGTTAATTCTTAAATTTGTCACAAATACACAATTTTTTATACTTTTTTTTATTAAAAATTAACTGAAAAATACAGTTTTGAGATACGTATAATGAGGGATATGAAGGATATATAGGGAAATACATAAATACATATCTCAAAACTGTATTTTTCAGTTAATTTTTAATAAAAAAAAGTATAAAAATTGTGTATTTGTGGCAAATTTAAAAATTAACTAAGTTTAAAATAGCATTTTTCAGATTTATAGTTTTGTGATGGTATTTTTCATATTTGAAAGTTTTGGAGTGGCAAATAACCAATTTTCTCTTTTATTTATTTATTTATTTCCTTATCAAAGATTCTGGATAATACTTAATTTAATTTAGTTGTTGCAAAATTGTTTCGTAGGTGCTTTTTGCAAAGATTCTGGATAATACTTGATTTAATTCATTATGATAATACATAATTTAATTCAAGAAAAATTAACAAGAAGATATGAATATCACAGATCAACTCTGTCACGGACTACTTGGCCCGGCTCGAGATAACTGGCTCAGAGACACTAGACAACCTACTCCGGTCTGAGTCGACTGAGGGTCGACCGGTCAGGGTTTTAGTGTATGATGCATTCCTTCCGTGGGCAGGTGAAGTGGCAAGGCGGCACAAGGTAGCCTCTGCTGCATTCTTCACACAACCATGTGCCGTGAATGTGGTGTATGGACACACATGGGAGGATCAGGTCAAGGTGCCGGTCAAGACGAGCCCGTTTGTGGTGCCCGGATTGCCCGCTCTTGAACCCGAGGATTTGCCGTCATTTATGCTCGGGGCCGGGCCATACCCGGCTTATTTGGAGATGGTTGTGGCGCAATTCAAGTGGCTAAATAAGGCAGATGATGTGCTTGTTAACTCTTTCTATGAACTTGAACCTGAGGTTTGCCTACTTCATAAAAAAAATACTTCTATTTTTCTCCCTTTTTTTGGAAAAAAAAGAACATTTTTTTTTGCTACCTAGAAACATGAGGACAAAGTCGGTAATTAAGTAAAAAATATTTTTTTTTTGGCAAACTTGTCTTTAGCTCCTAAATCTATAAACAAAAAATATCCACATTAGTTATGATATTAGGTACTTATATGATGACAGTAGTGTTGACGGTTTCATGATAAGGATCTTTCAAAAGTCAACAAAACCAAAAGTTATTCAAAGAAAAATAAAATAAAACCATAATAGTACAAGGACTATGCTCCTATCAATTGTTGTATGATTGAGCTCGTACCATGCTTTTAAAAAAAAATGTTGTATGATTGAGTAGTAGTCAAATCTGCAGGGCCTCAATCAATTTATTAGAAAATTTCTAAATTGCTTGTCTTACAATTTAATTGCTTCATTTTGTTTTACTTCACAAAAGCAATGTTGTGTGTGTGTGTGTATTCTCAGGAAGCAAAGTACATGGAGTCTAAATGGCGCGGTAAAACAATCGGGCCAACCGTACCGTCTTCATACCTCGACAACCGCCTTCCATCTGACACATCATATGGTTTCCACCTCTACACGCCAACCACAACCCCTTGCATTGCATGGCTCAACTCAAAACCGCCGCAATCGGTTGTATATACCTCATTCGGCAGCATGGCTTGCCTAGACCCGGCCCAGATGGAAGAACTGGCATATGGACTGCACGATTGCGGCAAGCCGTTTTTGTGGGTCGTCAGGTCGGTAGAAGCTGACAAAATACCCGAAAATTTTGCCGAGAAAGTGAAAGACAGAGGGGTTATAGTCTCTTGGAGCCCACAACTGGAGGTGTTAGCGCATCAAGCAGTGGGGTGCTTCTTTTCGCATTGCGGTTGGAATTCAACTGTGGAGGCGCTTGTGCTGGGCGTCCCAACTGTGGGGATGCCTCAGTGGACAGATCAACCAATGAATGCGAAATATGTTGAAGGGGTTTGGGAGGTCGGAAAACGGGTCAAACCGGAGAGTGGCGGGTTGGTGAAGAGAGAAGAGATTGTAAGGTGCATAAGTGAGGTGATGGAAGGAGAGAGGTGTGAGGAGTATAGGAGGAATGCAAAGAAATGGAGGAAGAAGGCTCAAGATGCAATGAGAGAAGGTGGAAGCTCCTATAGAAATATTGTTCAATTTGCAGCAAAGTACACGGCCAAGTGATACTATATTATTTTGCACATTATAGATTGAGATCTACTGGCATTGAGTCATGCCTTAGTTATTTACTCTCATTTCTCACCTATTTATGTTATTTTTGAAATATGGATTGGGTCAAGCCACCCAATACATTTCAAACCCCTATGCATTAATATGGAGGATTTTCCTACTTTGTGGGTTTCGAACCCATGACCTCCCACATGAGAGCCATGTGCCTTTGCCACTAGACCAAAGGCAAGTTCTTACCTATTTATTTATGTTATTGCTTTCATGTTTTTATATTTGGTGTTTAATCAGCTTTTCAATTTCTGTGAAGAAAATGGCCAAGGACAAACAAGCATTTCTCAATATATAAAGCATATATTTCATCAAAAAAAGTGTTGCCTATTTTGTGATTGTGGCTACTGGCTAGACTGATTTAAAATTGTTCAATTAAGGTTACCATCAATAACACTATCAGGAGTATTTTATGAGAATAATCACAAAACAAGTATTCAACCAAGAAAACCTAACCTCCTTTCCAAAATATTTTGTAAAATGTTCTTTGCTGCCAGTGACAGAAGCAAATATATAAATTACAAATCCAAAATGATCTCTAATCAAGGAAAATTTAATTCATTAATTCTACCATGTAAAAGAAGGAAAAACAAAGTTGGGATAGGCATCAAACTTGGTACATAGAGAATGCAAGGCATCAGGTCTGGCCGTTTCCCCGAAAGAACCAAGACCCAATTCATCAGCATGTATGCCTCCAGTGATAAATGCTGATTGAATGCCTGCTCTATTTGATCCTTTTATGTCATGGTGCAGAGAATCACCTACTGTTATGCATTCCTTCGGGTCAATACCCGTTAACCCTATTGCCGATTCATATATCACCTAAAATGAAACAAAAGATATGTATGAGAACCCAAAATGAAACACAGGTAGAACAACAAGTATAATACCTTGTCAGGCTTTCCCATCCATCTCACATCTCCGCCCAGTTTCTCGTACTTAGCCCCTAGAGTACCTGACCAATGCCAATCACCTTATTTGTTAGTACGAGTGAGGCTACAATACTATGCATAGTGCACGCCAGTCTGTACTATGGCTCCATATCTCTATTTTCAAAGTCCAAACAGTCGATCCGAACCGCTAAGCATGACCTCTATATGAAAATGAACTTGAGGACCAAATTTACACTTTTCAGAATTTTTTTACTATTTTTTTAGATATCTAAAGATTCTAGGATTCATATCCCTGAGGTAATATAAATTTTGAGTTTAGATTTAGACCGTCCGGATTCCACCTCGGGCCGGATTGACCCAGATTTGACCAGATTCTGATTGGACGGATTGACCCGGATTCTGATCGGTCCAGATCTAAACTCAAATATTCTGTTACCTCAGAGGATTCGGACTCAAGATTCTAGACCATTAAAATTTAGTGATTTTCTACCTATTAAAAACATAGTATAAAAAATCTAAATATCTAACTTTAATCACCAGGTATATTTTCATATGGAGATCATGTTGAGCGGTTTTGACCGACCGTTTGAAATCTGAAAACAGATATATGTAGCAGTAGTACATAACATTGTGCACTATGCATAGTACTGTAGCCTCACTCTGGTTACTATTATATTATTTTATATGGAATAGCCAAAAGAAATAATAGAACAATAGTAAAGTACCAGGCATCACACGCAAGTTACGTGCTTCGACCGTGACATAATCTGGATTAGCAACCACCATAGGTATCGGTTTTGTTCTCTTTGCACACAGTTCTAAAATCTGCTCAAGACCCTCCAAATCCATAGGTTCTGAACCGCCAGATGATAAACCTAGTGCTTCAGTGCCATGCGCCAGGATAAACTCAGCATCATCCACTCTACTCACCACCTCTAAACCTAATCCCTATGAATAATTAACACATGAAAGCATTTGCAATAATTCACATTATTACATATGTTAAGCTAACATAGGAAGATTAATATAGAATACAACCAATTTAGACTACCTCAAGAGAGATTGCCCCTCGGTCATTCCATGTCATGTGGATGCATCTTCTTCCCAGAGCAGAAAACCAGGGATCATCTCTCCTAATTTATTTTATTATTATAATCAAAAATTAAGAGCTCGATCTAACAAAAGGTAAATTTTCTTACTGAAATGTATGAAATAAAATATTATACCTCAAAAGAAATTGATGGGTTAGTTCTCCACTGGTAATAGCCCCAAGGAAGAGAGACGGGTCGAACCCAAGAGATTTAAGCTTATCATCGGTAACAACTGCTCTTCTTGATGAATTGCTTATAATTACCATTTTTGCCCCTGTTGCTGTTAGCTTCTCTACTACCAAGGCAATATCAGCAAGCAAAGTATCCCATAAATGTTTGGTGCAAAATTCAGAAAATATTGAGTCAGGCAGGAAAAATTACTATCTAAATTAAAAAAATAAAGATGCTACACTGTATGCTTTTACCCTTAACCTTTTTGGAATAATTTACCCCTTTATCAGTCTATATCGAAACTTCTCTTTGCATAAAAGAACTCATGGCTGTTTATGTAGGGCATTTCAGAAATTACTTGGAAAGATAAAATGTAATGAATTAAATTAACATACATGTAGAAATGGCACCAGGATATGGTTTCTTCCCATCATGAAGCACCCCATACTGATCTAAGAACCATGCCTGTCATGGGAGGCAATTAAATAGATCAGAAATTTAAAGGGGGAAGTAATTGAATTAGTTTCAGCCAATGTTTATGGTTAACTTCTTGCCACATAAATTTAAAATTTGCATAATTTTTACAATCCGACTCCAAATCCTTCTATCTATGCCGCTGCCACCGATTTAGGAAATTTGTTTTCACAAAAATCTCTCTTTTCTATCCTCCCTAAATTCTCTCAGATACCAAAATTAGCCCAATTTCTCTCGATATATCATAATAGTCCGCGAATTAAATCATTTATAATGTCAAAGAGACCTTAAATCGTCCGGATTCAGCAAGAGTATGGATCCCATCCACGCACTGGAAAACACGAGAAGCCTCTCCACTTTCAGTTGAAGTGGTTTCCCGCGAAACGCAGCATTGGCTGGAGCTGGACATGGTCTTGCTCGTGATAGAGAAGAGAGATGGCTGGAAACGATTATATAGACCTCTAGTGCTTGAAGTGGACAGAAATCTACTGGGCGTTATCGGAGAGGTGAAGTAGAAGCGTGCGATATTGATTTTTGATCGGAGTGTGGGAGAAGGAGAGGACAAGTGAGAGAAGGAGAGCGCTCTCATTTTTTATTATGTTTTCGACCTTTTTTTTCTCTTGGCGAGTAGACGCTGAACAACGGTGCCTAGAAAGCGGAGTTTAGGATCCCTGAGGTAACTCAAATTTTGAGTTTAGATACGGACCGTCTGATCAGAATTCGGACCAATCTGGCCCCTTTAATATTAGTACCAAACATATCGAACGGTCCAGATTTAAACTCAATATTTGAGTTACCTTAGGTGAAATGAATTGCTACAAGGCCATAACCAAACGAAGGTATGTGTGGTCATGTGGATTCTAACATGTTCTTTTGTAAAAACTACTATAATCTATATTGACTCGTGCACTGCATGAATTAAAAACTACTCTGTAAAAATGTTTATCCAGCACGAGAGCACAAGCGAGATGGGCTGATTTTTCTATTAATCGAAATAAAATAAAATAAATATCGAAAAAAAAATAGAATTTAATTTTTTTTCAAAAAATAATAAGACCGGAACAAATTATACCGTCCCTACGGACGAGATAAACTACCATGTCCCTGCTAATAATAATCTCGCACCAATCTAACCACTAATCCAAAATCTGAAAAAAAAAAAAAAAATATATATATATATATAGGTTGGCTAATATCAAATCAGTTGTTCCTGAGAACCCGTACAACCAAGTCATTTTTCAATTTTCGAAGTCCAAATCGTCGATCCAAACAGTTAGATGTGTTATCTATATTAAAATGTACTTGGAAACCAAATTTTACATTTTTTGAAATTTTTTTACTATCTATTAAGCCACTTTGAATACCGCTGATCCAACGATGGCTTCTAATTTTACTGTTTTGTTAAGCCACCGTTGGATCAGCGTTTTTCAAAGTGGCTTAATAAATAGTAAAAAAATTCCAAAAAATGTAAAATTTGGTCTCCAAGTACATTTTAATATAAATAACACATCTAACGGTTTGGATCGACGATTTGGACTTCGAAATTTAAAAAACGACTTGGTTGCACAGGACCTCAGGAACAACTGATTTGATATTAACCAACCTATATATATATATATATAAAAGGGACGGAATGAATAATTCCGTCCGTCACCAAACCCAAATTTTTTTTGCAAATTTTGCACCCATTCATTCGCACAAGCACGCGTGACCAAACCCAAAAAAATTTTGCACCCATTAATTCGTGATACATGACAATTTGTGGATAAGCGTGTAAAGGATGCTCTGGACCTGCAAAAGACTATTCAGGAGGTATATCTACATAATTATATGCAGCAATATCATACCTGGCTGATGCGGCCAATTTATATATTCAATTGGACCTAGATTTGCAATAATATCCCGATTAGATGCTAACAACTTGATAGAAGCAAAATGAGAACTGGTGCATATCCAAATGTTAAGGTTTCAGTATACCGGGTAAGATCTTTACTGTACACGCTTATCCAGAGCATCCTTTACACGAACGAGTGCTTGTGCGAATGAATGGGTGCCAAAAAAAAATTGGGTTTGGTCACGGACCGGATTATCCATTTCGTCCCTAATAATTTTTTTTTTTTATGTCCAGATTTTAAATTAGTTAGTAGTTAGATTGGTGCGGGATTATCATTAGCAGAGACGTAGTAATTTGTCATGTCCGTAGGGACGGAATAATTTATACCGGTCTTATTTTTTTTGAAAAAAAACCAGATTCTATCCTTTTTTTGATATTTATTTTATTTTATTTCAATTAATAAAAAAATCGGCGAGATGGGACCCTGTTATAGCAAACGGTTCCGATTCAAACTCAAATTTTGAGTTGCTAAATTCATCCATGGCTTGCTGATGAATTCATATCCTCTGAGTTAACTCAGATTTTGAGTTAAGATCTAGACTGTCCGATTTAAATCCGCAACAATATTAAAGGCCCCGCGCGTTATAATGGTGGGTCGGACTGACCCAAAATCTAATCACACAGTCAAATAAGTTGGCCGAAAAAATTAATTCATACTGTGCATTTATGCAGAGGATATGGATTCCTTGCAAATTGCCATTATTATGTTCAGTTGTTAAATACTATGAAGAGGGGTCATTGTTTTGTGATACCTAAAGTGCTGAAGGCTGGAGAATGAAGAAATACAAATAATCATAGTTCATGTGTTGTTTTTTTATGGTAAGTAGGTAGAAATAGAACTTATACTGGTACAGATACCAGATGACAGCTGACCTGGGTACCAGTATACTCTCTTGAGTTAATATAAGTTGCTGGTTGGGATCTGTGGGGACACTGATCAACGCATCGTGTTTTGCCCTCCCAATCTCCCATATCATCCATAGTCATGATCTGTCGACTGTCAGACAACAGCAAGTCTCGTCTGGCATAGGTGGTGGGTAAAATAGAGTGGTAAAACATAGAGCATCAATAAAAAAAAAATCTTTTTTTACCCCCTGATATGCTGAAACAGGAAGCTAAAATAGCAAACTTGTTGTGTTTTGATAGAATTTAGGTCAACTTAGTTTGTAGATACAGGTATTTTGTAGCTGAAAGAATAATCTTGTCAATCATAGCAGGTGGCCTAAGGCAGTGAGGCTACTTGTTTTGAACAACAATTTTCAAATAATTGTGTATCATTTATTAAAAGATATAAGTTATCACACTTAGTATTTGTTCAGTGTTGTCATAGAGCTGGGAATCTTCCAGCAATGGTCAAATGGATCATAAAACTTCTGTTCTAATTAAATTGCTCACCACTGGCACCGTACCGCTTTCAAGTAATATGGGTAAACAAATCACCTTTCTGAATCAGACAGTCAGCATCAAACATAACCCAGTAATTATCCAAAATAGAGAGATTCCAATATTCCAGTGTTCCAGTCATATTTGATCTTAGTTCTGTGTTCTTAAGCTCACCAAGTCTCTTTGTGAGCTTAATTCAAAAATCTATTGAATTGGCTTCAAACGATGCATCCAAACCGTTGAAACCGATATACTTCATGAGTGATGCGTTTACATGTAAATTTTCGAACTAAATTAGTATAAAGTCAAGCAGTCAAAAAAAGATGGTTTATAAGTTAATTTTAATGCATTCATTTTTCATCTTTTTTTGACCGCTTGACTTTATACTAAATTAGTTTGAAAATTTATAAATTTGACATGTAAATTCATCACTTGTGAGTTGTGAAGTAGATCGATTTCAACAATTTGGATGCATCACTTGAAATCAATCCAATGGGTTTTGAGTTAAGCTCACAAAGAGACTTGGTGAGCTTAAGAACCCCCTAGTTTTATTCTTGATCTTAATCCAAGATAAATAATTTCGATTTTTCAAGCAAGAATCAGATTGCAAGTGGAAAAAACACTCAAAACACACAAGAAATAATTTTACTTTATGAGATAATTTGCTTTCTGTAATGACACTCCTTCCATAAGCATGACAAATTATTGTTACAAACATAAACAAATCCCTCCTCAATACCTATATGTTCACTCTTATAACAAAAAAAATTGGAAATTGGTTATATCTTTACATAGGCCAGGTAGTCACTGAACAGGTTTGCCATTTTCTCTGAGTTTAGCCACAGTTTCCTTCATAGCCTCCTTTCTCTTCTTACTCGCTATTAACTTGGCTTGTAAACCGCTCACATTCGGGTCCTTCTTCTCCTCCAGAGGCGGCGGGGATGGCCGTCTTTTTGCGGCTGTCGCATTATCAGGTGACACCAGCAACCCAATTGCTACAGTGCTCAAGCCATACATAATCGCCCTACATTAATAAATAAACAAAGAAATTAGATGCTTTATCGAAAGAGAATCAATTAATGGATATGGGATTGTTTACAGTTTGCACTCGTGCACCTTTTGGAGTAAAGTTGTTGGCGCTGTTCATCAGCCCTGGGAAACAAATGTGCAATCTTTTTGGGTGTTGATGTAGGCAGTGAAATAGTTGGAGGCACCAAAGAATGCGCCATGGAGCAGTTGATTGATTTTGAGTCGGAACCAACAATGCAAGTAGCTTTTTTTGGGTGTCATTTTTGATATGTGAGAGTGAGAAGACTAACAAAAATGGAAGATAGAGGTGTGGTCCACGTGTGCAATTGGGTTTAATACGATTGGTTAGTGTATGGATAAGGTGTCCCAAAATAGATGAGCATATACCAGTTGATACCATCTCTACCCCTACCATATCCTTTGTTTAGCAAGGTTAACATAAACCAGACTTCGTCAATTTATGTTTTGTCCGATGCATTCATCTGTTTGTTTTTAACTTGATATACCCCATAGTTTCATCTTGTTCATTTCATGTAAATATGAAATCGTAGAGAATGGAGCGGGTCCAATGCCTTTTTGGTTCAACAAGATCCACGACCAGATATGTGTGCACGAAAATTAAAGCAAATCCACATTTAAAGCATTCACACAAATCTTAAAACAGATTGAACAGTAGGTCCGATGGGCATCAGACCTCTCAAGTCGTAATCATATCTCCTAATCACCTCAAACAGCGGTACAGAAAAAACAAGTACAAAACAAACGTTGCAGCAAAGCAATAGGATTTTCAGACACCATTAAAATAAAGTTTAGCAGTTTCTTAGGCACAAAAGATGACAGAAGGAGGCACCACAGTAAAGAAAGGAATTTTCATTCATAGATTGACAGTGCTTCCATAATTCCATCTTGTAGCAATGGAGAAAACAAAACTGGCAGTAAACCAAAAGGCACCAGTGCACAATACATATTACATCAGCCAAAAGGGAGGAAAATAATAAACGACCTATAAAATTTAATTAAACTTAGAAATTAGCTCATTGATATTGTCCTCGCGGTTTCCAGTGTCACCGCCTATCTTGAAGGGTCGTTTCGAGACAGACAACCGCTTCTCAGGGCATTTCAGCTTGAAAGGCTGTAGGAAGAAATTTGCCTCTCTGAAATGTGGGCCCACGTTTGCAATCTCATGCACTATATCCTCTACACAGATCATCCCATATTGACCAAGTGCCTGACATTAATAATTATAATAACACGCATGAATAAAGAAAAGACAAAAAAAGGAGGCACTAATACTAACTGGTACAGAACCAGAAGTCTTAGGAACTCTTTAGCTAGGCATTGAATTACAAAAAATTGAAACAAAAATAAAAGACGTACCTGCTCAACCACTTCATTGTTTGTGAGAGGAACAATTTCCTTCTCAATCTTTCCACAACCCTTCTTATATATAAGCTCTTTCACACTCTTTAAACTTGGATACCTATTTTTCAATGAGGTTTAATTCAAATGACAATATTCAAAACGCATACAACAATATGCTGAAAATAGTTTAAAGAGTTTCAATAAAATTACCCGAAAGTAACAAATGGTTCTACCATGAGTAGCATTTTCAAATTTGATTCTGTTGCCTTCAAAAATACACCACTGAGTATGTGTGGCAACCTCAACTTGTTTAAGATTTTCTTGGACTTTGGATGCATCTCTCTTTTGCTGAAATTAAGTCAAAACAAATCAAAACAGAGAACACGATTAGTGCTGATATAATTTTTCAAACTCAAAAAGGAAAAAGGATGTCATTGACATTAAATAAAATAACGACAATTTTCTTTTGGATAACCAAAGTACATCAGTGGAGAGAAAAATAAAGCAACTACAGATACAGACATAAAAGGAGGACCAAATTGAATACTTACCCTCGAATGCGAATAACAAAAAGCAATTCAGATTTCACATCTTCCACTGAGATTTTCCTCAGCTTTATCCTATTCCTCATTCGAAAGAAATCCAACTCCTGTCATTTGAGAAAAAAATATATTAAATCCCAGTATATCAAGAGGAAAAATTGAAAATGCAAATTGCTATAATTTTTAACTAAACCAAATGGAATTTGCTATTGTGAAATATACGGCAATGACTAGTTGACTACACCATTACGACATCTTGCTATGGTACCATCTAAGCCCATGACTCTACATACTACCTTTCCTTTTTTTTGCCATTATTCCTTGTTTGATGAGTGCTTTGAGCTCTTCATAGGATAGATTAAAGAAAATACTCTTTGGAAAAAAAAACTATCCAGCAATATACCGATAAACAATTAAACCAAAAAGGAACCACTGAAAGAAAATACAGCTCAAATTAAAACTAAAATTAATCAGTATAATTGAGTTGGTCCTATAATTCAAGAAAATTCACATCCTTCATTAGTATTGTACCAGTCAGGCCCAATGTACTGAATCGAAACCACTTTCAATCCTAATATCGTTGATTCTAACTTTGAGTGCTTAATATCAAACCACAAAATCCGCAACTTGGTAAAATCACACTAAACACGTAAATTAATCCGAAAGAAAGGGAAGTGAACAACGGAAACCAGATCCATTAGCTACCTTATCACGGTACTCTTTGATAAACTGCTCAGGCCTTTTAATGGTAGACTTGTACTCGCCTTTCCTCTTCTTTTTAGCATCTAATCTCTCCCTTCTCTTTATAGCCCAATCTTCATTCTCTTTTCTCTTCTTTAAGACCGTCTCCACTACATAATTGAGCTGATTTGATTCCACTTCGGCCATTGATATCTGGCGAGAATAAAAGCAAATTCAGAACAAAGAAGAAACTTTAACAAGCAGATTTAGCTTTACATAAACATCACCAAAAAGAAAAAGGGAAGAAAACCTTGCCTCGCGCTCGCGCCGCCTAACAGGAGCCTACCGATCGGTCGGGTTTAGGGTTTAGAATTGAGAGACGGAGAGAGAGAGCGCCCGACTCGGGTTTGTAGGGTTTTTTTGCTCTCCAGTTTGAGGCCGTCCGATCCTATAAGTCCACATGCTCTGGGGTAACAGAATATTTCTGTTTAGATATTAACCAAAGTAGCACTTTATTTTGGAAAGCTATAAAAATAGTCTCTGTTGATTCTCCAAACCTGTATAGCTTAGAACGGTAGAACTTTTTAAATCGGTTGTTTCAAGATACACCAATTTAGAGGACCGGTGGAGACTATTTTTATAGCTTTAATTTTTTTTTGTATGAATTCTATTTAAAAAAAAAATCCTCTTCTATCAATGTACTAAGTCCACCCTCATTTAAAATTTTGTTTTCATTTTTTTTAATTCTCACAGAATTTTTATTTTAATTCTCGGCCCACAAAAGGAGCAGCTAACTTTCCATTTTATTTTCTTTCTTGAAATCTGGGCTGAAGCAGCCCATATCTCGACATTTTTTGCTTTTAAACAGTGAGAAAACGAACAAAATAGTGTCCCTGAAATTAGGAAAATAACTTTCACTCCAAACATCTTTTCTTATATTAAATTAAATGAAGATGTGGAAAAGATTTTTTTCTACGAAAAATACTTTTTCAGCGTTCTTTACAATAGTTATACTGATAAAACAATGATTTCTCAAATTAATGCAAATAAAGTTGATAATTAAAAATAAGAAGCTTGATAATTGCCTTCCAAATAAATTTCTGAACGGGTTTCCAAGTTTTTAATATCTAATTTTTATTTTCAGCGCTTATATCTAAGCATTTAAAGCTCCATTTATAACCTTTTATAATACTACTCGTAAGCACTTAAACCTCTATTTACAAATATTTAAATTCTAAATCTAGATAGTTTTAATTCCTAACCACTTTTGTCTGATCATTTTTGTCAATTTTCCCGACAATACGTGATGAATTTTGCGAATCTAAAAATACAAACGTTTTTTACTTGATTTTCCTTTCAAATGAGATCCATGAAGAAATATTTTTGTGTTTTATTTTTTTAAGTCGTCATTTTATTTTATTTTTAAGTAAAGACCATGAGCACTTTAAATTCTCAAGTCTTTATACTTCAGTCCACGACCTTTTAAATCTGATATTGAAACTATTTAAAAGTTTGACACAACTACTTTTAACGGTTATATAAAGATGTTTAAATGTGTAATACTATATGATCGACGTCGTATGTTTAAATGGTTGTAGACTGATCTTTAAAGGTTTGAAAATTTAAGCTTTACTTTAAAAAACACGACTTCAAAATAACTCAAAATTATTTCTTCACGGATCTCATTTGAAATAGAAAATCGATTATAAAATATTTGTATTTTTTTAATTCGTAAAATTCATTACGGATCGTCGGAAAAATGGGCGAAAATTATCAGAGAAAAATAAAAAAAAGAGTGAGTAAAATGAATTTTCTTTTTTTTTGGCTTGAAAATAAAAGTAGTTGGGAGTTAATACTACACAAATTTAGAATTTAAATACTTTGAGTAACATTGTAATATGTTATAAATAAAACTTTGAAAGTTTGAGTATAAGCACTGAAAATAGAAGTTAGACAAAATTGAAAGATTTTTTTCATTAAACTAGGGGAACGCACTCAGATATGATGGCTTGAGTGATCAGAATATTTCTCAAAAAATAAATCTATAAATATGTTATTATACTTGTATCTGTAGACATCCTAACAAATAAATTTCATACAATATGGATGCGTCAATGACGCAAAATGGTAATACGTATCAAAACCCAACTTTTATATAGCGATACTCGCGTCATATTGATCATGTATGATATTATTATTATTTTTTAACAATTATTAAAATTGTTGAAATAAATAATTATGGAATGACCTCTCTCTGTTATTTTTATTAATATTCAAAATTAAATATAAATTGCCAAATCTACCCAGGAAAGTTGGTATTTATAAAAACGCCAAAACCGGTTAATTATTGGCCGGTTCTTGGTTTTTTTTGAGATAGTTATATTAATTGTCGAGTTTATATTAAAACTATTTTTTTATATTATTTTTTGTACATGTATTAACTAGTTAGTAAATATCAAGTTTCGAGAATGTCCGATAAGTAATAAATGACTTCATTTAAGTTTCGAGAATATTTCGTACTATATAATTTGATTTATTAGAAAGACTACCAATTTTTATATTTGATTTATTTGAAATAAATATTATATTAGAAAGACTACCGAGAAAATATACTCTTCACAATTTTATTTTATTTTTAAGTCATTTTGTGTCATCTTTCATAAATCGTACAGAATAGTAAAAAAATTCCAAAAAATAGTAAAAATTGTATTATATAAGTTTATTATATAACCAATTTATTGAGCTACTGAGATCGAAAAATAGGAATGAAAATCTTAATCGGAAACTTCAACTCCAATTTTGAAGCTCTCCCCTTTTTTTTTGGCAATTCTGAATTTTGAAAACATCACAGTCATCACTCACGCATGCGTATTTTCGTAAGCTTTCTGAAAAGTGGTCATTTGCTGAAATCAGACACAACGCCATTTTTATGGCTGTTTGAAATTTCGTCGTCATTTTACGCCTTCTCAGTGAAAATATCGTCTGTTTTGCTTTATTCCTTATCCTAGCCTCGGCTGATTACGAGAGATGTCTTAGATAAATACATGTACAACATACATGTGTTTTAGAAATGAGAGAAATAGCTTAAAAAATTAATACAAATGCATTATAACAGAAATATGCATATCGAATTTGTTAGAGCATTAATAAGCATCCGTCTGAAAGAGATGTAATATTAATTTCAAATAAATCAAATATTAAAATCGGCAGTCTTTCTAATAAATAAAATTATAATATTGGATATTTTCGAAACTCAAATTAAGTCATTTATTATTTATCGGACATTCTCAAAGCTTGATATTTACTAATTGGTCAATGCATGTACAATAAATAATATAAAAAAATTAGTCTTAATATAAACTCGACAATTAATATAACTATCTAAAAAAAAAAACAAGAACCGGCGGCCAATAATTGGCCGGTTCTAATAAAAAATAAAGACCGATAATTGATTGATTTAGACACTTTTATTAATATCCAACTTCTCTGAACAGACTTGATAATTTATATTTAATTTTCGATATTAATAAAATTCACGCACCTCTCTCCTCCGAGTTTATTACGAACTACCCATTTGAAACGGTCCTGGTCCTGGATCTTGGGCGGAACTTGTTTTTATGAAAATATCCAAATCCGAATAGTCTCCCCGTGCGGCATTCTACTGACAGATTGGCTCCACGAGAAATTTGAGAAATCTATTTTGCTACCACATTCATAGGATCAGATTAATATCAGAACAACGTGATAAATTAAATTGGAATCATCAATCATGGGATGATTTATTACATGCTGTGATCAAATAAATATTGAGGATTTCCTTGATATATATCCCAGAACCTGCATGACCCAAACAAATATAAAATAGAACAACTAATTTGCAAAGCTAAATCTGAAGATTGATTTCTAAGATCAAGTAATTGTTTTGTAAAATAAAATTGAACATAAGCTTTCTGAAAATAATGGTTATCCAATTAAGTCTGAATTCAGTTTCCAAGATCTAATCATGAGGGTGTTGTTCGGCTAGAGAGGATTAAGCATCCTTAAGGCTTAATCCGCTTTTTTAGCTTCCTTAGCAACTTAATCCTGCCGAACACCGATTCCTTAGCGCGGATTAAGATTATCTCCTTTTGTCCGGATCTTAATCCTCTGTCCGAACTTTAAGGCATCCCTCCTCCTTCCTTAAGCGCTTAATCCTTCACCCACGGATTAAGACAATCGAACATCAGTTCCTTAGCGCTCCTTAAGCTCTTAATCCTTTGTTGCCGAACGACCCCGAGGGGTCACTAATTCCGACTCGTAAGTTTTAGGCATAGGTATAAATTTAGCGAATGTTAAGTTTTGTGCGCTCAACTATCCAAGTACGGGTGTGTGTGTTCTTGTATGTTGAAACTTAATTGTTGCATTAGGTTGGCAAACACAGGTTTTGCCAATAAACTTACATAATAAACACTTAAATTTGCACTGAATATAAGTGTTATTATGTAACCTGAAATTTGTTATCTTGAGCACTCACCTCTACATTATGTGAAACCTGCATGACATACTTGATCTGTTCTCCATAAATTGAATTTATTATTTAACAATGATTACATGTAACATCTTCATTTAAAACAGCACTTGAACTGCCGTATTTTTATATCCTTGTTACGAGCCCTGGCCGTTATTAATATGAAATAGCACTTATGCATGATTTTGCTAAACTGTTAAACTCCATATGAAATATTGGAAAATTCCGAAATTTTGATCCGAATCGGTGGCAGAACTGTAGGTATAAGTAAAAAGGGCTAAGTCGTTCCTATGAAGTGAAATATTTCATTTTTGTACTTTGAAATATTTCATTTTTACAAAAATTATTACTATTTGTCTCCGTCGTGTACGACACATATTTTCTAAACATCTCTATCTCAAAACTTTAGTTCCGCCCTGATCAGAATGAAAAAATTATTTAAAAAAATAAGCATAACTACGTAACAATTTAAACATGGAGATGTACAAATTAGTAATACAAATAGGCCATGTTTAGTTGTGGAGTAAAATTAATGAGGATTAAATTACTTTTTATATTTTACGTCTTATTTGGTAGTTGGAGTTATAAATTCATCTGCTTAGTGGAGTAAGATGTTAGAAAATGTGTTTCTATTGATGACAGTGGACCATACAAGTGGAGTAAGTGTGGAATAAATTAATTCATCTAGATAGGTGGAGTAAGTTACTCTGGATTAAGTGACCTCACTAGTGGAAAAGGCACTTTCAGTATCGGTTACTTGAATCAAGCGATACAGTATACATTCTGTATCGGTTAATACAAAATAAACGATACAAAAAATATTTTGTATCGGTTTCATAAAACAGGCGACACAAATAATATATAATTTGTATCGGTTCATTGCTAAAGAGCCGACACAAATTAATTTGTATCGGTTGTCTACTAATAACCGATACAAATGTCTAGTATTTGTGTCAACTATTTGTTGGAACTGATACAAATTAATTTGTGTCGGCTATTTAGCAATGAACCAATACAAATTATCTATTATTTGTGTCGCCTGTTTTATGGAATCAATACAAAATATTTTTCAGTATCGGTTTTTTTAAATAACCGATACAGATTGTACCTTTCTTCCTATAACTCCCATCAGACTGAATTAAAACTAGATTTTCGATGGCTGAAGCTTTGAGCAGCTCTCTCTGTTCTCTCTTTACGAAACCACTTGTTTTTCTCTAATCTAAGGCAGGAAACATTGTTTAGGAGAGGAGGATTGAGGTAATTTTGCATGTAAGTCCTTGATCTCCTTGATATTTCTTTGATTTACATTCTAGCTCGGTTCAAAGCCAAATTCTTGAAATAATTGGGAGTATGAAAGAAATGAATTGGAAGCATGCCATAATATTGTTGGAAAATTGGAAGCATGCCATAATATTGCTGGAAAATTAATTGTTTGTTAGTCAAGTTTGTAATTATGTAGCATGTCATTGTGTTAATTCCCGCAAAAATCTAAATTTTGTAGATAATTGGCTTTACTGAGGGATTTTGTGCAACGATCTCTTTATCTCTCTCGATCCGGCATACAAACAAATGTAAGCCCAACCTAAAACTCTTGTTTAATTAGTACGTACTTTGTGCATTGTGTGTATAGTTAATTAATTAGGTGTATTGATCTATAGTAGGTATATATATATATGTAGGTAGAGTATTGTCTTATGAGCCACAACCGAATTAATTAATATCTTTAGGTCATGATACCCGTTCAAAATTAATCCATTAGGGATTAATTTTGAATAGTCTCTGTTTTGGACTGCTCTTTGAATACTCTGTCTCAATTAGGATGTAACCACATATTAGTCGTGTTTTAATATCTAAGAAAATTTCGGCAACATTTCTCCATATTAGTTTCCTCAGTAGTCGAGGAACTAAGGGGAAATGCTGCCGAAATTTTTCTAGATACTAAAACACGACTAATATGTGGTTACTGCTGAGACAGAGTATTCAAAGAGTGGGACAACCGATACTGATTAGTCCCGGTATTTATGTCGCCTGAATCAGTGTCGCCCCTATGTTCGACACTGATGTACGTTAATAACCGATGCAAAAAGTACTTTCATCATTGACTCTTATTATATCTTACTTTTATTTTACTTTTTGTTTGACTCCTTAAGTATGAAGTAAGAAATTTAGTTTATCTCTTACTCCACAATCAAACATGACTTAATTAATAAGCTAATCCATCAAGGTGAAATCTGGAGAATCAGAATCTCAATCTGATTTTGACAAGAACTTATATTAGACATGTCTTGTTGGTGTGCTCCAGCTCATCTACATGAGGTCAGACAAATACCGTCAATTCCTGACTCAATTTTTTTTTTTCAAAATATGTTTGTCATGTTATTTGTTTTCAAAATATGTTTTTCTTGTTATTTTTTTTTCAAAAAAAATTTGTAAAAAAAATATACTCGCGTTAATAATAATCATACAATTATATTTTATTCTAAAATTATTGTTCCATTCTATTTTA
This sequence comes from Carex cristatella, assembly GCA_024447775.1. Taxonomy (NCBI): domain Eukaryota; kingdom Viridiplantae; phylum Streptophyta; class Magnoliopsida; order Poales; family Cyperaceae; genus Carex; species Carex cristatella. The sequence goes on from JAJHPF010000007.1 coordinate 1,010,449, forward strand.
TTTACAGCTATAAATAATTTGAATAAGAACTTATATCGACTTTATAAAAAAAAAAAAAAAAAAACTGATACTGACGGTAACCAAAAGTCTTAAAAATACAGTGCTAGAAGAGGGTCCTTTTTTAATACCAGATTTTCAGTTGGTTAATTACCGGTACCAGACTTGGTGTTTTCCAGCTTATTTCCAGTTCTTTCTTAATTAATTTAATTGGGCACAGTTCAGAACAATTGTATTAAATCTGCACGCAATGAATTCTGATATGGATCGAGGTTGGCATGATAAGGAAATTGCATTGGTCAAAAATCTTTTATATTGTGATCTGATTAATATGATGTTGAATTAAATAGACATAAATTTTTCATACAGAGTCTTTGAAACAAGAAAGATAAAATAATATCTCTATTGATATTTTTAATTAATACTTGCCTTGTAGAACTACCAACATACAGACACACTCCAAATATCATCAGCTAGTTTGAAAAAAAATTATCGGTGCTAATTCGAGTTGATATATCATTTTTTTTGCGAACAAATTTGTTTGAAATCCAATATCTTGAAGTTGACAATCATTACTCAATATGGAATGTTTAATTTTGTGTTAAATGTTTAATCTTGAATATGGAATGCCAAAATACCCGTTGGGCGTTGGGTATAATAATGTTTAATTTGAAATGGCAGAAAATTAATACGAATTTTCTTTTCAAAAATTGAGCATTTGTAAATTGTAATGCCTGTTCACAACAGATGAATTTTCTTTTTCTTTTTGTACGCGTTTTATTATTTTTTATAAGAAAGGCATATTCAATTGACAAATAAAATTGATCCAAATATTTTTTTATTTATACAAAGAAATAGCAAACAATATTAAATAAGAAAATATTATTAATTTAAGACCAAGACTGATATTATGCATAGCGCGGATTGGTCTGTAGTATGGATCAATATCTCTATTTTCAAAGCTCAAACAATCAATCTGAACCGCTCAATATGGTCTCGATATGAAAATGTACTTGCAAATTGAATTTTACATTTCTAGATTTTTTTTATACTATTTTTTAGATAGGTAAGAATATTACATGATAAGAAAATTATCGACGATTCAAAAGTAGAGATTTTCTACTTATCTAAATAATAGTAAATAAATCTAAAAAATATCAAATTTAGTCTGCAAGTACATTTTTATATGAAGATTATGTTAAACGGTTCAAATTAACTATTTAAACTTTAAAAGCAGAGATATTAATCTATAGTACACACCGATATAGCCTCTTCGAAAATAGGTAGATATTAAAACTTTTAATTAGGTTCAACAACAAAAACAAAAAAGTTTTGGATGACTTACTATGATATTGCCTCTTCGAAATTAAAGAAACTTTTCTATTAACCGAAGAGAAGATAATGTAAAATAAATTGTTTATTTCTCACGAGAAGACGAAGCATTTTGACAAATTTGTCAGAAAATAGAAAATTTCTTAACGATCACCTCTTTCTACTACGTCGTTTATTTTTGTTTTCTTTCTATATACATTTTCGGGAAGAAATCAAAAGCTGAACTTCTGCGGCGTAGAGCGTATAACAAAACTATGTAGCGAGTCATTTTCCATAGGTCTCGATTCTCCCATATATGAATGGCATCGTTTCAAAACCAAATTGAGATCAGAGCCGTTCAATCCGCATCAAAATTTATGTGAACTTATTCGTACCATTCTTAATTTTGTTTGTGCAAATCTTGATACAAATCGGATAGCTATGACCTGACATCGAACGTAATTCACATCCTCTGAGATATCTCATATTTTGCGCAGCTTTATGGAAAATCGTAACTGTTCAAATACGTTCTGCACGAATCTCAAAGCTCACGTAATACTGACCCCAGTGCTATCGAACACGTCAATCACGCAAAATATGAGATATCTCAGAAGATACGCACCCCATCGAATGACCCTGATTCCAAAAAAAAAGTTATAACAAATGTTGTTTTTATTGTGAGCGAAGGAGTTTCATGGGCATAAATTAAAAATCAGTTTTATGATCCGTCCTAATCATCCAATCCGCATCGACATTGCAACTTACAATTTTAATTTCGTACGATTTTTTATGCAAAACGAACAATCTAAATTAGACATCAAATTGAATTTAATATGATGCTCGTCAAATATCCCACTCCCACTTCCATTTTTATTTGCATCACTTTAACAACCTCAAGAACTCACAAGCACTAGTATGTTATAAAATTACACATAATATAACTCGAGGATGATTCAAATGGTTTCATTTTTTCTGTCTCCATCATGCATCTATTTTTAAAAACATTAATAACTCAAAATTTAAAACTTAAAAATCAAAATAAAACCGTTGGATATGATTTACATCAGTTTATCTATGCACGTATAAAAAATTATGACATTTCAATTTTATTTTGGTTGTCATTAAGAGCTTGGAAAAATGTATAAATGTAGATAATTTCTAGACGTTAAATTTTTAACTTATTGATTCATGTATAAACAAAATTAAAATGTGATAATTTTTTATGAGTACATAGAGAAAATAACATAGATCACATCTAACAGTTTTATTTTAACATTTATAATTTAAATTTTGAATTATTAATATTTTAAAAATAAAGACACAGTGGAGAAAAACAAAATAGAGACATTTCAACCCTTAACTTTGTTATTGAAACAGACGAATTGACATAAACAACATTAATCAAGGAGAACTTTTGTAGTCTTCAAGTGGGTCAACAACCCCACATTTGACAAATTTGCCGTGTAGGGAAAACCGCAATTCCTTTATTTTGACTGGAAATTGTTCTTCTGGAAGAAGTTTCATCAAGACTAGAAGAGTAAATCCTAGGAAATTCACGCTTTGAAAAATTGAAAATTTGAAACTTCCTTCGCGTTTTCTTTGAGCTTGGGATTTTCTGTGGCGGATTTGATTTGAGATAATATTTCATTTTACGTAGAAAACCCCCCTTTCTAATTTTGATGATGTCATTCCGTATTTCAGTACGCAACAAAATTTGACTTCTTTCTCAAGCAAAAATAGATACATGAATGAAGTCATGTACCTAGATATTAAACATCATTTAATGTGAAGCATACCATGATTTTTTTAATGACTATTGTTTTTATCTTATTGAATTTTTATTACCATGTTGATGTTGTGGCTGTATTTTAATCCAACATAGAAGATTACAATCCAGTTTTTGTTAAGCAAACAAACTTATAAAATATTGAATTTACATATTGGTCCTTCAACACTGCAATTTATTTATATAATTTTTTTTTTCAAATTTTCTGTAGCTAGGGGTGAAAACGGATTGGATAGTGGTAAAACCATATTCGTATCCGTTTTTATTTTTTGGATACGAATACGAATCGGATATTAGACAGATACGTATAGATACGGATTGGATATCGGATATCCGTAAATATATACATAAATATTTTCATAATATATATTAAATTATATGGTATATATCTACTATTTGGATACGGATAATTAAAATTCAAAACCATATCCGTATCCATATCCGCATGGATATTTGGATATTAGATATCCGTATCAAATTTTCAGATACGGATCCGAATAAAGTCGGATATTTTTGGATACCTGTAGTTGTGTCAGAAAATCTGGCCAATTATTTTTTTTTCTGTTAGACTGTTAGTACTTTCTCTATCCATTAATCTTATAAAGATTGTTAAGATATCGTTACAGGAAAGCCGGACGTTTTTTACGGACATCCGACCAAATTCGATCTTATATTTAATCTAGACTGTCGATCTGCATTACAATTCGTGCACACGATTAAAATTATCGGTTAGTAAACTGAACACTCGAATCTTGACACATATTGAACGGTCTAGACTGGACATCAGTCCGATGCCCGTCGGACCCCTTCGCTCCTTCTTTAGGGACCCAAATGCCAAACCTTCTAAACCGTATGGACAAAAACAAAATTGTGTGATATTTTGAGGAGTGTTATAAAAAGAATTGAGTTCATACGCGAGAGAAACATGAAAAATCACCTGTGAATTTCTGCCATACAGAAGCAACAAAAGATACGAATATTAGTTTCTTTTTTTAAAATTTAAATTCAAGAACAAGAATCTTTTTGTCTCTTTTAATTTCGGCGTTTTATTCGTACACACTTAAAGTCTTCAGCTGGACCACGACTTCGAGAAAACGAGCAATAGTAACCCGGTTTACGAGTTCCAGGTTCATATAGTAATATTTCCCTCTTCACCGCTTTGGCGCCGTCTCACCATCTTCAACCAACTTCTTATGCTGCGTACTCTCGGTTCACCGTCTGATTAAACTTCACTCAGAAACAATGCATATGAGATAAAATAAGAAGTAAGGTGCTGTTCGGCTAGAGAGAATTAAGACTCCTTAAGACTTAATCTGTTTTCTTTAGTTTTTTTAGCAACTTAATCCTGCCGAATACCGATTTCTTAGCGTGGATTAAGATTACCTTCTTTAACCTCCTTTTGTCCGGATCTTAATTCTATGCCCAAACTTTAAGGCACCCCTCCTCCTTCCTTAAGCGCTTAATCCTTCATCCACGGATTAAGACAACCGAACATCAGTTCCTTAGCACTCCTTAAGCTCTTAATCCTTCACTCTTAATTTTTTGTTGCCGAAAGATCTATTACCTTATAATATAAATAATTCTATAAAGCCTATAAATTTTTTGTATTAATTGTACAGCATAAATTTTAGATTATGAAATATAAAAAATGTAACTTACCTCAATTAACTGAGGAAATTAATTTTAAAATTAATTGTTAAAATTATAAGTGTAATGTCAAACAATAGATAAGGCAACTTAAATACCATAGAGGTAAATTTAGAATCCAATAAATATTTTGCGAAGTCTAACAAGAATAGTTCTTATGTACAAAATAAATAAAATTTTAGCAAATTTTTTATTGATAATTTAAGATTAAGAGCATTTCTTCAATTCGTCAAATTCGAAAGTAATCTGAAGAGGTTTGCAAATAATAATAATTCAAGTATAATATGAATATTATTCAGAAAAATTGTCACGCTGGTAAATATTAATATGAGTGGCATATAATTGCCAATTTGTTTTCTAAAGCAAATTTAAATTAAAAATAAAATATAATGCTATATGTATGTAGATCATTTGAGTTATAATTATTTTATTCTCTTTTGTATCTGAGTTTTTTTAATTACCAATAGCAACCACGGTGACAAGTTTGATGTTCATAAATAATTTTCAGCTAGGTCTAAAATTATTGATTCGAACAACTTTAATGCATAGTTTAGAAACAATTTTCTCTTTTATACAGTACCAATAATATATTAAAATATTATTTATTTTAGAAAGAATCAAAATAATTCTTTTTTTATAATCACTTTCTTTCTTTGTCTTCAAAATTTTAATTTAATAATAGTTACATAGTAAACGAATAATTCTAATTTCAAATTATCTTCTTTATAAGTTCAAGTGATACTGAAATTCGAATTATTCTCAAAATTTTACTTGCTCTAGCAACAAATTTGGTCTGTGCAACCGGGTATAAAATCATTGTTTTGGGTTCGTGTTCCGGGAGCATTCAATTATTTTAAACTCTTTTTCTCTCATCGCGACTCGACCCCTGAGAATTGAACAGTCGAATACTCCTCGACTTTCTCCTCTCTCTCTAGAAGTCCAACATTTTCTATACTCTCCCTTGTCTAACAAATCCTTCAGTAAAATCCCCCTCCCCTCCTCTCGAGGAACACTAACACCGCGAAAATCGTAACCTTTCTTTCTCTCCCCCATCCCCCTCTCCCTCTCTCTCTATCTCGTAAGTTCGTTCTATTAGGCATGGAATCGGATGAAATGTGGAAAAGCACGCGACTTTTCTTTCCCTCGATTTGGGAAATACAAGTCTTGTGCGTAACGGTGATAGTGATAATCGGTTTCTACTATGTCTTGTTCGATTCCTTCGTTTCCAACAATGGCGGTAAAGAAGAAGAAGGCATTCGAAAGGAAGAACAAGATGCTAAAGATAAGGTATGTTTTTGCGCATATTTTGTGATCGTGTCACCATGAGTCCATGACACCATCTACTCTGCTTTTGCATATTTAATTTTCAAGACTTTTCGTGATCAACCCTTCTAAAATTGAAAATTATGAGCGCACCCTTTATAGTAGGTGGAAGCTCACTTAGCACTATTTTTTTTTTATTTCTCTCCATTTCTCGTGCAAGAGGTCATGCATTGACTTTCAAGTTAATGTAATATTAGTTGCTGCCATTTGCTGCTGTAATTATTTGTTTTCTTCTTGAATTAAATAGCTTAACCGAGCCTACCACAATAAAATTATAGAAAAGCATCTTTGTTAGTTACAGGATACATCATAATTAACTGATATATGTTTGTTTACTTTCTAGTGCGTTTGTTCATGGACTTGAGTCTATAATAATGTTTTATGCTTACACCTTCCAAGAAATTTATTTTGTGATACTCATCCTTCGAAAGCTTGATCAACATTTTTGTTTTCCTTTGTATTTCTCTCCCTCTGCTCCCATCAAGAACAACCAACCTCTTTTGTTTTTACTCCACTATACAAGAACAACCAGATTATATTTTGTTCTTTGTCCGACAAATTATTTGTCAGTTTATTTACTCTGCATTTGGTACTGTTGATTCATGTCAAAAGTATTAAGCCATGATATTTATATAGTCAAATTAAAATTGGATGGATTACGGGTCATGACTAGTCTGGAGGCAACAATTTTTTTTTAAATAAATATAGAACTTCACCTTTAGAAGGGTTATCCAAAAGTTGTGCCTTGAAGGCAAACTTTCAGACAAAGGAATTGGTATTTGTCAATTTAAACATACAATATAGTACAGTCCCTTTCTGAATAACTGCTCTTAACTTTGCAACTTGTACTTAATAATTTAATATCACTTGCAAAAGTCATATTGCTTCGGAGTTTCCAAAGTCATTCTCAAATAGTTGCTTGTATTTTTACATGTATACCCTTTTAGTTTATGAAACTAAGTCTTTTATAAAAGAAACCAATGATCACTTTGACATAGAATCACTTGTCGAAAAGTGTGTTGTTAAATATTGCAGCCCATCATATTATTTTGAGATGACACCTTTGCATTTAATGTTTCCTTTTGTTGTTAATAGTTTGAATACAATTGATACTTTACATTTTATCTTTTGCAATGTACTTCCTAAAGCAGAGAATCAAATAATCAATGGTGGAGGCATTGAAAAAACATTCCATTTCTTGGCATCATCTGTTGCAATTATGAGAATTCATTATTACATATACTAATTTTGAAAATGACATGTGAGGCTTATGGGTAGTTCTTTTCAATGGTACTGTAGCAATGTGTGTGAAATGCAGAAATGATATAGATCTCTAACTGGTTGTAGAATTTAAAACTCTGGGATTCAAGTGCTAAGTTTTGAAATAATTTATGATTGTTTTCCTATAAGACCAGTGATTGTAATCCCCACCTTCCTCCAGTTATAGTGGCTATGCCTATAATTGGTAGCTTGACTACATAAAATAATTTTTCTGAATGCATGTCAGGGCAAACTTCCTCATAATATTGCTAATGGATTTGTTTGACTACATGATTTTGTAGATTAGTCAAATCAAAGGGGAGCCCACTGCAAATACAGCTTATGTAGTCCAGGTATAATTTTTTAAAAATTGAAAATGTTTTTTTTTCTTGGATTTGTTCGTTTATATTTTTATTTTCTAAAATTGTATATTGGTATATAGGTAGAGTTACTAGCAGCCAAAAGTTTAGGAGCAGCTAGCATAAATGGAACATCAGATCCATATGCAATCATCACTTGTGCTGAGCAGAAACGTTTCAGGTTAGTTATTACTTACTAATAACCCTCTTTTTGCATCGGTGCCCCTTATATTTTCTTATTTATTTTAAAGGAACTTCAATATTTCTTAATTTTTTTTTTTTGCATTTTTATTCGTTTTATTTGCTAAATAAAGCTCCATGGTACCGGGCACAAGAAATCCAATCTGGGGAGAGGACTTCAATTTTTTTGTCGATTCTATTCCTTCAGAGGTAAGGTCCCTTTTTATGAATTTTAATTATTTTTCTGAATAGAATGCCATAATAGTGCTGGTTAGTTCTACCAAAAGTAGAGTAGAAATTAATACTCAGTCAAATATGTAATTAAGGACTAGACATACAAATCAATTGTAATATTTTTTTATTGCAGATACATGTAGCAATATATGACTGGGACATTGTATGGAAAAGCAATCCTCTTGGATCGGTCACTGTACCAGTTCAGAGTGAAGGCCAATCTGGACCCGTCTGGCATACTTTGGATAGTTCAGGGGAGGTAATATAGCTTTCATAAAAAATGAAAAAAAAAATAGTTAGGAGGACATGATATGCTGTCATATTTCTAGTGCAGATAAAATAGATGAATTTCTGGAGTGAGGCTATGGTACTATGTATAGCGCGGATTGGTTTGTACTATGGATCAATATCTCTAATTTCGAAGTACAAACAGTCGATCTGAACCGTTTAACATGATCTCCATATGAAAATGTACTTGTAAATAAAATTTTACATTTTTTAGAATTTTTTTTACTATTTCTTTAGATAGGTAGAAAATCACTTGATCTAAAAATTCTAAATCATTCAAAAATAGTGATTTTCTACCTATATATCTGAAGAAATATTAAAAACAAAATGTAGTCTGCAAGTACATTTTCACATGGAAATCATGTTAGACTTTTATGAGCAAATATTTGAACTTTGAAAACGAAGATATTTATCCATAGCACGGACCAATCCGCGCTATGCATAGTACCGTAGCCTTACACAAATTTGTGTCTTCAAGGGTTTGTGGGACATTTGAAATCATCAAATTGCTGTGTAAGAACTGGGTGCACCGGAAATAGTTCTAGAAATTTTTACTTTTCTTTACTTTTATAGGTTTGCCTTCAAATAAGAATAGTACAAGTTCCAGAGAGTTCTAGGTCCTTGAATAGCCTTGCCGGAGCGGATGCTCGTAGGAGGATTTCCTCTGATAGACCCGTTCCAACAGTGGTTCATCAGAAACCAGGCCCCATGCAAACTCTCTTTGAGCTACCTCCAGATGAGGTGAGAATTATACTCAAGTGAAAAATCATTTTTATGTTCAGAGTATTTCTCCAAAAGTGTGGTTCTTATATAATGTAGTTTTCTCCCCAGGTAGCAGAGCATAAATATTCATGTGCTCTAGAGAGGTCGTTCTTGTACCATGGTTGGATGTATGTATCTGATTGGCATATATGCTTCCATTCCAATATTTTCAAAAAGCAAATCAAGGTTTTCTTTCACGACTCCTATCTCTTTCTTCCTAATGTAAAATATTGTATAGAACAAGGCTAGTAACTTGTGTAGTGTATTTGGCACTTAAAAGCCACTAACCTTCAAAAAAAAAAAATTGTATAGTGTATTTTCGATCAATATACATGTCATGACAAGCTTTATTATGTGACAGGTTGTGATTCCTTACGGAGACATAGATGAGGTATAATATGTTCTTTCTCGTATCAAATTAACAAGATCGAAAAATAGTAATATGTATATAGTCATAGGCGTGCTTAAATAATGTAAATCGTGGTAGTTCTCCATTGTAGATTAGAAGGAGCTCACATGCATTGATAAATCCTGCAGTTACGATTGTCCTACGCCCGGGAGCAGGAGGTCATGGTGTACCTCCTCTGGGAAGTCCTGATGGTAACCTTTTTGAATCAAAATATTTGGTTTCATTAGAAAACTTTTGTTCTTAAAACCAACTTAAAAGTCTTTAAATTGAAACCATGCACAGGAAGAATGAAGTATATGTTTGCATCATTTTGGAATAGAGGTCATACATTGAAAACCCTCGAGAGGTATAAGAAGAAATATCATGAAATGATCGAGGCTGAGAAAAAGGTATTAACAATGATTTCCTCGTGAGGTTTCATTTTTATCTTGTGCTTTGCTGATTGGTTTCTGCAGATACAAATTTTAAATAATGCTTTTGTATATAAAATAGTTTTTTAAAGTACAAAATTGTTGCAAATGGTTAAGTAGCTTAAGCTATTGGGATGACTTGTAAGAGGGTGTAGGTTAAGCTCCCCTGATCACTAAGTATGGAATTGGGCCCTGTGAGCCTTCTTCATTTGAGAAAAAAGAAAACAAGGTATTTTGGCAATTGCTTTTTAGTTTGATCTCTTAAAGTTCCTATTTTGACCCTTAGACATTTCTGGTAAATTTTGCTTTGTTGTAACATTTTGCACCAAAAAGAATATAAAGGTACATGTTAGCATGTCGAGTTTGGTGATTTTGTTTCCAAAATAAGGGGGAATATACATTTGTTCCTAGTCAATGTTAGGTATGTTTATGTTAATTCTTAATTCTTTTTCTAAAAAACGATACCATGCACCAACATTTTACCAGATTGTAATATGTAAAGATAGATAATATTTGTAAGAAAATGTATACAAGGTTATTATAAATTTAACAATATGGAAAAAAAAATGCATGTTTCGTTAATTCAGGATTGGCAGCAATCAGAGATGCGAGCACATAGCATGAGAAATTGGAAAGTGGAGACCCCACCTCCCCAACAGAAAGTAGATGTGGCAAAAAAGGTTGATCCTTTTGTGAAAGAAGAAGTCCTAGTCAGCATATACAATGTACGATTCACTAAACTCATACTTTACTTTTTTTTCATTTTGTCATTTGTTAGTTGAAGGTGCATTGACCTTAATACTGAACATTGACTCCATAAAATGATAATGTTTTTTCCAATTGAACTTTGCAAAGACATGCAATAAAATTTCATGCTGGTTTATCAGTGAAAAGAAAAAAAAATGGGAATTGCCATTAGCAGATGGTTAAAAGATTCATGATAAATATTGCCACGGACACAAATATGTAATATAGTTACAATTATAAACTAATTTTGTAGTTTTCTTTTAATCTAGGATACTTTCCCATGTACCGCTGAGCAGTTCTTTCTGTATCTCTTTAGCAATGACTCAAAATTCATTGCTGAATATCGAACCCAAAGGAAAGATCTCGATCTTAATGTAAGCACACTGCTGAGTTACCCAACATTTGATATTTTTGACCTATTTAGGATTTTATCACTTAATAATGCTGATATTATTGTAATATGCTCTATATAGATTGGTCAGTGGCACATGACAGAAGAGTATGATGGTGAAGTGAGAGAAATTACATGCCGGTCTATGTGCCATAGCCCCATGTGCCCGCCTTACACAGCCCTGACCGAGGGGCAGCATGCAGTATTTTCCCAAGATAAGACAAATTTGGTATGTCTCTTACTATTTTCATTTACTTGGATCATTTTCATGTATATACCAGTGTTTAAAAAAAAATCCCAGTTTTACCCCTGCATAGTGTGCATCTCATCCACCCATCAAGCTTTTTAGGGCATCAAATGACCCTCCCTCATTTTATCTAAAGAGCAACCCTTTCTGGAGATGTCTTTAATAAAAAATATATGGGCAAATGGGGTCCAGTTCGTTAATATTTTATTCAGCAGCGTGTTGTATTTTAATATTTTTTTTCACTATCACACAGAAATTGACCTTTTTATTTACAAAGAGCCCTGATTATGTATGTCATTGCTTTTCAGGTCTTTGAGACTGCTCAGCAAGTGCATGATGTCCCGTTTGGTTCCTCTTTTGAGGTAATTTTGCAATATATATAATATGAGATATTTTCTTTTCATACTCTCCTTTTGGCTTTGAAGGGAGGTGGGGTAATATTAGATATGTCTTAATTAGGCTTTAGTATAGATGTCTTGCTAAAAGCCTAACAAACCCTGTTGAAAGAGTGCAATGACAGCTGCTTTTGATCTTTTATTTTTTAGAAATTAATAATTCAAATTTTCGGGAAAGAAATTGATTATTTTTTCTTTGAAAATAGATGGAATCGCACCTATAATATTGCTCCATTTATTTTTCAAAGAAAAAAAAACAATCAATCCATTTTCCAAAGATTTGAATTTTTTAATTTCTTAGAAAAATAAAAAATCACTGCTTTGGCTATTAGACAATTAGAAGGTACCATACAGGAGGAAATAACAAAATGATAAGATTTTTTCTTTTTTTTCGATATTTCAGATACACTGTAGATGGATAGCTAAAACAACTTCCCCTTTGTCATGTAATCTAGAGATCAAAGTTGGTAAGATAACGGACTTCTATTGTTTTCTTAAGTTTCGTTATTTCTGATGTTTCTTATATCTAATATTTATTTGATCAATTCTTTTCTCAAATTCTAATTTCAGGTGCTCATTTCAAGAGATGGTGTCCCATGCAATCCAAAATAAAGAGTGGTGCTGTTGATGAGGTTTGCATTCTTTTTTTCTTCTTTTTTTTGTATATTATCTTGACATGTGATGTGAAGTAGTATATTATGCTTCCCTAAAACCTAAAAAATGATGTTCATTTTGTGGCAGACCATTTTCTTCAATTCTTACGTTGCAACTTTTTATTTGGATATAACCATCATGGCACAAAACATGGGCTGTTGCTTTTTTTAAGTTTCATCAAATAAAATTTTTCTTTATATTTTATTTGAATTATCTTCCAGTACAAGACAGAGGTTAAGCTGATGTTACAAATTGCGCATGAATATCTCCTAAATGCTTTGTCTGCGACTAACACACAGCCATCCCCAGTGGAAGAATAGATTGATATAGACATTTTTTTTTTTTTTCATACACAATTGATATAGACTAATGCAGTAGAGTAACATGTTAGTCTTTTGTAGAGTATTATCATGTAAATAGTAACAATTTTCACACAAGGACATCATGCAATAATGTACAAATTTGTTGGCAATTTTTTTGACCTAAAAGAGTGAATGGTTATCTCCCTGACTGCTGCTGTCAATTTAGAAATAACTTTGTAGATCAACTGGCTGCATCAGTCAAATTTAGAGACGGTTAAATCCAATTGACACTCCTGACCAAACCGACACATTGGAATGGGTTTCTGATATCTAAGTCTCCTCTAGTCTGAGAGATTTGAAAAATGTTTAAATCACTTGAGAAATAGGGGTTACTACTGGAAAAAAAAAAAAAACTATAACAAAAGTAATTTAGATCCTCTTTCTTAAAATACAAGGGAAAACATGGCAAAGATCGATCTTTTCCTCTTTTAATTGATAGGCTTAAATAAGGTCCAACGGGCTACATTTTACACTGCAACACACTTACCTTCTAAGCTGGAACTGGAAATTCATTTCTTTCAATTGGGCTCAAAGTGAATATTTCAGAGGGTCATTTGAATTAAGGAAATGATTTGAACAAAAACAAAATTGCTCGAGTAAAAGACAATGTACACTTGGAACCAATGAGAATCAATTGATTTAATTTTAAAATATGATTTAGACATATTTTTATTACATATTTTAAAGCAAAATGTTATAAATACTGTAAAATTGACTCCTATTCAAGAGTCTGGCTCCTCCTCTGACAATGTACGATACATCGATACTATGAGGTTCAACACAATGTAAGAAACTTACTGCAGAGCATATCTCAAATGCAATACGGACTCGTGCATACCATGAGAAGGGTGAAGTGTTGTACTGTTGTTTTTGCATCGTAGACGGTTTTCTAGGCCGATTTTTTTATTAATCGAAATAAAATTAAAAAAATATTAAAAAAGAGGATAGGACCTGGTGTATTTCGAAAAATAATAAGACCGGAACAAATTATTCCGTCCATATGGACAGAATAAACTACCACGTCCCTCTTAATGACATCTCCAACACTAACCATTAACTAAACTAAGCCGTTAAAAAAAAAAAAAAAAAAAACAGGGACGTTGTGCATTACTCCGTCCATGCCCTAGTCTATTTATTGAACCACTTGATTGCAGTGCAAGAATCGATCAAGGAACAACAGTCTGCCTCTCTCCTGTGATACTTGTGTGTACTATAGGAATAAACTGCATTGTTTATTACATTCTTCTTCTCCAATAAATGTTTGATATTTTAAGCTCCTCGTTTCTTTTTTAATTGTACATTAAAATAGATTCAAATATTTGTCCGGCCTTTTGATTTTATTACATGTGCTTTAAAAAAATTTAAACTGTTTTTGCACCTCCTTATCTACATGTCTGGGCTCTTTATCTGCACTCCAAACGCATATTTACTTCTTTTTTTGTACAAGTGTTTTTATCTGGTAAGGAAAATATTTATATTTTTTTTTGTACAGTAGGTAATAACTAGGTATATACACTTTTGTAACATAACACCAGTCCAGATTGCACAGATCAAATTGTATTACATAGAATCTGTCACAAAATGTCTCTTATTTAAAATATATAATAATTATTGTCATCAGGTAAAAATATTGTCATGGTGCTAATAAATAATTAATGAACGATGCAGTTATCACTTTTCTTTAAATAATTAACGAACGATGCAGTTGTCACAAGTATTCTTTCACAAGTATTCTTGCACCTGCAATCAAGTGGTTCAATAAATAGACTAGGGCATGGACGGGGTAATGCACAGCGTCCTTGTTTTTTTTTTTTTTCTAAACGGCTTAGTTTAGTTAATGATTAGTATTGGGATGTCATTAAGAGGGACATGGTAGTTTGTCCCGTCCGTATGGACGGGATAATTTGTTCCGACCTTATCATTTTTCGAAAAACACCAGATTCTGTTCTCTTTTTCGATATTTTTATTTTATTTTATTTCGATTAATAAAAAAATGGGGTCTTCTAGGCTACCATTTGGTAGGTACTCGTGAATATCCCTATACCCAAGAGGATATTAATTTTATTATGGTAGCATTCGAAAAACATTTCTCATTTTTAAAAGGAATACATGGTATTAGAAACTTTTTTATATTTGCAACCATTCCAATCCAAATGGGCTCGAAGCCCAAATAAGTTTTGGGCCTCTTTAACTAAATTGTCCAGACCCGACTCAGAAATTTTACATTGTGGCTATTATATCCTTCCCTTGCTGAACCGCATGGCCATAATTCGGAGGGTATTTTTGGTAATGAACAGAAATCGGTAACCTAGGTGTTTCTCTTCTTGTATAAAAGGACGTCGCGCGTGCCTTTCTTTCTTCCTGCTAGGGTTTTTCTGAGTCGATTGACGGCGGGAGTTGTCGAAAAAATCCTACAAGATGGTAAGTCCTTCTCCTTCGAATTTATTTACCGATTCTTAGTCTCGCTGAGTTGTAGTTGAGTTGCGCCACATTGGTTGATTGATCGGTAACATTTGTACTTTTTTATTTGATCTGATGTATGCTTCAATAAGAGATTGGAATCTGTTTAGTTAGATCGAACTTTATATGAGGAACTATCATGCGATTTTATTTTTGTGATGTGGTTTAATCTTGTTGATTGGTAAACATTTGTATCTTGAAATGAGAATCTTGGTTAGACATTAAATATCTCCATGGAATACGGTAGTTCTGCTTCGTGCGTTATGTTTATGTGAGTTCTACTATACTATTATTGATGGCTCTTCTGTACAAAATTGAGTTGGTAGTAGAACCTGGAGTCCAGAATTATGATTTATATATGTGGATAAACTATTTTAATTTAGATACCTTAAAGATAATCCTCTCAGTAATGTTCTTGAGTCTGTTTAGATCCTTGCTAAAATTAATTCAGAATACAACCAGAACTTAAATGTTTGATGATATAGATTAATATATTTGTACAGATAATTGGATAGAAGATTAGTCTTGGCTTACACTGCAAATTTATTATGATTTCTTAGACTTATTCTATACCAGTGAAATTCTACCACCTTAGTAGATTATACATTACTGGTTTCCATGAAATTAACATGATAAATTATTATGCTGATTGTATTTCTTGTCTGTGAAATTTTGAACAGCCGAAGCAGATCCATGAGATCAAGGATTTCCTTCTGACAGCCAGGAGGAAGGATGCCAGATCTGTCAAGATCAAGAGAAGCAAGGATGTTGTGAAGTTCAAGGTGAGGTGTGCCAAGTACCTCTACACTCTCTGTGTATTCGACTCAGAGAAGGCTGACAAGCTCAAGCAATCCCTTCCCCCGGGTCGGTTTCTCTTTTCTTTTTTTTATTTGAATAGTAGTCTAGTTGAAATAAAGATTTGATTGGTCTTTCTGGAATTTTGAATTGACTTTTAATAGTTATTTAAAGGGTTAAATAGATTTGCTTGGTCTGGTTCCTTATTTGAACTGTGAACTGATATTTAATGCTGAAATGCATTAGATGAATGTTGTTTGCTTGGTCCCGATGAAGATGAAATACATGGACCAGAGAAGATGTAGCTGTGGTTTTATGTTTGAGCCTTTTTAGTTTCATCTCCATTTATGTGGATATTATTTAGATGAGGCTGTGGCTTATGCTTAAAACCATTGGTTGATGTCCTCTGTGATGGCCTTATAGCTATGAGATCTGAGGGACCTTGTAATTTTTTTTATTTTATCTTTCTAAAAGTATGCCTGTTGATTTAATTGAGTTGAATATTTTGTTTCTAATTTTCAAATGACTTGGTGAAAACATGTGTTATTTTTTTTGTTGTACCTATTTTGAACTATTCTGATATGTAATACTTGATATTCTTTTTGATGAAAGAGAACTTTTGTTATATGTTCTTTGCCTTCATAAGAAATTTTTTAACCAAGTGTTTGTAACTTGGTATTAATACTGGAGCTGAATTCTTGTTCTCTTGATTATGAATTGTTTGCTCAATAACTATTATGATAATGTTAGACTTATGAGGTGATTGTTTGTTTTGGCAGGTCTTAGCGTTCAGGAGATCTAAGTTGTGATGTGGAACTTTGTTGGAATTGAGGGTGTTAGAAATCTGTTACTCTCTTGGGCCTTTTGAGCATTTTTATGAATTTTGTACTGAGTTATATTTTGACAGACAAGTTTTGTCGGATACTAGTTTTGATTCTGTAGTTGGTACATCATATGTTGCTGTTGCTCATTTTATTTTTAATTTGTCTTTTGTGGTAACTGAATTAGCGGTATGATCAATCGTAATGAGTTTTCATAGTAGCTATTTGGACAGCACGAAAATGGAAATGCAGTAACGATCTCTTGTAGCTCTATCAAATATCTTGAATATAAAATTACCTACATAGGCTTGTAGTTAATTGAAATGTTCCTACCGCTTTAGTAGTAGTTGGAAATTGCTAATGGGCTGTTAAGCAAATGGAATAGTGGAAATGGAAATAGGTTTTTATTCCTTACAATTTCAATCGTATTTAGCGCATTTGGAAAAGTGGAATCGAGTCAATTCTCACATATAAAAAGGGTATTATTTTCTAATTTCACTTCTACTGTAGAATAGTGGGACGGAATAGAGATGACTTAAAGTGCAAAACAGAAGAGTTTGATTGTGTATTTTCATTTCAATTTCACTTTTTCTTTTTTTTTTATTTAATTCCATCCACGTTCGGTTGTTCGGTTATTATTCCGTTATAATTTTTCACTCTTCTTTTATTCCACTACATACTATTCCGTCTTTTCACTCTTTTTTTATTTCATCACAATTTTTGTGTGCCAAACAAGTCCAATATGATTAGGTTGTTAGAACAAAATAGTACATACAATTGCACGGCAAGTCCATAAAAGAAAATATAGGGGGTTTCTGTTTCTCTCAAAAAGAATATATCTGAGAATAGGGCCTGCTTTGAAATTCGTGCAATACTAAAACATATAACTCGGGTCTCATTCTACACGGTCGCTTTTAGGTTTTAGGGTAACTCTAAACCTGATCGTGTAAAATGTGAAGAACCTCTGATCTGAATTCTTTTTTTGTTTTGAGGAAAAGCTCTAGACACTATTTCATTCAAAAAAAATCATTTTCAGGTTTGCAACAGTCCCTAGATTGCTACGACCTATGACATCCAGTTTCATGTTTGTTGCAAATTAAAATGCTACATCCATAAACTAACTCGTGCCAACTACATCCATTAACCCAATTCTGAAGAACCTCTGATCTAAGTATCTAACTGCCGTGCCGCTCCTCACGAATATCTTCTATTGGGCATTGTTGTTGCGAATTGGGATTATCGTTTCATTTGCTAGCTAATCTGAGAAATTGATGAGCTGCAAAATCTTCTAGTCCAGTAATTTTTCTGTTCGATAAAAAAGAGCTTCATCGCTAGTACAGATTGCCAATTGAAGATCAAAACATAGCTAGCTGACGGGCCTAAGCTGGGCGGGCCTTGTGACCCGCAAGTTCCAGGTGGGCTGACAGGCTAACTCAACCCAGCTGATCAAAACCTATTTGCTTGTTGCGGTTCCTGTATTTGAGTTGAATAATACGATATATAACGTCAACAAATGAATGAAACTGCATTAAATCCGCTTGACTTCAAAGCAAGATTTGAAAATTTTAGTAAAATAAGTTCTCAATAACTATCTTTCCTTTCCGCAAAAGGGAACGTTCGATTCATGTCAACATTTTACATGTTCATTTAGATTTAGATTTGTGGGAAGAACTTTGATATAGATCGTCTGTACCTCCACGAATAGTGCCTCCTCTCAATTGATTGTAGAAAGAACTGGACCGTTCATATTGGATCTGAACTGTTACGATTTTTCTCTTAACAGTCCGATGATCCCGGAGAGGAGGCGAACGCCGCGAACCGATCGAGTTCGAGGAGCATCGACAACACTTTCAACGTGTTTTGCATCAGACTTAACCTTGTCCGGCAACACGTGTCCTTTTGAGCGTTGTGTAGGCCTATATGTCCGTTGCCTCACAAATCTGAGATGCATAATGTAACTTTCCACTAATTGCAAGACGCTTTATTACTTCCCATGTTTTATCTCAGATGCAAAATGCAATGCATCATGTTCGGAATTCCCCCACCTGCTGTGACCTATCATTTTGCATCAACACTTTTAACAATTGGAGGCACCTTTTGAGAATCTGGATCTAGGCTGTTTAATTAATAAAGACATTTCCAATTACAATTTTGATATTTTCATTTATCACTCGTCTATTATTGAATATATATAATATGCATTTAAATTTAGTAGAACTAGAGTGTTCTTAAGCACTTCAAAACTTACCGGATTGACTTTAAACGACCATATTTAAAACGTTAAAAACCAATTTACATCACGAGTGATGCCTTTCCGTATCAAATTTATAAATTAATTTAGTATAAAGTCAACTGGTAAAAAAATGATAAAAAAAAATGAACGCATTAAAATTAACTTATAAATCAATTTTTTTTTACCGTTTGACTTTATATTAAATTAATTTAGAAATTAAAATTTGACATTTAAACATATCACTCATGAAGCAAATCGGTTTCATCGATTTGAATTCGTTATTTGATATCAGTCTGATAAGTTTTGGAATGAAGCTCATCAAAAAAAACTTGATGAGCTTCTGAACACTCTAACTCTACTCATTTAAAATTTATTCAAGCTTATAATTTCTTTATGAAAAATTATATGCTCAAAATTCAGTTCATACCATAAAAAATAATTTGGAAGAGTATGACCTTTATTTCAGCCTTAAAATGAGCATGGATAAGATCAAGCCAAGCTACAATACTAAAATAAGAAATTAATATAAATAATGTTTTCGCTGCTCATGCAAATGATTAAAATCAATATAAAAACCTTGAGAGAATTATTGAGACAGGTTGCAGTTGCATGTGTTGATCAGGCTGCATGTCTGTCTATAATAGATCCGTAACATGACATTAAATCTCATTTTCTTCTTTTGATATATATACACAACTGGAGTGCTAAAAGGGTGACTTCCTTTCCTCTCCATTTATTACACAATGGAGACTGTTTTTTTCAATTTGGCTTGGATGTAAGAAATGAAATTTTAATTCATGTTAAGGAAATTAAAAACACAGATTGCAAACTAAGGGATATTGTATCAACCCCATAAAAAGGAATTAGTATTTCAAATGCAAGGATCTATTTTCTTAGTTTTCACCTCCAACTGTGGAGATGATTTGCATCACCAAATAACAAGATCAAACTTTAATTTTATTTTATAACTTCTTGTGCTGAGTGTATTCAATTCTCTGAATACTCTGCAAATATTACGATATTATAACATAACATGTAGCCGTGTCTTTTGCAATTTGATTTGTATAAATGACCGATGTGTGTATATATATATTTTTTTCTTTTTGAAAATAGAAAGATAGAAGTCTAACTTTCTAAATTTTATTTTAATATAAAGACCTTCATTCAAATTTTGAATTCACAATTTCTCACATGAAAAATATTGTTCTTCTTTTTTTTTTAGTGGAAAATTCTTGTCCTTTCACCACTAAACTAGTGGTTAGATTCTTAATCTGTGTTTTAAATAGCTAGCTATAGTTTTTATAAATTATAAAAAGCTAAGTTATGGGATAAAAGTGCGCTAATCCAGTTACAATTATAGCTGTAACAGATAACCGCTATTGAAGCTACGCGCTATTGCTGACCGCTATGCTACATAGTTTTTTTTTCAATTAACATGGACCTCTGTGCTTCTGTTCTACATGGTCCACTGTGCTAGATATGCTAAATGACACTCTTGTGCTACTGTTTCTATTTGTGAGTTAGTCTCTCTTTCTATATCGTAAAATATTCAAATATTAATTGTTTCATTTAACTTGTTCTTCGTCTAGTATAGCAATATAGTATTCACTTGTAAATTATTATCCTTTGTTTCAATTGAAAATTAATTTCGATTATTATAATCTGTAAAATGATCAAATAGATACTAACTTAGTATCACTTGTAAAATTAATTGCTATTTTTTTATTATAATATATAATATTATGAAGTATGAAATATTAAAAAATATTATCTTAAAATGCAATAATCGCTATTTAACCGATGCGTAGATTCGATTTACATAAATAAATTTGTATCCTTCTCGATTTATCAAATATGTCGGAGCATGAGAGCATCTTATTTGATCCGAGACCTCACTAGTCGTCTAGGTACTAAGCTAATAGACAGGGGGCTGAATTCTTTGCTCTCCAGGAGGTATGGATTTTTTGCTCCTGAGTTACTAACACGTGAGCCTACATCAAAACTAAAAATCAATATTTAAATTTACAAATCCATCTGAACTAACATGTCAGTCGTATTGGGGACAAGAAAATCTTGACCCTCGGGAGCAGATCTCTTTCCAATATACAGGCTTTCTTCTTCTTTCTTTTTTGCTTTCGGTGGAAGTATCTTCAAATGTACAGAGGAAAAAAAATTGAACCATCGAAAAGTATTTATTTGTGATGAGATATTTCTTTTTTGTCTAAAATGGTGTTGGATTTTTGAGCGTAAAGATATTCCAAATGATTTGATTATTTGAAATGTTCAGATTAGGGCGGAGTCAGATTTTCAAACTATGAAAGTCAAACATATAAAAAAAAAAATTACGGAGTCAGATTTTCGAATTATGAGAGTCAATCGTATAAAAAATTTCACAGAAATAGTTATTTAACTTAGGTAATATGAGTTCTTAATCATGCGCCTTTATAACTTTGAAATTTGTCAGAATATCAAAATATATTCAAGTTTTTTCTTTGAGAAGAGAGTGATTTTCTTTTTAAAATAGAATCAAATTTAATATTTTAACAAAACAAGTACTATTAATTTGATTTTACAAAAAACGACTCTGCCGATCTCCACCGATCTTACGGATCAATGAAGCTGTTTTTTATAAAAACTAAATCATTGGTGCTTGTATCGATAAAATATTTAAAATTCGTTTTATTTTAAAAAAAAATCAAAGAGAGTTGATAGTTTTTTTTGTTTGAAAAATATTATTATTTGTTACTGATAAAAAAACTGACTCGTCAATGTATATTATTAATTATGTATCAATCGGAAGTTTGAGAAAATCAACACAAAGAACAAATCCTATGTAGTGATTTGAGAGAGAGAGAACATTTTTTTTTTGCTCTTTCTTCCGATCTTCCAAGCGACTTGAAAGACGAAAAAAAAGCTTCGTACAAAGATATCGTAAAATGGATTTCCACTACGGTATATGACTGGATTCTTAATTTCTTTCTAGCAGTATAACAAGGTAAAATAAAATAAAATAAAATAGATTGAACATAACTGAAATGAAAAATGAAAAAACTTTTTATTCCTATAACCAGTTCCATTTTATAGAAAACTTAACGCAGTAACGTGAATTCTATTTCTCTACAAAAAAATTGTATGTTCAATTTTCAAAGAAAATATAAAAGATGTTGATGGTAACGCAACGTTTAATAAAAAATAAATAAAATCAATTCCATTTTTATTAAACTCAGCCATGGATCATGTTGTGCATGTCTCTTATCTCATCATATATTTTTATCAGGCTTAATTTAGCAGGATGTCAGAATAGTAGGCTACATTTGGCAGGCTATATTAAGGAGGAATAATTTAGTATTTTAGTATAGGAGTATTTTAGGACATGTTATTTATAGGATTCTATCTTTACAAATTTATGTTGCTATAAATTATGTTATTTGTACTCTATGTAATTAATGAAGTCAATAATACAATTAAATTTTCTCATAAATATTTGTCTCTTGTTTGTAGCCTCTTCTTTCCGAAAACCCTAACAAATTGGTATCAGAGCCATCTCCGTCGCCGACAGACGATCGACAATTTCAGGGTTTTTTATTCATCTGCTACTGTGGAGAGTTTCTTCAGATTTATCTTTGTATCGTGGAAGAAGCATTCAGGTGCTAGATGTTTCCTCCGCGCATTTGTTCTTCGCGTAAAGACTAAGCAAGTAGAGGTATCATTCTTTCTAAAAACCCTAACTGATCAATTACAATGTGGCCTAGTTTCCGATTATCTTAAAATAGATTAAAAAAAAACAAATAAAATATAATTAAAATATTGTATAAATCTAAAGCTATTACACGGATCAAATACGAAGATATGGGCGGATACTGATCAAATTGTGTCCTTATCCGTTTTAACTTTTCGAATACGAATACAAATAGAATTTCGGGCAGATAAAAATACAAATACGATATAATTTGGATAATTAAAATAAATTACTGATGTACATTCTCCGAAAGAAATAACATCTAAATAAAAAAAAAATTCATAAGTTAGACCTAATATTTTTCGTAATAAGTTTGTTGGTTATATAACATATATCATATTACCAAAACAATAGTCACTTTGATATCTAATTATTTCACAGTGTTATATCTTCATAACAAATAAACTCAAATTTAATAATATTTTTTTAAGCATGTAGAATAAAAAACTAAAAGAGATTTGAAGTAGCTGCATCGATGATCATGCAACTTTAATTTATTTTTAATTAGCAGCATCATCTATTTCTACTCTCTCAAAAATATCATATATTAATGCTATGAGACAAAAAAATATTAATAAATTATTGGTATAACAAAAAAAGACAAGTAATAAATCATTTTCATGTATATACAATTTAATAAATCAGTTTAAAAACAAAGTGTATCTTTGTTGTTTAATTAGGAGTGTAAATGGATCAGAAACAAATAATTAGTGATCAAAGTATATTCTTATCCGTTATAATTTTTCGAATACTAATACCGATACGGATTGAATCATTAAGGATCTTGACAAAATCGAATAATATTTGATCTGTTTACACCCGTCTATGGCGCTTTTATTAGAAGATTACAGAGGGGTTGCCTGTTATTTTTTTTTTTTCTTTTTTTCTTTTTTCTCGGCGAAGCTTCTGTTTTTAATCGACCGCCGCACATGTCATTGGTTTCAGACTCTCCTTGCCCGTGTACATTTTGTTCAATAATTGTACAAGTTTTCCAAAGAAAATTACAATTTTCTTTTATTAAATTAGCACATATAATCTTTAAATATCACAATGTGCCATTCAGTACTCAAAAGTCTACAAGTATTATTTAGATCCTAATAATTCTAATATGCACGAGAATACTCGCCCCATTAAAATATTACTATTTTCATTCGTGTAATCATAATTTATTCAAATTTTTTTAGCACAGTGTTTTTTTTTTTTTAATATTTTCATCTAAAAATAAAAAATAAAAAATGTTCAATTTTATAGCAAACAAAAATGTTCAATCTTACACTATTTTCTAAATTGTTATTGTTAAAAATGTCCTCAATTTTCTTCACCAATCTCATAGGCCAAAATAAAAACTTATAACAAGTGTAGGGTCTTAATTATTTATTATTTTATTTATTATATGCTCAAGAATAAAAATGCAAATAATATTTTTAACAATATATTGTTTAAAATACTAACTGGAATTCTAAAATTTAAAATTATTTATTATTTTTTTTGTAATCAGAGGTTTTGTCTCAAATAAAATAAGAAAATGATTTATTTATGTACCAAATTATTCATTCGAATAGTCTGCAATAATTTTAAATTATTTTAGAATCTCTATGTCCAAAAAATATTTACAAGTGTAAGATTGAACATTTTTGTTTGCTATAAAATTGAACACTTTTCATTTTCCATTTTTAAATGAAAATATTAAAAAAAAAATTGAGGACATAGTGTAAGATTGAATATTTTTGTTTGCTATAAAATTGAATATTTTTTATTTTCTATTTTTGGATGAAAATATTAAGATCCTTAAAAAAATACTGTAGCAGACCGTCTCCGGAGGACGGTCCGCTAAATAAAAAAATTTGAATTTGAAAAATAGAAAATAAAAATTACTGCAGCAGACTTAGACCGCTCAGGGGGTGGTTGGGTCAATTTTAATTTTTTTTAAGGTCATTTTTAATATATTTTTTGGATTATTAATAAAAAAAATCGGTAAAATATGTGACATATATATAAACATCGTTACCAACAATAATATGGATCAATTAAATAGGTTAGAATTGAAGTCAATGTCATCATATACCAAGGATCACGGCGAGAGTCATATATCATTCGATGTGACATTTCAACTAATTTTTTTTTTATCATTTTCAATAATCGCACTGGTCTAAGAAAATAGTTTTGAAACTGAATCCATATTCCATCGGGTGACGGAATATTTCTGTTTAAATTTGAATTATTAGAATTCGGACCAATTTGATTCGAGATAAAACACACAGGTTTTTTTTATGGATATGTTCGGATCATCAAGAATAACATGAAATTAGCGATGTTTTTGGTTTAATAACTATTTTTTCCCACTATTCTACGTTCGAATCACTCTAAGAATATAGCTTTCTTTGAGATTAGCGTTGGTCTTACTAATCCATTCAAATGATGGAATAACACTAATTCTATGTTAACACTATTATTATTATTTCTGCAGTTGCATCCAAATTAATGCACCCTTAATTTCCGTACATATTATGTTTGGACAGATGACTCCAAACATAAGTATTCTACATACGAATTCTTTGAAATGAATCCATATCTTCTGAGTAACAAAATATTTATGTTTAGATTTGGACTGTCCAATCAGAATTCGAACGAATCCTTACATTCTTTCTTCGTGGAAAATAATAAAGAGGCTTGCTGCGTTGTAACAAAAATGCCACTTAAAAAAATAAAAAAGGTATCGTAATAATTTTCTTGTCTTAAAAGAAAATTGACAAGACTGTACCTATTATTTTCTGATTAATCGGGTTGACAAGTTATCAGGCCCGGCCCTGGGTCAGGGTAGCCAGGGCGACCGCCCTGGACCTCAAAATCCAAGAGGCCCAAAAAAATAATAATAATTTGTACATATATAAAAAAAAAATCTGCATATATTAAAAATAAATAAAACATTAGATCTCAAATTTTGTATATATAAATAGTTCAAATTTATCTATAAATATGTATGATCTGTTGGCATATCAATAAAAAATAAGGCCGGTTAATACGCTTCTATAAATACTTCAACACCATATGTTTGTAAGTTGATTTTGTGTTTTAAAAGTCCAAATAGTCGATTCAAACTGTTCAACATGATATTTATATTAAAACTTGCTTGGAGATCAAAATTTATCTATTTTTGAATTATTTTACTATTTTTTAAAGTAAGTAGAAAATCATTGTTTTTTATGGTCCAGAATTGATGAATCGATGAATTTTCTACCTGTATTAAAATGGGTAAATTTCGCTGGAGGTCACTAAGGTTTATCATTTGTTATGAATTGGTCACTCAAATTTGATTTGTTCCTTTCTAATTACTCAACATTGTCACTTGTTCCAATCAAATCACTCTATACTTTTCTATCCAAAATCTTAACGGAATATTCCCATTCCGTCCAAAATATTATCGGAATATACTTATTCCGTCCAAAAATACTAACGGAATGAGCATGTTCTGTTAGCATTTTGGACGAAAAATATAGAGTGATTTGATTGGGACAAATGACACAATTGAGTAACTAAAAAGAGACAAATCAAACTTGAGTTTTTAATCCATGACAAATGACAAAATTTAGTGACTTTCAGCCAAAATTTATCCTTAAAAAATAGTAAAAAAATTCAAAAATTGTAAAATTTGGTCTTCAAGTACGTTTTAATATAGATATCATATTGAACGGTTTAGATCGATTGTTTGGACTTTGAAAATACAAAAATAACTTATAAACATATAGTGTTAAAATCTTATAGAAGCGTATTAGTATGTCTTATAAAAAAATTGTATATGTAAAAAATTCAAATTTTTCTCCCGCTCCAGACCCCAAAATATTTAGAACCGGCCCTGCAAATTATTCTGAACTCATGCATTCAGACGATTGAAAAACGATGAAAATAATTTTTAGTACTAGAACAGAGTCTGAACGCAGGACACAAAATGCATGCGCTCGGTCTGTCGGTCAGCTCCTACGGCACTTAATAAGATATTTAAGTGTTATTAACTATCTCTTAGTTCAATATAATTCATATAATTTGTGAATGAATGTGTTTACGTAATGTCGTCGCTGTTGTTCTTTTTTTCGTTAAGAATATGTTGTCAGAAGTTTTTGAAAACGGGAATAGACTAGAGGTGAAAAGGTATCAGATGAACGGATAGTGGTTAAATCTTGTTTATATTTTTTATTTTTTTAATACAGATAGGGTACGAGACAGATTGGATATTTATTACAAACAG
Source organism: Carex cristatella (assembly GCA_024447775.1). Lineage (NCBI taxonomy): Eukaryota > Viridiplantae > Streptophyta > Magnoliopsida > Poales > Cyperaceae > Carex > Carex cristatella. The sequence continues at coordinate 1,037,502 of JAJHPF010000007.1, forward strand.
TATATAAATATGAGTGAGTCTAACGGATTAATATTTTTGTTTTCAAAATTCTAACGTTCGATTTGAACCGTTCAAAATGATTTTCATATGAATATATACTTGCAGAGCAAATTTTATATTTTTTAGAATTTTTTAACTATTTTTTAAGATGGGCAGAAAATCCTTGTTTTGGATGGTCCGGAATTTTCAGATCAAGTGATTTTCTAATATAAAATTAAGTCTGCAAGTAGATAGTTATATGGGGATCATGTTGAATAGTCCAGATCAACCATTAAGATTTTAAAAATAGAAATATTGAACCGTATTACAGATCAGCCTGTGACATGCATAGTACCATATACTTGCTCTATAAATATTATAAAAAAGGAGTAGGGTTAAAATGTTCTATTAGTTTTGTGCCCCATTGTCATTATCTTTATTTTTAAAATTTAAATAATCGTTCTAAACTGTTCAAGTTGATCTTCATACTAAAATTTGCTTGGATAATAAATTTTAGAATTTTTAGAATTCTTTTACTCTAGAGAGGTACAAAGTCACTATTTTCTTATAAACAATTATTTTGTATCTATTTTAAAAAATATCAAAAATGTTTAAAAAAATATAAAATTTTGTATCAAAATCACATTTTAATATAAATATCATATTGAGTGGTTCGGATCAACTGTTTAAACTTTTAAAATAAGGAGCATAGTGGAACACAAAACCAATATGACATTTTAGCCCCACTCTTATACAAATATCAAGTTCATATTATTTGTCTAATTGTAATGATCAATAATATATATTAAACTATATGGTATATTGCATTCATGAAATTATTCGAATATTCAATATTTACATCAATTTTTTAAGGAAAAATTGTGAAAATGCTACTCCAAACTTCATTAATTTATAAAAATATCACTCCAAATAATTAATGACTAAAATACCCTCGCCTGTCCATCTCCGCCGCCTCCTCCCGCATCCTCCGCCTACCCGACTCTCGCCCGTCGCAAGAGGCGCAAGAAGCAGTTTCCGGACATGATTCTCCTCATCCGCCTTCGCATTCTTCACAACTTCTCCTTCTCCGACAAGCACCAGCACCATCAAACTCTCCTCTATGATCTCCCTCTGCCGTGCTCAGCCGCCATTCGGAACAGGAGAAGAAGAGAAGGCAGGAGAAAGAAGAGGAAAAGAAGGGTATTTTAGTCATTAATTATTTTGAGTGATATTTTTACAAATTAATGAAATTTGAAGTGGCATTTTTACAATTTAAAAATTTTAGAGTAGAATTTTCACAATTTTTCTCTTTTTTAAATATGAATTGAATATTATCCACTCCGTTTTCACCTGAAGAATAGACGAATAAAAATTCCTCCGAAAATGATGCTACTGTTAGTCTGTCGTTATTGTATTTTCTTCTTCCAGTAATATCACCATTTTTCATTCGTGTAATCATCCATTTTGGTATTGATGCAACCGCAATTAAAACATGTAACGTACATATGGACATCGTTATCAACAATAATACGTATATGTATCCATTAAATAGGTTAGAATTGAAGTCAATATCATCATATATTAAGGATCACGGCAAGAGTTTCGGATATCACTTGATGGGACATTTCATCAAAAAAATTACCGTTTTCAATAATTGCATCTGCCTAAAAAGACATTTAGGGTGTGTTTGGATTAGGACTGATTAATGAGCGAGTTGAGGTATGTTCATGCTCAGCTCATTTAGTTAATGAGCGAGTTGTTAATGAACGAGTTGTTAATGAGCGGGTTATTAATGAGCGAGTTATGAGCAATTGAGCGAGTCACGAATTATTAGCAAGTAATTTTCATTTATAAAATTTAACAAATTGTCATGATCCAATCTAATTAAACATTACATAATTTAACAAAAAAAATATCCATAAACAAATTTAATAAAATCAAACAACAAATTTGTTCTAGAGCGTAAGTTTAGGTTAGGAGATTTTTTTTATTTATTCAATTTTAATTTTAATTTAAGGAATTGGGATTAAATGTGGCAGGATTAGATGTGACAATTTCTTAACGAGTGAGTTATGAGCGAGTTGGAGTATGCTCATGCTCGGCTCATTAAGTTAATGAGCGATAATGAGCGAGTTGTTAATGAGTTTTTAGTGAGCGAGTTGTGAGCGAGTTACGAGTTATGAGCAATTTACTCACCCCTAGTTTGGATAGATGAAAAATAGTCACTGATCTGGATTAGTTCTATTCCGAACTACTATTCTACGTTTGGGTGTATTTGAAATAGCGAATATTTTTTATTCTTTGTTTATTTTTTGTGAATTTTCTCATTATTCTATTAATCTTATAAAATATTAAATTATCTATTATTTTCAAAATTAAAATTAGCTCTATTCATCCAAATGCACCCGTGTGTTTTTAATTATCTTAGTTAAAAAATAATTCATTGTGAATGAATGTGTTCGCCATAATGTTGTTGTTTCGTTTTGTTAAGAATATGTCGTCAAAAGTTTTTGAAAACGGGGATAGACGAATAAAATTTCCTAAAAAAGGATGCTACAGCTACATTGCTCCGGCTATTTTATATTTTCTTCTTCCAGTAACATTATCTGCGCATTCCACTAGATTCCAGGAACGAATGCCCCATACATGTAAGACAAAAAATTACTGTGGTAAATTTTAAAAACGGAAAGTAGGAAGAGGGTACTAGAGACCTGTTATCTTGCTCCCATTTTATCCACACAAGTATGCAATGTCACAATGTCATGCTGTATTTTCTTTTAGTTCTGATAGTATTGAAATAGATTTAAGTTAATAAAGACGGATGGAGCATATTATTGGATTTTTTTTTATAAACCATAAATAGAAAAAAGAAAATTAACAAACTAATTTGATGGTTTTAGTTTTTACAAAATCCACAAATACCGAGATAGGAATTCGACCCGAACTATTTTTTTGTGTGCCGAAATGTTATCTCAGTCCCATAATATTTTTAATTTTATTATCAAAATCAGTGTGATTTGGTGTAATTATTTTTTTTATGACTGTGCCGAGATGGGAACTCGGCCCAACTTTTTTTTTTCTTTGTACCGAATTGAGTACTCAGCCCAATATATTTTCCGAATTCCCAATTTGGCAAAGAGAATTATATTTTTTTATTGTTTTTTAACCCATTCTAATCGGTCCATTCTAATTTTTTTTATTGTTTTTTTCTCTGTGCCGAATTTCCAATTGGGCACGGAGGGATTTTCTTTTTCTTTTTTGTTTTTTGTTTGGTTAAAAACATTTCTAATTGGTTCAATGAATTTTTCTCTGTACTGGATTGAAGAGCCGATTTGATATCTTGGCATAAGGAGAAATTTTGATTTTCTATGGCACTTTATCTAACAACCTGTAAAATTTATGAGGCTGAAATCCTAATTCGGCACAAAACAAACGAAAATAGTCCGGACCGAATTTTCATCTCGGTACTTATGGTTTATGTAAAAACTAAAATCATCAAGTTGGGTTGTTGATATTCTTTTTTCTATTTATGGTTTTTAAAAAAAATCCCAAATTATTCTCTATTATATTTTATAAATTTAGGACGCCGTATTATTATCGTCTCAGTAAAGATTTAGGTACACTATAAGGCATTCAAGTTTCAACCACATATTCAAATTAGTTTAAATCAGCTATCATTGTGCAATTATATAAGCTAACTTGATCTGGTGTCGAGATCTTGCCAGTAACAATATTTTGCAAAGTATAAATTAGTATGATTTAAGAATTTTTAAGACCAAATTACGATGATTGTTGTAAAAACTCTGACTATGGGGTAAACATTTATTGTTAGATATATCTATAATAAATTTAAAATAAGTTTTGTTAAAGACCAACATAAGCTGATTAATATAATAAAAGATAAGACAGAGAATATTAATATCTTTCAAAGTATAGGAAACATTTATATGATCTCATGCATGGCGTGATTTTTGTCATTCTTATCTTTGTTAGTTAAAATCCATTATATTAGATTTTTAAATAACTAGTCCTTAGCATTATAATTGGGAACATTTTTTATGATCAACATTTTTGTTTAATCAATTAGGTATCATTTAAAATATACTTGTCATGAGTTGTTAATCCAAGGTGTAATTGTGAATAATTTTTTTTTACTAAAATTAAACATTACTATGAGTTATTATGAATATTTAAAAAAAATAACATGCTTGAAAGAACACTAATTTTACAGTAATTATGTATTTTAATATTATGTCAATGGCGGTGGACCGTGTATTATATTTATCTTTTTTTGCTGCAAATTTGTAGTTATTTGTTTACCAAGACACCCAATTTTTAGTTCCTATCAATTAATCTTAAATAAATGCCTTATATTAATTTACTCTAACTTAAAACGGGGGAAATTTGACAACAACAGCAAATAATTGCAGTGCATCTATCTGATTGGCAAGTAACAGCAAAAATTGAAGCTGCAGCGTGTACCATTAGCGTAGTGCTGTATTAGCGATCTCTGTAAATCATTGATTTTCCAGGGGCAGATCTCAAAAATGCACTCTCCAACCAATATTCCATGGGTTCCAATTTTACAATTATCATCTCGGGGGCACTGTCCAGTTCGCAACTTTCAAGAAACAAAACCTTTTTTTGGGGAAATTACATGATTTTATGAGAAGCTGTTTGCAGAATGATACCATGTAGCGGGTCATTTTCAGATCGATTTTACAAGAATTACTGGTCTAATATATAAAAAAATTGAAGGGATGAAAAATATTGACTTTTGTCTAGGCCGTTAATCTGATTCGCAATATTACGGTTATAATATTTTTGTAATTAACAATCACAAATGAAAGTCCTCCATTATATACTTTTTCACGGGTTATATTGAAAAATTGATATTAAAAACTCAAAACACAAGCAACATAAATTTAAAAATATATATACAAAAAAATATAACTAATCTCGCTTGCTAACTATAATTTTTTTATTGAAAAGCCCTCTGGTATTTTTTTAGAATTGAACCTCTGTCGCTTCGAAGAGGGACGATAGTTGAAACCAATACAGTGATTATAACTAGCTAACTATTATATTACAATAATTTATAATTACTTATAAATGCATTATCTCTACAAATAGTATTACTATTATAGTACTTGTGAACAAATTTATTTAAAAACTAATGTACACAAATCGGATAATGTTTACTCGACCTTCATTTGTATATAAAATTTATTTGTTACTCGATGCTATTCAATTTGTATTTAATTAAAAAATCTAAACAATTATAAACGTGGATATCAAATATCTCCCATGTGATATATTATAATCTTGAAACTTATAAATAAACTTTTTATCGAAAATACAGTAAGTAATAACAAGTTAATTAATTTTCGGAAAAAAAAAGTTTGAAAATTAAATTTAACTGATTTTATGAATGAAAAAGGTCCAAATATTTTCTTTCCTAAAAAACAATCAAAATCTAAATTTACATATATTTATTTTCTAAATTAGCCGGATTGATCGATTTAGGCTTCGGATCAATATGCCTATTTTAACATACCTTCCACTCTTTGCACCGCCACAAAAAAGATCTAGATTCCATTTGGAAGTTAGTAACTTATTTTTAACTCCAAGTGTGGGTCCCCCTTTCATGGAAGTTAGTAACTGACTGATATATCTTAAAACTACCAAAAGCATCATGGGTCAAATAATTCTTAAATAAAAAGTAGCATTTCGCAATAACATTTATTTAAATAATATATATAGCAATATTCAAAACAAAAAACAAAAAGAAGCAAGAGTTACATAATTCTTCATGCTATTAAATTCCAAAGATGAGTATTTAATGAATAGGCACCTAAAAAAGTCTATAATTTTAGCAAACAATGCTGGTAAGAGATATGGTCCAACTCAACTCAAAATTCCTTTGTTTAACTTCATTTGTCTCTTTCTCTGTGGCTACCTTGGTGCTGCAATCAGTACAGTTGGTCTCCTCTCCCGTGCAAATTTATTTCCTGATGAATCCTAGTGTGTCGTATTTAATCTCTGATTTATTATTAATAACTAGTATGGTTATGACGTTACTGTTATTTCAACTGTAGTGACACTGACTTTAAAATTCATCAAATTGGTTTCAAATAACATTTACATATAAAATTTATAAATTTTCAAATTAATTTAGTATGAATTCAAGTGATTAAAAAATAATGAAAAATGAATACAATAAAAATAAATAATTACAGTTTGCTTTCATACAAAATTCATTCAAAAATTTATAAACTTTGCATACAAATACATCACTTGTGAGGTAGATCAGTTTAACAATTTGGATTTTTTATTTAAAACCATGCATTTCGAAGCTAGTGTTTGAGAACCGAATTGTAAATGAGTCGAACTCAATTTGTGAATATAACGAGTTAAGCCAAGTCGAGTCAAAACTCTGGCTCTAAGCTTACAACATTAGCCTGCAACTCTCCTAGCTAAGTAGAGGTTTTTTTTTTTTTTTTTTATAAAAGGCACAGTGGTGCCCGTTCCACTATATTGAAACCAACATTTAATTTACATAGCAAATCCAATGGTTTTTAAAACTAGCTAAGCAGAGCTAGTTCTTTAACAGTTCGGTTTTCCTAAATATGTGCTATAGATTAAATGAAAACATAATTAAAACCCTAACATATCAATGGCTCATCTGCAAAACAAAATATAACTAGTGATTTAGATTAGTTTATTATCACACTGAACCAAATTGTTTGGTTCGAACCAGTTGTGTAAAATTGGATTATGCGTCTGCATATGCGTTTGCAGTTCGATTCCGTATGAAAATATTCGTGCAGTTCCATATATGCGGTTTAAAAAGATGTTGATTTAAAGAGGCATATTGATTTTTAATCATGCAATTATTTGTATCTGGCATCATGCCATTGCATCACTGAGTGTCAATTAATTAATTGTTTGCATCTGATTTAGAAAAATTGTTTGCATTTGGTTAATTTAGTAAGTTATTTTAGGATCGATGCTCCTTCTCAGACCCAATTCTGGTACTATGGGAATATATTGCATGTTTTGAGTGAAAATAAATTAACATATAGTTTAAAATCCGCATATATAAGTTCGCATTAAAATCTGCATATGCGGCCGCATACCGCATATGCGGTATGTAGTGATCTTCTGGATGCATGAACAAAACTGCATTTTACAACATTGGTTCGAACTGATGTGAGGGAGCTGAATCAAAACGAGCCAGCTAATTCCTAGTTCTAATATGAATCCAACAAGCTATTTATGAGTTTTTTTTAAACCAATCTGGAGTGAACCACAAATTATTATTTTTGTTGTCACTCTTATTGGAGAGAACTACCCATTATGGCAATATTTAAGGAGCAAGAAACCGAACCCAACAGTGTTAACACACATGAGGCAATTTTTAATTTTACACAGGAACATCAAAGAGAATGTGCTTGGTTTGTACTCTGTACATGATTTGTAGTTATCAAGTTAGGTATCAGGCACCAATGCACATGTACATTTTCATCAAACCACCTAATTACACGACCTCTTCATTCTTATTAATTCGAATATTCTGTTTATTCATATGAAGTGCGTTGTAATCATTATATATATTTTTTCATTTTTGTTTTCTGAACTTAGTAATTTAATTTGGATGTAATCAAATTAACAACCAAATTAAATATTTGAAAGAGAAGAATATTGTAATAATTGTAGAGAAGGTAAACCTGACCCCACGATAATGGCCAGCGAACCAACTTATTTAAAAGGAGATGTATACGTGTATTATACAATCCAATCTTCAATTGACCAATTCCATCTTACTACCCGTCTACACCTCCCCTCCATTTCCACCTTGTTTGGATGGAGAGTAGACGAAAGAGAGAATGTCAGATGTGAAGAATAAAAAAAAATGAAATGTAATAGAAAGAAAGATTAATATATATATATATATATATATATATATTTTTTTATGTTTGAATGATTAATGAAGAAAAATAAATTTAATTTTTTTTTCCGTCTTATTTTTTGTTTAGTTGATTTAAATTTAGAAGGTTAATGAGAAATTCGGTAGTTGTTGTAGGTTTGTGATAAAAAAATTTGTACAAGAATTATACAAGTAAGATATAGAGGTAGACATTTGTGTTATTTTTTATAACAATATTTGCAACAAAATTTATTTTCATACGTTACATTTCAAACAGGAAGGAAAACCGATTCTATTCATTTTAATGATACAAGATTAAACTTTTCACCTTCGACATAATTTTGTCAACCAAATACAATTCAACGGGCAATTTTATTTTCTTTCCATTTACTCCCTTCATCTACTCTCCATCCATACAAGGTATAGCAAAATTTAACTGGATCTGTCCATTAAATTTAACTGGAGTGGACAAATAGGTAATTATCCTGTAATGCGTCTTCTCTTCTCAGTGGTGTGGTCTCCCGATGAAAGCGAAAGCGACATCTTTCCTTAACACACTCTGTCACGCACGCAGAGAGAGAGAGAGAGCGGGAGCGGGAGCGGGAGAGGAGAGAGAAAAGAGAAGAGGGGTAGGATTGTCAGATACTATTTTGCGTGTGTCAGTTCTTCAGTTACAGCTTTGGTCACCAGTCACTGTATCACCTATTCCCCAGTTACTACCCTCCTAGTTTCAGAGAGAGAAAAGTAGCTTCCCAAGAGGCAAACCTAGAGAGAGAGCTCCTCTCTATCTCTCTCTCTCTCCAGTCTCATCGAACCCCAGTGAGGACAGCGATACCGTACACTTGGGAGTTCAAATTCGTGCAATTCGCGGCCTTGTTTGATTTTTGTCAATATTTCTACCTCCTTTTGTCCTTCTTTTGATTGATTCGGCGGTGTTATCTTGGCGCTGTCGAGTGTAGATAGAGAGAAAGTTCAGAATTTTGCTCAGAGATCAACACAGGCTTTATTAATCAAGGTTAGCGGTGGTTGGCTTTCTTTTAATTTGATCAAGTCAACTTCTTTGATGTTCTTGAATTTAGTTCCTTTTATATTTTCTTCTGTAGAATCAATTTCTGCTGGTTTTCACTTTTCAGACATTTATATTCGAATTGAACGGAACTGATTTTTCTTGTTTTTCTTGGTTTACCAGCTTCTCGATTTGTACGGGTCCCATAAATATTTTTTGATGGTTGAGGTCCCATAAATTTTTAACAAGTAAAAGCTGGTTTATGGTTATGTCCGGTGCTGTTTTTGGATTTTTGGCAAGTACACCGTGATAAAGAAAAATCCAATAAATTGGAATAATAGTTCACGAGTATCGCACCACATCACATGAATCCAAAAAAGAGGGGGAGGGCGGATATGAAATCAAAAGTACGGTATTTTTGATTAATTAGGCTGCTCAAGCTTTTCTCTGGCTTCTCCGAGGAATTAAAATTTTTAGGAATAGAAACTACGTTAGTACAGTAGCAATTAGGCGGTAGTAAGAAATTTAGTAATTTACAAGTGCAAATATTGATTCATGTAGCATGCTGGTGGGACCGTGGAATTGTTGGCCTATAAAAGTAATCGATTAATTGGTAAATGGTACCAATTTTATGGAAACTCAGGGATTCACCATGCCCAAATGGCCAAATCAACCGTCCTTTCCTTGCTATCATTTCTGAGAAGAAGAGGTTTGGTAAGGGAGGGAGGGGGGGGGGTGTGACCTGGATTGGGGAGTGGTTTAGTTGTAATATCTTTTGTTTACTTTGGGTACCACAAATCAAGTTTGGTAATAATATTGCTTGGTAATGGAGTGTACTACATGGCAAACCTTGCATATCTTCTAGAGTACTCTATGATTTGGAATGCACCAGTAGATATTTTCAGGGAAGGAAGGTTTTAGATTCACAATCAACGGCCGAGATGCTGTCCACTCCAGTAGGGTATATCCTAGTGTCATGTTGTATTGCAAGGAAATTTTCTGTGAGGTGGGTCCCACAGTGCAGTAACTTGTTTCTTTCGTCATGAGACGAGTGCTCGGATCTCTCTAGAAAAGCTTATTTATCGAACACAGTTGGTACTTACCAGTACTGTATACTGTACTATTTTTCCTCCTCCTACATCTGTATATTCACTAGCAATATACCCCTACCATGTATTGTGGTGCAATTAAAGACATAGGAACATTTCTCATACCCATTATAGGCAAATTGATATATTTCGTGATACATATTCCTTCTAATCTTTATATAGAACCCTCTATCCTCCTTGCCCGTGTAGAGATATACAGCAAGGGCACTTTTGTCATCTTTTAATCTAAATATTGTACAGAGGAATACTGAGGACATTTAACTATTTGAAATTGGATGAGATTTCTTCTGTTTATAGAGCACGTGTTGTAAATTTCATTTTTTCAGTGTGGTATATGTGATAATTTGGCAATTCACAGGTGCATATGTGATATCACTAATTCTCTCATTTGCTCTGCAGTGATGCAATTGAAGAAAAGCAAACAAAATGGCCTCGCTAAACCCGGGTATTCTACTAAAACTCCTCCAACATATGAACACTGATACTAAAGTAACTGGCGAACACCGTTCATCCCTCCTCCAAGTCATCAGCATTGTACCTGCCTTAGCTGGCGGTGACCCGTTCGGGGCCCACCAGGGGTTTTATTTAAAGGTCTCTGATTCATCCCATGCCACATATGTGTCTCTTCCAGCCGAGCACAATGACCTAATCCAAAGCAACAAGCTCCAACTGGGTCAATTTATACATGTGGATCGGCTTGAAGGCGCAACACCTGTACCGGTCGTCAGAGGTGTTAGGCCAGTACCTGGTAAGCATGCCTGTATCGGCACACCCGAGGATTTGGTTGCAACGAATTCATTAGGGTTAGGGCTTGCTGGTAACAAGAAGGGAAAGGGATCACTAACCAAATCTAGTAGTTTTACTAAAGGAGATGCTCGTGGTACTGTTAAGAAAAAATCAGCTGCAAATGCAAAAGATGATTTGGCCATACCATCATCTCCTACAAGTGTATATTCTTTACCGGCTACTTTTGGAAAATTCTCTAAAGCGGTGAAACAACATGCAACAAAAGGGAAAAGTCGAGATAACGGGTCATGTTTGGTATCAAAGGGGCCTATAATGAGCGGGAGGAAGTCATTGTCTGGAGAAATACCAGGGTTTCGGGCCATACCGGGTTTCGGGTCCGAACAAAAGAGTCTGAGAAAGAGCTGGGAAGGGGGTAATGTGGAATCAAGGAGTAAAGGGAAAGCCGGTTTGGATTTGAAGCCGGTGAAAGTTAACAAAACAACTGCAAATGGAAAGACAACAGTAAGTGAAGATTTTTCTTATAAATTCTCTCTCTAACTATTAAATATGATTTTGGGTTGTTTGTTAAAAGAAAACTATTTAACCACCGGTTAAAGTAGAAAACAGGAAAAGACTAGAATTCACCTGCGCATACAACTTATTCCCTACCCATAAAATAATACTTTAAATTTTTTAGAGTTTTTTGTAATTTAACCACTTTTAGTTCTGTTATGACCTAAAAATATGATTTTTGTATAAGCAGACACCTAGGCGAAAGTTACCATTAGACGATAAGTCTACTACACCAGTACCGAAAAAGGAAGATGCCAGAACTCCAAATTCTACCAAGAAAAGTACAAGCACAACAACTGTGCCTTCTGATGAAACACCAATCAAGAAGCAATCTAATGTTGTAAAAAGAAGTTCTATTCTTTCGAACAGTCCAAATTCAAATGCAAACAATTTAGTGAAGGTTGAACTATCTAACAAGCGATTGACAGATCGGAGTATCCCATGGGCATCTCTCCCCCCCTCTCTTGCCAAGCTAGGAAAGGTATTTCTACATGCTCAGTTGCAATTTTTCTAGAATGTTGATCTTACTGGTAAAGACTAGAGTGGTATAGTTTACTTATATGGCAAATCACTACTTGTAACCTTTTATTTTAATCCAAGTGAGGCTATGGTAATATGCATACTGCAGATTGGCCTTTAATACGGATCAATATTTTCGTTTTCAATATTCAAATATTTAATCTGAACTGTTCAACATGATTTTCATATGAATATGTACTTGCAGATTAAATTTTTCATTTTTTAGAATTTTTTTACTATTTTTTTTAGATAGGTAGAAAATCACTACTTTTGAATGGTGTTGAATTTTTTGATCAGGATATTTTCTACCTATCTAAAATAATAGTAAAAAGTTCTAAAAATTGTACAATTTGATCTATAACATTTTCATATGGAGATCATATTGAACGGTTCAGATCAATTGTTTGGAGTTTAAAATTGAGATATCGATCCGTAGTACGGACTAATATGTGCTATGCATGGTGTAATGTAGCTGCACTCTTTGAATGCTCTTGAATTTTGTTCTCCTTCTTCCATTTTCTCCTTTAAACTTAATACGTTGCCATTTTGGTAGGAAATGATCAGATATAGGGATGCGGCGCAAACAGCAGCCATAGAGGCCGTACAAGATGCCTCTGCTGCAGAGAGCTTGATTCGTTGCTTGAGGTATTTTGACCTTGATTATATCTTTACCACCTAATTACTGAAGGGGAGGGTTCAAATGCATCCACTCTTTGCGCAGCCATTTTCTAAACGTTAATAACTTCAAAATTTAGAACTCAAATATCGAAATAAAACTGTTAAATATGGATTATATTATTTTCTCTATGCACACATAAAAATTTATGACATTTCGACTTTGTTTTGATTGATATCAAGATCTTGTAAAAATACAAAAACATAGTGTGATAAATTTCTTTTGTGCATGTAGAGAAAATTATATATGTAGTACATATCACATTTAATGGTTTTATTTAGACATGTAAGTTTTAAAAATTTTATTATTAGAAAATTAAAAAGTGGAGGTATGACATAGGCACAAAAAATAGAGGCATTTGAACCTCCTCATGACTAAATTGCAATTTTTTTTAAAAGGTCTAATGACTAATATATCTTCTATGACAGTACATATGCTGATGTGAATACAACTGCAAAGGAAGAGGACCCGCAGCCAGCAGTGGAACAATTTCTCTCTCTCCATTCATCCCTTTGCCGTGCCTCTCGTGTTGCTGAGTCTCATGCTGCCACCTCAGCAGGCACAACAGACTCTGATTGCCCGGCCCCGCCACCTGAAGAAATCCTAAAAATCTATACCGACCGCCGCCACCTCTCTGCGGCTTGGGTCTCAGCTGCCCTTTCCTCTGACCTCTCCCCCTTCTCTCTCTACTCTCTCTCCTCCCCATCTGTCACGCCACCTCTAGCTGTTGTTTTAAATGACGGTTCCAAGTCAAAGCCGTCCCCTCAGTCAAAATCAAAAGCTAAGGCGAAAGCGAAAATTATTTCTGCTGAGGCAACTGCAGTGCCAGCTGTCCCTGTGCCAGAGTGGCAGCGTGGGGTGGGGGCCCAGGAAAAGGTTGACCTGGCCAAGTCGATGGGGGCTGAAGCGCAAAAGTGGTTCTTAGATTTTATTGAGAGATTTTTGGATGCTGATGTGGCAGTTCAGGGAACATCAGATCGGGAACGGGCAGCGGCTATGTTGCCACAGCTGAAACGGGTCGATAACTGGTTAGGGGAGATGGAGGCGGAGACGGAGGTAGCCGAGACCATTGAAAGGCTTAGGAGGAAGATCTATGACTACTTGCTTGCTCATGTCGAGTGATGAAAAAGATTTTTTTTTTTCCTTTTTTTTTCTTCTTTAATTTGCTTTTATTTTTGGTGATTGGAGCAAATGGTGGTATATGGTCCTGTTCTTTTAAAAAAAATGAAGGATGTATACAAACACTGACCAGAACGATTTAACAAAGGAAAGAGAAAGATTTAACCTGTTTTTCATTTTTCAAAAACTGAAGGATGTATATACGGGGATGGGACATATTTGTGATTTTGAATTGGCAATTGCTATCAATTTCCATTTTTACATTGACAAATTGAGATCAATACTGCAATTCCTATCTAACAAAAATGTACATGGATAAAAATTCTAAACAGAAAAAAATTCTTCTGAACTTGTGCCTCTGAAGTCAAAATCTGAAGCCACAAACTAGTATCAGCAAATAAAAGGTATAAATACGCAACGGATAAAAGAAATTTATAAAATATTTTTGCATTCCAATTGAACGAGAGGATCAGTGTACAGAAAGTAAAACAAGTGATCAATTTGAATGAGCCTAAAATTCCCTGAAAGCAAAGAGAGCATTGCAAAATGCCAGTGTCGACTCAACAAACACGCGCCATTAATTCGGTCTCTGTTCTATCTGATCGGACTCATTCCTAATGTAGATGCAAGCAAAAATAGAAAATAATTTGCGTTCATGGTTTCTTATCTTACATCATAATTCCTAGACATTTTAGTATAATTTTTGCGTAGTTTGTGGTGCTTGACAGGTATGTTTCAGTTTTGAGTGCAAAATCTGGTACCTGTACAACCCCCATGCTTTACTCTTAGCATTGTTTTTCTGGTAAGCGATGGTGTGATTGTGATAATATATTGTGAAGGACATTATTTCAAAGCTACTAAAATGGACATAATTTTTATTTTAGAAACATATTAAATATTTTGTCGGGAAGGAGAAACACGAAAACTTATTTTGATGCACTAGAAGGAACCGAATTGGTTTAGAGCATCTGCGTTTCTGAAACTTTTGGAGTTTCTCAGTAACATAATTTTAGAAATTTTAGACTTTTTGAATTTCTAAATTTCTACATTCCTAAAATTAAAATTAGAGTTTCTTAATTGTCACATTAGCGTTTAATTAAAACAATATTAAAAATTGAGCGAATACGGGTCAATTATTTCGTCACTCGGAGTTTTGAAACGGTTTCATATTTAGAAACTATTGAACAAAATTGCTAAATATGAAATCCATTTACATCTCCGAAACTGATTTAGAAACTGCCAAGTCAGCTTTGAAACTCCAGATATTTCAGGGATGTATTATTTAAATATTTTTTAAGAAACAAAATCATTGATTTAGTTCCTCAAAGTTTGTATGCAGATTTAAAAAGTCACAAAAAAATGTATAATGTGCATATAAAATAAATGTCTAGAGACTGATTCGATTTCTTCTATGGCATAAAAAATAATTTTCCATCTCTCTGATTCTTTACAACTATTTAACACATTTCTAAAAATAAAAAATTCTGAAAATAAAGGTTGTCAAGTGCAAAGGAAATGGTTTACTAGGGGAAAATGGTGGCTGTTGATTTCTGAAGAGGTGGTGAATAATTTCCAAATAAAAAGAAGGTTGGCAAGTAAATATTTTTTGCCGAAAGGGGCAAAATGGTAAAGCGCCGAATAAATGCCCCTGATTTATATTGTACGATGCATCAAATAAAAAAAAATGTATCATATATATTATGATACGCAACAAACCATAACCAGCATTTATTGAATAGCAATTTTAGAAAAATCAAAATTGGTTTTATTGGAATTGTATCTACATTGATAATTTCATTCCAATTTAAAATTCAATTTCATTTGCAATTTTAAGGATGTATGATAATTTCATAACTAGAAAATTTTATTTTAATGAAATTGCTTCCAAAACCCTATTTTAGTAAAAATATTAATTCCTATTTGCTCATTCATATCATCAATTTGGTTTTTTAAGCATTCTTTAAGGAACTAAAATTACAGTTTCGGTTTCTTAGAATTTGTATGCATATCTCAATCCTTAGCCACAAAGAATGTACAGTCTGCATGCAAAAATGCCTAAAGGAATCGAGAGACTTTGCCAGAGACTTTCAAAAAAAAGAAAATAATTTCCCATCTTTATGATTCTTTACATAATATTTGATACATTTCTAGAAATAAAAAAAAAATTTGAAAATGGAGGTTGTCAAATACAAAAGAAATGGTTTACTAGGGAAAATAGTGGTTATTGATTTCTAAAGAGGTGGAGAATAATGCCCAAATAAAAAGGTCGGCAAGTAAAGCTTTTGCCGAAAGGGGCAAAATGGTCAAGCACCGAATAAATGACACTAATTTGAAGTAAACTAAGCTTTTGCCGAAAGGATAATTTTAACTTTGTAATACTTAATTTGAAGAAAACTAAGGTCTTTAAATAATTTAATTAGAATTAACATGAGCTTAATTATATATGAGGAGTTAATAATAAAGAGTTACAAGAGTTGAGGAGTAATAAGATAAATTCAAATATCTAGGGGTAAATAAGAAATTGTACAAGTTATGAGGGATACTTAGAAAATTATGCAGTTACGAGGGGCTTAGAAAATTATGCTTATTTTTTACTAAATAAATATGTTAGCATAAAAAAAGGTATAAAAATAGGCACCTCTCTCCTTCAATTGCTTTTCCCACCAAAAAGTGTTGCTGTGAAATTTATGGAAGAAAAAAAAAATAGAATAAATAAATAAATTTTGAAACAGATACCGAAAACTGTTTTAATTTTGGGATTCATAATGTATAGTAGGTTCATAGAACTCATTAAAGAGCAAACCAATTTTTTATATGATCTAAAGAAAGATTGAAATAAGCTTTTTATAAATTTGTTGGCTAGAAATAGTCTGAGAAATCAAACCATAATTGAATTTAAGAGATCAGTATACTCATGAAAAAAAAAACTATTTTTCAAACAGATTAATCATCTATTGTAGATCATATACAATTTGCACGCTATTTCATGTATTTGCCAATTCTGAAAATGCTCGCATAATTTGCAGGGCTGGATTAAAAAATCATGAAATTTTTAATTAAGCCGTATATTTTAAAACTGATACAATCTGCCCAACTAAGATTGCACAGTTCCCTACATGAACCAATTTTTTTAAATCAAGACTGCACAGTTCCAAAATCATAATAAAAAACTTTCAAAATTTTAATGAAGTTATTGAATGTGTCAAATTGACTCGTTTTGGAAATCGACACCGATATGGTTACAAATAACCCGGGACAATTTTGAAGCATTTGATACTTCCGTAGGAATGTTTAAATTCACAACTTAAGAACAAACATGTGTTTATGCTAATGTTTAATTATTATTATTTTTTTGGACCGATAGAGAATGTTATTATCATGCTCTTTGAATTAACTTATCTTAAACAATCTTCCTTGCTCTGATTGAAAAAAAAAAGGTTAAAAAAGAAAACGTGTCGGTGTTTATTGGAGTTAAGGAGAAGCATAGACCGGGTCCATACAGCCTGGTTAATTAATGTACCATGTATCCGAGTTGGGACCATAAATAATCTTTTCAGTTATTGGATGGGCACGGTGTAAAACTTAATACACTGCACACAAAATTATTAAAATTTCATTTCTCACGTATACATAATTTTCAATCCTTACCAATGCATAAATGACACATTATATTCATATGCAAACTAAGTTTTATATAGCATACTTATTACTAAAAAAATAATTCAATTAAGCTGAATTTTCTCTCTCTATATTATAAACATGATAATATACAGATAAGATACACATTTTGACAGGACTATTTATAATTCATGCATGATAAAATTATGTAGACAGCTGTTTTGAGCTATATTACAGTGTGTTATGTGAATAAAAAACAGTCATGTCAAAATGTGTACGAGATTAGAGTAGCTCGGATAGACATCAGATTTACTTTTGAATCCAGTTAACTCCAACACTATCCGGTAAGTATTAAGATATGTACGCACATAAATTGAAGCAGACACACACATATTTTAATGAGGAGCGCACACATCTTAATACAAATTAGACGGTGATTAAATTAACAAACCAAAATAGATCCAATGAGCATCGGACCTACTCTGAATTTAATGTGTACATATTTGTAGAATTATAATGAAAGCAAAACAAACACTTTCATCATATGAATCCATTGAATCTAATGTACATAGGATAGGATAACCAAGGCTTTCATCTTATACACCATGTCTATTTAACTTTGATCCGAAATCTCCCCATTGCTTATTTTTGCGGGGCATAAACGTCAATCCAACTCAACTCGCCATCGCCGCAATAAATAAAGGAAAAAAGCTAAAATTAAACTAAAGAAAATGCAAGTAGTTGTGCAGTAGAGAGTCAAAGACTCGCCTAGAGAGAGAGAGAGAGAGAGAGATAGGAGAGATAGGGAAGGAAGGAAAGAAGCAAGAGAGAGAAAAGAAAAGAAATATAATAGGAGGGAGACTAGAAGGAGACTCTTCGAGTCTGAACTCCAAATGCTTTTCCCAAAGGCGTGCTCTTCTCTCATGGTCTCTTTCCCCTCCTGCTCTGCCTCTAGGGTTTCCCCTTTTCCCCACGATTTAGTATTTTCTTTTTAGTAGTATTTATTTTAATATCCTCGTTAGATTGCATCCTTTTCAATTATAACCCTCGTTTAGTAATTGTTGCGTGACCATCTCTTGGTAGATTCCAGTGATTAATTCAAGAATTATATCTAAGAATAGCATTTATGTCACAGACACCTATTTTTTAAGGCCGAGTAGTAATTTCTGGTGGAAATAAGATGTTTTTAGGAATTTTTTTTTTCTGTTTGATGTTTTTTTGTGCTGCTTCCATCAATTGTAAAAGTTATACTGTTATCATATTTATGCTTAGCCTTTGTGATTTAGATGAATTTTGTAAATTAGATCCTGAACCTTTAGTAATTTGTAATATGCAGGTGAGAAGGCAACAGTTATGGCCAAATTTGAGAAAGCACTGGCTTGGGAGGCCTGTCATGTTTGGTATAGACACACTCTTAGTCCGGCCAATTCGAACTTTATACGGTGCCAGTCAATTACTCGGTTCAGGCCGGCTTTTTTGTAATATTACCAATGTTGCTTCATCTTTACAGATTGAACTGGTAAATTTTCTACTAATAATTTGATTATTTGCTCCTAATTTTTATGGCTATTCTTTTAATTTGTTTTGTACATCATTTAGTATTGTTATTATTTCTTATCATGCTTCCTATTGTTTGATTGTTGAAGGTGCCATGTCTGCAAGATAACTATGCATATATCTTGCATGATTCAGATACTGGTACAGTCGGAGTTGTTGACCCTTCTGAAGCTGGGCCTGTCATAAATGCATTACAAAAGAAGAATCAGAATTTGACTTACATACTGAATACACATCATCACCACGACCATACTGGCGGGAATCTTGAATTAAAAACAAGATATGGTGCCAAGGTATTTTGATATCACTTTCCCCAGTGTCCACTCGCAACCAGAATTCACCAAAAATTGTATGGAAATAGATATAGTACAATGGAAATGGTCTTGTACTGTGATACTGGTTATTGATATTTGATAGATAAAATAAAAACAATAAATTAAATTTACCTTGAGCCTTAAGGACAATGGAAATGGTCTTGTACGGTGATACTGGTTATTGATATTTGATAGAAGCGATCCTTTTTTTACATCTCTAATCTCTCTCTCTCTCAATAGGTTATCGGTCCAAAGAAGGATAGAGAGAGAATACCAGGCATAGACATAGAATTAGGTGATGGAGAGACTTGGATGTTTGCTGGACACCGTGTACTTGTCATAGAAACACCCGGTCACACCAAAGGACATGTGAGCTATTATTTCCCCGACAGTAGAGTAGTATTTACAGGGGACACATTGTTTAGTTTATCGTGTGGAAAGCTTTTCGAAGGGTCTCCTGATCAGGTTATTTTTTTATTTCATAATTACCTTGTAACACTCAAATCGATTATTTTATTTATTTATTTTTATTTGTTTTATCTTTTTTGAAATATACCCCTAAAATCTGGTATAACTTGTTTGTACTATTTGCAGATGCTGTCTTCTCTTGAAAAGCTAATGTCTTTACCAGAGGATACAAAAGTTTACTGCGGCCATGAATATACACTGGTATGGTATTTTTGCTCATATTTTTTTTTTGATATTCCATCCTTTGTACGAGCGAGGCCGTGTCATATTAATTAATCTCTTCATAAAATAATTGCAGAGTAATGCAAAGTTTGCTTTATCCATAGAACCACAAAATGAGGCGCTGAAAGAGTATGCAGCTCATGTTTCCAATCTCCGCAATAAGAAAGTGCCTACAGTAATATTTCAGATCCCTACAATTCTTTTTTCAAATTTTAAGTGCAACTATCTGATTTTTAGAGAGCTTAGAGTTATAGTTGTGGGAGGGAGCTACCGACTTATAGCTTCAGTTCTTGAAGTAATTTATTTGGTAGAATTGAAATACACGAGGTGCCCAAGTAATTTATTACAGGTACTTATAGTCAGTAAAAAGACCCCCAAAATATGCAAAAAATAACAGAAAAATATATTAATAGTAAAGAAAGAAATGGTGAGCTCAATATTTTATGCCTTCAGAGTACTTGTATGATCTGTACAACTTGGGACCAGTATGGTACAGTCATTTGCAATTCAACCCTTGTTTAAAACTTTTATCCTATAACGTTGAAAAAAAGAAGCGTGTTGTTAGCAATTTTGCATACTTTTAAATAATTTCTAAATTTTGTACTGATTTGTTTCCCGTAGATACCAACCACACTCAAAAGGGAAAAAGAATGCAATCCTTTCTTGCGCACCTCGAGCTCCGAGATACGAAATAATTTGAGAATTTCTGAAAATGCAAGTGATGCAAAAGCATTAGGTATGATTCGTCAAGCCAAGGATCGGTTTTGACAATCTAGGAAATGTCGTGTACAAGGGTATTTTTTGTTTCCAGAAAAGAAAAGGAAGGCAAGGCTTGCTTCTTGTATTGATACGAGCTGTTAATAAAAGTTTTTTTAGTGTAGATAAATTCCATGCAATTAAATGGGTGGTACTAGAGAAAGCCTTTTTTTTATTCTTTTTTTCTTTTAGTGTTGGGATCAAGGCTGGCTTTTTCTTCATTTCCTGTTAGTTGTAGAATTGTTCATTTTTCACCAAATTTTCTAAGCGTGTTACTTTGAGCTGTTAAGCAAATATTCAGCTAATATTGTGTGTTGTTCATCAGCCTGCACCAACGCCGCCAATTATACTTACTGTTTTGAATTAAAAACCTTGTGTATCATGTATTTTTTTTCTCACTTATCTGGTTGTGTCAAAAAAACTAGCAGTGTCAGTTGTGCGATATGGGCAAACGGTTTTGTGTGCTCTTTCTTCAATTAAATTTAATTCTAATTCTGGCACTGGTAATATGTCATCGATGTGGCAACTAGTAAGCCCACAGGTACTGTTAATTATATCACGAGATGGGCTATTGTAATATGCATGCATAGCGCTGCACAAAAAATTTGTAGTTTGTGATTCGATTCGAGTTTGATTCAAAAAAGTTCTTAAAAAATTCGATTCGAAATAGTTCGAAATTAATTCAAACCAAACTCAAACTAGACTTGATTTGTTCGAAATAGGTTTACAAACTATTCTAGTTTGAATCTAAAAGTAACATGAACCGTTAATTTCTACTGATAACTTAAAAGTTAAAACATAACGCCGTCCAACCACAAGTCATAACTTGTAAATCGTGACTCTCGCTCTCAGCAACTACGATCACTCTTCCTTGTCGTAAAAAAATTTGTAAAAGATTCGAAATTAAGTCGTAAAAAATTCGATTCGAAATTATTCAGACCAAACCTAGTTCGAAATTAATTCAAATCAAACTCAAACTAGGGTGAGTTCGATTCGATTCGATTCGTTTGCAGCCCAGCATGCATATGAAAACCTCTCTTTTAATATGCACTAATATATAAAAAAAAAATTAAAATCATGAATTCGAACTTTTTTTAACATAATCTCCTTCGTACTTAGAGATCAAATTTTATATATTTTTTTTAATTTTTTGAAAATCGCGGGGTTTTAGAATTTATTATTATTTTTTTATTTAATGAAAAATATTAATTTTGAAAAAAAAAAAGTGATTTCAAAAATTCTAAAAAAATAGTAATTATTTTTATAAAAAATGTAAAATTTAATTTTTAAGTACATTTTAATACAAAAATTGTAGTAAAATGTTCGAATAGACTATTTGAACCGTCATTTTTTTTCATAACCAAAAAATAAAATAAAATAATATTAATATCCAGACCTCCAAAAAAATTTCATCCATAACCAAACCGCCCCCCGGGGGGGCGGTTTCGTCCCCAAGCAACCCGCCCCCCGGGGGGGCGGTTTCGTCCCCAAGCAACCCGCCCCCCAGTGGGGCGGTTTACCCCTGACCAACCCTCCCCGTGTGGGGGGGCGGTTTACTTATTATTATTTTTTTAATACGATGATGGATTAATTATAATTATGTTTATCATTTATGTATTTTGTAATATTATGTTAATATTTGTTTATATTTTTAATACGATGGATTTTATGATTTGTGAATAGTTTAAAACATAAGTGAACAAAATAATCAAATAACGTCTGATCAACATAAAATATAAAAACGAAAACAAAGTGAATAAAATCACCAAATAACGTCTCATCAACATAAAATATAGAAACAAAAATATAAAAATACTACTGTCAGGTCTACAATATGAAATGTAAAAAACTAGCGACGACGACGACGAGGAGGACAGATTTGTCAGTGCTGAAAAATATTTTTCAACATAAGAAAATTCAATTGAAACACTAAAAATCTTAAACTTAATTTTTGAGGCACTAAACGATATTTTTTTACGATTTTGATTTGTCGGATACCCGGGGTAACACTCCCGGGTGCCGGTCGCCACCGTCTCCTCCTCCCCTTTCCAAATTGGGATCATACGCGTCAATCCGACTTTTGTAGTCAAAGTTATGGCCATTTAAAGTTTTAGAAATTTTTCAAATCATTTTAATGCAATTTTTTTAAGTAATTAATGATATATTTTTTTAAATGATGTTATTAATATTATTATGCACGATTTTTAGGAAAACATTTTAAATGATGTTATTAAATCATTTTAAAAAAAATTGACACTTTTACGAAAGTTTTCTTTTTTCTAATAACACACAATGAAATATTTTAATTTTTCTTACAACCGCAAAAAATCCAATCTGAAAAATATTGATCCGAATTATTTGTTTCAGTCCTTCTAATAAACTAAATTATATATTTTTCTATCTAATTTCAAAGAAACATATCAAAAATTTCTAAAACTTTAATAAAAAATAAAACAATTATAACTTTTTCCAAAAAAAAAAAAAAAAAAAACAAAAGATAGGAACCGGCGGTATAATAGCCAGTTGCTAATTAAGAACTGGCTATTAAATAGCCGGTTTGGGCATTTCTGACACAATCTGATTTTGGTGGGTAGAGTTGGCGAAATGTTAATGATTTTGGACATGGATAAAAATGACGGGGCGGGTAGAGTTGGAGTTTGGGGAGGGAGGGTATTTAAAAAAAAAAAATTAACTAAACCGCCCCTGGGGGGGGGGCGGGTTGGGAGGGGAGGGTAAACCGCCCCACTGGGGGGCAGGTTGCTTGGGGACTAAACCGTCCTCCGGGAGACGGTTTGGTTATGGATGAAATTTTTTTGGAGGTCTGGTTATTAATATTGTTTTATTTATTTTTTTGGTTATGAAAAAAAATGACCGCTATTTGAAATTCAAAAAATTTAAATATGAGCTCGTTTTAAAAAAGTTTTTAATATGCATTTTACAATAGCCCGTCTCTTTATATCACCTGTACGTGGTGGAATCACTTCTTGCGGTGCTATAAAATATGACAGCCAGCCGTTTACACTAACTTCACTAATCACTAGTGCAACCGTTCCTTAACTAAAAGTGCGTAAACATAGATACAAAAGAATTTTGTTATAATATCTTAACCTCCTGCACAAAAATATCTATTAAAATTGCGAAGTGTAAACATAATTGATTTGGCTTTAACATATATGGACCAGTATTATCTGCGGAGTTTTTACCTGTAGAGCTGATCAGACAGTTCAGATTTAATCTCGGTTAGTGAATTTTCGAGATGATGGAGGAGACAATATTAATTCTGCTTTGAGATTCGTATTATAATTTTATTTAGTCCATCCAATCAAAATGAACTGATCAGATTAAAAAAAACAGCACAGTTCTGTAGGTAAAGATTCCTACCAGATATTACCTTTCACCAACCAAACTTTGCTTCTCCGTCCCGTCACTAGTTCATTCACTTTCCCGTTCTTTTTTTGATTCATTTTTCTGGGAGTGATTTTATAGTACTATGAATAAATATTTTTGTTTTTAAAATTCAAAAACAAGATCAAGTAAATTTTTTATTTATCTTAAAAAAAAGAAAAAGATTTAAAAAATAATTTTTTTTGTAAGTATATTTTTATATGAAATCATGTTGAATAATTCAGATCAATGAAATTAATTAATTTGTTTAACGCACTGTAAACCGGTAGTTACAGTGTAACTAGAAGAGGTAAAAGCAACCGGTATTTATACTTTTTTTTTTTTCTCTGTCTTTCTCTGTCTCCGATGGCGATCGATAAATCCGGCCAACCCACATACGCTATCACCTTCGGTCGGTCGACCTCCCTTGGCCGTGCTCTCGTCTCTGCTCTCCTCTCCTCATCCCAGCACTCTCTCATTCGCATCCTCGACCCACTCGAATCGACCGGAGCGCCCGGTCCAGCTCCAGTCTTTTCCGACAGGATTTCCTACCACCGGGCAGAGTTCTCGGACTGGACACAGCTGATCGGATCCCTATCCGGTTCATCTGTTGTCTTCCATGTGGACCCCAGCAGGTCTGTGCAGAATGAGAGCTTTGGTCGGATCCATTCACTTGCTGTGGGGTTCACTAAGGCGCTGCTCTCTGCTTGCCCTGCGGCTGGTGTACGACGTATGGTGTACACCGGGTCCAGTGACGTAGTGATCAGTGGAGGTGGGGACATCTGCAATGCGGATGAGTCTCTTGCTTACCCTGATAAGGTTCTTCTTCTACTTATTAGTTAATTTGTGTTCGATTTGTAAATCAATGGGATCTTTTTTGAAAATATTGAATTTCTCTTCTTCAGGTGTAGTAAGCTGAAACCAACTACATGTTTACATTAGAAGGAATTGAAAAAATGTAGCATGTTGGTAAGAATCTAAAGCCAAAATCTAACCAGCTGTTAGAACTTGAGCCTGACGTAAAATAAAAATATCATGCTAGGGTCCTTTCGGTCTTAAAATATCTCAAAACATTCAAATCTGAATTAAAAAGAATATCAACATGCTGTTGGATTTGTCTGGCTCGTCAGTCTGGTGCCAATGCATTTTCTAAGTTCAACCTCCATAGCATTTCCTATGCAAATACTTTGTGAGTATTAATCAATTGCACTTGAACCTTTCATCTTTTTCTAAGATTTTTGTTTCTGATAATTCTGTAGTTTGATGATCCATTGAGTGAGTTGAGAGCACAAATAGAGATGAGGGTTCTAAGTGCAAATGGCAAAAATGGATTGCACACGTGCGTACTACGACCTAGCTTTATGTTTGGGCCTGGAGATGAAAGTCTCGTACCATTTATTGTATCCTTTGCTAGGTCTTTCTTCTCAAAGGTACGCCGTATATCTTATATACCTGTGTATGTCAGAATGTCATCAAACATAAGAACTGAGAAGCAATGCTGCAAATATTAAAAAAAGTGTAGAAGTTATCACATACAATTATATAAAATGAGAAATATCCTCTGCACGCTTCGCTTCTTCATTTACTCCAAAATATGACCAGACTACCCCCTTCTCAACTGGTTGAAGAAATGAGGGTATCTAAGTACTTTTGAAGAAACTAGGATAGATGGATTTTGTCTTATCCTATCTTTTCCAAAGGCCATGTAATATATTATTGTTTCGGCAGGGGCATTTTTGTTATGTTGATGCTTAACTTGGAATCCTGTATCCATGATGCTAAATTTTGGAACCCTATATGCATACCTTAATTAAAAAAATAGTTTGTTTGAGTAAGAATGACTCTTTTGTTTAATCTACTTTTCAGATTATAATAGGAAATGGGAAAAATAAATGTGACTTCACCTATATGGAGAATGTGGCACACGCTACCATTTGTGCTGACAAGGCTCTTTCTTTAGACCCCGTTTCTGTTTCTGGAAAGGTACTTCTCCCCCTAAAACTTTAATAAATATCTGTAGAATCACACCAGTAAGTTTTTGGTACCTTTTTTTAAAAGTAATTATCTGCCTTGTCTTTAAGTAGTCTTTGCTTGGGGTTTTTCTAATGCAAATAATGATGTATATTATCATTTTTATGATACAATGCAGCCATACTTTGTTACTAATGATGAACCAGTTGAGACATGGAAGTTTATTTCCAGCATTCTAGAAGGGTTGGGATATCAAAGGTACAATGCATCTATTTTGTGGCACTTAATACCTCGCCTGGAAGTAAATGATATATACCGTTCCTTATGGTTCCTAGCAGAAACCTTAAAATCAGTCTACCGTGAGTATGATAGTGTAAATTTCAGTCCAACTTTGAGCTTGTTTCTTTTCCTTTTTATTTTATTATTGCATATGTTGATTAGTGGGTAATTTAGGCTCAATGATTAGACATCAAAATTTGGCAAATAACTTCCAACAAGAAAAGGAAAAAAGACTTTGACATTGCTACTGCTTTTATATTGTTTTGTACTGATTTTAAGAATTGAAACTTCAACTTTTGTAATCATTCTGATATCATACATGTTAAACCCATAATAATTTGAATTATTTTTAGGCCCCTGGTTTGTTTGCCAGCTAAGATTCTGTTGATAGCTGCTTCAGTTACCGAGCTAGCTCGTCAGAAAATCGGTTTTGTTTCTCTTTCAAGTCGACTTCTTTATTCTTCGATAATTTACTTGCTGTCGTGCACAAGAACTTTCAACTGTTCTATGGCCAAAACGATACTTGGCTATACTCCCGTTGTTAGATTAGAGGTTAGGAATCCTCACCCTTTCAAATTTTTCCATGAGGTATTTGAACTTTTTTTTGTATTTGTTTGATAATTTATTATGCAGGATGGTGTTTCACGAACAGTCAAATCTTTCTCCAATTTAGCAAATGGTTCAAGCTTTGATGGAAGACGAGAACTTAGTGAACCGTCAAAAGCTCGCAAGTTTTTAGGCACTGGATTAGGTGATATCTCTTTTTCTCAAAAGATTGCAAACCACCTAGATTATATGCAGTTAAAATATTAATTTTTTTTATTGTTTGGGTGACTACAGCGGCGGATATATTGCTATGGAGAGATGACAGGAGAACATTTTTATTTGTTATGTTTTCATTTCTTTTCTACTACATGTTTCTACTCTCTGGTCGCACTTTCCTTTCTGCGTTTGCCAACATACTTCTAGTAATATCAGTCTCTCTGTTTGGGCATGGCTGTCTGCCTCATTCTGTGTAAGAAGCAATACATTCAAGAATTTCAAGCATTTATAGGGTGAATTCATATAATATATCTGAAAAAGGGTGAGGCTATGGTACTATGCATAGGGGTGTTCATCGGGTCCAGTTTAATCGGTTTTGGACCGAACCGAATTAGTTCGGTTCAAACGGTTCGGTTATTTCGGTTTAATGGTTCAGTTTGCTTTTTAAAACCGAATTATAATTTCGGTTCGGTTCGGTTTGAAATTTTCAAAACCGAAATAACCGAACCAACCGAACTTTTATATATTATGAATTTGGTCCGGACCGCCCCGGTTTATTTCTTAATATTCCGGTTTATTTCTTAATTAATTGCTTTAAATACTTCGGTTTATTTCTTAATATCCCGATTTATCTCTTAATACTCCAATTTATTTCTTAATATACTTCGGTTTATTACAAAACAATTGATTTAAATAAAAAATTGATATATTTCGGTTTGAACCGAACAAACCGAAATAAAACTTTGGTTCGGTTCGGTTCGGTTTTATTTTTGAAACCGAATTATAACTTCGGTTTGACTAGTTCGGTTCGGTTTAAACCGAACCGAACTGATGAACACCCCTAACTATGCATAGTGCGGATTGGTCCGTACTATGGATCAATATCTCCATTTTCAAAGTTCAAATAGTCGATCTGAACCGTTCAACATGATCTCCATATGAAAATGTACTTGTAGATCAAATTTTACATTTTTTTATATAGGTAGAAAAGCAGTTGATCTTTTTAGAACATTCAAAAGTAGTGCTTTTCTACTTATTTAAAAAAATAGTAAAAAAATTCTAAAAAATGTAAAATTTAGTCTGCAAGCACATATTCATATAGAGATCATGTTGAATGGTTTAGATCGACTATTTGAACTTTTAGAATGAAAATATTGATCTATAGTACAAAATAATCCGTGCTGTATGCATAGTACCATAGCCTTGCTCTAACTGAAATGTCAATAATCAATATGCTTGTGAAAGACAGGAAATTTCAAGCATTCTGAGGAAGTGTGTTATTCCAAACATTAGTAGATGAGAGAGAGTTTTGTTTGTGTACAGGTACGGATTCACTATAGAGAAGATACCTCCAGATTGTTTTCGTGCATCAGAGGCAACTACGAGGAGTATATTTCGACTTTTTGCTTCATTGTGGAACGGAGCTGTCCATACAGTGTTGCGATTGGCTGAAGGTCATGACTGGAACCTTCTTTTTAAGGTCACTAAATCCTCTATATTTTGGTGAAGTGTTTTCTTTTTGTTTTTTTTGAAATTTGGACCCATCTTTTGCCATGCTTTTAAATAGCATTCTTGTATTTGCAACTGCCTAACATTTCTTGAATATTGCAACCGTATCGTGTAGTTTTGGTTCTTAGTTTGTGACAGGTGTTAGTTGCGAATAAGCCAAAAGTTGTTGGTGCTAATTGCAAATATGATAGACTTGGTTGATTCTGCATGGTACAGTATGGTCGTATTGCAGAAGTGCCTGTTATTTTTATTTTACCCTCTCTCAAGCTTATTGGAATGTAGAACAAGCTTATTGGATAATACATTCGTATGCATGTTTTCAGGCTGTATTATCATTATACATTTTAAGGCTGCTCTTCCATCTTTCTCTGCCCATTTTGGTCGGCTTTGGTATATGCTCTCTATTCTTCTTGTTTTTTTTTTAATATATTCTTTTGTACTTACCTGTGTTTGGTCAATAACAACTTTTACCGGATCACAGATTAAATATAATAACACTTTATTAAAAAAAATGAGAAAATAAAAAATAAAATTGATGAAAGAACTAAAATAAATATATAAACCAGTTGTAAAAGAACTTATAAAAGAAACAGCAAGTTGCAAACTAGAATAAAGGTTTAAGCAAGCAATGCACAAGCACTAAAAAAAAATTCTCAGGAATTGGTTTTAATAATGCAGGTCTGGTGTGCGCATTCAGTGGTTTCATAATATATGATCAGTGTGAACATGAAATAGACATGCTAATCGCTGCTGCTTTTGTTCGGGTTGAATTATTAGCTCGTTGGATCATCTCTAAATTGCCCAGTTCTGTATTAGATCGCATCTCTAACTTTTTGTGAGCATCTTCATGTCTTAAAGAGTAAAACATTGCATTTGCATTTGTTAATTATTACTAGCAAGTGTTTGGTAATCTGCAACTTAAGGAGAAATTACCGTCTGTCTGGTATGTACCCGCACTGGTTAGTGCACATACTTTAAATGTTCTATTCTTTCTGTAAAAGAAAGAAAAGAAAAAAGAGAGGTGATGATATTTGGTTGATTACAAAACAAGCAATCCTGACTTAGGTTTTTAGTCTATGTTCAGGTAATTTGTTAAGGTTTATCTAGGTGAGAACACCACAATCAACAAAACCTGATTTTTTTTTATTTCATTATTAGCATTTTTATATTACAAGGGTTTGTATATGCTTTGCTGAGTAAGGTTTGTCTAGGCAAGAACACCGCAATCAATGTAAACGCTTTGTGAATATTACTTTGACATGTTTGGCTGGTGCACTGTGTGTTAATTTAAATAACTAGTTTTAAGCGGTTTTGTGGTCTCAACTTTCGACAAGTTTGTTGTCATTTAGATGCTTACCTGTGGGTGTAGTTTGAAAACCGTTTGGTTACCGGTCGATAAAATAAACTTTTCTTACATTGTTTGTCGGTAATATTTTTATTCATGTATATTTATATTTATTTTTTCAAAACAAGAAGTTCTAAAAAGAGCCGGTTCGGCTTATATTGAGAGAAGTCTGGAGACTTCGTTTTTTTTTTGAAAAGTTCAATTACTTGATTTTATTTTTATAGTTTAAATGTTCATTTCGGTACAAAATGAAACTCAAGAACTAAGTTCTAAATTGGGCGTATTTAAAAAAAATATTCACGAGTTAAATCTGAAAATTTTATAATTAAAGAGGCCATGGAAATGAAAATTTTCACGGTACTTCGTCTTTTTTTTGGAATACAGGCCGGGGAGAAAACATGCCAACCTAAACCGAAAGAATTTCATGCTCTTGAAAATCCGGTTGAATTGACAAGGTGCAGTTGTATTTTTGGGCCGTAAGAATTAAAAGCCCAGTATTTTAATGTTGTTAGGGGTACTTTTGACATTTAACCAGTGAAAGCGAAGAAAGAAACCCCCAAGTCAAACCCTAGTTTGCGATCCATAAAAACCTAGCCGCTCCGTTGCTTCTCTCTCTGCTACTCGCCATCCACCTCTCATACATTGAAGGTAATTTCTCTAATTTCTCAACCTCCTTTCGGTGATTACCAAATTGCTTAGTATTTACTTATTTACTCTGTGGCCCATATATATATATATATATATATATATATATTATATTTTTGCACTTTGCTAACTGTTCGTCATGAGAGAAGGAATTTAGTTTTGCATCCCCTTTGCGGACGACGAACAAATTGGAAAGAATTGGCGCAACGCAATTTGATAACCCTTGGCCATCTGCAATGCTATTGGGTGTACATGTTGTGCCATACACCAAGTCCACCTATAACTTTGTCACCTGCTTTATTCCTTTTTAGCAGTTGATTTTCACGGGTGGTAAAGTTTGAAACAGTTAATGTTTTTGGAGTAATTTCTGATTTAATTGAAAACTAGGGAAATCTTAAGATAAAAATATTTCAGGGATAATGAATCAATTAGATGTGCAAAGTTATATTCAATATAACTTTTGAGGCATTATACATAAATTCTGACCTGCAGTTTAATCAGTCAATTTTAGCCCAAAACATTTTGATTTTATTATGTAATCCATAAATTATCAGCTTGTGCTATCATTGTCAAACTATATATACACATGTATTTTCTGTTTTTAATTTACTTCATACGATTTTATAGGGCAGCAATGATGAATCAATTAGATGTGCTAAGCTATATTATATATAGCTTGTGAGCTTAAACTTGTGAGGCATTTACACAATTCTGAGTCTGCCAATATATCATATTTTTCTTTTGCTGTTTTTAATCAGCTTGTGCTCTCTGATTATGTCTCAGTGCTTGTGTATATATTATTTTATTTCTACTGCCATTTCACATTTCCCTGTGGTTGCATATAAATAGTGCCATTTCACATTATTTGTATTATTATATATAGGTTTAGAGTATTTACAAATAATAGTTTGTCTATGATTTATTATAGGGGCTTATTTTTTAAATTAATTTGTGTTGTAAAAAAAACTTGACTATATTTTAAATATCATAGTGGTGTCATGGAATCTTGATGTTAACTGTTATCTCCTGGTTCCAAGGCATTCTATACAATGTACTTCATCAAATAAATTCTGACCTGTTGTTTCATTAGTCAAGTTTTCCACTGAGGCATTTTGTGTTTGTTCCGACACTTGTTGATTTCATTATCATGTCAAACTATACTTTTTTCTTTCTGTTTTAGTTCATATGATTTTATATGGCAGGAATGATGAATCAATTAGATGCGCTAAGCTATGTTATATAGCTTATGAGCTTAACCTTGTGAGGCATTTAACACAATTCTGATCCTGCCAACATCAAGTTTTCTTGTGCTAGCTGTTGCTCTATCATACTTGCATATATATAATTTTGTTTCTAGTGGGATTTCACATTCTTATAAGATTTTCTTCTAAATCTATGCATAGATAAAACTTCAAAATGTGGAGCATCTTCTAAATCTATGCCTAAGAGATGCAGACTCGAAATGTAAAGGAGTTCATATGGTACCATTTTGGAGTTAGCTGATTTAGCAACATCAATGGATCCGCTAGTCATCATAACTCTACTCCCGTTCTTATCATCAGGCAATGCATCTTTTAGTTGATTCCAAAGATCAACTATTCATTATGCATCTTTCATTTGATTCTAAAATCAGCTTTTAACACTGGATCATAGTGATTAATAAATAGTTGATCTTTGGAATCAACTAAACATGCATCGCCTGATACTAAGAAAGAGAGTTGTGTTCGGCTGACTAACGAGTCCATTGATGTTGCTAAATCAGACTCCAAAATGAACTCCTTTACGTTTGGAATCTGCATCTTTTAGGCTGCACTGATTTTGGCTTGGCTCATGCTGCACCAGTTTGACTTTCTTCCCAACCCGAATCAAGAGCTCCATTTCTTTGTTGATGATATCGGCAAGTTTGCACACCACAAAATTCAAAATTGCCTCTACCATTTCATTTTCGTGCTGTCTCTTTAATTTATGGGAGAAGATGATAGGAGCCAAGAAAAATTATAGTTCAGGGATTAATTGGATATGTGGTTGGCTCAGAGTGAGATGAGATATGGTAAGGTAAGAAGTGCATGTGGGGGTGTTATCATGTGTGCTTATGTATTTTCCTGTTTTATATCGCTGGTTGGATTGTATAGATTTTTAATCATTTGATTTCTGTCATGTGTGCTTACGTTCCAGGCCGTGGCTGGAAAATTGCGATTTTGATGCAGCAAAATTATACACAATTACAGCATTTGAAGATGTGATTTTGATCTGGGCACTATTTACTTGTTGATTAAAAATATATATATATATTCAGCTGAACAGAAAAGTTATACATGCAACTCCAGCATTTCAAGTTGTATTAATAGAACTAATAATGGTGTTAATATCATCCCTCAACATCACAGCGCCGTCTTCACCCAGGATGGTCATTTGCTCATGACAATTGAAATCTTACTAAAGATTTGAGAAGAACCTTGCTTGAGAGTTGAGACAGAACTCTAGCTGTTTGAAGTGACCACACGAATCGTGTTAACAATTAATATCTGACTCAACACACCCTTGACTCACCAAACTAATTATAGAAACAGGGACAGACCAAATAAACCTGTGGCCACAAAAAAACACCCGTTTGTTTGGCTAATTGACCCGGGGCATCCTATAACCAGCTTAAGATTCATGAGTTATTAGTTTTCAGCTACTTTCTGAACATACTTCCTAATTAATCACAAATTATTCATGATTTATTTGAAACTTGTGAATTATTCACAAATATTTCGAATCATTCTTGAATTATTTATGGAACTTATTTTTATATACATATGGATATTTCCCAGGTTCTCGGCGATTCTTTTACTCTCACCTCCACGTGCAATATTGTGGGACCCACTCTTCAGTTTAACCAGCTCAAGGGCTCCTCCCTTCCATTAAATTTGACAAGGCCTTGACTACCTGGAGCCCCTTAATTTCTCTTGAACTTATATCTGTATATAATTAAAAGTTTAAAACAGATAATCAGAAAAGAATAAAACAAGAGACATCGGAAGTCAACTTGAGATACTTGTCTCACTGATTACTTTCTGATAGCCGAAATAATTGCTAAAAATTAGCTATAGTATTTGCAATTAAATTAATTAATACAAGCTTATTAAAGTACAAGAATGTTTAATTTCTTATTCTATTATAACGCTTTAGAATCATAAAAATTGGGGCTTCTAACGTTGAGAAGTTATAACTTGTTTTTTTTTTTTTTTTTTTTTAAAGTTATAAAGTGGTTTTATTTTAAAGTTTAAAAGTTCTGTTTGATGCAAAGAAAACTCAATTACTATGGTCTAAGTTGGTCCTTTATAGAAAAAAATGAAGAACTAAATCTGAATTTTCCTAATTAAATAGGCCTTGGAAAAACATTTCTTTTCAGGGCAATCTCGTCATTTATCTGGAATACAGGCCGTGAAAAACACATGCAAGCCCAAACTGAAAGAATTACAAGCTCTTGACAATTTGGTGGAATTGACAAAGTAAAGTTGTATTTTGGGCCGAAGAATCAGCCCAGTATTTTAATGTTGCTGGGGGTACTCTTGTCATTTAAGTAAACCCTAGTTGGCGCACCATAAGAGCTGAAGCGATCCATAAAACCCTAGCCGCTCCGTTGCTTCTTCTCACCTGCTTACATTTGGGAGGTATTATACTGTTATACACAAATTCTGACCTGTTGTTTAATTCGTCAATTTTCGAGCTTAGACATTTGATTTATTGTGTGATACATATATTGTCAGCTTATGTGTTATCATATGTTAAACTATATATTTTTTTCTGATTTAAATTTACTTTATACGATTTTATATGGCAGCAGTGATGAATCAATTAGATGTGCTAAGCTATATTATATAGCTTATGAGCTTAAACTTGTGAGGCATTTAACACAAATTCTGAGCCTGCCAATATATCAATTTTTCATGTTCTATATTTGCTCTCAGATTATTTTACAGTAGTGGTGTATATATTATTTTATTTTTACTGCCATTTCACATTATTTGTGTTTTTATATATAGTTTTTGAGTATTTACAAATAATAGTTTTGTCTAGAATTTATTACAGGGGCTTTAATTTTTCTAAATTAATTTGTGTGGTACTAGTCCATTTTTAAATATTTATAAGATAACAAGTGAGATTCAGATTCGGGTATAGAGGTTTAATTTCTGTTAGTACTTGTAGATTCTGACCTGTTGTTTCATTAGTCATTTCTTTCACTGAGGTATTTTGTATTTGTTCCAACACTTACTGTTGATTTTATTATGTGCTATCCTGTCAAACTATATTTTTTTTCCTGTTTTAATTTACTAAATTCGATTGTATAGTGGCAACAATGATGAATCAATTAGATGTGCTAAGCTATATTATATAGCTTATGAGCTTATACTTGTGAGGCATTTACACAATTCTGAGTCTGCCAGTATATCATTTTTCTTGTGCTAGCTGTTGCGCTCATATTATTTTACAGTACTTGTATATTTATATAATTTTATTTCCAGTGCCGTTTCACATTCTTATGAGACTTAATTCTTCTAAATCAATGGATAGATACGGCTTCAAACTGTGGAGTATCTTCTAAGCCTAAGAGATATTGACTCGAAGCGCGAAGGTGTTCAGATGGGTGCCATCTTGAACTTAGTTGATGTTCAACACCGATAGACCTGCTAGTCATTAGAACATAGCTTCCATTCTTAACATAACATTAGGTAATGGGTCTTTCAGTTGATTCCAAAGATCAACTTTCCGCACTGTATTATAGCAACAAATAGTTGATCTTTGGAATAACTGAAAGATGCATTGCTATGATGCTAAGAATGAGAGTCGCGTTCAGATGGCTACCAGGGTATCGATGTTGCTAATTCAACTAATTACAAAATGAACTCCTTTGCGTTTCGAGTTTGCATATCTTAGGCAGCACTGGTTTTGGCTTGGCTCATTTGCTGCACTTCTTTGTTGACTTTCTTTGTAGTACTACCAAAAGATGCATTTCTTTGTTGATTATATTGGCAAGGATTTTACTGTCTCACTCTCTTTAATTTGAGGGAGAAGATGTGATAGGTGCCAACAAAAATAATAGTTCAGGATATGAGACATGGGCCAACTCTGAGTGAGATAAGGTAGTGCCTGACTTGAAGAGGTTGTAACATGTGCTTGT
Source organism: Carex cristatella (assembly GCA_024447775.1). NCBI lineage: Eukaryota > Viridiplantae > Streptophyta > Magnoliopsida > Poales > Cyperaceae > Carex > Carex cristatella. The sequence continues at coordinate 1,073,136 of JAJHPF010000007.1, forward strand.
GTATTTTCCTATTTATCCATTGCTAGTTGGAATATTTAGATTATGTATTTATTTAATTTTTGGTTGAATTTGTTTATGCTTTGTGCCAATCTGTTGTTGAAGTTACATTCCAGGCTGTGGTTGAGAAGTATGATCAGTTAAAATATATGCCATTTTCGACAATCCTATTTATGTCCATATTAAAAATGTTAGTAAGATCTAAAATACTAGTCCCAAATGAGAAAAATTTATTGGAAGCCCAAGTCAGAAGAATTATATTTAACAATTAAAATTGATTTTTACTTGTTAGATACTGTGAGATTCTTAAATCGAAACCACTACTTGGCTAATAAAGTAATATTGATATAATTAAGGTGAAGACTCCTAAATCTTGTTTTTTGGATAAACAAACAATTGACCATTTGGTAAGGTGGTATCGCCTTCTCCAAGTGATACAATCCAAAGAAAATGTTTTCTAATGATATCTATCTTATTCCTATTGTGTAATGATAGTTAATCCCTATGCTCATCTAAACTAATGGTAAACCTTTCATTTCCCTTGTCTATAGAGGACAGGAGTGTACAAAAAAACTCATGACTCCGTTTGGAATCCGTTTGGAATCAATTCGGTTCAACTCATTAATAATTCGAGTTGAAACTGATTCGAACCAAAATTATATCGAGTTCATTGATGACCTGGTTGTCTCACGAGTTGAATCCAAGTTACGTCCAACTCACTCATTGACTCACTAATTAACTTGGTAAGCTATGTAATGTTTTGTTAAACTTTGTACTATTTAGAGATTTGGTAAATTTTATATTATTTAATAATGTATTTGCTCGTCTAAAGTTTTAATCTGTATATTATCTCATAAGTCACGAGTTGACTCGAGGTCTTGAGTTATTCGCGAGTTGAATTCAAGTTAGTTTTTCTGACTCATTCACCAGTTTAATCCAAGTTGCCCTCAATTCAGAATCAACTTGGCTTATGAACAACCCCAATTAGGAGAACGAGAAGAAAGTATTAGCATTAATCGTTTCAATTATTTGAACACCATTACGAAATACGACAATTTTTTTTTTTGTTTCTTTGGTTCTGTTCAACATATTACCGTACGTACGATTTCCCCTCTTCGAAATTATCATATTTGTATTTTTTTTTTTTTTTTTGATAACCAGGTATATGCTACCAGGGAAATTATCATATTTGTAAGTAAATTGTTCAAGTGCACCTGATTTATCGTGTTGGATGAGAGTAGAGCAAAGGATATATTTTTATACTGTCAGAAATAACAAAGTGTTAGACTTAAATTTTTTGGGAAAAATACAGTTACGTGACGATTTAAATTTTTTGTGAAAAATATTAATTTGTTATCTAACAAATCAGAGTTCATTACATATAATTAAGAGCATCTACATTTCTAAAATTATTAGAGTTTTTAATATGATATAACAGTTTCTAATTCAGAAATGTGAGAGAGTTTTTTATTTAGAAACTATGCAGTAGAGTTTCTTATTATGAATCTGTTTCTAAATTCCATACAAACTAAATAATTGGTTCAGATTAATTTTCTTTTTTAATTTGTTACTAACATGGCTTAATAGAAACTCCAAAATTAATTTAAAAAATTTGAGAGTCCGAAATTTTAAAAACCTTAATTTCTAAAATATAGTTAATAAATATTTAGAAATTCATTTGAGTTGCAGGGATATAGATGCTTAGCAATCCTCTCTTTTTAAACTCCGTAAGAAGAATACAACAACTTTGCTGCTTCCTTTGAGAATTCATCAAACGCCTGGAGCACAATTCAAATCTTCAAATTACAAAGCTCAACAGATCCAGAGGACCGCTAATACAATTTCTCTCTCATTTCAGAATATATAATACATTCGACAAAAGAGGAGAAATTGCATACCAGGTTCTTTCCCTCAAATACAGTAAAATAAGATAATTGAAATCAAAATTTGGTTTAGTGCACTTTCATCACAGTTTACCGAGGAACATATGAACTGGTACATGTCATTTTGAATGTCTGCATTTCAAGAGTCTAAGCAAGGTACAATTTTCATGAAATTACTGTCTTTCGACTAATACACATAATTGGTGAATTGTACTGTAAGACATTTATATGTACTTCAAGTTAAAGATTGAAAGAAGATTTGAAGGTCATGTGAAGGTCGTTTTGGTCATTTTTGTAAGATGCATACCCCCAAAAATCTAGTGTACCAGTAATACCAGAATAAACCCCCACAAAGTTAGATGATGTTCTTATTGGCCATACCAGAAAATTAGCAATTAATACCAGAAAAGTTCTTAATGGCCATACCAAAAAATTAGCTATTAATACCAGAAGAACTCTTATCAGCCATAGTAGGAAATTTTGCTTTGATCAGCCAAACCAGAAAAAATCGTATCAGCAATTTCAGAAAAAACCAGCAATAAAAGAAAAGAGATAATCAGAGTTATTTTTCAGCTACCAGTCCACACCAGAAATAAATAGAAAATAGCTGAATCTGTTTTTTTTAGCTACCAACTCATACTAGAAAATCCACAGCCTGATTACAAGAAAATTCGGCAACTGTAGGTTGTAGCACATGCTCTTATTTTTTTTTCCAACTTTGCCCTGTATCGGGAACAGACTTTCTTTGAGTAGCTGTAACAGCGCTTGGGTGGCTAGCTGAAATACAAGTTAAGGAAATTACCTCACAACCTACCAGATACCAAGCTCCGTCTTCTATCACTGTGCAGTGGAAAGATCGAGCCAGTAGGACTATAACATATATAGCCTCCTACAATCTGCTTATATTAATTACTCTTTCATTACATGAACATCTAACTGAGACTTATTTGTATGATATTTATATGGCTTATATTTCAAATATACCTTAAAAAAAAACGCTATATTTCAAATATACCTTAGTTGAGACTTCATTTTATCCCGTACCTATGCACTCTACTCAGACTTGGAAATCATACCACCTATTTATTACGCAGAGGAGTGTGACCGAAGGGGTGACCTGAGAACACAGAATACGTATGAGGCAATGGGAACAATTTGTGTCCGACATCCAATTTGACTGATAAGTTTTCAGTCCATCTGATCAGCTTTATGATCCGTATGTACCGCTTCAATATTCATGTGGGTCCACTACTATTTTTGTAGAAGCGGCATGTACGGATCAGACAAATTGAGAACCCATCGGACTCGGGACTCATATTTGAATCCGATGGACGTCGGATCCAAATTGTTCCCGAGACAATGAGGCCATCTTTGGTGAGCAGTACATGGCAACTGCAGGTAGAACACTACAATCTGTGTTCACAGAACACTCCTCCAGAATCTACCCTCTCAAAATTCAAGTTTGGTGGTACAGGAAATGGATAGAGAACTTTTTGGATCCCTTTTATTGTTATGAATCTCCACGCTACATCAATAAATCACTAGGTTAGTATTTATTGCTGTGTGTGATATCACAATGTCGACATCCTGGCTATATATATATGGTGGCATGGTAATATCATATTATCATATTTGGTGGCTTTTGTATGGAATTCAGATAAAGTGCAATACCTAACAAGTTAGAATGAGATCTGAGTTATTTTTTTCTTAATCTGGCAAAAATCTCAAAACGGGTTCTCTAAATTTCAAATAGATACCGAATTGATTTTGATCCAGACGTAAGTATTAATTAACTCAGGCCGGTATCTGAGGAGATGAATTGAGAGTAGGCCCAATGGCCATCGGACCTAACTTGGTTCGATGGGTGAAATGACCATCAGATATGCATCAAGATCTGTGTGAAGTCATTAAAATCCGTGTAGGTATTTTTCAATTTCCGTAAGCATAAATCTCAATGATAATCATACGGTGTTAGAGCTAATTGAATCTAAAAGTAGGTCCGTTGCCCATCGGACCTACTCTTATCTCTAAGGAGATGCTTCCTTGTATGTTGAAGTATTTTGCTAGAAGAAATATTTACGAACGAGATGGATCACATGATAAAAATTCTTCTGATAATTTTTGCAATTTTTTTTTAAAACTAAATGAAGTTAGAAATTAGAAGTTAAATCAATATGTATATTATTGAATATATACATATTTAACAATAAGAATTGCTAATTTTGAACCACAAAAATTTCGAATCACTAAATTTACGGTGAAAAATATACCAATTTTTTTTTATATATACATGAAATTTACATAAATAATAGATTATGCATATAATGTTTGATTTCAAACTTAATCTATATTTTTTAAGATTATCCAATTGTTAAAATAAAAATTTGTCTTGTAATAATATTAAATAAATTGTACATTATTATTTTTTAAATATGGGTTGCAGGTCAAGTCACTCAACACATCTCAAATCTCTATGTATTAATATAGAGGATTTTCTCACTTTGTGGAGTTCGAACCCATGACCTCTCACATGGGAGTCATATACCTTTGTCGCTAGATCAAAATCAAGTTCTTTTGTATATTATTAATATAAAGTATTGAGTGGGAATTTTTTTTTATATTCTTTTCCTTTTAATTTGTAAATATCATGTGGGTTTTAACTCAAAAATTCACAAACTCGGTAACCAATTGTGGTTAATATAAAATAGGAGCACAATATTCATCATAAAAGAACTAAAAATATAAAAAAATGGTAAAGTAAAATGTTTTATTGATGTTTGATGGATTATGGATTTGATTATTATAGACAGAGGTGGAGGAAGTAAGAAGTAATGGAGTCAATTGACTCCCATTTTTTTTTTTTTTTTGTACTTATACATGATTTACTATATAATTTAAAGTAAAACGCTATGGATACTGTAAAATTAACTCCCATTGGCAGTATAAAAATTTTATATGATTGATTCATTCATAACTGACCACCATAGTTATAAAGTCAGACTCTGCTCCTGATTATAGATAGTTGCTGAGCTTCCAAACGAAGGGGTAAATTATTATCTTCTTAGAGCGTGCTCTAGACGAGTGGAATCGAAGGGAGGGGAAGGGAGAAACACTGGTGGAGGGAAGATTTCGCCGGGTTCGTGGGTTCACCCTCCTCCATAAGAGATGAAATAGAGAGGGAGCGGAGGAGATCGCTACAGTGCGGAGGGGAACGTGCTGTGAAGTTTTGGCGAAATCTTTCACCCCCAAATCGGAGCGGAGACGAGGTGAAATTGGCGGGTTCTCTTCCCTTCCTTTTCCATTAATGACGGTTCCCTCGTGTTTGTGGAGCTCATCCTTAGAGTTTGTGGATGTATTATTAATATTATAAAATACTGAAACTTTAAATCAGATTGAAGTCTAGTTGTGTATTAATGGGAGCAGAGAGTTAGTGGATTGAAAATACCTGACCGGGTCGGACCGCCCGTGGTTCGTACTCGACTGGACCGTACTTGGGGCCGGGTTCACGAGTTGGTAGGACAAGGGTTCAAACGTGCCGGGACTGTTTTTTGAAATAAAAACCATAATAACCTGGACCGTGCCAAACCCGGACCATCCCGGACCGGACCGTGAACCCGCTTATCTGTGCCCGATCAAACTCGCCTACCCGTGCCCACCCGAATCCGCCCTGACCCCCAAAAAATTCAAATTTAAAAAAATGGTTCTATTTCATAATTTTTTTTTTAAAATATATTGTTTTAAAATAATTCAATTTTTTTTAAACTAATTGATTTAAGAAATTTTTTATTTATATTTTATTGGTTTAAAGTAATTGATTTAAGATATTTTAAAGTAATTAATTTAAACAACATTGTTTTAAAATAATTCATAATTTTGATTTATATTTAATTATAACAAAAATTATTGAGTTCAAATATATAATCATGTCAAATGAATTTTAGTTTAAATGAATTTTGATTTATATTGTATTGGTTTAAAAAGAAAAAAAACTGAAAAAAAAAAAACTGAAAAAAAAAAAACCGGTCTGAACCGGACAAGACCCGTACCCTCTCGAACCAACCCGCAGCTCAGACTGAGCAACCCGTAGACACGTGCTACCGGGGGTTGAGCCAGGTAAGGATCGGACTTTTGAAATTAAACCCATGCTACCCGAACCGAGCAACCTGTGCCCGTGTCAACCCCGCCCGCCCGGGTTTGACCCGAACCCGCCTAGTCAAGCCCGTTTTCAATACACTACAGTGACTGACAAGTGTGATTTCCTAAATAGTGAACGCATTATGATGCAAAGTGCGGGGCCCATTTCGAGCAGAGATGTTCTCCGGCATGAGAAGACCGGAAACAAGAACTGAATTCAGATCGCCAGAGGTAAAACAAATTTTAAGTTTGGATCAGAACCGTCCGAATTTTAATCAGACATAATCCAAACTCAATATTTGAAATACTTTAGAGGATCCAGACCCACTGGATCATATTTTCACAGGTACATTTTGAGTAAGAATGGCAGAAAAGCCCACCGGTCCAGCGGTTTGTTCGTCCCCATTCGGCCTGATTCTTTACCTGTTCGGTCCTTCACTGTAATAGGCTGAGCAGGTAAAGCCGGATCTAGAGACAGGCTAGGGCTTATACGTACTAAAGTCTACAGGCAGCCCAGGCCTTTATTTTATCGGATCTCACCTCTATTTCACAATCACTCTGTTACTCTCTCCATCTCTCTTTCATTTCTCTTCACGTAACCTGTGAGTTCAGCTCATTGCCATCTCTAATTTTGAGTGCTTGAATAAGTTCCTGTATGGGAAGGCACCGAGTGTCCCTTCTGTTGGAAATTTGAGTAGATTCTATGATTTCAATTTTAAAAATTAATCTCTGTCAGAATAAAATTTATGTGTAATTAGATCTAAGATAGAATTTCTACTTGAAGCGTAGAGAAGCAGTACACAAAAAAAAAGTTTTCACATCTAATGAAAACATTATTATAATTAAGTTCCTTAAAATATGCTTCAATTATTCTCATGCCAATTATTTTGATTTCAAAAATATTTATTTTTTGAAACGACAAATAAAAAAACTTCTCATTCAAAATTATAAACAAAATATGCTTGTGGATCAAAGTATTAATTCTCCTTTACTTTCTTTCTCTTCCCTTCCATTTAATTAATTAATTAACACACACACAATCCGGTTAACATTGTCCAATTCAATACACTTCGAGATGCGAAAATGACCACATATATTATGAAAATGAAAGTGAACAGTGCTCTAATAATAGTTTTGATACTTGTCAAAAAAAATAAAAATTCCTTAAAATGTTTCTCACTATTAGTAAATAAAATCAAATAGTTCGTGACCTTGAGATTGGGCATAAATTAATTTGGACACCTCAAGGAAATTATGCCATCATTAAGAATTAGCACTTTGATACAAAATAATGGACCGGGGATGGGCTTTAAAAGAAGATACGAGGGATACTTGTATATATCTCAGCTAAAAGAAGGGACATGCATGGATTTTCAGAGCAGTTCAGCTGAGCAAATTTTGTTTTATCAGATTGAAATAAACGGTTCGGACCTCCTTTAATCAAGCCAGGTACTTGACTGGATCTGAATTCGAGTGGTAGTGGGGGTGAGCTTAGTGTATTGATGTCGATTCGTCACTTCAACACATCAATCGATCTTGGTGCGCGACACTGAGACAGCACAGATTATTGCACATGTCATCTCATGTTCATATCGTGCTATCACTCTATCAGAATTCGCATCCTCTGAGATATCTCAAACTTTGCGTGACATTTTGGAATATCTCAATCGTTCAAATACATTCTACACGAATTTCTAAGTTCAAATAATACTGGACCCCTACGGTTTCCAGAATAGGCACCGGACACGTTGGTCACACAAAAATTGAGATATCTCAGAGGATATGCATCCACTCTATCAGGAGCGAGTAGTAGAAATTTGCATCCTCTGAGATATCTCAAACTTTGTGTGACTTTTTGGAATATCTCAATCGTTCAAATACATTCTACACGAATCTCAAAGCTCAAATAATACCGGGCCTCTACGGTTTCCCGAATAGGCACCGGACACGTCGGTCACACAAAAATTGAAATATCTTAGAGGATACGCACCCGAGTAGTAGAGGGATTGGACTATAAAGAATCGTACATGACACATCACAATCAAGCTCCAAGCACGGGATAGACACGGGATGACACGGTCGATCGGTGATACAAGTTTTTTTTAATTTTTATTATTTGTCTTTTAATTGATTAAGAATTAATGGACGGAATAAGAAGAGAAAACTTGAAAATTAATTTACAAACTATTATTTTTTAAATTCAAAATCATTTGTCATAATTTTATTTAGCTTGTTTGCTTTTTTTTTTTTTTTGACATTTTTCTTTATAAATTCGGTATTATACCTATATTTAACGTGTTTTTCCGAATTAAAAAAAAAACATCTAGGTACATATTGACACTTGCCATGCCCTTACATGTATTGTCAACGGTTTTCATAGTTTTTAGCACAACACTTGTAATCCGCAGTATGCACATGTATAATACAAAACTTATGACAGACATTGCACATCCATTGCACATCGGGTGCAATCGACAACAAAGAAAAGAAGTAAATGTAAAATTTCTGCGAAAATTCAAATCACTTGATTTTTCTAAGAGGAAATAATATTTTCTGAGAGAAGAAAAAATATATTTTTTAATGACTCATAATATTGCTAGTTTTAATTGTGATTTTTCCAAAATAAAAATTTTTTTTCTGAGAGAAGAAAATACATAATTTTTTAATGACTCATGATATTGCTAGTTTTAATTTCCAAGTGATGTTTTTGTAGCAAAAATATTTTACATAAGCATGCAGTAACCATAGATCTCGTAATTAATTGGAGTAAACAAATGTGTGGTAATGGAAGAAAAAAAAAAGACTTCTATCCAAAGATATCGTGCATATAATTTTCTCCCCATCAATTAATTTTTGATCCGCTTAATAATTTTATTTTTTTATTAAATAAATTTATTGGATAAAAAAAATACTATATTGTGTCCATCGTGATTCAATTCGACCATATATTATATTCACTATCATATACACTTTTTTTTATTTATATAAAAATTGAGAAGGGCACAAGTGCCTCTATTTACTTCCATTTTTAAAATGTTAATAACTCAAAATTTAAAATATAAACATCAAAATAAAACCATTAGATGTGATATATATTATTTTCTTTATGTGCTCATAAAAAAAAAATATCATATTCGATTTTTTTTATATGAATTAATAAGTTGAAAAATTAACATCTAAAAATTATCAAGTACATTTTTACAAGCTCTTGATGATAACTGAAACAAATTTCAAATGTTATAATTTTTTATGTACATAGATAAAATGATATAAATCATTTCTAACAGTTTTTTCTAAAATTTTTAAAGATTAAATTTAGATTATTAATTTTTTAAAAATAATGATATGACAGAGATACAAAAAGTAAAAGCTAAAAGCATTTAAAACCTTCCTCGTAAAAATATGCTTCATTTTCTTAAAATAACCGGAGTAGAAAACTTGGGTTCCAAACAAGCATTTGGTCATCTAAAATTAATCACGCGCGACGCATGCAAGTTCTTCGTAGGTGCAATTTCGGTATTTTCTTAAATTAACCGAGCATGAAACTTGGACTCCACACAAACGGTTATATCCTCTAAATAATTTAAGAACAGTAATAATAGATGCCAACTGGCATCACTCTGGAAGTTACTATTCAAATATTGAATAAAATAAGTTCGTTAAAATTTTCTTTTCATTATATGTCATCAATTTAGTTGTATGTTTTGTTAGTTCATTACATAATTTTACATGATTTAAATCTGACAGCTTTAACATGATTTAAATCTTCAGTTATGTAAAATTTGGACCGCCATTTTGAATTGAAAGGAACCATTTAATAAATACAATATAATTTAATAATTTTTTTCAATAATCAATTTATTATATTACAAATTTACAATTAATCTGACTTTACTTTCAATATACTTAAAAATATGCAAACACAAGGGACCTCTTTGTTTATTTGTTAAAAATAAACACCTAATTTGGTATGAAATTCAAGCCATAAATTTCTTTTTACAGGGGTAAAAAGTAAAATTATCTCAACAGAAGCGGTTTTTAAAAACTAATCGAAAATATCGGAGGCCGTATGGGCAATATAGTAATTGCACAAAATTAAACAAATCCGAATCCCTAGTTGTTGAGGCGGTGCTTGGTCCCTCCTATATATGTCCCCAAATTCATTGCACAAATCCACAATATTCTAAGAAGAAGAAAGGGAGAGAAAAATGCAGATCTTTGTAAAAACCCTAACCGGGAAGACAATCACGCTCGAGGTTGAGAGCAGCGATACGATTGAGAATGTCAAGGCTAAGATCCAAGACAAGGAAGGTATATATTAGCATCTGTTCTTAGATTGAATTCTCTTCTCTGATTTTTTTGCAAATGCAAGGTGCTTATTGATTGCCTCTGATGGTGCTCTGTTATAGCTATTGTATGTTTTGTTAGTTTAAATCTATCGTGCTTCTTAACACTTATTGTATATCTGTGAATATCGATTAACTTTTTGTATGTTCTTAGCCTTTTGCTTTTGCATATCTATGAAAGGAAATATTTTAGTCGTCCAGGGTTTCCCTTATTCTGATTTTTTTTTCTTCAATTTGCAATACCAGTACTGCGAATTCTTATTTTCACAGAGGATGTAGTTAAGAGAAAACCAGAAATTATTTAGTTTTGGACTAGTATTTGCAAATACTTGTGATTCTTCATTACATTATTCATATTTTTTTATCATTTATGCACATACTGTACTTCATTAGTTCAATAGTTAATATGATGTTGCTGGTGTTTGGTAGATCAATAAAATATTCTGCTATGGATCAATAGAAATCATCTGATTGGGTTATTACTGGTGTTTGGTATTGTAGGGATTGCCCCAGATCAGCAGCGCCTGATCTTCGCCGGGAAGCAGCTTGAGGATGGCCGCACACTTTCTGATTACAGCATCCAGAAAGGTAGACAGAGTTTTATCTTACATTTTAGTCCTCAGTTTTATTAAATTTCTATTTAGCTAACATTAAGATATTGTAAAATTGCAGAGTCGACACTGCACCTGGTGCTAAGGTTGCGTGGTGGTGGTCGTGGCGGTTTGCCTAGGGTTGCCCCAACACTGCTCAAAATTGCCCAGGATTACAATTCCCACAAAATGATCTGCCGCATGTATGCCTTTAAACTAAATTCTTTTCTTTCTTATTAGTTTTTCTCTAATTATATACCCTTTTCTCCAGATGAACCATTATACATTTCATAATGTATGCATCACATTAACCAATTAAGAAGTACACAAGAAATATTTTTACAGGATAACAAAAGAAAAGGAGATTTCGGATTTATTCTCTACTGTTCTACTGTTTTTTTACTTGTCCTTGTATAAACGCATTTTATATTTGATTTTTAGCATCGAAGTCTTTTTGTTGTTATACTAATTATTCCTTTTTTCTGTTTTTACCATATCGCAGTTGTTATTCCCGTCTGCATCCAAGGGCTGTTAACTGCCGCAAGAAGAAATGCGGTCACAGCAACCAGGTACGGTGTCGCTGCCATTTTCTTTCTTTAAATAATTCTTATTTCATTTCACCTTAAGAGTTTTTGTTGCTAATAAAATATTTTCATTTTTTGATTGAACAGCTGAGGAAGAAGAAGCCTTTCCTTTAAGTTCAGAGTTTTATGGATTTGTTTTTTTGGTTTAGAGAGTTTAAGAGTGTGTTAAAGCAGAACAGTAGTTTGTGTTATGTTTTTGCCTAGACATTAACAAATCTTGTATCTTTTCGTTCAGTTGTCACTATGAATTAGTAATATCGTTTATGATGTTAATTATCAATTTTCTTTTATTTAGCATGATATTTTTGGGAGTTATTTGAGAATGTGGTTCAATTTTGGGTTGACATCTGCAGATGTCATAGCAGATGTCAACCCTAAACCCTAAACCCTAATCTAATGGATCTTTCAAGTTCTAAAGTACAAAATTATTTAAGTATCTATTTAAATGCATGTTAATTCCTAAAAAAATAAGGAACAACCAATTGCACAAGCTAAATCTTTATTTATTATTTCCATCTTTACATTTTTATTTATTTACTTTTGAAATAAAATTGTCAGATTAACATTTGATTTTATTATAAAAAGGAGAATTCAAAAGGTAATGGAAACCTTCAATTATTGGTGTTCGTGTTGGTGTTCAAACTGGAAACAAATAGTTTTCTTCTTTGATTTAGATGACATAAAAGTAATTCTCTATTATTATCTTATCACTCAATCCGACGATTAACAAATTCTTTGGACGAGATATGGTCCAAAGGGCATCGGACCTATTCCCAACCCTTTTTCGCGAGATCCTTCTCCTTCTCCTTCACACTGGATTGCAAAACCGGTATAGGTGCTCCACCTGATTGGAAAACTGGTGTAGGAATTTCCGGTGTAGTCACCCGTGTGGCACTGTGGCAAAGGAATTTTTTGCTCCACCGGATTTCCAATCCGGTGTAGAAAGGCCCAAAAAAGTTCCACCGGTTTGGGAACCCGGTGGATGCTATTTTTGTAGTTTTTTTTTCCGAATTGGCTGATTTGGTTAATTTTCTGGTTTTGAGTTCTCTTTAAAAAAAAAAAAGTCGAAATTTTTCCCTTTCTGGTTGCCTATTTTTTTTTTTTTTGGTTTTGCTTGGATACACGTAGTTTAGAATTAAAATTTCCCAATAAATATCAATCCGTTTACTTCGTTAAAGACAAAAAAAACGGACAAATTAAAATCTGTACACGTTTGTATTCATGATACAAGAAAACATATTTAAACGTTGATTATTATTGTACTAACTTCATATAATTTCCGGCTTTTATACAAATTAGGTTTTTAAGCTAGAAGTATCAATTTGGGGGAAATGGGGCCAAATTACCAAAAGGGGGACCCCCGTATACAAAAGAAACTGTCACCGATTAATAGACCTAAACTACCATTTTTAACAATACCGGTTACAATTTACAAATTTTATGCCTTCATACAAAAAAAAAGAAAAAAAGATAACTTTCAACACTTTTCACCAACAGCACCTCATCAACATTCTCATGTACGCTAATTAAAAAATTTCATCCAGAACTGTGAATATAATTTCTCTTCGAATTTTCATCAAATTCTTTTTTTTTGCCAATCAACCAATTTTTTTTTAGGAATATAATAGATTTTCTTCAAATAAAATTTTCGGATAAAAATATTATTTTATCATAATTTCACTGTAGCCACTAAGCGCCCATAAAATTTTACATGTAATTAATTTATGATGTACAACTAGTGGTTGAAAAAGTATTAATAATATCTGATCTAGTATTCAATCTGTATTCGAAAATTTTTAAATGTGAATATCCGATATTTGAATATTCGTGTGAATAAGGATACTGATATGATTTTACGTTTCAATTATCCTTATCCGAATAGTATATATATATACCATATATTTTAATATATATTATGAAAAATTTATGTTATTTATCATTATAATTAGATAAAGAATAAGTCTAGCGTGCTACCTGTAGCATAGTGATATGTTGTGCTACCCCTTAAAAAACATATTGAGTAAACTTCAAACGACAAATCCAAACCGTTGAAACCAATTTACTACATAAGTGATGTATTTGCACGTCAAAATTAGAATGTTTTGAATTCATTTGGTATAAAGTCAAGCGGTCAAAAAAATAAGAATTATAAGTTAATTTTAATACATTCATTTTTCATTATTATTTTGACCACTTGACTTTATACTAAATGAATGTAAAAATTTGTAAATTTTATATGTAAATACATCACTTATGTAGTAGATTGGTTTCAACGGTTTGGATTTGTCGTTTGAAGTTTACTCAATATGTTTTTTAAGGGGTAGCACGACATGTCACTATGCTACAGGTAGCATGCCAGCCTTATTCTTAGATAAATATTATAAACTTTCATAAATTTTTAGTATTTTTATATTATTTTATTAAATATCCGATTTAATCAAAATGCGTATTAGTATCTGTTAAATATATATACCTGATATATACTCCGTATCTGAATATATATATATATATAGAGAGAGAGTGTCTTCTATGGACATAAGGACCTATTTGTAAAATGAACATATTTTTATTTTCAAAGTTCAAACAGTCGATCCGAACCGTTCATCTTGTTCTCCATATTAATATGTGCTGGGAGAACAAATTTTACATTTTTCTGAAATTTTTCACTATTTATTAAGATGGGTACAAAAAATATAAAATTCAGACCATTGAATTTTGTATCCATCTTAATAAATAGTATAAAAATTCAGAAAAATATAAAATTTGGTCTCCAAGCACATATTAATATGGAGAACAAGATGAACGGTTCGGATCGACTGTTTGAACTTTGAAAACAAAAATATGTTTATTTTACAAATAACTCTTTATGTCCATAGAAAGTCATTGCCTATGTATATATATATAATTTTAACACTATCCGCCCGTATCCGCTCCGTTTTCACCCCATGTGGCGGCCATGTACACCAATTTTTTTCCTATTTTCTTAAAATAACCGTGGCAGGAAACTTGGACTGCAAACAAACATTTAATAGTTCTCTAGCTATATTCACGTGCAACGCATGCGTGTATCTTGGAACTTGCACTCCAAGCAAGTATAAAAATAAAAAGAATACTTGCTTTCCAAACACACGATAATTTCCTTAATAAGTAATAATTCTTCAAGTTTATTGTAAACGAATGCATTTAAATCCTTCTTAGTTTTTTATTGTTGCAATATTTGTAAAGTCAGCATAAAAGCAGAAGCACACCTGAAGGTAGGTAGAATCTAAATGTATACACCATAAAACATATGAAACAATAGAATTTTAAATATTATTAAAATATTTTAATAGTTCAATTCTTATTACAAACGTAAAACAATATCCATTTCCGTATCCGTGTCTTTTGAGCATGTTCAATATATATCCGGATCTAAATCCGTTAAGTATCCGCTCCGTTCAAAACAGATACGGATAGTAATCGGATACGGAGCGGATTCGGAACGGATAATCCGGATCCGTTTGCAGCCCTAATTAAGAGCCCACTAAGATAAAATTAACCTTTTAAGATTTCATAAATAATGGCACGGATGTCTTTTGCAAATTCACATGTTTATGACCAATTTTTTTTTTTTTAGAGAAAAAGTTTTAGTACCCAACCTTTTGTACCCAGTTTTTACCCACGCTATCCAGTCAGTCTTCCAAACTGTTTTTAACGATTCTCCCAAATCTCTAATATTTAAGCCATAGTGCCTAGGGTGTTGGACCCACCATCAGCCTTATCCTCCTCATTCCCATCTCTCTCAAACTTCCTGATATCTCTCTCAAACCCTATCTGTCTTCTCCCTTCACCAAAATGATTTTTTTTTCCAGATCCGAACTCAGACTCCTCTTGCCCCAAGAGAGACGACACCATTACAACTTCCTCCTGACCGCCTCCGTCGTCTCCATCGCCACAGGAAGCGCCGCAGCGGGCCTTGTGGAAGCAGCTTCGCCTTGCTTTTTGGCCGGACTTATGATATTGATCAGCTTAATCCTCAATAATAAAGCAAGAGATTGCTTCAACTAATTCGATCTTTATCTCGAAGTCCTCTTCACCTGAATTGATCTCTATCCAGGAGTTCTTTTGAGAGAGAAGAACGAGGGCTTGATTTGGTGACAGATAAAGCGCTAGATCTGTTCTTATTATTTGAGCACAATTTATCAGATAGCTCCATGTATACAC
Source organism: Carex cristatella (assembly GCA_024447775.1). NCBI lineage: Eukaryota > Viridiplantae > Streptophyta > Magnoliopsida > Poales > Cyperaceae > Carex > Carex cristatella. Next base: position 1,088,873 of record JAJHPF010000007.1, read on the forward strand.
ACTAGATCCTATTTTTAGTGACTTATCCACCTTGTCAGTTCAACAACACACATATTCGTGACTTCCTGAATGATTGTTCGATTGTTCGAGATTGGATCGAACGGATCGCCGAAGATGGATTCAAATCGCGTGAGTTACAGTTTTATTTTACCTTTGTTACAGTATTGTTCTTCATTTGTTACAGTATTAGATTAGATTTGTTGTAGTATTGATTTACATTTGTTACAGTATTGGTTTCCACTTGTTACAGTTTTGTTTTATCTTTGTTACAATTTTGTTTTACCTATCTTATAGTATTTTTGCGCGATTCCATCTCCTGGCGATTCCAATTTTTTTCCATTTTTGCGCGATATCATCTTCTCGTGGGCGCTACATCCGACGATCATATAATCGCGATATCATACAGTCAGAGGTTTAATCATCTAATATAATCGGAGGTTTACTGATCAGAAGGCGATATCAGTAAGTAATTCATCGCTCACTGAATCTAAATTAATAATCTGGATTTTGTTCAATATTCTTTTCTCAATTTTTCCAGTAGTTCATCATTCATTGTACGAAATTAGGTTTTCATTTTCATTTTTGCAGTTGCAAGTGTATCAATTGCATTTCAAAATTAAGATCAGAGTCCAGATTTATGTTTGTAGTTGTAAGTTGTACGAAATTAGTTTTTCTTTCTTTCAGTGTTGATTTATGTTTGTTACATTATTTAGTTGCATTTGTTACAGTGTTTTCTATTGTTTTTAATTTTGAATCTAGATCTTGTCTTCAAATTGTGATTATTACAACATATGTGCTATCTGTTACATGATCTACTCGGTATAAATTACAGTATTTCCTTAGTATGTTACATTATTTGTTCAGTCCTCTAAGTTACAGTCTGTATGATGCAGTTACATTATTTATTCAAGATTGAGCAGTATTTGTTCACATCTGTTACAGTATTGTTTTATATGTGTTCCATTATTTAAGTCAGTGTCATTGCATGCAAATTTAGTGTATTCATATTTGTTAAAGTATTTATTCATATATATTACAGTATTTTTATTCCTTTGTTACATTATAGGTTTGCATGTTTAACATATAATTTTTTTTTTCAGCTAGTTGAGGTTATTCTGCAGGTGATGCAATTTGAAACACATGTTGCTCACTCTTGGTTTTTCATTTTCCCTTACACCTCAATAAGTTTTTATTCTCTTTTTGTATTTTTATTTACATTTATTTGGTACAGTTCTAGAATTTATTGTAGTATTGTACATTATTTACTACAGTTATGTTAGACATTTGTTACATTATTTCATTTCATATTTGATAGTACTGAATTATTATGGTACAGTTTTGATTTTCCTTTGTTACATTATTTGTTCATATTTATTACAGTATGTTCTCTTGTAAAATGCAGATCTTGATGCACACATATACAGAGAAACAGGCGGTGGTGGCTATTCCTCAACTGTCTGGCCAACAGTTTGAGACAATCAAATGGCTATTTGTCACTGTGTGTAAGAAGAACCACTGAGAACATTGTCTATAAGTATTAGATAAATATGTTACAATATTTATTTACATTTGTTAGATTATTTGTCTCAAGTTGTTATAGTATTGGATACTGATTGATGTTCAGTCTTAGTTTAATTGTCTACAGTTGAGACAGTTTTTGACACTGGTTGATATTCAGTATATCTGTTACAGTTTGTTCCTACATTTGTTACATTATTTGTCTATGTTTGTTACAGTATGTTGATACTGATTGATATACATAATTAGTTAATTTGTTACAATATTTGTCTATATTTGTTACATTATTTGTCCATAGTTGTTACAGTATTTTGTGTACATTTTTTTTTGCAGTTTTATTTTCTTTGTAATATTTGTAGTTTTAATTCTAAGATTTGTCGTATTTTTTTTGCAGGAGGATATATCAAAGGAGTATTTGATTCTTGCCATGAAGCTTCTGACGCATTCTAATAATGAACACCAAATATCTATAGTTTAATTTTTTGTATTTGTTATTTGTTTGACAAAGTTTTGTAAAGTTGTTTGTTGGATAGTGTTTCTTTGACAAAATTATGTTTGTAAAGTTTTTTTTGATATTTTTGTTGTTTTATAGTTGTTATGGTAATTGTTACAGTTTACATACTTCATTGCTGCAGTATTTCTTGTTACAGTTTTGATACTTTATTGTTACAACTTTTCATAATGTTGTGTTATAGTATTTTGGAATATAGATTTTGTCGTTATTTTTACACTTTACGCAGCTATTTTTTTTCTATATTCAATTTCATTAGTTTGAATCCGTAATTTTACAGATTATTTAATTCCAAAAATGAAAAAAAAATAATAATCAAAACTTCTAAAACGATAGAAATTTAAAAAAAAAAATTAAAAACTTCTAGAAGGGGGAAAGTACACAAGTGGGCAAATTCTTAAGTAAAACAAGTACAGTTAACTGTCATTAACTGTCAAAGTACAACAGTTTTGAAAGTACAAAGCTCACCAAGTACAAAGATGTTGGAAGTTACAAGTTGTTAATTTTTAAAAAATTGATCGCATCTTTTACATCATTCCATATTGTCTGTTACAGTATTATATTATATTGTTACAGTATTATTATCATGTAAATGACAGTTGGTTTGGGTAAAAAGTGGGTACAAATTCTTGGGTATAATTAGAAGGATCCTTTTTTTTTTTTTTTTTATAAATACTATATTTGGACTCAAATGTTTGTTACAAGATAGGTAATTGCATCCGGTTCTTATAGAAACAGTGGTGTATATCCGTATTCTCAATTGAAGTATAATTATTCCCCATGAATTTTTTTTTTTTTTTTTTTGCAAATTTACTTGTTTATGACCACCTTTTTCTTTTTATAAATAAAATATTTGGACTCAAATGTTTGTTACAAGATAGGTGTGTTGTTGTTGTTGTTGTTGTGATGATGATGATGATTATTGTGGTGGTGGTGGTGGTGGTGATGATAAAATTTGTTTTGTGATTTAGTTTCATAAATAAATCAATGGCAATTGCATTCGGTTCTTATAAAAAAAATGGTGTATATCCGTATCCTCAATTGAAGTATAATTATTCCACGTCAAATTATTTATTTTTTAAATTGACGTAAATTTATATGTGTCAACATTGTTATTTTATTTTTTGATTAATTAATTTTCAGCTAAATCAATTTTGCACGTGCAAGTGCTAAATGGCTCAATAGGAGTTCTGTTAATTAAGTATTAACTTGTAACTAAGCTATTTTGGTCATTGTTATCAAAGAGATCTTTTTATTTATTAATAAATGTAGTTGGTGCACCGGATGCATTTGCGTTTTTGGGGCACTAACTATATTTACTTAAAATGATTAAAAAAGGCGAAGAATTTAGGTTACAAAAATTACCGTCATGACGGTATATGTCGATCCTAAACATACACAAATAATATTTTAGAACATATAATATTAGCATGCAAATTTGAAATATCGAAGATATAAAAAGTAAACTTTCTTTGAAAATTTTAAATATATTTTAGAATTAATTGATTTTTGTTGGACTATTTGCAAGTAGCTAGCATATATAATATAAAATTAACTTTGTTTTTAAAACTATATATACATGTACATATGATTACTATATATGCTACATATATAATCTTTGTCACATCAATTATTTTATTTTTATTTCTAGGTCTCCTCGTAATAATTGATCAGCTACATCAATTATTACGAGGAGACCCCTCGTAATAAAGTAATAAAGTATTGTAAATAGGTAACATAAATTACTATACATGTACATATGATTACTATATATGCTACATATATAATCTTATCACATCAATTACTTTATTTTTATTTCTAGCTACCATATTTTTTTTTAGAGATCTTTATATTATAAATAGTATGGTTGAGAAAAACAATGATGTGATGCGGTAAGGGCGCTATATTAAATATACTAAAGACGTATGATAAAATGTTGTAAATAATATATTTTTTTTTCTTAGAATTGTTTTTATCTGTTGATATAATTTAGTGCTAATAAATATAGTGTACGAGTAGTTATCCAATAAATTTGTAGTATCTCATTTGGATGTCATCAACTATTCTCAAAAGAAAAAAACAAATAACGACTGATCTCTCAGTTATAATAATTTCTAACTTTTAAAAATTAGAGTATGGACTGCACTTTGTCACAAGTCTAATGTCTATTGATAATTATATTTATAAGAAAAATGAGGAGCTATAAAAACAAATAAAATTTTAGAAGCACAATTAATTAATTTAATCATAAAATCTGAGGTGCATGCAAAAATATCTCTAGCAATTAATAATCTACTGATACAACTATAAATACTTAATCTTCTGGAAAAGATAAATCAAATAAAGCCAGACACCATATTTTTTTGGAAGCTTAAAATTGGCAAAGCATTTTCAAGAATTTTAAAAATTACTAAATTAGTAGCCACGCAAATATTTTTCTCTGTATATGAGGGGTTCGTTTTACTTTATTTAATGGCTAATAAAACTGAACACTGTACAAATATATCAATATTATTCAGCAAACAAATGATAATCAATAATGTCCAATAACATAGATGCTGAAACAAAATAACAACACCCTTTGCGGTGTATCTGTAGTGACATGTAAGTCTGTGACATGATCTTAGATTCTCCGTATTACTTCACCGTTTGAGTTTAAATTTGAACCAATTCGGACTAAATTTGCAATGTATCTAATATTTTAAAAAATTGTGCTAACTTATAACGAATGGATTGGATTCAAACTCATACGATGAGGTAACTTGGGTGATATGAATTCCTGTTAAATAGGGCTGAACGTAAAGGAACATATTTTTTTGTAGCAAGTTGTAAGATTTATGTGATTTTTTAATTATGAAAAAAAAATACTACAACAAAAAAATGTAGTCTTTGTTAAATGGAGTCTTAAATTTTTTTACTGTAGCAGGCTGTTCCATTGTTGGGCGGTTCGGTAAAAAAAAAATTGAAGTTGACCACCCAGTGGCTGAACGATCTGATAGGCACATTGAACCGTCTTTTTTGGACAGTTGTGGTATTTCTAAATTTTTTTTTTCAGTTCGAGAACATATTTGTTATTTTTTTAAGGATATTAATAAAAAAAGCGGCAGGCCATACCGTATCAATTGGACATAAATACGTCCAGTCGTCCACTGAATTATGCGACCCGCGTTAATAATAAGTCATGAAACGGCGTTTAAGGTAAGGAGTAATCTCGTCATTTCAGTACATTAAAAAATGGAAAACCCTAGGGGCCGGGGCCCTGAGGCGGCTGCTGGACCCCTCTATAGAAAATTCCGGATAAATTAATTAATACTCTTCACTTCAGCTAGCTCACTTCACTGTTTCTTTCCAGGAGAGAACGAACCAAGAAACAAGAGAGAAAAATGCAGATTTTCGTGAAAAACCTAAGTGGGAAGACGATCACGCTTGAGGTCGAGAGCAGCGACACGATCCAAATGGTCAAGGACAAGATCCAAGACAAAGAATGTATACATATGTTTCTTAGATCTAGTTCTCTTCTTTGATTTTCATTGCATGTGTTTTTTTTATGGCTAGATGTTTTTGTTGATCAGTCATGATTTGAGGTCCATATATAGATATTGATAAGTTGCAGTGCCTTTGCATTTTAAAGGTGCTTAACTGCTTATATATTGCCTGTGATTTTGTTCTTTTTAGGTTATAGCCATTCTAATTGAACAGTAGGCGTTGTGCTGTTGAAACATCTTTATGCTCTTTTTTAGGAAAAATATAAAATAAGTTTGTGCTAGTTAGCACTTATGGTATATGTCTGAAAATTATTTCTTAGATATGTTCTTTCTTAAATAACATCTTTTAGTTTCCATGTCCATTCTGATGTTAAAAATTGCTTACAAATTACAACTGATTGGGTGTTATCGGTGTTTGGTGTTTTAGGGATCCCACCATACCAGCAGCGCCTGATCTTTGTTGGGAAGCAGCTTGAGGATGGCCGCACACTTGCTGATTATAACATCCTGAAGGGTAATGTTGTAGTTCTATCTGTACAATTAGTCCCATATTTTTCATTAAAGGGCAATCAAGCAAACATAAAATTGTAAATTTGGTGTTCCAGATTCGACGCTGCACCTGGTGCTGAGGCTGACGGGTGGCGTTGGTGGCGGTTCGCCTAATGTTCAGCCAATACTACCAAATGTTCCTCAAAGGTACAATTCACACAAAATGATCTGCCGCATGTAATATCTTAATTGTAGTTTCTAATACCTCGTTATATATCTAGCTAAGCCAAACAAAGAATTTTAATAATTTAATTTTTATTTTTTCATTTTTCTCGTGTCGGTTCCAACAGCAAAGAAAAAGAGGAAGAAGAGAGATATAAGGACCTTGCCAAGTTCAGAGCACTTGAGCCATTCCGGGTTATATGCAGTGAAACAATGAGGAAATTAGGGATCCATGAACAATTCCAGGTCATGACTGAGTTCATCGGTATTTGGAAGTTTCTAAATGAACTCACCACCTGCAATACTTACAAGCATCCGACTTATATTTTCCTTTCCACATTTAAATATACGGCACGGGTGGTATCATTCAAATTGCCTGCCAATGTCCCCCACGAGATGTCTATTGCGGAATTCAACAAACGGCTAGGCTTTCTGGAGGACGGAGAAACTTTGTACAACAATGATGATATACATGAAACCTGGAGAAAAATCTCGGATAATGGGCCAAAGATAAGGAAGAGCAACTATATATGCCATCCGCTCCTGCGTTACATCCACCGGGTCCTATCCAACTCAATTTTCCCAAGAGCAGACTACTCGTCTATGGTCATGTCGGATGAACTCTTCCTCATCCGGTGCATGCTCTTGCGCTCCAGGGGATTAGGTGATATCAGACCACCACTCGTGGGCCACTTCTTGGCAAAACACATTTGTTGGGTCATCCACAATGATAGCGCCACCGGAGACATAAGCATTGGCGGAGTCGTGCACTTCATTGCACGCAAATTGCTTGTCATAATCGAAGACAATGACATCGGAGTCGTTCGGAAGAAACTGGATGTCCCTTGCATCCGACAGATGCGAATGATCAGCGCCTCCGATGACCTGCTCTACCACCGATACGAGAAAAAGCTTACTTTGTTACCACTTGAGAATATTTGTTTTATGGTGGAAGAAACTTGGAAAGCAATAATCCCCAGGGAAATGCCACAGGAACCAGGAGGAACCAACAATGAAAAGGAGGAGCCAGCAATTAAAAGGAGGGGAAACCTACCAGCAATAACCCCCAGGGAAATGCCACAGCAACCAGGAGAGACCAGCAGTGAAGAGGAGGAACCAGTAAGTAAAAGGAGGAGGGGAAACCTACCAGGAGAAGATGCGGAGGATGAGGGCTAGCCCTAGGAAGGATAAATGTGGTACCAGGTACTGAACATAATGTCGCTTCTATATTCCTCTTTCTTTAATTATTTTTATTATATTATTTCTTTTTGATTTAACTAGTTTATTTTTTGTTCTAACTTCTTTTGACATTGATTTCTTTCTTGACTAACAGCTGGGGATAAAGAAGACTTTTGACTAAATAATGAATGCCATGCGGCTCTCAAGCAGAGATGCATTTTTTGGTTTAATATCTCGTCAGTCTAAGCTGTGTTTTGGTTTTGATTATTACTACTTGCTAGTCATGAACTGAGTAAAGGCAGAGTATATTGTATTAGTAGAAAATTTACGTTAAGATATTGCGTATTACATCTGTATGCTGTTCTCTTTATTGTGGTGAAAAATAGGTATCAGTTGCATGTTAATCATTATCCTTTTTATTGTCAGATAATAATCGTAAATTTTTGCTTCTCTGGTGTTACAGCGTTGTTTATTGTGAGTTTGTGACTACCAAATTGTTTTGTATTATTTTCTATTTTATGTATCTACCACATCTTAAATTTTCTTTAAGTGATCAATGTCATGATCAATCACAGATTGTGCAAGTTGTACGCGTCTAAGCAAATAAGTAATTGAAGCATCATTTATTCCACAGAGAATACTCGTGTAACTAATCGGGCTGTACGTGTGCAACCTAAAACTGGGCTGAATAAACAAGCCTGCTCTAATATTAAGTCGGCTCATGCAAGCACGTCAAGAATTGCCAAGCCTCGTGTAATCAAGAATAATAGCAGTGAGCTTGCTGCGAGCTGGGGTGTTTCACCTGAGTAGGTGTCAAAGGCAATTGAGGAGGATGATGAGAAAAGGAGCTCTCTGCAAAGGCAACAGAGGAAGGAGAAGCAATCAGATCCACTCATTGAAGGAGAAACATCAATCTAAATTTTGATCCAGATACAGGGGATGAGCTCTGTTGAGAAATAACAACAGAATATTCATCATAGCGCCACTACAGCAGAACTGAACATTAGCAACCGCCGGTCACTGATGCCCTATTTCTCCCAAAAAAAAAAATGACAAGAAACAGGCGACTAATTTATCAGCAACCGGTTTCGTCGTCAGTCGCTGAAGGTCATTTTAAAAAAAAAAAAGAAATTCTGCGACAAAACCTTTTAGCAACCGATGCCATCACCATCTGCAACCATTTGATATCGGTCGCTGAGAGTTTTTCCTGAAAAACCCCCGCGAAACCTTCCTCCTGGTGAAATCGATCCCACAGCTCTTCTCTCTGACTCTCTCTCAGTATCTCTGTCTGACTCTCTCTCTCTGCTTTTTTATTTTTATTTTTATTTTTGTTGCTGGTGCTACAATATAACCAACGGAGGGTTCAAACTCACAAAATTAGTATCGGTTGAACCCGCGAAACCCAGCCTTTTTCTTTTTGATCTGACCTAGTTGGTGCTACAATACAAAATTATATTATATTTGCAAGTAGCATATATAATATAAAATTAAGTTTTTTTTTTGTTTACATATGATTACTATATATGCTACATTTATAATCTTGTCACATCAATTACTCTACTTTTATTTCTAGGTCTCCTCGTAACAATTGATCAGTATCACATATATTCACATTACTTCAAATACATTTTTTATTTTTTATTTTAACAACACATTTTAAAAAATATGAGCCCTCATTTCATTAACTAATTAACTGTTACAAAGATTTTGTAACACCAAATTTTACAAAGCAATTGTCACTCAAGAATAATAACCGTCAGTAAATATAGAAAATATGATGACTATTCACTAGTACATCAAAAATAAAACATTGAGGAAACGCCCCTTCTATAATCCTCTTGCATGGTACTGTTCATTCACGTAGCGTCTCCAATTCCAGGACAGCTCAATTTGCTGTACATGTGGAAATTATGGAACACCCCTCTCTCCATATATGATAAACTGCACTATAAACTGCAATATTAACGTTTGCCCAGCATCGATATGATGTGCCCCAGTGGCAGATTTATTCTTTGCGCTTGATTTATGTTTCGGTATACTCGCATTGTGTACGGTCACTTTTTTGAGATTTGCAGAGCACACACCTGTTAACAAAATACCAAGCCCCGTTTTCTATGGACCATATATGATACGTACTCGATCAGGTTCTGTTTAGAGCTGCAACTGGGTGCTAATTAATGAGAGCAAGGAAAAGTATTTTTGTTTTTTGTTTTAAAGAGAGCATTACTATTCATGGTTGAAGGTACTTTAATCATATTGATTAATAAAAATAAAAAAACTGAATTTCAATTAATTTTTATTGGAATGCTGATTTAATTGCGATTTTTCACACCAAAAACGTTGCCTTTATTACTAGATTAAAAGCTGATTTTCTAGTGAAACATCGTTTAGGTGCCTACTATATTGTTATCATTATTTTTACTATTGAACCTAATTGGTTTATACCTCATAATCAATTCAGATAAATTGATTTAGACACTTCGTTGTTAAAATTTTCCTGTTTTTGATCCGTTGACATGAGGACAAGTGTTACTTCAGAGTGAGGCTATGGTACGTACTAGGGGTGGATTCAAGACTTCTGTTAGGGGGCAAAAAAATAGCAATTCAGATTTAATTAATTATTTGTCAGATTCAAACTCATTAGTTAATTGGGTACTTAGATAGAAAATAATGATCTAACTTCTATTCTAATTACTAATCTGAATTCAAAGAATTTATTCTAATTTGAATTCTAAATTTGACCCAAATTACATATTGAATTCTAGAGGGGGGGCAAATTTGTTTTTCAGAAATGGACAAAGTTGGTCCGGACCTATTGATCTCTGTAAAATTTCAAAATGCTGGAAGGTTATTGCCCCTTCATATTCTACTGGTCGATCCAAACTGTTTAACATGGCATATGAATATGTACTTGTAAGCTAAATTTTATATATATTTTTTTTACAAATTTTATACTATTTTTTTAGATGGGTAGAAACTTAATGTTTTTGGATTGTCTAGAATTTTCAGATCAAGTGATTTTCAACCTATCTAAACAAATAATAAAAAATTCTAAATAAAGTACAAAATTTAGTTTACAAGTATATATTCATATGGATATCATGCTGAATAGTTTGAATCGACCGTTCAAACTTTTTTTTTTTTTTTTGAAAAACTGCCCTTGGATTCTCATTTTATTCATTTTCTTTAACAGTACATTGTTTGGAAAAACAATGAAACCAATGATGCTGTTACAATGATATTTAGAATACTCTATAGCAATAAAATCATAAAAAAAAACCTACCTAAACAAGGGGTATGTAAATTGTTAGACTATGAAATAATTAATCTACTTAGTATGTTTGACTAAATTTGCAAAACACATATATTTATTGAATTTTATAGTTTCTCGTCTTAAGATATTGTGTAGGTTTATAAGAATTTAAATTGCAATGCATATTAAGAATGAAGTATCAATTGCTAGATATATCAAAATGAGTCATGAAGAATCAAGCATTGGACTATGAATAATTAGCTCAATATTAGTATAAGTTAAAAATCTGTGAAATTGGTAAAATATAATTGAAAATGAGGTATAATACATCAACCATTGTAACGGTTAAGATAGCATCACAACAGTTTAATTCAAACACTACAAAATACATAGAAATCGATTATATCATTGTAACGATTAAATTAAGCGTTGCAATGGAATAAATCATTTCAAACTTTTTCAGACTTCAAAATTCACAGATCCAATCGTTGTGACAATTGTTGTAACGATTAACAAGCATTAGGGTATCCTGCACAGTCAAACCCTAATATTGGGTCAACCATTGCAACAATTGATGCCAGATACCTAGTCTTGTTACTTTATCTATAAATAGAAGCAAAAACTAGATTTTGGGAGAGAACCAGCCACCTCAAATTGCAATATTTTGAATTCCTTTGAGATATAAAATTCCCCATTTTGCTTGTGCACCAAAATTTCAATATTCTTACAACAATCTCATTAAATCACAGCTATAATATTAAATTGGAACTTCTGTCAACATGAAAGGAGAAAAAAATGTATTTTGTTTTAATGGGAGTACTCCTAGTTGACTATATTGTTCACTGTGGTAGGTACTTTAAAAATTACAATTAATTCAAAAAGGATAAAGTGCAATTAAGTTATATCGGAACGCTAATTTAATATAAATGTTTAGGCAATATTTTAAGGCATTTTATTTTTTACTATTGAACCGAATTAGTTTAGAGGACATGAATATATATCTGCTAATCGGTAGATCGATATTTATTCTTATAAGAACAAATTTCACACTAGATTAATTCAGAGAATTAATAAAACAATAAAGCTTATAGAGTGAACAAAAACACTCTTAAATTAACCAATATATTAATTAATCCAATCAAAATTGATTTGAGCTCTTAGCTCTTAGATTTTTCCGGTTTATTATCCTTTATAAGTTACTTAAATATTACTTATCTTTGGTAGTTTTCCTCATGCTCAGAAAAAAGAAGAAGAGAAAAGTGTACGGATACCAAAGTTTCTATTAAAAGAACTACCGAAAATAGAATTAATAACGCATAAAATTATCCTATATCAAAAGATATACTTTTAAGGATAAAAAGGTCAAGGGACAAATAGTACCAAAGTTTCATTATGGCTTTTAACTGGGCAGGGGCCCTTTGGAGATGTAGGAACGATCGAGTCTAGCTACAAAGGTAACCAACCAGATTTCTCCCAGTCTATGATCAATCTAAATGCTATAAATGGGGAGTAAAAAATAGATGCTATGCATAAGTTCTGTGTGATGCCGGGTAGTGTGCAAGGAGCGACTTCAATGCCAGAGGTGCAAACAGATTATAAATGTTTCTCAGATGGGTCATGGCAAGAAAGATGGTCGGGACTCTGGGAGGATTGGAATAGTCATGTGGCATAAGGATTAAGGAGAAACTGATCTTATATCAGTCTAAGGCGGTAAAGGGATAATACTGATCTCAAAGAGTCTGTACTGTTGGCCATAAAACTTGGAATTGCCTCCTGCTCTTTCTTTACTGACTGTCTCACACTGGTGAAAGCTTGCTCGAACCCAAAACCCCCAGTAGATACTTATTGGAGAATGTTTGATGAAGTGTTTGAGGTTTGAAATTAAATCTGCTGCAATTCTCGAAGAGATCGCAGGAACCTGCTTTTCCATATCCAACTTTTAATTATTTTTGAGATCCGTGCATAAAAATCAGTTTCTTTCGAGAGTTGTGAATTCCAAAAAATTAAAGGTTGAATATGGGAAAGCAGGGTTCTGCGATCCCTAAGAATCATAGCAGATTTGTTTCTTAAAAATTCTCATACTATATTGAGAGAAAATTTGAGTAAAAATAGGGATCAAGCCCCCATTTCATTAATGAAAGAGATATTGCATCGATTTTAGTTAAAACTTGAAAGATAGTGTTAGGACCAGTCAGTTAAATTGGAATTGAGATAAGAATTGATTTGAATTCTTTCCACAGTACATTAAGGTTGTACGTAGCTGATAACTAAAACACTTCATTTCAATGAACTTTTTACTTAATAATTATAATTATTAATTTAAAAATAAAAGATGCAATTAAGTTATATGAGAATGGTGATTAAATAGAAATGTCCTTGTGTCTTCTTCATTGCTACCATCATTACCATCGTTGAATGGAATTGGTTCATAATTAAATCAGATAAACTGAACAACAGATACATGTAAAGTAAAACAAAATTACGCTCTTAAATTATATAATAAAATACAACGTTAATTTAATTGGATTGGAACTGGTTCAAATTAACCATTTTCTATTAAAATTCAGATTTTTTTATCCACTGCTGAGACAACTTTATGCATTCAAAATATTTATTTCGACAGTTCTCCTCATGCTAAAAAAAAAAAGAGAACTGTGTATGGACCAGAAATTAAGGATACAACGGAAGGTAAAATTAAAGAAAGCAAATAAAGAACGGCTAATTAATTAGCTTACTGGATAAGGCCAAATAATCACCAAATATAGAAAAAGCGGGTACGGCGGTGGCCACATGTGCGCAACCTCATCAATTTGTAATCAATACATCCACTGAATTTTGGGGCCCACATATTAATTTCCAATTTCTCGGACGGGTTTTGTCCTAACCTTTATCAAATTTTGTTTGAGGGGCAATCTCGTCATTTTATCATAGTAAAAATTCGGAAACCCTTTTGTCCCCCAGGCGCACAGCGGTGGACCCCTCTATATAAATTAATTAATACTCTTCAGTTCAGCTAGTTCCCTTCACTGTTTCTTTCCAGGAGAGATCGAACCAAGAAACAAACAAGAGAGCAAAATGCAGATCTTCGTAAGACACGTAAAAACGTTCCCGCTTGAGGTCGAGAGCAGTGACACGATCAAAATGGTGAAGTGCATGATCCATGCAAGGGAAGGTGTGTGTGTGTGTGTGTGTGTGTATGCATCCGTTTCTTACATCTAGTTCTGATCTTCTTTGATTTTCAGTGCATGTGTTTTGCATTTGAAGATGTTTTGCTTAGTCTAGTCTTTCTCGTTTGAATTTATTGATAGATTCTGTTTCTGCTCTCAAATTGCTCTGTTTCGTGATATTTTCTTGCTTTTCAATCTTTGAATATAATGTGCAGATAGAAGTAGAACTTAGTTTCCGTATTTCAAGAATCAAGATCAGCTAGCAGTTGTATTATTTCCCTTAAATGACTTTTTTTTAGTCGTAAATGTGTCTCTCTTATTCTTACAATTGGTTTAAATTCTGATTGTATTTAACCTGTAGCAATTTTACAGCCGTATGGCTTCTTGATTTGAGTTACTCTAGGTTGTTCTTAATTTACCTTCTCAGAGGAGATGTAATGATGTAAAAACACACTACATTTTTTTTTTTAAAACTACTAATTTTGTTTCTGCTCTGAAGTTGCTCTGCTTCATGATATATAATGTGCAGTTGTAAGTTGTAACTTCGTTTACGTCTTTCAAGATCAATTGGCAATTGCATTATTTTCCTTTATTGGCTTCATTTAAGTAGTATATAAAGGTGTCTCGTACAATGTAACAATACTGCATGTATTAAGTGCTTTATGAGTTGTGCTAAGACTCCTCATAATCTGATTTCTTGATAAGACTACACACATGCTCTTCTTTTCAGTTCAATATATCTGAAATAAAATTTGATATTGAAGTATGAAACATTTTGACTTGAATCTTGGATTGAATCATCCGATCTTTTTGTAGGGATCCCGCCAGATAAGCAGCGCCTGATTCATGGTGGGAGGCAACTCCGAGATGAATGCACACTTGCTGATTACAACATCAAGAAGGGTAATGTTGATGTTCCATCTTTACAATCTAGTCCCTTATTTTTTATTATTGTGCTTTTGAGTAAACATTAAAAATGAAAATTAATATTCCAGAGTCGACACTGCACCTGTTGCCGAGGTTGAGGGAAGGCAGCCGTGACGGTTTGCCTGATGTTGCTCAAAGTTACAATAAGAAATGTGCTCCCAGCTGTTATGTAAATATTCACTGCCATTTTCTTTATTTTTTATTTCATTTCATATTGAGTTTTCATTGCCAATGATTTATTGTTGTTCTTTTTGTATTAGTCGCTGAGGAAGAAGCCGCCCTTCGAATAAGGTTCAGAGTTTACTTTAAACATGTTTATTAATTCTATTAATTATAAAATCCTTGATTCAACATTTGTTTTCTCCAACTTGTTTTGACATTTCTTTCTTTCTTGACTAAACAGCTGAGGAAAAAGAGGCCGTTTGTCGTTTGACCAAGTGGAGAATGCCGTCAAACAGAATTGCTTTTTACTAATTTGCTTTTGCGTGCTTTAATATCTCGTCAGTCTAAACTTGCTGTTTTTGTTTGGTCACTAAGTTGATAGTAAAGGCATTTGCTAATTATGGTTAAGAACGAATGGTGTGAAAGTATGGAAGGATGTGAAACTTTGTGTTTTGTTTGATTACTAGTATTACTTGCTACTTGCTAGTCCTGAACTGGGTAAAGGCACAGTATACTGCCTTTTGTTTCATTTGCTCATTACTGTCAAGTTTACGGTTGTAAGAAGAAGGGTGGGAAAGCATGAAAAATACTTATGTAATGTTGTTCTCTGTTCAGTGGTTAGAAACTTGTATCAGTTGCAATGTTTATCCTTTTCTGTTTTTTGAATAAAGTTCGTAAACTTTTGCTTCTGTAGAAGCGTTTATTGGCCACCAATTTGTTTTGTATTTTTCTTTTCCTTGTTTTGTATGTTTCAAGAAAAGTGCGATTAAATTCCTATGCATGGCTAGCATTTAATTACATCACAATATATGTATGTTCACAAGACAAGGTGAATACTATAGTTGAATTAATCATCTTCCTTTTTTTTAAGTAATAATTGTATGATCTTTTCGTGACACTATTATACTAATAATATTAATCATGTGAAACACAATCTAGACCATATTTTCAAAGACAGAAAAAAATATTTTGGGATTTTTATTTATTTTTCCGTTCGAATTTTTTTTACATGTCCAGGGATAATGTGAATTGGAAAGTTAAATTTAAGGCTTTAGTATTATTAATTCCTCAGGACAATATTAAAGTTTATTTTCTTTTGTCAAAAGACAACTTTCTATTACTGTTCTTAAAAATGAAGAAAATGAGCCGTTAGAAGTGGAAAAGAAAGAAAAAAAAAATGATATATAAACATAAATTAAGCTGTGTTTATAATAATAATTAGCACCCTAACCGACATTAACTAGCTAAAATTAAAATAATAACCTAATATATATATAGAACGGGGGACTGATGCAAATTAGGTCTCCTTATAGTACTTAGTGCAGTGTGTTGGACAATGTGAAAATATAGAAATAATGTTTATTTCAATGACTGTGCTCTCAAAAATGCTAGAATTATCATCCTGACTATTAAATCTACTGTTATATATTGGACATGTCCAGTGAAGAAGAAGTTTAAGGATGCTGCAGCTAGATGAATGTCAATCATTGAAGATGTCATTCCCCTTGTCTCCATTCCTCCTGACAGGGAGATAGTTTTATATGGTGCCCTGATAATGTTGAATGAAGATTTATTACCATAATCCTTTTATATCCAGTTTAATTTTTAGTTTGTTGCAGTATCTATGACATGGTTAATATGTTGCTTGCTGGTATATTGTAGCAACATCTTTTGCTGTCAGCTAGTCTGAACTATGCTTCTGACTAAACTGATTCCCATATAATTATTGTTTGATTAATAAAATTAATGGGTCTTTGACCTCTTTTTTTTTTTTTTTTTTTTTTAAAGAACGGGACTGATGCTTATATATACCCAATATGGTAACTTACCTTACCTTCCATAAATAATAAATAATGGAGACCAAAATTTGTATTCATATCCTCCACAAAAAAAAAAAAATCCAAAAACGCCTTTTTTTATTTTTAAAACTACTCCAACCGCTCAGATTCTGGACGGTTATTTTTTTTATTTTTTTTAATTCTCAAACAAATATCACATTGATGAATGATTAATTGAGTAAAATTATTAATCAATTAATTTTTTTTATGATGAATATGACTAAATGACAAAGTAACATAAATAATATACGAGGAGGGTTCAAATGCCTCCATTTTTAAAAATTTTAATAGCTCAAAATCTAAAACTTAAATGTCAAAATAAAACCGTTGGATGTGATCTATGTTATTTTTTCTATGTATTCATAAAAAACTATCAAATTTTAATTTTGTTTATATGTGAATCAATAAGTTGAAAAATCAACGTCTATAAATTATCCACATTAGTACATTTTTTAGAAACTCTTGATGACGATCAAAATAAAGTTGGAATGTCATAATTTTACACACATGCATAGATAAAATGATGTAGATCACATCCAACGGTTTTATTTTGACTTTTAAGTTTTAGATTTTGAGTTATTAAAGTTTTTAAAAATGGAGGCATGATGGAGGCACAAAAAATGGATGCATTTGAACCCTCCTCATAATATATTAGTTCAAATAAAAAAATGATGCTCCTCATTTTTTGTAATATTGATACTCAATTTTAGAATGTTTATTATTGTAGAATAAAATTTTCTAATGAATAATTAGCGGACTGCAGAATCATATAAACGACTTCAACTGGAGTTTTGGGCTCTCAACGATGTTTTTTCAATTCTGATTTTTCCAAGGTCTGAAGGCTTATACCTGAGACACTAGGCCCTCTGTCTATTCGTGGCCTTTGTGAATTGTGATCAAACGTTCAAATTGGAGTTTTGTACCAATATTTATGGTCGTTTAAAGTTTGGAACAATATTCCAAAAGTATTGATGATACATCGACCTGATTAATCTCAGCATAATTGCATCAATATTTTATTTCTAAAGTATCAATGATGTACTGATACTTTATAAATCTTGGTGGTTGTCTTTTTTTTATTTATATCATATCCTATGTTCTGGGGCTGCACAAAAAATTCGTGATTCGATTCGAGTTTGATTCGAAAAAGTTCATAAAAAATTCGATTTGAAATAGTTCGAAATTAATTCAAACCAAATTCAAACTAGACCTGGTTCGTTCGAAATAGATTCACAAACTATTCTAGTTCGAATCTCAAAGTAACATGAACCGTTAATTTCCACTGATGACTTATGTTCGCTGATGACTTGAAAGTTAAAACATAAGACCGTCCAGCCATAAGTCATAACTTGTAAGTCGTAACTCTCGCTCTTAGTTCTGAAACTCTAGATGACTTTCACCTCTCGCTCTCAGCAACTACAATCACTTTTTCTTGTCGTAAAAAAGTTCATAAAAAATTTGATTCGAAATTATTCAAATCAAACCTAGTTCGAAATTAATTCAAATCAAACTCAAACTGAGGTAAGTTCGATTCGATTCGTTTGCAGCCCTACTATGTTCTGAATACAAAAAATGCTAAACTAAATTTAAAAATAAAAATATTAACATAAATAAAATTTTAACAAAAAAATTAATATTAGTCAGGATTATATATTTACATGAACAATTTTAATCTAGGTCTGAATATCTTAAATCTGAGACTTCATATACATTAACATGAACATTTTTTTTTGCTATTTAGTTAGGGTTGTATATTGTGAGGTTGATTTTAATTATTAAAATAATTAATTGATAAATAATTTTACTCCTCAATTAATCATCCATCTATCTACTATTTGTTTGGGAATTTTCAAAACGAAAAAAAAAAAAGAACCCTCGCTCAGATTCTAGATAGTTGGGGCAGTTTTAAAAATAATAAAAGACGGGAGGGCATTTGTGGTTTCTTTTTTAATGGAGGATATGAAAAAAAAAAATCGGGAGCAGCTAAAACCTAATTAATAGAGAAATTGAATGGTTTCATTCAAAACAATGGAGCGGTATGTCAAAAAAATAACTTCAAATATAATTATAGTTAAAAAAAAATTATTAAGGATGTGAGACCGTTGGAAATAAGACGGTGATAAAAATAACCTCACAGGTAGTATAATTCATTCCGAACAAAATACAAAAACTAAAATTAAAACCGAAACACAAACAATTAAATGCAGCAAAATTATCGAAACTTGTGACAATTAACTAAGTATAGGGTTCGAGAGTTTGTCGGAATTAACGGTACTATTTTGACGGTGTAAAATTACATCGTGCATATCTAATCATGAATTGATTAATATTCTGTGATTATTTATATGCTGTAATTATTTTTTGTAATTTTAATTATTTGACGCTATACATAATTTTAACTATTTGACGCTATATATAAACATGATTTTGTACCAATTTAAAAAAATAGTAATTTTTTTTGAAAATAGTAAATTTTTAAAAAAATATATATAAAATTGTGTCTTCTAGCGTATTTTAATATGGAGATCATGTTAAACAGCACGAATATTTGGACTTTCAAAATTGAAATAAATATGTGAGGCATGATTAAGAAACAGAAAAAAAATGGTACATTTTAACTCTAAATAATACGGATCCAAATCCACTGCTAGCTATTTCAGTAGAATAGCAGGATCCTACTTTAAAAGAGAAATAGAGAAAGCAGCGGACTAGAGAGATAGAAAAAAGAGAGAAGAAGAAAGAGAAAGAGAGATAGAGAGAGGAGAAAGACAGAGCCATATTATTCCTACTGAAATATGGTTCATCGCCCTCATAAAATATCAAATATTTACTTTTAATCTTGTAGTTAGAATACCACTTTGTGGTTATATAGAGATTGAGTTCAAATTCCATCTAGCATATATTGTGCATTTCAAAAGTTTTTAGTTATGCCCTCATTTTGAACAACGGTCATAAATTGACATAGAAGCCATGCAACAAATATCATACAAAGACATAGAGGCAACAACGGTCATAAATAATTGACATAGAAGGCAAGGCAAGTTGTATACTCCACAATTTATATTAAAAACAAGGTGGCAAGGAATATATTAGACACAACTTATATTAAAAACAAAGCTGCTCCAAGCAGTTGCAAGGAAAAGGTCAATGTTTATTAAGGTCTTGTTTGGCTGCAGCCTCGATTTTACTGTTCACGTGGGAAAAAAAAATTCACTCAGACTGAATTTGTTTTTTCCACGTGAACAGTAAAAATTAGTTCAAAAAAAATTTGTTCCCGTGTCCATTCCCTTACTCAATATGTAGTCAAACAGGACCTAAGTCTCCTCATTCCCTCAATTTTTCCTATAAATTAATGTTCTATTGCAACATACTTGTAAAACACTATTGAGGAAAATAAAGACACTCTTCAGATAACAAAAATGGTGCCTCCTCAGGAGATGATCTATAACACTGAGTTTGTCACTACTACGGGTGCAAACGGATCGGATAACATCTGACCGTATCCGGATCCATATCTGAAAATTTGATACGGATATCCGAATATCCATAAGGATACGGATATAATTTTGAATTTTAATTATCCGTATCCGAATAGTAGATATATACCATATAGTTTAATATATATATTATTAAATATTTATGTATATATTTATGGACCATCATTTTTTTTTCATAACCAAAAATATAAATAAAATAATATTAATAACCAGACTCCCAAAAAATATTCATCCATAACCAAACCGCCCCCGGGGGGGCGGTTTAGTCCCCAAGCAACCCGCCCCCCATTGGGGCAGTTTACCCCCCCCAGGGGGCGGTTAAGTTAATTTTTTTTTTTTAAATACCCTCCCTCCCCCAAATCCCAACCCTACCCGTCCCGTCATTTTTATCCATGCCCAAAATCATTAACATTTCGTCAACTCTGCCCACCAAAATCAGATTGTGTCAAAAATGTCCAAACCGGCTATTATACCGCCGGTTCCTATCTATTTTTTTTTTTTTGGAAAAAGTTATAATTGTTTTATTTTTTTATTAAAGTTTTAGAAATTTTTGATATGTTTCTTTGAAATTAGATAGAAAAATATATAATTTAGTTTATTAGAAGGACTGAAACAAATAATCCGGATCAATATTTTTCAGATCGGATTTTTTGCGGCTGTAAGAAAAATTAAAATATTTCATTGTGTTATTAGAAAAAAGAAAATTTTCGTAGAAGTGTCAAAAAATTTTAAAATAATTTAATAACATCATTTAAGAAACATCATTTAAAATGTTTTCCTAAAAATCGTGCATAATAATATTAATAACATCATTTTAAAAAAATATATCATTAATTACTTAAAAAAATTGCATTAAAATGATTTGAAAATTTTCAAAAACTTTAAACGGCCATAACTTTGGCTACGAAAGTCGGATTGATGCGTATGACCCCAATTCGGAAAGGGGAGGAGGAGACGGTGGCGACCGGCACCTCAAGGTGTAACCCCAGGTATCCGACAAATCAGAATCGCCAAAAAACGTCGTTTAGTGTCTCAAAAATTAAGTTTAAGATTTTTAGTGTCTCAACTGAATTTTCTTATGTTGAAAAATACTTTTCAGCACCGACAAATCCGGTCCTCCTCGTCGTCATCGTCGCTAGTTTTTTATATTTCATATTGTAGACTGACAGTAGTATTTTTATATTTCCGTTTCTATATTTTATGTTGATCAGACGTTATTTGATTATTTTGTTCACTTATGTTTTAAACTATTCACAAATCATAAAATCCATCGTATTAAAAATATAAACAAATATTAACATAATATTACAAAATACATAAATTATAAACATAATTATAATTAATCCATCATCGTATTAAAAAAAAAAAAAAAGTAAACTGCCCCCCCAGGGAGTCGGTTGGTCAGGGGGTGAACCGCCCCACTGGGGGGCAGGTTGCTTGGGGACTAAACTGCCCCCCCACGGGGGCGGTTTGGTTATGGATGAAATTTTTTTGGGGGTCTAGTTATTAATATTATTTTATTTTATTTTTTTGTTATGAAAAAAAAATGACGGATTTATGGATGTCCGATCCGTATCCGTATCCGAAAAATAAAAACGGATACGAATATGGTTTTACCACTATCTGATCCATATCCGATCAGTTTGCACCCCTAGTCACTCTGTTACATATCTTCATACTTTGCTTGAAGGTAGAAATAAAAAGCTTCTCAAAAGACCCTGAAATGTTTATACCTTCGCCTCCAAAGCTTCCATTGATCGATAGGTAACATCCACTAAATAAGCTCTCCTTACCATCAATCTATTTATTAAAAAGGACACATTACATCCCTCGCATGAAATATAAAAACAACAAAAAATCCTGACAGGAAAAGAAACTTTTTTAAACTGGCTAGTGTAGTTCCCTGTTTCATTTCCCTCCTGCAAAGTTATGATTGCTGGTTTTGTCAAACGAGAGCAAAATGTTCAGGGTTGATCAGGTGTTTCGTTGAAAGTTTTGAATTCCTTCTTTCCCAATTTGCTATGGCATGTACCGGGATGGTTGCATGTCTGCCCACATACATGATCTGTGCCTTCTGTCTGATGCTCCGAAAGACATGTACACATTGCGCCACTGCATGCCGGCACAGCCCCAGGATGGTAGGTTATCAATATCTGTTGTGTGGATGGTCTTGACCAACACTTGGCAATCTGAGTGTATAATTTACGAGAACAGAGTAGGTATGATGCCCATCAGACCTACTTTACTATTTAGTAAAGTAGGTTGATAGGCTTTAAAACCGTCCGATCTGCATATTTTAAGATTCATACGCACATATATTAAAGAAGAGTGCATGGATCTTAAAATGGATCAGACGGTTGTGGACTCCATCAGACCTACTCCACAGTCATAACGTATCCCTCTGGCCTATCAACCTCTGACGCTTCTAAAATTCGGTGCAGCACATGAGACAGCCCATCGGACCTACTCCACAGGCATAACGTACCCCTCTGGCCTATTAACCTCTGACACTGCTAGTGGTGTAGGACCATATGAAATATAGCTGTAGCTTCAGCTTCTAGTGGATATTATGCCTTCAAGAAAGTGCGCTGCGCATACTTAGGTACCCCTGTTAATCAAAAAATAACAACTCCAATTAATACATGCCTTGCACGATGTGTCCCACGGGTCATCTAAGAGCACAATCGATTTTCCTCTGGAACCTTTACCGGTGGTGTGTGTTGGTTATTTCTCTTGTCAGTTGCAGTGATTTCGCCTGGGCTATAATTGATACGGGTGTGACCTTTTCGCCAGAGAATATATCTTTGTTTCGTGATTTCTATAAGCACCACAACAAGTTGGAAAAATGAATTATGCAATCCGATATCGTTTCTCTAACCGTCAGATTCAGTGCTCTCATGATCTGTTGTGCAGAATCATCAGCATTGATAGGCCTTCATGAATTTCCCGCTTGATTCTTGGTAGGATCCCCTTCCACTTCCATAATTCAATTGTATACTGTATTTGATTTTGATTTCAGTTGAAACTTGAAAGATAGTGTTAGGGCCAGTCTGCCAAATTGGGAATTGGGATAAAAATTGAAGATTTGAATTCTTTCTTTACCAAAACGATTGGACAAAGGTGATAGCTGGTCAATTTCAATGAATTTTGACCTAGATTATTATGATTATTAATTAAACAAAAAAAGCTGCAATTAAGTTGTATCAGAATGTTGATTAAATAGAAATGTTCTCGCGCCTTATTCATTGCTACTATCATTACTATCGTTGAATGGAACTGGTTCATAATTAAATCAGATATACTGAACAATAGATACATATAAAGTACAAAAGTAACGCTCTTAAATTAAACAATAAAATACAAGCGTTAATTTAATTGGGTCGGAACTGGTACAAACCATTTGCATTACTTTTTTCCGATTTTTATCCCTTGGACGTAAGGCAACTTCATGCATTTTTTAATTATTTTTTTTCCGATAGTTCTCCTCAATGTCAAAAAAGAAAAAATAAGGGTCTATGGACCATAAATTAAAGAAACAACGAATTATGGGACCCGCATAAATAATATCCAATATCTAGGACGGGTTTTCTCCCTAATTAGTAATTAGTAATAACCTTCCTAAAACAGGAGGGCCAATCTCGTCATTTCAGTTTATTAAAAAGCGGAAAACTGTTGAAGAATAGAACTAACTAAAATAAGAAAAGGGCAAAATAGTAAATTAGGATAATTAGAAATATACCGTTGGAATCTCAACGGTAAATTTAGTCAAGAGATTATAAATACTCATTGTATACAAGAGATATAGAAACAAATTCCATAAAATATTCAATTCTCATAAAATTTACAAAAACCCTCGGACCCCTCTATACAAAATTAATTAATACTCTTCACTTCACTAGCTCTCTTCAGCTGTTTCTTTCCAGGAGAGAACGAACCAAGAAACAAACAAGAAAGAGAAATGCAGATTTTTGTGAAAAACCTAACTGGGAAGACGATCACGGTTGAGGTCGAGAAAACCGACACAATCAAATTAGTCGAGTCAGCTAGTTCACTTCAATGTTTCTCTCCAGGACAGAACAAACAAGAGAGAAAGATGCAGATCTTTGTAAGAAACGAAGATACAATCACGCTTAACGTCGAGAAAACCGACACGATCCAAATAGTCAAGTCCAAGATCCAAGAAAGGCTAGGTATATGCATCCGTTTCTTACCTTTTCTGTGTTTATTGCATTTGCAAGATGTTTTGATTAGTCTAGTCTATCCTCGATGGAATATTTGAATTATTGATAGATTCAGTGCTATATGTTAGTTTATTGGATTGTACTGATTCTGTTTCTGGCTTTCTGCTCCGAAGTTGTTCTGTCTCATGATTTTTTCTTGCTTTTTATTCTTTAAATATAATTTGTTGTTAGAACTTAGTTTGCATCTCTCAAGATCAACTGGTTTATGTATTATTTCCCTTGGATGATGTCTTTTAGTCGTAAAGGTGTCTCTCTGATTCTAACAATTGGTTTAAACTCGGATTTTATTTAACCTGTAGCAATACTAGAGCGGTATGGCTTCTTGATTTGAGTTAACCTAGTTTGATTCTTTCCCTTCTGACAGGGGATATGTAATGATGCAATAATATACTACTTTAGGTCAATATATAGGTCTATATTAAGTGCTTATGATTTGTGCTAATTAAAACTATTCATACTCTAATTTCTTGATAAGACTACACAAATGATCTTCTTTTCAGTTCTCAATATATCTGAAATAAAATCAGATATAAATATTCAAGTAAGAATCTTGGTTTCAATCATCTGATCTTGTTGTAGAGATCCCAATAAGTTACCAGCGCCTGATTTATGCCGGTAAGCAACTTGAGGATGACCGCACACTTGCTGATTACAACATCCAAAGGGGTAATGTTGAAGTTCTATCTTTACAATTTAATCCCTTATTTGTTTATAAAGGACTTTTGAGCAAACATTAAATTATGAAAATTTAATGTTCCAGAGTCAACACTGCACCTGTTGATGAGATGGAGGGGCGGCGGTCGTGGCAGTTTGCCTAATGTTGCTCAAAGTTACAAGAAGAAATGTGGTCACAGCAACCAGGTACATGTTGTCACTGCCATTTCTTTCTTTAATTTATTCTTATTTTGTTTCATATTGAGTTTTTGTTGCCAATGGTTCATTGTTCTTTATTTATTAAACAGCTGAGAAAGAAGCCCTTCCAATAACGTTTGGAGTTTAATTTCTACATGTTTTTTTATATTCTATTATATTATTTTAATTAAACATGTTTATATTGTTCTCTAACTTCTTTTGACATTGATTTATTTCTTTACTGAACAGCTGAGGAAATAGAAGCCCTTTGACTAAGAGAAGAATCCCACAGATGCTTTTTACTGAACTACTGCTTTTGTATCTCGTCAGTCTAAACTTTGTGTTTTTGTTTGTTTACTGCTTGCTAGTCATGAAGTGGGTATAGGCAGAGTATACTGCCTTTTGTTTCATTTGCTCATTATTAGTAAAAAAAGCTTAAGGTTGTTAGAACTTAATTAGAAGGCTAAGAAAGTATGAAAGATGTTTGCTGTTTACTTGTTGGTCCAGATATTACGTATTATATCAGTTTGCTGTTCTCGGTTCAGTCGTTAGAAACTTGTATCAGTTGCCATGTTATTATGTTAATCACTATACATCCTTTCTGTTTTTAGATATTATTCGTACATTTTTACTTCTTTGGTGTTAAAGCCATTATTGTGGCCACCAAATTGTTTTTGTATTTTTTTTTAAAGGAAATTGTTGACGCCTTGCATATGTAAACCATAATTGATAAGTCAAGTAGTGTTGATCTGGTATTGTGAAGTACGAGGAGAAAATAAGCTTTTCAAGTAATGGGTCACATATTCATACCAAGCCCAATGATCAATGGACCAGGCATAGAGATAGGGGCGTCAATGGCACCCTTTTACCCGTTTATCCGACCCGTACCATATCCGATAAGACAGATACGAGTAAAACTTTTTTTTCAGAAACTTATCGGATATGGATATGAGTAAATTTTTTTTTTTGTTATCTAAACGAGTAAGGGTACGGATAAAGTTTATTTCGTACCCATTACCTGATCGGGTAATTATAAAAGAAAAATTACATATATTATATATAGGCAATGAAAAGAGTACTTTAATTGATTTACTTGCACTTAGCATGATAAGATTATTTTTTCAATAAAGTACTATGCATGTGTCAAATGAATGTATATATTATAATATTTTATGTAAAAAATAATTAAAGTAATTATTATAATAGTATAACCCATTATTTATCCGCTACCGTTTCGTTATCCGACAACTATAACGGATAAAGGTAGAATATGGATAAGATAATTTGTAGCGGGTACGGGTAGAATACGGATAAAAACAATTTGTAACGGGTACGGGTATGAAAATACTTCCACCCGACCCTTACCGTACCCGTTGACACCCCAACACTGAGATGAAAGAGAAATTGGTCAATGGGATCACATTCGTCCAACTTGAACTTGTTTGTTGACTCCGCCTAGGCTCAACAGGCTAAAATTAATAATCGAACTTCAGTTCTAAAATTAATAATATGCTAATATGTATATATATATCCATATTAAGCATATATAATTAAACATCAGTTCCATTCCATCTATATCAGGATATTATTAATTTTAGCTAGTCGGTTAAGATGCTAATTAATAATAGAAAGCTAATTTATGTTTATATATATCCTTTTCCATTCTTTTGAACTTCTAACGGCTCCATTTTTCCTTTAGTCACAAAAGCGAAAAAACAAAACATGGAACGGAGATATATAATTCCCAGATTCTTCAATGGAGACCATTATTACACACCTCCCCCTGCACCATTTCATTGGCAATCTTCGAGGCCCCAGTTTCCGTCCCCAGCCACAGGTGGTCTCTCCAATTTGGCGCTTCGTGATCTCCTAAACTATGAGTTGACTTATCATCATCAGGTATCTTTATGTGTTCTTCATTTCTATTTAATCTTTTTTGTTATAAAGATTTGTACCTCTGAAATTAAGATTAATTTACTCAGTATAATCGCACTTTTCATTGTGTCTGGCCATTATGTTTTCTTTAAATAATAATAAGATGCTGAATTTGTATCTAACCATTCTTTGTGTTACTTAATGTAAAAAGATATAGTGATCAATTACAATGATATATAGAGCAAAGGACATATGAGGTGAGAACTTTTGAAATAAGAAATTAAGCACAACTAGAAATAAGTTATATTATACTAAAACAACCTAAAGAAGATATATACTGGAAATTCCTTGTGATACTTGAACAGAATATTGCTGAGTTTGGTTGTTTAATTAATGGTGAAGCATTTTGTTTAGTCTTTTTCTCCTATAATAAAGAAAAACTCAAGGGATTCTTGTAATTTGGCATTTTAACGGGTTCTTTTATTTATTTATGAAATACTAGGCACCAGAAGGACTAACTCAACAGGTGTCCTTATCTGCAAAGGCGCAAGCTAAATGGCCTAAAGGTGTACAGTACCAACTAAAAACATTACCAGTGAGTCATTTGCATACTTCTTTTCAATAATTACCTTCTGGATATTATACCAGTATTAAATAGAATAAATAATGTTTGCCCTTTTATATTTTTTTTGTGCGTCCTTGGAATTTGATAATGTACGTCCAAACAACCTGAACTTTTTTTTTATTATTATGGAAGCATTGTTTTTCTACTAATAAACTAATAAACTATGATGGTGATATATAGGTAAAATCAAAACTCATTGGGGACGGTGACGGCATGACGGTACATGTCAGCACTGCAGATCCAAGAGAGTATCGTACTGTACCAATAGTGGTACGAGAAGCCATAATTCAGAGAAGGCAAGCCCGAGCTATCAGAGACTATGCTCGGGCTGATGCGCTTTATAAAGTCATCGCCAATCATGGATATAGGTCCGTATTTTGATCATTTTTATTTAAAATATTTTTTAATTAGTATGTTCAGCAAAGATGATATGATTGTGCCAGTATATAATAGTTTGATGTGGTGTGCAATTCTATTGTCAACTTGAGTTGCAACCAAATAAGGAACAATAAATTAATGAAAATAGGACGATTATTCAAATCACACTGTTGTGATATTTAATTACTAAGATAATAATAGTAACTGTTTATATTTTATCATTATTTTAATTTTCTTATTTAAAATACAGGGTTATCACCATTAATAATGAAGAAATTCTCGCACGAGAGTACCGTATCAGACTCAGGTATAAGATCTCTGACATTATAATATTTTCATTCATCTCGTCTCTCATCTTTATGATTTCTTATTTTATAATTCTGTTTCTAAAACCCAGTCAGTACTTGGCATAGCTAAGTGCATTTTGTACTTAAATGAATGGTTATTTTGTATATCTAAATAGTTGCTATTTTTTTTTAAGAAAAAATGGGGGTCATACCCTCATTCATATATTGAATAACAAAATTACACAAGTTCAGTAACTTAATGGTAACTAAAACAAAACGCAAGCTCAGTACATTTGAGCTTTAGAAGACTAAAAAAGGTGAACAAACCGATAAAATAGCATAGAAAATTCAGAGAAAATAAAAAAGAAAGAAAAGTTTAATATGCCCTCAATCGGTACCAGCACCATGTGAACAAGTACTGGTACAGCCTGCATCTCTTGTCACAGGGTATTTTTATTTGCAAAAATAAAATAAATGGAAGTACAATTTTATAAAGAAGAACAGTTAGGTACTAAATGTATTAACAGTCATGATATCAATATTAATTAATGTGTGCTTCTGTATGTGATAGTGTACATAGTTGTTATTTATATGGCTATAAGTAATTAATATGAGTTTCTGTATGTGATAAATGTATAGAGGAATCGATGCACCCGAAATGAACATGGAATACGGCCAGGAGGCGAAGGATGCTCTATCAAAACTTATCGAGCAAAAGCCCCTAACGATACATGTATATGGAAAGGACCCATATGACAGATTAGTTGGGGATGTCTACGTGGATGGCATGTTTGTACAGGTATAACTGGTTAATTCAATGAGAAAATTTTATGTGTAAAAATGTTTGATTAGAGAAACAATCGAGTCAAAAGGAATTCAAACATCTGTGCATGAACATGCAAATATTTCAAAAGATGGACAGGTTCTCAAGGAGTGTGCACACAGATACACAATTTTTAGCTCTTGAAAAATAATGACTTGTTTATATAAAATGTAAATGACAGGAGAAACTGCTTAGAGAAGGCCATGCTTGGCACTATGAATCTTATGATAAACGCCCGGCATTCGCACAGGTTTTTCCTATTCTCTAAAAACCAAATTCTATTGTCATTTGTTTCTATTTGTATGGTTTATGTTTTTTTTATTATAACTGTACTGTATTTTTTTATGTTCACGTAATTAAAACTTGGATATGGGTATTAGTAGCATATCATAATCCTATAGTTT
Organism: Carex cristatella; assembly: GCA_024447775.1. Classification (NCBI taxonomy): domain Eukaryota; kingdom Viridiplantae; phylum Streptophyta; class Magnoliopsida; order Poales; family Cyperaceae; genus Carex; species Carex cristatella. Next base: position 1,118,606 of record JAJHPF010000007.1, read on the forward strand.
ATCAACAATCCAAGTCCCCATATCAGAACTAAACTGAGAAAAAAAAATAATCTTCCAACAGTTGTCTAAATATATAAATATTGTTTCAAATTTTGTTTAGTGGCAAAAGGAAGCTCGAAATGCCGGGAGAGGTCTATGGGCCAATCAGAATCCCATTGAACCCTGGGAATTTAAGAAGAACGAAAGGACTAGAAAATATGCTGAGAGACCATATCATCGAGGACAAAGAGGAAGTTTTTCTCTTGGACAAGCCTCTCGAGTAAGCACACCAGCTCCAATCTTTCCAGGGCAGCAGTTGAGGTCAACAATTATAGTACCTTTCACCTCCTTTTGAGGCTCGTTGAATACAGACCTTCTTTGAGACTCAAACCAAATGTTTAACTTGAGTTCCTCCTGAATTTTCAAATTACTGAAGACCCTCTTTCAAAGCTCTGCATTTGCTCTGATTTCTCCACACAGCAATGCTCTTGCTTGGCTTCCTCTCGGCGTAGGTAAGGATGCAATGCCCTTGCTTGGCTTCCACACAGCAATGCTCTGCATTTGCTAATGACAGTTGACCCAGGACTAAAAGATATTGGAATGTGGATAGTTGGAGTGTGGTTTTAGGTTAATGAGATTTGTATAGGCCATTCCAATAATAGCATAGAGAGGAAGATGACTCTTGTGTGAATTCAAAAGGTTATTACTTGGAGTAGCCCGCTAGCTTTATTAAACAACTTTAGTTGATTTTTAAGTACATGTTTCAATAATTCTTGCTGGGAAAAGAAAAAAAACAGAGAACAGTGCAAGGATCCAAAATATTTTTTGTCTAAATTGGAATAAATCACCAAAATCAAGTATTAAAGATGAGAAACAAGAAAGCAATAATCATGTTATTGTGTTGTGAGATTTAAGGTACTTGCTGTTATATTCGTGCTTGTTTTAGGTTATTGTAGACTGGTAGTACTAGTATGTTGTTGAACTTTGGTTGTCCATATAATTCTGGTATTTTGTTTTGTAATAGAGGAATTGTTACCTATTTGGTACCGGTTCTTGTAACAGTGTTGGTTTCTGTTAATGGAAATCGGTGGGTAAGGCAACATATATAATTACTGAAAATTGAAAAGGCAGGTATGGTGGTGGCCATGTGTATGCAACATAGCTCGGTGAACTGAATCATTTCTCAATAGTTATTAGATCTTCCCAGCCAAGCAAAACTAGAATTCTAATAATTAACATACAAACAATTTTCCCTATTATTAATTGAGTTATTCATACTACTGAACATAAAGATATAAAATATATACATGCCTTAGGCTTAGGCATAAATTTAACACAAACAACATACTGATTTTGACACTTAAACTTAGACTCATAACCAAACAACAAAATAATTTAAACTCTGAAGTTATTGACTTCTTCTACTTCCTTAAAAAAGAAAGGGCTTCTTCTTCCTCAGCTATTCAATTACAATGAATAAAAAAAAATCATTGACAACATAAACTCGAAAAAAGAAATGAAATAAGAAAATGGCAGCGATGACATACATCGTTGTTGTGACCGCATTTCTTCTTGCGGCAGTTAATAGCCCTCGGGTGCAGACGGGCACAACAACTGTGACAAAACAGGAAAACAAATATGACCATTGAAACATAATATTTCTACCTTGGATGACAAATCATCCTCTCAAACTAGTTCATTTAACTTCAAATTAATATTCCTCCCAAGCTTGTTCATGTATACATCAAGTTGGTTTCAATTATGTTATTATCATGTAAAATAGAAAGCATACTGTTTATCTGCCAAAACATATATTATGAACAAAACTTGGTACTGCTGGTACCTGGGACGACTACAATGTAGGGCATATATAATTACTAAAGAAACAACAATTAAAAATAATAAAAACCAAAAGAAAGAGGCATTACATGCGGCATATCATTTTGTGTGAATTGTAACTTTGAGCAACTTTTAGTAGTATTGGTGGAACATTAGGCAAACCGCCACGACCCCCGTCCCTCAACCGCAGCACCAGGTGTAGTATCGACTCTGCAATATAAATTCACTCTATGTTTGCTCAAAAGCCCTTTAATGAATAATTTGGAACTAAATTGTAAAGATAGATATGCAAATGGGCGTAATGCCTTGTTTAACAAAAATTTGTAAAGATAGAACTACAAATATTGCCCTTTAATGAAAAACAACAACAACGTTTAAATACAGATCTATATACGGACCTAATTAATGTAGTATATTATTGCATCATTACAGTCACATCCTCTCTCTGAAAATAAAAAATTAACCTCGTAAACAAAATTAGAGTTCAAAACTATGGTTCCCAACACAAGGTGAATACTATAGTTGAATCATCTTCCCTTTTTCTAATAATAGTTGGATCACCTTCTACTGACAGTATCTTACTAAAAAATCTTGTGAAACGCAAGAGAGACAATATTTTCAAAAAAAAAAAAAAAAAAACTGCTTCTCATCAGTGATTTGGAAAATTCAATAACATACTATGACAGAAAGTTAACATTGCATTTTATCCAGTTATCATGAACAGCAATATATCTCGCATCCTTATAGCAGTTAGACATTCTCCAATCCTTGAATTCCATTGATGTCCGTTGAAAAATTGAAAGATTGTGTTAGGGCCAGTCTGAGTCATGCCCACATTTGTATTAATATAAAGGTTCAGTTACAAGAGTCTGGTAACCACCATTTAAAAGATAGATATGGATCAAAACAGTTGAGCTAAAACATAATTAAAACTGAGTATCTAAAAACCATTAAGTGGAAGGAAAACTAAAATTAAATTTAAAAAAAACTTTGAAACACAAATTTTGAAGTGCTCCTTGAATTAATGAAATGCTGGTATCTCTGGGAATTTAAACTCTGCCATAACTTTGTCCGCCACAGTACAAACTGCGTGCAAATAAGCATAATTGATCTTGATTTCTTACTATGCACGGCTTGTGTCAGCATGTTGGACAGACGTACCAGTTAAAAATTAAAATCTCACAATCCTTCTCAACAAACCCCCCCCTCCCGCCCCCCCCTTCCTCAATATGTCCAAATTAGAAGAATCGGTCTGGAATCAGTGAAGAATCCCTTGATTTGTCCGAGCCAACCATGTTTAACCCGGTTTATCGCTGAAAATCGGCCGCTGTGTAACTCGGCCAAAAATTGGCTCAGTGTCGTCCGATTCTGGTCCAACTTGGCCAATTTGTAGACCTTCATAGTTGGAAGGCTAGGCTTCTATATTTTTATCTCAAAAAAAAAAAATTAGATGTTTTGCTAACCATACCACCCAGAAAAATGGAAGATGTACAAAGATTAACTCAGAAATACCAGGAAGGTATATCGTACATTTTTTTATGGACTTGTATTAGCAAGGAAACTACAATAATCAAATTTATACAATATTGTAAGTAAATCCCAATTCAATAAAACAAGAAAGATTAAAACTTACACAGCCCTAATCGCCATTATTTGTGCTCTCAGCTGAGCTTGCACTCTGCTTCTGTTTCAACTACATCAGTGGATAAAAAGAAATAGATGAAGAAAAAATAGTAAAATTGTATGGAAACTAAGAATAGATAGTTTAATTTCTTTTTGCTATCATTTGGAAGTTCATTTGTTCAATGCCTGGTTTCTAATGAGTTAATAATATGAAACAATGTGAATGATTGTATCAAAAAGATAAATTCCAAATGCCCTGTAGGTGATTGAGCAACAAGGGGTATATGTAAAAAAGATAAACAAAAAGATACCATCTACTATATGAGGCAGTATATATATGCACTCATTTGAGGATCCCAGTGAAAAAAAAAAAAGATAAATAAAAAGACATTAAGAAAATTTGCTAACTGGTACTGAAAATCACGACCAGGACCTATTAAATTTGGTACGTAAAAAAGTAAAAAACCATCAAATAAAGAGACAGATTGGTTGGGTTTCACTTGATCTATAAACTATGATAACCATCTTGTTCGGTCAAGAATACTGACCCGTGTTATCAAGGGTTCATACTCCCACTAGTTATAAAATTAACCATCGAAGACCAAACTTTTTCTCAAAGAAAGAGTTCCATTGCAAAGATTAAAAAAAAAAGACTGTTTACCTTGATAAGTAGATTATTCGAGAATATTGCTCCTCTTCGCATAACTTTTCAAGATCAGGGCACTCTGAAATTTCAAATTTTTCAAGACCATAGAGGATTTGGCCGGTACCTTCAGGTAGAGATGTCACTCTTGGACATTTGTTAATGGTCAAGGTTTTGAGCGAGGTGAGACCTGCCAACTCAATTGGCAAGCTTGTCAGGCTGTAACATTCGGTCACCTGAAGAGACTCAAGTTTCTCAAAGTCTTTGAAACCAGTCGGCAAAGAAGTCCAGCCTAAACATGAGAGGAACAACATCTGCAGGTTATTTAAACCTGAAATTGAATTGATTTCTGGACATTCGTCCAGCTCCAAGTAAAGGATTGAAGAACATTCTGGAACCTCCTTCTAGGGATTGTAGTAGAGGTAAATGCTTTTCACCTTATTGCAACTGTCTGGGAAGCAAACCAGTTAAGTTTGGGCACTTCTGAAAAGATATTAGTTGAGTCCAATCCCTTTACTCAAAGTTTATTATATCCATTCACCTCTGCTCCTAATGCTGATAATGCCTCGTAATTAGAACTGTTTGCTTATGCCTTTTTGACTTCAACTAAGCTTTCTGATTGTGTTATCAAATCAATGGAAGACTGGAGTAGCGCATGATTTTCTACGCTTATGGTTAAATATTTAAGTACAGGAACACTGGGCATGGTTATCAACTCAGGACAATTTGTGATGTCCATCTCATCAAGCACGGGAAATGATAGTATTGTTCTATGCATTGCTTCTCATTCATGCCATCTATCCAACCTCTTCAGACCGACCAATACCAGTCTCTTGATGCTTGGGAATAGCTCCGAGCTATCTTTCTCATCTATACCATTGAAGGAAGTGAAGTTGGACATACAAATCAGGTTGATCATATGTTTTAAACAAAGAACTTAGAGGGATCGCAACTTCCACACTGCAGGAATGATGCTACATTCTGAGCAACCAATCAAATGAATTTCAACCAAATTCGGGAGGCCTACTGGATTGGCAAGCCAATTTGCAAATTTTTTGCCCCCATATAGTTGTACTTTCAACACCTTCAATCCACTGTGAGGCTGTAGAGCATCTAATACATTCAAATCATTATTTTCTTTTGGCATAACTAGTTGTTGTCTGCCCCAACATAAAGTCAGCCTCTCCAAATTTGTTTTCAAAAATAGATTAGCCTTTTTGGCATTTGTTGCATCCTTCACCTTACGCATGTCATATATCTCCAGCAAGCCACTGAGATTAAGGCACTTTACTTCATCAATGTCGTTGCCGGTAGTTTCTCTGACAATATAAGTTGTAAGGGTCTTTAGGCAACTCAACTTCCCAAGATGTACTGGCATATTCTTTAGCTTCGGGCATTCATCAACATAGAGATGCCTAAGATTTATCATGTATCTCATATCTTTTGGAAGCTGACAAAGAAGAAACACTTGTAGAGATTTAGAGTTTATAAAAAATATTATGAGCTTGTGGATTCAGGTAATCTCTTGATTCTTTTATTGAAAGATTTGACAGTGGCTGACTTTCAAAAAAAGAATCAAGAGATTACCTAAATCTTAGGCATCTCTATGTTGATGAATGCCCAAAGCTAAAGAAAATGCCAGTACATCTCGGGAAGCTGAGTTGCCTAAAGATCCTTACAACTTATATTGTCGGAGAAACTACCGGAAATGGCGATGAAATAACATGCCTTAATGTCATAATGATTCTTGATTCGGGTATTACCACATATTAACCTAGCGAGGGTACTCTTCCCTATACCAGGATCACCAACAATTGCGAATATTGCAAGGTTATCCTCACCAGCGTGGGACATATCAAGCAAATGGTGCACAATTTGCTCCTCTTCTATATCTCTACCCACAATAATAGGATCAATTCCTTTCAGACTTGATAAGGTCGGGTCTTGCCAACCTTCAGAAATCAGAACATAGCATTAGGTGGCCTTGTCGACTGATGATATGAGTCGACCTTTGGACAAGATCTCCCATTGTGACCACAATTTTGGTCAGCCTCTCCCTCATCCCTTCCATAGTGGGAAGCTTCCTCCCACTGATTAGTTCACAAAGGGAGAAGATACTAGTTCTTACTTTGTCACCACTCTGGTGGCAGTCGATCTCAGCCTCTGCTCGAAGAGTTTCATATCTGAACTCATCTACTACGCCATAAGCTTCATATGTCACTGCATTGAGGTCCCTAAGCCAGGCTTGACGTGCCTTACGTGCCTCACATTCAGCTTGACTTTCAGAAAAAATATTAACAAAATTCAGCACGAGGGATCGCGGGCAGGATATCCCTAAACAGTTGGAGCAGCTTCTGACGGCATCAACCAGTGTTGTTGCAGGACAGGTATCAAGCCCGAGATCAGCACGCTTGCCATTGCTTAATGCCTGCTGTTAATTAATTCAGGTTTGAAAGACAAACTGATTAGAAGAGAAATAGATCAAGAGAAAGTGCTGGAAAACAGTAGGAAGTGATCAACTACAGCATCTTCATGCACATAAGGAGATAATCAGTGCAAGCAAAGCACATGTCCGATTTTGGTGGATATCAAGGGCAGAGAATGTAAGGTGAATGGAGGTCAATTGAGCCCATTAATTTTCAATTTTTTATATTTTATATGATTTTTTATATAATTTAGGATAAAATGCTACCAGTGTTGTTATATTGATTCCTATTTAGTATGAAAAAATTTATATAATTGACTTCCAATCTATATTTGACTCTTATAACTTGAAAATCTGACTCCAGTTGGAATATAATTTCTTCTTTTCACCAATTAAAGTCCAATTTGGCCATACCTTTGAGCAAAGCATAGAAAAAAAAAAGAGAACGAATCTCTTTACTTAAAGCAAAGCATAAAGAAAAAGAGAGCGAAAAAGATAATGCATCAGTTGTTGGCTATGCATTTAAAAAGCAGATGTCCAGATCTGCTGCTATTCGTGTTTAGACAGCATCCTTGTCATTTTTTTAATTTCCCAAAAAACAATTACCTTGATTGAATAGACTTCAAAAGCAAATTAATAAGGTTGTTAAAAAATAATAGTTAAGTCAAAAAATAAAAGTATCCCCGCCATTATGTGAAGTGAGAAAATTTCATTATGATAAATTGCATTAAAATATATTAAAAAAATTAAAGTCTCGATGTTACATATAAATTGAAGTAGATTGGGCCGGCATGGCCCATTAACGCTGCAAAAACAGAGCTGATGCCTGATGCAACCTTTCTTCTCAAATTAGAGCAAAGCACACTTTGATACATCTGGTCACTGCATTTTCAACATCAAAATACCCAATCCCAATGTTTAACAATTCTCAAAATCTTACAAATCAATTATAAATGCGGATGTAATAACTACAGCATCCATAATAGGACCTTTAATTAACTGTTATTTTAATAAGTTGTTTATATAGTATTTTTTTATAAAATTTTCAGGTAACTAATTATAATTAGTGTGAATAACCTATTGGATTGATTTCAAATGACTAATTCAAATCATTGAAACATATTTACTTCATAAGTGAGTGTTTACATTCAAAATTTATAAATTTTCAAATAATTTAGTATAAAATCAAAAGGTCCAAAAAAAAAGGTTGTAAGTTAATTTTAAGACAATATACTGATTTAAGTTATATAAACATAACAACAATTTATAAGGAAAATAAATAATTGTAAAAATTTTAACCTTTTGATAAGTATTAAAATATAGATAATTTATTACTTTATTGGCAAGATTTACTTGTTATATAAATATTAAGACATATCGACCAATATGGATTGCATGTTAAATTGAATATAATAGACGTACCATACTATTGATATAAGACATGATCATGAGGTTTTACAACAACAATTTGCAAATTGAAACCTATTTCCCTGAATATGTGATTAAATGAAATTTGGGATTTATTAATTTAGACAGAAGCCTGAAATATAAATTTTGTAAAACAGAAGGGGCGGATAAGTTTTTTCCATTTTTTTTATTTTTCTAAAACAATTAATTAACAAAAAAAATATGGAAACGAAAATGTCATCGTGTACCAAACAGAAGTATTCATCAAGAGCAAAGTGCATTTCGGAATTTCCTAAGAAAAGCCAAACCGGTGAAAAAATGGCACGGCGGAGCCAATTCTGTCACGGAACAGTACGGTTATGGCACGGAACAGTACGACACGTCACGCGAAAGATCTGGTTACGATACGGCACGTGGTCCACGTGTAATTAGGACTGTTAAGTCTTGATCAAATAGTGAATCTTGAATAAACTAACATAAATTATGAAAAAATAGTTAAATGTGAGAAACGTCATTGGTTACATTTAGACACAGCATGTGAATAGTCAGACTCGCGTGCCGTGACCATCCCTCAACATTTTAGTAACGGCACGGTACGGCACGGCACGGTACGGCACGTGTGACTGTTCACTTGGTCGGCACGTTTTTTCCGCTCTAGTGTTTCTGAAATTACATAGCAAAATGCTGAGTGCGTACCCTCTGAGATATCTCAACTTTTGGGTGACCGACGTGTGCGGTTATCCCCGTTCCTATTCGAGAATAACAGAAGGGCAGTATTATTTGTACTTTAAGATCCGTGGAGAACACATTTTAACGGTTGAGATTGTCTAACGAAATACTCAAAGTTTGAGATATCTCAGAGGATGCGAAATCCAAAATGCGTCGGTAGTAGCAAATTAAAAAACGGAACCTAGACCTCATTACCTCAATAACATGGGAATTATATAATTAAACAAAATATGAACATAATATGATTAAATTTGTAAAAATAGTTATATTACAACAATGGTTACATCATGTGCGATGATGTTGTGATCATACGTGAATGTGACGTGATTAAATATAATGTAGTTGTTCACATTTAATTATCTATTCAAATTTTTAATTAGTTTATAAAAAAAAATATAAAACTAGATGCTAAAAAATAAGAAAATATTGTAAAATCAATTAAAAGAAATAAAAACTAATATTGAATAAGTTAGTCACGTAACGTGATGTGATGTTATCAGATCAGTTTCTGTAGCATACTTTTTTATGTAACCGACATACATGACTTGACATATATGTGACTAATTTCTTCACTATACTTGGGTAATAAAAGTATTCATTTTGGATGTCCAATTTTGAGTTATTCTCTCTTTTATCTAAATAAAAGGAGTTTCTAGGTGATTCATTTTTGAAAAGAAAAGGTTTACATTCTAACATTATATGTACAGATTTAGTTTGATACTATTTTCCTTATATTAAATAAGTTCAATATTATCTATCATTAAAATTATTTTTCTGCCTAATTCTAATTTGATAGCGCATGAGAATAATTAACATATTACATGTTATCTAATTTTAGTCTCTTCATAAGTTGATCAAACTACCAAACATACTGGCATCAAATTGGTCAACATGAGATAACTTAAAATTTCTTGATTACATGTCTAGTTTCCATGCATTTTTTAACAATTGAAGTGGAAAGTCGGTAGAAAATATATCAGAAATAAAGATTTTAAAATTAGACACCTTTTCAAACTAAAAGTGAAATTATTCGTCAAAATATTATTTGTATGAATAATTATTTTCAAATTTTATCTATCAATTATTTGTGAATAATGTTTCTAAAATATTTATAAATTATGGGTGAGGTTTTATTCAAATAGTTTTGGACAAAGTCTATCTAGTCCGTTCAATCAGTGTTAAAATTCACTTACACAATTTAGACTCACAACACCATTAAAATTTAAAAGTTTTAAATATGTTTGCATAAATCTCAACACACATTGAACGGTGTTCGCCCCGCTTTGATAAAATTAGTCCAAAGTCTTTTGGATAAATTCCAATACCATAAATTACCAAAAAAAAAATTCTAGCATCTAGGAAAATCGGATTTAAATAAATAGCACCCGGACTAAGGTTTTGTCAAAGTTGACACTCTCACAGACTCAATCCGTGCACCCAGAATGATAGGTGCACGGACTGACCAGGGGCACCATCTGGTGAGCGAACTGAGGAGGCAGACCGCTGGTGCGCGGACTGAGGGGACGGACCCGCGGGTTCGCAGACTGAGGGCGCGCACCAACTATTTTAGCAATTGTGCGTAACTTTAATTTGGATTTTAGATCCGAACCGTCCAATCCTTTGTAGCATGATTATTAAAGAGATCTGTACAATTTTTTCAGCGCGATTATCAATGACACGCGCATTTTAGTAACAAATCAAAGAAAAATATATAGTAAAGTTATGGTAGGTGCGCGGATCTAAAATAAAGTAAAGTTATGGTAGGTGCACGATTATCAATGACTCGGTGGTGTTTGTCTGATACCTATAATTGGACTGTTCGGATCTGAAATAAAGCTTGGACGGTTTTAATAATCGTGCTAGAAAATTGGACGGTTCTAAAACAAAGCTTGGATGGTTCGGATCTAAAATTCAAATTAAAGTTATGCAAAAAAAACTAAAATGGTGAGTGCGCGAGTTGAGTTCACGGATCCGCGGGTGCGCCAGCTCAGTCCGCCTACTAGATCTGCGCTCCTCTTGGTGCGCCTCCTCAATCCACGCACCTACTATTCTGAGTACGCAGATTGAGTCCGTGAGAGTGTCAAGTTTGATAAAAATCTTGATCCAAATGCTATTTATTAATTTAAATCCGATTTTCCAGATTACTAGAAACACAAATTATTGCAGATAACACAGAGGCTAACTCAAAACAGGATTCCTATCCCCTGATAATTTCATCACACGTGAAACAAACCAGAAACATTGAATAAATTGATATCATATTACTTACAAACATGTCAAGCCATGCACATAAAGAAGTTTTATGTCATGCAGTATGTTTAGATTCCATGTACGTACGTACTGCATGATGAACAACTCAATCTGCATGATTTGACTCGCGGATCGGTTCTCATTGTGTGAAGTTTTGCTTCTTTTCGTTAAACATATATATTTAAAGGCTTAGATTGATTCACATTATTTTGCACTATGATTTTGTTATAAGTCACAATATCGGAAATTAATACTTACTTTGAATAAATACAGTTCTAGTTCTCATATAAAAGATAACACCCAGTACAGTGATAAAAAAAATTAATGTTCACCTAAAGAATTTCTAATCTCTGTTATAAGGCTTAATCTCAATTTTACTCAAAATATTATTAATAATATTATTCAGTTATAAGGTATTAGTTTATCTAATTATTACAAGATGTTAGCAGAAATCAATATCATTCATATTTTTCTCTTTTCGTTTTTGAAGATAAAAACATTTTTTTTTATCAATTCAATTAATAAAGATATTTGAAAATGGTTTTTAATTTTTTTTCTCCGTTACCTTTTTAAAATAACCTAAATTGAGAAACAAAGATATTTGTTAAAATGTTATTATTTTAAAATAGGTTCTTTTTACTATGCTCAAGTTTGCAAAATATATTTATACTTGTAAAAAAAATTAAATATTTGTATTACTATGCATTATATTGAAGTTATGATATATTGAACTAATTATTTATCTAAAGGTTTGTATTTATTATTGCACGTTGAAAATATATGTTTAAGTTACCCAGTTCACTTGACAATATCATTAATAAAGCTAATTTTATTTTATTTATACAAATAGTAGTGCTTTAACACAATATTAGTAGCTATTTCACATAATTAATACGAAAACAAAATGGATAAAATAATCAAAAGAAATATGAAAGATTTATCTAAGTTGTTGATATTTATTTATTGTGTCCATTATAACTAACGTTAAGTTCTTAAATAAAATTATGCAACGTAGTTTTACATTGTTGAATATTATTAGTTTCAAATGTTCGGTGTATAATTGGAAAATATTAGTTTCAGATGCTCATCATATAATTTTTTAGATTGTACTTTTGTATTTAAATAGTTGCATCCTTTATTTATATTTCTGAATGTCATATTCCCCAATTAGATTTTTGAAATTTAAAATAAATGTTGGATTTTATGTTTGAATATTACATAGGAGAAATAACTATGCACTACGATTTAAAACTGATTCAAATATATGCTCTTTGAAAAGTGAAAAAAAAAAAAAAAAATTGCGTTGCGTCTTTTTATATGTGCTAGAAGTCTAGAACCGCAATCTAGAATCTCGTCGTATATTTTTTTTTATCAAAAATAGGAATCATATTTCATTGATTATAGGTTTCAACTTGAAACCTTGAATGTTACAAAAGATAGTTGAATATGATAATTGAAAAATGAAATAAATCTAAAAAGTCCAATAAAATTCATATATTTACAAAAAAAAAATCTAATTCGTCTTTGTATACTTAAAAATCTTCATTGAAGATACATCCACTACTCTTGCACACATCTCTTGTTATTAATTTGTTGCACAGTCTTCATTTCATTTTTCAAAATTCTAAAGCATCTCTCCCTCCAACATATGAACATTGCCATCAAAATTACTTCTCTTAATTAATTTTAAATCTGCATTTTTGTCCACTACCCAGTAAGGAGCTTGAGTCTCCTTCAATATCTCTTTCCAGTCATGTACTGGTAAATGAAAAGCAGCATCCAAGTTTTCATATAACGACAGAGCAAATGGACATTCTGAGAATAAATATACAATTGTGTGTTAGGCATATTCCATCTCCTTTTTTCTAAATTATCAGTTGTCAGTAATTTCTCATAATATGCCAGTCATGTGAAGATCATCATTTTAGGGGGCACCATAATTTTCCAGATCCTGTGTATGATCGTCCTGAATCTTGGTTCATCTTTTAATCCTAGATAAGCTGTTTTTAACTGAGAAGTTGTCTGAAATACCTAGTCCCAACTCACTCTGTCTTCTGTTATATTAGATACTTTGTGTACTTTCCAGTATTGTTTGTAAAGCGCCCAACTGATTTTCCAGTGGTATTGAATCCAGTAAATTTTGGTTCTCCGAATAAAATATCTCAAAAGAACAGCAGCATATAGTGCCAAAAACAATGATAATTTTGTGGGAGGTCACATATTTCAAAATTCATATGGATTTTTTTTTTTTTGTGAATATTAAATTATGAGGTGACTTTGATATCCAATTTTTAATAATAAAAAATACTGAATTATATACTAAAAAAAACCCGTCTTGTATGTATTGACCAGTGGACACGAAAACAAAGGTAAATGGCGCGCTCTTTGATTAGCAATATCTATGTTTAGATCAAAACAGTTTAAGTTTCATGTATTAAAATTTCTATCAATCCATATCTGAAAATCCAAACTAGAAATCAAAAACAAAATTTTGAACCAAGAAAAATATTGGAATTCATATACTAAAAACTGAAAAATCCAAAAACAGTAGACGAATTTTCAAATACCTGCAGCAATCCCAATACCAAATTTCTAAAATTAATTACAAGGTAGCAAAAATTGTAACTTATTTAAATAAAATCAAATCTTTAATTTAAATTCCAATAGTTTAGATCTCAAAAATATAAAATATAATAATTACCAAATTAAAATATTTTATTTTTCAAAACGAAATTTTAGGCAGTACAATAATTGATGAGCGGTAAGACCACGAAGGTATCGATCGACTTTGTATTGTTTGCATTAACTCAAAATTTGAGTTAATTGATGAACGCATGTGGATTGATTGCCAGGTCCAGCGATCAGGCTATGGCGGTGGCTCCTGAAACGGTATTCGAATGTCAAGTAGACGGATCCTGGTCACATGCATGGAGCGGAGGTATTGGCATTGTCATCTTACACCAGGAGGAACTGGTGAAATACCGATCCATGGCAATCCAGGCATGCTGTGGGCTGCAATCTGAAGCCTGTGCCCTGAGAGAGGCTACGCGCATGATGATCCAACTTCGCGCGACCAGCTGTACCTTCTACACGGACTGTGCAACCTTGGCACAACTCTGCTCAGACCCATACCCCCCGATCCAATCAGACTGGGTGGCCTTCTCGGAAACTCTGGAATGCTGGGAGACGTTTCAAAATTGGCCGAACTTCCACTGCTCCTTCAGATCAAGAAGCCATAACAGAGCGGCTGACTTACTGGCTAAGCAGGGAAGGTTGCAGGGTTGGGATATCAGTGGATACACATACCCAATCCTTTCTGAGGGGTAGTCAAGTTTGGTTACTAGTTTGTTCCATGAGCTGATTAATTAATCCTTTGAATGAATGTAGTTTCTTCGTTTTAAACTGTATTGTATCTGACCTACGGGTTGTTTAAATGACAAAAAAATAAAAACTCAAAATTTGAGTTAATTCTGATGCAGAACGAATCCAGACCGCCCGATTCATGTTGGCACGAATATTGAAGACACTTTGTGCATTTCATTTCAGATCATATTGGTTTAGATTTTGATCGGACGGTTGAGGTATCATTAACTCAAATTCTGAGTCAATGCTAATGGCGGAGGGAGAAGATAGAATAGACAATCGCGGCTAGAAATGAAAATTTGAAATTTAAAAGGAAACTACAATTCGTTGTTGTTAATTAAATCGAAAGTTCATTAATCTGGTTAGATTAGGTAGTTAGTGGGACCGGATTTCTTTTTAGAACCTGCGGAGATGAAACGGGAATGGGCCAACGGGACCTATATAATTATTCTTAATACATTTCTTAAAATAAAAAAAGCTGCGTCACTATTTCTCTTCGGGCAAAACTGGAACCGTATCTTCTTTTCTTTTTGTTTGAAAAAAACGGTATTGGCATGTTTTTGGTTTCCGTTAACAAGTGCATATCCCAAAGTAACGGGATCAACGAAAAATAAAATAAACCATACCCTTTATTGTATATCAGATGAGAGCTTTCGGACCAGTATCCTCTGCGGAGTTTTTTCCCGCTGCGGAGCTCAGCGGAACTGATCGAACGACCCAGATTTAATCTCAGTCGGTGATTGCTCGGATGATGGAGGAGCAGTATTAATTTTGCTTTAAAATTCGTACCAAAATCTTATTTGGTTCGTCCGATCAAAAATGAACAGACCAGACTCCGCAGGTAAAAACTCCGCAGAGGATGCGATTTCGAGAGGTTTCAGCCTATCTCATCCATTCACTTGTATCTACCTAACCTCCAAACTCTCCCCAACAAATTCAAGTACATCAAAGCAAATTATTAAACTTCAGAAAAGCAACCTACAGTACCAAACTAAAATGGTCAAGTGGAGCTGGGGCTCAGCCATCGCCGGAGCAGCATGCGCAAGTGCCACTCTCACTGCCATGTGGGCCCGCCCCAGAAACCCTACCTTCCACCTCGTCTCAATCTCTCTCTCTTCCTTCCATCTCAACCTGCCTTTGTTAGATCTGGAACTCATGCTGACAGTCCATGTCACAAATCCCAACCCAGTAGCAATACAGTACGAACCAGCACTGATCTCTATCTCTTACAGTGGGACCCACTTAGGCACAGCCCAACTCGAGGCTGGGTCACAATCGGCAAATTCGTGCGAGATTTTACAGCTGTCTGCCCGGCTCGACGGGCTGGAGATGGCCCACCATGCTAAGGCCTTACTTGCTGATGTGGCTCGTCGGAGCATGGTGCTTGATTCGACAGTGGATATCAAGGGCTTTGCTCAGGTCTGGTGGTGGACCCAAAGGTTCTCTGTGCATATAGATAGCCATGCGGTTGTTGATCCAGTTTTTCTAGATGTAGTTGACCAGAAGAATCAATCAGAGACCCAGGTGTTATTTGCATGATCATTTGATAAGAAATAATATGCTTATTCCTTCATTTTCATTTTAATTCTGATATGATTTAAAATTTGTGAAGGGTTTTCCCCAGCCCAACAAATGACATTGCTTATTGGGTAGGGGTATATTTAAGGTTTTTTTATTAGCTCATGGATATTAATATTGGTAAGTTTTTTTTTTTTTTGTTAACTTAATGAGTAAGGATACGGATAATACTATTTCGTACTCATTATTCTATAAGGTTATTACAAAAAATAAATTATATATTCACATTTAGGCATGATATCATATAGTTTTATGTATGATACAAATGTAGATAATATAAATCTTAATTTTTTTATTGTTTTCTTTAGAAAAATATTTTACCGAAAATACAAATAGGGTGCCAATGACACTAATAACAAGAGATGTCAATAGCATCATTTATCCTTTTATCTAACTTATATTGGTATTTGATAAGATAGGTATAAATAAATCATTTTATTTCATTAGCTTAGTGAAAATGCTAGTATATCTGTGTTGTACCCGTGACAACCCTAGTGATAACCAATACCCATCAGTTCACTTTATAACTAGTTTCCAAAGATGACAATTCTAACAAGAGTAAACTAAAGATAGCGCTCATTTTCTTACTCCAAATTCTTACAGATCATGATTCGTGACGAAACATTCAGATAGCAAACATATCAATAATTTGAAATAAATGAAATCACATGCATTTCACTTCCACGCATATCCCAAATATTGAACTTTGTAAATATTACAAACAAGGTAGAAAAGGAGCCAAGACAGCTCCCTCATTAAAGCACAAACCAGACTGCCAAACAAATTACAAGAAAAGCAGCAAAGGCAAAGAATCAACACCCATCTGTCTTTCACTTGCTTCCATTGATTTGGATTAGAGGAGAGCGAGGTATCATGGTTGGTTTCGGATCTTTAGACAACTCATAGGGATGGTTCTCTCTGAACTCATCTGCTAAAGCATCCATTGGCAATGCACGAAGAGATTCAATCACCAGTTTGCTAGGTATCTCTGGTTCTGACCGCACAGGCGTTTCTCCAGTTGCCTCATAATCCTAATTAACAAAGGTACCGTTTTGGTCAGCTTTTTACAGTAAAGGGTCCAAAGGTTAGTAATATATTTTAGAAAGGGGAGCTTAAACTACCTTGTAACAGCTTTGGAATGTCTCCTCTGTGTGGTGGATGATACCCTTTGTCTGGGTTGAGTGCTCTTTTTTCAGCACATGGATTGTCTCAGAATGGGCACCAGATGCTAACATCAGCCCCGAAATGGAACACTTTTCATGTTCATTGAGACCTATATGAGATGGCATATTTCATTAAGGTTTCCATCCAAGCAAACAAGAAATCTTTCTCATTGATAAGACAAACAATACACAAGTTCTCACTTTATGAAATGCACTGTGCCTTCAACAAGGAATAATTCACCAAAGTTAAGAAAATTCTACTACACACTGTAGGGGTGGGGTGACCTCAATTCATGAAATAAGTAAACTCACTCTGAATATTTGCAAGAATATCTGCACTGCTATTTGCCACTTCTTCATCAGCAATTTGACGTGCTGAATTGACCTCAGCATTGTGGTGCTCATTGTATACCATCGTATTTCTACATTACATAATATGAGGTCCCAAGTTTATCAGCTTATGCAGGACAAAAAAAACAGTACTAACTTTACAAACTAAAGAAATTAACTACCTCACGAGCTCCTCTATTTGGGAAACCTGTTGGGCACTCAATTCACTGACAGATGCTTCTGTCTGCTTCAATTGTTCTGATGCAGATTCTACAGTCTTCGCACTGTGATACATAGATTAAAAATGATATTGAATGGGACTGTCGTGATAGGCTTGATGAGCCAACAATAGACCAATGGTCAAAAAAACAGCCACTCTCATGAAATGAAACCCATTGCATGGGGACTCAAATAGGTAAATATAAGGTTTAGTTAGGGTTGGGAAGGAAAAGAAAGTCTACATACCATTGTTGGAGGAATGATTCCAAGCGGCAGTGCTTGGCTGCTGAGAAATCTGAGCCATCAACTGAATCATGTTGTGTCTGTGCGGCAAACTCTTCCCATTTCCTCTTGGCTTCATTTGTCACTCCCTCCACCCTCTCACAGTGTTTCTCCACAAACAGTTTCTTCTCTATAGCTGCCCCTTCCAAACCATTTAGCCTTGCATCCACCTACATTTAACACCAGAAGTTTAGCTTCTATTTCATTTTCTCCCAATTTTTTAATGATTATGGTACACAGTTGAGTTCACAGAATAAACAAGTGAGAACAAAGCCCCAGCTGTTTCAGTCTATTCATTTGAAATTACTTGATTTTAGTTCTATAGCTATAAAACAAGAAGTTACCAGCTCCCTCTGGCGGCGCATGAGCCCGGACACTAGGTTTGTGATATTTTCTAGAACTTTCCCTTCCTCAGCCTTTGATTGATCCTGTAAAAAAAGTTCAAAATATTAGTATTAAGCTACTTTTTGTAAATCAGCTGGATAAAAAACACTATAGTGCACTGTAATGGCCTTTTCAAAGAATAGTGCTTAGTGTATTAGTACCTCATAAGCCTTTTGGAAATCAGCAAGGCTTTTGACATGTGTTTCATGGGCCTCACTTGAATGCAACTGGAGCAAGTCTTTCTCCTCCAGAAGCTTGTCTATTAGACCAACCATCTCAGTTGAGGTTTCCTTTGTTCTGGAAACTGTTGCTCTGAACTTCTGCACAGTGCAAGAACCCAGAAATTGATATCATTTCTTGACTAAATGGAAAGCAGGGTTGCAAAAAAACAGTTTGTTCTCGATCTATCAGGATTAACTATTGCAAGGCTTTATTTCAGTTATTGACATTTATGTTTGTACTCTTAACTAAATGGGTTGATAAAGCAAGTTCCCAAAGAACAGTTTATTATGTATCTGTCAGGATTGACTTTTGCAAGGCTTTATTTCAGCTATTGGCATATCTGTTTGTACTGAAAAGTGTTCATGTAACAGAAGTACAGAACTGGCAATTGACTAGGGAAACATAAAAAAATAAACAAACCTCGCGCAGCTCTTTCATGAAACTAGCAATTTCACCTCGGTGGCTTGATAAAACCTTGTCTAGGTCAATCAAGATATTGCTTGCAACCTCCAATCCATCAGCAACCATCTGTGCATTTTTTATATTATTAGAATAATTAAAAGAAAAGTGAATAAGACCCCAAATTTGTGTTTTCTAGAAATTCTTAATTGACTATCCCACCAAATTTGCCATTTCCACTAGGACCAGGAATATGTAGCATTTGGAAGTCCAGGAAGGTGTACTTCATACCAGGATGTAGTTTAAGAAGCAAGATGAGAGTAGCAAAAAAAAAAAAAAAACAGTAACCTGTTTCATTGATGAGTGGTTAGCAGAGTCAACTGAGGCTAATTCCTCCAAGCTGGCATTGGTGGTTGATTTATGCAACCGCACTACATTTTCAATGCCTTCGACATGTGACTGGTACATGATCTTTGAATCCAGAACCTTCTTTCTCAGGTCTGATACAGCCTACATCAAGCACAAAAATTGGATCTTGCAGTCTCAGCTTTATGCATTCTTTTCTATTCTGCATCAAGGCAAGCTTCTGCCATGTATACATTATGCATCTTATAAAAAACATGAAAATGAAAATACATAAAATCATCCAGATGACAGTAGTACCTTATCATGGAAATTTAAACAAGAGTGGCATATAGCCTCAATTGACTTTAGGTGGTTGCTTTGTTGATCAATAGACTCAGCAAGAGTTTTCGAAAGAAACCCCAGCTTTGAGGTTAGGTCAGTTTGATATGTGTTAACAATGGATCGGTTTGTCGCAATAACTTTATCTTCCCGAGCTGTAAAGATAAATGTAGAAAGCTTGCATTAAGTTTGAAGTGTGCTAACAACCATTTTCAAAAGTAGAAATGCATCAACCAAAAGTGTATATTTACCTATTTTGGAAAACAATGAGGCATTGTCACGTGCAGATTTCTCCAAGTCGGATCTGAGTACACAAGCCTGCTGTGTGAGAGCAGTTTCTGTATCCATATTCTTTTGTTAGTTAACACAAAGACAAAGAACCTTACAATATTCAGTAAAAAAACAATTTTATTTAATCCCCTTGAAGTTTGTTCCAACTTGTTCAAGTACAGTATCAAAGAGCAAGTACTGGATGAAATTTTCCTATATTAGTATGCCCATGTTATATCCTTGACTATGGAAAATTACACACCAATGGGCAGTGTGTGCTGCATTTTTACGACCATCATAACTGAAAGTCACTATAAATTTGAAATTATGGAAATTTTAGAGCCAATGTTTACCAGATTTTATTTGCTTAGATATTATGAAGTCCTTTTCCTTGATATTGTAATATGCTTGTTTCAATTCCTCCTTTGTTGAAGAGAGTAATCTACTGGTTTGGTCCAACGTTTTCTGCAATAAATCAAGCATTTGAATCTGATACCTTTGTGCTTTCATGACTGGAATTTACTTTATCAATATTAGTTTTCATAAATAAAAAATTGAAACATCAAACATTGGCCAATATATTGGCAATAACTCCAAAGATTGGTCAAATATAGGCATCCATATGAATTGCTAAATCTCGTCAAATAAAGTAACAAACTGAAGCATCAGTAAAAAAAGTTTTAACAATACCTCTGTTGCTTCAAGTCTTTTGGTCAAATCACCACAATAGCCAAGCTGAGTGCTGTATTTATCTTTCAATTCTTCCATTTCCTGATTGAGAAAAAGAATATGAGATAGTCACCGAAAAAGAAGTATCAAAAGAAGTTACTAGGAAAAGATCACTAACCTTTTGGTGTTTCTCTATTGTAGTACCCATTTGCTCTATCTGCTCAGTCATAGCCTACAAGTTTTCACAGCATAAGAAATATAATAAGCTAGAAAGAGAGAGCGAGATAAATATCCACATAACACTAAATAACTTTCTTTTTGAAGAAAAGCTATAACACAATTAAGTACCTTTCTTTCAGCTTCTTCCCTATCATATCTGTCCTTTGGAATGTAGACCCCAACCTTTTCCCTTGCAGCATATACCTCTATGGAAAGACAAAAAAACTTGACAAAATTCTCCACAGGTAGCATATACAAAATAGGACCTGCCAGAGAATAGAAACAACTAACCAGCTTTGAGACGGTCAATTTCGGAGTAGAGATCTTTTATGAGTGCCGATTTCATCATTTTCTGGTTCACCTGTTGAAGTAAAAATGTATTATAAAGGGAAGAAATTTATATACAGATTCAGAGTAAAGTGCAAACTATGTTGGGGTTATTTTCCAACAAGTCATTTGATAGAAGAATTTAAGAAGTAAAAGAACAAAATCCTCACCTCAGGTCGATTTTTTATGCTCTTGGCCCTGTGTGCATAATCTAAGGTACTTAGGGTTTCTTCCAGACAATGAACAGAAGGAGAGACAGTCGCAATAATACATGTCTTGGTTCTACCACCAAGTGAATCCCGCAATAGCCTAGTCAACTTACTATCTCTGCAAATTCAACAACATAAACATCAAACAGCTCTCTTCTTTGATCTGATCTTCTTGTTTGCTTCTTTTAAGGATGACATAGGTGTAAACAAAAGCAATTGAAGCCTAACAGAACCAAATAGCATTATTTTAGGCCTGAATTGGATTGATTTTATATCAGTCTTCAGCAAACTAATACCATATTTACTTAAGCAGAAACTGAGCAGGCCTCTTTCTTTTATATCCCTTCATCATTAACAACACAAGTAACACATAACAACCAAAGGGAAACTCCAGGTCAACTGATACAGCATCAAGCATTGCTAGCAGCAAATAACATATATAGTTACTATATTATAAACAACAGTTTCACCTATAAGGAATATGACCAAGGTGCTCGACCAAAGCAGTAATAACACGCCCGAGAGTGAGAAGACTCTTATTAATTTCTCCTGCCTCCCTTGCACGTCCCTTCAATAAAAAGTTGCATTTCGATAAGTTTGTTATCTCACAGCAATGTTTTACATGTATCAGATACACATGATGTGACCTGATGATTGTGGCATAACCATAAGACTAAACATGATAAATTGTAAATCTTGATGCTTTTTTAATACAGAACCTATCCTATCTACTGTATAGGAAGAATGTATAAATAACTATATCTAGTTCTTACATCTCTAGCACCCGAGCGTGAAATATTCTCAGAACCAGCTAAATCAACAAGGTTCAACTTGCCACATTTAATGAGCTCCTCCCCTTCAGGTGTAGCCTCTTTGATATGAATTGTTATGGAGAAAAGAGAGTGTGATCGGCTGAAAAAGAAGTATCATAAATACCAATCAGACTTATGTCACCGATAGAATAGAATCAAGTTTATATTGCCATCATCATATTCAATCTTTTGCTTGTGTAGGGGCAAGTAGAAATACTAAACGACTTCTGTTTGTTCTGTATTTGCAAGAAAAAAATTCTATGATTTAGAGCTGGTGTTTCTTTCGAAAGGTGATAAATAATTACCCTCCAAAAACAATCTTATGCAAGTATTCATTCCCAAAATACAATTCCAGTAATAGAATTACCCATCACATTCCCTGCTCTATCATGTCAACCTTCCACCAGCACCAAAAAATACCAACCCTCAGCTCCCTTCGACCACCCCAAGGATGCACCAATCCCCTCTCCACAGTTTTTTTCTCCCAAAAAATAAAAAATAACAGATTATATATTTATATTCCAATTTGACTAGGATTATGCAGAGTTCCATCATAGCGAGCGAGCATGATATATAGCAATTTTCAAACCATCTTAATAAATAGTAAAAAAATTCCAAAAAATGTAAAATTTGGTCTCCAAGCACATTTTAATATAGATTGAACATCTAATAGTTTGGATTGACTTTTTGGACTTTGGAAATCAGAAAACCGTTTCATTTGTTCCGGGAGCTAGGAACAAACGTTTTGAGCTTAGCCACATTATATATATATATATATATATAGAGAGAGAGAGAGAGAGCAAAAGAAGTACCTGGATTGTTTGTTAAGCAGGGTTTCAGCAGTGCGTCTCTTAGCTGACCCCCTTTCTAGCAGAGCAAAAATCTCATGGGCACTGGTGACAATCTCTTCCTCCAAGCCCTTAACAAGAACACCACCTTTCCCATCCTCCATCAAAGGAAGAGCTTTCTTTTGCCGCTCCTCCAGGACTACTTTTGACAATTCCTCAGGTGCCAGCAAGTCAGTTATTTCTTCATTGTAGAGCTCAAGGAAGGTCACTTTCACACTGTACTCTGCATTCTGGCTCTCCAAGGTGTCAAATATTTGTTTCACAGCGCGTGGGATTACACCAGCATCAGGCGGAAGCTGTCCTTGTGATCCTGCCTGTAAAAAATTTGTAAATCTGGAAGTCATACAATGCAGTGCTGTGGAAAAACAGCTTACTTAAGGGCAGTATGATATAGTATAACATGACTTATTTTTAGTGCATGTATTTACTTTAGCAATTATACTATCTTAAGTTTATACTAAGAAAGAAGAATTAGAGAACACAAACTTGCCTTTGATCTGCGGCACTCTCCTTCCATGGTATATGTTTTTCCTGTACCAGTCTGCCCATAAGCAAAAATGGTACAGTTGAAACCTTCAAGAACTTCATTAACAATAGGTATCACAGCTTGATTGTACAGATCCTTTTGCTTGGAATTTGGCCCAAATACCTATACAAAATAAGCAAATTTGGATACATATCATTTGCATGCAACAAAGATTATAATAATGTCAAATTAAGTGAGTACTAATCTTCCCAAACCTATAGTAACTACAACCTTCATAAGTCTCTTTTTGGTTTCCAGTCTAATCAGAAAAGAAATATGTAAGCAATTGACAAGGAGTTAACCAATCCATATGATGGATAGTACTGTAAAATTGGAACAAGAAATGAAATAGCCCGTACCTTATCAAAAGTGAAAACTCTATCTATTGATTTGCCAGCAATCGCTTGTGTAACAGAAACCTCTCTGTTGGAATCATCACATGTAACCACTTGCGGAGCTTTGCTTCTCAACTCATCATCATTAAATGGCCTAAACAAAAATTGAAACACAGTTTGTTAAGGAGAGAAAAACCTGAAATTTTAATTTCATAATAAGATGCATACAAGAGAAAACGCAATTAGAAATCATGTGGATGGTCTAAACTGTACTTCGAAAGCTATGAAATCATTTGGAAATTTCAGCTTTTGTTCCAAAAAAATGGAAGTTCAGGGCAAAAAAATCATTAATTGAGTCGATATATTTATCTAAGAGATGTACAGAATGAACAGTGAGTCCTAAGATATACTTCACTGCAGCTAGTTTACGATCGAGTCACATGAGGTGATTATTGAAATTTCTTAGAATTTCAGGGTGCCTGAAGGAACACCTTTTACTTAGTAATCTAGCAGTGTATATTGAACAAAATTGACACTAAGCTTAGCAAAAACCAGATCTAAATCTATAAAAAAATCAACAATTTGGAATTTGGAAGAGAATGACCTGCATCTAAGGATGACTTGCACATTCACAGCCTTCTCTTTTTCCTGTCGCGACATCTTGCCCCAATTACTCTTGACTCTTTGAATTAGTGAGATTGAATAGCTATCTCCCTTCCTTCAAAGGACAAAATCGAAAACACGGATCGAGAATGAAAAGGGGGGTTTACGAACGCCAGATCTGTAGTTCTAGTGCTAGGTTAAGGTACCTGCGTCTCTCTCTCACTTTTTAAAAACTTTGACAGCGGCTCTTTCTCTCGCTAAATTATTTTAATGGATTTTTGGGGGGACTGGGGAAGGAGCGGGATTGAAAATAAAGAAGAGCGCGATTTCAAAATTTTATTCGCATCTCGATGCATTTGGAGCTGATCTAGACCGTTCGATTTCAGATCCGAAAAGGTGTGGAGCGTGCCAAGATAACATTATGGCTGAAACTGGTTCACGTAAATAGTGTTTCAACCATTAGTATGTGAATATTGGTAGAGCCTGTTGGCAGTGAGAGATATCAGGATAGGGCTTTTAAGTGTCGAGTTTTTCACGATAAAATGGAAAATAAATATCGACCTAAAACTCGTATTATTTACGTCAGAGCTTGTCATGAAAGCTCAAGAAGGCTCTGTTCAGCTTCAGCGTACTGTTGGAAACAGATATGGGTGAGAGACTTGAACTAACTTTTTGGGTCTGTTCAGCTTCTTTCGGCCGGCTGGAGAATTGATTTGGATTGGGATTTTATTTGAACTGGTTTTTTATTATTTATGTGGAAAAAAAAAATTGAGTTTGAGTGAATTTTTTTTTTCATGTAAACAGTAAAATTCGAACATGCACTTATTATGTGTGTAAAAAAAAAATTTACAATAAAGTAAACAAACAGGACCTAAATAAATAAATATTTTTTTATTAAAACCCATAAACAGTGGTTCGTGCACCATTGGCACCTAAATAAGCGAATAAAAATAACTTATTAGTATACCAACTACAAAGTATTATGGGCAGGGTTGTAAAAAACATGCTTTAGGTCAATTAATTAGCTGATTAGTTATTCACAGTAATCAAACTATTATGAATTTTTTTGACTAATTAATTAATTATTTCTAATTCGAGCGCATACTATTTATAACACTAGATGTAGATACACTTTTTTGACGTGGAATAGTTTCTATTTCATGCAGAGTACGGAGTATGCAAAGGACAGTTTTCACTTTATTTCATGAGTTAAAATGTCCTGTCAAAATGTGTCCCCGTATCGTGCTGCTTTGATCCATTGTGTTATCAATCAATAAACTGGTTAGCTAGTTAGTTTTAACGTATAATAATTGTATCAAAAATAAGAATGCGTGATAATTGTGTATTTTTAAATAGTTTCAATAAGATGTTTTTAACAAAAAATATTATTTTAAAATCACATATCTATTTGCTTTTAACGCATGTAGTTACGATTTTCTCTGATTAGTAAAAGAAAGTTGCATAGATGATCGTCGTTATATTACCCAAAAAAGGTCTTCAAAATTATAACTATATAAGAGTCAAATGAAACTAAGTACATACAAGAATAATATGTTTTGTTAAAATAATTAAATCAATATTTAAAAAATACAATCACACGATCATTTTTTATTATCATGTGATAAAAAAAATTATATGTATAACACAATTATTAAAATAACCTAAATACTGGACATTAAAAACTGAATACAACACGAATGCTTCTGAAATCTTTCAAAAAAACAAAAAATAAGACTCCTCGTATAATTCTTTAATCAGATGAAATTAGAACTCAAAACTTCTGCTTCCTCCAACATTTGTGCTAGGAACATAGATCCGAACCCCATAAAATAATTTAAATTTTGAGTTTGATACCAGACCATCCAATTTTAAATTCGGACCATTTTGATCCAAGTTAAAAATTAATGGATCCTTTAATAGCTGCGCCAAAATTGATCAGACGTTATGGATTCAGCCTTAAAATTTAAGTTTCAGATTCAACCTCAAAATTTAAGTTACTTAGGTTGTGCTTCAGAAAAGAAAAGAATAATTGTGCTTCAGAAAAGAAAAGAATAAATGTCGCTCATTAAAGAAAAATAAATAAAAGAGAAGTCATTCTCCTTCTTCTTCAGTAGAGAAAAATCAGAGAAGTGGAGGAGAGCGGAAGAAAGAAAAGAAGAATTCACTGCATAAACTCTTTTAAGTTCGTCACCTCCAATTCCAGAGAAGTCATTCTCCTTCTTCTTCAGTAGAGAAAAATCAGAGAAGTGGAGGAAAGCGGAAGAAAGAAAACAAAGAATTCACTGCATAAACTCTTTCAAGTTCGTCACCTCCAATTTCATCCTTCTCTTCCCGTTCATTCTCTCTACCATACGTTTTATGGAGCATAGTCTTAGGGGAATCCGAAGTATAGGTTACATAACACCCAGCAGTCCAAATCAATGCCAAGAATATCAGGAGAGGTCTCTTTCGAAAGTAGTGAAAACCCCAAAAGAATTTTGCGGAAAGCAAAAGGGAGCACAAAAAACAACACAAACTTTGTCCATCAGGTGCTGATGCAAGACTAACATTGGAGTTTCACAAACAAATAAATGATAAATAAAGACTCCGTGATAGAGAAGAGTTTTTTCAAAGACAACTGAAATGT
The DNA here is from genome assembly GCA_024447775.1 of Carex cristatella. Lineage (NCBI taxonomy): Eukaryota > Viridiplantae > Streptophyta > Magnoliopsida > Poales > Cyperaceae > Carex > Carex cristatella. Next base: position 1,145,569 of record JAJHPF010000007.1, read on the forward strand.
GAAGTAGATAAAAGGAAACTAAAAGAAACATCCATGTTTTTGCAAAGACCAACAAAGGAATGATTTTTTTGTGTCGAACACTGAATGGAATACCCACATAAAGAAAAGGACCAAGAAAATACACATATAATGAGGCAAAGCAACCAAAAACTGCATCAGTTTATAAACATTCAGACCCTCTTCTTCACAAATAATCCAATAGTGCAAGACAGTTCAGAAACACCCATAGCTACTATGCACATGAGATACAAACCAAGTATTATCTATGACAAGTTCAAAGTTGTATATTTCTAGTATTTTTTGTTTCTCCTCTCTCCATCTCATGATTTGTTCGAGCAGGAGAAACCCTTGCAAGCAGCCAACCAAACAATAAGGATAAACACGAAAATGGACCCACCAACCATCAGTTTGAATTTAAGGTTTTGAAGCCACATCTTTCTCCTAAGCTGCCTCCCATGCCTCTGAAAACTATCCGCCTGTCAAAAAAAAAAAAAGGGAAAAGAATTGCTTAAATATTAATATTAATATTAATATCAGGCCTCAACAGGTCCAGATGAAGGTGGATTTGATATTTTCTGAAGCTACTCATTTTTCAAAAATAATATGGAAACTCAAATTTCTCAACAATAGTCAAGTGAACCATGCCTACAAGGAATGAGGTTCTGAAGTTACATAACCAAGGGATTTGTTTAATTGTTGAAAAGCAGGAGGCAGTGGTTAATATTTAACTCTTTCAGTTGGGATGGACTGAGCAGGCGAGCAGCCCAGCCAAGAGTCAATAAAGGATAGGCAGGTCATGGAGACTCAAAACCCTACAGTACCCAAACTGATGACTCAGGTCACATTAATTATTTTTTTTCTTAATTAAAAACAGATTAACCGAGCTGCCCGTAGTCTGGATCGTGGGTTACTAACAATTCAGAAAGAACTTCACATATTTCTCAATAATATAGTAACAAACCCCATGCTATGCAGCCTGAACTTCACATGTCAGATGGGTTATTTGATGCCAAGGAATTCTGCTAGATTCTTTAGTATTTCTTAAAAGAGGGCTATATGTAAAAAAAAAAAAATTTGAATATACTTGAAATTAAGTACCTGAAATTGTAAGGTTTCAGTCTTGTCAACTAAGAGTTCGATTTTCTCGCCTCGATCTAGAACCTTTTCAATGTTATCCATCATGATGCCCTTCACCTCTGTTATTTGGGCTTTAAGCTTTGACAGCTTGCTCATCTCCTCTGGGTGGTTTATGCAATACTGCATGTGCTCCTTCAGTTTCGGCCTATTCACATTTTTTTTAAGTTCTCAATTTTTTTTTATCGTAACCATTATTATTATTAAGAAAACATTAGTAAGGCATATTTTCTTCTCTTATCAAATTTGCATTGAATATTACACTGTACTTGCTATAAATACCGAATATTTCTAAAAATTAGCATCAGTACTTGAAGATTAAGATCCACCCAGACACTATTGTGATGGAAAAAGGCAATTACTGTTACAAATAATAATTATCCGTTTCCTCCAATAACCCCTTCTTTTAGGGGAAATATGGAAAATTAAGGGGAAATCTCATGGTCTTGACTTGAGTTAAATCTTGGTTTTACAGGTTTCTGTTAGCAAATAACCTAAAGAAAATATTCTAGATGCAAATACGAATAATGTTATTGTACCCCTAGCAAATCGAAATGAAATCTTGTGTGTAATTTGAGAAATGAAAAAAAAATAATCACAAAGAGTACCCGAATTCACGATCAAGACTATAGGCAATACTGAACCGATCCTCAAACAGGTCATCATCCTCATCAGCATCATCAGCTAACGGGTGCGGGGCCCCCTCTTCGTCCCCTATAGCTGACCCGTACCGCTGCATGAAGTCTTCCTTTACTCTATCAAGAAACACGAATGGCACACTTCTCCCCACCCCCTCGTCGGCCACCACAAGAAACACTACAACCAATTGATAAATATACAAAAAACAATTTTTTTTATTTTCTTGTCACATTACCGCCACTGTACCTAGGGGTGTAAACGGAGCGGATAATGCTAATACCATATCCATATCCGTTTTTCAATGAGCGGATATATACGGATATCCACTTCGTTTATACCTTCACAAAATTATTCATATCCGTATCCGGGTTATTTCTCCATATACAAAAAATATCCAGATCCGTATCCAGAATTATCCGTATCCGTTTAATCTGGATTTGGATTATAAGCAGATTCGGAGTGGATATCCGTCGGATAATCCGGATCCGTTTACACCCCTAACTGTACCCCTATCAAATATTATTTTCTCTTGGTATCATGTGTTCATCAGTGCCAAGTATTACAAAGCAGCAGTTCAGTGCCGATTGCAGGCCAATTGGTTGAATTCAATATCCTTGCCTCTTGCATTTTGTTAAATTATTTGGCTTTAAATTCTGCAATTGCAGGCCAACTGGTTGATTAATGCTTAATTCCATGGAGAACATTCTCAAAATAATCCATAAGAACCTTCAATCAAAGGTTACAATTTTATCAATGATCCCGAGCCGTACCAATTCTAATCCTTGACATACAAAAGAGAGCTACTAATTGTCAGGAGAAAAGAACATACCGAAACCCTTGTCCACAAGGAAATTGAAGGTGTGACCATCGCATGAATAAGTGAATTTGTTGCTATTTGGAGGTAACTTATGCAAACACTGAATTGCTACTGTACTGAAATTTCCAGTAAAAGAGGTGTGCTCAGCTAATACCACAGTCCCCTTGGACACGAAACTATATATAAGTGGCTGCTTGTTCATTATTTATCTTCCACTGCTCCCAATTGATCTGTAAATAAGGGGAAAAGAATTCAAAGGTCAAAAATTGAAAGAGAAGTCCCTGGTTGCTACCATGGTTTAGTAAATCTATCGACAGCGTACGATCCGATCATGAAACGATTGAATTGAAAGAGACTCACTCTTATGTCCGAGTGAGGCCGATTCTTCCTTCCTTCCTTGAACTTCTAGTTTGTTTGCGATTGATTGATTCTTATTTGATTTTGCACGAATTCTTTTCAAAAGGTGGATGCGGTTTGTGATCCGAAGAGAGATTTGGGATAGCGAGAAGAAGTAGGTTTTGCTAATTAAAAAAGAAGAAGATGGATCTGTCGGTTGGGATCGAAGAACTAAGTTCACCTGAGGTAAAAGTAATTTTGAGTTTAGATCCGGACAGTTCGATCTGCCATGGCACGATTATTAAAGAGACCTTGTGGATTCCACCACGGACCGGATTGGCCCGGATTCTAATCGGACGGTCTATATCTATGATCAAATATCATGTTACCTCAGAGAAAATGGACGCGGGATCCGATGGTTGTATGATGAAAAAATGAAAGAAAACTTTTGGGCCGTCGATTTAGAGTTAGATGGATCAGCTATTATTTCTTTTTCTTTTATTTAGTTGTACTGTTTGTTTTTTAGGATTTCTAATTACTTTCAAGTTTACAAAGTTCGAATAAATTAATTACGAACAATATCAATCTTGCATGATTTAACCGCGAAGAGGTACAAAAATTTACTAATAAGTTGTGTCTTATATTGTACGAATAAATTACTTTATAATATATCCTATTGAATTTTTGTACATAAACCATTTTTTTCATTTTTTTCATGGCTTCATGCCAACGTAACTTAATTATGATTATATTCATAATTATTAAAATTTTGAGGGATCCATGGGACAAAAATATTAGATTTACAACCGAAAAATTACAAACAAGTAACTAAAAAATATATAAATTGAAGATGTTCTTACTAACAGAAATATATATATGAATAATACTAGAAGAAAATGGAAATGGATCTCTTGAAGGAGAGATCAGATTATTTTTTTGCTGAACTGCCCGTATGCTGAGGAATTCATAGTAGGTCTGATGCCCATCCGACCTACTTTAGTTCGATGGGTGAAATGATCATTCGATTGCGTCAAGATTCGTGTTAAGTACACTAAAATCCTTGCAGATTTGTTTCAATTTCCGTGCGCACTAATTTTAATACTAATTGTACGGTGTTAGAGCTAATTGAACTTAAAAGTAGATCCGATGCCTATCGAATCTACTCCTATCTCTATGCTGAGATCAGATCTTAAAAACCCTAGTAAACAATTTAGTTTGCTTCATTGTGAAGTTTGAGAGTTCCCTATCTCTCCTTTACTTGTTGATTTCATTCGTGACATGTGCAGTGTTTTTGAGTAAAACTGGTCTCCATACACCGTGCATGCTTTTAGAGTGGAAATTACAGATTTGGTGCACAAGAGTTCTATTGCAGATTTGCAGTGTATTTGCAATCGTCATATGCTGACGTAATAAATTTTATCAAATTATGATAACTGTTGTCAAAATATAGTGTTGGTCTCCTTTTTTCTTTTCTTTTCAAAATACATGTTTAATTATTATGGTATAAGAATGAGAATCAAGATTGTCAGCTTAATATATTTTATCCAATTGAAAAAATATTTATAATTATCTGTATTGTTATGCCGTTTATTTTATTTTGTTTACCAATGAGAAAATTAACAAGTAACCTGATCTGACTACGCGTTAAGATATTTTCCACAGAAAGGGATCATTAACCGATTTTTTTTATTAATAACCCCAAAAAATAATAAAAATAACCTTAAAAAATTTAAAAATGACCAAACCGCCCCATTGGAGGCCGGTTTGCATCCTGTGGACGGGGGACGGTCTGCTACAGTATTTTTTTTTTAGAATCTTAATATTTTCATCGAAAAATGGAAAATAAAACGTGTTCAATTTTCTTGCAAACAAAAATGTTCAATCTTACTTATGTGATTATGTCCTCAATTTTTTTTTAAAATCTTAATATTTTCATCTAAAAATGGAAAATGAAAAGTGTTCAATTTTGTAGCAAACAAAAATTGTCAATCTTACATTATGTTCTCAATTTTCTTCGCCAACTCTATAGGCCAAAATGAAAATTTATAACAAACGTAGGGTCTTAATTTATTATTTTATTTATTATGTGCTCTAAGATAAAAATGCAAATAATGTTTTCAACAATATATTGTATTAAAATAATAACTGGAATTCTAAAATTAAAAACTATTTTTTTTATAATTAGAGGTTTTGTCCCAAACAAATAAGAAAATAATTTGTTTATGCACCACATTATTCTTTCGAAGTCTGCAATAATTTTAAATTATTTTAGAATCTCTATGTCCAAAATATTTACAAGTGTATTAGTATGTGCGCATCATGTGTTGTGAAAAGATTAACGAATTGATTATTTTTTTCACATCATTTAATCAATGAAGATTTTTTTATTTTATTCATGTTGTAACATATAAATAAATGTTTTCCTCTGTACTGCATATTATGTATTAAACAGTCAAAATTATGCTATTTTACTATTATATAATATCCAAATCAATGCACATTCATAAATATTTTGCATTTTTGTTTGCTATAAAATTGAGGACATAAGTAAGATTAAATATTTTTATTTGTTATAAAATTGAATATTTTTCATTTTCTATTTTTAGATGAAAATATTAAGATCTTAAAAAAAATTATTGTAGTAGACCGTCCACCAGGGGAGCAGTCCAGTGCTGGGAGGCAATGGGTTTGGTCATTTGTAAATTTTTTTAAGGTTATTTTTATTAAATTTTCTTTTGGGGTTATTAATAAAAAAATCGGGATCATTAATGAAAGATGAAACCCCAAACGCAATTTCATATTGAAAGGTCGTTGAGGCATTTGACCTGTTGTTAAATTGGAAAGATAAGTGAAGCTAGGCCCAATGGGCTGTTTAGTATAAGCCTTTATATACTACACTCCTTTTGTCTTATGCTGGCCTTGAATTTCCTTTTTTTTTTTCTTTTCTTATTTGACATCATAGAAATAAGAAATAAGAAGAACCGAATTTATAATATAATATAATTTTGAGTCGTTGAGGCATTTGACATGCTGTGTTGTTGTTAGATTGGAAAGGTGAAGCTAAACCAATGGACTATAAAGTCCGGATTCTTTGAAATAACTCAAATTTTGAGCTTAAATCTGACATACGATCAAAATTCAGACCAATCTCATCCGATGCGGAAAGTATATGTCATGTCAAGAAAATTAGACGGTTCAAATCTAAATTTAAAAGCTGAGTTACCTTTAGGTGATATGAATTTGTGGGTTACTGTTTATTCTCCGGTCTTGAATTATCTATGGGGCCCTTTTCAGGATAAAACTAGCTTGCCTTTAAATTAGTCATTTTTTTTTTCTTGAGTTACAATTTCAACATATATTGGATATTTGGATTTAAGCATATCCTAAATTTCAACATTTTGAGTTATCACATTCTAATTATTTTACAAACAATCTTTTTATATACAAAATTTATAAATTTTCATATCAATCAAGTGTAAATGAAAAGTACTCAAAATAATAAATAAAATTGATATGTTTTAACGGGTTAAATTCATACAGTAGACTTTGAAACCAAACCCATAAAAAAAAATTGAGCTGGAGAAAACACACTCAAAATATATACATATGTAAAAATACAACAGTACTTCTGAAAAAAACCCAAGAGGCTGCTTGGCGACTTGGCGACTTGAGGAAACAAAATACACCCCAACAAATTCACAATGAAATAGTGAATGAAATAATTAAACCGCTATCAAAAGTTTCTTCACTACAAACCTGGGACTTTTCCCAATTCATAGTAAAGTAATTTTGGTTTTAATTAAACCACTGTCAAAAGTTGAAGTCCCGCCTTCAATATTTGTTATTAATTACGTCACACTAAAATCAGATCTTAATTGCAAAAGGCTCCCAATTTGACTGAATATGAAACTTCACAGAAGCTATCGGGTCATGACTCCATTGAGTTTCATCGTTTACTGCAATCACTAGAATTAGAATATAATGAACCCAAAATTTAGAATGTGATAATTATCATAACTTAAATTTCAGGTAATGTTTAAGAGGAACCACATTCAATTGGATGCCCAAAGACGATTAATACCAGTGAACAGATCCAACAACAAAATAACAATAGTAGACAAAATCTATGAGCAAATTAGTCCACAAGAGAAACATCACAATAAAATCAAGAAAACAAAGATTTCAGTTCTACACTAATCACATACATTCTTTACATTGACCTTTCACAAGCAACGAACAAGAAACCCTTGACAGAACAAAACCTAAACACTAAAAAAACCAAAAAAAAATCCCTATCGTTAACCTACCACAATTCGTAAAACCCGAAAACCCGGAACTGAAGACCCCCAATTAAAGCCCGTACTCTATCCCAAACAGCAAACACCAGAGACGACGAACCCAATCTAACCCCCAAAACCGTACAGGGTCCTCCCCTGGCGCTTGAGCGCGTAGACCACGTCCATGGCAGTGACGGTCTTCCTCCTGGCGTGTTCAGTGTATGTCACAGCGTCTCTGATAACATTCTCGAGAAAGATCTTGAGCACGCCACGCGTCTCCTCGTAGATCAAGCCACTGATACGCTTGACGCCGCCACGCCTCGCCAGACGCCGGATCGCCGGCTTGGTGATGCCTTGAATGTTATCCCGAAGCACCTTCCTGTGGCGCTTAGCACCTCCCTTTCCCAGCCCCTTGCCTCCTTTGCCTCGACCAGACATCGTCACCGATCTTGAATTCTTGGAAAGATTTCAAACGACGAATAAATATTCGTTGGGGAGATGGAATGGGATGAGAAGTAAAGAAATAGAGGGTTTTATTTATAGGAAATTTGGATGGGGATTTGATCCGTGTGCTCTGGAGAACGGACCTTTGGATTAGTAAACGAACGGTATCGATTGGAGAATGGTATTGGTGCGGATCGATGACGTGGGCACATTTCCGGAAATTTGTGTTTGTTTCGCTATGCCGAATTGCCGATGCGAGAGAGAGGAATTCTGCCTAAGGGGAGAACTCAAACTTTGCGTGACTTTTTGGAATATCTCAATCGTTCAAATACATTATGCACGAATCTCAAAGCTCAAATAAACTGGCCCCTACAGTTCCCCGAATAGGCACCGGACACGTCGGTCACGCAAAAATTGAGATATCTCAGAGGATACGCACCCGAAAGAGAGTTGGGATGCTTTCTGGGGATCTTATGTACCGTTTTTTGTGATAACATTTGTGTAACCTTATAAGCTTTGAAGTTTTTTTTTTCTTCTATAATAACTTCGAACAAAATTAGAGTGTGATGTGTTCACCAAGAGAAGTTGGTGAACACACCGCTAAAATATTAAATCTATCTACTTCGTGAGTAGTGCATGTACATACAAAAATTTTAAAATTTCGAATTCATTTAGGACATGATCAAGCATTAAAAAAATGATGAAAAATGAAGGAACTTTCTAAAGTTTTATACATGTAACAAACAAATTGAAGAATAAACCTGTTATGGTGTAAAAATATACAAACGAAATACAATAGCAGATTTATTGAAAATACACAAATAACCTTCTATGTGACAAATCCCGCAAGTCTTCAAGTTCGACCTCTCATTTTCATATATTGCTCTTTGTACCTAGAACTCACAAAGTGGAATGGTGAGAGACTGAAAATCTCCCAATGCGATATTCAGTTCTGATCGAGTTATCCCAAAATCCGATCAACTGAAACTAAAACAATACCAAGCACCAAAAAATATGCTACAATAATAATATAAGAACCAAAGAATCGGAATTATAAACTATGATTAGTAAAGCAACTTAAACCAAGTTCACTTTAACAAATGCTCAAATCCACAAAATAAAATCAGCAAGAGAAAAAATTAATAAACTATAACAATCAAGCATAATTAATTATCATAATATGAAATGCTCATGTATAATGAAAGTTCAATCCAATTTAGTTGTGCAATCCTATCGTATAATAATGCTTTATTAACAAACAATCCTATCATAATTACAAAGGTAAGGGTAATATCATAGTATGATGGAGCAATTCACATGGAGCGCTCCATGTCTCGATCATGAGCTACACATAACAATGCCTACATGATTCGATCGCATGCTACACATAACAACGCATTTGCGATCGACTTAACTCATATTTGGTTTTAAGTCATGTGCTACACATCACAGCGCCTACGTGATCGTCATATTTCAGAAATGAGTTCAAGTATGTGCTACACATAACAACGCCTACATGCTTGAATTGCCCACCATACTAACAATTTTGGCTTACATTAACTAAATTTCACAACTAAGTGTATGTCATGCGCTACACATAACAGCACTTACATGACTTCGATCACGCGCTACACATAACAGCGCCTATGTAGTCATTCCACTCTAGAATTCAGCTTCAAGCATACGCTACATATGACAACGCCTACATGCTTGAAGGCTATTAATTATACTTCACCATTTTTTGCCAACAATCAATCAATACTTCACAATTCATCAAGTTCAACAAGTTCTTTAAATTCTAGCACAATTCTTTACAAAATCTAGTCTACATCAATTTTACTTTTAAAACATAATACATAAGACAAATCTTGTTTAATTTCATAGATAGTTATAGAAAAATCTGGTCATTGCATCATAGGATATATATAATTTTAATTTTTTTTATATCATAAAAATTAAAGTCAAACCCAATAGTCTATCTTAACCATAACCAAAGACCTAAGCAAGAAAAATACATTTCTTCTAAATACAAATTTCAAACAATATGCATAAGGTCATATCATGTTCCTATATAATGCTATTTTTAATAATTATAATACATAACTTAATTATAAATTCATATTTCCAAACCACATGCTAAAAACAATATTATTATACCTCTAGAAAATATGAATTTGCCTCGTGTGCATATAATAACTCAAACTCATGTTTCAAAACTAGATTCTCAATTTGAGCATCATTCTTCAATTTCATATTTAACTATAAATAAAATACGATCATGTTTCTTTATGGTTCGATCTAAAGATATAACACTAGAAAATACTTTAGCTATAAATTCACATTTCAGAACCAAATGCCAAATTGATACCATATTTTCTTTTCATAAAATGTGATATTACGTAATATGACAAGTATTTATTTATGTCATGCAATTCAAAACTCTAATTATGAATTTAACTATAAGTTAGCTATCAACCAAGCAAACAAACAACAAACAATGAGTTTTAATAATTCCCGACGCATGCTACTATCTCATATTCAAAAGTAAACTTTTGAAGTTATGTAACATTTCAGTTCTACAAAACACTGTTCATGCTCTATATGACTAATCATGCATTCAACCTTTGCAATTCAAAAGCATGATCAACAACTTAACTACAATTAATTACCAATTAAGCAGCCATGCAAGCATCAACAACAAACAAGAAACAACAACAATAAGTTAGAGGAATCTGAGAATAACTCAAAATCCGCACCTTAGCACTGTCGAGACGAAAAAATCAGCGTGTTGCTACAGTATGGATATATTGGATAATCCTTCTTACTCCAGCTACGAAGAGTCTACGCCTCTTACGAATTATTCAAAGTGAATCAATAGTTTAATATTTCTCTTTATTAGTTCCATTCACCGTAGCGCTCAAAACTTACGGAATTTTTTTTTTTAGGTGAGGCTCGGTTGTTCAGTTTATTTGTGATTCAAGAATATATATATCTTAGAGTTCCTATTTAATCGATTTTAAGCTATAAAATATTATGTGACCCAGATCATACAAAAATTAATTTAAGTTTTTAAGTTTTTTTTTTTTTTATCGAAACATTATATTTCAGTTTTCTTCAAAAGAATGATACAAACATAATAATCATAAAAATGAGATAATCGAGCTAGCATAACATTATGAAATTGATATTAAAAATATATCAATTGAGGTCTATTTTTGGAACTTAATACTCACTAAGTTACCCAAGCCTAATTATCTCAAATTCATGATTTCGAGCTAAGTATTATTTTACATGTCTCACAATTTTGCTCGAAAACATATGTTCAATTCAAATTCAACTCTTCTAATTTTCATCAATATCAGTTTCAAGTTGCTCAAAATAGTCACAAACTCAAGCATCGCAGCAAAAAAATGAGAAGATGAGATGGTTCTATACCGAGTTAAAGCGGCAATCAACACCCAAGAGAGAGAAAGGGAGCAAGCAACATCTTAACAAGCTCCATTGGTTACAATCTTCTACTCCATCTTGCTAATTCCACCACGACCACTGCACGTTCACCTCTTGATGCCACCAAGGACCACCTCCTTCTCCTTCGTTCATCCCTATTGCAAGGCTACCGACACCACCATATTAATTCTCCCCTCCATCTCCTCTCACTCTCATTTTTTTTTTCCTCTAAGCTAATTAATTTAATAGAAATAATTGATAATCTTTCACTTCCAAAAAAAAAAAACACCTGTACGCCACTCACCTAAATTAATTAGAAGTCTGTAGTAACAAGAAAGAGGATCTGACTCTGCCGTTCTCTAAATTATTTGAAATAACAGGACCTGTTATTTCAAATCCAACCATTGAATTTTTTTATACACGAATCTCAATACAAATAAACGGTTAGATTTGAAATAACAGAATCCTGTTATCCCATTTGAAGAACAGCAGAGTCGGATCCATAATTAGTTACACTGAACTTCTTAATAAATACTCTACAATAAACTGGTAAAGAAGATAATTACAGCAAAGTTCCCTAAGCTAATAACACAATACATTGTAACCAAAACGAGAAAAGCAACACTACATAATATAATTTCACAGTTTGTTCTTGGCTAGAACTATAAAGTATGCTTGTTCTGTTGTTCACAACAATTTTCATGCTTCATCCCCACTGACAACAGCAATTCTAAATTCAATTTTGATTTAGGTAACTAAGAACCATGCTTTCCATATAATCTATGACTCAAGACCTCTGATTCGATATTATGAACAAACTTGATTCTAGGTCCCAAGATCCCAAATTGGAAAGTCTCTAATTAATCTTAGATTTGAGCATTTTTGTCGGAGCATATGTGAAGAATTTCATAACACAACATGCTCAACATAGAAATTATGATTTAAATCAATCGGAATCAGAATCGTGGCGGCGCCTCTGCTTCTCTTTGCCAGGTCGACGGTGCTTGTGCATGTCGTCAGTATCACGGTCCCGCTTCTTCTCATGCTTGTCCTTGTCTCTCCTTCTCTCTTTAGATGATTTCTCATGGCGCTTTTCTTCTTTTTCATTCCGTCGCCTCTTCTTCCTCTCCTCTTCGTCAGAAGATTCTTCCCTTTCTCTTGGCTGTGGGGATTCCGATCTTGTTTCCTGGAGCTGCTCTTGCATGGAGCTCGACTCCTCATTTCGCGGCGCCCTGTAGATTACGACATCATAGTAAGCACCATGTTGATATTATAACGATCACTTAAGCCCATAAAAAGAAACAGCTTGAAATCATCCTCAAAAAGAGGGGAAAAAAACAACGGGGTGTAAAACTCAACATCTTCTGAAGAAAGCAATCTCTGTTTTGAAGTCCAAACAGTCGATCCAAACCTTCAAAATGTAATTGAAGACTAAATTTTATATTTTTTCGATTTTTTTTCACTAATTTTTTAGATATGTAGAAATCCACTAATTTAAACTGGTCTAGAATCTGTGATTTTCTACCTATCTTAAAGAATAGTAAAAAAATTCTAAAAAATGTAAAATTTGATTTACATATGGTGATCATGTTGAACAGTTTGGATCAACTGTTTGAACAGTAAAAACGGACATATTAATCCATAGTCCGGACCAATCCGCACTATGCATTGCACCATAGCCTCACTCTATTTCATTTACTGTAATGCTAAGTGCACGGGTGGACAAAAATGAGGAGAAAAATTACATACTTGTACAATCCCAGGCCTTGGACTTGAGCAGCCTCAGCATGCCCCGCACCAAGATCCTCGGCAGTGGAGGTTCTTTTAACAAGCTCAGCGTATTCATGCTTGTCGAGGCGGTTGCCTTGGGCCCTCTTGGCCCGTTTAGGAGCCAAACCCAGAGCCTCTCGCATGGCCTGCTCCTCTTCCTCTTTGACCCTTCTTACCTCTTCCTTCAGCGCATCTGCTGAGTTGTCCCCATTTTTGTCTTTAGTGTACCAGAACAGGTCCTTTCCTAATTAAATAAAAAAAAATGAAAAAAATGTCAGAAGTGTGGGCATCCACTATTTTGTAATTTGGATTTAAGGAACGTTGACTTTATTATACTAACATTCAAGAATTTAAGCCTCAAAATATAATTGAACATCAACAACAGCTAGACTGTAATTTTTTGCTTTCAAAATCGCCAATTCCAGTATAACACTCAATTTTAATTCCGTACCTTTTCCCATATCCTCACTTAATGCACTTTCCTCCCTTTACAAATATAAAAGAAAATTTATCCAATAGAACAAACATAGTGGCTTCTCCAACAAGCACACAAAAAAACACCAAACAAGAAAAAATAATCATGTTCAAACAGAAAGTTCAAAATTTCAATCGGGGCAGCGTGTGCAAAAGTTAAGTTATCACGAGCAACTACTTGTTAAATTAAGACAATAATTTGTTTCAAGTTCAAAAATCACCAAATGCATATCACGAGACCTTTAATTTATGGACTATCTGTCCTCCATTACCCTTAAGTTCTGGTATACACAATTATCTATGTCAATTTGCCTTTCTTCTGTATAAACATTTATGTATTAAGTTTCAAGAGATATTTATCAGTTAAAGTTTAATTACCTTTCTGCCATCTACCAACAGGGGCTTTGACGCTGTGGCCCAGATAGTTCTCTCTGTGCTTGTCTGCCTTCACATCATCCCACTTGAACTCTGTTTTTGTCATTAAAATTATACATAAGAATTGGTTGAATCAATTTTCTTTGAAAAACCATCTGTTGAACCGATTAAGCTGAATATGGCATATATATATGGTAATACTTCACACAAAGCGTTGCTGTACCATCCATATTTCTTACCAGTACAGACGGTAGAGGTTTTCAGTACATTTCAGACATTCAATTAATCCGCAATTTTGCTAAAGAAGAACCCAGTTCAGCACCAATTTTTCCAAACTAAGAGAAAAAAAATAAAGAAAAAGAAGTAGCATTGAGAGAGCGCTCTTACGATCTCGGCCGCCTCGAACACCTCCTCTCGTGGGGTGATACATATTTCACGCAGTCGGCAAGGTGGGAAGACGAATTGAAGGTTAGGAAAAGAAGAAACCCTAATTTCACTTGGATTGATCGAGAGGAGAAAAGAAGGAGAAAGAGATTGGTCCTGATCGATCAGATTCAAATCCAATGCAATACCTGACAGTGTACGATGAGATCTGAGTCGTTTGTTTTAATCTGGCACGAATTTTTAAACGGATCTCTTGATTTTAGTTTTTATCACCTGCGGTACGGTACTCACTCCTAATAAAGGGGAATTCATTCGAATTCGTATCACATTTAGGTAACAAAATATTTATGTTTCGGTCTGAACCGTTCAATCAGGATCCGCACGAATAAAAGCTGCTCCGGATTGGTTTGGATTCCGATCGGACGGTCATGATCCAAAAATGGATTTAGAGAGAGAGAGGAGGTAATCTCCGTATCTGTTTATTTCGGATCTATTATCGAATACCAACCCGATAGGATGACTCACCAAAGGCCCAAATCTGGAGTCCTGCGTAAATCAGGCCCAATAATGTCATGTGGGTCCCATAATATACCCCGTTCAATCCCAGGTACCTGACTCATACAAATTTTAACGGACGGGCCAGATTATCCCAAAACGGTGCCTATACGGAGATGGCACAGGGTGGACCGGTGGAGTAATTATTTTTGCTTTGAGATTCGTTCTAAGCTAATAAAATGATCCGAAGCCGCCCATTTCCAATTTGTTTGAGTCAGGTACCTCGGTGATCTTCAATTAGACCGGACCTATCCTGTCGGGCGAGCAGTCAAATTCGTCTTCTTATTTAACAATCCGATCATACTCCTTCAAAGAAGCTCAAGAAAGAAGTGAGAGGAAAAAAAAAAAAATCAAAGAAGAGAGAATGGCGACGAGATCGTTGATCGGAGTGATGAGGCGCCTCGGAGGATCTGAGGCTGAGGTCACATGCGGCGCACGTGCTGCCGTGCGACTATTCAGCGATGGCAAGGGGAAGGTTCTGAGCGAGGAAGAAAGGGCCAAAGAGAACGTTTTCATGCAGGTTTATTTATTTTTTATTAAATCACATTGATCCATATGCGAGGATTAGTTGAATATGATTTTGTGAGTATTTTGGAGCTTTGAAGATTTTAGGCGCTTCTAGCTCCTTCGGACTATGTGCTCCAAAATTTAGGGGTTTATTTATTGAATGTTATTTTCCTTTCTTTGATCTGATACAAATCTGACTATGGATCCCAGAATGTTTTCAGGGTTAACATGCATTCCCCCCCCCCCAGTTTATTGTATTGGAAAGTGAATTTATGTAAAGGACGTGAATTTACAGCTCCTAATAAATCTTTCTGATCATGTTTAAGCTTAGAATAAGACTATTTCTGGAGCGCAAAGTCAATCTCAGATTGAATCCATCGACATTTACTTGACTAGTTCAGTATTTCCTATCATGTTTCCTGTATTTCAGTTAAACCAATAGGTACAAAACTGTTACTAATTTTAAATATTTCGTATTATCCATTGGCTTTAAATAAACTGTAAAAAATTTCAATAATTAGTGTAGCTGTCACTGTTGAGTAATGTTGATTTTATTTATTATTAGATTTGATAAATGGAGAAGGCTTACAAATCTGACACACTTATTTTTTGCTCTGTGGTAGTGTTCGGCAATGAGGCTTTAGCCTCCTTAGCTGCTTAAGCTGGCCGAACAGCTGTGCCTTAGATAGGCTTAGAGCACCTTTCTTAAGCTTCCTTAGAGCAAATTCTTAAGCTGATAAAAATCCAGGCTTAAGTGCAGTGCCTCCTTAGAGCTCCTCCTTAGCACCTTTATACACTCAAAGCTTCATTGCTCTAAGTCTTTGTCAGCAGAACAACTCCTTAGCACAGCTTAAACTCTTAAACCTGATTGCTCCAAGCCTCATTGCCGAACACTACCTGTGGAATTTCACCCATGACCTCTTGGAAGTCATACTAAACACAATTTTTAAGTCCGGTATTATTGTTTAATCCAACACATTGATAAAAAAAACTGACAATCGGGCATATTTATTTGCTATTTTTTTTAATAATCTCACAATTGATTAGTACTAATATTGTTCATAATTTTTTGTTTGTTTTCTGGTCAATGTAGAAATGGGAGAGAGAGAGGTTGGAGAAACAGAAAAAGAAGGCTGAAGCTGAGAAAGAGAAGTCTGACAAGGTTAGCTCCATTTATGTTTGTATCATTTGCAGGGATTTTGTATTTTTCTATTCATTTTCTGATCTTTATTAGATAGAATAAGAATTGTGGTATGTACTTGATAACATACTAGTTTTGTCTGGTACCAGTATATGTGGGCTGGTACAAATTTTATTTTACCAGTGCTAACTGGTACATTTTGTGTATGGTAACTGCCATTTCTGTTTTTCTTCACTCGAAAAGTGGCAGGTTAGGGCTGAGGGTTCAACTCTTACCTTCCCTAGGCCTGAAAAGATTTTTTATCTTTGTTTAATAATAGTTCACTACCTGTTTTATCTCAGACGTACGATCCTGACTGTAACTTACAAACATGCTATGGTTGCATGATGTGTATCAATATGCTTTAAAATTGAGCAAAATTTACTAAAGAGTTATATTCATTTCTCTAATCAATTTTTTTCCTGTCGATCCTATTACAGACTCCTGATGGCTCGAAGAAAGAGTGATGTGGCAGCTTCTTTCTGCTTTTCTCATGTCTTTACTTTTGGATCAGGCAAAAAATAAATGTGTTATGTGGGAGGCTGTAATGGGAACCACATCTTGCATGTCTTGAATTAGGGCATATAACTGTCATCTTTTGGTTTTATAGTGTTGTCACTCTCTTGTTATCTTGTGATGTGTAAATTGGATGTCTTGAAAGAGTTGATTTGGCTTGCTGTGGAAACTAAGACTAACTAGAGCGTTTTGGTTTTTGTTGCTCTTTTATCATGTGCAATGGTACTTAGCACTTGTATCTGTTCACATTTCGCAGAGAAGATGGGCATCCTGAAACTGCTTTTACATTCTTTTAAAAAGTTGAACTCTTTGGATCTAAACTGTTTCAGCAAAGGTTTACTAGATGCCAGAGTACTTATCCAAATCAAAATCATGCCGCTACTAATGCCCACATTGATAGTGCCTCCTGTAGTGTCATTGGAAATTAACAGTACCACTAACACTAGCCTATTTTGATGAAACCTTGAGAGGTAATTCCAACTAAATACGGTTCAACAGTTAGAAACTCTTGCAATAATCATATATTTAGGGTGAGAAAGAATAATATGGATGAACTCATAAACCAGTTAGGCAACTTTCACTTTTCTGCATTATTCAAAACTGAAAATGAAGAAAAGCTCATTTCAGCCAGCCTTCTCCCATCAGATAAACAAAAAAAAAGAAAAAAGAAGAAAAAGAGGAAAAAAAATTGTTCTGCAAAGATCGTATGAGAAAAATACAAATAACAACATCAGCAAAGCTGCTCTTATTAAAGAAAAAAGCAAAGAAGAGGTACATGTATCTAACTTCAGCATTGCAATTTTATGGAACATAAAAAAGGTGACCAAGTAAAGTAACAAAATTACAAATCGGAGATCCTCAGTAAAACAGTGTTACTTTTATAAAAGCCATCAGAAGGCACTTTAAAAAAAGAAGCAACTCAACTGCATGGATCCAACAGTTGGTGCTTAATCAGAGACTTTCTCGTCAGTTTTCTTGGGCTTGGAGAGTAGATACCAACCAATGGCACCGGCAAAAGCTACTGTTCCAGCTAGCACACCATAGTTACGGTTCTTGTCAGTTGAATACCCTTCAGTTGACTCATGCACCGAGGATCCTGCCTTTGCATCACCACTTGCAGCAGTTGGAGTTGCTGGGGTTTGTTCTGCTGCCTTTGGTCCCTGTTAGAACACAATAGTAAGGAATAATGATCACAGTTAACATTGGTACAGTACTCGTGTCAGGTTTGGTGCCAAGGAAAACAACTAAGGAGCAAGGCCTATGTGGTTAAATTAGACTATGTTGTTTATTCAAGGACCGCATCAGTTGTCCCAAGAAAGGCTGGTATGATGACACCTTGTATATACCATATTCTCACAAATCAGCCAGTTAGATATTTGCATAAATTCCTCTAGGGAAATTTAAAAAGAGCAAAGCATATAAAAGTTACACAGTTGGGCTAGCGTGTGCGCTAAACTCTAAAATCTATTGGATTGGCTTCAAATACGAATCCAAATCGTTGAAACCAATCTACTTCACGAGTAATGCGTGCACATGCAAAATTTAAAATTCATTTAGTACAAAGTCAAGTCAACAAATTGATGAAAATGAATGCATTAAAATAACTTATAAACCTTCATTTTTATTTTACTACTCGACTTCGTACAAAATTTCAAATTTCAAAATTTTGCATGCATATGGTTTGGATTTGTCGTTTGAAGCCAAACCGATATATTTTAGACTTAAGCTCACCAAGAGGGCTAAACCCTCTTGGTGAGCCTAGCACACACTAGGCTCACTGTAAAAGTTATTATGCCTCAGTATTTCAGTAATAATGTGGAAGTGAAAGTTTCTTCAGAACTTGTGGTGCTTCAACTCCCCTTCATACGGTTTACGTATTTATTATTTCTTTTAGAGAAGACTTATTTTATAGAATTTAATTTAACTGATTTTCACAAGGTATCAAATTCTGAATATTTCAATAATAACTTAAAAACCAGTAGATATACTCGTTCAATTTGAATACAGTTGTCTCTAAAATACCCAACAGCATCTCTAGTTAGCATCCTAAAATTTGGGAACATCATTGACAAGTCAAATAAAAGTACACTTGACAAACAACAATTTCGACTTGAACATTATGTAGAGTTCCAAATAAAGATAGATAAACTACAATAGAAAAGGAACGAAAACAAATAATAATATAAGGGTTACCTGGCGAGCAGCCTTCTCCAGTTTCTCTTGCTCCATTTTCTGCAATTAACAAGAAGGAACCAAAAAGAAGGTTATATCTAACTGGAATTTAATTGAAAATCAAAATTAGTTCCGCATTGCTAAAGTAACAAGCTTTATTCAAAGTGCCATGGCAGGAAAACTGATTTCCGACTACTAAACTC
Source organism: Carex cristatella (assembly GCA_024447775.1). Lineage (NCBI taxonomy): Eukaryota > Viridiplantae > Streptophyta > Magnoliopsida > Poales > Cyperaceae > Carex > Carex cristatella. The sequence goes on from JAJHPF010000007.1 coordinate 1,164,799, forward strand.
TTATTACATAAAGTTTAGACAGTAAACTAATTTATACAACAACAACCAAGCCTTTAGTCCCAAACACTTTGCAAGTATTTAGGCATTAACAATCAAAGATAACTAAAAAATATATCATCGAACCCAATTGCATTAGCCCTCATACATAGCTTTAAGGCATTATTTTTACATGATGATATCTAAGAATAGTCATGGGGCAAATTAGTACTTAAATCTTAGAGTGCAGTTTATATTTAGGGAATCTAGCAGCAAAAACATTTATTTAATATAAAAGAAAGAAATGTAGAGGAGAGAACTTTTCATCAAACACACAGAACAATTCTCTTTTCAGATAGACAGTGCTTTTCTTATTAACTAAAACAATATAACATTTTGTGAATAGTACCAGAGTTTTCTGATACACTGGTCAAATATTTTACCACTAACACACTCAACATGTACTAATTAAACAGCAGCATAAGGGATATGTTCTGACAGTAAGTAGCATTTACTTTATATTGTGACTATTTTCACACATGCAAAGGGGAGAGATCTTGCAAACACAAAAAGGTCTAGCAATACACAACTGGGAGTCCGCATCCGCTGTTATCCTGAGAAGATAACAGGAACCTGTTATCCCTATCCCCCTCTAATATCTCTCCTAAAAACAGGACATGGAGTTTAAACTTTGAGCCCTGAAAGCAATAAAATAAAGGGGGAATTTCATGTATATCCCTCAAAAGTTTCAATATTACGTATTTATCCCTCCAAAATCAATAATTACATATTTATCCTTAAAAATTGTAGAAACTCACATATTTGTCCAATCTAACTCTATTATATATCAAATATCTCCAAAAATAATTAAAAAATATTTTTTAAGCATTAAAATTTATTTTATAATATTAATTAATATTGTAATGACCACTATACCCTTTCTTCTTCACTCCCTTTACTGTGCTAACTTTTAAAAACTCTGTTTTTTTATTAATCGAAATTAAATAAAAATATATCGTTAAAAATGAAAGGTTTGCGGAAAATTCAAAAATGAGTCAAACGGGTCGGTTTAACCCGTCCCACTTAATCTGCCCATCTTACAGCAAAATGAAGACATATTGTAATAATTGGTATTGTACGGTTCAGTACTGGCAGTCTGGCACCAGTATGGTTCAGTGCTGGTATTGGTACGGTACAGTTCGTACTGGTATGGCTATGTACTGGTACTGGTACGATTTAATACTGCTTTCTAACACATTGACCTTAGAAATGAAAATAGAAAAAGGGTAAAATGGGAATACATAGAAAATTAATGTTAAATATAATGGATTGGACAAATATGTGAGTTTCTACAATTTTTAAGGATAAATATGTAATTATTGATTTTGGAGGGATAAATACGTAATATTGAAACTTTTGAGGGATATACATGAAATTCCCCCTAAAATAAAATAGTTTCTCACCCCTTAAATCAACGACCTACACAACCAAAACCCTAGCAAACATCCAAAGATCAAATAACTACACAGTGCATATCTAATCGTAAAGCTACGAAGATCTACTCGATGTATGCTCAATCAATTGAAATCAGCAATCAAATGAAATCGAACGAGACCTTGATGAAGACATTCTCCGCAGCCTTCTCCTCTTCGCCGAGCACCTTGCCTCCGGACGAGAAGAACCTCCTCGCCACGTGTCTCATTCCCACTCGACCCGCCATTTCAAAGATCAACCACACCTCTTTCGACCTTGCTCTCTCTCTATCGGAAAGGGAATTTCGAAGATTTTAGAGAAAGAAATCGTCTCCTTCCTCGGACTCGGCTGTGATGGTCTTACTTGTTAGTGAGGCAAGAGTTTCAGGAGGTGCCATTTTGACCGTACGATCTCGATCGCACTATTATGGATCATAATCGGACGATTGGCGTTTCATTAGACAGAATATTCTCTCTCTTTCGTTTCCTTCTCGTGAAAATAATCAAAGATGAACGGGCCGGGGCTGTCTCTGTCTTTTAACGGCCCAAACAAAAAATACTTTAGTTGTTCAAATAAAATCCGAATTACCAATGGCTATTTAGAGCCCATTACTTAATTCTCCACCAAAACTCGTTTCTTTTGGATCGTTATTGATAAGGAGTGGGGCCGGTCCCATGAGCGGCCCGAGCAATCCGGTCAGCATCAAATAGGAACAGTAAAAAAATAACCAGACTTCACTTAAATTAACTAGAATTCTAGAAGTGAGAAAAGTTGTTCGGTGGTTGTTTCTATCAAACTACTGATCAATAACAATATTAAAACAGTAAAAGAAGATTAAAAGTTGTTTTCAATTAATAAAAAGTGTTTCCAGGGTTTCAGATTTCATTTCTGTTTTAGTCCCGAGATATACGGCCCGTATAGAATCCTATACGGTCCGTATGGACCACCGAGTTAATGCTGCAGTTACTGTTTCTGTGTTGATACTAATGTCTAGGGTTTCCATCGACCAGATCTAAGTTTCTTACCTCAGGCTGTCGCAATTTTGACTTAAAACCCGATTGCCGGACTCAACTACTCCCCTCTTAGATGCGTTAACCCTCAACTTTCGTTTTTTGGACTAATTTATCTAAGTTACTTGTTAATTTACTAAAAGTATCCAAGGACTTTCGCCTCGAGGAAAGTTTCACCTTTCGGGTACTCCTTGGTTTCACATTTCGGGTCACAAACCTACTTCATGTACTTTATTCGATTGGATTGAATATCATAGACTTGGCTCCTAACAGTTAGACGCGCGCATTCATCTAACGGGATGACTAATCAAATTCAAGCAAGCACAAACAAAGCAATCAAAATACTACTCAACAAAGTAAAAATACAATATTCAACACATGATCCAAGTAACATGCAAGCAAAACTAAATTAGAAACTACATATTAACCATAGAAACTGAAAGTTTAGCCAAGCATATTCATAAAACAGCACAAAACAATAGTAATAAAATAGTTCATGGTAAAACTATGAAAAATAGTGAAGATCCGTTGTAAAAACTTCTCTTCTTCTTCTTCCAGTTCTTCCTTGTCTCCCAAGCACCAAGAATGAGCAAAAAATGGTTCTCAGATCTGGAATTGTCTGCCTTAATGCCCGAAGTCGCGAAATAAAAGCTTTCCTTTTCGGCCTCCCCAGCTGTCTCTGTTTCCAATTCCAAGCCTGAGTTTTCGAAATAGCTTGTACGGTCCGTATAGAATCCTATACGGACCGTATACTTGTCCTTGCCTTGGAGAATTGTTGCCTCTTGTTGTGGAACCTTTTGTGTGGTTGGACTGATCTTGTACGGACCGTATGGAGAGTTGTCAGATCTAGAATTTCGACCATTTCCTGCAAAATAAGAAACAAAGCATAACAGTACCACATTCTAATGATATTTAAACGAAAAGTCCACATTTTTAGACTTTAAGGTACAAGTTTCGGTGTTAATTGGAGTCGCAATCTAGACAAAATAAGGAGACATCATCGTTCAAACCGGTCTCCTTAATGACTTTCCATATAAAAAAATATTTTTCAAATTTATTTACTATCAAGTCAAACGGTCAAAATATGAAGGATTTTGTGTGCATTTTAATACACTATTTTATTAAAATCTTTGACTGCTTGTACTTGACTTGATAATAAATAAATTCGAAAATAAAAAAAATAATATGGAAATAAAGCTTTCATTGAAGAGGTCGGTTTGGACGGTTATTTGTTTGCCGATTCATAGATTGTGAAAGTCGAAAGTATATTGTTGAAATACTAGAGTCATTAGCCAATAGCCAGACTCCGGTATAATGATTTTTAAGTTAATTATATTGATGGATTGTTTGGAGTTTGGACTATGGTAAGTAATAAGGTTTTAGTTTCTGTTTATTTTAATTAACAGGACACGGACGCTTCTGGTTTTGGATTGGGGATTCCGGTCTGTTTGTTTTGGATAATTCCCAGATATGTTGTTTAACTCGAACGCACGCACAGCCCCCATACATACATACACGCTCCTTGCCTCAGCCACTTTCCCTTTCACTACGCTCAAGTTCCCGCACAAGAGTCATAAGTGTGAAGTGCCAAGGTGTCAGAGGAGGTAAACATCTCTGACCGCTCTTCCGCTATCTCTTCATGTACGGACGGATTGGGTTGGGATTGGCCACCTCATCTCTTCCTCCTCTATTCTCCTCTTCTGCTTTCGGTTGATCGCGGTATCTGTCTCTCCTCTCCTTGATTGCTTTGGTGTTGATTTACAGTACAGTCAATTACAATCTGTTAATTTGCAATTGGAAATCTCATCTCGGGTCCTTGATTTGAAATGAGTCTTTATTGCATTTTCAGAACTGGGTCACGCACCCAAGGCGCTTGTGAAAATGTGCCATAGTTTAGAGGGTGGAGCAATCTCTGGAGAAAGAATCAGTGCCTTCCCGGACCCTCTTCTAGCCCCAACAGTTCGGGTGCATTCCGTTGTATTCATTATTACAACCCAAAGCTTCTATTAGCAAGGATGTCATTCCTGAATGGAGTTGCATACGGTTCATTGATACCATGAAGGTACCATTGCAAATTAAATTGGAATAAATATATTTGGATGAGTTCTTCCTTTCATGAACTGATGGCTGGAAAAGTAAACCTTGGATATTGGTTTGGTGATCTTTGCTGCACATCCATAAGCGGTTTTAACCATTCAATTTATAGTACTCTTATCGTTGCACAATTTTCAATAACCAAAATTGCATTGTTTTTCATAATCTGTGTTTTTTTAGGGCAGGTGACTTAGTCACCAGCAAATTGATTAATTAAGAAAAAAAGAGTATTTACATAACCAGAGGACTGGTTCATAAAAAAAATTTACAGACACTTCACGTGTTATTTTTCATAACCTGTGTTAATGATGTACTATTTTTTATTGCAGTAATATAAAACAGACAGGTGGACTTGTCACTCGTAAGAAAAGAAAGCTTAATCTTGTTGGTTAAAATTTTAGAGAGACTGGAGTGAAGTCAAATAAGAATAAGATGGTGCATGCTTTCTCTCTCTCCCCCTTATCTTCACTTTCACCTTTAGCATCTGTGTCCCAATCTCAGGCTTATTTTCCATCCAAATCGGCTTGTCGCCATGGCCTTTGCCTTTACTGCTACACTGTCCCCCATTCCAAATCTCAATCCCAAAGAATCACCAACAATCCAAAACCACTTCCATCTTCAAATAATTTCCCTAGTGACACCAGTGCTAGAAGCATTCTTGGGAAGATTGAATGGAGGCCACAGCAGCAGCATTACAATGGAAACGGGAAGCTGGAGAAGGATGAGATGGAGAAGAGACACTGTAAGGTGGGTCCCATTTCTTCCCAAGAGGCACATCGCCGTTTTCACAATCTGTTGGCTCTCCATTCGACCTCAATCCATCCCTTCAACCAGCTCCTGGCTGCCTTGGCTAGCAACCAAACCTCAAGCGGCCCTTATTCTGCCATCTTTTCCCTCTTCAGCCTCTTAACCCAAACTGAAGGAATCCATCCTAATGAATATACCTATGCGATCATGATTCAATTCTGCGTTCAAACAAATCGGCTCAACCTAGCTTTTGCTTTTCTGGGACGGCTTCTCAGCGAGGGTCTCGGAGCCAACACTGCCACCTTTACTCCATTCCTGAAGGGCCTTTGTTCTGAGAAAAAGATCGATGAAGCTGCAGCCATAGTGTTGTACAAAATGCCTAAGCTGGGGTGCATACCAAATGTGATCTCATATAGCGTTCTTATCAAGGGGCTTTGCTCCAATGGCAATACTCGCTTAGGCCTTCAGTTGCTTTTTAAAATGGTTAAACATGGCCGTGAGTGTGAACCCAATGTGATCACATACAGCACAGTTATAGATGTGCTCTGCAAAGCGGGTGAACTCACTAAGGCCTTTGGTCTGTACAGACAGATGTATTCTGCTGGGGTTATACCCAATACTGTGACATACAGCTCGATGATTTATGGTCTATGCAATCTGGGTGCTCTCGACAAGGCAGAAGAGCTGCTACAGATTATGATTTCTGAAGGTCATGAGCCCAATGTCGTGACTTATACCACTCTTATAGACGGACTGTGCAAGAAAGGTGAAATTGAGAAGGCAGAGGAGTTGCTGCATGACATGATTTCCAAAGGGCAAGTGCCCAATGTCGTGACCTACAACACTCTTATGGATGGTCTGTGCAAGAAAGGTGAATTTGAGAAGGCAGAGGAGTTGTTGCATGAGATGATTTCCAAAGGGCAAGTGCCCGATGTTGTGACTTACAACACTGTTATAAATGGGCTGTGCAAAAACTGTGAAATTGAGAAGGCCAAGGGGTTGCTGCATGACATGATTTCCAAAGGGCTGGAGCCCGATGTCGTGACTCGTACCACTTTTATGGATGGGCTGTGCAAGAAAGGTGAATTTAAGAAGGCAATAGAGTTGCTGGATGACATGATTTCCAAAGGGCAGGTTCCCGATGTTGTGACTTACAACACTCTTATAGATGGGCTGTGTAAGTTTGGTCAAATTGAGAAGGCGGAGGAGTTGCTGCATGAGATGATTTTCGAAGGACAAGTGCCCGATGTCGTGACTTGCAACACTCTTATTGATGGGCTGTGCAAGAACGGTAAAGTTGAGAAGGCAAAGGATTTAATGGATGACATGATTTCCAAAGGGCAGGTGCCCGATGTCGTGACTTACAACACTCTTATAGATGGGCTGTGTAAGAATGCTGAAATTGAGAAGGCAAAGGTGTTGTTCCATGACATGATTAGCAAAGGGCCGGAGCCTGATGTCGTAACTTATACCACTTTCATGGATAGGCTGTGCAAGAAAGGCAAAATTGAGGAGGCAGAGGAGTTGCTTCATAAGATGATTTCCAAAGGGCTTGAGCCCAATGTCGTGACTTACAACACTTTAATAAATGGGCTGTGTAAGAAAGGTGAAGTCGAGAAGGCAAAGGAGTTGTTGCATGACATGATTTCCAAAGGGCAGGTGCCCGATGTCTTGAATTATACCACTCTTATAGATGGGCTGTGCAAGAAAGGTGAAATTGGGAAGGCAAAGGAGTTGCTCCATAACATGATTTCCAAAGGACAGGAGCCTGATTTCATGACTTACAACTCTCTTATAGATGGCCTGTGGCAGGATGGTGAAATTGAGAAGGCAAAGGAGTTGCTGGATGACATGATTTCCAATGGGCTGGAGCCTGATGTTGTGACTTATGATGCCTTTATAGATAGGTTTGCAAAAAGGGGGAAATTGAGAAGGCAAAGGAGCTGGGAGCTTGATTAACTACATATTTCGAAAAGGAGAGAGAAGGGGTCGAAGATGGGAGCAATTGTGTTCTTTGGGGCCCAAACACATTTACAAGTATTGACATAGAGGACCCAGTTGTAAATGAGAGGCAGCAAAGTGGAGTTAAAGACAAGTGACAGCAATTTTTAAAGGGGTTCATAGCAACAGCGAAACACTGGAGACGTCCGGCATTGAAGCAACCGCTGAAAAACCATCTCTTTTAGCAGTTAGTCATTAAAATAGAATGTCAATCTTGTAACTTTTTATCATTTTTATTAGCTATAAAAAGGCTGTCAATTGTAAAGACCAGTTATGCAATTAATGAAGTTACTCTTCTTTTTTCAATTATGTTCTTCTTGCCTGTTCTTTTTCTATCTCAATTCTTCCAAATTCTCCCAATTTATTTAAATTGTATCAATTTGTGGAAACTAAGTAAAAGAAATTGATCACTCAATTAAGCCAATTCCTTGTAAAATCCATAATTCTCAGTAAGGATATTACACTGCATGACATGATTTTTGAAGGGCAGGATCCCAATGTTGCAACTGCTCCTGTGCTACTGACAGGAAATTTGAGGACATTTTTACCTGAGGTGATGCTTCTAAACTTTAGGCAAGCTTTTCCCCAGGCCTTATAATACTGTCTTAAAATGTAGTGCATATCATCATCATTGTTGGGGGAAATTGTAAATTTAGGTTGTTCAGTAAACAATTACTATAAACTGTGCTTCCACCACCAAAGATAGTTGAGAGCTTATGTACCCTATTGGATTCGGGTCCTGTGTAGGCATGTGCATTGCAGACCTTTACTATGTTCTCTGGTCTTCTATCAGTTGGTCTAATGCCCTCTACTTTGCCATGTTCTACTGGACTGGTCTAATGCCCAACACATTTTTTTTTCTTCCTGACCTATTTGGTCTTTATTTGCATACAAGGCAAATAAAAGGTAAAGTTGATGAAATTGAAGATTGTCTGCACCTGTCTTTTTGCATGTAAAGAAGCTAATTGCACATTTGAGGGCTAATTGAGTCAAATATTTGCCTAATTAAGCTTAATTTGAACTATAGCGGTTGTCTTAATAGCTTTAGTTGGGCTCACATAACTGATTGGCACTTGTTTGGGACTGTTCCCATGCTATCAAAGCTTGACTTCAAGTTAGATGACTTCATTCTTTCCTTGAGAAACTAAATTATGGAGTGAATTTCTTAATTTGTTATTCTATCCATTAGCTTCTTTTAGGAGTCATTGTAATATTATTATTCTAATTTACCTTCACATCTGAATTTCTTTGATGGAATAGGTGGTGCAATTTGACCTATGTGGTCAGTGCTTGCCGGATTGCATCATGTGCCAGCTTGGCAAGGGCACCAAACAACTTATCTCCAAAGCAGTCTCTCAAGGGTGAATACAGTCTCTCTGACGATGGATTGGCGGCCATCATCTTGTCAGCTCTACTGTTAAGCTCTCTGAACCTGTGCCTGTGCTCTCTCCTCGCCGACTTCCTAAAGGGGCATGTGATGTATGAAACAATGGAAGCACAACTGCTATTTTCTTGCAGTTGCATTATGTGAAGCAACTGCTAGCGCACACAACATTAGCTGCCCTTTGATCAACTCAAAGTATGCCTTTGTTGATTGGCAAACCGGTACAGGATTAAGTCCCACTCAATCATGACCCCACCCGGTATATCCTTCTCTACCATTGAGACTACAGGTGCTACAAAATAATTGCCCAATGTGCTAGAAAATTATGAAAATTCAGCTCGAGCCGATCATCCGTGTCATGTTCCCGGGAACAAGCAATTGAGTAAAAAGTAAAAACTAATGAGAAATATCAGATAATAGAAAAAAAATATTAAATAGATTAATTATGCACATATCCTAATTGATTATGGCTGGCAGTGCATAACCATGATTAGATTTAGAGCATTGCCACTCGTGCTGTACAAGAAAAAATAGTATACATTGTGTTATATAGACTACAAGGATAATGTAAATTTCTGGTTTGTGTGTCACAAAATTCCCTAATTATATTGGCTGAGATCACCAATTGAGCTCTTTGTTGTGCAAATTAAACTCGAATTAGCCTAAAACTATTCCCAATTGTTCAAGTAGACAACGAAGTAACCTGAGAGGAGGTGTGAAAGAAAAGGTATGGTGCTAAAATAGGAGTCGTATCCACTAGTTTGCTAAACATACTTCTACCTGATCAAGTGGAGTCTATATTTTCTTTCCCTCAATTTCTAGTGATTACCATGTTGTATGGCACTGATACTGGTACCAGGTTACAGTTTTGCTTCATTTTTTTTTTACAAATTGTTCCTTAATGAAGGACGGTTTGACCTCATTAGAAGAAAAAGTAAAAAAAAAAAAAAAAGAAGTGTTTGCCGATCATAATTGCACAACTGAAGTCAATACTATGACATAATATTTTCTTAAAATATATCTTTTTAATATCCTACTATGACATAATATTTTCTAAAAATTATATCATATCTTTTTAATATATCTTTTTAATATGACATAATATATCTTTTTAATAGAAAAATACATGATGTTCATCTAGAAAATATTATTCGAAAAAAGTAAAAATTTAAGAAATATTCAAGCAAGAATTCAAATGCCAGGTCTAAAAGATTATTTTTGTTCTAATTTAAAAAGTGCTTGGAAAATGTTCATTTGAATATGTTTTATTACTCTATTAAGATAGCTATATATTATTGTGTTACATTGTGTTTAAGTCTTTTGTCAATGTATATAATATTCGATTTTTTTTTTTTTTTAAATATATTTTGAGTGTTCTTAGGCGCACAAGTCACACGATATAAATAGCCTATTTGTAAAGTCTCTACAATTTGAGCATCTTTTGTAATGCATTAGAAATCGCTGATGACACTTGATAGTAATGATTTTTATAGTGTTTGATTTAATTAAAAGATTCTGACAAACAAAATAATAATTAATTTGCAACACTAAAAGGATCCATAGGCAAGATATTTAATTATTTACATACTATTTATACTATTTTTATGTAAATAATAGTAGGTTGCTTAATATGTAAAAATTACATTTTTAGATTAAGATTCCATTAAAGAATACAAGACCGATTGTTCTCCATTAATGCATAAATATATTTTTTTAAGTACATTGTATTTAAGTATAATTTAGTTTAGAGTTAAAAAAATATTCAATTAGAGCGGAATCGTTACGAAGAAAAAAAATCAACTTGAATGATCAAAATAATAACTCCTTTTCTACAGGAGCGGATCATAAGTGTAGCTGGGGTGCTAAGCCACCCTAAAATTTCAAATTTTTATTATCAAGTATGTGAAATTCTTATTAATTTTTTTCTTATATGTATTAGCATCTCCAATAATAATAACAAATTTAAAAGCCTTGAATATAAATTTTAAAAATCAAGACCACAGCGGACTAGGTAGACTGGGCTTCATTTTTTATTTGGATGTTTCAATTTATGTATTTGTGCAATGAAAAAATGAAAACAAATCCTTCCAATTTGAAAAGGTAAAAAATAATGTTCGATCCAATCTTGTGTTATATTGTGTTATACGAATTCTCTGAACTTGCCGTGTCTATACGGATTGAGAAACAACTTCTAATAACGCTCTTTTCATCAATCCGTATAGTGTTTCTCCGTATCCTTAAATATGCACGTTAGCTGACGAGGCAATTAAAATGAGTAATTAAAGAAAAAAAGAATTGGTGAGGTGCGCGAGAAAAACCACTCGGCTCACGCTCCGCACAAGGGCAAAGTGCAAGTGGCAACTGGCAAGGCATCAGATGACAAAAAAAACTTCTGCCGCTCTTACGCTATCTCTTCCTCTTTGTTATGTATGGACGGATTGGGTTGGGACTGGTCACCTCTCCTCTCTTCCTCCTCTTCCTCTTTCGGTTGATTGAGTACCGCTTTAATCCCTCTCTCTCTCTCTCTCCTCTCCTTGATTGCTTCGTTGTTTATTTACAGTATAGTTATTTACAATCTGTTAAATTTCAATTAGCAATCTCCTCTCTGGTCCTTGATTTGAAATTAGTCTTAATTTCATTTTCAGAACTGGGTCATGCCCCCGAGGTGCTTGTGAAAATGCGCTATAGTTAAACTAGAGAGAAGAACCAGTGCCTTGCCTGACCCTCTTCTAACACACAGTTCAGGTGCGTTTCATCAATATGATTGGGTGGTTCAACTTTACAATGGTTGAGCTACATTTATCTTTTGCAACCCAAAGCTTCTCATGTTTTCATTTAGCCAGTTTGTTGGCTATCTATCATTCAATACTTTATTATTCCCATCTGTGGATAATTGTTCAACTTCAAATCTGTTTTGAGTGTTTTACAATTGAAGACCATATATCACATGGTAGTCTGTAGTATATATAGACAGCTATTGAATTACCTCAACACTGTATATTATAATTTACATTTGAGTATTAGGTGGATAAAACCTCTTTATTGGCTGTTTTTTTTGGTCCATATTCCTCTAGGATATGACACAATATTGGACAATTTCAATAACAAAAATTGCATTGTTGTTCATTATCTGTGTTAATGATGTACTATTTTTTAATGCATTAATAGAAAATAGACAGGTGTGCTTGTCACTCGTAAGAAAGAAAAACTCAACCTCAACCTTGTTGGTTAAGATGGTGCATGCTTTGTCTCTTGTCCCCTTTTCATCACTTACACCTTTAGCTTTCCTATCCCTATCTCAGCCTCAATCTCAATCGGCATTCCCATCCACATCAGCAATGTCACAGGCTCTGCCTTTTCTGCTGTGCTATCTCCCAATCCAAATCTCAATCCCAAAGCATCACTAACAACTTAAAACCACCACCACCTACAATTAATTTCCCCAGTGACACCAGTGCTGGCTACATTCTTGGGAAGACTCATAGAAGACCACAGCAGCAGCATTACAAGGGGAAGGGGAAAGGGAAGCTGGAGAAGGATGAGGAGTGGAGAAGGAGACTTTGGAAGGCGGGTCCCATTTCAACCCAAGAAGCACTTAACTGTTTTCATTCTCTGTTGGCACTCCATCCAACCTCCATCTATCCCTTCAACCAGCTCCTGGGTGCCTTAGTTCACTACCAAACATCTGGTGACTCTCACCCAGCCATCTTTTCCCTCTTCAGCCTCTTAACCCAAACTGAAGGAATCCGTCCTGATAAATATACCTATGGGATCATGATTCAATTCTGTGTTCAAACGAATCGGCTCAGCCTAGCTTTTGCTTTTCTTGGACGGCTTCTCAAAGAGGGTCTCAGAAGTACCACCGCAACCTTCACTTCATTACTCAAGGGTCTTTGTTCTGATAATAGGATCGCTGAGGCTGCAGCCGTAGTGCTCTACAAAATGCCCAAGCAGGAATGTATACCAAATGTGATCTCGTATAGCGTTCTTATCAAGGGACTTTGCTCCAACGGCAAGACTCACTTGGGCCTTCAGTTATTTTTCAAAATGGTTAAACATGGTGGTGAGTGTGAACCCAATGTGATAACGTACAGCACAGTTGTAGATGTGCTCTGCAAGGCGGGTGAACTCACTAAGGCCTTTGGTCTGTACAGACAGATGTATTCTGCTGGGGTTATACCTAATACTGTAACATACGGCTCGTTGATTTATGGTCTATGCAATATGGGTGCTTTGGACAAGGCAGAAGAGCTGCTACAGATTATGATTTCCGAAGGTCATGAACCCAATGTCGCGACTTATACCACTCTTATTGGCGGGCTGTGCAAGAAAGGTGAAATTGAGAAGGCAGAGGAGTTGCTGCATCACATGATTTCCAAAGGGCATGTGCCCGATGTCTCGACTTATACCACCCTTATAGATGGGCTAGGCAAGAATGGTGAAATTGAGAAGGCAAAGGTAATGCTACATGACATGACTTCCAAAGGGCTGGAGCCTGATGTCGTGACTTATACCACTTTTATGGATGGGCTGTGCAAGAAAGGTGAAATTAAGAAAGCAGAGAAGTTGCTTCATGAGATGATTTCCAAAGGGCTGGAGCCTGATGTCGTGACTTATACCACTTTTATGGATGGGCTGTGCAAGAAAGGTGAAATTAAGAAAGCAGAGGAGTTGCTTGATGAGATGATTTCCAAAGGGCAGGTGCCCAATGTCGTGACTTACACTGCTCTTATTGATGGGCTGTGGAGGACAGGTGAAATTGAGAAGGCAAAAGAGTTGCTCCATCACATCATTTCCAAAGGGCTGGTGCCTGACGAAGTGACTTATACCACTCTTATTGATGGGCTGTGCAAAGAAGGTGAAATTGAGAAGGCAAAAGAGTTGCTGCAGGACATGATTTCCAAAGGTCAAGTGCCAAATGTCGTGACTTACAATGCTCTTATGGATGGTATGTGCAAGCATGGTGAAATTGAGAAGGCACGAGAGTTGTTGCATGACATGATTTCCAAAGGGCAGGTGCCCAATGTCGTGAATTACACCACTTTTATTTATGGCCTGTGCAAGAAAGGCGAAATTGAGAAGGCAAAAGAGTAGTTGCATGACATGATTTCCAAAGAGCTGGTGCCTGACAAATTGACTTGTACCACTCTTATTGACGGGCTGTGCAAAGATGACAAAAGAATTGGTGCATGACATGATTTCCTATGGGCTGGTGGCCAATGTCGTGACTTCAAAACACTTAATTATTTGTCATTGGGTTATGCAAGAAAGGTGAATTTTGAATATCTTGACATTTTCGACTCTTATAGGATCGAAAACTTAATTGGTGTGACCTGCAGCAGCAAAGTGTTAGGCTTTTGTGCCGTGTGTGCGTGCTCAGCATGTGTTGTGCGGTGCTGGCACCTTGTTATGGCTTTGGATGTGGTGTGCATGCGCATGTTGGACAGCACAAGATGACACGTGTTTGGGCCCGCCGTGCATGACGTGTCTGGCCATGTGTGCCCTTTTTATTTAAATCCAACAATATTGTAAAAAATTTTAAAAAAAAAATCTGTAAATATTTTCAAAAAAAAAAAAAAACGATATTTTGCTAATTTTCATTTTTTTTTTCAGACCTGGGTCTGCCAATGTTTATGCACATAGGCAAAGTGAAATAAAAGTAACAATTGTTAGTGTATTGTTTTAGAAAATTAGGAATTAAAATTTAATTATAAATACAAGTAGAAATTTATGCATGTTTTTTTTTTTGGCTCAAGTCGATATAAGAGCTTACAAGATTTGCCTTCTTTGTTGTATTTAATCACTCCCGTCATACTCATGACCGTCATCATGAATTGATCCTTCAACATTACCTTCATTTGTAGGTGGACTTTGGTGACCTCAACGCAAAGGCCTTGGATTACATGTTTCGTATCCGGTGCTTTCATATATCTTGAAGTGGTATTAGTCTCTTTGCTCGGCATCTTTTTTATGAATTTATAAATACATCTATGAATTAATTCAAGCACACATAAACAAATAAATTTAAGCCTTGCACATTTTCTATGTTCTCAGGTCTTCTATCAGTTGAAATTTTTTGTTTGCTATAAAATCGAACATTTTTTATTTTCTATTTTTAGATGAAAATATTAAGATATCTAAAAAAATTACTATATTGACCGTCTAGTTTAGTAAAAAAAAAAAATTAAAGGTGACCGCCCAAACGCTGGGCGGTCTGATAGGCGCAACTTCTAATTATAAACATGTGTTTTATCAATAAAATTGTCAATAGGCTTTTAAGCCACTAATTTACAAAAAAAAAAAAAGAATACATGTCACGGTAGCTGCATATTTTTTTTCGTTTCAATTTTCAAGAACTCATAAATAATATTTTATTATTTACAAACTATGTAATAATATTTACTAAATTTTGTTATTTTCATTGGTTATGTGATGATTGTTTCTTTCATTTGTTGTATGATGACATTTGATAATAAGTATTTTTATAATGTTTGATTTTCATTAAAAGACAATTGATAAACAAAACAATTATTTTGTAATAATAAAATGATTTATATGATTTTTTTTTCATGCAGTTATAGCTTATGGTTGGTTGCTTAAAAGACATTTTTTTTCATGTAAAATTATATTTTTAGATGATAAGGCAAAAGAAAGAAAAATAAGACCGGCTGTCCTCCATTAAATGCATAATTTTTTTTTAAGTGCATTGTATTTAACATAATTTAGTTTAATGGTAAAAGAAGAAAGAATTCAATAAAAACAGAATCGGTATATTAGCACCTTAATGAAGGACGACAGTTTGATATGTTCTATCTATAAAGTATGGGAATGATGCCATTGATGCAGCCTATTTTCAAGCACAAGACATTACTGTAGCAACCTCCTCCATCTCCTCTCCAGCTTCTCAGACAGCCAATGCAAATACAACCTCCTCTCCTCTGATTAGAATAAGCTTCTTGCTGTAGTAGAATTTAGTCTCTTATGTTTGTTTTGTTAACTATGCTTGTTATCTTCTAAGTACTTTAGTACTAAGGACATTTAGACATATTTTGGTATAGCCAATGAACATCTAGTCGATTATCAGTCGCTGTTTTGTAAGAACATTATTGGGCTTCAAATGAAACAGGTGGTACTAACCACTATTTCAAAATAAATAAATAAATAAAGTATGGGAATGTATGGCTGAAGGTTTATCATCCAGGGTTTATAGGAGAGAATGAGTAGGAAAGAACTTAGTTAAGGTTTCAAGAATAGTCTGTAATATAATTCACTTCTTGTCATTATAAGAGGGGAGCCTAAAAGATACGGATGTAACTAAATAGGAGCTCTGAGCTCGGCTTCGGATCTGCATATTTGCTCTGCCTCAGCACTCAGTCCTGTGATTTTAACTTTTAGACCGTTCCAATTAGAATATGGGCCAAATAAGAATATAGGTCAATTCGGCCCACGCCAGTTATGTACGGAGCTCTTTACGATTCACGCTAATATATAACGAACGGATAGGATTCAGTGTGTTAATGCAGGTGATATGATTTTGATTTTTAGTTTCTTTCGTTTGACTAGACTCGGGCTCCGCACAAAGTGCCAAGGCGTCAGACACTCAAGAGGAGACGAAAATCTCTGCCACTCTTACGCTATCTCTTCCTCTTTGGCTTCCTTCCTTGCTTTGGTTATACGGACTGTTTGGGTTGGGATTGGCAATCTCATCTCTTCCTCTTCCTCTTCCTCTTAGTTTCTTTCCTTTCATTAGGCTCAACCTGACAGCCTCAGGCTAAGCACAAGTGCCAAGTTATCAAGAGGAAAAAAAACCTCTGCTGCTCTAACGCTGTCTCTTCCTCTTTAGGCTTCCAGCCTTGCTTTGAATGTACGGACGGATTGGGTTGGAATTGACCACCTCATCTCTTCCTCTGTCCTCGTTCGGTTGGTTGGGTACCGCTCTAATCTATCCGTCTCTCCTCTCCTTTATCATTTCGTTGTTTATATATAGCTCAGTCAATTATAATCTGTTAATTTTCAAATAGCAATCTCATGTCTGGGCCTTGATTTGAAATCAGTCTTTATTTCATTTTAAGAACTGGGTCACGCACCCAAGGTGCTTGTGGAAATGCACTTTAGTTTGGAATGTGAAGCAATCTCTGGAGAAAACTAGAGAGAAGTATCAGTGCCTTACCTGACCCTCTTCTAACCCCATAGTTCAGGTGTGTGTGTTGTATAATTTGATTGGGTGGTTCAACTTTATAATGGTTGAGGTGCATTCATCTTTTACATCCCAAAGCTTCTCATGTTTTCATTTAGCCCGACCCAGTATTAGCAAGAATGTCATTCCTAAATGGATTTGCATATGGTTCATTGATACCATGAAGGTACCAACTCAAATTAAATTGGAATAAATAGATTGGGATGAGTTCTTCCTCTCATGAACTGATGGCTGAAAAAGTAAACCTTGGGTATTGGTTTCATGATCTACGCAGCACATCTATAAGTGGTCATAAACATTCAATTTCTAGTACTCTTATCCTTCCAATCATGGGAGAAAAGCAGCCCAAATTGGGGACAGTTGATGTCCTATTGGAGCTGCGCCCTATTTTAAATTTTTACCTTTTAAGTGTACCTACCTTAATGGAACATATAAGAATGGAAATAAGCACATACATTCGTATCAATGTGCGCATCTGTTCCTCCATTTGTTCCATACCCATCCCATATTGTACACTCCTCTATAGAAAGTACAAACTCAAATCTGGTCTCTTTCACTTAGAAATCGAACTCTCTGCTCAGTCACTGCAGGAGAATTAGCATTCTGTATTTATGGCCAATTCTCTATTCCAGTGCTTGGCATCCCCTATCATAGTATCATTCTGATTTGCAGTCTAGGGTTGGGCCCTTATTTCCCCTATCCTTAAAAAATTGAGTCTGTTTCGAGGGCTTTAACATTGAAAACCATATATCACAAGGTAGTCAGTGGTATAGACAGCTATCAAATTGCCCTCAACACTGTATATTGCAAAAAATGGATATAATTTACTTCGATATATATTTGAATTCTTATGTTGCATTTAATTAGTGGGTGGATAAAGCTTCTTCAATAGCTGTTTATTAAGGTCCATATTACTCTAGAATATGACAATATTGGACAATTTCAATAACCAAAATTGCATTATTGTTCATAATCTGTGTTAATGATGTACTATTTTATATTGCAGTAATATAAAACAGGCAGGCATACTTGTCACCTGTAAGAAAGGAAAGCTCAATCTTGTTGGTTAATAATATTACAGAGACTGGGAGTGAAGTCAAATAAGAATAAGATGGTGCATGCTTTGTCTCTCTCCAATCTCAGTTTCAATTCCCAGCACTGGTGTCCATTCTATTCACTTTCACCTTTAGCTTCCCTAATCCAATCTCAGTCTCAATTTCCATCGGCATCCCCATCCAAATCGGCTTCTTGTTGTGGCCCCTGTCTTTATTGCTGTGCTGTCTCCCATTCCAAATCTCAATCCCAAAGAATCACCAACAATCCAAAACCACTAACATCTTCAAATAATTTCCCTAGTGACACCAGCGCTGGAAGCATTCTTGGGAAGATTGGAAGGAGGCGACAGCAGCAGCATTACAAGAGGAAGGGGAAGCTGGAAAAAGATGAGATGGAGAGGATACACCGTAACGCGGGTCCCATTTCTACTCAAGAGGCGCTTCACCGTTTTCACAATCTGTTGACTTTCCATCCGACCTCAATCCATCCCTTCAACCAGCTCCTGGCTGCCTTGGTTAGCAACCAAACCTCAAGCGACCCTTACCCCGCCATCTTTTCCCTTTTCAGCCTCTTAACCCAAACTGAAGGTATCCGTCCTGATAAATATACCTATGCAATCATGATTCAATTCTGTGTTCAAACGAATCGGCTCAGCCTTGCTTTTGCTTTTCTGGGTCGGCTTCTCAGCGAGGGTGTCAGAGCTAATACTGCGATCATCACTCCATTACTCAAAGGCCTTTGTTCTAAGAATAGGATCAATGAGGCTGCAGCAATAGTGCTCTACAAAATGCCTAAGATAGGATGTACACCCAGTGTGATCTCTTATAGCATTCTTATCAAGGGGCTTTGCTCCAATGGCAAGACTCTCTTAGCCCTTCAATTGCTTTTTAAAATGGTTAAACATGGTGGTGAGTGTGAACCCAATGTGATCACGTACAGCACAGTTGTAGATGTGTTATGCAAGAAGGGTGACCTCACTAGGGCATTTCGTTTGTACAGACAGATGTATTCTGCTAGGGTTAGGCCTAATATTGTGACATACAATTCGTTAATTTATGGTCTATGCAAGAAGGGGGCATTTAACAAGGCAGAAGAGTTGCTACAGACCATGATTTCTGAAGGTCATGAGCCCAATGTTGTGACATACAACACTCTTATTGATGGGCTATGCAAGAAAGGTGAAATTGAGAAGGCAAGTGTGTTGCTACATGACATGATTTTCAAAGGGCAGGAACCCGATGTCGTCACATACAACTCTTTAATGTATGGCCTGTGCAAGAAAGGTGAAATTGAGAAGGCAAAGGAGTTGCTGCGTGATATGATTTCCAAAGGGCAAAAACCGGATGTCGTGACTTATACCACTGCTATAGATTGGTTGTGCAAGAAGGGTGAAATTGTGAAGGCAAATGAGTTGATGCATGACATGATTTCCATTGGGCAGGAACCGGATGTCGTGACCTATACCGCTCTTATGGATGGACTGTGCAAGAAAGGTGAAATTGAGAAGGCAAAGGAGTTGCTTCATGACATGATATCCCATGGGCCGGAGCCCAATGTCGTGACTTACAATATTCTTATAGATGGGCTGTCCAAGAATGGTGAAATTGAGAAGGCAAAGGAGTTGATGCATGACATGATTTCCAAAGGGCATGAATCGGATGTCGTGACTTATACCACTCTTATAGATGGGCTGTGCAAGAAAGATGAAATTGAGGAGGCAATGGAGTTGCTGCTTGAGATGATTTCCAGAGGGCAGGAACCCGATGCTGTGACATATTCCACTCTTATTGATGGGTTGTGCAAGAAAGGTGAACTTGAGAAGGCAAAGGAGCTGCTGCATGACATGATTTCTAGAGGGCAGGAGCCCAATGTCGGGACCTATCCCACTCTTATGGATTGGCTGTGCAAGTAAGGTGAAATTGAGAAGGCAAAGTTGTTGTTGCATGACATGATTTCCAAAAGGGCAGGAGGCGATGTCGCGACTTACAACACTATTATAGATGGGCTGTGCATGAAAATTGAAATTGAGAAGGCAAAGGAGCTGCTGCATGTTAGAAACAGAGAACACGATTAGCTACACAATTCTGGGAAGGAGAAAAAAAGGGGTTGAAGTTGGAAGCTGTTGTGTTCTGTGTCCCAAATGCAATTATTAAAGTGGGTACTAGCGACAGAGAAACGCTGGAGACTTTCGGCGCTAAAGCAACCAATGATAAAATATTCATCTCTTTTAGTAGTTAGCCTTTAAATAGAATAACAATCTTTTAAATTCTTTCTCGTTTATATCAGCTATCAAAGGGCTTTCATGTAAAGACCAGTTATGTGATTAATGAAATTACTCTTTTGTCAATTCTCTTTTTCTTCCCTGTCTCTCTTTTATCTCAATTCTTCCAAATTCTCCCAATTTAATTTAATTGCATGAAATTCGAGGGAGCCAGGTTTAGAAATTGATCAGTGTAAGTCGGAAAAATCAAGGGCTTCAGCTTCAGTGGCCAGTGTCTTTAATGATTTTCATATCTGTGGTCATGTAGTTATTCTGGTCACCTCGTTCATTCTGGTCACCTCGTTCTCTAATGGTTCTTTCGGCAATGCTTGAACATTCTTGAATATAGGTCTGAAGAGAAATTTGGATGCCAATGTTCTGTTTCCTATTAGCATGTACCATGCATTGTAAAATGTTATTCAACAGTAGTGTGGCAGTAAGCAGTAGTTTTGTGAACACTTCTATTGGGAACTTTAAGTGTTGAAGATGCGGATTTCATTAGTTCTTTTTAGTTTATATTTTGAGGCTGCTGAACTAGATTTTCTGGCAGAAACTGGAATGGTTCAATTATTACAGAGGCATTTCATTTTGTTGGTTTTTCTAGCTGAAGTTTGGGTCTTCATTAGTCTATTGTATGTTATGTCTTTGATTATCTGTGAAACCTTTGTTGTTTAAATATAGAAATTTTTTTGAAAAATTCTTTTGTTATGAGAAAATGGAGTTGAATCGTCTTTGTCCTGTGTTCCAAACCTGTTCAAATGTTTCAACATAAGATTAATGGTATTAAAGACCTCTTTAGAAAAAATATATATATATATGGATGTGATTCTATTTTCCTACAATTCACAGCTGCTCTGGTATGCTCTTGTTAAGTGATCTATATGCTCCATCATTTAATGAAAAGGATTTCAGTACCTTGTTGACAGAACTGTTTCAGTGGCACTTCTGTCTACCAAAAGGAACAATGTTAGAGACATTACATATCAGCAGCAATCGCTAAACAAGTATTAATCCCACATTTCCAAAGAAGACAATTTAGCTTATGTTTGTTTCTCCTTTTATAATCCAAAATGAATTATCCCAAGAAGTAGAAACAATGGTACGTTCAACAAAACCACAATAATACCAAAAAGAATGAAGAGAAAGAAATTGAAGTTGTACATTCCTTTTCTTTTTCAAAAAGACTAGATTACAATAACGTTATATTTGCAAACAAATATTATATACAAACAATACTTTGCTATAGAGAAGTCCCTCCTGGCAAAGAACCCATAAGAATAATTGGGCTCTTATTTTTAGGTTTCCAAATTTTATCAGGCCTTGCCTTTGAAATTATATCAGAAAAAAATCCAGATGTAGAATGAGAACTAGAAAGCGAGAGTCTGTTTAGTAATCCATCAGACTGACGAGCTGGGCCCGCTGTCCTGTTATTGTCAGAGACAACAGCCTTTTTGCAAGAACAACCCTCAAGCATCATGAAGCAATTGGCATGGTAGATGGACCCACATAAAGAGCATTTCTCTGCTTCTGTTTCCTGTTTAATTATAATTTAACAAGGGAGAATAGGCAGTTAGATTAAGGGAAAGTTTCAAAGCTGTCCCAGCAAAAGATAAAAATATGATGCATAATTGCACACCTCTCCAGACATGGAAATAACAAATATGTCCCTCATATCTTTAGACCCATATTTTATGTCATTTTACTGCATTTGTAAAGAGAAGGTGATTTTTTTTTTAAGGAAAAATAAGGGGGCCTCACAAGTTTATTTTTTCCTTATTAAACTTGCAGGATATATTTTTATTTTGACATTCTGTACAGGCGAAGTGCCTTGTGTTGTAAGTGAGAAGGGCTCTCTTCTTTTTTACTGTTGTTGGTCAAAATTGAGATGTGCTCTTATATTTAATAAAATAAACAATTCCTCTCTCAGGAGCTATTACTAGGTTCTATTCCAAGCTTAATTCTGGTATGGCCATCCAGTTAGGCTGTGCTCCACAAACACGAGGGGAACTGTCATTAATGGGAAGGGAAGGGAAGAGAACCAGTGGATTTCTCCTCATCTACACCCCAATTTGGAGGTGAAGGATTTCGCTAAACTCCACAGAGCGTTCCCCTCCGTACTGTAGTGTTCTCCTCTGCTCCCTCTCTATTTCACCTCTTTTGGAGTAGGATGAACCCACGGGCCCAGCGAAATCTCCCCTCCGCCTGTGTTTCTCCCTTCCCCTCCCTTCGGTTCCACTCGTCTGGAGCACACCCTTAAGGGAGTCCAGTAGCACTGTACCATTACTTTGCATTCTTTTGGTAGGTACCATTGATAAGATAAACATATCAACTTAAAAAAAAAAAAAAAAAAAAAAAAAAAAGATAAACATACAAAATGTGTATGTGCCCCTGTCTGTGTGTTGAGGAGAGAGAGAGAGAGAGAGAAGGGGAGAAGAAGGGAGGGGGGGGACCTGGAAAGGGAAAATAAGAGAGAAGGGGTCGTGACAAGAACTTCTAGCTGCACAAGGTACCCCCGCATCATAGCATACCAGACACTGTTGTGTGATGTGCTCTACTATCTTTTTGTGTAATCTCTCCACCATCACAGGAAAACCAGCAAACACCCCCTTGGAGAGGTCCACAAGGTCTCTAATGGCAAAAAAGTCATTGCACTCTAGCAAATACCTACGCGCCCCAAGGCCCTTCTCCACCGACTTTCTAAAGGGGCACGTGATGTATGGAAGCATGGCTGCTATCTTCTTGCGCAACCCCATTATATGAAGCAATGCCGGCACCTTTGAAAATAGAAAAGGATTAACTGCACTAACACACAGCATTGGCTGATCGTTGATCGATTCTAGGTATGCCTTTGCCAATTGAGAAACCGGGTACAAGGTGAAATCCCACCCATGCAGGACCCGACCCGGTATAACTGCAGTATCATTCACATGGCAGACGGCACAGAACAACTGTCCGGTGTATTCACAAAGCCTAAAATTTTGGCTCCACCCGACTGTTTGTGCCAGCCCCTTGAGAAATGTGCTCTCTGAGTTCAACGGCTGGCGGCAGCCCGCACAGGTGTAGTGTTGCAACTCCAGTAGCTGCCTGACTGACTTGTGGGCCCGCACCTCCACCACAAGAGATATTTTCTTCCCCATTGAGCCGGATGGAATGAGGTTTTTTCTTGGTGAATTGGAAGGAATTAGGGAGGAAGTTAGAGCTTTACCTGGGGATAAAAAGGTGAGGAGCGGGGTGGGGGTCCCAAAAGAATAATTTGAGGTTATAACAGAACCTAGGCATTCTTGTAAAAGAACACTTCTATCAGCTATTACTGTTGGAGATGAATTACCAAACACCTTTTTCGACTCACTCTCTACATGGGACCATGGTAGAGGAAGAGTTAAGCCGTGTGCAGTAAAGAGTGCTTTTAACTGCCGGTAAAGTGTGTAGAAGTCACGATACCGTCTCTCTACTTGCCAGAAGTCTGAACCACTCCGTACCTTGAATATATATACAGTATATTCCTTAACGCCAACAAGTCTTTCGCCAAAAGATACATCTCCTTTCTTTTGTTTTGCACCTATAAGCTCAACTGAGTCGATACTCCTAGGGCTTTTTCCAAGAAAGTATGAATCATCGGTACCAGAAGTGGAGGCTGAGCTCCCTCCTCGGGAGTGGTGAACCAACAGGGAGGTTGCATGGGTCTTGTATTGGTTGTCAGTATTTGATCTAGGTGAGTGAGACTCTGAGTCGAGCAAGATTTCTTCCATCTCTAGGACCATGTCATCCAATGAATTGTCAGTACCACCATTATTGTTAACCTTCCATAAGGATTATGAAATATTAGACTTCTCAAATATTTAAAAGCAAACAAAGTGAAAAACCACAATATAGTACAAGGTTTTATGCAAAATACCACTTATCAAAGACAAGAGCTGGATCTGGGGCGGTGACTGGACCTAACATATTGCCTTCTCTTTCCATCCCTTTGTGTCATTTCTCCCAAAGAGCCCATATATTCACTTCGAAATCCAACCTTTAATTTATTTATTTTTGGTGCCCATACTTTCTAGAGTTGGATCCTATCCTATAGCTTTCGGGCTCAAATGAGGATCTAAACAATGGGTCTCAATTAAAACGTTTATCTAACAGACAGGAAATCATTAAATTATATTATCCATTCTGGTAAAAATAACAAATACCTGATCAATTCCTTTTAATTCGATCTCGGATTCTGAACCTTTACCACCAGTTGTAGTGATAGAGGGTCTGTTCTCAATCTCCTTCCCTTCAAATTTCCCATTCAGAGATCCTAAACCCTCAGATAATTTCACCCCCTCCTCTTTCTTCTCTATATTTTCATAAGAGCCATTACCATTACTTTCGTTCTCTTTAGTGACAGAAAGCTGATTCCCTTCTCCGGCATTGAACCCCGAATTGCCACCTGAACTCCCTAACCGACGATGCTCTGCAGAATAGATGGCCTCTTTTACCTTAATGTCTGACAACTGCGCTCGTTCCTGATTCACTTCTCCCGTGCTGCACCCAGGCTCAGCACCTGAAAGCGGACTTTGTTCTTTGGAGTGTATAGACTCCATTTCAAAGAGATAAACCGGTGCAGATTCGCCTCCCCCATCTCCGCTCTCCAGCATGAACTCATCCCAATCATCCGATCCAAAAGCAACTGAAGAATCCATCAGAATCGAGCTCCTCCTCTGACTTCCGCTTTCAACACCAGAACTCTGATTCTGATTCTGATTACGGTTACTGTTCTGGCTGTGATAGAATCCGTTCATTTCATGCAAAGACCTGGGGCTGTCGTCATCCGACTGTGCCTCGTGATCCGTGCAAACTTCGCCCGAGATTGAGATTGAATCCTCGCCATTAGAAGGGTGGAGAACAGGAGAGGGACGATTTGAATTGGAAAGGGAAAGAGAAGGGAAGGTATCATCGAAGAAATCAGCGGCATGGTAGCCCATAGAGCTGGAGAAACTGGACCGCTCCAGTACTGAGTTGGCGCTACAGTATCGCTCCAGATCGGAACCAGCGTCATCGCACGAGTACGATGTATCCGAAGCGGAAGGAGAAGATGCTGGGGATGGATAGTCTCCATTATCCTCCGTAGACAACATCTAGAGCTTGAACTTCTCTCCGTTTCTCTGTCTCTGTCAATAGAGAGAGCGAGTGTGCTATGTGAAGAATTGTCGAGCCGATCGAATGAGGAGGAGAAGCCGGAAAGTCTTTTTGTTCAACTTCCCTCTCTTTATTCTGCGGGCAATTTTACGCCACTGCACAGCGGTAACAAATTGTGTTTGGTCGGGACTCAGAATTCATATATCACCTGATGTAACTCAAATTTTGAGTTGAGATCCCAACCGCCTGATCTGATTTGGCACGAATATTGGAGGTTTCCATGCATTCCACGACGGACCTAATGGACCTCGATTTTAATTGGACGGTTGAGATTTAAACTCAAAATTTGAGTTATCTCAGATGATCCGGTCTCCGGAACTCGGGGGTTAAGAATTTTAACAGAGCTGGTTTAGCTTAGTGCAGCGAACGGACTATAGTATTAAAACAGCGCTGCATATTGATCGTGTACTGCATGAAGCTAAAACTCCTCAGTTAAACCTTTTGCCCGGACTGGACTGATCGACAAACGAATTGGCTCGGTGGCTTTTTCCGGTTCAGATCCTTCTTAGATCTGTATCGTTTAGTTCACATCTGACGGCCATAGCAGTATCTAACGGAAGAGTAATCCTGTATCCGCCCATACTTCGTTACGACTTGCGAAAAACGACTAACGAGCGTGAGGTTGAACGCGATCTGAGTTTTATCTATCTAGGTTTATTTTGAATTGCGAAGGAATCGTAAGTTATGCATTAGATTTGATACAAACAGGAACAGAAAGGATTAGGAAATATTGGTAAAAGAGAAATAAATCTTACCCAAATCAGTTATTTCAATCTTAACTGTTGATTTTTGTTGAGATTTGTACATGAAAAAGTTTCTTTTTGTTAAGTTTCACATATGGAAAAATTTAACTGTTGGAATTGAAATAACATGTTCCTATGAGAATAGCGGTAGATTTATTTTCCCGTAAAAATGGATGGGATGTACTTTAAAATGACAAAATTCTAAAAAAAAAAAAACCAAATAGTACAGAATAGACTGATTACTTTTAAGGGTCTAGCATCTATTTTTCGATTTTTTTATTAATAGGAAAATAATAAAATAAATATCGTGATTAAGGAATGTTTCCGACTTTTTGTGAAAAGTGGGAAAACCGTTATTCAAAACAACAGCCAGTGGCCGCTGTTCAAAATCGCGGACGAATTAGCACAGAACGATTAGCGGACGGATAAACACGGGCCGCTGTTTCAAATCACGGCCAGATGGGCCGCTGTTCCAAATCACGGCCAGGTTCGGGTCGCTGTTCTGAATCGCTGTTCTGAATCACGGCCAGGTGCGGGCCGTTGTTCTGAATCACGGCCAAATGTGATTGCAATTCCTGCGCATGCCTCACGAAAATGGGCGTAACTTTTGATCTGTCCGTCGGATCGGGCTGAAATTTTGACAGGAACTCCACAGCCTCAAAACCAAGCTAATGTACTTTCCAGCCCGATCCGACCGTCGGATATAGATTTTTCGAATTTTCAGAGTTTTTAGGGTATACCAACTTTTGACTTTGCACGATTAAAGTTTACTGGTACAAAATAATTGTTTGAAATTTGGAAATAAAATCTTACAAAATTGACAATTGACAATTCATTATTAGGTATATAGTCTGATAACTTGTAAATTTGAGAATTAAAGCAAAACTATAAAAATAAAGATAGAAAATACCTTCGAATCGTACTCAGATCAATCTCCTCCTGATTTGCTACTGCTCTGAATAATTCAAATTAATTAATAACCTAAAAAATTGAATTTCAGTAATTAGATCAAAATTTCTAAAAAACAGAAATAAAAAACCTTAAAAAAACAGGAAAAAAGTAAAAACAGAAATAAAAATAGGGAAAAAAAATAAGAAAGATCCGGTTTTGGGCTGTGGAGTTCCTGTCAAAATTTCAGCCCGATCCGACGGACGGATCAAAAGTTACGCCCCTTGAGGCATGTTGCAATCACATCTGGCCGTGATTCAGAACAACGACCCGCACCTGGCCGTGATTCAGAACAGCGGCCCGCACCTGGCCGTGATTCAGAACAGTGGCCCGAATCTGGCCGTGATTCAGAACAGCGGCCCGAATCTGGCCGTGATTCAGAACAGCGGCCCATCTGGCCGTGATTTGAAACAGCGGGCCCGTGTTTATCCCCTCCGTCCGCTAATTCGGCCGCGATTTTGAACAGCGGCCACTGGCCGTTGTTTTGAATAACGGTTTTTCCACTTTTCACAAAAAGTCGGAAACATTCCTTAATCACGATATTTATTTTATTATTTTCCTATTAATAAAAAAATCGGCAATTTTAGCAAAATTATCCAACGTGATAATCTTGAAAAGTATAGTGATTAAAGTTTAAATTTTAAGTTGGGTATTTTGGATTGATCTAATATCCTTCATTTCTAATTGTTTTTTTTTTCCAAGCCAGATTATGGTGATGTTTGATTGTGTAGCAAGTGATGGAGTAAACCCTCTACTCCACTTTTAAGGAATCAAACAAAGAATAAATTTGGAGTAAGATTGAGTAACATTTGAGTTAATTCGGAATAATGTATTGAAAATGGGCCGGATTGGGCGGGTTCGGGTCAAACCTGCACTGACGGGGGGTTGGCATGAGCAGGAGTCCGCGGGTTGCTCGGTCCGATAGCACGGGTTTAATTTCAAAAGTCCGACCCTTACACAGCTCAACTGGCCGGGTAGCACGGGTCCGTGGGTTGCTCAATCCTGATCAGCGGATTGGTTTGAGTGGATACTTAGACCGAACCAGTTTGTTTTTTTTTTTGCTGCTTTTTTTCCTTTTCTTTTTTATTTTATTTTTTTTCTTTTTAAACTAATAAAATATAAATCAAAATTCATTTAAACTAAATGATTCGGAAAAACAAAAACTGAAACAGAAAAAGAAAAAAAAATTTGATTTATAATTTAGTTTAAATGAATTTTGAATTATATTTTATTTTAGTTTAAATGATGGGTAGGCGGGTTCGGTTTGGTCGGGCACGGGCGGGTTCGGGCGAGCAGATGGACGGGTTCACGGTCCGGGTTATCACGGGTTTTTTTCTTTTCAAAAAATGTTCCGGCCCATTTCAACCCTTACCCTTCCAACCCGTGAACCCGTTCCAAACCCAGCCCCGGGTATGATCCGGTCGGGTATGGTCCACAGGCGGTCCGGTCCGGATCCGACCCGAGCATGTATTTTCAATACACTAATCCGGATTAAATTACTCCACCTAGAGAGATGAAATAACTTACCCTACCTGTGAGTCCCGCGGTTAGAATAACATCATGTTATGATTTTTTTTCTCTTCATTAGTTTACTCCACTAAACTCCAACCAAACATGATTATTTTAATCCGCCTTAGCTCGGAGTAAGAAATTTAATCCGGAGTAATTTTACTCCACAATCAAACATGACCTATAGACCATGCCTTTTTGACTCGAACCGTTCGATTTAAAATGAACACACTGTTATAAAAATATTAACTAACTAGATTTAAATATGAATTTTGATCAATAAAATAACTAACAATTATATTAAAAAAATAATTAAGAATATAATTAAAACTTTATTATCCGGACCTGCAAAATGTAGATCAAAGACAACTTTCCGTTCTAAGTGCAGGAATAATCGGTTAAGCTTGTTTCAAGTTACATCGGTATTTCTCTGCCTAAGGGCATAACCGTGGTAGAAGTTGATATAGTTTCTTTCAACAATAGTAGCAATATAATATTTTTCCTATTAAGAAGATATTTGTTTGTGGGAGAATAGAAATATAATTTTATGAATTATAGAGTTAAGAGAAAGATGAAGAGAATGTAAACTGTGAGATTGATCTCTCTTCAAAATATCATGTTATTTATAGACAAGTTTGTATTCATGACATTTAACTTCCTATTCATTCTTTTGTCATTATTACATATTAAATAAAATAACGTTCAAATTATAGCTATTCATTATATTTCAAATATGAGGACCGAAAGCAAGCAATCAAACGGAACAAAGAAATAAAATGAAATAGATAGTTATTCATGGCAATTAAAGTGAAATCAGTTTATGAACGTTATGTTACCGTTTCAAATAATTAAAAGAATGAATGTCATTTAATTGTGCATTAATGGATTAAAGAAATTAATAGCCCCATAATTCATAAAATTTAAAAACGTTATTAGTAAAAATAGTATTTATTTATGTAAATTTGGAGTTTTATAAAATAAATTTCTAACAATCCCCCACAAAATTCAAAATTTAATTTAAAAAAAAAATAAACAAAAAATTGTAAATATATATTTCTGCTACCATTGTTTATACTATGCATTGGGCAAAATGTTTTGATTTCGCTTAGTGTTAATAATTATAGTTCGAGGAGATCAAGAGTGAACCAGGTCTTGAACAACAATTTCTTTAATCGGAACTTACATTATTATACACACAGTATAGAAAACTACATCGCAGCCTGTGTGTGTGTAAAACTTACATTATTACACACACAGGTCTTGAACAATGATTTCTTTGAGGCCATGCACGTTAACTTGATTTTTTTCATGAGAATATTCTACGGGTAACAGGTTGCCTAAACTCAGTAGTTATGGCCTTGTACGGTCATTCTCATATAGAAGAGTTTCCTCTAGGATGTGTGTAGAGTCACATCTCGCGAACTACTGACTTGGGACACTCATCTTATTACAATACACAAGAGCACTGATCACCATAGGGATGGGTTTGGAACAGAAGTTCCATATCAAAAATATTCTTGTGCTCCTTGGCCAACCTATGTGCTTGTTCTTACCCATTGAACCCCCTTCAGGAGATCGCCCGTCACAGATGTTGGGTTCTCCCACCAGATTGGCCCATTAGGCAAATCTCATCCCCCTCGATGACTCTAGGACTTTCATCCTATATTTAAGCCTTTTGTAAAATAATCGGCAAGATTTTGTTCATCATTAATATTTACATAAGGACTTTAATTGTTAGTCGATCATCAACATTTATCATTTATTTGTTGTTTGAGCATGTAAATATATTTTTTTTATATCTATCAAAAAAAATTGCAAAATAATATTCACCAATTTTTTTTTATTAGTAATAATGCTTTGAGAAGCATGTGAATAACTTTATGAACTAGTTATTTATAGCATCGTGCTATTTAAAAGTAATCATATGTATCATTATGTATACATACTCTCATGTAATACTTTGATGAGTTAAATATTTCATGGACGTATTTGAACCCCTACATTTTCTACATTATATGTCATACATATTCTAATTCAATCAAAATAATATAAGTCGTTCTGACCAATAAGTATAATATAACTCAATCAAATTTATCATCTCATCTCATGATGTATGATAATTTAAATTCTCATATTTTCTGCAACATAAAAAAAAACTATAATGTGATCTCATTTAATACATATTAGCTACAATCATAATCAAATATATATATATATATATATGAGGAGGGACCAAGTTACAGCTACAGTTTTTTTTTTTTTTTCAAAGTCCAAATCGTCGATCCAAACTGTTCAACATGATTATCTAAATAAAATGTGCTTCCAGATCAAATTTTACATTTTTTTGAATTTTTTTACTGTTTATTAAGTATTTTACAAAAACTAGTCAAATTCAGACCATTGAATTTTGTACCCATCTTAATAAATAGTAAAAAAAAAATCAAAAAGAATGTAAAATTTGATGTGGAAGCACATTTTATTTAGATAATCATGTTGAACAGTTTGGATCGACGATTTGGACTTTGTAAATGAAAAAAAAACTGTTGTTGTAACTCAAATTTGTTGTAACTTGATCCCTCCTCTATATATATGTGTGTGTGATAATAAATTTCTAACACACAATAATTTCTCTCCTAGTCACAGTTTACATAAATAATACATGATATTTTGAAGAAAGATCAATGTCACAGTTTACATTCTCTTCATCTTTCTTTTAGCTATATAACTCATAAAATTCTATTTCTATTTTTCCACAAACAAATAACTTCTTAATAGTAAAAATATTATATTGCTACCATTGTTGAAAGAAGTTACATTAAGCTCTACCACGGTTGCGCCCGCAGGCAAAGAAATACCGGCGTAACTTGAGGCAATCTTAACTGATTATTCCTGCGCTTAGGAAGGGAAGTTGCCTTAGGTCCGCATTTTGCAGCTCCGGGTAATAAAGTTTTAATTATATTCTTAATTATATTTTGTTAATATAATTGTTAGTTATTTTATTGATATCGTGGAGGCTGGGACTTAAGAAATCGTTTACAAAAGTATAGTTTAATTTGAATATATACATTAATTATTTAAAATTAAAAAAAAAAACTACAACGGATTAAAATGAATTTTATATAACTGCCTCTTTTAATTCTATCTTTAAACACCATGATTGTATCTTTAATGTTCTTAATTATCTTTAATGATCGGAAAAATTTAACAGGAATGTAAGCTATGTAGATTCTCAAGATACATTCCCACTTATGCAATAAAAAATTGCAATGTCATATTTGTATCTGATCAGAATTAAATTGATCTTGCATTTCAATGATATACTTGTATGGAAATTAACTTGACTTCGAAATTTATGTTCGCATATTATGCAATTTAAAGTTTAATTATTTGAACAGATTTTCATAATTAAGATAGAACAATACTATAGTTATGAGATGTTTATTAAACAACTATCAAAACATTCTAAATATTTTTTAATTTAAACTGTCTGTATCTAGCCCTTCCATTTTCGATCGAAAATGGAAGGGCTAGATACTAGATCTAACACACACCAAAAGGGCTAGATACTAGATCTAACACACACCAAAAACTGGATGACATCGACACGTCAATCTAGTATCTAGCCCTTCCATTTTCGATCAGACAGTTTAAATTAAAAAAAAAAATCTAACAAATTTATCTGAGAATAATAACATATACGGATTCAAAGTGCATACCTCATGTATTAATGTATACATATAATGATGAATTCCATCGATGTTTTACTGGTAATTAAATTATTTGAAGTTTTAATAACATAATTTAATGAAAGAACTAAAAATAGAAATTGGTAGACTAACTATTCAGGTTCAAAAAAGAGAGATTTGTGTAGCATAAAATTTAGCTTACAACAACAACAACAAAGCATTTTCCCGGACAAGTTGGGGTAGGCTAAAATTTTGCTTCTATTGCAAAAAATAAATGTAGTGTTGTTATACATAATTTTACAATTTACATATTGACATTTACAAGTGTACTAAGAAGAATAGCACAAGATAAGAAGTACAAGCACAAAAGAGCACAGGCAACTTGATATAATGCAGCCTTAAATGGCATATGTTGCTTTTAAATAGTCGATTATCTCTGCACTCTCAAACATTTTTATTCCCGTATTTGGATCTTCTAAGAAAGGCACCTACACAATCGAAATAGATAATATTATAATTAAAATATACATTCAGAGTGTTTGACATTATTACATTTGTAAGAGTTTTTATGATAACTGGATAATAATAATAACCCACTGACACAACTTTCTTTCGAGGTCAGTGGTCCTTAAACAAGTCACTAAATGTATACTGGATGAAAATGGATTTATATTCTGTAAAAGTGCACATCAGTGGTAATTTGAGAATGTTTCATGAATCATGCAAATAAGATGGTGGTTTGAAAATGACCAACCTGAAAATGGCCAACTTTCTCATACAAAATTTGCCTTTTGGGACCACCTCTAGGAGTGCTGCAAATGGTATTTTTTTGTCAGATAAAATTCTCATGTAAAACTCAAAACGCAAAATATATCATGTAAAATTTCACCTTCCTAATTTTTTACAATTCACCTAATCTATCCAGCAAAGAAAGGTTAGTTCAGTCTTTTTCGTCTTTTGGGAAGGAAAAGGTACCAAAACTATTTATTTCATGTTTTCTAACATAAATAAGACGTCTGTAGTAGTTATTCCAAAAAAAAAAAAAAATTCCCCTTAAACAGGTGAATTTTTCATGTACATGCATGAATATCATTCTATAAAAGCAAAAATGTAAGCATACCTATGTAGCAAATGAGGTAGCTCTAACTCAACAAGCACTTCTCGTACAATCTTGCAGAAAGGAGAAGCCTTCAAAATTTGTGCACAAATTTGTTACTCTTTTATTCACATCGTACAAAATTATCCATAAAAATAAATAATTAATAATTATAGCTTACCTCATATGCCCACAATTCAAGAGGTAAAGGAGGAAGTTTTGATGGTGTGTATGAACCTCCCTACACAAAATAAACAAACTATTTGCTAGTTTACAAGGCTAATAGTGATACCACGATTGGTAATTTAAGTACCATTTTTTGAATAAAAAGCTGAGTTATAGATTTCTTACCCTTCCCATGCGGCCAATCATAGCAAAGCCTGCTGTCAGAGTCTAAAGAAAATATATATATATATATATTAGCTAAACCAACAAAAATTAGTTAGTTCTTGGTTGACATTTAAAAAAAAACAATAATAATGAAGCAAGAGAAATTAAGAGCATACTGTGAAGAGTCCAAGTGATAACATCAGAGGAACCGTTCCATCGCCTGTCCAAAAAGAATATCCATTCAAAAAAAAAATGCTTTCAGCAAAGAAAAAATATAATCTGAAATACATATCTAAAAAGGCTTTAAAGAAAGAGCACCATATTTATTAGCCAGGTATTTTATTATGTCATCCGACTCATACATCGCTACACCTGTATTTGGGTCTACCTAGAAAGAAATGTATCTACAATTAGTATAGTATAAGTACATCTAATTCAACCTAGGAATTTATCAAAAGTAAACAAATTGCATGACAAACCATGTAAGGGAATTGCTTCTTGCCACCCATTTGTATAGCTTTGGGGCGAAAATTCGGGCCATTTTTTGGGCAGGGATAGAATAATACATCCAAATCCAAGACAGTTGTCATTTCTCTTACCTGCAAATTATAGGTAATTAGCTATTTAAGACCAGTATGAAAAATGATTTAATAAATTTTCATAAAGCAGTATAAAATAAGAATTACCTTACGACAAAAAGGACAGCTGATGTTTGTCCCACATTGGAATTTTTTGTAATAAAAAGGAAAATAAAAAAGAAGGCTTGGTGAGTTCAAAATAATATCCAAAATAAAATTACTGAATAGTGAAGAGTCAATAACTTGTGGATAATGTGAACTACCAAAAGAGACTAAGAAAAAACCTCTCAAATTCATAAATCTCAATTGGCTTCGCGGGCCGTGGCCCTAATTTGGATGTCTCTTTCAGCTTTATACCTAATTTTATTGATGCAGATTATTTAATTATTTTTAGTTTACTAGTTAGAACAGATAACTACACAAGGTTTTTTACTTGCATTTTACACTGATAACTAACAAGACCAAGTCTGTTACTGATGCATGCCCGTGCCAGCAGCACACTATTAATAAAATATTTTTCTATTGGCCGGAATTCAGAAACTAATACTGGTATATCCATACAACACAATAATCAGCATGCAAATACACATGGTAATAAATAATAAATCGAGAATTCCTTGTATAGTAAAAATTACCAGCAATACTCATAGCATACTGAGTTGAAGGTTCATCTTGCGAAACAAACGACACTGAATATCTTTTGACAGAAAAAAAAAATTCAGAGATTTTGTAAAATTAACCCCTCAAAAAGTAAAAAATAGCACCAGCAGCAAGCTAACAGCTTACCCGAGAACAAATGCACCAGTACCGAGTCGGAAAGGCAGCGCTAGCGATGCACCGATGATATCGAGGAGCCTATCGGGTCGGACCGCGAACCGCTTTGGTTTAGGGGGTTTGAACCCGGGAGGGGGAGTAATTGATGTAGTCGTACTCTTACCCGCCTCTTTGGCAGTGCACCTGACGACGCTGTATCGGAGATTTGGTTTTGGCCTTGCACTGGAGAGGACTGGAGAGCGAGATAGGGGACCTGCGTGCGAGCTCAGCACCGCAGCCATCCAGTGGTCGTTTTTGTCTCCGGTGTTTAGAACTGGATTGACACTTGACAGTCAAGAGAGGAGAGTGGCTCTGTGACTGAGTGGCTGATAGTAGAGCGACGATGTTGCAAAATCAGTCGTCAGTTTGTCAATTTGTCACTTTAATCCCCTCCGTTTTTCGAAACTGGAGAATCCGCCATTAGAATTTTTTTCTTTTTTTTTCCTTTGCATTAAAAAACAGTAAACAATTGGAAAATTTTACAAAGTGTCGTTCTTTTTTTAAATATAGAACAAAATATTATTCTTCAAAAATTCTTAACAAAATGTCTCTGTGAACCTCACTTATTTTCTTTATTTCTCTCCCTCTCACTTCTCCTAATTTACTATCATTTATTATTCTTTGCTTAAGTAAAATATATAATTGTCATCTCTCATCTATATTTTGATTAATTTTTATTTTTTATGTATATAAATGATTTAGAATAAAAAATTTAAGTGTGAAATTTTATTTGCTAAAATTAAAAAATATAGTATTAGTGTATATATAGAATATTTCTAACATATTGGTCATTTTAAAAATTATTATAAGACATGGTATTAACTTATTCTACAAACTTTTTTTAACTAACATATAATAATTTTTACATACGCATTCTATCTAGTTTATTCGGTATAAATTTCACAATTACAATAATTTTACCACATCATATGTTAAGAACAACTTATTGAGATATTTATGCTTCAATAAAAAATATTCTAATTATGTATAAGATATAATCTTAAGAAATTAAGAAATAAATAATGTCATCAGCTTTGAATCAGTTACAATGCAAGTAATACGACTCGCCAATAAATATATTTTGGTGAAAATTAAAAATTAAACTTTGTTGAATCTAGTAATTAAACGGACCATATATGTATATGCACTTCAAAAGTGTAAAAAATGTATCACAAACCATCTACATCACTCGTTGCTATAGTATTCGAACTCAATATTTCTTGCACTTGTTATTTATTTCTTAATTTCTTAAGATTATATCAAATATATAATTAGTATATTTTTATTGAAGTATAAGTACATCACTAAATTGTTCTTAACATGTGATGTGATAAAATCCCTTATTGTTGTGAAAACTAAGAATATGAACTTTATATAGAATAAACAATATAAAATGCGTATGTTAAAAACATTTATTTGTTAGATTTTTTTTTTGATGAAATAAGTTAATATCATGTCTTATAATATAAATTTTTTTTAAAGACCTATATGTTGAAAATATTCTACATTTATGCTAATATAATACTTTCTGGTTCAAACAAATAAAATTTGACACTTTATTTATTTATTTTTTAAATAATTTATACACACAAAAATTAAAAAATCATTCAAAACAGGAATGAAATCACAATTGTATATTTTACTTAAGCAAAGAATAAATGAGAGTAAATAAAAATGAGCGAGAGAGATGAGAAGAGAGGGAACAAGTGGGGTCCACAAGAGCATTTTGTTAAGAATTTTGGAAGGAGTGTATTTTGTTCTATGTTTTGAAAAAGAATGACACTTTGTAAAATTTTCCGTAAACAATCACTTGAACTATGATTGTTTTGCCACCGGACAAGATTGTCTAGTGTTGCGGTGATTGTGTTGCCTCGTTGGACATACATACTAGATATTAAAAATCTAATCTAAGTAGTTGGTCAATTTGTGAATATAAAAGTTTTAGATTTTTATTTCATTGATAAATATTAAAAATATTAAAATATCATTTAGAGTAATAAAATGTGAATTCTCTCAATTTATGTTTCTTGGTTGAATTTATTCAATCATCTTAATTTTTGTAGAAAAAATTGAACTTCTCTTTCATTTTCCTATACATTAAATTATTATGAAAAGAGGGCACATTGCTGACATACTGTTATGTAGTGTTGTCCACTGTTGTTTTTGGCACTTTGATGTAATTGTAGTTTTTAATTGGGATGTAATTGCAATTGTGGTGCAATGTCACTAACCTGATAGCTAGGTGCGTATTCTCTGAGATATCTCAATTTTTGCGTGACCAACATGTCCGGTGCCTATTCGTGGGAACGTAAGGGGGGCTGTGCTATTCGAGCTTTGAGATTCGCGTAGAACGTTATTTGAATGATTGAGATATTCCAAAAAATCACGCAAAGTTTGAGATATCTCAGAGGATGCGAATTCCTGATAGCCAGGGTTTCAAAAAAACACAAAAAAAAATTATTAAAAGAGGTTAGCTTGGTCAATTAATAATTAAATATTTATTGCTTAATGACCCATTTAGTGGTCCAAAAAATTATTGATGTCAATGATGTGGTATTGGTGAGAGACTAGAAGGTTCAAGTATCTTTATCCAAATTTATATTTTTTTTCAAGTTTTGTTCCATATAAAAATCCTTCCTAAAATCCCAAGAACAAAAATGCGTTCAAACTTCTTTCGCTCTGAAATCAAATAGATAATCGTCTTATCAAAATTTATATTTCATGAAGATTAATACTAATAAAAAAAAAATCTTTCTGAGAATGAGTTGACGTGAATGCATAACTGTTTTCCATCAGGACACCAGGGAATAAGTTGAGCTGCTTGTGTTTAGTGTTACTGGTAAATGACAATAAAGAGGCTGAACTAATTCTTATTTTAGTTAAAACTTATCAGAATAGCTTTATTTCATGAAACTGCACCAATTCAGCCTCATTTAGTCATGTGTTCTTATTACAATATTTTAATGTCTGATGGCTACATCATGAGAAGCAAATGAGTGTTCATTTTGAGAGACGTTCACTAAATTACAACGTTCCTTCCAAATTAACGCATCCATATCATATATAACAAATGTAGAAATTAAGATGACATTTTGATTGTCAAAAAATAAAAATAACAAAAGAAAGAAAAAAGAGAGGCAAATGTCAAGTAAAGTGTATCATACCAAAGCTATCTTCAGAAAGTATAATATACACCAACATAACACAGATTACTTAAAATAAATCACCAACATACCCGTAAAAAAAAGTCGAAGTGAATATTTTATTGTTTCTTTCAATATTCCTTTTTTAACAACAGCTGGAATTAGAGTAATCAGTTTCCGGGGCCTTCTGCTTGAAGATGTTCTTTTTTACCCCAGCAGATGCATCAGATAATAGGCTTGGTGTATCCAATATCTGTCAGGAATGGATGGGAAACGTTTTTAAAATTTCAATTAGACAAGGCAATAATCTATCCAATAAAGAAAGACAACATTTTGATCTATAATTGCAAATTGTACCATCTTTTCATGTTTCATTTTGATCGCTAAAGATACCAAGTCGTATCATCTATGGCAAATTCCAAGTGGTATCATTTTCATTTTCAGCCAAATATAAGATTCACTGAAATGAGTTACTTTTTGAAGTTTCACTGTCTATCTTTTGTTTTGAAACACATGAACAGCACAGAATGCTACAAATAGGAACATTACAGTAAAATTTGTGGACCCAAATATTTGATACTCAAAAACCATTTGAGTATTAGTCAGCTTTTTTATGGAATGACAAGCAAAGTGATTTCTTCAGTTAAACAAGTGGACAGATACAAAAGGTACTTAAAGAACCTCCATGAATTTATGATTCAGTCCTCTAAAAGTCCCTTTCGGTTTTTAAATGCTGCAGTTCGTGTCATTTTACATCCTTTAGACTTTTCAGGTCATATAACTGGAACAAAATTCAACATCAACAAATCATGTGGAACAAGGAACAAATTTTCTGTACCCTCTTACTACATTTTCATCTGTTCCTCTATTAATTTTCATTTTGTATCAGCTGACAGCTGTCAGATCAAAATTTGGCATATACTGAATCATAAATTCTAAGTGGGAATGAGATACTTTGATACCATTTGTCAAGAAAGTATATGACAAATTAGCAAATTTGGATTTGCTATCTAACACATGGATTTCAGACCCTACTTAGAGATGATGTAGAATGACCCTGCCTTTACATCTCACCAAAATACTCTACGATATTTAAGGATACTAATCATCTATGTATCTTTTCTTTCTTTATAAATGAAGGGATCCAAAAGAAATTATTTTCTAAAATGAATTGCTTTCAGGACTGGTTATGTAATTTAATTTACACTCTAGTTAGAACATTAGAGTTTGTTACCTTCAAAACAAGTTCCTCGAAACATTGCTCGACATTAACTCTAGTTTTGGCACTGCACTCAAGGAACAAGCACCCATATTCTCTTGCAAAATCTATGCCTTCTTTCTTTGTAACTGCCCTTTCACTTTCCTTCAATTTTTCATCAAATGTTCACCGTCAATTGCATGATTTTGAGTAATGATGCTTTCACAACTGGGACAAAACTTCCAATCAGATGAGAAAATATTAAAAACAACAATTAAATTACCTTATCAACTTTGTTGCCTACAAGCATCTTAATGCAGTCTTGATTGGTAGAGTAGAGGTCGATTTCCTTGGCCCATATGTCCGATAAATTGGTGAATGTATCTCTTCTTGTCACATCATACACTATAACATTATATTACATCATTATCATGAGAAATTTTAATATGAATAAATACATGTATGGTCAGGTTGCATTAAACGAACGAATGACCTACTTCTTATCTAATATTTATTATTTTATTTCTTGATTTAAATTTCCTAAATGACTTGATATTTACCCAAGAAGAATAATTATTAATATCTTCAAAGTGTAACTTCGTAGTTGGCACAGCCTGTATTCTATGTCAGACAGTCAGACTCCATCAAAGGGGCATATCCATGATAATGCACAGCATGTCAGGACATAGTAAAGTGTAAATTTGACCAGCTTATTACATATTGATAGCATAATATTATATTATAAGAAAAGAAGAGAAGAATAACATACCCATGATGATACCTTGTGCTCCTCTGTAGTATGAACTCGTAAGCGTTCTAAACCTCTCCTGTCCAGCTGCAACACTCATTGTATTTAATTAACTTTCAAAAACCAGAAATAAAAATTTGGAAATAAAGATTTAACTGTTGCAGAAATTACATGTTTGACATTGAATGATATACCAGTATCCCAAATTGCAAGCTTGAGCTTCTTTCCTCCCATGGTAACCATTTTGACCTTGAAATCCACACCTGAACCGATTAAAACGATAATATGTTGTCAAATAATAGTAATTTTTAGCCTTAATTACCTCTTTGAAGAAGTGTAATAAAATTTACATTTTAGATACTATTTCCAACCACAGTTTGGATTCAGAGACGTACAGTACAGCATTTTCATTCAGTGAGTTAATTGCAACATTACGAATTCAACAATATTATCATCATCTGGAACACACTATACCTGATTGCTGCTGAAAGGTGTCCAGAAATGATCCTAAATAAATCAATTTCTAGGAAATTGAATAATAAGAATTTGGAATAGAACTGCTTTTTACATCCCAAAAGCTGCTCGAATCAACGAATTACAAAATCGCAGCTATATATATTTCCAGCACAGATAATCCTAAAACATCACAATAATCTACACATAAAATTCCACATCCAATTTCAATTTCCGTCCCAACAATCAATAATCTACAACCGAAGGAGGAAAAAAATTAACAGGTACCAATTGTCGGAGATAGATCCTCGAAAGAATCAGAGGTGAATCGTAGCAAGAGACTACTCTTCCCGACGCCAGAATCGCCGATCAATAGCAGCTTGAACAAATAATCGAAATCCGGCTGGCTCGATGAACCCGAATCCATCTGTACCGAGTAATTGGATCCAAATAGCTACCACCAAAAGGTTTTGAAGGAAAGACGAGATGAGATCTAGGGTTTCGTTTTTCTTGGCAGAAGAGCAAAAGAAAGAAAAAAGCCCGGGGTGGGAGAAGAAGCACGAAAGGTCCTAGAGCTTCTTTTTATTATTATTTATTATATATTTTTGTAGATTTGAAGTTAACAATTTAACATGATGCATTTATTAATTGAGACAGGATTAATGCTAAGTAGATAATTATTAAAGAGAAATATGCTCTCCCATATAGTCTTAAAATTGCACCCAAAATAATCACGAGATTTAAATGTTAAAATGAATTTCGACCATAAAATCCGAATATAATATTCAAGGCTGAACCATATTTTTGAATGTTTAAGTCAAACACATATTAAAAAATTTCGTTGTAAATGAAAATAAATTTACATTATTATTATCATGATATTTTACTTAAAATTATATAAAAAATCATACATAAACACAAAAAATAAAATAAAATAAAAAATAGAGTTAATCTACCTCCATTCTTCATTTATTGTACTTAACTCCACACCTTGTAAATACCCACATTAAGTAAATTTAATGTGTGCTATGAATAATTTCAAATATATTGAATTAGTTTTAAATAACAAATTCAAATTGTTGGAACCGATTTACTTTATGAGTGATACATATACATACAAAATTTTACAAACATTTATTTATTTTTCACCACTTGACCAAATCAGTACAAAAATTCAAAGTTTTGCGTGTAGTCGCGTACACACATCATTCATGAAGCAAATTAATTTCAACGATTCAAATTTATTATTTGAAGTCAATCTAATATTTTTTTAAATTATATTTACTAAGTTCTACGTACTAGCTTTTCTCATCTATCTTAGTCGACTAATGAGTAGTTTTAGCCATTTTCGACCATATCTCCTAAAATAAACTCAAACATTGAATTTGAATCTGGATCGTCTGATAACTTTTGACACACAAATATTAAAGGAGTCTGAATTTCAATCAAACGGTCTAAATCCAATTGCTGTTTAAGGATCGGTCCGAATTTTTCAACGGTTTGTATTAAAGATTGATCCGAATTTCAATCAAACGGTCTGAATCCAAACTCAAAATTTGAGTTATCTGAGATCCGGTTTTACGGGCAAAAGGATAATCCGGCCGTACCCCGCCAATTAAATAAAAAATACATTTTTATTTTATTTTAACATTGATCATCTGACGCATTAAAACTAAAAAATCGTCATGTATTTAAATTTTTTTTTTTTATAAAATTCATGTATAAATATTTTTTATATAGGATCTAAAATAGCCCAGATAGTAAGAATTATGCGGACGTAAAACTAAAAAAATGCTTGTGTATCATAACGTTTGATAACCATATCACATTGCTTTATTTGATACTGAACAGGGGTCCCTAAACTATGATACACATACAAACTATTTGTGTTTTCTAATCCGCATATTTTAATCAAAATAAAATATCTTACTAAATTTATGATATAATTCATGAGGAGAGATCCACTTACAACATTTTGGATCTGATAACATGTTACAACATTCGATTTTGTAATTTTCAAAGTCTAAACAGTCGATCCAAACTGTTCAACATGATCTCTATATTAAAATGTATTTTGAGATCAAATTTTATATATTTTTGAATTTTTTTTACTATTTATTAGGTATTTAACAGAACCATTGTTTTTCAGTAGTCCAAAATTGTCTAAAAACAGCAATTTTGTAAAATACTTAATAAATAGTAAAAAATTCAGAAAAATATAAAATTTAGTCTCAAAACACATTTTAATGTAGAGATCATGTTGAATGGCTTGGATCGATTGTTTGAACTTTAAAAATTGTAAAACCGAATATTACAAAATGTTGTAAGCGGATCTCTCCTCTATAATTCATATAATATATTTATACGATTACATTAACATGTTTTACCGATAAGCATGACCAACCGGTTTCCATAAATTTAATACAGGGAATAACATATCAGAATATTTTTGTTTTCATCAATTTCAATAAGTGTTATGTTAGTTATCAGGATTAACAACTAAATTTGTTGTCAATTCAACATATCCCTTGATTAAAACAGAAGTATAACAACTTTTGAGATACATTCCGTCTTAATTTCAACAAAAGTATTGTTTGCCCCATCAAAGATTGAAACAAAAGCCTAAAGATTCTTTGAGATACACTAGCTATTTTTTTGTCTTTTCTTTTCATTTTCCAGGTGAAAAGCCCTTGGGCAAGACATACGCTAAAATTTATACACCTGTCTATGTGTATGTATGTGTATTTACATCATTTAAACGAATGTACATCGTAAGTCAGGCATTGGCTCTTTGCAGTATATCATGCTCTGATGATTATGGAGATTGCTTTCCCAGAAAAATTGATCTGAGGTGAAAAGAAACCTGTAAATTTACGATAGAATTGCTGCTGGTTTAAAATCTTTTGATTTTTAGAATCGGCAAAATTTGTACCGGTCTTTTCATCAATAATAGAATTCATATACTGTTTCTGTTTCTCTCTTCTTTTTCATTATTTTTTACCAAAAAAAATGATGCGAAACTCAATAGACGACTCAGATTGGATTAGATCGATTCGATTAGGGATGTATTATATCGAGCTCGAGCTGAATTTGGACTTAACTCGAATTAAACTCAGCTCAATTTGACTCATTCAAGACTTAAAGTTCATGAATCGGTCCAACTCGTTTAGCAGGCCTATTCGATATTTTAGGGATGCGCTAAAAAAAGCCTCCAAAACCCTCACCCGTAATATGTATATAAATTTTTATTTTATTTAAAGAAATGTTGTCCAAATTATTCAGTTTAAGTGTTATCAAATAATTCCCAATCTTTGTTAAGGTTGTCGGTTCATTTATTCATTCCTCGCGAGGGTTGTCGGTCTAGCTTAGGTAGAAATGTAAAAAAAGTTACGGTGCATAAATTAATAAGATGTGATTATTAAAAAAAAAATAGTAAAATACGGTGCATAAATTAATTTGATCAGAGCACATCATAACTCATGGATTGTAAATTTTAAATAAATTAAATTAAATTACGAAAAAATAATTATAGAATTGTAAATTTTAAATATATTAAT
The DNA here is from genome assembly GCA_024447775.1 of Carex cristatella. Classification (NCBI taxonomy): domain Eukaryota; kingdom Viridiplantae; phylum Streptophyta; class Magnoliopsida; order Poales; family Cyperaceae; genus Carex; species Carex cristatella. The sequence continues at coordinate 1,208,971 of JAJHPF010000007.1, forward strand.
TTTTTTTTTGCTTTATTGACAGCCCGTAGGCCTATTGAGTTAAATGACGAAAAAAGTTAAATATAATATGTGATATTTGAACACGGGTCACAATATATATTGATTACAGGAAGAGCAACATGCCGTGGACCCGTGACTGTTCCTTCAAAATCCAATTACATTCACATCGCCTAAACAAAAAAATTAATCTGTTGTTATTTCAAAGAAATAACATGAACTTGTTATTCGGATTTCAACCCTTAATTTTTTATTGAATTCGCACATAAAAAATTTTCAGTTGTCAAAATTTGCGCAAAAAGTATTTTTAACTGTTAAAATGGGAATAACAGATTCATATTATTCCAAATTCCCTGTTAAAATCTAACTTGCACGGCACGAATTTGGTTTATGTAACCATGTAATGGGAGAGGAGGCTGTCCGATGTCCATCGGACCAGAACAGTGTTCGATAAATGATTTATACCGTCCGATTTATTTTAAAATTTGTGCGCACGAATATTAAAGCAAACAGATATTAAAGTGATGCGCACAGATGTTGAAGTGAATTGGACGGTAAAAATCATTCATCATCCGACGGCCTCCTCTCCCGTAATGTAATGAGTCGGTCGGATGGTGTAAAATAGTAAAATACTAAAAATATAAAAATCTCTCAGTTTTCGGCGCCGTTCCCAAGGGGAGGTGAAGTAGACGCAACCATTGGATCTTAATCGGACGATCGATACACGCAGCCAAGTCCGACTTTGCAAATCGCTCTTGTTTTAGACTTTTTAGTTTGCTTATATTAATTGAATCAACCCCTCGTTCCCTAAGAAGAAAGTTCAAGAAAGAGGAGAGGGCAATGGCGAGCAATGGCCACCAGGGAGAAATCCCAGAAGATGCAAACGAGCGTAAGTCCTTTTGCGCCATCTCTCACTAATTTTGTTCTCTTTTGAAGGTTTTGTTTCGTGCGTAAGTGACAAAGAATAATTAGGGTTCAATAGTGATTAGTGAAGAAGAATGGTTTGTGAACCCTTCTGGTTCTCCCTTTTGTGTTTTCTTTATTAATTCAGTAGTTGTTCCCTTGTATGCTCAAAGATTTCTCTATTAGTTGGGTTCCCCAATTTACTTTCACGTGTAATCAGAGTTCCTTGTGGAATATATATTGTTGTTGTTTAGGTACTTTGGAATTTGAAACAAGAATACTTCTCTCTTGATTTATTATGCTTTCCTTCTCCAAATTTTCCTTGAGAATTTTTCGGGGAAAGAAGTGGAGCCAGGGAGGCATCTGATTTGAGAAATATCTCACTTTCGTTTTTCCTTTATAATTTCTCACTGTTCCAATATGTGATGAATGAAGGTAAATTATCGAGCTTCTTTCCTTATAGTTTGTTTATTTCAGAAGCTGTAAATTATTGGTTATCATATTTTGATTCATATTTAGACCTTTCTGTTACCTACAATAATATAGAAATTGGATCATTAGATCACTAGATCACTATATGATAGATACTTAGACATAAGAACCATTCACTGTTCGACAGCATGTAATTTTCATCAGGTACTTATTTCTTTTTGTTTTCTTAGACTGCCCGGGCCCACAGTCAGAGTCAGCTGGAAAGTCTGATTCATGTGCAGGATGTCCAAATCAGGAAATTTGCGCCACGGCACCTAAAGGCCCTGACCCTGGTAAAATTTTGTTTTTTAATGCTACTGAATCACATGCAGTTAGCTATTTCTGGATGGGGTTCATCATTCATGCAATTTCTGAATTTCATTACAGTTTATATTTAATTTCCATGATGTTTTGGCGCAACCTATTCTATTGAGTTGATTCCCAAGGATATTTTGATATTTAAATTTTGCTGATTTGTTCAGCACTTTCTGTACTGATTTTTTGTTCTTAGTATATCGTTAAGTTAAGGGTTTTCATTTAGCTGATAGCCTGGTGCTGGTACACTGATGCTTAATGCCAATCAGTGGCTGATTACTCTTATGTCAGTTTTTAGTAATCCTTTTGTGCGGGCCTTACAGTTCAGTGTTGAAACCATGCTGTTCCAGGAGTAAACTGAGCATATAATGAAATTCTACTTGTTTAGAAATGGATTGCAACCTCATGGTGATACTGCTGTTACCATTCAATTTTGTACCATTATGGATAAAATTTGGTGTCTATTTCATTCAAGTTTAGACAATTTAAAATTATGATATCTCAAGCTTCTGAACTGGAAGCAAATGAAAGAAAAAAAGAAAAGAAAGAAAGAGTGATTCTTTTGTCTGAATCTTTATTTAAAGAAGGTAAGCGTGGTGATCGATTAATGCATGAAGTCCCAAACTTCTCTGAAAATATAATTTTTTTTTTATTAAACTTTAATGAGATCTGAGACGTTCATGCTGCATACTCCTTGACCTTCATCAAAAGAAAAAAAAATGAAGTGTTAACATTGTATTGGGTGTGTCAGATCTGGTCGAAATAGCAGATAGAATGGCGACTGTGAAGCGCAAGATTCTGGTGCTATCTGGCAAAGGTGGGGTGGGGAAGAGCACCTTCTCAGCACAGTTGTCTTTTGCACTGGCCGAGGCTGACCGACAGGTGGGCCTACTAGACATTGACATATGTGGGCCCAGTATCCCAAAGATGCTCGGCCTGGAAGGGCATGACATCCATAAGAGCAATCTCGGGTGGTCCCCAGTCTATGTTGAGTCAAACTCCAACCTAGGCGTGATGTCCATCGGCTTCATGCTGCCGCACCCTGACGAGGCTGTCATCTGGCGTGGCCCGAGGAAGAATGGCCTCATCAAGCAGTTTGTCAAGGATGTGTACTGGGGCGAGATTGACTATTTGGTGGTTGATGCGCCACCTGGCACCTCTGACGAACATATTTCTATTGTGCAGTTTCTCCAGGGAACTGGTATTGACGGTGCGATTATTGTGACCACACCTCAACAGGTTGCTCTGATAGATGTGCGCAAGGAGATTAGCTTCTGTAGGTATGTTTGTAGTTTACTATCATTTTTTTTTACTGTATATTTCTATATTTTATTGTTTGTTTGTGAAGTGTTCCTATATGCTTTTGTTATTCTTCATTCACTTCTACTCACCTAACTGGATCTGTGGATGATGAGTATAGATTGTGTAATCATTTGAACATAAAGTTTTCATTATAAAGATATACAAATGTACAAAAAAGTGTATTGTTCTCTAAAAGTTTAGTATAAGGGATACATCTTTGCGTCTTAGAGCTGCATTGTAGCTTACAATTAAGCTTCCATCTATGGGCATTTTTTTTTCCTCTTCTTTGCATTATTTGCTTGCTGTTTTTCAATCATACGATTTTCCTAATATAGACAAAATGAGTCTTACGTGGTCAATGATTCTGCAATCTTTAGGTTATATTCAGGTCAATTGGATATAATGTTGACTGTACAAGAAAGCTAAATTAGGGCTCATCGCACAAATTAGCATATTACATTGTGTTTGTACCACGGCTGTACCAGACTGCGAGTTATATTTCTGATAGCTGGCACCTGCATTATTTTTTGTTGCCTGCCCCAATTTGAAACCCTAACAGCATAAATCTCATACTGGGGCTATTAAGAAAAATTTACATTACATTTTCATTCTCTTCAGGAAAGTTGGCATAAAAATTTTGGGCGTGGTGGAGAATATGAGTGGGCTTAAACAACAATTGTCGGATCTCAAGTTCTCCCGGGTATCTGAATCTGGAACCGAAACTGATGCGACAGAGTGGGCTCTGAACCTGATCCGTGAGAAGGCACCCGAATTGCTTGACACTCTGGTATGCTCTGAGATTTTCGATAGCAGCCAAGGTGGGGCCCAGAAAATGTGCCTCGAGATGGGCGTACCATTCCTCGGCAAGGTACCAATGGACCCCCAATTGTGTCGGGCTGCTGAGGAAGGGAGGTCATGCTTTGGCGATAAGAGCTGTGGTGTAAGTGCACTTGCTTTGAAAGGGATTATAGAGAAGGTACTTGCTTTGGAGTAGCAGGGTTTTCAATGCATGAGAGAATAGTGTTGTTTTTTTATTACCTTCTTTATGAAATATTTTTTTTGTGGTAGTTTATTTTGAGTTAAATGTTGATGTAGATATGATACTTCAATGAGATATTCTATTCTACAAGGTTTGTTTTGTTTACGGTGTAATCATTAGCTTAAAAGTAAAACCATATAAATTTGATGTTTGCAAGGATGTTTTAGACGTTCTCTTTAGTCCCTGCACTTTGAATCCTTTTCAGTTCTCAACTATTTAATTCTCTGTGTATGGTTAAAATGCTTCATTGTTTTACAGTCAATCCTCCAATATGATTTTTATCTAAATAAGTTTGGAGGTCAAATTTTATATAGGTATAAGAGCACAAAATTTGGATTATTCAAAGATAATAATTTTGTAATTATCTAAAAAATAGTAAAAAGATTATATATATATATATAGAGGAGGGATCAAGTTACAATAAATTTGAGTTACAACAATGTTACAACAATAGTTTTTTTCATTTTCAAAGTCCAAATTGTCGATCCAAACTGTTCAACATGATTATCTAAATAAAATTTGCTTTCAGATCAAATTTTTCATCTTTTTTCATTTTTTTTTTTACTATTTATTAAATATTTTACAAAAACTAGTCAAATTCAGACTATTGAATTTTGTATCATATTAATAAATAGTAAAAAGTTCAAAAAAAATGAAAATTTTGATCTCCACATTTTATTTAGATAATCATGTTGAACAGTTTGGATCGATGATTTAGACTTTGAAAATGAAAAGAAAAAAAAAAACGTTGTTGTAACTTTATGGTAACTCAAATTTGTTGTAACTTGATCTCTCCTCATATATATAATTTGAACTTCAAGCATATTAAAAATATGAAAAGCATATTAAAAATATGAAAATCATATTTGAATCAATTATTTGAATTTTAAAAACAAAAATAACGATGCAAAGGCTGGCATGAGTACAAAAAACAACGAGACACTTTAACGGTTAAAGTTTAACCCCTCTTTATTTTTTATTTCGTTTGGAAATCATGATGTTGAACCTTTTGGAGCCGTCTTGGGCGAGCATTTTTTGTTTCTAATCACCGTCTTTGTTGAGAACAGAATTGTGGGTCGGTTTAAGGCACAGTTTCTGTATATGGGCTAAATATTGGGCCCATGATTGCACTGGGATTTTATTTAATATATAAAGGATCAATGGTTAAGTTGATTACAAATTTTAAGAGTATCTCGCAAGGAAATTGATAAACAACATGAAGAGCAATGGTTTCCCCGTTTATATAAAACTTGTGAGAACAAATTATCCAGAAGTATGATTTACCAGTTAGATCCAAGCTGTAAAGACCAATTGAAAATAATAATAAGATATAACTATGATTTATCCATAACTATGTCTAGATTAGCATGTGCATTTAGTCATCCACTCAATGTATATTTATTTTTTATTTCTTGCTGACCTTTTCACATTTAGATGTATTCAATTTTATGTGTATACATTTTGTTGAAATGATATAAATTTTATACATTTGCATGCAAGTAATCTTACACATAACACATTTCGTCATGATAGATTCATCTTGACTATAACTAGATTTGTTTTTGGGGTAGAGCCAAAATTTGCAGCATTGTGGAGCAAAATTTTAAGTCGAGGTATAATTTTATAATTATTTTAAATATTAAATATATATTTATAATTTGTTCTGATAAAAAAAATAAACAAAATTTGAGAAACTTTTTTTTTAGAATGAGACATAATTTTTTATCTTAAGTATATTTTATATTTTTTTCTGACAAAAATATAAAAATAGAAGCCTATTTTTGAAAAAAAAAAAAAAAAATTAGCTGAGAACTATGGTAGTATGTGATTCCGTCTCTGCTTATTCCTAAATATTATTTAAATTAATTTACTCCTCTTAAGCATAAATTTATCCCTCTTTTTTATTTATTTATGAATGCTGCTTTGGTTATTAGTGATCCTGATTCATCAACGTTAATTAAAAGGAAACATATAGAAGCTAATTGAATTTAATATAAAAAAAAATCCAGATTTTAAAGTAATTAAGAAGCCTTAGCCAAGAAGAAAACACTGGCCAAATTATAAAAATAAAGTCTACCAAAAAGTTAACATCAAACCGCGTTATTCTAGAATTTCTAAATTCTCCATGTCTTAAACTTAAAGCTCTAAAACAGATAACACGCATTCTTAAAAAAAGAACAAGAAGAAAGAAAGAGAAAAATGGTCCTAATTTGACTGAGTCGCCAATCTAGAAACTTCCTGATAGGTTTTTTTTCTTTTTCTTTCTGTGGTCCCATCTCCTTGCTTCTCTAATCTCTAGCATTGACCAATTGTCACGATTTGCGAGTTCTTCTATACCAATAACACGTGCTGCAACTCTTAATGGATGTTAATTTTTTATCCGAACTAATTTTTTTTAATCTTAATTCTTGAGCCAAACTAACAAAAAAATTCGACTCGATTCTGACTAGGGGTGCAAACGGATCGGACATTATCCGACTGTATCTGACTCCGTATCCGAAAATTAGATACGGATATCCGATATCCGATATCCGAATATCCATGCAGATAAGAATACAGATATAATTTTTAATTTTAATTATTCGTATCCGAATAGTAGATATATAATATATAGCTTAATATATATTATTGTAAAATTTATGTTATTCACCATTATAAAAAACGGATATCTGTGTCCGTATTCATTTATTATCCAATCCGTATCCATTTAATATCCGATCCGTATCCGTATCTGTCTAATATCCGATCCGTATCCGTATCTGTCTAATATCCGATCCGTATCCGTATCTGTCTAATATCCGAGCCGTATCCGTATTTAAAAAATAAAAGCGAATACGGATATAGTTTTACCACTGTCCGATCCGTATCCGATCCGTTTGCATCCCTATTTCTGATCGATTTGGCTCACTGACAACCCTAAAATTCTTTATAAAGATTGCAAAGAGCCAAAAACCATGATATTGTAAAATACATCCTAATTCTGACCGATCCGTTTGATTCCTACTTTTGTAAAATTCTAAAATACATCCTTAGTTTATGCTAATGTAATTTTTTTTGAAGTCCAATAATAATTGATTAACTTGACAATTTGTCATCGAATATCGGTCACAATAAAATTCAATTGAAAATCTTACAGTTTTAAACATGATTTATATAATATAATTAATATGAACGGTGTAAAACAATAAATCATGATGCATATTTTAGTTTTCATCATAAATTTAAGTTTCCTCCTGATTTGCATTGAATGATCTTCGTACAGTATCAAATAATACTTAAATTATATAAAATTTGACAGTTATATTATTTAGGTGTATCATGAAAAATAACTACGGTTTTTAAAAGTTCTAATTTTTTAAATTTAATTTTTAAATGGCGAAAAATGTTTTCTCACAAGACCGCGCTAATAATTTGCGTCCATGATTGTATATTTTCATGACCTCTTAATTTGCACAAAAACACGAATCATGAAAATTAGTCTTCAAGTGCACATGAATCATGAAAAAATACATATTAATTACTAAATTAATGCGATTTGTTCAAGTGCACATGGATTGGTTGGAGCAAGTACATCTCTAGTATATATCTATGGACTATGGATAGTTCCTTTTGAGCTTCCTGATATTTGACAAGACAACAACTCAGGAAAAAATACATAGTTGCTTTAAATGATCCATTCTAACAACAACTATTGATAATTCAATGAGTTCTGTTATCAAAATATTTCTCTATGTTTTTTTGTCAGGTTCTATTGTAGGTAAAATGATGACGGTAACTTCAGTTTTGTATAAATTTATTTATTAATTAAAAAGAAAATTGGTAGGAAATTTAGATTATTGCATGCAAATTAAGAGTTGCATTCTGACATAAAATAATGACATTGCAAATATATTGTATTTTTGTTTGCATCAAATTTATCATCTGACCCGTTTGACCCGTTTATGATCCGATCCATCGGTCAACGGTTTTAAAGAACGTTTACCTTGTGAGTGTAAACGAAAAATTTTAAATTGTGAGGATTTAGAAAAATGGTTGTTGCATGGTTTGGAATTTGTATTGCACACCTTCTAAATCAGAGAAATTGCAAAAAAATAATGAGTAAGTATTAAATATGACGCACGCTTGTAAGCCACAAATGCTTTGTTTTATTCTTAGTTTGATGAATTCCGCTTAAATTGTATAAAAAAATGTTTTACTCTTAATTTGATGATTTTCATAAATTTATATTTAGCCTCACAATATATCTCTACATGACTACTTCTTAACAATTAGTCATTCAACACTCCTTTATAATGAGTTCTTAAAGTTTTTTAAGATTTTTCTATTAACAAACAATTTAGATAAATTCACAAGCTCTATCATATTATGCTTATTAATGGATTATATTTATAGTATTTTTTTTTGAATTTATTCGTTGGTGAATACGGATTATATTATTTGTAAGTTTTGAGAATTAGTTTTTTATTTAATGATTAAAATAATGTTTTTTAATATTAAATGCCACATTTTTAAATTTCAAATGATTTTTTTTCTGAATGGCAATACAAAAATAAATCCTTTTGGAATTATTGTATGTTTTGGAATTAATTCGTTAGAAAATAAATCCTTTTTGAATTTTGAATTTTTATTTTTTGAATGGTCAAAAGGGAAAGCTTATGGAAGGACCGAAGAACGGTAGCTTAAATTGAAATTTGACCTTCACACTTTTCAAAGTCGCGGTCGTCTATTTCTGTAATTCACAAGAAATAAGAGCTAAATCGCAATCAATAATTCCATCCAAATCTCTTTCTCGTTCTGTGTACCAGATTTATTTACTCTTACAAAACAACCCATTACACAATTACAGACAAAAGATTCACCACAACAAAACTCTCGTGACTTCGCCGAGTCTCCTTTGTTTTCTTCCTCCTCTCCTCTTTCTCCCGGAAAAAATCTCTCAAACAAACAACGCCTCTATTCCTTCTCTCTTGCCATGGATTGCGAACCAGAAGAGCTCCAGTTCCTCTCTTTAGTGGGTATATTCCGTGAATCCGGCAAGCTGATCCACTCATGGCGATCTCTCTTCGCTCGCATCGCTGTCTCTCTCGTTCTCCCTTTGTCGCTTCTCTTCCTACTCCATATCCAGATCTCCTACTACCTATTCAACTCAATTGACTCCGATGATTCGGCGCTTGATAGAGCTGCGCCTGATTCGGCTGCCGAGCATCGGATTTTGCAAAGACTCGCGTCTGATTGGATGAAACTGATGATTTTCAAAGGTGTTTACTTGGTGGCGCTACTTGTTCTGGCCATGCTTTCTACAGCTGCGGCGGTTTATTCCGTTGCTTCCATTTATTCGGCAAAAGAACTCAGCTTCTCGCGAGTTCTATCAGTCGTACCTAAAGTAAGATACACGTGATTCCCTTTAGTTTTAATTGAAGTTATGCTATTAATTACGGTACTTTAATTCATGATACAACACTCGAACCTTTCTCCTGTTTTGTTGGAAGAACCAGCTTTGCTGGAAGAGAGATTTGCTTGCCTATTAGAATTATGGTTTTATAGTTGTACGGTATTAATTTCACCTACAGTTATTTTCAAAGCTGCTCAGTAACTAAATTGGGTAAAAAGGTTAAATTGACTTATACAAGGATGCCCGGAAGCACCGAATTTTATAGTTGTTATTTTGAAATTTTTTGTATATCCTACTCCAAAAATAGAGAAATATGTTTAACCTATAAATCCTTTGGAGCAATGCAAACCTGGACCACAGTAGTCAGCTATTACCTAATATCTTTTGGGGCTGGGGATAGTTAAAAATATCTAATTAGAATTCATTTGGTTGACATCGTCTGTTCAAAATATCAATTGTTCGGCAATCACTTATTAATTAGTAATAGGCCTAGCCATATTAGCACTTGATTTTTCTTCAAAATTTACCAACATAGTTCCTTGTTTTGATTCATACCACATGAAAAAAACTGTTGTTGATAATCCAATCCAAAATTCCAATTGCAGTAGCTTGAAATGCCTACAAAACAGTATTGTTTGTGCTGGTGCCTTGTGATTATGGATTGAGCATTTTGAGAAGTTAGTGAGAGAATAATGAGCAGAACTTAAGGGGGAGAGGATTAGAGTTTCTTACTAGCAAAATCATTTTATTTGCCACAATTTGTGGTCTTTGTCAGCTAGATTTATGTAAGTTCAGCAAACCAAGGGCAAAATGGTCGTGATTTTCCTTTTGTTTTTCCCCATCAGTTCTATACTTTTATTTTCAGTTGGTTTTTCCCAATCACAAAATGAGGAGTAATTGTTGCACGTACCAAACAGTGGTTGCTTCTAGCAAAATATTCATTGCTAAAAAATTGTTTGTTTTATAGGTATGGAGGCGGCTGATGGCGACATTTGTGGCAGCATTCATCCTGCTCTTCGGGTACAATACACTTGCCATCTCGGTACTTGTGCTGGTGCTGCTGTTGCTCGATGGCACTGCTGCAGCGGCCCCGTTTGGTGTTCTCATTCTCTTCTTCTACCTGGCTGGCCTCGTCTACCTCTCCATCGTCTGGCACCTTGCTAGTGTGGTCTCTGTTCTAGAAGAATCCAAGGGATTCGATGCCATGCGTAAATCCCGCCTCTTGATCAAAGGTGCCTCATTGTGTTTATGCTATCGTGAATTAGTTCTCTTTTTTGTCTCTTTATGGGCTCGGCTGCCTCTTCTTGTTGAAATGTTTACTGAAATTTCTGGTGTCTGGTATTATTCCAATTTGAGGGAGGCTATGGTACTATGCATAGCATGGGCAGGTCTATGGATTCATATTTTTGTTTTCAAAGTTCAAATAGTCGATCTGAACCATTCAGCATGATCTCCATATGAAAATGTACTTGTAGACTACATCTTACATTCTTTAGTAACTTTTTTACTATTTCTTTTGATAAGTAGAAAATCACTACTTTTGAATCGTCTAGAATTTTTTTAGATCAAGTGATTTTCTATCTATCTATAAAAATTGTAGAAAATGTAAAATATGATCTACAAGAACATTTTCATACAGTGATTGTGTTGAACGGTTCATATTGATCCATAGTATGGACCAGTCCGCGCTATGCATAATACCATAGCCTCACTCTTCCAATTTTATCCCAGGCGGAGTCCGACATTGCTTAGGTTTCTTTTAGCAATGCAAATTGTACTAACTAGGCTTCCTTCTGAAAGTGAGGTTCCAGGAAATAAGAATGTCGCCTGTAGTACCCATCTTTTAGCCTCCTTGATATTATTTGTGTGTTCACGGGCTCATTTTAAAAACCGAGTTCCAGGAGAAATTACCTGTAATACCAACTTTCCAGCCTAGTTATTTTTGTATAATTGGATTTTCATTTATTCCTGTTCACAGTCTTGTCTAATTGAAAGCAGCATAATTGATTAATTATTATGTTTTTTATTTTTAATCTACAGGTAAACTATGGACAGCTGCCGGCATTTTTATCTTGCTCAATATCTGTTTTGTTGGTCTAGAAATTGGGTTTAGAGAACTAGTTGTGAAAGGTGTCGGGATGAGCGCAACTGGCAGGGTCTTCTATGGCTTCATCGTGTCATTGCTGCTGTGTGCGTTTGTGCTTTTTGCACTTGTGGTACAGACAGTGGTGTACTTTGTGTGCAAGTCGTACCACCATGAGAGCATCGACAAGAGTAACTTGTCAGATCATTTGGAAGTTTATTTAGGTGAGTACGTACCGCTCAAGGCCAAGGATGTGCAACTTGAGTCGTTCCATGTGTAGTGCTTGCCTTTTGGATGTAATTTTCTCGATAAATTTCATCCTTTTTTTTCTCTCCCTTTTGGGTTTATTTTGGTTTCACTTACAATACTCAGTTTGGGTCGGGTTGTATAAACAGTAAGAAGGTATTATAAATGGGAGTCCTTGTATTCATATTTACTGTCTTGACAATTTTAGTTAGAAATTAAACATTTATTGATCCAGGTTTTCTGAACATTTTCTGATTTTTATATTAATTTGGGATATTATCACATGGACAGTGATTTGCCTCAGCAGTTGTGAACAAGTGAATTAACAAATTTTAAAATTAAATACAACATTCAAGGCTTTGATTTAAATGACAAAATATGAGTGAAGTCATACAAGTTTGAGCTCACAAATCTGTTTGTGAATTATTAATCTTGATTTATTTGATGATCTAAATGTTTGCCTTCCAAACTTTTTAATTGTCGAGTTATTTTATAGTTGATCAACATGTTTATGCAAATATCATTCTCAACTGATATATTTATAAAGATTTGATGATAAATATTGATCTTCGCAATTCCATTCTAAGAGATTTCATGTTTACAATCTTATCTCCAATTTGTAGAGGCGAACTTTCTGACAAAAGAAAGAGAACCTTTTCAAGGAATGGCCATTCCAGTTAAAACAATGAACAAAATAGTCCCATTCAATCTTAAATGTAAAAAGTTAGAAAATAATACATAATAATCAATGCCGGGTCAACCAAGCACATGTTGTCTTGAGAGGCGATAAATGAACATAAATATCTCCATTTGCACATGTTGATAGATGTTGACTGAGAACTGATATTCACGCAACATATTTTGTTTTATTTACACTATAATAATCAATTTATTTAGTTGAGAAACGATTATATAATCCTATTTAGTTGTTTCTCAAATAATACAATTTTTTATTCATGTGAATTTTGTTTCTTCAATATTATAAAGATATTTTGGTTGAGAAATTTATCAAATTATCCAAAATTATCATATTAAAATTTTATTTATGGGTCAGACCTCGCTTAATGATTAGTCTGTATTGTGGATGAAAACTTATATTTTTAAGTTTAAATAGTTAATTTAAACCGTTCAACATGAAAATGCACTTGTAGATCGAAATTTATATTTTTTACAAACTTTTTACTATTTAATTATATAGAGAAAAAATATTACTTTTGAATGGTCTACAATCTTTATATCAAGCGATTTTCTACTTATCTAAAAATAGTAAAAAGAACCTAAAAAATATATAATTTGATCAAGTACAATTTCATATGGAAGTCATGTTAACGAGTTCGGCTAGTATGACATTAGTGTCATATGATATCAACTACAAAATTGACTGGATAAACTTTAAATGACTAATCCAAAATATTCAAATTGATTTACTTGATTAATGATGCATTTACATACAACTTTTTTTTTTTTTTTTTATATTATCTAGTTATTTAAAGATCAAGCGGTTACAAAATATTGAAAAATGAATGCATTAAAATTAGCAGGAACACTAATTGACTGTAAAAATGTTAGTATGTGGATTAAATGATGGTTAAGTTTTACAGACCATAGACAAAGAGTTGTCAATTTAATCACATAGATAGATGTTGCAGAACATGGTATTTGACAAACCCTAAATGAAATATTAAATAGAATTGTGTCCGTGTCATTAATATTTTCATTCAGTGTTAAGTTTTAAAGTATGAAGTGTTCGTCGTTTTCTACATAAGAAATATATATGTGTGATTGTTGTCTAATGCTTTTGTAAAAAATAGCTATAACGGTGATATTTCGGTATACATGGCTTATGCAGAGGGGAGAAGTTCACCAAGACTACTATTGTCTCTCGTATTACTATACGGGTTACGGTATCACTAGGCTTCTTGATAGAATAAGATTATTTGCTAGCGGTATGATTACAGAGTTAATCATATTTGATAATTTGCTCAAGATCGAGAAAAGATTAAGTTTGCAAGGATGACACACATATACCTTGAAACTGATATGATATTGTGAGACATAAGAATTAACACGAGTAAATAGTTTACTAGATCGTGATTGGATGGCCATAATGCATTCTTTCAGGTGCCGCTTATGATATTTAGAAGTTAAAATAATTTTAATTCTATTTACCAAGATAACACAGATCTTATCGGGTCACAACGTAAATGAAAATTATCAGAGAATCTTATAATTAATTATAAATAGTTATAATTAATAATAACATATTTATAATTAATATAAATGTCATAAAGATGCAAGCTTAAACATATTCAACTTACAAGCGTGTACGACATGTTGTGTGAAAGTTATCGTAACAACAGTCGCAAGAAATATAACTGTTCAGAACAATTATATAAATATAAAGTGGATTAGAAATATTAATTATAAATTAATATTTTGGGCCTAAGTTAAATTAAATTTTAATTATAAAAGTCCAAAGTCAAAACCCAAACTAATCAATTAATTAATGGGCTCGATGACATTTTGGTAAATACCCTATTGCCGACATACCTAAGGGCATTTCGGTCATTTTGATGCCCTTCAAATGCCTATAAATAGAGGGTAGGGTAGAGAGAAATCCATTCCAAAACCGATTCAGAATCTGATTGATTTGAAAGTCAGTTTTCTCTCTTTTGTGTTTTTCCTCCCAAATAGTGATTTGCGTAGGAAGGAAAGATATACGTAATCCACGTATAATCTTGCGAGTTGTGAATAGTGTTTTTGCGAAGTTTCGTGAATCTATTTTTGTGCAAGTCATGAATCAGTTTTTACGATCCTCGTGAATAGTGTTTCCACGCCTTCTGTGAATAGTATTTTTGTGAATCCCGCTGGTTAGTATTTATGGCAAAAGAAAGCTAGCACTCTGGTAGTTCCTGGTGGACAATCGATAGAGGCATCACATGTTTGGTGCTACCGTTGAGAGTCAGACTGCGAATCCAATTCGAATTTGTATCAAGATATAAATGTTATTATAATTTATTTAATTGTTAAGTAAATTTAATTTTTAGAAATCAATCTAGGAGTAGATCCTTTGGCTTAAGATAGAAGTAAATTTTTTGTTTTATGGTCTTTCCGCACCTTAAGCCTAAACTGGGAAAAAATCGTAGATTCCCAAGCGGAGTCTGATGTGGAATTCCCTTTAGTGGGTACAAGGATTATCCAACACAGTTTGGATTCATCGTTTGAAGTCGATTCGATAGGTTTTGGAGTTGGTGTTATATAGGCTGAAATGACAACGATGTCATACTAGTCAGACTCCATGTTAATGGTTCAGATTGATTGTTTAGACTTTAATAATAGAGATATTGAGTCATAGTATGGACCACTAAGATATATCTTTTTCGTTCTCTTTTTTCTTTCTACTTTTAAACTCAACAGGGGTGTTCAGTAAGCCTCCTTAAGAGGGTGAGAATTAAAAGTTTAATCCTTGCTAAGGAACTCTTTTTCGGTAAAGTGGTAGAATTAAAAATGAAGACTTAATATGAATAAAATATATATTATAATATGTAAATACTTAAATACCCTTGTGATGTTGTTTCTTTGCAATATTGCAATTAAGGAGGCTAATTATATTACATTTAGCTAAAATTTATATTAGACAGTGAACAATCATTCATCAAAATTATTTAAAAAGTGAAATTATACAAATTACAAATTTATATATATGAGACGGTCAATATTATTCTTATATTTTTATTAGCAACCATCTCTTATTGTATGAACAATTTAAAATTACCATCACTTTTTTGAATTAACAACTATTCTCAGATTGTACTAGTTGATATCGGTTCCAACAAACACCAACTTATCATAGCAGTATCAACTGATCCGTACTAATATCAAGTGGCAACAAAATAATCATAGACTCCAATTGAAATTAAAATTGATAGAACATGACGAAAGACCAAATACGTCCAATTAAGAATCAAATTGAAATTTTAACAAATTAAAGATCAAACTGAATCTAACAAGAAAAAAAAAATAGACTCACACCACAATAAGTTTTTTACGGATATCTTGTAACCCATCATTTCTTTGCCTCTCCTTTTTAATGAAGTCGCCATTTGACTCCAGTAGCATCTTCTCCAATTTAAGTTTTTTTATTTTTATTTTAACTTTGTTATTGCCTTCTAGATGCTTCATGACCTTCAAAGTACCATTCAGTTGATTTACCAACTATAGCAACTCGGTAAATGCCTCATTCACCAGTTGAACCTTTTCTATACCGTCATCATTGAAATTTCTATAAATGAACTAACGAAGGGAAAGGAAGAAGAAGAATACCCATCAAACAAGATGTCAAACGATAGAGCATTTCAATACGAAACTTTATGTGGTGTCAATTTAACGAGTTCGTCAATGGAGCACCGGTGATTAGAGAAGACGACGAGAGGATGTTCTCCCTTTCTTACTTGGAAATACGTGCTGGTGTGGGAGAGAGATGTAATAAAAAAAATATTAAAGTAAAGATGCTCTTAAGGAGAGGCACCTTTTTGAGGATACAATAGTCCGAAGAAAACTCAAAAAGGTCCTTAAGGAGACTCTTAAGGAGACCGATTCTTAAGAAGGAGGTTCACTAAGAATTGATCTAAAGGAGGGTCTTTAATCCTAACTAAGGAAATGTTGTTCGGCGAGCTTAAGCATGATTGATTCTTAAAGGAGGCTAAAGGAAGCATGCCGAACAGGTACGTTAGGTGCAAAGAGAATGACAGAATATTTACAAAATTGTCCCATTACTGTTTTAAAATGATTAGTATTCATGTAATAAAAAAAAACAACAAGTCGAAAATCGGCATAAAAAAAAAAAGATTAAAAAGACAAAATTATGATAGGGGCATTATTTTCGAACAAATTTGTAGTCAAAATCAATTTACGAACAAAAAGTGAGATATGAAAAATTAATACTAATACTATCAATTTTAATGCCAGAGCTCATTTTCAAACAAATTTGTGGTCAAGATCAATTTTCGAACAAATTTGTCATGTGAAAATCGATAGTTGTATTGATATTAATTTCTCAAATCTCATTTTTTGTTCGAAAATTTGATCTTGACCACAAATTTGCTCGAAAATACCGGCTCCACAAGCTTGTCCTTGGTGGAACCGTATCATTAATGCAGTTTCATCTATTTTCTGAATTTTTTTTAATGAATTTCTTTCTTATTGATTTTGTTTTTTAATTTCTAAAAATAAAAATAAAAATCGAATATCAGCCCCGGTCTTGACTCATAGAAATGGACGTCTCCTTTTGTTTTCATGTGATGTCCATAATTAATTATATAGATGCATGTGCATGTCAACGGCGCAGATCCAAAGCAAACAAATTAATATCAAACGATCCAAACGAATTAGTTTATATCTAGGTCGCCTCCCAGTGGGACCCATCTCCGCGAACTCCAATTCACATTCAGTACATTACCTGAAAAAGGAATCTTTTACAATTAGTGGATCTGGACCGTTCTTTTTAGCTTGGCACGAATCTCAAAGCCCAATAATACTGCTCTCTATTTCCCCCGAATCTCAAACCGGTTGAGATTTAATGTCAAGCCGTAAAGTGAGGCCCATCCTCTACGGTACCTGGTTTTTTTATATTGGTCCCGTGAACCCCGGGGAACTTCCAGTTCCCGCATGAAGAAATTTACCTAGACCTGTTCCACCATTCATTATTGGTGTGCTGTGTGCACCGTTTCACATGACCAGTTCTACCACTCATTTAATGTTTGCGCCGTTTCACACGGAACCATTAAGACATCACGCTCTGTTCAATCAACTTTTAACTCACTCAAAATTTTCCATTACGTTCCTTGGCAAAAAAATTAAATTTGTCATGCTGAATTTCATATATATTGTATATTATAAATATCCCAACAATACTAACATACGTATAGTTTTTTGGTTTTGGTTGTAAATGGGCGAGCTTTTCTAAGCATTGATGAGGATTTTATAGTTTCTACTTTAGTTTGTAAGTTACTTGTTTCTGTATGAAACGGACCTAGTATCTTATTTTCAATTTTTTTTTTTGTTGAGGATTTTATTAAATCAAGATATTGCTGTTCTCTTTTCAAAAACTGCTGGTACTTGTGATTTCTTCATTTCCTGAATTGATTAAAATGGTTGCTAATCTTTGATTTAATTGTAGAAAGCATTACAATAACAAGTTTAACAATTCAATTCCCAATTGCATATTCTACAATTTGGGAAAATTGGAAACTGAAAAAAAAATGGGAGAAAATTGGCTCTTAATAAAAGTAACATAATAATATAATAATACAAAGAATGCCATAAAAGAATTAACTCCTCTGATTTCTTTCTTGTTCTAACTTATTTCCATAAAAGAATACCACCTCATGTCAATAATACAAAGAGATAACCATCAGTCTAATCACCTAATTATAGCTACTAATTAATACATCTCACACCACACAATAAGAACTTAAGAAGAAACATACATATAATCAGGCACCGCATATTAATTTCTCTTTCTCTCTCTCCTATATATATCTTCTTCTCTCCATCTCTCTCATGTCACCATGGAACATGGATGTCTATATTAGGCCATGGGTTCAATTTCTAAAGAACCCATGGCGTTCCAGCTGGGCTGTACTGTGCATAGCCTTGGTAATATTAGGACTGACATGGACTCAGAGCACGCCAGCCCGGCTTATTGGATTTGCACCTGGTTCATCGCAGGAGGTAGACCCGAGAAGCTGTTCAGCCTTGTACCGGCCCAGCCAACCGAGGAAGATTGTTTCCTCAATCAAGGAGTTTGGTGGGGTTGGTGATGGGACCATGTCGAATACCGGAGCATTCAGAAAGGCGGTTCAACAGCTGAGTAAATATGCGGCTGACGGTGGGGCCCAGTTGAACGTGCCTGCCGGCCGGTGGTTAACCGGCAGCTTCAACTTGACAAGCAATTTCACCTTGTTTTTGGAGGAAGGTGCATGCATTCTTGGTTCACAGGTATGCATGAGAGATACAGACAGAGAGAATCTTTCAAAAATCAAAATTAAATAAGTATTTTGTCTTATGTTTTGTTATGAATAGATATGGGTTGGATTATTGGTTGTTTAAAAGATCAATTTTGTAATCTAGCACTTGAAGAACAGTTCAATTAGGTGTGAGATTCTTGATTAGAGACTTAATTATAGGATTAAAGGATACTTTATTCCTTTGGTACTGGTAATAGGACACCTGGAATTTTCTTTGAGGATACTTTATAGAATTTTCTTGGCTTTCTTAATATAAATGTAGAATTTATTTTTAATTTTCGAGATTCAAATTTATCTTTAGGAAATTCTCAGTAATACTCGCTTCCTCAGCTTGATTTTTTTTTTTTATAGATGCAATTCATTAATTAAAAGACCATTAGAAAATATAGTTAGTATTTTTCTAATAAAACCCAGAAATACTTAGGTTTTACTGAAATCAAATATCAAAAGAACATGCATTTTTTCCCTAATAAATAAAAAGGAAGGTAAATTATTATCTTATCAGGTTCTTTACACATAAAAGGGTGCTTTCTTGTGTTCTTGGAGCCATTTATATTTTCTTGTTTGGATATTTTTTGCTTTATTCTATATTCTTATAAGCAGTGATAACAATATCTCAACCAAATATTCCTTCTCATCCACAAAAGACAACTCGATATGATAAGCATCACTTTTTTAGACACTGACAAAATAACTGACTTCAACATTCATTTATAGTTAGTTCATACCAGACAGGCTTCTTCTAGTATAAAAATATGGAAAATGTGTTGTAATGTTTCCCAACTGCCAAATTAATATAGATAACAATTCTGTAATAGTGTAGATATGATCCTGAAATCAGAATAAGTTGCTCTTTTAGTTATTGTTTTGTTGTAATAGCAGTTGGGATCTTCATTGCTGTTCATTTTTTTTTTTATTCTTATATGCTAGCAACTCATTATGAACACTGCTTTTATATAATTTGTTTATATGACATGGTAGGTATATAGTCTGGACATTCATAATTGAGATGATTAAGTTGGATTATGTTTGTAGGACCCACAAGACTGGCCGTTAATAGAGCCATTGCCGTCTTACGGGCGCGGTCGAGAGAGGTTAGGACCGCGCCATATCAGCCTAATTCATGGAAATGGACTTACTGATGTTGTCATTACAGGTAACTCCACTTGCATGCTTTAACCTGAAGTCCTGAAGTACCTGTTACATGTCTTGTTTAATCTTTTTTTTTTAAAGAAACAAATAAAAGGAATTTTTTTCTAACGGGATTCGTGCTGATTTATTTTCACTTTTTCCAAATGAGAATCTTTTTATTGTGATCAGCTTGAGGAGTGCTCAAATTTTTAACATAGCTAATATAATAGTCGTTTGAGTAGAACTAGGTATTCCTAGAAGTATCAAGCTCCTTTGTACTTTTAACTCTAAAATATATCGGATTAATTTCGAACGGCGAATTCAAACCGTTGAAATCTTTCTATCTTACGAGTGATGCGTCTACGTGTGAAAATTTTAAAGTTTCGAATTAATTTAGTATAAAGTTAAATGGTCAAAATTAGAAGGTTTCTAAATTAATTTTAATGCATTCATTTTTTGAAAGATTTTTTGACCATTTGACTTTATACTAAATTAATTCGAAACTTTAAAATTTTCACATGTAGACACATCACTCATAGGGTAGAAGGATTTCAACGGTTTAGATTCATCATTTGAAGTTAATCCGATAAATTTTAGAGTTAAGAGTACAAAAAACTTGATAATCTTATAGCACCCTAGTTCTACTCGGTACTTTAGTCAATTGAATATAAAATTTATCTTTTCTGATTTCCTTGTTGCTACCTTAATTAATGCAACCTATGAGAGCATGTGCTTCTAGATAGTCTCACATCTCTCCATTTGAAGTTATTTAATAAATTAACATCACAGCCTTGTCTTATCTTACCTATGTTATTGAAATTATAAAAGTTCAAATTGGAGCATTTTGTCTCAACTTTGGGCTTCTCTCCAGTAATTCATCAACAGTAGACTCCAGTTCTATGAATAAAATCAAACAAAAAAATGAATGTCAGGATCATGGTTGCCTATTGTAATTAATCAATCTGTCAAACCAATGTACTCTTAATGTATATATATAACTGATTATTTTGCTTTAATTTAATTTAATTTTATCTGTTTACCATCTAATTTATAGGAAGTTCTTGATACAAATTGCAGGGAACAATGGAAGTATAGATGGACAAGGGAGAATGTGGTGGGAATTATGGTGGAATAAAACCTTGAATTACACAAGAGGCCACCTTGTTGAGATTATGAATTCAAACAATATACTCATCTCTAATCTCACATTTCTCAATTCTCCTTTTTGGACCATCCATCCTGTTTACTGCAGGTACTATTTTTTCAAAACAAAACAAAAATTGCCTCAACTTTTGAACCATATTGAAATTAAATGAAAGTGAATTTTGATTTATAATCAGACTGGCAAGTTCTAAATAAATCTATTTTGATTCTTTTATGGATCTCAATTCTTATTGGGTTCTTCATCTTTTATTTTATTTGATCCAGCAATGTGGTGATAAGAAATATGACTATACTTGCTCCTCTCAACTCACCAAACACTGATGGAATTGATCCAGGTTGGTATTTTACATTCCTACCCAATTAATTAATTATTATTAAAACATAGCATGCTTCATTTCTAATATCTAACTGACAGATTCAAGCACCAATGTATGCATAGAAGATTGTTACATCAAAAGTGGAGATGATCTTGTAGCAATAAAAAGTGGCTGGGACCAATACGGCATCAGAGTCGCTCGTCCCAGCTCAAACATCACGATCCAACGGGTCACTGGCACGACACCGACATGTTCTGGAATTGGAATAGGAAGCGAGATGTCCGGTGGTGTCTCTAACATTTTAATACGAGACATCTATGTGTACAACTCGTCATCAGCCTTACGTTTAAAATCCGACATAGGAAGAGGCGGATACATAACAAATGTGACCGTGACAAATATAACAATGCAACATGTGAAAATACCGGTAAGGTTTAGTCGTGGCGCAAATGACCACTCGGACCAAAACTTCGACCCGAAAGCGCTTCCTAGAGTTAGCAATGTGTACATAAGTAATTTAGTTGGTGAAGGAATTAGTCGTGCTCCTGTGCTGGAGGGGATCGAGGGTACGGTCTACGAGGATATCTGCATACGAAATGTCAGTTTTAGAGGGGTCAAAATGAAAGAAAAATGGACCTGTCAGTTTGTTAAGGGAGAGGTGTTTGATGCTTTGCCATCGCCGTGTGATGAGTTTTTGAGCAGGAATGGTTCTTCTTCTTCTTCTTCATGGTGTGGCAGTCAACACTGACCTTCACAGGATTGCTTTAAGATTCGTGTCGATTAAAATAGAAGGTTCAGATTTAACTTTATACAGTGAGATATCTCGTCAACACTGATTTTCTTGGTAGGTAGATTGATAGATAGATAACATATAGGTTATAGGTTTCTTCTCTTTATTTATTTTTTTTTGTTCCTTTTTAACCTTTGAGAAATTGATTTTAGTTATTTTTTACACGCTGACAAGAAGAAATTTGTAAGGAAACATTCATTCATTATTTATTTATTTCATTCCTTCATTCATATGTTCATTTTAAATCATTAGTTTTGATCGTGAATGTAATTAAAATAAATAAATAATGGAATTAACTTGAGATCCTGTACAATTTTTCTTGCGAGAAGATATTGAAACCCATTACCATGAATGTCTTCTTATGAACCCAACTTGCTCCGTATGATCAAATCGGTCGCACAAATTTATTATCATTTATTGAAAATAACGAGGATCTAGATCTTGTTCACATCTTAATTAATTGTTATGATTTCCATGTTTTATGGCTTGAAAATACAGAGCATGAAATTTGATACTTTTTTTAACAATTACTGTATATAAACTCAATTAATTTTTGGTATTTGGGTTACTTTGATAATTTGTGATATCTTAGAAACTGCATCCAAATATTATATCTGAAACCATCCTTTCTTTCAGGAAATTAATCAAACACTTTTTTTAGCAATTCAACTAATTACAAATATTCTTTGTAAATATCTCATGTACATAAACTTCATCTTACACCTTTGGTATAAGCATTAATGGAATTTGGGGGCTTGACCCTCATTTTCTTCTTCAAAAAAAAGTATTTACAAATATTCAAGCAACCTTAAGCAACCTTTAATTTCGTCCATATTCAAAATTTAATCGAAGAATGGAACAATTATTCCTACTTGTAAGATGCATTTTTATACATAACAAAAATCGTGTGTGGGGGAAGTTTGATGCCTGATCGGAGCTATCCTATCCGCATCAACATTCTTGCACTCTTGATCTGCATGAATCTTGAAGTTGTCTGTGCAAATCTATCTTAATAGGAAAGTGTAGAATTTATTTTTAATTTTTGAGATTCAAATTTATCTTTTGGATTTCTTCATACTCTTGCTTTCTCAGCTTGATGATTTTTTTTAGATGCAATGCCAAATGCCTATGCAAGTATGCATTAATGAAAATAAAATACCACTACAAAAATATAGTTGGCATTTTTCTAAAAAACTCAGAAATGCTCAGGTTTTAGTGAAATCAAATATCCGAAGAACATGCATTTTGTTTTCAATAAATTAAAATAACGGAAATTATTATCTTATCAGGTTCTTTACACAGTATACTGTCTGCTTTCTTGTATTCTCTATTGTTACATTGAGATTGTTAGTTTGTAATAATCTAGAAGTCAATAATACGATAAATTATTATAAAGCATTGTTAATGAATTGAGTGATTAATAAACTGTCATTTTGTTGCCTTGAGTATTATTGAATTTATGGATCATTCATTTATCTGACTAAAGTCAATAACTGGAATTGTGAAACTTCATAATATAGATGATATATACTCTTAAAAGTCTCTAACCAAGTTAATTAGCAGAAACACTAATTTACTGTTACAATGTTAGTATGTGGATTGAAAGATGGTCAAGTTTTACAAACCACTGACAAGAGGTGTCATTTTAATCACATAAATATATGTTCCAGAAACATGGTATTTGTCAGATCCCGAATGAAATATTAAATGGAATTGTGTACGTGTCATTAATATTTTCATTCAGTGTTAAGTTATAAAGTATGAGGTATTAATCTTTCCTACTAAGAGATGTATATGTGTGATTGTTATCTAACGCTGTCGATAAAACGCAGTTATAACGGTAGCTCTTCGGTATACATAGCTTAGCTGAGGTAGTGATGATTTACCAAAAATACTATTGTCCCTCGTATTTTTATACGAGTTACAGTATCATTGGGCCCCTTGATAGAGTAAGATTATCTGCTAGCAGTATAATTACAAGAGTAATTATATTTGATAATTTGCTCAAGATTAAGAAAAAATTAAATTTGCAAGGATGACACACACCTACCTTGAAACTGATCTGATACTGTGAGACATAAGAATTAACACGAGTAAAATAGTTTACTGGATCGTGGTATTGTACAGTACAACATCATCTGTGTAATTAGATGGTCATAGTGCAGATGTCAGATGCCTCCTATGATTATAAAAGTTAAAATAGTTTTAATTCTATTTATCAACATAACACAGATCCTATTAGGTCACACCATATAGGAGCTAGTCGGAGAATCTTGCTGATTAATTATAAATTAGTTATAATTAACATTAAGATGGTTATAATTAATTATACGTGATATAATTGAATTATATATGTCATATAAGATGACAATCAGAAACAACGGTTAAACCGAAACCGTACCGAAACTGAACCCTAAGAAATATAATTGTTTAGAACAATTATATGTATTTGATTTAGATTTTAAATATTAATTATGGTTTTAAATATTAGCAAAATTAAAACCTTAATTAAATAAATTAAAAATCCAAAGAATCAAATATATATATATATATATATATATATATATATATATATATATATATATTAATCAAATGGTATTCTCAAAGATAAATTTATGTCGGCAATATCAAATGGTATTTGATTTTACCATTTGACCGAACTGCCATTGAGAATGGCATAATTGTAAATATGCCAAACTTTAAGGTTATTTTAGTAATCGGCCAACCTGCTTGATTTTTCTATAAATAGAGAGGCAGGGGTAAAGAGAAAATTGCCAATTCACTTGTATCATATCTGATCTGACTGATCGAATCGATAAGTCTATTTTGTCTTTTTCTCGGTTACGGTTATTTACGAGATTCGGAAATAATATATTTGCGAAAGTTGAGTTATTTCTATTTGAATAACTACGGGTCGTAAATATACTTATTTTGTCCTTTTCTCGATTTTCTGTTTTTGCATAATTCCGCGATTTACAGTATTTCTGACAAAAGAAATAAACCGCTCTCTGGTTAGTCCTGGTGGATAACTAATAGACGTATCAGACGTCTGATACTCCAAAGCGAGACGTTCGTCAGATTCAATCTTCTCGGTGTGCTGCATTCTAATTAGAATTTGGAAACAAGGTATAAATATGTTATATTAATCTATTTAATTTGTAAATAGATTAAAGTTTTAGAAATCAATTATGGAGTAGATCTGTAAAAAGATTGAATTATGGACCACCTTGGAAAATTTTCCTGACATACCTCGTTTAATTCCTAGCTTAAGTTAGAAGTAAAAATTTTGTTTTACGTTCTTTCCGCATCTTAAGCAAACAAATGGATTTGAACAGTCAAAACCCTAAAAGACTAAATCAATGAGTTTGAACTGTTGCAACCCAACGGGGATAAGCAACAACGCTATGTGTTTATGCTCCAACACAAGCCAGCCATAAAAGGAACCACAATAGTGTTGGAACTTGAGTTCTAAAAACTCAAAATTCTCTCTTCAATAAATTTGTTTAAAATATTCATCTGTAATATTTACATACTTGAGGGTTCAATTGTAAACCTCATGTGCATTCATTTTCAATTCCGTTAATTACTCTCTGAATTGATTCATAATACCAAGAATAATAATTAGCCCAAAGGGCATTTGAGCACCGTTCAGTCTTTGATTGATTATCCATTAATATTCTTATTAATTGGATCTGTGTTCTTTCTTAATTCAATTCTCACCTCATGACATTATATCTATATAACTTAATCCCTTTCTCACTTGATATATACAGAGAAAAAATATAAGAAGAACTATATCTCTGTCAAGGGTATCCGTGAAATAAATTAATATATGTTTCTTTGATTAGCTTCCCTTTGATTTATTCTTCATTTGTATTTTATTCCAATTAATCAAATTCTTATCTATGCTGGATATTGAGGAGTTATCGTCAGTTGCTTCCATGGCATGCCTAAGGAGCAATAAATTCGGATTATCTTGGTTGCGGTTCCATCTTACACGATGAGACAGAATACGTTTAAGGACAGTACTTCGCACGATCCGGATAACTCTATTTCAATTTGATTTATTTTAATTAATTTATAACTATCAGAATATTCTGAAAAATTTATACCAACACAATAGTACTTGCCTCTCAACCGAGACCGAGCAATATCATATAAAATCGAAAGATACATGATCCTCATAAATACTTGTCTCCAGCAAATATCATTAGGGAGTGGAGAGAGCATAAGCCATGGGAGTTGGGGAAGGAGATAGTGTAGGTGAGGAGTCAGGGCACTTGGCCACGCCTTATAATCTGCTCCGAGATGAACGTATTGTGTGTCGGTGGTTGAAGCCTTCTCAGATTGGCTTCACTCAATGGTAAGTTGGTAGCTGCTTGTAATGGCGCCGATTTTTTTTTTTACTACTGTCAAAATTCGTTTTAAATTAAAAACCACCCGGAGCGGTTTATGTAAAAAAATACCACTCCGTATAATGATTTTGCGCATTAGCCAAAACGGGTCCGCACAAGCCTTTTGCGCACCTATTGATCGGTATCATGGTTTGGTGCACCGGGTCTGCGCCAATTGATGTTAAGCAACTCATGAAACTTGCGCGTCTTTGACCGGCTATTCAAAGCCCAATTTTGTAAGGACCATCCGATTTGCATCAAGATCCGTGCTAAGTACATTAAAATCCGTACAAGTATATCAATTTCTGTGCGCGCCAATTGGTGCGCCAAACTCTTGTGCGGATTCCTTGGTGCGCAAAATTTCTGTGCGGACTCGGTGCGCCAAATCATGGTGCGGACCACTATAGTGCGCAAGATGCTTGTGCGAATCTATCTTGGCTGGTGCGCAAAACTATTGAGCAGGGATGGTATTTTTTTTTATATAAACCGCTCCGGATGGTATTTAATTTAAAACAAATTTTGACAGTGGTAAAAAAAAAAAATATTTCGGGTATTGGCGCCTGGACCTAGCTAGAAGATGTAGGAGAGTATAATCTACTTCTCCATTAATATACCTACTTTAAAAAAAAAAAAAAAATCATTCAACAACAATTTTCTATTTTCAGAACACAAATACTTTAAAAATTATCTAATTCGGACATATTGAAACAATCAAACTTACACCAACAACAATTGCACGTTTTCTACTTTGGTATTCAAATTTCCACAGTGAACACGACTGAGACCTTTTAACTTTCTATTTGCAAAGGGAAAAAAAATAATTGCAACAATTCCTAATTAGAATATATAGGAGCGGAATAAGATTTGGTCCAAATGGCTTTGGACCAGACACCATCCAAAGCCTCTAAAAATCGTACGATTAAAATTTGAACAATCGATCTGAACTGCTCAATATAATTTTCATGTTAAAATGTGCTCAAAGACCAAATTTTATATTTTTGAAATTTTTTTACTATTTTTTAAATACGTACAAAACCACTGTTTTTGGACCGTTCAAAAGCAGTGATTTTGTATGTATCTAAAAAAATTAGTAAAAAATTTCTAAAAAATATAAATTTTGGTCTCTGAGCATATTTTAATATGAAAATTATGTTGAGCAGTTCGGATCGACTGTTCGGATTTTAATTGTATGATTTTTAGAGACTTTGAACAGTGTCTGGTCTAAAGCCATTTGGACCAAACCTCATTCATATAAGAGCTTGTTCTAAGTTAACTAATGTATTCTTAAAAGAGCATATTAGAGAGAATCGAATTGGGCCCAGAAAATATTATGGCCCAGCTCCTATTAAATTTCGAGCATAATTAATTCGATAACAAAATTCAGTTCTCACATTCGGTGCTTTGTCAATTTGCCCCCTATAAATAAAATTTATATTTACAAAATTTATAGTGTCTGAAAGAACAAAAATATAATTTTTCAATTCATTGGAAAATCTACCCTATCCTTGTCACCTAATAGGTTAATCTTGATCTACTCGATTGACAAAAAATGAACTAGAAAATATTAGTGATTCTCGTTTTATTTTTCTTTCAAAAGCTAGGTATTCCTTTAAGGTACGTTTGGATGAACTCTAAAATAGCTATAATAGCTATTGTTTAGAATAATAAATAAGAATAGCTATAGTTTAAAAACAATGCTATTCAAAACAGTGAAAAAAGTTATTTGGATTGCATATTTGAAATAGAGTTTGGAGAGAATAACTACTGTTTAATAATTTATATGTAAGATTAAATATAATATAATATAATATTAATTCAAATATTAAATGTAATATAATATTATTTTCGATATTATATTAGTATTAAATAAAATATTATATTAAATATAATATAATATTAGTTTAAATATTAAATGTAATATAATATTATTTTAAATATTAGATTAGTATTAATAAAATATTAAATTAAATATAATATAATATTAGTTTAAATATTAAATGCAATATAATATTATTTTAAATATTAGATTAAATATAATATAATATTAGTTTAAAATATTAAATATAATATAATATTAATTTGAAAATTAGATTAGTATTGAATAAAATATTAGTTTAAATATAATACAATATAATATTAATTTAATTATTAAATGTAATATAATATTATTTTAAATATTAGATTAGTATTAAATAAAATATTATATTAAATATAATATAATATAATATTAATTTAAATATTAAAATATAATATTATATTATTTTAAATATTATATTAGTATTAAATAAAATATTAGATTAAATGTAATATAATTTTATTTTAAATATTATATTAGTATTAAATAAAATATTAAATATAATATAATATAATATTAATTTAAATATTAAAATGTAATATAATATAATTTTAAATATTATATTAGTATTAAATAAAGAATAACGCTAGCGTGCTACCTGTAGCATAGTGACATGTTGTGCTACCTCTTCAAAAATCTATTGAGTATACTTCAAACGATAAATTCTCATAATGTACTCGATCAAATTAGACTAGATACTAGCCAGTAGGGTTTCTCATAACTGCACAGTAGCATAGTGACATGTCGTGCTACTGTGCAGTTTAGACTAGATACTAGCCTTACTAATAATGTACTCGATCAGATTGCCTGTGTTAGCAATTACTGTCTCAAATCTAAACTGGTTGTGTGTCCTACCTCAATGTCTTGCTTATTTCAGTATATTGACGTGCTGTATCAAACTGGATCATCAGTAATGTGCTAATATTATATAAAAATCTATCGATAGCTTGTAAACTGTTAAATTGTAAAGCTGTTACATACTGGCACCTCATGTCTTTGTTGTATTGTAGGTGGACAGGCGAGAGAAGGGCAACAGGAACCCGCTTGTGATCCTTATTATACGATTTCTCATCTCCAATGAGCTTTCTTGTTTAAATATAGTGTGAAAATTTCTGACAGGACGAAGCAAATGGTTTCTGAATCGAGTTTAGAAATTAGAATCCTTTCTTATTTTTAAATGGTATATAGTTTTGATACTTTATAGAGCTTGCATTTATTTTTCTTTTGATTTTGTATTCTTACATGAATATGACTTTGGTAAACTCGCATCTCCTGAAAAAATATATGGTTGAGAAAAGCTGCGAGGCAAATAACTGAGGAGCAGAGCTTTCTTTGAGCAAAAGACTGAGAGGCGGACAAAATGTTCGAATCTTCATTTCTGTGAGAAAAAAGTAGTATTATCTAGTATTTATTGATGTAATATTTGCAAGCGTTCCTATGCTTTGGATTTAATTAATTGTTTGTCGCACACTGTGTTTATGATGTGATATTGTATCAATATATGTATTTAGGTGTGCATTAATTTCATATGGATTTCTTGCCTTTGTAGAATTTAGCTCGTACTAACTTTTTATCTGATTTTTAATAAAAACATTTTTATATTATAAGTGCGTATTGTTTTTTTTTTTTTTAAGTTTTATTATAAATGTTCGGTATCTTCAATTAATCAGAAGATCAAATTTAGATCGTAGAATTTGATACATGAATTCCTGTATTGTCACCCGTTTTTAAGAAAAATGCTTTTGTGTGAATAACGTTAATTATATGATTAAAGTAAGTATTCTCCAACTATCCCCAATTGCGGGGATAGCTCAGTTGGGAGAGCGTCAGACTGAAGATCTGAAGGTCGCGTGTTCGATCCACGCTCACCGCATCTTTTGAAAGAGAACAAAATTGTCTTTTAAATTCTTTATTATTAATAAACTACAGATACTGACATATGTGAAGGAAAAATAATGACACATTTTGAAAGAGAACAAAATTGTCTTTTAAATTATTTATTATTAATAAACTACAGATATTGACATATGTGAAGGAAAAATAATGACACATTTTGACATACGTGTCAGGAAATCGAAAGCAACAGATAGGGGCGTTCATCGGTTCGGTTGAAACCAAATCGAACTAGACAAACTAAAGTTATAATTTGGTTTCAAAAATAGAACCAAACCGAACCGATTTAGCATTGCAACTGAACCAAACTGAAGTTTTATTTCGGTTTGAACCGCGTTAATTTTTTTATTTAAAGTAATTGTTTTGAAATAAACCGAACTATATTAAGAAATAAATCAGATATTAAGATATAAACCGAAGTATTTAAAGCAATTGATTAAGAAATAAATAGAATATTAAGAAATAATCCGGAGCGGTTCGGACCAAATTCAAAATATATACAAGTTTTATCGGTTCGGTTATTTTGGTTTTCAAAATCTCCAAACCGAACCAAACCGAAGTTATAATTTGGTTTTAAAAAACAAACCGAACCACACCATAAACAGAAAAAATCCAACCATTTAGTCCAAACTAATTCGGTTCAGTTCAAAACCAACTAAATCGGACCCAATAAACACCCCTAGCAACAGATACTGACATAACCAAAATGAAAAAATGAGCAGATTTTCACACCATATCAATACATTAATTAGCAATACACCCAGCATACATGTTTACTTCTTTTTTTCAAAAAGCCTATAACTTGTTTGATTTTATACCAGAGAATAATGTTTACAAAAAAATGGTTCACTCTACAAACTATTCTCTACTTCTACTACAAAGGTGTTAGCATCTCAGAATAAATTATGTTTGCTTTTATGCTAATATATATCATAAACAATGAATTCAATGTACTTAGGAAAGAAAATATTAGTATCGCGTTTGACATTGGCATTTAAAAAATAAAAAAATAAAAAATAAAAAGAAGAAGAAGAAGAAGCAGTTGAAGCCCTCTGCTAAAGAGGACTCCCTGCTCGAGTTGAATCTTAATCTCAACCAACTTCTTGCTTTCAACACTGATCATTCACCGAGTTGCTAAGCCTAGCTGTTAACAACAATTTATGCCTGCTTGGAGCAGGTATGTACTTTCTCATAACACAGGCTCAATCTACTTTGGTGATGATGTGGGTTGCAGCTCTTCGCATGATACACAAATTGAGCGAGGCGCCGACTGAGGATTATTACAAGAACATGGCGGCGATGAGCTCTGAGAAGTTTAACAATGTGGATGTCAGGGGTAAAGGGAATATATATATTTCTGGGGTGACTATCGACCGGTGATTGTGAGGATGGTAACATGAAAACTGGGCAGAGGGTTGAATTTTTTAAAATGACCTCATTTTGCTTACCAAGGAGTCCTTCAAAAATACTGAGAAGTCTGTGCATGTGCTAGGAAAGGTACATTTTCATTTTTTTGCTTCTTGTCAGCAATGCATATTCTATCTACTTGCATTCATGAAAAATTTGTACTATCTATTAAGACTGAGTGATTGACCAACTTGGCTGTGCAGTTTAGACTAGGTACTAGCCTTACTAATGTACTCAGATTGCCTGTGTCAACAATTACTGTCTTGAATCTAAACTGGTTAGTTGTCCTGCTTATGCCAGTGTATAAACAGTGCTGTGTTAGACCGGATCATCAGTAATGTGCTAATATAATATGAAATCCTATCCATCTGGCTTGTGAACTGTTAAATTATTATGGAAATAAATTTTTTAAAGATGTTACTTACTGGCACCTCATGTCTTTGTTGTATTGTAGGTGGAAAGGCAAGAAAATGGTGACAGAAACCAGGCTGTGATCCTTGTTATACTCAAATGAGCTTTCTCGTTTCAGTAGAGTGCGAAAATTTCTGACATAACGAAGCAAATGGTTTCTGAACCGAATTTAGCATCCTTTCTTATTTTTCCGTGTTATATAATTCTGACACGAATATTGACTTCGGTAAACTCGCATCTCTTGAAAAAAAAAATGGGTTTGTCTATAGTGGACAGCATAATTATTTTGACTATAGTGCAGTAATTGATTTTAATTAAATCCGACCTTTAATCTCTCTGTTTTTTATTTTAAGTGGCTTAGGGTAAAACTGTTCTTTTTTTTTCTTTTTCTCAGACTCCGTTATTTTACCTGCTAATCAAGAAAAAAAGGTATGTGATCACCACTTCTTTCTGAGATGTCTTCCTCCTATCCCTCAAATTTTGCTAATCGCGGCTGATCTCTTCCTTTCATCCTTAAATATCACAAATGATCCTTTTGTACGGAGAAGAGAGGAGAAATCGCGGCTGATCCATTTGAACGGAGAAGAGAGCAGAGAAGTCGCAACAGGCTTGAACGCATTGCCTCCTCTGCTGCTTGGTGCTCGTGGTATTGTTCTCAAATAGATTGACGGGGCTTGAGAGAATTGATTCTCAAATAGGTAATAGTATCACATACTTTGAGCTTCTTCATTTAAAAACAAGATTTAGGAATTTAGAAGTTGGGGATAGATTACGTCAAATAAAATTTTGTCCCAAGTTTCCAATCGCGTTCAACCTTCAAAAAAAGTTTCCAATTGCGTTCAACCTTCAAAAAAAGTTTCCAATTGCGTTGGAGGATTTCTGGGAGTGGGAAGCAACCCCGTATACAGTGGGCTTGGGAAGGAAATCGCTTTTGGGTGTTCAGGAGAGGGAGAAATGCGCCGTGTGGTCCTCTTTGGTGCTCGACAATGGTGAAGGAGGAGGCGAAGCGAAGCAGAGCAGTAGACGTAGACGGAAGGTGAGAAAATAAGAAATACACTGACTATTTTACCCTTCCGAAAAGCTCTTCTATTTAATTTTACGTCAGATAAGATCATGAGAGTTAAATAGACCATCTAATCCGAACCATTCAATAGATAAAATTAACGACTGTGATTTATTTTGATTTTGTTGTACTATAGCCAAAATCAATTTACTGCACTATAGACATCCTCAAAAAAAATAGATTATGCAACTTCCCCCTTTGTAGGCTGAGAAAATATAAGGTTGAGAAAAAAAAAACAACAATAACAGCAAAAAGTAGAGGTAGAGAGGCAGCAGCAATAGTATCAGGAGGCCCGAGCAACTAATAGAGGTAGGAGCTCTAGTGAAGCAGAGCTTTCTTTGGGCAAAAGACTTGAGAGGCGGACAAAGTGTTTGAATCTTCATTTCTGTGAGAGAAAAGTAGTATTTTGTAGTATTATTGATGTAATATTTGTAAACTTTTCTATGCTTTGGATTTAATTGTTGGTCACACCCTGTGTTTATGATTTGATATTGTATCAGTTATATGTATCTGTCACTGGGTGTGCATTAATTCCATTTTTTTTTGAGTAAGCATTAATTCCATTTGGATTTAGTATTTAATCATCTTTTCCTAATTGTCTTGTCTTTTTAGAATTTACCAAGTAGTTCGTACTATTTTTTTAATCTTATTTTTAATAAAATAATTTTTATTGTAAGTGCGTATTTCATTTTTTTTATTTTGGAAAAGTGTAGCATTTGCTATTTGGTAGATTGGTGCTTGTCAATTTGAACTTTTGAGGAAACATGAACGTACAAGTATCTGGTATCTTCAATCAATCAGAATATCAAATTCTTATTTTTCTTTCATAATTTATTTGAAGGTCAATAAATGAGAGCAGAAACATAATTAAGGCATAGTCAACAAGGATGTTTGGGGGACTATTTTTTTTTTTTTACATTTTAGAAATAATTAACAGGACGTTGTCAGTTTACAGAAAAGTTATCCCTGTAATTTTACATTTGAGAAATTTGTTGGACTTTGATCAAATTTGAAAGAATGGGCACCTTAACCACACAGTAACCAACCACACATAATGTGTCCATAAGTAATTTGTCATATTTGCTTATGTTTAACTATTTTTTTTGTTTATAATTTAAATTAGTTTATTAAAGATTCATTATCGATCAAGTTGTAATAGTCTTAATTACACATGATGCTGCGGGACAAGTGTCTTGTCGTGGCAAAATTTTACGCTTGCAATTTTTTTAATCCCTAGAATTTGGTACATCAACTCATGTATTGTCACCCGCTTTAAAGGAAAACGCAGTTGAATTAATTGTGTCAATAACAAAGTTGAATTTAAGTATAATTCTCCCAACCATTCCACATAGCGGGGATAGCTCAGTTGGGAGAGCGTCAGACTGAAGATCTGAAGGTCGCGTGTTCGATCCACGCTCACCGCATCTTTTTTCTTTTTTATTTTGCAAGACGCTTTGACTTTTTTTACCGATCCGAATCCGATGGCGATGCTACAAAAAATAGCTGGGTTCGTTTAGGGGTGGACCTGAAAATTGGGTTGGGTTCATTGGGCCAGACTTTCGTTCAAACTCTGATTTCCCAAATTCTTGCTGAATGTACCAAAAACAAAAAAACAAAAAAAAAAGAAACAATCGATGCTGATCACACAGAAACAATCCGATGGCGATGCTACAAAAAATAGCCGGGTTCGTTTAGGGGTGGAACCTGAAAATTGGGTTGGGTTCATTGGGCCAGACTTTCGTTCAAACTCTGATTTCCCAAATTCTTGCTGAAAGTACCCAAAAAAAAAAAATAAATAAACAATCGGTGTTAATCACACAGAAACTCGTTAGAAAAACTGATCAGCCTAACTATTTGTTTACAACTGAAAAAAAAAATGAAAACTGTTAGACCGACATGTGAAACCACAAAAAAAAAAAGGAAAATCAAGAAAAATTAAAAACACCTTGAACAAGCCATAAATCTTTACTTAATACCTGCGCAGGCTGCGCTGCAAGGTTGCTGGTCCATACTTTGCTTTGCTTTATTGAATTATACAGGATTCAAATCCTGCATGGCTGCATACTTTGACAAAACAGGATTTTCAAATGCATGCAATTTTCTAATAACAAAAATTTTAAAATTTATATGTCAAAATAAAACCGATTTATATTATTTCCTCTACATATATATAAAAAATAATCACTTTTTTATTTTAATTTTATATGAATCAATAAACTAAAAAATCAACATCCAAAATTTATTCACAAGTTTTTAAATTTGAAGTACTTGTAGTTTAATAATGGAGGTATAATAGAGATAAAAACAATGACATAACTAAAATGAAAAGTACATGAGCACATTTTGACATATGTGCAAGGAAATAGAAAGCAACAGATACTGACATAACCAAAATGTGAAAAATGAGTAGATTTTCACACCATATCAATACACCCAGTATGCATGTTTACTTCTTTTTTCAAAAAGCAGCCTCCTTCCTATAACGTGTTTGATTTTAAAACCCGAGAATAATGTTTACAATATGATTCACTCTACAAACTATTCTCTACTTCTACTACTAAGGCCTTAGCATCTCATGAATGTATATAAAGCATTTGCTCGTGGGAGCCAATCAGCACCTGCCATATCACCACAGGTCTACTTACTAGGAGCATCTCCATAACTTAACCTTTCAAGTAAAAAAAGAGAATGGAGGCCTCCATTTGGTGTAGTCCAAGCAAACATGTTTTGTTCTGGAATAGCTGTTACTTCTGCCCGTGTGTATATTCTAATTTGCAATAGAGGTACTGTATCCTTGTTCTAGACTACCTAGGATTGAGATCTCTCACGCATTTTTGCTTTTGCAAAAAATATACCGGCCAAAAGCCCTGCATCATGAAATGTAAGTTAATAACATTATTTCTTGCATTTCTGATGTAAACTTTTCAAATCAAGACCTATACTTTTTGTAACCTGAGAACCTTATTGGGTAAAGCAAGCCCTTCAGAAGTTACAATTTTTTCCCAAACCTTGAAGTTCCAATTCCTTCAGATGCTCATTTTTCCCCTCCAGCAATTTTTTTCCTTTATTAGTGATGAAGGAATGGTTCAAACAAAATTTTGAACAAAAAAGTTGGGGGAGGGTTTTAGAAATACCCACATTTACTATTTAAGAAATGAAATTGTTTATAATACAAGACAATAAAGGTAATTGAGAACCTGAAGGCCTATTCCACACTGACTCTTTATCCTAGTGTACAAAATAATAACACTTGAACTAAGATTAAAGAAAGAAAAATTACCGAATAGTATGCTCATGGCATTCTTGATGCTAGTAGGAACATGGAAAAGTAGAATGCCAGCTAGTGAAAGAGGTATCTTATTTAGCGACCCCACTAAACTGCAACAATATAAAAAACATTTAAATGAGTATTCTGAAACGAAAAGGAAAAATTAGCCATTACAATTGCAAGTGCAGTTACCTGTAAGTGGTGGCACTTGTCTGGTGAAGAAACCACATAGAGGTAAAACTAATCGCCAACCCCATAAATCCACTTGAAGTAATCACAACCCAAAACATAGGATCCTTCAACAAAGGCCTGACAATTCACTTAGCATAATACATAATCATAATAACATCCAGAGCATATAAATTATATGCAGTGTATATGTGCATTTCTTTTTGGGTTTATTGGTGCTTGTTTTCTTTTAGGAGTGAGGCTATGGTAATATGCATATGACATAGCGGCCCATGCTATGGACTCATATTTCCGTTTTTGAAGTCCAAACAGTCGATCTGAACAGCTCAACATGATCTTCATATGAAAATGTATTTACAAACCGAATTTTACATTTTTTAGAATTTTTTTATTATGTTTTAGATAGATAGAAAATTACTTGATTTGAAAGACCATCCAAAAGTAGTAATTTTCTACCTATCTAAAAAAATAGTAATAAATTCTATAAAGTGTAAAATTTGCTATCCTAGTATATTTTCATATGGAGATCATGTTTAACACTTTGGATCGACTGTTTGAACTTTAAAATAGAGATATGGATCCATAGCAAAGTTGATTTACTATGCATATTACCATAGCCTCACTCTTCTTTTAGAGTACTAATCTAGTTGCTTTATCAATTTATTTTATTTCTTTTATTTTGTGGAAGTTGAAGTTGACGGTATGCAATGAAAAATTAAAAGGGGTATAGAACTCACGTGGTAGTGAGGTAGTCAATTTCATTGAAGACTAGTATAAGAAATAGGCCCAGTGGAAGAGAAAGAGTATTGTTTAATAAAACCATTGAGAATTCATTCAAATTTCCTGATTTTGTGGCTTGTTTTGCAGTGTCCATTACTCGCCTCAATGTTAGCTGACAAATGTCCAAAAAAAAACATCATTTTCATATTGCAAATTATTCATCAATTAGCTTTCTTTGAAAATTCTAATTCAGAAATTCATTACAGTAAAAAAATAAAAATAGGAAATACCGAATAGGAAGCAGTCAGAATACAATTACAGAACTGCCATAGATATCCAACAGCATTAAATGAGATATCTGTGATTCCTCCTGAAATTGCAGATACTATCTGAAAAGAAATAAACGAAGGAAGAAATATAACTACAATATTTCAGTTCCCTCAATATCTATATACCTACTAACTTGTCTTATACAATACATGAGCAGTGAAAATACATTTATGTACAAAGCCAAAAGGAGTGTTTGTTATGCCTTCAGGATTCTCAAATTGATTATTGCCATTTTGGAAATTTAGACGTTTCAAATACAATGAATATCAGTATTTACCATTAAGGCAAGAGCAGTCCACACTTTGGTATCATGGTATTTGCCAAATAGGTAGGTCTCTCCCAAAGCAGTTATCACATTTGTCACATTTTTCAATATGGTCACCATTGCTACATTTATATGCTTCAAACTGCAAATTGAATAATACATAATTTGAACCAATCAATAAACAAAATCAGTGATTTTTGTATCTCAAGAGAGTGATAAAAGAAAAAGTTTTATCGGACATACCCGTACCAAAACCCGATCAGTATGCTATCAGTATACCATAAATACTGTCATGGTTGGTGAATTGGTTTTTTTTTAACCAAGCTAAGATCATTGACTAAACCTCAATTAAACACAATCAGTTCAAGAAATAATTTGGAAAAAAAAAAAAGAATGCAGCTATGGTACTATGCATAGCACACATTGGTCATAGTCAAACTAAACCGTTCAGATGATCTACATTTGAAAATGTACTAGTAGATCAAATTGTATATTCTTACAATCTTTTTAGACAAGTAGAAAATCACTTGATTTAAAAATTCTAGACCATACAAAAGTAATGATTTTCTACCTATCTAAAAAAATAGTTAAAAAATTCTAAAAAATGTAAAATCTAGCATATGGAGATTATGTTATACTGTTCAGATCAACTATTTGAACTTTGAAAATGAAGATACTGATCCATAGTATGGACTAATCCATGCTATGCATAGTACCGACTAATCCATGCTATGCATAGTACCGACTAATCCATGCTATGCATAGTACCATAGCCTCACTAAAAAAACAAAGCATCTATTCAGTTATATAGAAGGGGGGACGAGGTAGAGATGGGAATACCTGAACATACTAGTAATGAGCATCCCTACAAAGATGAAATTAACTGGAAGCCAGACCCGTACCAGCCGCCACGTCAGCGGCTCGGTGGAGATCATGCCGCTTAAGCTAAGTATAGAGACTACAATTACCGATACGAAATTCTGAAATCACATATAAACCCTATTAAGCTTAAAAAATGTATGTAACAATAAATGTATGCACAATAAATGCATGCATACAATAATAATTTTCAGCAATTATTCAATTTTTAGCTTTTTTGGTCTAATTTGCATAAACACATCATGTGATTTGTAAGTATGTAACAATTCCAATATATTATTATGTTGAAGAAACTTTTGCAATTTCCCAGTAGTAAAAAGAAAGGGCAATTTCAAATGTAACCCAGTAAAACATAAAGTGTAATTTCAAATGTAACCCCACAAAACCAGGAATTGTCATGCATATTCCTAGAAAATTAGCATATACACAACATATCATTGTCTTCTTTGTTTCCTTGAAATGATGCCCAAAGTAACCCTCCTTCCTCACTGATAATAAACTTCAATTGTAAAATGAGGAAGAAAATAGAGTAATTATGGGCATTTTCAAGGAACTAGGAGAGGAGGAAATGTATACAATACTATGTTTTAGTTGGCTATGTGAGATGTTTCTCATACTGATGCATATCAGCATAGGCATTATTTCTTAATACTATGTTAGGGAGACTGATGAAATTGTTACAACAAATCAAAAGATAAGAAAAAAAAGGCTAACCTGGTACAGCATGAGAGAAATACCAGCACTAAAATCATATCCAGAAAGAACAAATTTATTCACCAAAATCATGCTACATGAGGAAAGGCAATAGGCGAAACCCGATAAAAGGGCTTGGTTGTATACCCTCACAGGTCCCACCAAAAGCTTATTTTCTTTGCTTTTCAATAATTTTCCCTCTTCCAGATCCGGCTCTTCATCAGAGAAAATCTTCAGAGGAGCCCTAAATAAACAATCAAGCAACAAATCAACATCAA
This sequence comes from Carex cristatella, assembly GCA_024447775.1. NCBI lineage: Eukaryota > Viridiplantae > Streptophyta > Magnoliopsida > Poales > Cyperaceae > Carex > Carex cristatella. The sequence goes on from JAJHPF010000007.1 coordinate 1,248,794, forward strand.
TTCAGTTACTGATCCCTACTGCTAGGGTTTGTTACCAAACATGAAGAACTCACCCCAGAAAGCCTGAAAAATAATGCTAAACAACTGTTTTGAAAGTAAAAATGGGAGAGAGGGAGAGAACAAAATCCCCATAAAATGTTGGGCACTTATATATTGATAATACTGGTACACATTGGTTTAACTAGCATGTGCCACATTTTTTTGCTGTTTCTTCTTTTCATATTTCTGTCAATTTCAGGCTATTCAAAGTGTGCTATCATGTATGCCACAAAGTATAAGATTTTCCTTTTTCCAGGCAACACCAAAATAAAGAATGCTGGTAATAAATAATATGGTAACAAAAGATAATATATGCATGCCTCTCTCTCCTCAAGGGGCTTCCAAGTGGGCCCGGATTTAAAATTGGGTCCCTACTGTACTTATCCCCACTTAACAATATGGGGCGATTTGAATCTTCGGTTTCGTGCCTTTCACCAATAGAATTCATTGTATGAGTTGGAATGCTTAATGGAACAACTCTACACCAAAAAAAAAAGAACATATACAAAATATTAGAAACAAAGGTAAAATTTTAGATCATAAGCAATAATTGTTGCTTTATGAAAATTTTAAGAAGTGTTTGCAGCAAGTAAAACATTACTTTTTCTTATTTTGGGCAGAAAGGTACTTTCAGTGTAACTTTTGCACAAGATATTCTTAAACAGAACTTTCAACACCTTCAAAATTTTTAAAACAATAGCAAAAAAAATTAAAATAGAAGCTAGACCATATTGCAAGATGAACTAAGAGATCTAAAATTAAACTGTGCCTGATGTAATAGTCAGACCAATTTGCTTTTAAAAAGAAGATTACTTATGGTTCCACGGAAACTAAATATTCTAATCTGATTATAACAAGCAGAAACTAGTTTGTCAAACAAAGGTTTAAAATGTAATTTCCAAAGTAAGAGTGATGCTTCTCGAAATATGCTAAACATCTGAACACAAGAGGAGCTAGGTGAAGTTGTTTATTTTTTTTATTGGTTGGCAAATTTCAAATACATATTCATTTTAAGCAAGAAATCATCTAGAAACAGAGACAGTAAAGTCAAAGCGTTATATATGTTACTTTCACATTTTTTGAGATACATTTCTACTTTAATTTCAATTTTTACCCAAGTACCAACCAACAATCATCTCCATTACTTCGATAATTTTATAAAAAAAAAAAAAAACATAAAAAATCGAGCTAAAATTCCTAATAAACCATTGAACTCTTACAGACAGTAGCCCCAATAATTTGAAAAGGATAAATGGCTAAACCAGCTCGTGATTAGAACAAAAAGAAGAAGAAAAGTTGCAAGAATAAACCAGATGCGCAGTAGTATCCCTCTTCAATTTCAAAATTAGAGAGAACAATTGATAATCCGAGATAAGGTGTTAAGAGAGCTTGATGTGAAGCATACCTCGAACCCATTCAGCTCAGAGAGAGAGCGAGAGAGACACGGAGAGAGATATTTTGAGGAGACGAAGGCGAGAGTCGAGACCGAGGCGACAGCTTAAGCAAACGGACTTGAGGGTGAGAAATTAATTTGGGGGAAATGGAGGGGGTTAATGGGAAAATAATTTGGCACAATGCCACCAGCGCACCAATCGGTTTGGACGGCTGGTCAATGGAGACTAAATTTGATATTTCTGAAATAAGTTGTTTCTCTCCGTTTTCAATAGAACTGGAGAGATTTATGCATTCCTAAAAAGCTTAAAATCTTATCATTTAGTTAGAAAATGACTACAAGTTGATGATTCCATTTATTAATATGAAAAGGATAGTTCTAAGTTCTAACGTAGATTTGATTTTATTTATTTATTTAAATATTTAAAAAAAATTGTTCAAGATAGAAAATTAAAATTATAGAGGCATTATTTATTTATTTTTAATAGTGCATGTATTAAAATTGGACTAATTTGATGGTTGCTTTGTGTTTTGTCAAGCAATTTAAATTTTTAACGGTAAAATATTTTAATATTTTCTAATAATGACAAATAAAAATTCTAAATTAACTTAAATAATTAAGAACACATCTACATTTTACTTTTTAATTTGAATGATATTTTACATGATATTAAATCAATGTACCTTAACGAAATAATACTGCGGATGGTACATTAATCTAAACACTTTATTCATATTTTTTTGACAAGACACTTTATTCATATTTAGTATTTAATCTGCAACGTTTGATCTGCAGCATGAATTCAAGAAAGCATCTAGATATTCTTGCTTCTTTTTCGTTCTATGATTTCTATCACACACATCTTCTTTGGCATATCACATCATCTCAAATCTTAAAACCGATTTCTCGAATTTTGCCACGTAGACTGAAAAATTGAGGGTAAGTGGGTAACCCTTTTTGTTGTATTCCGAATTAGATCCATCTGATCCAATCCAGTCTTAAGTCGTTCAAAATAATTACCTCATATTGGCTCATAACTATTGAATAGTGAATTATTTAGTTATAGAAAAGGATTCAAATACTTTTATTTTTTTTTCTCCATCATATTTTCATATTTTATTATTCAAATAATAAATTTTAAAATTTAAATGTCAAAATAAAACTATAAGATATAATCAATGTCATTTTTTCTATATACATATACAAAATAATCATTTTTGAGTTCTAATTTTATGTGAATCAATAAGTTGAAAAATTAATATCCAAAATCATCCACATTATGTATATTATTTTACGAATTCTCGATAACAGTCCAAAGAAAGTTGAAATGTCGTAATTTTTTACATGTGTATAAAAAGAAAATGAGGAAGATCATATCTAACGATTTTGTTTTGATATTTGAGTTATTAAAGTTTTAAAAACATAGGCATATTTGAGGTAAAAGAAATGAAGGTATTTGAACTCTTTGATGAGCACAAATTATGTGTACCTTTACCTAAATTAACTTCACCAATTTCTATCCATTTAGGTTAATTTAGTTTAGTTTAATTTAATTTAGTTTAGAATTATACCAAGAATCAAGTTACTGTCCAAGTTTATTTAAATTTCAGGAAATGAAGCAAATTATAAATTTTCTCGCAAGCTTTCCGAAAAATGGTAGAACACTGAAAACGGAGTTACGGACAAGTGAGTTATGCCCATTTGAAGTTTGGTTCACAGCTGAAACAGAGGCAGCACACGGACCATACAGACTCCACACAGACCGTACATAAAACAGACAGAGCACCTTTAGCCGAATATAGAAATCTCAGCTTTCGACATCTTTTCGTATTTTGACCATATCTTGGTCATACGAACTTCGTTTTGGGCAAATAAAAGTTTGCTGGAAAGAGGACAACAAGATCTACAATTTTAGGAAGGTTGTAAATTAGAATTTGTAATGTGCGAGTTGCAGGATCATTTTTAGGAAAGCATCAACAGAAATTTATTGTCATATCTCATGAGATCTTGATTGATTCACCTTCCATCCGTGGTTGCTTGCTCCCCAAGTCACAAAATAGCTATAAATGAGAGGGAGGCAGTAGCAGAAGGGGATCGGAAAATCTCCCCTTTGGGGATGCCATCTCTAGGATACCATCATTCTTCTCCACTTTGTTTCGAGGGCTTGAAAAAAAGAGGCTAAGCTTGGAGCTTGGAGCTTGGAGCTTGTTTTCTTGGAGTTTTATCATTTTTTTTCTTTTTTCTATTTGTTTTGTTTTCTCTTTGACTATGTTAGTTTAGATTCTTTTGTTTCTAGGGTTAAGATGTAGTTTTATGTTTGGTTTTGCTTGCATGTTACTTGGATTATGTGTTGAATATTGTGTTTTTACTTTGTTGATTAGTATTTCGATTGCTTTATTTGTGCTTGCTTGAATTGATTAGTCATCCCGTTAGATGAATGCGCACATCTAATTGTTAGGAGACAAGTTTATGATATTTAATCCAACCGAATAAAGTATATGAAGTAGGTTTGTGACCCGAAAGGTGAAACCAAGGAGTACCCGAAAGGTGAAACTTTCCTTGAAACGAAAGTCCTTGGATACTTTTAGTAAACCAACAAGTAACTTAGATAAATTAGGCCAAAATGCAAAAGTTGTGGTTTAACGCATCTAAGAGGGGAGTAGTTGAGTCTGGTAATCGAGTTCTAAACCAAAATTGCGACAGCTGAGGCTAGGAATCTAGGTACGGTAGATAGAAACTCTAGACAAAAGTATCGTCACAGAAACAGTAGCTACAGTATTAACTCGAGGGTCTATACGGACCGTACAGGATTCTGTACGGGCCGTATGCCTTGAGGCTAAACTGAAACAATGTCAGAAACCCTAGGAAATATATTTTTATTCTTTCTAAAACCAAAACCAAAAATCTTGATTATTTTAAATACAATCAAATCACATTTGTCCAACTTCTAGAATTATAGCAAATTTAAGTAGAGTCCGGTAATTATCACACCGTCCTTGTGGATTCGACACCCAGCTATACCCAACTTCTGTTGTACGCTTGCAACTGAATTAGGTAGAACTGGGTATTAACAGCCTACACGCTCACGAACAAACACTCTCCTTTTAATTTTATAATATTTTATTTTTTATTTTTACAGTTACATGTCATAATATTAAATTCAATCTGAATACATATATACATATGTAAAAATTGATCTACAAGAACATTTTAATATACCATCATATTGAACGCTTTGGATTTACTGTTTAGACTTTAAAATTTTTGTAAATGTAGAATGTAAAAAATGGTATAAGTGGATCCCTCCTCTTCTTATTTTATCTATAATAAATTTATTATTACATTTTATTGATCTAATTTTCATATTACATGATCATAATTTTCAACATTAAAATCATGTCTAGTGTGCATTACGTAGCAAGTAAACATTCCAATAATTGCTTGATGAACTATCAACATATCTAATTATAAAAGAGTCCACTTGTACTCTTTTTTAGTAATACCGAATTACACCCTATATTTTATAAAAAAAATAAAAATAAAGTCTAAACAGTTGATTCAAACTGTTCAACATGATAGATATATTAAAATGTGCTTGTAGATCAAATTTTATATTTTTTATATTTTTTAAATTATTTTTTACTATTTATTAAGTATTTTACAAAATCGTTTTAAGACCACTAAATTTTTGTACTCATCTTAATAAATAGTAAAAAAAATTAAAAAATATATAAAATTTGATATGCAAGCATATTTTAATATATCCATTATGTTGAACAGTATTGATTGACTGTTTAGATTTTAAAAATATAGAATAAATCTAGTGCCATTAAAAAAATGTAAGTAAATCCCTTCTCAATTAAGAAAACAAAAATATTCTGAATCGTGCGAACGGACCTATTACAATTTCTCGTCTAACGCATAGGAATCTACTGATTATAAGAATTCAAAGTTACATCAGAATTCCTCTTCCTACGATTTTTGGTAGGAATACCTTTTAGTAAAATGAATTTTGGCAGAGAATAGCTGGAAAAATAAATAAATAAAATAATCAATCGGTAGTTTATCAGCAACAATTAGTGTAAGAATTATACAGAGACCATACTCCAACGGTTTTATTCTCATCTTAATGTTGTAATTACATAAAACATTGTAAAAAAAATGTTACAAGTTGCTCGATGGTCGATTAAAAATTTATTCATGTAATGTAACCGACCAATTAAATTTTGAGGAGAGCTCAAATAGTTCATGTATGTCATGCTTTATTGTGCTTTACATTTTCTATTTCTATTTTAAAGTCTAAACAGTCAACTTGAGTCACAACATGATCTACATTAATATGTGATGGAAGACCAAATTTTATATATTTTTAAATCTTTTACTAATTTTTTTAGATAGGTACAGTTATTGTTATTGGACCATCCAAAAACAATGAATTTGTACCAATCTAAATAAATAATATTCCTTAAAGGCAAAGACTTCTATGGACATAAGGACCTATTTGTAAAATGAAAATATTTTTATTTTCAAAGTTCAAACAGTCGATCCGAACCGTTCATCTTGTTCTCCATATTAATATGTGCTTGGAGACCAAATTTTACATTTTTCTGAATTTGTTTACTATTTATTAAGATGGGTACAAAATTCAATGGTCTGAATTTGATATTTTTGTACCATCTTAATAAATAGTAAAAAAATTCAGAAAAATGTAAAATTTGGTCTCCAAGCACATATTAATATGGGGAACAAGATGAACGGTTCGGAACGACTGTTTGAACTTTGAAAATAAAAATATGTTCATTTTACAAATAGGTCCTTATGTCCATAGAAGACACTCTCTTAAAGTATAAAATTTGGTCTCTAATCAGATTTTAATATGGCGATCACGTTGAGATGTTTGGATAGACTGTTTAATCTTTTAAAAACAGAATAAAAATATGAGGCACGAATGAGGCATAAAAAATATAAGATATTAGAACCTACTCTGAAACTTTATACGATTAAATTAAAATTAACTTAAAAAGATATTTGACATTACAATTTTTTAGTTTTTTCTTCTTCTATAAAACAAAACAAACACTTGATGCTGATTTTTTTTTAAATAAAACTCATTTCAAACAAATTAACCGAGCGTACTGCGCATGAGGATTTTATAAAAATAGCCTCCACCGGTTTCCCAAACCGGTGTGGCATAAAAGTGTTTTGCTACACCGAATCTCCAAACTGGTGGAGAATTTTTTTTACCTGGCTGACTCATTTTCCCATCATGTTGTGGTCCCGCCACAAAAAATCCACAAACTAGGCTCCACCGGTTTGGGAGGTGAGATTTATTTTTTCCGCGATACAGTTGCTCTCGTCTCTGTCTCTAGATTTGTCTCGCCACAGAAAATCCTCTAGATTTGGGGAAGTAGAATACCTCCACCAACATGAGACTATTTTTGTAGCTTTTTGTAGCTACAAACCGGTGAAGACTATTTTTGTAGCTTTTTTTTCCACTTGGCTCCTTTGGTTAATTTTTTTTTTTAGTTCTATTTTAAAAAAAAAAAATCCTTGATGCTTCAACTACCTTGCATATTTGATTCTTACGAAAAAGATTTTTCTGGAAAATGTTATTATCTCTCGTTAGTAATAATGGACAATATTTCGTTCAAATTATTCCATATTTGGAGTTTATTTTCTTATTGCATGTATAATATCTTCTTTTCGCATTTCTAAACTTCTTTTGTTTGATTTTCTATAAAGAATTAGAAAAAAAAAATGAAGAAGAAACGGAAGTATCCAATTTTTGTAGAACCACTGAAGAAAAATTTTTGAATAAAAAACAATCAACCTTTGGTGTGGTCCCACATATGCTGACCTAGCCAAACCAAGGTTGACTTTTTTTTTCCTGTCTTCAATTGATGTTTTCTTGAATAAGACAATAATAATCTATAATTTCATAAAATGTGTACGGAAGTGCATTGCACAAATAACCGGCATTTTTTTTCATAACCAAAAAATTAAATAAAATAATATTAATAACCGATTTTTCAAAAAAAATTCAACCATAACCAGACCGCCCATTTGGGAGGCGGTTTACTATCCAGGGCAAACCGCCCCACGGTGGGGGCGGTTTTTCATTCATGGCGACCGCGCCCCGTGTGGGGCGGTCCGCTACGTATTTTTTTTTTTTTTTTTTAAGGATTTGAATGTTTCAATCTAAAAAATGAGAAATGTTCAATTTTTGTACCAAAGTTAAATCGTGGCTTAAAGTATTCTTTGCTTGGTTAGAGTTGGTGAAGCACTAAAATTTTGGAAGCCTAAGTTGATTACTTATTTATAATTAGATACTAATTATATAAATATATTATATAATAACTATAATGTGCCAAAATGTGGCAAGGCATTTGCGGTACGTGGTGATTGGCGCACTCATGAGAATTTGGCAATGACCATGTGGCGCACGGGATAGATTGCTTTGATGATGTGAATCAGTGAATTAATACCGTAGAGATATGTAGAAGAGGAGATTTGTTTGAAGTGGCATGCATGGTTGATCAAGAGCTTGGGTTACTACTGCTTAATTATGTTTTGTTGATGAACTTCATAGTTTATGTTATCCACTAGTGAGTATGTATAATCTTGTTTCAACCTCAAAATATATAGCCATATGTGTTTTTGGATATATGTTACTAGCCATGTCTTGAGTATATATATATCTTTGTAATGTTACTACGGATTATTACATAAATTTTAAGTGTAGCATCCGTAGGGACTTTATATGAATAATTGCTTAATTTCTTATGTCACTAATTATGCTTTGTTGGTACACTTTCACTAACGGTTTTTTTGGAAAGAATCAATGATAATATTGTCAACTTATTTACTAGTTTGCCAAGAATTAGCACTGATGGTTGTTTGCCAAGAATTAGCACTGTCAACTTAGGGGACTGAATGGTGTATCTATTCAAAGACGATTTTAGCCATCCATTTAACAAATTCAATCATTCTAAGTCATTGTATTGAATATGAGATATTATGCATATATTTTATGTATCTATTATTGTACAAGTTTTATATAGTATCATAAAAAACTAATTTATTTCTCATGTTTCTGCTTCATAATATATGCGAAATATTTTGTTGTAACAAAGTTTTATTTTTCATATACAGTATCATCCAAACGTATGCAAAAGAAACCAAGGAAGTACTTAGTTCAACCAGATAAACCAAGCATATTAGGTCATTTTTAGGTTAGTACCTTCCTTTTTTATATCTGGCATACAAATTGAATAAGGCACATAGGAACCTAATTGGTAAATATTGGGTTATATGCATAGCATTAACATTATGATCGGGATAATTTGTATGGAACAACTTATAGTTAGTAATAACTAATAACAGTTAAAAGTTAAGTGTAATCAGCCATTCTATCTTTAATTAATGAAAAAACTAATCAGATGTTAGATTGTATGAAATTGCAGATGATGTTAGATAAATTGAGAAGACCAGTGCATAAAAAGAACGAAGTATTTGATCCATACATTTATGATTTTGTGTAATTGATGTATAATTTGAAAATCATTGTCTTTGATTTGATTAATAGTATTTGAAAATATACAAATTTTTACTTTTATGTACATAGTACTAAGTATATTCACTATTTGCACAATGATTTTGTGACACAATTCACCACAAGGAGAAAAGTGAGAGAAGTGAGAAAAAAACATCATACATGAGATAATTAACAAAACACCAATAACTATACAAATTTTACAGTGAGATAATTAAATTTATCATAATACTTGTTGGTATAATTCAAACATCATATTTAAAGAAAGTGATCAAAATAGACTTACAATTTTCACGGCAACGCGTGGCCGGCACTTACTAGTTTATATAATTAGTATCTAATTATTAATAAGTAATCAACTTAGGTTTCCAAAATTCTCCACCAACTCTAACCAAACAAGGAATATTTTAAGCCACGATCTAACTTTGGTACAAAAATTGAACATTTCTCATTTTTTAGATTGAAACATTCAAATCCCTTAAAAAAAAATTACTGTAGCAGACCGCCCCACCGTGGGGCGGTCTGCCATGAACAGTAAACCGCCCCACCGTGGGGCGGTTTGCCCTGGATAGTAAACCGACCCCCAAATGGGTGGTTATGGTTGAATTTTTTTTGAAAAATCGGTTATTAATATTATTTTATTTAATTTTTTGGTTATGAAAAAAAATGACGGCACAAATAACTTCCAAGTTAGGTCAGAAGTCAAACTTAGAATTCACTTGTTCTCTGATTTCTTCCTTCAAATAGAATACACTCAAAAAGTAATAATTCTATGTTTAAATGTAATCTTCTTATTTATCAAGCAGGAAATAAACAAATTTCATGTTTAATTATGGAGTAAGAGATGGAGTAAGAATTTTATTCTACATTTAAATTGTTATACATAAAATGTAAGATAAAGTTATCATAGAGTGAATCAATATGCTTTACGCGAATTAAGTTACTCTGCACATAGATCCACTATCAGAGGGGAGAGGGGGTGTCTGATGCCTATCGGATTAAACTCGGTTCGATGGGTAATTTATATTGTCCGATCTACTTCAAAATCTGTGCACATGGATATTAAAGCAAACAGTACGGATATTGAAGTGATACGCACAGATCTTAAAGTAGATCGGACGGTATAAACCACCAATCGAACATGTGTTGGTCCGATGGGCCCCTCTCTCCTATCAGAGAGGTTTATTTTTTTATTTATCTTTCTCTATTAATCGATAATTTAAGTCATAACTTATGTGACCACCTTAATTTGAAGTAAAAAAAAAAATCTTCTTAATTTTAAGTAGCAACTAATCATGGTTGAAAGCCGAAAAAATAAACTTAATTCCAAAAAAAAAAGTAAAAGGTAAAGCAAGTAAACTTGTATTAATTTCAATTAATTTGTTTTTTGAAAATTTTTGGTGCTTGGTTCATGATTTAGTGAGAAATGATATCTTAATCCATGGACCTAATTTGAATTAATATAAAAGGGTCAGTGATTTAATTTACATCGGCCAAGTCTCAATATATGATGTCCCTATCAAACAATTAATAATGCCTATTGGTTACGATGGATATCATCTATCCACATTCTAATTAATTACGAATTAATCAAACATTATGCAATTTATCGTGCATTAACATTATTTAATTGTTGGTGAAACGTGCAATCTTTGCCTGAGATACAGACTCGAAATTCCATCCGACAGATCCAAATTATTAACAAATTAGGATTATCTGTTGAATTTTACTTCGAAAAAATAATATTTAATTTAAAATGAACAATGATAATTAAATATAGGAAATATTATAATCAAGTAATTTTTAACTTATACACATTTTTTAAAATTCTAAAAAACCTATTTAATAAAAATAACATGATTTACCTCATGTAAGTTTTGGTAAAGAATACAAACATATGCCCTTGCTTCCAGGGTGTAAATGCAATTTTTTTTTTTTTTTTGTAGTGTTTGTATCCATTTATCATTCATCAAATAATACTTCTTTAAGTTTTAAAACAAGTTCATTAAAAATTTGGACAAATTTAATTATTTATTTTAAACCCCGGTTTGACAATAACATCCTATTTGGTGGAAGCTTAAGTGGAGTATGGAGGTTACTCTCTACTTAAGCCTTCAAACGGAAAGAAAAACATATAAAAATCTAAGTTAAATCTTAAGTCGCTATAAGAAGTATTCGGTTGTTTTAATCCGGCGATAAAAGTTGAAGAGGCTTAATATCTGGAATATAAGTGGCTTAAAAAAGAAGCTAAAGAAGGTGAAAGTAAATTTAAGGAGACTTGCTCTTTTGAAAAAAAGACAAAAATGTCCGTTTCAAAGGAGGCTTAATCTTATGTTGCTATGAAGTAAAAATCTAAGTTATTATGCTCATAGGTCATGTTTGGTTGTGGAGTAAAACTACTCCGAATTAAATTTCTTACTCCAAATTAAGATAGATTAAAATAATCATGTTTGGTTGGAGTTTAGTTAGAATTTGGTGGAGTAAGCTAATAAAGAGAGAGAAATTATCAAATAATGTTACTCTAATTGCGGGACCCACAAGTGGAGTAAGTTACTCCACCTATAAAGGTTGAGTAACTTAATCCGGATTAACTCAAATCCTACTCCATCTTACTCCTCGTTTGGCTCCTTAAAAGTGGATTAAAGGGTTTACTCCACAACCAAACATGACTATAGGTTTTTATGCAAAAAAAAATTAATTATATTATATCTTTAGACGGATTAGCTTACTATCTTTATAAGACCCACTGTTAAAAGCAATTAATTTTTAATTTCTCTTTTTTTTATTAATCGATAATTTAAGATAAAGTTTTAGCCATTAGACAATAATAATTAAGTCGAAAATTAATTTTTAATCAAGTGACAAAAATATTATCGGTGTGGGATGAAATGACTTTAACTTTCAACATTTACTTAAAAAAGAATAACTTAATCGTCATAATTTAAACTAAGAGATAAAATTCTTCTTAACTTTGAATAACAACTAAACATGATAAACAAATAAACAATCGTTTAGGAGCGCGTGAACATTTCGGGTTTCTGACCAAACCCACTAAAAACAAGTCCTAATGAGGACAGCATTTTTAGGTTTAAGAGCAGTTCAGGGGCCATAGATATGCCTAACATTTATTCAAGTGGGAATTTCTAGGCAGCAAGAATTAATAAAATTTGAGACAACCAACGTAACAAGAAAGCATTTCAAAATTCATTTGTTTTATTCCTAACCAAATCATTTTAATTGGTCAGTATGAGTTTGAGAAAGGTTTTATTTCGACAAAGTTTATTTTTGTCATATATTATAAAAAAAAAAAAAATGAAAAAAAAAAAAAAAAATTATTTAGAATTTTTTTTAGCAACAATTAAAAAAAAATTGCGACAACCAATGTTTTTATAATTGAAAATAGTCCACGTTCGGACCGAAATGACAGTTCAGTTTTTATAATTTTTGTAAAATCGAAATAATCATGTTGGTTTGGTAATTTTTTTAAAATTGTGGTTTATAAAAAAAAAATTGGATTAAGTTGCTGGACTCGCATCACGTAATAAAAAAATAATAAGAAAAACTATTTTATGTACACAACAAGTTGTCACGTTAGGCTGATTGATTGGTGGAGATAACTTGAAAGTGGTGTTTAATTGGACTAATGTTCTTCCTTTAATTTTTCAGGTATCAATTGGATAAAATTATTAATTAGATCTTATGTGGTCCCCCATCCACGTGGGAACAAGTATTAGCAAAATTTTAAAAAGCGCTAGTTAATTAATTGAAATTGGATCTCTGGAACAAGATACGGGTTTTATCTGGCAACCCTAATGAGTCATCACCATCAATACCATACTGTAGGGGTGTAAATGGATCGGATATTGGATCCAACTCCACTCTTGTCAAATTGGCAATGAGGACTCTGTTTTTATAAAATATACGGTTTTTGGTGTTTTGTGTGTAGTGTAATTTTTATGCGGACTTATATATGCGAATTTTAAAATAAATAGTCAAATAAGATATAATAGATCACAGTATAATAAAAAAAAGAAAATATGCGACCCAAAATCAAATAATAAAATGAGCCGAACGTTGTTCCTTTTCTTTTAATTAATGCAATATATGAGTCAGTATCTCAAAGGAAAAACGTCGGCCCAAAAAAAAAAAAAAGGGCCAAAAAAAATTTTTTTTTTAAAAAAAGGGGAACGTATAGGGTGTTTGATGGGGTCGGTTTACTTACCGTCCGATCTACTTCAAGATCTGTGTACACGGATATTAAAGCAAACAGCACGGATATTAAAGTAACGCGCATAGATCTTGAAGTGAATCGGACGGTAAAGACCACCCATCGAACACTGTTCTGGTCCGATGGGCATCGGACAATCCCCTCTCTCATTGCGGGCACCTCATTTAATAAAATAAAGTGAGTTTGTCTGTTTGCAGTTTGCTCTGACGCAGTGAGCCAGCGACAGCACAGAGACGTCCAGACTTGATTTTCTTTAGTCCCACATCTTTAAATTAAAAATAAGAAGACATTTGGGACTCTATAAAAGAAGCTAGGTTCCTTTCACAATTCACTTAAATGGATGTCTCCCATCCGGATTTTTTTTTTAATTTGGATCGGTTCTGATTAATATTGGATATCGGATCCATTTTTCAACTAATAATAATAAAATTATTTGAATTCGGATATTTTAGAATTTGGATCGGTTCTGATTAATATTGGATATCGGATCCATTTTTCAACTAATAATAATAAAATTATTTGAATTCGTATATTTTAGAATTTGGTAACAGGTTTTAATGTTTTTAAGTCCGTTTTCACTATGGACAGCATATGCGGTTCGCATAATCATTTTCTATGCGGTTGCTCATCGCATATGCATATGCGTCTGCTGCTAGGTCCGGGAATGGCGCCAGGCGAGGGCGCCGCTACGTACGCCTCGAAGCTGAGCTGCGCCTTACAAGTATGAAACAAAATCGAGGCCAGGGGGGTGGTTATACCCCGCCAGAAAAAAGGCCGCCTCGAGTCCTTATACCTTTGTTTTTTTCCTTAGGCCGGGCATACATGAAATCTAATGAGACCCGCCCGCTATTACTACGAAAAAACCCAACCCTGGCATCTTGCATAAACCGCATTTTATTACACTAGTTTTTCCAAATCAAACTATTCATTTGTATTGAGATTCGTGCATGAAAAAAAATTAATGGCCAGATTTGGAAAATAGGTCCTGCTTGCCAATTTGGCAAGCAACAGATGTTATCCCATTTGTCCGGATCCAAATTTAAAAAAATATAAAAATTTTTTTTATTTTTTTTTTTTTTTTTTTAAAATTTTACGGATAAAGATATAGTTTGATCTCTAACTATCTGTAATTATCCGTATTCGACCATTTACATCCCTAAACCGCAACAAAGATTATCTTTTGTTCTTAAAAAAATTTTTTAAACAAAAAAAAAAAACCAAAAATTTTTTATTTAAATTTTTTTTTAAAAAAAATTTTTTATTTTAGTTTTTTTTACATAATTTTTTTTATGTAAGATCTTGTTTTGAAAGTATAAACAAAAGATGCAGCTGGTTCAATGCTCTTTTAGTTTTTTTTTTTTTTATTTTATTAAAAAAAATTTTATATTTTTTGGAGGTATTTTTTAATAAAAACAAAAAAAAAAAACAAGATTAGTAACTATCGTTTTGGTAAATGATATATATTTTGTAACCAACAAACTTATTATAAAAATATTAGTTTTAATTTGTGAATGAAAAAAATTATGTTAGATATTATTATTTGTTAGAATGTACATTAGTAATTTATTTTTAATTATCCGAATTATATTCATATCCGTATTCGTATCCGTCCAATATTTGATATGTATTCGTATCCGTTTAATATCCAATCCGTATCCGTATCCGTCCAATATCCTATCCGTTTAATATCCAATCCGTATCCGTATTCGAGACTATTTCTATCAGATACGGTTTGATAACTATTCAATCTGTATTCGACCTTTACACCCCTACCATATTGTTTGTGATAATATATAATTTGACTTTGTATTTTGTTTTGTTTTTGTTCAATATTATTTAAGAGCAGGTTAATAGCGGATTTATTTTATTTCACAAAAGCACGTTTATACTCAAGGGGAGAGAGAGTCTGCCTCTCAAAGCACTTCAGTCTCTAGGAGCGAATCTAGTAAGAATCATAGAACACGTCCTCCCTAGATTTAGAAATTTTATGAAAATCTATAGATCCAGACTAACTTCGCCTCCACTAAAATTTTATTTGGTGTTCTCTGAAATTCTAATTTGTAATTATGATTAAATTTAGGATTAAAATTATGATAATTTTTTAAAATTTTGATTGATAAGTAGACTTATAAGTTAGATTGTTGGAAATTAAAAGTCTTAGTATTGAATAGTTCAGAGTATTGTTTTTTATCTAGCAGTGAATCTTCTGCAAAGCTTTCCACAGAGAGATAGAGATGTACAGTTTCTTGGAGACCTTTGATTATGCCATTTGCCCCCCTGGCTACAATGTGGCTCTGCCTTGATAAAAGGCGACATGTATTTGTGACTTTGCGTTGCGTCTCCATTAATATGTTTACAAAACAAGTCCTGCGACTATCCGCACAACTCATTTCTTGGAGACCTGTATAAAATCTCAAGCCTAGTTAGCCCACCCGAAAGGCCGAAACTCAAAATTCTCTCTTTCTTTATTCGGGTCGGATATCCGAATCAAGTCCATTGGGCTCATAAATTTTAAAGAATTGACCCAATCGTCTGCGTTACCTGACCGCGTACAATTGAGCTGCAGCCGAGCCGGGTAACAAAAACGAGTCTGGATCATCGTGTAACTCAAATTTTGAGTTTAGATCTGAGCCGTACGAAGTGACTTCACAGCCTTTAATAGTGAAGTGGTGATTGAGCAGATTCAGCAGATGCAGATCGAACAATCCAGATCTAAATTCAAAATGTGAGTTAACTCAGATGATATGAATTCAAAGTCACGGTAGGGGTGCACAAAAAGCTCACGACTCGAAACTCGGTTCGGAATCAATTCGGATTCAACTCGCTAATAACTCAGTTCGGAACTGACTCGGTTAATTTATGAGTCGATTCCAAGTCACCTCCAACTCGGTTCGGAATCAACTCGGTTGGACTCGTCAAATCCTAATTCATATATTCTTAGTTTCTCTACATATAACCTTTCTCACTAA
Source organism: Carex cristatella (assembly GCA_024447775.1). Classification (NCBI taxonomy): domain Eukaryota; kingdom Viridiplantae; phylum Streptophyta; class Magnoliopsida; order Poales; family Cyperaceae; genus Carex; species Carex cristatella. The sequence continues at coordinate 1,264,975 of JAJHPF010000007.1, forward strand.
AGTTGCAAAACCTTATCAAAATATTAACTACTCAGTTATTAAAACATTAGAAATTTAGCAAAACTTGCTCCATAATCTCATTTCCTGTATGCATCTTCTTGATACTGTTAAAATATTTAAATTTGTTAAATTTTAAACAATCTGCAATAGATGAAGAGAACTAGAGAAGAAAGAGGAAGAGAAGTAGAGAAAAAAAAAATGCACTGTTTTGTTAGACTTGTTTTTGGTAATTCTATTTGGTAATTTGATAAATTTATTAGACTTTGTAATATTTAGTAATTTGTGAACTATATACTATTTCTTTTAATTGTGTGTTATTTTGATAAACAATGTACTATTTTTTTGTTAGAATTAAATTAGATTGTCTCACTATGTACTATATTATGAGTCATGAGTCGACTCACTTCGACTCGAGTTTTTTGCGAGTTGATTCCAAATCGGAATTTCTGACTCGAAACTGAATTATCGACTCGGACTCAACTCGGCTCATGTGTTTGTAAGTTGATTCCAAATCACTCTCAACTCGGTTCATGAGCAGTCCTACTCACAGACCTAGTTAGATGCACGGGTCGCTTTAAGATTCGTGCTGAAACATAACAAACGGTTTGGGTTTAATCTTACGCGGTCAGTACCCGAAGGATCCGAGTTCATCAAACGATTGGTTCGATCAATTTCTCGTCTTCTGTACCTTTCCAGAAAGAACTCCAAGAAAACCCTAGAGAGAGAGAGAGAAAGAGAGATGGCGTCGTACAACGCGCTGGTGCAGCCGGTGGGGCAGAAGAGGCTGACAAATGTGGCGGTGGTTCGCTTGAAGAAGAGCGGACTCCGGTTCGAGATCGCATGCTACAAGAACAAGGTGCTCTCATGGCGCTCCAAAGTGTAATTCCCTCTTCACACCTCTCTTTTTGTTCTCCATTACAGTTCTCCTTGTTTTTCCTGTTGTCCTGGTCTCACTGATTGAATTGTGCTGTTTATGAATTGATTGAAGGGAGAAAGACATAGACGAGGTGTTACAGTCTCACACTGTCTATACGAATGTTTCCAAGGGGATTCTTGCTAAATCCAAGGATTTGGTAAAGGCTTTTGGAACTGATGATCAGACCAAAATATGCTTGGAGGCAAGTGCCCTTTTTTTTTCTTTTTCTTTTTATATGAGCTAATTTCATGTTTACCTCTTCAAAACTTCCACATAATATAATGAAACAAATACTTTTCAGTCTCTTGTCGCAATTTACATTCGGAGGGGTTATTCTGAAGTATTTGTTACCATTTCTTGAAGGACACATCTGATCTCTCTTTATTTCGACTGAACTTTATATTTGGTGTTTTGTAGAGGCAGACATGACGTTCCTCTAGTAATTCCATTAAGCTTCATCATTTTTTTTTTGTTTTTAACAATTCTGGTGGGATGAAATCAGATATTGGAGAAAGGAGAGCTACAGGTGGCAGGGAAGGAGAGAGAATCAGTGCTGTCTAGTCAGTTTAGAGATATAGCAACAATTGTTATGGAAAAGACGATCAATCCTGAGACAAATCGACCTTATACCATAACTATGATTGAGCGACTCATGCATGAAATTCACTTTGCTGTCGACCCCAATACTTCCTCCAAGAAACAGGTTTCGTCATTATCACTATCAATTATCAAATGTATATTTTAAAGGAACTGCTTATTTAACATGTTTGTAAAATGTTTTTAATATTTTTCTATTAGTTCCCGACATTTTTTGGGATTGTTCCAACAGAACCAAACATTAGACTCACAAACTTATCTCCAGTTGGAATGAATTATTTCCAAGAAAGTTGGGTTGAATTACTGTGATTCTTTACTTGATTTTAATAGTTGGGTTTTATTTTTTGCAAAGAACTGAAAATAAAAAATGTTGGGTGTATTTTCCAAGGACAGTAAATTATTAGGTATATCTTGCAAGTCTCCTATATTTATGAAATGAAATAATTTTGTAATGTTGTTACTTTGTTGTTTTATTGCGTAGGCATTGGATTTGATAAAGGAGTTAGAGAAGCACTTCCCTATAAAGAGGGCCCCTATGAGACTTCGGCTTATTGTCCCTCAAGACAGCTTCCCTTCTCTTCTTGACAAAATCAGCTCTTGGGAGGGTACTGCCATTTCTTCAAAGGGTGAATCCGGCAATGAACCATCTGTTGTAAGTTCTATCCTCTACCCATATATTTTGCTGAATTTTGCAGTGGAAGACAACGGCTTGTGTCCTTATATATATATATTTTTTACCTGTGTAGGTGTGTGAGATTGAACCAAGTCTTTTCCGTGAGTGTGATGCATTAGTGAGAAAAATGCAGGGTAGATTAGAAATACTCGCAATATCTGCACATACAGAGGGTGACACACAAGTAGAAAGTAATGATAATGCTGAAGATTACCCCTCGACCTTCACAAAAGATCCCGAGCCTTTTAACACAGAATCTGTAGCTCAGTTAGGTGAGAAAATGGGGAGGCATCAAATCTCTAGTACTAGCAAGGGTGAAGAACAAGGGGTGAAGCAGAAACTGTGTACATCTTGCAATGTCTCTTTTGGAGATGCAAAGCAGTTCAGAGAGCATTCAAAAACTGATTGGCACAAGCATAACATGGTGAGGAAGACTAGGAATCTCCCGCCTCTTACACAAGAGGAGTGCTTGACCGAGATGCAATTTGGAAATGGCAGAGATGATTTGAAGGATTACAACTTTTGAGAGATTTTACTTTCTTGTTCAATACTCACACATCCTCTCAGGTGCGAGTGATTGATAGAATTGTGTAAAAGCATTGTACTAGACAAATAGTTGTGTATTGGTATGAAAATATTTTGGTATTGGACAAAGAAGGTATACTGCAAATATGTTGGTATTGGACAAAGAAGGTATACTGTTTTTTCCTTAGCATTTTCAATGTTTGAACTGTGCCCTTATTATTAGATCTTTACATGAGTATGAAAAAGGGATGCTATGGGTAATGGAGGCAAACCACTCTGAAATAGCAATGTTTTTAGTGATGTTTGATTGCGGCAAAGTATATGAAGTAATGTCGAATAAAGATATCAAATTATTCCGAGTTGTTATAGAGAGTGAAGTAATAAATAAAAAAATGCCAAAAAGAATATATCTTGATGCTTTGGATGTCTATTAATTTGGAGTATTATAGAGCTGTTTCAATTCTTTGGATGTCTCATGGCAGTTCGGAGTCTAAATTCTATCGGACAAGCTCCTTCTTTGGAGGTTCTAAAGCTTTGTTGCCTACCACCTTTGATTAAGTGTTTGGATTGTGAGTTCTACGGTGGTGATATTGCGGCATTTACACAATTAGTTGAGCTAGAATTGGCCATCGTGCCAGAGCTGGAGGAGTGGTCCGATGTGTCTGTCTGCTGGGTTTGAATTTCTTTTTCCACGTCTCTGCAATCTCACCATATTATCGTGCCCAAAACTAGAGATGTTTGGGGATGACCAGTTGCTCTTAGCTTCTCTCAGTTCGGTGGGGTTTCCCAATCTCATGGAAATGAACTTATCATTGAACAAGAAGATGAACCTTTGCCTGAGGTATAATTGAGGAGCGCTTTGAACATCATGTGATTAATTATAACTACCAATTTTATTAATTTCATTTCACAAAATCTTTTGCATCTATTGCATGCAAATTATAATGATGCACGGATACCTTCAATAAAATGCAGTAGTGGATCCTACCTAAATACACTATTCTGAAGAAATTAAATAAGTATCTGAGCATATAGAATATTTCAAGCAACCTAGACTATTTAAGCAATTAGAAGCAAACAAAACACAAAACTAAAGACTGTCCTTAAATTTATAGACTAGTATACGAAGAGAATATTCACCATGGACAATTCTTTTAACAGAATACAACATTAGCCTGTAGTTATCATTCTTTAACTAGATCCAAAACCAATCTAACCCTCTTAGTTGAACCCAATAACTCTACTAGTGATGGAAGAGGACGAGGCACTGGCACATTCCTGCTTCGATACAATTTTTTCAAGCTTTTCTTCAAACCCATGCTGTTTTCCCCTCCATTTTTATGTCCATTTAAGGTCATCTCCATTTTCTTATGATTAACCTGCTCCTTTTCATTATCCTTTACACTCATGTTCTCTGGTACACCACTGGATTGTTCAATGAAAGGTTCAACTGATACAATCTCCAGTTCTAAATCCTGTTTCATGGTTACAACAACACCTTCAGTTTTACCATTTTCACTCTCGGCTTCCTCGTTTTCCCACAATTGAGTCTCTTCCAGTCCCAACCTAGCCCTTCCAAATAGTGTTACCTCCTGCTCTTTCAAAGGTGAAGCCATTTTTCTTTTTTTATCATGATTAAAATCCTCAACAACTGAACATGGAACATCTTTGCATTTTATCCCCTCAGACCTACCAATTTTTGTACCAGCATTTGTAAAATTTTTCACTGGGGAAGACAGCTTGAACAGCTTCCAAACAGGGTCATCTGCCTCAAGACGGGTTTTGAAGCAGTGTTTTTTTACGTAGGCCAGGTCCATGGCCAAACAAGGTGGGGTTGTTGATACCACCCACTTGGGCTTGAGATGACGTAGGGCCCACTCGAGCTCGTGTCTAGACGAGTGCATAGAGCAACATACATGCCATATACCAATTTCATCCTTAACTGCTTCTGTTAGGCTCAGAATCTCTGCATCCTCGTGATTTGCATACCATTGTGTGGTAGGCCGGATAAATAATGGTTCCGGCTCGTTTTTGGTACGTGCTTCTATGAATTTTCTAGTTGCCTTCTCATTTAGTTTAGGAAATCCAATTACCTGAAAAAAAAATTAAATAGAAATGAGAGATTTTAGTACTAAAACCCCCATTTTTTTTGCTCATATTAGTATGTACTTATAACTTACATGGAATCGAGTAGATGAGTCATTTGTGACGATATCTGGTGCAATATTTGAGATTACATAAAAACAATCAGGTTCATTGATCTGGTCCACATAGATCTTTGACTGAAATTCTTTAGAAACTTGGATTAATACATCTTCTTGGCCAAGAAGGTCACATGCAAGATACACCACCTGTGCGTTCGGATGCATTCTAATACAATTTTTCACCTACAATTAATGTGGTTGAAAAGTAATTTAATTTCAAACACAACTTAATCCAGTAAAACTGAACTCCAGAACCAGGGTCTAAGTCAATGCTGAAGCATTCTTTGTGAATTAAATTGCTTACCACAACTACAATATACAAGTTGCGTTTTGCTTAACTTGGGCACAGACTATTAAGGATAAATATCTCTATGAAGTCAGGTATAATTGCTGACATTTAATGCAGTATTTGTTTTCCTTTATAGTTAACACAACTTCAAATTTAGCGTCTGAATGAAAATGTGTGAGTGAAAATAGCGAGTGCTAATTGAAAAATAGCAGAAATCTCGCCCATTTACTATGCTAATTTGCAATGTTCCATCAACAAGGTACTGAGAATTATTAACAAGGAAATATCTAAATAAGAAAATAAATTGATTGTAAGAACCTGTTGGATGGCAGATTGTTTGGAGGGGATTTGGAGGGAGCACCGGCCGAAAGTGCAATCAAGAAATACATAGTCAAGCTGGGATAAATTCTCAGTATCCTTTTTGTTGCAAATATATTTTGTAGGCAAGTTTTTTACAACATCTTTCGTCAGCCTACAATCCCCTGTATGTAGCAAATTTCCAAATATACCCTCAAACAAGAACATCACTGCCCCTGAAATTACAACAAAAAAATTGTATGAAACAAATAGAAAAGAAGAAATAATAATAAAAAATATTAGAATATAATGAGGAATATCAATACCAGGACAGTGATTCGCATCATATGCTGTGACCTTAAAATCACCCTCAGGATCTTTTACAATAATTCTCCTCCCAATCTCAATTTCCACAAATATTGACTTGTCAAGCTTGAAAAAATCATCACAGAAGGTGAAAATACTGTCAGTAAAAACTGACAAAGTGAAATTTTATAAACAAGAAAAATGAAAAGTTAAATTCTACTTTGTTCTTTAAGGCACTGTGCAATTTGGTCCGCAAACTTTTTAACATGTTCAATATGGTCCTTAATAAATATAATAATGCACATCTGTTTTTTTTTTATCAGCTTCAACTCAAAGTACAAAATAAAAAAAAAGGATTCCTTCTAAAACGTTAACTTAAATTGGGAGTATACATCTGTAATTCAATATGTAAAAGCGGGGGAAAGCAAATAATAACATCAAGAAACTACTTTTATAAAAAAAGCACCAAAGAAGTTGAAAATATAGTTCACCTGAGGAAAATAGTGTAGAACAAGGGACTTGGTTAGACGTGTGGCGTAAACGGGGTATGAGAAGTGTGCCCCGATCCCAGCGATGTGGTCCCGGTGCGCATGCGTCAAAAAATGGTGCCTCTTCTCGTCGGACGCAGGAGTCCACGTGTCCACCGAGAAAGGTAACCCCTTCGGCATCTCTATTGGCATTTCCCCCTCTTTTTTCCTACCCTCTTTCCCTCTTCTTGGTCCGTCTCTCTCCCTTTCTCTTAAAATTTGAGATGGTTTGGATTGGAGGGAAGAAGAGGCGGGATTCAGGAATTGGAAGAAATACACCTAAGGTAACAAATATTTTGAGTTTAGATCAGGACCGTCCAATCTGATTTAGCATGAAAATTAAAGGCCCCCTAAAATTCCACCTCGGCCCGGATTGGCCCATATTCTGATCGAACGGTTCGGATCTATATGAAATATTTGTTACCTTAGAGGATTTGGACTCCGGGAATTGGCAGTAGGACTAATTTTTATTAATAAAAAAAAATATCGACAATGATTTTTTTTTTTTTTGAGAAATTTGACATTAAAAAAAATTTAATGGTCTATAATGTTCTAATTAGCGAAATTAGATTATCGCTAATTAATAAAACAGTACGAGAAAATAAAACTAGAATGTTGTAGCTGAATATTCTCAACAATAACGTCTAGAATGTTTTTTTTTTAAAGTTATTTCGCTAATCAGGACATTGTGATCTATAACGTCCAGAAAATATTATAGACCATCACGTTTTTATTAGATATCAAATTTATCAGAAATTCTTTCCCATTATCGATATTTATTTATTTATTTATTTTTCTATTAATAAAAATTTGCAGTAGGAGGACTCGAAGGCTTAACAGAATTCGTATCCTCTTTGTTAACTCAAAAGGAATCTTTTGACTTGATAAATTTCAACCGTCCGTTTTGTTTTATAATTCGTGCAGATTAGATCCGCCTAACATTAAAAGCCCCCATGTTATAACAGAAGTTGGATTGGCTCTGTTTAAAATCAGACGGTGGGAGTTCAGAAACTCTAAAGATTCCTTTTGAGTTAATGCAGAGATACGCGTTCGGGCCTTCGGGGTAAACATTCTTGTTTTTGTTGTAGCCCGGTTTGTCATTAAATGATTGGACCCTAATTTAAACGCAATCAGTACATCATTTATGGGCCGAGATTAACCTGCAGTACAAAGCCCATATTTCAATCTCAAAATTAGAGAAAAAATATTCCCGGTTTCCTGTGGAACGGACTGATATCCCGTGTGTGTGTAAAGTCATTGACATGTGGACCCCACAATGTTACAATCGCGCCTTTGCGAAAAAATGCCTTTGTGGGTCCCAAGGTTAAGATGCTCGCGACACTGCTACGAACCCGAACCCATCCCAGAGGATTTCGACTTGATATTACCCTAGAAGCTTGCCTGGCATTTATACTAGGGTTTAGAGTTTTAGTTCCTCTCTTTTCCTGCCGCCGCTTCCTCTCTCTTGCTCTCTCTCAGCGCGTGTAAGAGTAGCCATGGCGGAACAGGTACCGGATCTCTTTTGCGCTCTCTGTTTAGATATGTAATTTGCTCATATCGATATTTCTTTGATGCTCCGTTTTGTTATGTGATTATCCTTTCCTGTTTTTTTTTTTTTTTTAACCTAACAAAAAGTAGATCCGAACAAATAAATGTAGTGATTATATTTAATTGAATCATTGCAGACTGAGAAGGCATATCTCAAGCAGCCCAAGGTTTTCCTTAGGTGAGATTACTTTTAGAGTTTTTTTATATAAAATTATGATGATTCTGGTGGAACCTCAGACCGACAAACAAAGGGAAAGAAATAATTGATTGGTTTTATGTGTTGCAGCTCAAAAAAATCTGGAAAGGGAAAGAGGCCAGGGAAAGGTGGCAATCGTTTCTGGAAGAGTATTGGCCTTGGTTTCAAGACCCCTAGAGAGGCTATTGATGGTAATTTATCTAGGTTATTAACTTGGACCAAATTTGTATACCAATTTTAAATTGTTCGTCTATGAAGTTATTCTTAATGACACATAGAAATCATTTGGCCAGTAAGTAATTCATACTGGTAGAACATGCATTATGGTAGTGGTTCTTCTGACGAGCAATGTGGTTGCAAATTTGCAATGAGATCGATACTAAATTTCACTCTTAATTAAAATAATATGTGACTAGCTTAATTTAATCCAGCAATTTTACTCAAGATGACATTGAGAATAAAAACAAAGGCTGGAAGGCAAAAAATACAAAAGAGATACACAGCAATGGGTACTAATTGGCACCTTCAGTGCCGTTAATATTTTTGTGCTATGAAGTACTAACGGCCGGTATTTGATTGTCTTAATCAGGGACTTACATTGACAAAAAATGCCCTTTTACTGGAACTGTGTCAATCAGAGGCCGCATTTTGGCTGGTACCTGCCACAGTGCAAAAATGAACCGGACCATTATTGTCAGAAGGAACTACCTCCATTTTGTCAAGAAGTATCAGAGGTAAACTTCTAGTTGCCAATTATAATTCTCATTTTTCTACTTATGATACACAAAATCCATCATTATTTTGGGCTCTCTTATACATGCTACTTTGAAGAACCTTAAAAAGTATCATCAGATCATGTGTATAGTCGTTTTGTGCCTAAACTACCTTGGTTCTTCCTATCTATGCATGGTTGATGGTTGTGCAAGAATGGTACTTTTGGCATGTATTGACCACTTAAGAAATGGTGTTTAACCTGTATATCTGGATTATCATGCTTGATTTGTAGGCCATTTATAGTTGGTAGTGTTTTTGAAAAGTCTTTAGCAATATTTTTGAGAAAATTCCAGTCATTACTGTTGAGCTGAATTTCCAAATGAATTTTACATTTATATATTTTTTTTCTTAATCCATTTTAGGTATGAGAAGAGGCATTCAAATATCCCAGCCCACATCTCACCATGCTTCCGTGTGAAGGAAGGAGACCATGTGATCATTGGACAGTGCAGGTATATCAATTCATGACCAACAAAATGATCTGTTTTTGTATGCAAATAAAGTTAAATAGTTGTCCAATTTATTTTTAACCCCATTTCTGAAATTAAATCTTTCAGGCCATTATCAAAGACAGTGAGGTTCAATGTATTGAAGGTGATTCCAGCTGGTTCGGCCGGGGGTAGCAGCAAGAAGGCTTTCATTGCTGTCTAGAATCAGTTCTTTTTTATGTCGTGTTATTTTGAATCAGATTGTCTTTATAAGCAGTAAATTTTAGTAATGTTCATCAGTTTCTGGTGTTGAATTTTCCTATGCTTTGATGTGAGCCCTTTTTGAAAAGATTTAGTTTTTTTGTCCATGTTCGAATCAATTATCACGTAGAATCTGGTGTGTTGGCTTTTATTTATTTTTCTTTTAAAGCAATCAAGGAATTACAATTTAGGAAATGCTGGTTGTGGATTGTGTTATTATATTTGATAGCTTTTACAAAACAAAATTAGTACCTGCAAATAAGCAAGGCCATTTTCACTGCTTAATTAAAGGGTTGTAGTCTGACAATTTGTACTGAAAAATTGAGAACAAGTTAGAATTATAAATTTTAACTTTTTTCAAAGTCGTCGGTGCATGTAGAAGATAAAAACGAAAAAATTTGGGTAAATATCACTACGCGTTGCTGCCATTTCCATGCTGCCTATAATTGAAGCTAGTCCATTACACATCGATGAGAATGATTTGATGTTTTATGAGGTTTTTTTTTTTTTGAGTAGAATGTTTTAAGAGTACAAACTAAAGAACAAAGGATAGAACTACTATCTAGCTAGAGAACAAAGGACAGAAATAATTCCAGCCCAAACATGGCCAAAATCCAACATTTAGAGTATTATTTTTTATTAGTATAGTATTTTATTGTCATGCCAAAAGTGTGTAGGTTCATAAGATTAGTATGAGTTGCATAATTCTAGCATGTTAATGTGCATGCAGTTTGTGTTTAGTTTTTCTCTTCTATTTAAGCATCATAATTGTATTCTACTTTTGTAACTTTGAATGAATAGATTTTTTTTTTCCTTCACAATTATTGTTATTGAAGATTATATATGAGCAATTTGAAAAATTGAGATTCTCAAATCCAATGATTGGATTTTCCCTCAGTAGTGAGAATCTCAAATGTTCTAAATTTTCTTTTACATAATCTCAATTTCTCGGTTTGCCTCATATACTATATGAAAAAGAAAGCTCGAAAAGGTGTTCTCAGGAGGAGTACAAAAGACTATTTTCTAGTTGAGGTTGACATCAAATCTCTCTGTCATGCTCAAATCCTTCTCTCCAACCTAGCACTCCATTAGTAAGCCGTCAATCAAAGTGATGCAAAAAGATGCACAAGAGCCTCCTCAACTGTTACCATTTTGAAAAGTAGACATGACCACAATTGCTGAATATGAAGTAAAACGACCGATTAATCGGAAAAACGGCCGATTAATCATTTTTTTCCGTTAACGGGCATCCGTTAAGCGTATTAGTAACAGTTTGGCCGCCGTTTCCGATTAAACGGTCGTTTGATCGGCCGTTAACACTGTTTTTTACAACATTGATTTGGATATAATTTTCAATTTTGATTTATTTTAGTACCATAAAAATCTATTCGTTAAACCTTACATCATAAATACATATATGTATTAAGAACTAACCTTTAATCGAATAGATTTTTTTGTCAATAGAAAATATTAAAAAAAAACAGAGAAATAGAAAGAGTATTGTGATTCTTGATGAGTAGAAAGATAGATAGAGACTGGAGAAAGAATCGATCCAAAAATCTAATGGTAGAATCAGTAGGAGAGACGCTGATCCTAACTCACTAAATTTAATTTATAATAATAACTTAATTTCATGAATAAACATGTAATACTAGTTAAAAAAATTACATCAGTAAATAAGAAAAATATATGATATATAAATAATAGAAGAATTAATCAATTTCAAAGTAAGTAAGAAGAAAAAAAAAACATATGTAAAAAATATTAGATGTATATCCAAGTACAAATAAAACTATAATACATGATTTATAAATCTTATTATCACACACTATGATAGAAAAAAAAACAATGTGTAAAAAATATATTCACTGGAATAAACAGAAAAAAAAACAGAAAAAACGAGAAAAATACAGGAATAAATGGACGATTAAACGGGAAAACAGCCGATTAATCGTTTTTATCCGTTAACAGGCATCCGTTAAGCGTATTCATAACGGTTTTGCCGCCGTTTCTGATTAAACGGCCGTTTAATCGGCCATTAACACCGATTTTTACAACACTGATCCATACAAATAAGCTGTGACTACATCCGTGAGGCGCATTTGAAGGTTTTCAGTGATTATGAGATTGATTAAAAATCTAAAAGTTATTGCATCCATTACAAGTGAATATATTTCTTTATAATCAACTATTTGTGTAAAACCTTGTGCCACAAGCCTTGTTTTATATCTCACAATTTCATTTTTGTCATTCATTTTTATTACAAATACTCATTTGTAACTTACAGGGTTAACATCTTTGGGGGTTAAGACTACAGGTCCAAAAACATTATGCTTTTTAAGCGAATCTAATTCAGCTTTCAGGGCATCTTTCCATTTTGGCCAATTATTTATGTGCATACACTCTTCAGGAGTTTTTGGCACATAATCTTTCTCATTTAGTACATCAATTGCTATAACATATGAAAAAAAATATCATCAACACATGTTTAATTTCGGTTCCATATTGTACTATTTTGTACACAGTTTATTAAAATCTCATAATCACTAGATACCTGAGTTTCTTCTGGAATTTCATCAAACACACATGTGACCAACGTGTTGATGCATCAATTAATACCATAAAATATCTAAATAGTCCACATGGTGGTGTAATAGGCCCGCATATATCTCCTTGAATTATTTCTAAAAATGAAGGAGCTTCAGGTCCAACTTTATTTGGAGATGACCTAATAATTAGTTTTCCAAGAGAGCATGCCTCGCATGTCAATTCTTTTGATAATTGGATCTCCAGGTCCTTTAGGAGATGCTCATTTGCACTTTCAATTATTCTCCTCGTCATTATACTTACTGGATGACCTAATCTTTCATGCGACAATGTAAATAATTTTGGATCAACTAATTTCTGGTTAGTTACCATATTCGATTCTATTGTACTTATATAAGTACCATATAATCCAGAAGACGCATGCTTGCATCTTTTCTATTATAGTTTGTTGGTCATGTTTAATAGATGAAATATGAAGATATTCACAATTTCTCTCATTCATAGTTTCAATATGATAACCATTCTTTCGAATATCTTTAAAACTTAGTACATTTCTTCTAGATCTACTCGAATATAACTCATTATTTATTATTAATTTTGTTCCTTTAGGTAACAAAATACAAGCTCTTCCGGAGCCTTCAATTAAATTACTTGTGCCAGATATAGTGTGAATATTAGTCTCGCCAAGATGCAATTGTGAAAAAATATTTCTTACTTTTCAATATGGTATTGGTTGTTCCACTGTCTACTAGACATGGATCTTCTTTACTTACCATTGCGTCAGTCATTTTCCTTTAACAAAAAAAAATCAAGAATCAAATAAAATATCTTTATTCATTAATTTTATTTGCATACAATATAAAAATTGAAATGTAAATTAAACTTTTATTAAACATAAACTTCTATATTTTATTTTCTCCCTTAGTAAAAGTGTCTATTTCTTCATCCACATTATGGAAAAAATCTGATACATCAAGATGTGTATCCATATGTCATTCATTTTCGGAATTATTTTCAGTAAAGTTAGTTTCTATACTTTTCCTCTTTTTCTTGAATGATGTACATACACGAACAATAATTTATCACCCCACCATGTGTAACAGATATCTTTGGAATATTTTCCTTCTTATTTCTATTAATACATATTTATAACATAATACAACTTCAGGTTATTAATGCCATAACTTCGAGTTATGATAAATAGGAAGGAAGATAAATTCAAACTTTGTGGGATTTATCATATATACTACAAAATATATACGTATTAATAATTTCAGATTATTAATACCATAACTCCAGGTTATTAAAGTCATAACTCTAGGTTATAAATGCCACAACTTCAGGTTATAAACATCATAACTTCATGTCATTATAAATAAAAGGAGACATAAATATAAATAAAAGAATATATAAATTAAAGAATTAAAGAATTAAATTTAAATGTATCAATAACTTCGGGTTAATATTTATATAACTTTAGGTTATAATAAAATACTTATTTAATAACTTCTGGTTATTAAATTGCTTGACTGCACAATTGTAAAATTTAATTTGATATAACTTCGGGTTATATTTTGATCAAGTTACCTATAATAATTTCTGGTTATTATATTAATTTTATATGAAAATTTCTAATAAAAGTTCAGGTTTTTAATTAGAAATAACTACAGGTTATTATTCATCCAGTGCCCTATAATAACTGCTGGTTATTATATTAATTTTATATTAAAATTTCTAATGGAACTTCAGGTTCTAAATAATTATAATAACTTTTGGTTATTATTCTATTCAGGTAATACGAACTTCGAGTTCTTGATAAACTTTTAGTTTCGATAATAACTTCAGGTTAATATTCTATCATTCACTTCAAGGAATGATTCTTATAAACTAAAATAAATATAATAAAAATTTAAATTAATGAAAGATATAATAATCAATCAATTAAATTACTTATATAATAACTTTGCAACTTCTTTCGAGCAATTCGTGCTGATAACATATTATAAAACAAACAAAGCAAAATTGGAGAGAGCTAAATCTTATTTCTTTATTATATCTCCATATTAGTATCATCCTCAATCTCTTACAAATCTCTATTTATAGGCTAGAAAAAGCAAATGAAAAGCCATACAATTAACAAGAGAGTTAATACATAAATTAAATATAATAGAAAGTGGATGAGGTGGAGAAGGTGAAATGTCTAATAAATTCATAACAATTTTCTCCATTATTATTGAACTCATAGAGATAATCATGAATACTCCTACATCACTTCTTATTCAAAGGCGACGTCATAGAGATAATCATGGAATTACTGGATGACCAATCGATTGAAAGTTTTCACCGAGATATCTCTCTAACAAACTACAATTATTGAACAACTATCTACCAGCGGAAAATGTCTTTTCGTATGGTTAATATTGATTTCCTCCAATATTTTGTTTTACTAAATATATTTATGTAATTGAACTATCAGAATGCAATCTTTAATTGTTATATAGCAAAAGGTTAAGAATTTAAGATGTATCTGATTTCTTGCATTTAATTCATAACTTATGTATCTTGCATATGTAATTTATAACTTATATAAAAGATGAAGAGATCGTACAAATTTGATTGTCAAATTCTTAGTGGTTAAATCATAAAATATGTGTCCCCAGTTAATTATATTAATTAGATAGTAGTTACTTCATATGCTTATCAACCCCGTTAGGATAGCAACCTTATTTGTCGTTGTTCATATCCTTATCTACCTCTTTTGCCCTTGTTCTTGTGCTTAACAACTATATTTGTCCTGGGTTTTGTCATTAGCATCCACATTTGTTCTTGTTCTTTTTATTGTGCTTAGCAGTCTTATTTGCCCTTGTTCTTGTGCTTAATAATCTCGTTTGTCATTGTTCTTGTTCTTTGCAACATCATTTGTCCTTGATTTTGTACTTATCAACCTCATTTGCATTTGTTCTTGTGCTTAACAACCTCAATTGCCGTTGTTTATATGTTTCTCAACCTCTTTTGCCATTGTTCTTGTGCTTAGCACCCTCATCTGTTATTGTTCATATGCTTATCAACCCATTTTACTCTTGGTTTTGTGCTAGGCAACCTCATTTGTCGATGTTCATATGTCAACATCTTTAGCCCTTCTTCTTGTGCTTAGCAACCATATTTGCCCTTGTTCTTGTACGTAGGTTGATCTTTTGCATTTGTTCTGGTGATTAATCATTAGCCTTTGTTTTTCTTCTTAGGAACCTGATTTTCCCTTATTCTTCTGCTTAGCAACCTCATTTGCCTTTGTTCTTGTGCTTAACAACCTCATTTGTTATTATTCTTGTCTTTTTGCAACATCATTTGTCCTTGATCTTGTGCTTATCAACCTCATTTGCATTTGTTCTTGTGCTTACGAACCTAATTTGCCCATATTCTTATGCTTAACAACCTCAATTGTCATTGTTCATATGTTTCTCAACCTCTTCTACCCTTGTTCTTGTGCTTGGTAACCTCTTCTGTCGTTATTCATATGCTTATCAACCCATTTTGCCCTTGGTTTTGTGCTAGGCAATCTCATTTATTATTGTTCATATGTCGAAATCTTTTGTCCTTGTTCTTGTGCTTAGCAACAACATTTGCCCTTGTTCTTGTACGTAGCAACATCTTTCGCATTTGTTCTGGTGATTAACAACCTCTTTAGCCTTTGTTTTTGTTCTTAGGAACCTGATTTGCCCTTATTCTTCTGCTTAGCAGCCTCCTATGCCATTGTTCTTCTGCTTAACAACCTCATTTGTCGTTGTTCTTGTCCTTTGCAACATCATTTGCCATTGATCTTGTGCTTATCAACCCCATTTGCATTTGTTTTTGTGGTTAGGAACCTCATTTGCATTTATTATTGTGTTTAGGAATCTCATTTGCCATTATTCTTGTGCTTAACAACTTCAATTGTCGTTGTTCATATGTTTCTCAACCTCTTTTGCCCTTGTTCTTGTTCTTAACAATCTCAATTGTCATTGTTCATATGCTTATCAATCCATTTTGCCCTTGGTTTTGTGATTAGCAGCCACATTAGTCCTTGTTCTTGTGCATAGCAACATCATTTGTATTTGATCTGGTGCTTAACAACCTCATTAGTATTTGTTTTTGTTCTTAGGAACCTGATTTGCCCTTATTCTTGTGCTTAGCAGCCTCATTTGTCATTGTTCATATGCCTATCAAACCCTTTTTCCTTTGTTATTGTGCTAGGCAATCTCATTTGTCGTTATTCATATGCTTATCAACATCTTTTGCCCTTGTTCTTGTGCTTAGCAACATCTTTCGCATTTGTTATGGTGATTAACAACCTCATTAAACTTTGATTTTGTTCTTAGGAACCTGATTTGCCCGTATTCTTGTGCTTGGCAGCCTCATTTGCCCTTGTTCTTGTGCTTAACAACCTCATTTGTCGTTGTTCTTGTCCTTTGCAACATCATCTGCCCATGATCTTGTGCTTATCAATCTCATTTGTATTTGTTCGTATGCTTAGGAACCACATTTGCATTTGTTCTTATACTTACCAACCTAATTTGCCCTTATTCTTGTGCTTAACAACCTCAATTGTCGTTGTTCATATGTTTCTCAACCTATTTTACCCTTGTTCTTGTGCTTAGCAACATCATTTGTCATTGTTCATATGCTTATCGACATTTTTTGCCATTGTTCTTGTACGTAGCAACATCTTTCGCATTTGTTCTGGTAATTAACAACCTCATTAGCCTTTGTTTTTGTTCTTAGGAACCTGATTTGCCTTATTCTTCTGCTTAGCAGCCTCATTTGCCAGTGTTCTTGTGCTTAACAATCTCATTTGTCGTTGTTCTTGTTCTTTGCAACATCATTTACTCTTGATCTTGTGCTTATCAACCTCATTTGCATTTGTTCTTGTGCTTAGGAATCTCATTTGCATTTGTTCTTATGCTTAGGAACCTAATTTGCCCTTATTCTTGTGCTTAACAACCTCAATTGTCGTTGTTCATATGTTTCTCAACCTCTTTTGCCATTGTTCTTGTACTTAGCAACCTCATCTGTTATTGTTCATGTGCTTATCAATCCATTTTGCCCTTGGTTTTGTGCTGGGCAATCTCATTTGTCATTGTTCATATGCTTATCGACATCTTTTGCCCTTGTTATTGTGCTTAGCGACATCTTTCGCATTTGTTCTGGTGATTAACAACGTCATTAGTCTTTGTTTTTGTTCTTAAGAACCTGATTTGCCGTTGTTCTTATGCTAGCAGCGTCAGTTGCCCTTGTTGTTATGCTTAATAATCTCGTTTGTCGTTATTCTTGTCCTTTGCAACATTATTTGCCGTTGATCATGTACTTATCAACCTTATTTTCATTTGTTCTTGTGCTTTGGAACCTCATTTGCATTTGTTTTTGTGCTTAGAAACATAAGTTGCCCATATTCTTGCGCTTAACAACCTCAATTGCCGTTGTTCATATGTTTCTCAATCTCTTTTGCCCTTGTTCTTGTGCTTAGCAACCTCTTCTGTCGTTGTTCATTATCAACCCCCTTTTCCCTTGTTATTGTGTTTGGCGACCTCATTTATCGTTGTTCGTATGCTTATCAACATCTTTTGCCCTTGTTCTTGTGCTTAGCAACCACATTTGCCCTTGTTCTTATACGTAACAACATCTTTCGCATTTGTTATGGTGATTAACAACCTCATTAGCCTTTGTTTTTGGTCTTTGGAACCTGATTTGTTCTTATTCTTCTGCTTAGCAGCCTCATTTGCCCTTGTTCTTGTGCTTAACAACTTCATTTGACGTTGTTCTTGTTCTTTACAACATCATTTGCGCTTGAACTTGTGCTTATCAACCTCATTTGCATTTATTCTTATGCTTAGGAATCTCATTTGCCCTTGTTCTTGTACTTAACAACCTCAATTGTCGTTGTTCATATGCTTATTAACAAGTTTTGCCCTTGTTCTTGTTCTTATCAACATCATTTGTATTTGTTCTTATGCTTATTAGCATATTTTCTCATTGTTCTTGTTCTTAGCAACAAAATTGCATTTGTTATTGTGCTTAGAAACGTTATTTTCCCTTGTTCTTATACTTGGCAACCGCATATGCCATTATTCTTGTGTTTAACAGCATCATTTGCATTTGTCTTGTGCTTACCGACATCATTTGCATTTGTTTTTGTTTTTAGGAACCTTATTTGCCATTGTTCTTTTGCTTAGGAATCTCATTTTCCCTTGTTCTTGTGTTTAGCGACACAATTTTTCGTTGTTCACATACTTATCAACTTCTTTTGCCCTTGTTCTTGTGCTTAGTAACGTCATTTGTTGTTGTTCATATGTTTATCAACCCCGTTTTATGTTGTTATTGTGGATTGCAACTTTATTTGTCGTTGTTCATATCCTTATCAACCCATTTTGCCCTTGTTCTTTTGCTTAGCAATCTCATTTGTCGTTTTTCATATGCTTATCAACATATTTTGTCCTTATTATTGTGCTTAGCAACCTCATTTGTCATTGTTCATATGCTTATCAAACTCTTTTGGCCTTGTTCTTGTGCTTAGCAACCTCATTTGTCGTTGTTCATGTGTTTTTCAACCCCGTTTCACTTGTTATTGTGCTTAAAAATCTCATTTGTAGTTGTTTATCTGCTTATCAACCCCTGTTGCCCTTGTTTCTTGTGCTTAGCAACCACATTTGTCCTTCGTTTTGTGATTAGCATCCACATTTGTTCTTGTTCTTGTGCTTAGCAACCACATTTGACCTTGTTCTTGTGCTTAGGTCTTTCGCATTTGCTCTGGTGATTAACAAGGTCATTAGTGTTTGTTTTTTTTTTCTTAAGAACCCGATTTGCCGTTGTTCTTGTGCTTAGCAGCCTCATTTGCCCTTGTTCCTGTGCTTAACAATCTCGTTTGTCGGTGTTCTTGTTCTTTGCAACATCATTTTCCCTAGATCTTGTGCTTATCAACCTTATTTGCATTTCTTCTTATGCTTGGGAACCTCATTTGCATTTGTTATTGTGCTTAGGAATTTAATTTGCCCTTATTCTTGTGCTTAAAAACCTCAATTGCCGTTGTTCATATGTTTCTCAATCTCTTTTGCTCTTGTTCTTGTACTTAGCAGCATTATTTGTCATTGTTCATATGCTTATCAACCCCTTTTTCCCTTGTTATTGTGCTAGGCAAACTCATTTGTCGTTGTTCATTTGCTGATCAATATCTTTTGCCCTTGTTCTTGTGCTGAGCAGCATCTTTTGCATTTGTTATGGTGATTAACAACCTCATTAACCTTTGTTTTTGTTCTTAGGAATCTGATTTGCCCTTATTCTTGTGCTTCGCAGCCTCATTGGCCCTTGCTCTTGTGCTTAACAATCTCATTTGTCGTTGTTCCTGTCTTTTGCAACATCATCTGCCCTTGATCTTGTGCTTATTAACCTCATTTGCATTTGTTCATATGCTTAGGAACCTCATTTGCATTTGTCTTTTGTGCTTACGAATCTAATTTGCCCTTATTCTTGTGCTTAACGACCTCAATTATCGTTGTTCATGTTTCTCAACCTCTTTTACCCTTGTAAGAGTGCTTAGCATCCTCATTTGTATTTGTTCATATGCTTATCAACCCATTTTGCCCTTGGTTTTGTGCTAGGCAATCTCATTTGTCGTTGTTCATATGTTTATCGACATCTTTTGCCCTTGTTCTTGTGCTTAGCAACCACATTTGCCCTTGTTCTTGTACGTAGCAACATCTTTCGCATTTGTTCTGGTGATTAACAACCTCATTAGTCTTTGTTTTTGTTCTTAGGAACCTGATTTGCCCTTATTCTTGTGCTTAACAACCTCATTTGTCATTGGTCTTGTCTTTTGCAACATCATTTGCCATTGATCATGTGCTTATCAATCTTATTTGTATTTTTTTTCTTGTGCTTAGGAACCTCATTTGCCATTATTCTTGTGCTTAACAACTTCAATTGTCGTTGTTCATATGTTTCTCAACCTCTTTTGTCATTGTTCTTGTCCTTTGCAACATCATTTGCCATTGATCTTGCGCTTATCAACCTCATTTGCATTTTTTTCTTGTGCTTAGGAACCTCATTTCCCATTATTCTTGTGCGTCAACTTCAATTGTTGTTGTTCATGTGTTTCTCAACTTCTTTTGCCGTAGTTCTTGTTCATAGCAATCTCAATTGTCATTGTTCATGTGCTTATAAACCCATTTTGCCCTTGGTTTTGTGATTAGCAGCCACATTAGTTCTTGTTTTTGTGGTTAGCAACCTCATTTGTTTTTGATCTGGTGCTTAACAACCTCATTAGTATTTGTTTTTGTTCTTAGAACCTGATTTGCCCTTATTCTTATGCTTAGCAGCCTCATTTGTCATTGTTCATATGTTTATCAACCCCTTTTTCCCTTGTTATTGTGCTAGGAAACCTCATTTGTCATCATTGTTCATATGCTTATCAACCCCTTTTTCCCTTTATTCTTCTGCTTAGCAGCCTCATTTACCCGTGTTCTTGTGCTTAACAACCTCATTTGTCAGTGGTCTTGTCCTTTGCAACATCATTTACTCTTGATCTTGTGCTTATCAACCTCAGTTGTATTTGTTGTTGTGCTTAGGAACCTCATTTGCATTTGTTCTTGTGCTTACGTACCTAATTTGCCCTAATTCTTGTGCTTAACAACCTCAATTGTCGTTGTTCATATGTTTCTCAACCTCTTTTTCCATTGTTCTTGTGCTTAGCAACCTCATCTGTTGTTGTTCATATGCTTATCAACCCATTTTGCCCTTGATTTTGTGCTAGGAAACCTCATTTGTCGCTGTTCATATGCTTATGAACATCTTTTGCCCTTGTTATTGTGCTTAGCAACATCTTTCGCATTTGTTCTGGTGATTAACAACGTCATTAGTCTTTGTTTTTGTTCTTAAGAACCTGATTTGCCGTTGTTCTTATGCTTAGCAGCCTCATTTGCCCTTGTTCTTATGCTTAACAATCTTGTATGTCGTTGTTCTTGTCCATTGCAACATCATTTGCTCTTGATCTTGTACTTATCAGCCTCATTTTCATTTATTCTTGTGTTTTGGAACCTCATTTGCATTTGTTCTTGTGCTTAGGAACCTAATTTGCCCTTATTCTTGTGCTTGACAACCTCTTATGTCGTTGTTCATATGTTTCTCAATCTCTTTTGCCCTTGTTCTTGTGCTTAGCAACCTCTTATGTCGTTGTTCATTTGCTTATTAACCCCCTTTTCCCCTGTTATTGTGTTAGGCAACCTCATTTGTCGTTGTTCGTATGCCTACCAACATCTTTTGTCCTTGTTCTTGTCCTTAGCAACCACATTTTCCCTTGTTCTTATACATAACAACATCTTTCGCATTTGTTATGGTGATTAACAACCTCATTAGCCTTTGTTTTTGTTCTTAGGAACCCGATTTGTTCTTATTCTTCTGCTTAGCAGTCTCATTTGTCCTTGTTCTTGTGTGCTTAACAACCTCATTTGACTTGTTCTTGTTTTTTACAACATCATTTGTGCTTGATCTTGTGCTTATCAACCTCATTTGCATTTGTTCTTGTGCTTAGGAATCTCATTTGCATTTGTTCTGATGATTGACAATCTCATTTGTCTTTGTTTTGTTCTTAGGAAACTGATTTGCCCTTATTCTTTTGATTAGCAGCCTCATTTGCCTTTGTTCTTGTTCTTAACAACCTCATTTAAGGTTGTTCTTGTGCTTTGCAACATCATTTGTGCTTGATCTTGTGCTTATCAACTTCATTTGCATTTGTTCTTGTGCTTAGGAATCTCATTTGCCCTTGTTATTTTACTTAACAACCTCAATTGTCATTTTTCATATGCTTAAGAACAAGTTTTGCTCTTGTTCTTGTTCTTAGCAACATCATTTGCATTTGTTCTTATGCTTATCAACAACTTTTCTCATTGTTCTTGTTCTTAGCAACATCATTGCATTTGTTATTGTGCTTAGAAACATTATTTTCCCTTGTTCTTATACTTAGCAACCGCATATGCCCTTGTTCTTGTGCTTAACCGCATCATTTGTATTTGTCTTGTGCTTAGCAACATCATTTGCATTTGTTCTTGTTTTTAGGAACCTCACTTTCCCTTGTTCTAGTGCTTAGGAATCTCATTTTCCCTTGTTCTTGTGTTTAGCGACACAATTTTTCGTTGTTCACATGATTATTAACTCCTTTTGCCCTTGTTCTTGTGCTTAGTAACCTCATTTGTTGTCGTTCACATGCTTATCAACCCCGTTTTCACTTGTTATTGTGGATAGCAACCTCATTTGTCGTTGTTCATATCCTTATGAACCCCTTTTGCCATTGTTCTTGTGCATAGCAACCACATTTCCCCTGGGTTTTGTGATTAGCATCCACATTTGTTCTTGTTTTAGCGCTTAGCAACCACATTCGCCCTTGTTCTTCTGCTTAGCAACATCTTTCGCATTTGTTCTGGTAATTAACAACGTCATTAGTCTTTGTTTTTGTTCTTAAGAACCTGATTTGCCGTTGTTTTTGTGCTTAGCAGCCTCATTTGCCCTTGTTCTCGTGCTTAATAATCTTGTTTGTCGTGTTCTTGTTCTTTACAACATTATTTGCCCTTGATCTTGTGTTTATCAACCTCATTTGCATTTGTTCTTGTGGTTAGGAATCTCATTTGCATTTGTTCTTGTGCTTACAAACCTAATTTGCCCTTATTCTTGTGCTTAACAACCACAATTGTCATTGTTCATATGTTTCTCAACCTCTTTTGTCGTTGTTCTTGTGCTTAGCTAACTCATATGTCGTTGTTCATATGCTTATCAACTCATTTTGCCCTTGGTTTTGTGCTAGGCAATCTCATTTGTCGTTGTTCATATGCTTCTCGACATCTTTTGTCATTGTTCTTGTGCTTAGCAACCACATTTGCCCTTGTTCTTGTACGTAGCAACATCTTTCGCATTTGTT
This sequence comes from Carex cristatella, assembly GCA_024447775.1. NCBI lineage: Eukaryota > Viridiplantae > Streptophyta > Magnoliopsida > Poales > Cyperaceae > Carex > Carex cristatella. The sequence goes on from JAJHPF010000007.1 coordinate 1,287,999, forward strand.
CTGGTGATTAACAACCTCATTAGCCTTTGTTTTTTGTTCTTAGGCATCTGATTTGCCATTATTCTTCTGCTAAGCACCCTCGTATGCCCTTGTTATTTTGCTTAACAACCTCATTTGTCATTGTTCTTGTCCTTTGCAACGTCATTTGTCCTTGATCTTGTGCTTATCTACCTCATTTGCAATTGTTTTTGTGGTTAGGAATCTCATTTGCCTTTATTTTTTATTCATAGGAACCTGATCTGCCATTATTCTTCTGCTTAACAACCTCGTATTCCATTGTTCTTTTATTTAACACCCTCATTTGTCGTTGTTCTTGTCCTTTGCAACATCATTTGCTCTTGATCTCGTGCTTATCAACCTCATTTGTATCTGTTGTTGTGCTTAGGAACCTCATTTGCATTTGTTCTTGTGCTTACGAACCTAATTTGCCCTAATTCTTGTGCTTAACAACCTCAATTGTCATTGTTCATATGTTTCTCAACCTCTTTTTTCATTGTTCTTGTGCTTAGCAACCTCATCTGTTGTTGTTCATATGCTTATCAACCCATTTTGCCCTTGATTTTGTGCTTGGGAACCTCATTTGTCGTTGTTCATATGCTTATCATCTTTTCCCTTTGTTATTGTGCTTAGCAACATCTCTTGCATTTGTTCTGGTGATTAACAACGTCATTAGTCATTGTTTTTGTTCTTAAGAACCTGATTTGCCGTTGTTCTTATGCTTAGCAGCCTCATTTGCCCTTGTTCTTATCATTAACAATCTCGTTTGTCGTTGTTCTTGTCCATTGCAACATCATTTGCCCTTGATTTTGTACTTATCAACCTCATTTTCATTTGTTCTTGTGCTTTGGAACCTCATTTGCATTTGTTCTTGTGCTTAGGAACCTAATTTGCCCTTATTCTTGTGCTTAACAACCTCTTATGTCGTTGTTCATATGTTTCTCAATCTCTTTTGCCCTTGTTCTTGTGCTTAGCAACCCCTTATGTCGTTGTTCATATGCTTATCAACCCCCTTTTCCCTTGTTATTGTGTTAGGCAACCTCATTTGTCGTTGTTCGTATGCCTACCAACATCTTTTGTCCTTGTTCTTGTGCTTAGCTACCATATTTGCCCTTGTTCTTATACGTAACAACATCTTTCGCATTTGTTATGGTGATTAACAACCTCATTAGCCTTTGTTTTTGTTCTTAGGAACCTGATTTGTTCTTATTCTTCTGCTTAGCAGCCTCATTTGCCCTTGTTCTTGTGTGCTTAACAACCTCATTTGACGTTGTTCTTGTTCTTTACAACATCATTTGCGCTTGATCTTGTGCTTATCAACCTCATTTGCATTTGTTCTTGTGCTTAGGAATCTCATTCGCCCTTTCTTGTACTTAACAACCTCAATTATCGTTGTTCATATGCTTATCAACAAGGTTTGCCCTTGTTCTTGTTCTTATCAACATCAATTGTATTTGTTATTATGCTTATCAGCATCTTTTCTCATTGTTCATGTTCTTAGCACATTGCATTTGTTATTGTGCTTAGAAACGTTATTTTCCCTAGTTCTTATACTTGGCAACTGCATATGCCCTTTTTCTTGTACATAACAGCATCATTTGCATTTGTCTTGTGCTTAGTAACATTATTTGCATTTGTTCTTGTTTTTAGAAACCTCACTTGCTATTGTTCTTGTGCTTAGGAATCTCATTTTCCCTTGTTTTTGTGGTTAGCGATACAATTTTTCGTTGTTCACATGCTTATCAACTCCTTTTGCTCTTGTTCTTATGCTTAGTAACCTCATTTGTTATTGTTCATATGTTTATCAACCCCGTTTTCTATTGTTATTGTGGATTGCAACTTCATTTGTCGTTGCTCATATCCTTATCAACCCATTTTGCCCTTTTTCTTTTGCTTAGCAATCTCATTTGTCGTTGTTCATATGCTTATCAACATCTTTTTTTCCTTATTATTGTGCTTAGCAACCTCATTTGTCATTGTTCATATGCTTACTAAACCCTTTTGGCGTTGTGCTTGTGCTTAGCAACCTCATTTGTCGTTGTTCATATGTTTTTCAACCCCGTTTTCACTTGTTATTGTGCTTAGCAATCCCATTTGTCGTTGTTCATCTGCTTATCAACCCATTTTTCCCTTGTTTCTTGTGCTTAGCAACCACATTTGCCCTTGGTTTTGTGATTAGCATCCACATTTGTTCTTGTTCTTGTGCTTAGCAACCACATTTGACCTTGTTCTTGTTCTTAGCAACATCTTTCGCATTTGCTCTAGTGATTAACAACGTCATTAGTCTTTGTTTTGTTTTTTTTTTTTTTTTTTTCTGAAGAACCTTATTTGTCGTTGTTCTTGTGCTTCGCACCCTCACTTGCCCTTGTTCTTGTGCTTAACAATCTCGGTTGTCGTTGTTTTTGTTCTTTGCTACATATTTTTCCCTTGATCTTATGCTTATCCACCTCATTTTCATTTGTTCCTGTGCTTGGGAACCTCATTTGCATTTGTTCTTGTGCTAAAAAACTTAATTTTCCCTTATTCTTGTGCTTAACAACCTCAATTGCCGTTGTTCATATGTTTCTCAACCTCTTTTGTCCTTGTTCTTGTGCTTAGCAACCTCATCTGTCGTTGTTCATATGATTATCAACTCATTTTCCCCTTGTTATTGTGCTACGTAACCTCATTTGTCATTGTTCATATGCTTATCAACAACTTTTGCCCATGTTCTTGTGCTTAGCAACATCTTTCGCATTTATTCTGGTGATTAACAAACTCATTATCCTTTGTTTTCGTTCTTAGGAACATGATTTTCCTTTATTCTTGTGCTTAGCAGTCTCATTTGCCCTTGTTCTTGTGCTTAACAATCTCATTTGTCGTAGTTCTTATCCTTTGCAATATTATTTGCCCTTCATCTTGTGCTTATCAACTTCATTTCCATTTGTTCTTGTGCTTAGGAAACCTCATTTGCATTTGTTCTTGTGCTTACGAACCTAATTTGTCCTTATTCTTGTGCTAAACAATCTCAATTGTCGTTGTTCATATGTTTCTCAACTTCTTTTTCCCTTGTTCTTTTTCTTAGCAACCTCATCTGTCATTGTTCATATGCTTATCAACCCATTTTGCCCTTGGTTCTGTGCTAGGCAACCTCATTTGTCGTTGTTCATATGCTTATCAACATCTTTTGCCCTTGTTCATGTGCTTAGTAACCACATTTGCCCTTGTTCTTGTACGAAGCAACATCTTTCGCATTTGTTCTGATGATTGACAACCTCATTAGCCTTTGTTATGTTCTTAGAAAATTGATTTTCCCTTATTCTTTTGATTAGCAGCCTCGTTTGCCCTTGTTATTGTTCTTAACAACCTCTTTTAAGGTTGTTCTTGTGCTTTGCAACATCATTTGCGCTTGATGTTGTGCTTATCAACCTCATTTGCATTTGTTCTTGTGCTTAGGAAACTCATCTGCCCTTTTTATTTTACTTAACAACCTCAATTGTCGTTGTTCATATACTTAACAACAAGTGTTGCCCTTGTTCTTGTTCTTAGCAACATCATTTGCATTTGTTCTTATGCTTATCAGCATATTTTCTCATTGTTCTTATTCTTAACAACATCATTGCATTTGTTATTGTGTATAGAAATGTTAATTTCCCTTGTTCTTATACTTAGAACCCGCATATGCTCCTGTTCTTGTGCTTAACAGCATCATTTGCATTTGTTTTGTGCTTAGCAACATCATTTGCTGTTCTTATTTTTTGGGAACCTCACTTGCCCTTGTTATAGTGCTTAGGAATCTCATTTTCCCTTGTTCTTCTGTTTAGCGACACAATTTTTCGTTGTTCACATGCTTATGAACTCCTTTTGCCTTTGTTCTTGTACTTAGTAACCTCATTTGTTGTTCTTCATTTGCTTATCAACCCTGTTTTCACTTGTTATTGTGGATAGCAACCTCATTTGTCGTTGTTCATATCCTTATCAACCCCTTTTGCCCTTGTTCTTGTGCATAGGAACCACATTTGCCTTGGGTTTTGTGATTAGCATCCACATTTGTTCTGGTTCTTATGTTTAGCAACCACATTTGTCCTTGTTCTTGTGCTTAACATTATCTTTCGCATTTTGTTCTAGTAATTAACAACGTGATTAGTCTTTGTTTTTGTTCTTAAGAACCTGATTTGCCGTTGTTTTTGTGCTTAGCAGCCTCATTTGCCCTTGTTCTCGTGCTTAATAATCTTGTTTGTCGTGTTCTTGTTCTTTACAACATCATTTGCCCTTGATCTTGTGTTTATCAACCTCATTTGCATTTGTTCTTGTGGTAAGGAACCTCATTTGCATTTGTTCTTGTGGTTAGGAACCTCATTTGCATTTGTTCTTGTGCTTACGAACCTAATTTGCCCTTATTCTTGTGCTTAACAACCACAATTGTCGTTGTTCATATGTTTCTCAACCTCTTTTGTCGTTGTTCTTGTGCTTAGCTAACTCATATGTCATTGTTCATATGCTTATCAACTCATTTTGCCCTTGGTTTTGTGCTAGGCAATCTCATTTGTCGTTGTTCATATGCTTCTCAACATCTTTTGTCATTGTTCTTGTGCTTAGCAACCACATTTGCCCTTGTTCTTGTACGTAGCAACATCTTTTGCATTTGTTCTGGTGATTAACAACCTCATTAGCCTTTGTTTTTGTTCTTAGGCACCTGATTTGCCATTATTCTTTTGCTAAGCAACCTCGTATGCCTTTGTTATTTTGCTTAACAACAGCAACGTTATTTGCCCTTGATCTTGTGCTTATCAACCTCATTTGCAATTGTTTTTGTGGTTAGGAACCTCATTTGCCTTTATTTTTGTTCATAGGAACCTGATTTGCCGTTATTCTTCTGCTTAACAGCCTCGTATTCCATTGTTGTTTTATTTAACACCCTCATTTGTCGTTGTTCTTGTTATTTGCAACATCATTTGCTGTTGATCTTGTGCTTATCAACCTCATTTGTATTTGTTGTTGTGCATAGGAACCTCATTTGCATTTGTTCTTGTGCTTACGAACCTAATTTGCCCTAATTCTTGTGCTTAACAACCTCAATTGTCGATGTTCATATGTTTCTCAACCTCTTTTTTCATTGTTCTTGTGCTTAGCAAACTCATCTGTTGTTGTTCATATGCTTATGTACCAATTTTGCCCTTGATTTTGTGCTAGTGAACCTCATTTGTCGTTGTTCATATGCTTATCAACATCTTTTGCCTTTGTTATTGTGCTTAGCAACATCTCTCGCATTTGTTCTGGTGATTAACAACGTCATTAGTCATTGTTTTTGTTCTTAAGAACCTGATTTGCCGTTGTTCTTATGCTTAGCAGCCTCATTTGCCCTTGTTCTTATCATTAACAATCTCGTTTGTCATTGTTCTTGTTCATTGCAACATCATTTTCCCTTGATTTTATACTTATCAACCTCATTTTCATTTGTTCTTGTGCTTTGGAACCTCATTTGCATTTGTTCTTGTGCTTAGGAACCTAATTTACCCTTATTCTTGTGCTTAAGAACCTCTTATGTCGTTGTTCATATGCTTAACAACAAGTTTTGCCCTTGTTCTTGTTCTTAGCAACATCATTTGCATTTGTTCTTATGCTTATCAGCATATTTTCTCATTGTTTTTATTCTTAGCAACATCATTGCATTTGTTATTGTGTATAGAAATGTTAATTTCCCTTTTTCTTATACTTAGCAACCGCATATGCTCCTGTTCTTGTGCTTAACAGCATCATTTGCATTTGTTTTGTGCTTAGCAACATCATTTGCTGTTCTTATTTTTTGGGAACCTCACTTGCCCTTGTTCTAGTGCTTAGGAATCTCATTTTCCCTTGTTCTCGTGTTTAGCGACACAATTTTTCGTTGTTCACATGCTTATGAACTCCTTTTGCCCTTGTTCTTGTACTTAGTAACCTCATTTGTCGTTCTTCATTTGCTTATCGACCCTCTTTTTACTTGTTATTGTGAATAGCAACCTCATTTGTCATTGTTCATATCCTTATCAACCCCTTTTGTCCTTGTTCTTGTGCATAGCAACCACATTTGCCCTAAGTTTTGTGATTAGCATCCACATTTGTTCTTGTTCTTAGCAACCACATTTGTCCTTGTTTTTGTTCTTAGCATTATTTTTCGCATTTGTTCTGGTAATTAACAACGTGATTAGTCTTTCTTTTTGTTCTTAAGAACCTGATATGCCGTTGTTCTTGTACTTGGCAGCCTCATTTGTCTTTGATCTTGTGTTTATCAACCTCATTTGCATTTGTTCATGTGGTTAGGAACCTCATTTGCATTTGTTCATGTGGTTAGGAATCTCATTTGCCATTATTCTTGTGCTTAACAACTTCAATTGTCGCTGTTCATATGTGTCTCAACCTCTTTTGCCCTTATTCTTGTTCTTAGCAACCTCAATTGTCATTGTACATATGCTTATCAACCCATTATGCCCTTGGTTTTGTGATTAGCAGTCACATTTGTTCTTGTTCTTGTGCATAGCAACATCATTTGATCTGGTGTTTAACAACAACATTATTGTGCTAGGTAACCTCATTTATCGTTGTTCATATACTTATCAATATCTTTTACCCTTGTTCATGTGCAACCACATTTGGCCTTGTCCTTGTACGTAGCAACATCTTTCGCATTTGTTCTGGTGATTGACAACCTCATTAGCCTTTGTTTTTGTTCTTAGGAAATTGATTTGCCCTTATTCTTTTGATTAGCATCCTCATTTGCCCTTGTTCTTGTTCTTAACAATCTCATTTGACGTTGTTCTTGTGCTTTGCAATATCATTTGCGCTTGATCTTGCGCTTATCAACCCCATTTGCATTTGTTCTTGTACTTAGGAATCTCATTTGCCCGTGTTCTTTTACTTAACAACCTCAATATTCGTTAATCATATGCTTAACAACAAGTTTTGCCCGTGTTCTTGTTCTTAGCAACATCATTTGCATTTGTTCTTATGCTTATCAGCATCTTTTCTCATTGTTCTTGTTCTTAGCAACATCATTGCATTTGTTATTGTGCTTAGAAACGTTATTTTCCCTTGTTCTTATACTTAGCAACTGCATATGCCCTTGTTCTTGTGCTTAACAGTATCATTTGCATTTGTCTTGTTCTTAGCAACATCATTTGCATTTGTTCTTGTTTTTAGGAACCTCACTTGCCCTTGTTCTTATTTTTAGTGACACAATTTTGCGTTGTTCACATGCTTATTAACTCTTTTTGTCCTTGTTCTTGTGCCTAGTAACCTCATTTGTCGTTGTTCATATGCTTATCAACCCCGTTTTCAATTGTTATTGTGGATAACAACCTCATTTGTCGTTCTTCATATCCTTATCAACCCCTTTTGTCCTTGTTCTTGTGCATAGCAACCACATTTATCCTGAGTTTTGTGATTAGCATCCACATTTGTTTTTGTTCTTGTGCTTAGCAACATCATTTGTATTTGATCAGATGCTTAACAACCACATTAGTATTTGTTTTTGTTCTGAGAAAACTGAGCCTTTATTCTTGTGCTTAGCAGCCTCATTTGTCGTTGTTCATATGCTTATCAACATCTTATGCCCTTGTTCTTATGCTTAGCAACATCTTTTGCATTTGTTATGATGATTAACAACCTCATTACCCTTTATTTTATTTCTTAGGAACCTGATTTGCCCCTATTCTTGTGCTTAGCAGCCTCATTTGCCCTTGTTCTTGTGCTTAACAACCTCATTTGTCGTTGTTCTTGTCCTTTGCAACATCATTTACCCTTGATCTTGTACTTATCAACCTCATTTGCATTTGTTCTTATGCTTAGGAACCTCATTTGCATTTGTTCTTGTGCTTACGAACCTAATTTGCCCTTATTCTTGTGCTTAACAACCTCAATTGTCGCTGTTCATATGTTTCTCGACATCTTTTACCCTAGCTCTTGTGCTTAGCAATCTCAATTGTCATTGTTATCAACCCATTTTGCCCTTGGTTTTGTTCTAGCCAATCTCATTTGTCGTTGTTCATATGCTTATCAACATCTTTTGTCCTTGTTCTTGTGCTTAACAACCACATTTGCCCTTGTTCTTGTACGTAGCAACATCTTTCGCATTTGTTCTGGTGATTAACAACGTCATAAGCCTTTGTTTTTGTTCTTAGGAACCTGATTTGCCCTTATTCTTCTGCTTAGCAACCTCCTATGCCCTTGTTATTTTGCTTAACAACCTCATTAGTCGTTGTTCTTGTCCATTGCAACATCATTTGCCCTTGATCTTGTGGTTATCGACCTCATTTGTATTTGTTTTTGTGGTTAGGAACCTCATTTGCATTTGTTCTTGTTCTCAGGAACCTCATTTGCCATTATTCTTGTGCTTAACAACTTCAATTGTCGTTGTTCATATGTTTCTCAACCCCTTTTGCCCTTGTTCTTGTTCTTAGCAACCTCAATTGTCGTTGTTCATATGCTTGTCAACCCATTTTGCCCTTGTTTTGTGATTACCAGCCACATTTGTTATTGTTCTTGTTCTTAGCAACATCATTTGTATTTGATCTGGTGCTTGCAACCTCATTACTATTTATTTTTGTTCTTAGGAACCTGATTTGTCTTATTCTTGTGTTTATCGGCCTCATTTGTCGTTGTTCATCTGCTTATCAACCCCTTTTTTCCTAGTTATTGTGCTAGGCAACCTCATTTATCGTTGTTCATATGCTTATCAACATCTTTTACCCGAGTTCTTGTGCTTAGCAACATCTTTCGCATTTGTTCTGGTAATTAACAACCTCATTAACCTTTGTTTTTGTTCTTAGGAACCTGATTTGCCCTTATTCTTGTGCTTGGCAGCCTCATTTGCCCCTGTTCTTGTGCATAACAACCTCATTTATCGTTGTTTTTGTCATTTGCAACATCATTTGCCCTTGATCTTGTGCTTATCAATCTCATTTGCATTTGTTCTTGTGCTTACGAACTTAGTCCATATTCTTGTGCTTAACAACCTCAATTGTCGTTGTCCATATGTTTCTCAACCTCTTTTGCCATTGTTCTTGTGGTTAGCAACCTCATCTGTTATTGTTCATATGATTGTTAACCCATTTAGCCCTTGGTTTTGTGCTAGGCAACCTCATTTGTCGTTGTTCAAATGCTTATCAACATCTTTCGCAGTTGCTCTGTTGATTAACAACGTCATTAGTGTTTGTTTTTTTCTTAAGAACCTCATTTGCCGTTGATTTTGTGCTTAGCAGCCTCATTTGCCCTTGTTCTGGTGCTTAACAATCTCGTTTCTCATTATTCTTGTTCTTTCCAACATCATTTTGCGTTGATCTTGTGCTTATCAATCTCATTCGCATTTGTTCTTGTGCTTAGGAACCTCATTTGCATTTGTTCTTTTGCTTACGAACCTAATTTGCCCTTATTCTTGTGCTTAACTATCTCAATTGTCGTTGTTCATATGTTTCTCAACCTCTTTTGCCATTGTTCTTGTGCTTAGTAACCTCATCTGTCATTGTTCATATGCTTATCAACTCAGTTAGCCCTTGGTTTTGTGCTAGGGAACCTAATTTGTCGTTGTTCAAATGCTTATTAACATCTTTTGTCATTATTCTTGTGCTTAGCAACATCTTTCACATTTGTTCTGGTGATTAACAACGTCATTGGTGTTTATTTTTTTCTTAGGAATTTGATTTGCCGTTGATTTTGTGCTTAGCAGCCTCATTTGCCCTTGTTCTTGTGCTTAACAATCTCGTTTGTTGTTGTACTTGTTCTTAGGAACCTCATTTGCATTTGTTCTAGTGCTTAGGAACTTAATTTGCCCTTATTCTTGTGCTTAACAACCTCAATTGTCGTTGTTCATATGTTTCTCAATCTCTTTTTTGCCCTTGTTCTTGTGCTTGCCAACCACATTTGCCCTTGTTCTTGTTCTTAGCAACATCTTTCGCATTTGTTCTGGTGATTAACAACCTCATTAGCCTTTGTTTTTGTTCTTAGGACCATGATTTTCCGTTGATTTTGTGCTAGGCAGCATCATTTGCCATTGTTCTTGTGGTTAATAACCTTATTTGTTGTTGTACTTGTCCTTTGCAACATCATTTGCTATTGATCTTGTGTTTATCAAGTTCATTTGCATTTGTTCTTGTGCTTAGGAACCTCATTTCCATTTGTTCTTATTCTTAGGAACTTAATTTGCCCTTATTCTTGTGCTTAACAACCTCAATTGCCGTTGTTCATATGTTTCTCAATCTCTTTTTTGCCCTTGTTCTTGTGCTTAGCAACATTATTTGTCATTAATCTTGTGATTATCAACTCTTTTTTCCCTTGTTATTGTGTTAGGCAACCTCATTTGTCGTGGTTCATATGCTTATCAACATCTTTTGCCCTTCTTCATATGCTTAGCAACCACATTTGCTCTTGTTCTTGTACGTAGCAACATCTTTCGCATTTGTTCTGGTGATTGACAACCTCATTAGCCTTTGTTTTTGTTCTTAGGAAACTGATTTGCCTTAATTCTTTTTATCAGCAGCCTCATTTGCCCTTGTTCTTGTTCTTAACAGCCTCATTTGATATTGTTCTCGTGCTTTGGAACATCATTTGCGCTTGATCGTGTGCTTATCAACATCATTTCCCGTGTTCTTTTACTTAACAACCTCAATTGTCGTTGGTCATATGCTTTACAACAAGTTTTGCCCTTGTTCTTAGCAACGTCATTTGCACTTGTTCTTATGCTTATCAACATCTTTTCTCATTGTTCTTGTTCTTAGCAACATCGTTGCATTTGTTATTGTGCTTAGAAATGTTATTTGCTCTTGTTTTTATACTTAGCAACCGCATATGCCCTTGTTCTTGTGCTTAACCGCATCATTTGCATTTGTCTTGTGCTTAGCAAAATCATTTGCATTTGTTCTTGTTTCTAGGAACCTCACTTGCCCTTGTTCTAGTGCTTAGGAATCTCATTTTCCCTTGTTCTTGTGTTTAACGACACAATTTTTTGTTGTTCACATGCTTATTAACTCCTTTTGCCCTTGTTTTTGTGCCTAGTAACCTCATTTGTCGTTGTTCACATTCTTATCAACCCCGTTTTCACTTGTTATTGTGAATAGCAACCTCATTTGTCGTTGTTTATATCCTTATCAACCCCTTTTGCCCTTGTTCTTGTGCATAGCAACCACATTTGCCCTGGGTTTTGTGATTAGCATCCACATTTGTTCTTGTTCTTGTGCTTAGCAACCACATTTACCCTTGTTCTTGTGCTTAGCAACATCTTTCGCATTTGTTCTGGTAATTAACATCGTCATTAGTCTTTGTTTTTGTTCTTAAGAACCTGATTTGTCGTTGTTCTTGTGCTTAGCAGCTTCATTTGCCCTTGTTCTTGGGCTAAATAATCTTGTTTGTCGTTGTTCTTGTTCTTTGCAACATCATTTGCGCTTGATCTTGTACTTATCAACATCTTTTGCATTTGTTCTTGTGCTTAGGAACCTCATTTGCATTTGTTCTTGTGCTTGCGAACCTAATTTGCCCTTATTCTTGTGCTTAACAACCTCAATTGTCGTTGTTCATATGTTTCTCAACCTCTTTTGTAATTGTTCTTGTGCGTAGCAACCTCATATGTCGTTATTCATATGCTTATCAACTCATTTTGGCTTCGGTTTTGTGCCTAGGAACCTAATTTGTCGTTGTTCATATATCAACATCTTTTGCCCTTGTTCTTGTGCTTACATCTTTCACATCTGTTCTGGTGATTAACAAACTCATTAGCCTTTGTTTTCGTTCTTAGGAACATGATTTTCCTTTATTCTTGTACTTAGCAGTCTCATTTGCCCTTATTTTTGTGCGTAACAACCTCATTTGTCGTTGTTCTTGTCCTTTGCAACATTATTTGCATTTGATATTGTGCTTATCAACCTCATTTGCATGTTTCTTGTGCTTATTAATTTGCCATTATTTTTGTGCCTAATAACCTCAATTGTCATTGTTGATATGTTTCTCATCCTCTTTTATCCTTGTTCTTGTGCTTGGCAACCTCATCTGTTGTTTTTAATATGCTTATCAACCCATTTTGCCCTTGGTTTTGTGCTAGGCAATCTCATTTGTCGTTGTTCATATGCTTCTCGACATCTTTTGTCATTGTTTTTGTGCTTAGCAACCACATTTGCCCACATCTTTCGCATTTGTTCTGGTGATTAACAACCCCATTAGCCTTTATTTTTGTTCTTAGGAACCTAATTTGCTCTTATTCTTCTTCTTAGCAGCCTCATATGCCCTTGTTCTTGTGCTTAACAACTTCATTTGTCGTTGTTCTTGTCCTTTGCAACATCATTTGCCCTTGATCTTGTGAGCTTAACTTGGAAACTTATTCAATTTAATTACATGTCAACTTTATAAAATTTTGAATTAATTTAGTATAAAGTCAAGCAGTTAAAATATAATGAAGAAATAATGAATTAAAAATATCTTATAAATCTTCTTTAATTTTTAATATTTGAACATTTATATTTATATCTCTATTGTTTTAACATTTGAATTTTATTTAATACCCACATGAGAGAAAATTCATATTCACATTCAAATTCGTATTTTAAGATAGAAGAGGGTTCAATTGCACCATTTTTTACTGCTCCGATATACATTACATCGTTTATCTCTATTTTTAAAGTCCGAACAGTCGATCCGAACCGCTCAACATAATCTTCATAATAAAATATGCTTGGAGACCAAATTTTATATTTTTTTTTAGAATTTGTTTACTATTTTTTTTCATAAATACAAAATTATTGTTTTAAGGAGATTCTGGATCATCCGATAAAGTGATATTTTATTATGAAGAACATGTTTAGCGGTTCGAATCGACTATACAGACCTTGAAAATATAAATAAATGATGTGAAGTATATTGGAGCATACTGGAGCACCCAAAAAATGATGCATTTGAACCCTCCTCTTTAAAATATATGTTTAAGAAATAAATATAAAAATGAATACGAATTGAATATGTTTTATGCTTTGCACCCCTAAAACTAATAGTCCGTGAGTTTGAATTCGGACCGTCTGATTAAAATGGGGCCAATCTGATTAAAAGTGGAGTGCATGATATCTTTAGTTATTCGTTCCAAAGTAGATCGGACGGCTCGGATCCAAACTCAAATTTGAGGTGTATTCCCTAAAACCAGTCCGTAATCATCTGATAAACCGCTACCGCTATGGCGGCCAGCCCCAGCTCCTCCTCCTCGTATCACCACCGGCTTGTCGCCGAGTTCACCTTATACCATCTAATCACTGGCCGTCGCCTCACTCGCTTGATCCCTCACTTCACACCCGAATCCACCGTTCAAACCCTTCTTCTAACACAATCCGATAGTAGCCTATTCCTTACCTTCCTCAGCTGGGCTCCTCGCCGCCTCCATTTCTTCCGTTCTTCCCTACCCCTCCAGTCCCTCTCCTTCCTCCTTTGCTGTCGGTACCGCCTCCACCACTCTGCAATCTCCATCTCCCGCCACCTGGCAGTCTCTTTCCCTCTTCGCTCCATATCTGATACATTCTTTTCTTCTCTGTCCCTTCTCAACCCCACTCTCCCATCCCTTTCTATTGCCTTCGACCTGTTAATAAAATCTTATTCCTCTCTGAATAACCTTTCAGATGCACTCTCCGCATTCTTGCTTGTTAAAGGCGCCGGCTTTGTGCCTTCTCTCTTCGCCTGCAATTCAATTCTAGATTGCATGTTTCGATCCCGATTGTCCATTGACAAAGTTGATTCATTTCTTGCTGAAATGACACGATCAGGTGTAACTTTAAATGTGTATTCATATAACATCTTGATTCGTGTGTATTGTGCCTGGGGTGAATTAGATCGGGGATTAAATTGTCTCTATGAAATGGAATGTGTTGGGTGTTCACCAAATGTTGTTACATATAACACACTTATTCATTGGTACTGCCAATCTGGCAACATTAATAAAGCTTTTGAGCTGTTTAGGAGTATGGGGAAGAATGCTAGGCCTAATTTAGTTACTTATAATCTGCTCATCAATGGACTGTGCAAGCAAGAAAAAATGAGAGATGCACGCAATATGCTCGATAAAATGCATCGAGAAGGGTTGTCTCCTGATATGTACTCTTATAACACTCTTGTAAATGGCTATTGCAAAACAGGGGATATGCATCAAGCTCAGCTGTTGCACCGGGAGATGGCTTTGCATGGCATTTCCCCTAATGTTGTCTCTTACACCACTCTCATAAATGCCACATGTAAAGCAGGTGATCCGACGCGAGCACTGGAATTTGTGTCAGAGATGCGCAGAACAAGTATTAGGCCTAATAAGATTACAATTGCAACAGTTGTTAATGGGTTTTGCAAGAAGGGGTTTACAGATCATGCGCTGTTGGCCATGGCTGAGATTAAGAAAAGTGGAATTAAATCTTCAGTTGGGGACTATAATGCTCTTATCAATGGATATTACATTTTAGGCCACATGAATGAGGCCATGCAAACAGTTGAGGAGATGGAGGGGAGAGGGATCAAACCTAATATTGTCACTTGGATAACAGTATTAAGTGGATATTGCAGAAATGGCAACTTGGACAGGGCTTCTGCATTTAGCAAAGAAATGCTAGGAAAAGGTGTAAAGCCTGTTAAAGCCATATACACTATGCTTGTTCGTGCGTTCTGTGATGCAGGCAGACCTGGTGATGCACAGAATGTGTTCGGTGAAATGCTTGAGTCAGGCTTTCAACCTGACAAGACAACCTACACAAGTCTGATAGATGGTCACTGCAAAAATGGCGATATGAAAAGTGCTATGCTTCTTCATGATGAGGTGAGTAAGAAAGGAATACTGCCAGAGGATGTCACAAATAGTGCACTCATACTTGGCCTTGGCAAGTTAGCCCGTATAAAACAGGCAGAAAGATTAATAAATAAAGAGGCAGAAAGATTGCTAAATAAGGCGAACGACAAAAAGCTGGTGCATGGAAGTGCTACCTACAGTGTGCTAGTGGGACATTGTGCTGAAGCAGGATTCCAAAGCAATGTAAATCTCTTGAAGGGATTCTGTAAGAATGGTATGATGGATGAAGCAGAGAAGGTGTTTCGAGTAATGCTAGATAGGAAGTGGAAACCTGATGCATCGGTATACGGTATGTTAATTCATGGATACTGTACCAGTAGCAATGTCGGAAAGGCGCTCAGATTATACAATGATATGGTAAGAGATGGTTTTGTGCCAATAAGCACGAACAACTATTTTGCTGATAATGTGTTTATACGAGGCAAGGAACGGCCGGTGTAACTGATTTACCAATAAGTGTTTGTAAGCGGGTGTTTGTTACCGGATGCATGAATTGAAAGCATGTAGTGAGCTATAACATTCTCATTGATGGGCTGCGTAAGAAAGGGCTACTAGACAAGGCCGAGCAGATGCTGCAGTGCATGATTTCCAAAGGTCTTGAACCAGATGTTGTAACTTACAATGCTCTCCGATGCACTGTGCAAACAAGAAGAAATTGATGAGAAGGCAGAATAACTCCTGCATCACATGGCTTTGGAAATCCCAACCATAGCAAAGGGAACACAGTCAGAAAAGAAGCATTTAACATGAAGGTTGAGGCTGGTATAAATCATATGCAGCGCTGATGCAAATTGGTATTTTTGCTTTTGTTTGAATCACGATTCTTCATGCTTAAATTTTGCATATTGTGGAACAATATGTGGCTCACTGGTTGGCTCGTACAACTTCGATACCATCATGTGTTGTACCAGTCAAACAATTACTATCTGTATGAAATGATATGTGTTGCACTCTTAAACATGAAACAAATTACTATTATATACAGAATCGTAAACCTCCTCTACTTTGAAGATTTTCTGCTCATTTGGTATTTTATTTTATTATTTTAGGAGAATTTTCATGTTTGCACTTGATCACAATTTTATTGTTGCTCATGTTTTATGTGGAAATTGGATTTCACCGTCTACTAAGTGAACCGATGAGTTATGCAAGATTGTCTGATTAAACAATAGGAACTTAACTTTAAATTGTCAGATTTATGTAATGGTTTGCACTTTGTTTTCTGATTTTGTCGTTTTCTACACATTAGATCACTAGTTAAGCACTAACTTTAGTCTTCTACAGCAAACAGCTGTTAATTGAATTATTCATCTCCTAACAACCAACCCACAAACCATGAACAATTAAACCCTGCTCTAGTTTCACTATCACAACCTTGAAACTGAGCTGGTACACAAGGTGTGCCCAACTGCTGCACACTATTTGACAGATTAGCTAATGAATCAAGGAGTTGGGATAATCGCAGGGTGTAATGAGGTCTGTTTTGACTTTCTTCTCTCTCTCTCTCTCTCTCTCTTTTAATAAACCAGCCAATTTTAGCTTTTCTTGGACTTCTCTGTATAAAAAATATTTGTTTCTAATATAAATGAGATAACCTGTCACTTTTAGTGTGCAATTTCTTGGATCAGAGCTTTAAGAAACTGAAACTTCTGGGATTGATTTTCATCTTGCGTTGAGTTATTTGTAATTAAGTTATTGTTGTTGGGGTGGGGGGATAAATTATAACAAGTGCAGGTAAGCTTTTTAGTCCTGATTAAGTAAGGTTGTGTTTTCACATTTGAGTTCAAGTTATATAAAAAAGAAACATATATATTGGTCGCCCTGTATTGGAGCAGCAGCAGTCAGTCAGTTAGTTAGTTAGGGGTATTATCATAATTAGTGAGTGGTAATAATGTAATTAGGAGCACCAACAATTAGTTAGTGGCAATACTTGTAATTATTGAACTAGTCTGTTGGTTGTTGCCTATATATAGAGGACTTACTCATTTGTAATTGATTGATCAAAGATTGCAATAAAGATTTTGCTCTCTTTCAATTCTCTCTCTCTCTGTTTTATTTATCGTAATTAGTGAGTGGTAATAATGTAATTAGGAGCAGCAGCAGTTAGTGGCAATACTTGTAATAAGTGAACTAGCCTGTTGGTTGTTGCCTATATATAGAGGAATTGCTCATTTGTAATTGATTAATCAAGATTACAATAGAGATTTCCTCTCTTTCAATTCTATCTCTCTTTCTTTTATGGTATCATAGCTTATGGAGACTGATCCAAACTCTAATCCTAATCTCTCTCAAAATTCCTCTGCGATCTCCACCCCCTCTAATGGCGTTCAAGAAAATCAACTTGTAATGCTCACTCTTCCTATTTCTACAAAACATACATTTTTGTGCTTTTAGTTTAACCATCAGTTATAACAATTTGAAACTACAGCTAGCTATATTGCAAAAAAAGCTTTATATTTATTTTTTCAAATTTCGACGGTGTTTCTGCTTTGAGCAGCTTCAAGTCAGCATGACTATTTGTCATCATCACCTTCGTCATTATACTAACAGAGAATCATGAATACTTGTCCACAACTTCTGGAATGATTTCGACACAAGTAAGCTTTTCTTATGAATGAGTTGGAGTTTGTCAAAGAGCTCAGACCTCTAATGTAGGTTTAATAATGAGCTTTGACACTGTCAAGTTCGTTCTTGTCAAATGTCATTGTGATGATAAAATGGAATAACTCGTCATTCAACTCAGTGAGAAATTTTCACCGAGATATCTCTCTGACAATCTACAATGATTGAACAACTATGTCCCAGAGAAAAATATGCATGTCCATATTGTTAATATTGATTTCCTCCAATATTATGTTTTACTAAATCTGTTTAATTAATTGAAATATCAGAATTTCATCTTTAATTGTAATATAAAAAAAGGTTAAGAATTTAAGATGCTTGCATTTTCATGACTTATATGAGTCTTGCGTAAGTAATTTATAACTTACTAGTTTCGTGTCCGTGCGTTGCAATGGGGGACATATTCTAAGATTGAATAGAGTATGAAGAGATCTTTTTATTTGACATTCACACAAAATTAAGAAAAAAAATATTTAAATAAATATTAAAGACAAATGAAAAAAAATAGAAATTCAAATAATAAATAACAATAAAAGAAACAATAACAAATGAAAACAACAAATCAAATATAACATAATTTTTTTTTCTTAAAGTATCATTGCTAGTGTAATCATGTTCGATAGTCCAACATTTATGGAAATGAACAAACAAAATATGAAAAATTAGATTATAATTCCTCAAATTTAAAATATATAATAAAATAATAAAATTAGAAATGTTAAATTAATATAGTTCATACCTTATATTCATCAATTTGTCTAGTTGAAGTCATGTGGTCAAAATTAGAAGGTTTATAAATTAATTTTAATGCATTCATTTTTTGGACATATTTTGACCACTTGATTTTATACTAAATTAATTTGAAAGTTTAAAATTTTCGCATGTAGACGCATCACTTGTATGTCATTTGAAGCCAATTTAATAGATTTTAGAATTGAGTTCACCAAGAGATTTTGTGAACTTAGGAACACTCTAGTTAAACTCAAAATAGGAATTTACCTAGTTATGAAAAAAAATATATAAATTAGTATTTTTCAAGAAAAAAGACAAATTAAAAACGTTTCATCAATTTCTTCTTACTAGACAAAGTACTGAACATTAAAAACAAAAGCTGAAAGAGCAATTTCATTCTGAGCCTTAATTAGGGATGGCTTGGGCTGGAGGATAACATTATTGCTTTATTTGCTGCAAATTTGAAATCAATTAATACAGTGAACAATTAATATTTGCATGCGCCATAAAGTTCAAAGCTGTGTTGGAAATTTCTCGAGAACAGTAAGGATATCATGCACAATAGCTTAACCAATAGATTTTCAGAATTCAAAAAAACCTTCTCGAAATTAGTGGCAGGTTTTTCTTTGAGGATGACAGCATTAACTACTTAATTGCAAATTGGGTCTTTTGTTGGTGTTATCCTCTCCATTAGCATGTAAACTGGACCCTCAATTTATTAAAAGACAAGCTCATAGTTATTCCAAGTATAATTAATGCTGTGTAATTAACTTTAGATGTTGCTGTTAGTTCATGGTTTTAACCAATATTACCATGGAAAAAACGAACATTAATTGAATTCAGTCAACATATTTTCTTTATTGAAAAACACCCAATTAATTCAGATAGCTAGCTAGGCTGTACTCTTGGAATTAATTTGATCTTTCATCGATTCAATTTCCCGCTCCGATCATTCTCTCCATCTCGGCACGCCTATAATGCACGGGATCCTTTAATATTAGTGCATATCTCAATCGGACGGTCCAGATCTATTAACGGCTTAACGCACATTTCGTTAATGCAAAAGATATGATTTCACCCGATAATGCCCTCACAAAAAAAGTAAATAGGAAATATACTCTATAGCAAACCTCTCAACGGCCTAACGATGAGGCAGACAGCTTATTTTAGCAAACCGCCCAACGTTTGGGCGGTCAGTTTCATTTTTTTTTATTATTACCAAACCGCCCAATATTTGAGCGGTTAGCTATAGTAATTTATTTTAAAAATATTGATATTTTCATCTAAAAATGGAAATTGAAAAGTGTTCAATTTTATAGCAGACAAAAATATTCAATATTACATCATGTTTTCAATTTTATTCACCAACTCTACGCGCCAAAATAAAAATTTATAACAAGCTTAAGGTCTTTTTTTTATTTATTATGTGCTCTAGGGTAAAGAAATGCAAACACTAGACGGTCACTTATAGTAAATTTTTTTTAGAGATCTTAATATTGTAGAATGTAGATCACATGGTTGAGAAAAACGATAATGTGTTTACGAATGTACATTGGTTTGGATATTATATAATAGTAAAATAGGATGATTTTGCCAGTTTAATACCTAATATGCGGCACATAAGAAAACATTTATTTGTACATCTTTCCACTTAATAAATTTGTATGTTACAGCATTAATAAAAAAGGTAATCTTTATTGACTAAATGATGTGAAAAAAAAAAATCAATTCGTTAATCTTTCCACTACACATATTTATAAGCTTGTAAATATTTTTTGAGTATAGAGATTCTAAAATAATTTAAAATTGTTACAGACTATTCAAAAGAATAATGTGGTACATAAACAAATCATTTTCTTATTTTATTTGCTACAAAACTTCTAATTATAAAAAACAAGTAGTTTTTAATTTTAGAATTCTAGTTACTAATTTAATACAATATATTATTGAAATATTATTTGTATTTTTTATCCTATAGCATATAATAAATAAACAAGACCCTAATCTTGTTATAAACTTTTATTTTGACGTATGAGATTGGTGAAAAATATTGAGGACATAATGTAATATTGAAATTTCTCATTTCTCATTTTTAATTAAAATATTACGATTTCTAAAAAAAAGTCATTATAGCTAACCGTCCAAACACTAGGCGGTTCGGCAATAAAAATTTGAAGCTGACCACTCAAATACTAGACGATTTGCTAAAATAAGCCAACCGCTCCATCGTTGAACGGTTGAGGTATTTTTAAAAATAAATTTAGACACAGATCAGATTTGTTATTTTTTTTTTTAGGGTATTAATAAAAAAATCGGCAATTTCACCAAGGTTTTAACAGACCGGTTTTAGCTTCATGCATGCCTGCAGGGCACGAACCATATGCGCGTTGGGCGCTGTATGAAGGCAAAAGTACTTTGTTAGTTGCTTTGTTAAATTCGCATAATCTGAGAGATCTCAAACTTTGAGTGGAGTGTTTTTAGGAAATCTCAACCGTTTTAATACGTCCTGCACGAATCTAAAAGCTCAATTAATACTGGCCCCAAGCTCCCCGCAGAGAAAAATGATCTAAGAAAAGAAAACAAAAGCTTCCCTTCTTAAACCTCAAAACCCTCTCACCGTTCCTTCTGCGGCTGCCATGGCGAACTCTCCAAGAGAGTCCGATTCAATCGATCGTCTACCCGATGCGTTGATCATCACAGTCCTCTCGTTCCTTTCCACTCACATCGCTGCTCGCACCTCCGTTCTCTGCCGCCGCTTCCGCCACCTTTGGGAGGCCTCTCCTTCCCTTACTCTCATCAGCCAAGACCTTCCTCATCCAGAGGTGAACTTCGTTGCCATGGCCAATCGTGCACTCCTTAATCGCAATCCCTCCCATTCCCTCCTCAGCTTGTGCCTAGATGTGTCCAGCTGTGACCCAAATGGCAGAGCGATGGTTTCATCCTTACTTTCTAAGGCCCACTCTCTCGACTTGCGCCACCTGACCATTGAAGGTTTCGACTTGTCAAATTTCTTGTTAACTATTGCCCCTATTGTCTTTACAATTAACTCTCTCAGGTGCCTCTCACTTGACTTATATGGCTATCCTGAAGAACTAAAATTTCCTTCTGGAATCAATTTAACCAGCCTGAGAAGCCTTTCCCTTAAACTCTGTAGGACTGATCTGGCTTTTCTCAACCCACTTCTCTCTGAATTGTGTTCCTTGGAAGATTTATATCTTTATATAATGAACACTTATGGTTTAGCCTTTCCTCCAAGAGAATCAGAAAACTCAAATTGGATATTGCCAACTTCTATCTCGGACCTGCTATTGTCAACTTATCCATTTCTTCATTGGAGTCACTTCATTTGAAATTTTTTTGGGGCATTCAAAATCTGTCTTACATCCATGGAGAGATTCCTTTGTTGAGAAAAGCTGTGATTAACCTTCCCCACATGCATGAGAGAAATGTCAGTGTTGTTGCTGGGATGCTGAATTTCATCTCACATGTGGAAGAGCTAAGCCTGCACGTAAAGGATAGCGAGGTAATCAACTTTACCCTTCATAATTTTTTTTTTTGCACACATCATTGAGTTTTCTTTATGCACATCTTAATCGTTTAGATATGATTGTCTGGACCTATCAGTTGACTGCCTTTATTCAAATATAAGATAATGTGTTATGTGATACTGGTATAAATTGATGTTTTACTTTGATATTCTTGACTTGTGTATGATTTCTATAGAACGAGAGGTACCCAATTCCTATCTTGTTGGAATCTGGAAAAGATGTGCCAGAGTTTCATAAGTTGGAGCATTTGAATATGACCCTTTGCTTTCACAAGCACAATATTCAAGCTGTCACCACCATGCTACATAATTCTCCTGCTCTCAAATCACTGAAGCTGATTCATGAGGTGCATAACCTTTTTTTATTTATTAAGAATTTCATTATATGTGCTATTGTATGAAAGAGTGAAGATTTTTCATGAGGTGCATAACCTTTCGATTTGCGCGGGATACATTAAATTAGTTCTTATTATGTTATGCAAAGGGGATAGGTTTCTTGCCAATTGCATATTGCTATTGCCTATATAAATATACATTTGGTTTCATTTTTAGGTTCCCGAGTTCACTGGTTTAGGAAGAGAAAGGAAAAGAAAAGATTGGGGATCAAGGCTGCCGCGTAATGCTGATGGCAATTACTGCTATGCTTATTTCAAAAATCTCCATCTGGAAGAGAATCATAATCAAATCATCAAGTTCCTGAGTAAGAAATGTTCCTCTAAGAGGCAAGCTCGTAAATGAACTCACTTACATTGCTTTTGGTGGATCTAATTAAATATATCCTAGCCGTGTGTTATGTTGACATGGTTTTAATTTTGTGCTAAGCATGTTGTCAAAAACACTACTACAATTGCTTTTGTGATGAGCCTCTTATGTGAAGTTAGACTCAATTTGGGATTGCATGCTTGTTGATGTGGAATGTTTTAGTTTTTTATTATTATTTCATTGGTTCTTAGTGATTTTAATTTCTCTTAGGGAAAATTATATAATTTTCCTTAAATGTCATGGTGTCCATCAATTAAATGTCATGATTTTAGTTAATAATTTAAGGACATCACAAAAACAACCTTGATTTCAAAACTTTTTGTGAGCTTGTCCTAAACAACTCTTCAAAATCTCCCCTTTTGTTTAAATTAAGCTTGCCCACAATCAATTTGAAACATCCTATAATGTGTATTTGTCTTTCATAGTAAGGTTGGAGGAAAATATATAGAGAGCAAGGTTGTAAACATGTTCTGCACAAGGTCTGATATTCTTTTAGTTATAGTTTGATATTTGGCAGATAAGAGGCCTAAAAAAATCATATTAGTGATTGTACTAGCCCAGCTGAGAGAAGCAATCCTTTATTTTCTCACAAAAAAAGAACCACAGTAAATGTAAATGTGATAGAGACGAGATTTTACTATAAATGTGTTTAAATAGGCAAACTGGCGATCAAATGTCCTTGTTAACTGTCTAAATTTGGATATAAGAGTAGGTCCGATGGTTGGATATAAGAGTAGGTCCAATCGGCATCGGACCTACTTTTAGGTTCAATTAGCTCTATCACCGTACAATTAGTACTAAGATTAATGCGCAAGGAAATTGAAACAGACCTGCACGGATTTTAATGTAATTGAATGGTCATTTCACCCATCGAAACAAAGTAGGTCCGATGCCCATCGGACCATCGGACCTACTCTGAATTCCTAAGTTTGATACTAAGTCCTGAAAGTAAAAAAAATGCTCATGGCTATAATTTACTATTGTCACAACAAGGCTATAAACCTCACCAGCCTAATTTGTTCATACACAAACCATGTTTTATCAAGTGCTAGAACTAGCATTTCTCTGATCCAAACAGTTCTTCATTGTTGTACTGGTTGACTTCCATCATAACTGAAACCAAAGTTGGCACTAGGGCAGTTTTGGTAATTCCTCAAATGAACATCATTTTTCTTAATTTAGCATCAGTTCTATTTCATTTGTTAATCCCAATTATGGAACTAGGAGTTGCAATAGAAGTATGAAGGAAAAGACTAAAGCCACTAAAATGACAGTGAAGTAATGCCCATACCTTGATCCATGCAAATCTGAGATTGTACCAGAATATGGTACTGCTACTGACAATAATTTACAAATTATGAAGCTTGAATGAATTGTTGGTACAGCTGCTGCAGAGAATGATCTCTTCGGTCAAAGATGTGTTTGTTTTCTATTATATTTTATCATATTACAATTAAAATGAATATTAATGCATGAGAGAGAGAGATTATGTGGAGGAGATCTTCAATTTCAATTTGCAAAGATACAGTAGCTCTAATAAAAAATATTTTTTCTCTTGACACAATGAATATAGTATATCAGGAAAAAAATTATTTCCTCTACAGATTCGGAAAGATTGAATAATTTTTATTTTCAATGTCGAAAATATGGAGGAAGAGAAGAAATAAAAAAATAAATTCATTATAAGAATCAAAGATGGGGAACGCTATATTGAAAGCAAGAATTATATTATTGAAAGCTAAATTTTTTTTTCTCTTTTAACAACTTTGCCCTCAATAATTTTTTCTTCCAAACTTTATTTGAAATTAAATTACAACAATAAAGGGAACATTTGATTTGGAATTGTTTCTCTATCCATTATTCTCAATAAAATTGTAATTTCTTTGAATTGCAACCTGCAAATCGAGACAAACCCAAATCTGATTATATGTCGTTATATATATTCACCAAATAAGCACCAGAGAGAGTCTCTTGTCATGTTATTTACAAAAAAAAATTAAAATGCTTAACAATACAAATGACATATCTTATATATATATGAAAATTATAAATAAGAAATGCAATTATTTTTTACTTTTATCCTTATGATCATGATTACAATATAAACCAAGTTACTTTATTTTATTAAAGATTAATATTTTACCACAAAATACAATAAATGATTTTTCCGAAATAAAACTATCTATTTTAATTCACAAATGAAATACTTAAAAAATTACGAAATGTTTATTAAATTTTAAATATTAGTCAATGACTCCTCAATTAAAAATGATTCAAAATTTAACATGTTATATTTGTTTTCATAATTTTAATTGCACATACTGGAATTATCAAACATTGACCCTCTTTTTTAATCCAAATAATTTCCGTTGGATCAAATGAAGATGAATTTATTCTACCAATATTTTTTGACCAATTTTATTGAATTACCTCCATCAATTAATTATTCAAAAAAATTATTTCTAACTGTTCTATATTTTAATCAATTTGAAGCTGCGAAATTCTATACTTTCCTATTGCAATTTGTATATGTAGAATGAGCAACTTGTTATGCAAGAATTATTTAAATAAAAAAATATATTTAGGCATGATATTTCCTTCCATAATTGATAGTAGAAATTAATTAGAAACAAAATAAGAAAGTATTTAAGGAGAAATAAGAAAACAAGTCGCTAGAATTCATTCAATTCTAATTGTAACAAACTATATAGCAGTATGTGTGGCAAATATGTTTTTAACTAAAATTAGACTTCTACACATAAAATAGAAGCATTTAATCAAAAGATGACAGATTATGTGATTGAAGGACTAATATTAAATCCAAAAATTTATCCTTCAATTTCAGCCGTTGGCGGATCAGAACAACTACGTGCATTATATAAGAATGGAGATATAAAAGATGAAGAGATCATACAAATTTGATTATCAATTCTTAGTGGTTTAACTCATGAAATGTGTCACCAATTAATTATATTATTAGATAGCAGTAGAGAAGAAAATTTGTCACGGCGTGACTAGTCACGTCACGGAACGTCATGTCACGTTAACGTCACGTCACGTCACGTGTGTCGATTACGTGACGTAACTCGCATGACGCGTGACGTGACCACATTCTAGTGAAAATATACGTTACGTCACGGTATGAAACATAGAGTATCAATTTATTTTTATATATATAGAGTATTCAGATTTTTATTTTAGTGTAAGTTCAGTGATATTGGTACTCATGTAGTACTGATTTTTATTTTCTTTAGTTTAGTCTAATGAATATTTGTAATTTGAATTTTTAAAGTAATATCAGATGCAACATTTCCTAAAAATATAATCTTTACAACATTATTTACTTATTTTAGAATTTTTTATATTTTTTTTTCTAAATTTTCAACAATTTAAATATAAATTTTTTTGACAAGACTAATTTACGTTACGACACGTCACGTATGGTCACGGCGTGACTACGTGTGACGTGACCATCCGCCACCATTTTGATCACGTCATGTCACATTACGTCACATCATGTGACCAAATCACGGCGTGTTTGTCACGTCACGTCACAGCGTATCACGTATTTCCTTCTCTAGATAGCAGTTACTTCATAGTTTTGTTATTCTCGTCATACATATTGAATTTTGAACAAAAAAAATATTATGTTTTGTCACAAAAGATTTTGACCAAAAAAGAACATAAAATAAATTTCCAAAGATAGCTACATTTTGCTCAACAACTAATGTTTTTCTCATTAGCTATTGGGGCGTTGTCACCTCAATGAATCACCCCGATGAACATGTTCAAAATGCACTAGTACCATCCGACAATGTTACAACTAATAAACTATTCAGCTTTCCTTGGCAAAAATTATCCTATCAGTCTGTCCCTACAAATTACAAATCACCCCTCTCAAACTATCTAGTCCAGTCAGCATTTTAACTTACACCATCTCCTTTCTGGCAATTCTCTGATAAATCCTTGTTCAGAGTCATTTAGATCATTCACCACTTATTCCGCCTAAAACATTGCTTTAAAGTCAACTACAACAAATTGACGCATCCATGAGGTCATCTGAAATGAGGAGAGTAATAACTACACATATTAGGTTTAAATGAATCCTTTGGCATTGAAACTCTATCAGTATCAGATGCCAATCCTAAGGCGGAGAGAAAGTCACTAAGCTCGACAAAATTCTCGTTTGCAAGCTCTGATAGAATTGTCGTAGGATCAAAAGCATTGCCATTCACCATGTCATAATCGTCACTATGATACATTTCTGCTTCGGGATTTGCCCCCGTCTCACCTGAACTGTCATCTAAATTTTCAAATATTGCATCTTCCGCATCAAGAGGGTCATTCTTGTAATGGTCTTCTATAGGAGGAGCTGAAGCCTGAAGCTGCACAAACAGTAATTCAAATTATCAATCCGCTAAAAAAACTCAAATCATAATTATCTTAGAGTGAGGCTATGCTACTACATAGCATGAATTTGTCTGTACTATGAATCAATATTTTCATTTTCAGTCCAAACAGCCAATCTGAACCGTTTAGTATGATCTCCATAACATACGAAAATGTACTTGTAGATCAAATTTTACATTTTTTACAATTATTTTACTATTTTTTAGATAGGTAAAAAATCACTACTTTTGAATAGTCTAGATCAAGGGATTTCCTACCTATCTAAAAAATTAGTAAAAAAATTCTGAAAAATGTAAAATTTAGTTTGCAAGTACATTTTCAAATGGAGATCATGCTGAAAAGTTCATATCGACTATTTGAACTTTGAAAATAAGATGTTAATCCATAGTATAGACCAATTTGCGCTATGCATAGTACCATAGCCTCACTCATTATCTTATTCCTTATACTATATGATATAATGCAAAAGCTAATTAATATACAAACATACCACTTCTTGGAGATGCACAATATCAAATGACATCTCATCAACCGAAGAAGGTGACTCCTTGCCTCCAGTGCCATTACAGTCCACACCAGAAGAGGTGTGTGCTTGCAGTGGGCAAGGATTCATAGGGGGAGTAGGGCCCGCCTGTAAGTCAGTAGACTGAACCGGGTTGTTCAGATGGAGTGATGAGGAGGTATTATTATTGTCAGTAGATGGGACTGCAATTGTGACAGATGGCATGGGTATGGTCGGTAAGTGTAATTCAGCATCCTCCCACTCTTCCTCATCGAATGGGGCACCATATTGCTCGCCTGCCTTCGGGCCCATTCCACTTTTGTGGAATATCTTGCATACCACAAATGCATCCTGTATTAAAAAACAATAAAATAAAACAAAAGATGAGCAAACTTTATAGCACCTGTGAAGCGAAACACAAAAATAGGGAATGACAAGAATCCAAGCACTGCCAATTATCCTATACAAGTAAAAAAGAAGAATGAAATTGGTGTCATTGGATGAAAAAATGGAATATTTGGGCTAGCGTTGGTACCACATATTTGTGCCTTCAAAAAAAAAAATTACAAGGTATACTTGAAGCTTCAAAAAATAATAAAATTTTGCCTACCCCTGAAATTTTTTCTCCAAAATATGCTTCAATTTCTATGCTCTCAGAAAAAATTATAAGAATATACTTAATATTCAAAATAATGACAAAATTATGCCTCATCCAAAATTTTTGCCCCACCCTGCTACGCCCCTGCAGATGAGCACTACTTCTATAGTTACTT
Organism: Carex cristatella; assembly: GCA_024447775.1. NCBI lineage: Eukaryota > Viridiplantae > Streptophyta > Magnoliopsida > Poales > Cyperaceae > Carex > Carex cristatella. The sequence continues at coordinate 1,316,150 of JAJHPF010000007.1, forward strand.
CTATAGTGCCCAATATTAATTCTGACAAAACAAAGGCATTTATATATATAACCATACTGTCTACACATGATACAGTCAGGTCTGGTAATCTTTGTGTGAATAAGTTGCATTAGTGGTGTTTACTTTGTAGTATGGCTGTCGGAGGTAGATTTAAATGCCTAACAACACAATACCTTAACAGAGGTAGTCAGTTGGAAACAGTACAGTCAAAACCTGGTACACGTATGTGCAAACAAGCTTCACTGTTTATACTTGCTTAAAAAATTGAACTAGGGCTTCTATTAGTGCTCAATGCCAGTAACTGACGAAAGCATTTCCATGCTGGTACCAGTCAGGTCTATTAGCAATACATACAAACAAGTTTCATTTGAAATTAAAAAAAAAGGGAATATTTCCAGTGTACCCTTGCAAACTTTTGAAATAGCCGATATCCCCATAAAAACAGCATAATATCCAATATCCCCATCAAAAATTTAACGTTCTTATTCCCTGTTAATTATTTAACATTTTATTTAATTATTTTAAAATCTTAACTGACCAATATACCCTTGAATTTTAACTGGAGTTGTCCATTCTAATTGTTTCTTCCTCCCTCATGTCTCTCTCAGTTCCATTTTCCTTATGTTCATCTCTCTCTCTGAAAAATCAAGATTTTGTTGGAGATCTGGTTAAACCTATAGATGAGCTACTAGTAATTGGCAAGTAGGTTGGTCATGCCACCTAACGTGTCAATTTGTACGATCCTGGATCCTTCCTTCCGACAATCAAAACATCTAACCAACAAAAGTTGTACTTTGCAAAATTACAATTTTATATTTGATGCAGTTACAGAACTTTAGCCGATATTTCTTGCAACTGCGACTAACCTTTTTTATTAATAAAAGGGACCCAACATCAGTTAATTACAATTTCGAACTTTCATTAGTGAGCTTCTTTCTTTATGTTTGTTCTCATTTTTCTGAACTAAATTGAGGTTCAATCAAGCTGAGTATGCCTTATAAGTGCTTCATACATGATTTCAAATTGTACGCCTGCGAATAATTTGCTCATGTCTGTTGACTTGATTTGAGACCTATTTTGTAGCACGATAGTATCCTACCATACCCTAAAAGATACCTAAGTAAAACAAGATAATTCCTTGTTTTCAAATTGAAGGTAACCTTCCAGGATATAAGAATGAAGTTTCAAGTGTTCTAGTAAAGGGCAACGTGAAACCAATTTCTTGATATCAAACCCTGACAAATTAAAATCAGATAGGCAAAGTGTGTGTAACAGAGTAAAGCCATTGAAAAACTGAGGAACATTTTGCACAGGAAACATTTTTAGATATAATCAAAAGATTTAACCAGTTAGCATTTTTAGTATTCTGTGCGATCTCCAGCAAAATCTTGATTTTTCTGAGAGAGACGCATATGAGGGAGAATGGGGCTGAGAGAGATACATCAGGGAGGAAGATACAATTAAATGGACACCTCCATTTAGAGTTCAAGGACATATTGGTCAGTTCAGATTTTAAAATAATTAAATAAAAGATTAGATAATTAAAAGGGGATAGATATAAGAATGTTAAATTTTTATGGGAATATTGGATATTATGACGTTTTAATGAGGAGATATTAGCTATTTCAAAAGTTTGTATGGGTACACCGGAAATTTTCACAAAGAAGAAGATGGAAGTACCAGTTGAATACCAGAAGAAACCAAATCAGGGTCCTCTATGCGGTACTCATACATGACCCAATCTGTTCTCTCACCCCTAGGTGCCTTCCCCCTGTGAAAAACCAGAGTTTTCTTCATACCAACAGTACGCGAGTTGTTAACCACTGGCCGATCATTACCAGTCGTCTTCCAGTATCCTGTACTGGTGGCCCGGTTCGTACGCATCCCATTAGTGTATTTCCTATCTCTAGCGCAGAAGAAATACCACACACGATCCCGATTTCTCAGGCATGATTTCTCTGTTCATGCAAAATTATTTACAAAGTTAGAACAACTACCAAAAACGTGGAATGGTACTATGGTATTATCCTGCATAACACTTAATGACAAAGCATCATATGTGCCCTTAGAGACCTTGAAATATAGCCTTATCATACATAACCTAAATAATTTCTTACTGTTAGTTATTTTATTTTATAGAAACATGCACGGAAGATTGTCCTTTTTTTGTATTAAAAAAAATATTACACATTAAAATTTACCAGGAAGTTCCCAAGGGGCATATTTATAAAGATCAATCTCTGTGACAGCCTCAAAATGAAATGGTTTATGTGTCAGCTTTCTCTTCAGATAATACAAAACTAATTCATTGTCGGTTGGATGAAACCTAAATCCTGGTGGAAGCGAAGTTCCCTTCATCGCCATATCTCCAACAGATACAATTACACAGGAGAGATTAAATTTGAAATTTGGATTCCGCTCAATAAAGAAATATAATTCACTGTGATGGTTTCTCAATATGAACCAAAATGCTTGTTATCTTGAAGAACATTTCATGGCCAAGTATGCACCTGCACATAAAAAGGTCAAAATAGATCATTAACACATTAAAGGAATGAAATACAAAAACAAAAGAAGTATATAATAAAATTGATGGAATTGGGATCTGGCTATGGCCATTTTATGTAGATTTGAATATATTTAAATGCCATTTTGTGCCGGTTTGGATAGAAAAAAATGGCATTCTTTTATTTTTATAATATCCTTTTCTTTGTTCTATTATCAAAACCTAAACTTTTTCTGGCGGAACCATGAAAACTATAATGGCTTAATGACAAATCCGACAAAAAAAAAAAGAGGAAAACAAAAAACAAAACCTTGTACCAGTAACTAGATGTTAATAATTCTATCAACTACAATTTGGGTGATTTTTATTATTGGAAAGAATATTCCCCAACTCCACAAAACTGTGAGCAGAAATTACAAAACAGGAAAAATCCTGGTATAATTTTCAATGGTCTTGATTTCAACGTAGTGAAACTAAATAATGGTCAACTTATTTTCCATTAGCTGCCAGTAATAGAAGTTTCGTATCTTAGACCGCTTAAAAATATAAGGAGAGTGAATTCAAAATGTTGGGCAGGTTAATTTCTAAACAGAATTTCTAGTTTTATTTAATTTCAAAATTATTTTCCAATTATGACAATCACCCATACAATTTGCGAGTGAGACTTTCCTATTCCACAATTGCAAATCATAGTCGAAACAAGAGTATCCTTTTCCTGGTCATCAGAAACCCTGTTTCGAATAAACAACTAACCAATTTCGAACTGCGAGACAAACATCTTAGATTAGAGTTCCAGCAAAAGTTTCCTACACTGGAATTATAATTTCACTGTTCCAAACATTAGCAAAAACCAAACAATAGCTTTGGAAAAGGGAATGATTGGTACTCCAGAAGAAAGGACTCTGAGAAAATTCAAAACCTAAGCTTCTAACGCTAGAAGTCAAGCATATTTAAACTTGTGCACCAATCCAGCTCTAAATACGTAGAAACAGTAAAACAAATAAATCAATCAAACGATGACATAGAGAAAGGAGATCTTACGACAGAGAACGAAGGTCGGGAATTCCAGGAGAAGTGGCGTCACGGAGAGGATTTGTAGGTTGAAATTGTGAGTGAAAAAAAAAGGAGAAATAGGTAAAAGATGCGAGTGGGGGAATGGGAAAGAGAGAGAAGAGTGAAGGGTTTGCGGGTGGCGTAGGTGCCAAGTTACATAATAGCCCTCAGCATTAATTCATGTAATATTTTTTGAATTAGACCCTTGTTTTTTCTGCTGTGTGTGTGCCTGTGTGTAAATGATTTTCGGGTGACGTACTAACGTATGTACCAAGTTACATAATAGCCCTCAGCATTTAGTTATGTAATATTTATGAATCAGACCCTTGTTTTTTCTTCTGTTTGTAAATTATATACTGGTGCGTTTTGGTTTTTGCACTTTGCAGTTAGGGGAACCATTTTTACAGAGCAGTTTTTAGTGCGTACAGAGTTCGAATTTTTAATGGACCAAAATACCCCTACTCATCAGCGTTCGAATTTTACAGAGTAAATCTTCTGCCTTTGATGTAGGGGTATTTTGGTCCATAAAAAATTCGAACTCTGTACGCACTAAAAATTGCTCTGTAAAAATGGGTTCCCGCAGTTAGGGGTGCAAATCGGATTGGATCCGATAGGGAGAGGGGGGTGTTCGATGCCCATAGTCTGTCTGTTGGGTGGTTTCTACGGTCTGATTCACTTCAAAATATGTGCGCATTACTTTAATATTCGTGCTATTTGCTTTAATATCTGTGCACACATATTTTGAAGTAGATCGGACGGTAGAAACCACCCATCAGATAGACTTTGATCCGATGGGCATCGGAAACCCCCCTCTCCCGATCGGATAATGGTAAAATCTGTGTTCATTTTTATTTTCCACGTACAGATACATATAGATGTGAATCGGATCCATAAATATGATATATATTTACTATTTAAATACTAATAATTATATTTATATCTGTATTTACACGGATATTCATATTTTATTATCGGATACAAATTCGGATATTGACAGATATTATCTAATCTGTTTGCACCCCTATTTGCAGGTGGAATATTTTATCAGGTATATTAATTTTTTTTCTATATAAATATGTAATAATTGTTTGTCTATGTATTCAAAAGGCTAAATGAACTTTCTTTTCAATTAATGCAAATTTAAATTTAAATGATTTCTTTGACCAACATATGTGTGTAAGATTGAAATATGAAGAATTATTTCAATCTCCCACTCCAGTATTTGCATCGTATTCGCAACAAAAATAGAAGAAGGTTGGACTATAGTCCTCTTTTTCAATCTTTGCACTCGTTTTCACGTAAACCTTCATTATGAAGTATAAATACTTGGAACATAAGATTACTTGCAAAGTAAGATATTAATACTCGCATGCGTAACTTGATATGACATTCCTTTTCCCAGTCTCTCAATTGTTTATGTGTCAACATTTCTCTAATGAAGTAGTAGGGATCACGTATCACTGCATCAATCTTTCTCAATTGTTCCCGCGCCAACCTTCTTTTAACAAAATAGTTAATCACATAGATATAAATATTTCAGTGCATAGGTATAAATACTTGTAGTACTTGATATTAATACTTTCAAATATTTTCTAATGTCATATGTAAAAAATATTTTCAAGTATAGGTATAAATACTTGCACGACGAGTTATAAATACTTGTGTAACGATAATTCCGAAAGTACATCATCATGGATCTCATTTGAAAGAGAAAATTGTGTAAAAAAACGTTTGTGATTTTAGATTCACAAAATTTTGCACAGATCGTCAAAAATATGGATGAAATTGAATGGAGGAAAAAACTGTCTAAAAACATGTTTGGTTCCCTATGTAGTTTGAGTGATACTCACATGTTTTTATGGTGTGGGTATATTTAGGGAGATTTGATTGATGAGACAGTTATTTACATAAAGTTGTTCATCTCATAGATATAAAATACTTATGTGCATAAATATACATACTTTCGTGTATATGTATAAATACTTTAAAAAAATTCAGCATTACAGTTTTTGCGATCCCCAAACAGTTATAGCAATTAAAGTGTGGTTACGATGTAGATACTGGAGTGCGGGTAGTCATATCAGTTTCCTTGAAATAATAGCAACAATCACGAAAGTTTTCTTAGTTTTTTTTTTTTGGTTTTAGTTGTAAATGTATCAAGAACCTGCTTGCTAATGGTGTAACTAGTATTTATATTAAATGCATTTTTATTGTGCATAAAAATGATAATTAATATGTATCAATAGGCAATTGTATTCTTAATGAAGTCATTTGTTAACATCATATTTATCCTATCGAATCAGGCCCAAAAGAGGTTCGTTTCAATAAAGGTTTGATAAATAAAACTGTAAAAATGACTATTTAAATTGCAATGTCTTCTTCTCATTATTTAGTTAACTCCCGCGATTAGAGTTAAAGTCTTGCCATTATATGTTTCTATATGTTGGAAAAACTAAAATATAACTGAATAAATTGTGAGAAAAATATAGTTTAATATATGTCGATATATACCAGTCTCTATGCATTAATATAGGTATTAAGCCTGTGTGACTTTTAGTTTAATTGATCAATAGCCGATGACCTAATATTGATGCTTGATATATAGCTTAAGTTTAATTCACTATTTTTTGCTCAATCTAGGGGCTTATGATCAATTGTGGTTTTTGAGCTTTAATTGAATTTTAGGTAGGGATAGTTATTTTTTTTCATGTAATAATAAAATATAATATAGCTTTAGTAATAACAAGTTATTCACGAGCTACATTTCAAAAAAAAAAAGTATGTGGAAATGATCAAATAAATTGTGTCTCCTGAATAGAACAAGTACTTTCTTGTCTATTACAATAATTCAAATAAATAATGAGTAATCAGCTACACTGCTTATATAAGAACATCAGGACATATACTCAATAGCACAATCAGGATCAAATTTAGGGTAAGATAATTTGTTATACCTAAGAAGGCAACATCCTATATTCGCAAGAGATTTGTACTAGTTTTTCAAATCCAGAGGCATGCAACTACCGGACCAGTATCCTCTGCGGAGTTTTCTCCCTGCGGAGCTGATCCGACGGTCCAAATTTAATCTCAGCCGGTGAGTGCTCAGATAATGGAGGGGGCAGTATTAATTTTGCTTTAAAATTCGTGCCAAAATCTTATTTGGTCCGTTCGATAAAAAACGAACGGACCAGATTAAAAGAACCGCACAGCTCTGCAGGCAAAAACTCCGCAGAGGATGCGATCCTAATCTTGTAGTAACAAGCTTCGCCCCTGCATGTACTTATAAGTCTTATACAAGTTTTTAAAATCCAAACAATCGATTTGAACCGCTCAATATGACCTCCATATTAAAATGTGCTTGAAGACCAGATTTTACATTTTTTTTTAATATTATACTATTTTCTTAGAATTTTTGAAATGAAAATTTTTCAAAAAAATAATGCATTAAGATGCACACAAAAAACCTTCATCTTTTTACCGCTTGATTTGATACTAAATAAATTCAAAAAATTTAAATTTTTATGTGTAAGTGTATCTCTCAAAAAGGAGATTGTGTTGAACAATTTGTATTTATTATTTGAATTTTGGAAACAAATATATGACTTATAAGCATATGTAATGATATGTTTATATAAATAGCATTTGCTGGCCTCAATAATGAGTTCATAACAATATTTTCGTTTTCAAATATTTAACAACTATATACCTATTAAAATCCTGAAATTATGGATGCATGCATTAAAAGAAAATCCGCGATAACATGCTCCCGATGCGTAACATCTCCAGATATTGGTACGAACATGTAGTCAAAAACTAAATATAAAATTACCAAATATCTAAAAAGAGAGACATTATTGTAAAATTTGTAATAAATAAATAAAAAATCAGGACAAACTTAAAAAATCAATAAAACCCTTTCATGGATAGCCATTCAACTAAAAGTTTTTGGAGGGTCATTCCAATCATTTCTTTTTATGCTTACCGGGTGGACCCAAGTGTATATGCCTCCTTTGGATTTTGCATTTTAGTGGAAGTCGGAACGTTTTGATTGATTCTGTCTTTTTATGGAATTTTATTGTCCCCGCTGAATGTTTAATTTGTAGTTCGAATTAAATTTAAGATTAAAATTAAAATAAGTTTCTTCAATTATAATTAATAATTAGAATTATATATTAAAATATCAGAAATTATAAGTCAGAGTATTAAAAAGTACAAATTAAAACATTATTTTTTATTAAATATTTAATTAGTTAATAGATTTGAATCCAATTAGTTACTTAAGCTTGATATTTTTTTTTTGCCCTGTCGAAAATCCTGAGTCCGTGTCGCCTATGTTTTTCCCGCTAAACATGCCCCCCGAAGAATAACATCTCCAGTAAACCAACACAGGAGACTCTATCACTTTTTGACAATGTTGTACTAATCCAGCATGTAACGAGCAATCCGGAATACAGACATAAGCAATGTAGTCAAGTGGCACTGAGACTGGAGATGAGAAGACCGGTACTCTCCAGTCTTGTCGCGTACGTCTCGCTTTTTCATTGGTTTCATCGATTTTTGTATCCTTACCCGTGCAAACATCATAAATGCAAAAGGATCCTTCTAATTTTTTTCCACTACAACTATTACCCCAAAAAAAAAAAAAATACAACTTTACCCATAACAAGTTAACAACACGATTATAATAAAATTTTATTATATAATTGCACAGACCGGCTGAACTCAGATTTTTTTTTTTTCAATTGAATCCAAATAAATACAGTTCATCAATTAAGCTTAATATTTATCTCGCTATAACAAAATCTAGAAAATAAAAATTAAACAAATTGTATACACCTACAATTTGTTTTCACCTACATGTACTCAGAAAGAAAACGAGCGAAAAAGATACATTATGGGCTCGCTAAAAGGCTGCAATTTAAGAACTAAACAAATTAAAGAAACACAAAACCATTCTAAAAGTGTAATTAAAAGAACTCAAAACAAAAAATTAACCTCATGGGAGAGGAACAGGTGTTCTCCAACTATGGAACTCTATCAAATCTCTACTAACAAAAGATCTATTATGAAGCCAGAACGTCTCTGCTGACTGGTGGAACCGCCGAGCTTTTCTTTGTAACTCCCACAGTATCCCCAGCATGGCTGAACATGGTGCTGTATCTGGTGCATACACCCATAAGCACCTCACCTTCCGTCCCCGTGCTATCATTTCCTCTATTCTTTCATCTAATATTTTTCCAAAAGAAACACTAATTCAGAAGCTGGAGAGAAGCCTCAGAGAAAGGGATTTTGCTAGGGGAAATAAAGGATATGATTTGTTATCTCCGAATACTGTTTTTCATAAAAAAAGAAAGAAAAGAAATATATCTCCTAAAGCAGCTTGTTTTTCATAAAAAAAGAAAGAAAAGAAATATATCTCCTAAAGCATAAGCTGCGTAACCAAGACCTGGCTGACCCTTTGGCACTTTTTTTTTCTCTCCTCTTAAACTTTTTATAAAAATCTTAAAATTTGGTCCAACCCAAACGGCCTATTGTATGGTTAAACAAACTAAACTAAGATAATTAAAACAATAAAACATGGAAAATAAATAGAATGTAGGTCGTTCCGGCTTTTCAGGTAATGCATTGGCATCACCCTTCCAGGAATACTGTATTTGCAATTAGAGATTACAGTGATATATTTGGCTTTCTCAAACATCACATGCAAAACGAACAAAAAATTAGCAAGTAATCATTAAGGCTTTAGATGAGCACTAAGAGAAATGTTGGAGCCAATGTAACTTATACAGTTAATTTTGTATGGAACTGCCTGAAAATTGATGATGACAAAATAGGAAAAATTCTTGAAAGTGCATTTTCATGCATTCTAGTTCCTGATTAATCAGTATCTTCGATAAATCATACGAAAATAAACAAAGAATGTTGATTTTTATTATCTTATCTGAACAGAAAAGCAGTTCTTTTTTCCTATATTGACATAAAAAAGAGCTAACTTACAATGATTAAATTAACATTCATCCCTAGATTATTACTACTTTTTAAGAGAGAAGATATAATGATATCTTTAAGAGAACTGGAGCATTTCTACCATTCCAATCTAATGCTGTTTTGGAAATTGTTTGCCACAAATAAAAAAATACAAGTGAAGATTAGATATATAAACTAACCGGGTATGGATTCGAGATAGTCAAGAAGTTCAGTGCCGATTCTAGTAGAAGGCCACTTGATTGATATCTCTGTATAGTCTATCACATTTTGGAATGGTAGTTCCACTTGATCTGATAAAAGAACTGGTACACACTCCTGCCATTCCATATTATCAATTACAGGTCAGCATTAGACATGGGTCTCATTTTAGCATAAATGCTTGCAAAAAAACATCCAACAATTTTCAAAATTAGGTGCAGATAGAACCCAACCCTTGAATTGTTGTTCTAAAAGAGGTACATCAGGGCAATTTTAGTCATTTACAGCCTGAATTTAACTTGAGGCAGGTTGAATGTTATTAGCAAGCACCCTACAAAATTTCAAAATATGTGATATGCAAAGAAAACATTTGAGTGAGAAGGAGAGAGAGAGAACCACAAAGAAGGATTCGTAAAATCGAAGGGTCCAAGAAGACTCCCCACGTGGTGCCAAACAAAACTTTGCATTTTTTAAATGATCAAAATAATCTGTCCTTCCAAGCTTGTTTGGGCCCGAGAACTTCAGTTCTGGAGATTCTAGCTGATATTTATGAAATAGGATCAAATCTTTGTACCATTCTCAGAAAAGTTTCTCATAAAGCTAATTTTAAATATTGTTAAACATGAGTTTTTCAAATAAAGAATGCCACATTTGTGACCAAAACCATAACATTTTAGTCGTCAAAGGTATAGTAATTCAATAAATGACATGCTAAGAGAAACAAAACCTTGTCAGGATACTGCTTTGCTAGTTCGATCAACTGGAGACGTCCAGTTTTGCTCTGGGCCCGCCCCAAGAAATTTGCCAGGTACTTCCTTTTGTTTAAAGGGAGAGGATGGACAACGCGGGACCCGCCAAATTTGGTCATTCCATCTTCAACATTTCCTGGTATTATAATATCTTTCCATGTATTAAATGCACTTGAATCTTTTTTGTCCGTTCTATCTCCCTACATATGTAAGAAAAGAATAAAAAGAAAAGGTTCAAGTAGAAGTAGGGAGATATAAAGAAAAAATAAAATAAAATTGTAATAGAAGAGAACCCTTCGGAGTATACCTCAGGTGTTAGGATAATAGAACGGTTCAAGTAGGTGGCCCATGATCGAAACAAGTGGGCCCCAGCACCGCTACAAATTTATAACATGTACACATCTTTAGTAACTTGAATCTAATAGAAATAATAACACATCAAGGAATAGATGCAACATATTAAACCTGAACAGGGACAATCACATCTGATACCAGTTTTGCTCATCCCTGAAGGGTACTGAAAAGAACTCCGGATTCAGAAATTTTGTTTTTCTTGGCTTTTCCAGGACAAACGAAAATAACCCTGAGATAATTGGTGCTGCACAAGCTAGTATCGGTACTGGTAATTAATGATATTAGGGTCTATGGTAAACTTGCCTATAAATTATCAAGTCTGACACGTATCCTACTTACAGCTATACAAAAACTTCAAAGGAGAAAATTTCATATTACAATATCTAAATTTTAATTGGCAATAAGCAGATAATGATACCTTGGAAAAATGAAAATGTGATCTCTTCCACCAGAACGCCTAAAGTATGGCATCTGACTCAGAACCTGAATTTCATATAATTAATTTGCTATCACTTTAAACAGTACCAAAGAAGACAAACTTACATTTGAAACAAAAAAAATAGCCAATTGAATTTAAAATTTAACATATAGAAATGATTATAGATCATACCTTAATATAAGTTTGATTGATCTCTTTATCATTTAACCCACCCAGCATACGGACACATTTCACATAAGAAGGTACAAAGAAGAAATCTGCCTCATCTTTCTTTGTAGTTCTGTATTTTGATTTAAGAAGTAGCCTATGAATTTTAACCTGAAATTTCACACAAATTTTAAACAACCGATCCTTTCAGTTCCATGCCACTCAGAACAATGCCAATACCAGGCTTCACGGGTACAGGATCCAAACTTGAGAATGTTTTTGTTCATATGATTTGTATTCATATCAATTGGAAGATAAAAATGGAGGTACCTGAGTGCCCCATTGTCCCTTGATGCAGGCCTGGGGCGTGATCCCACCATCTCTACCTCGCATTAATTCTCGCAATCCGTCAATCTCTGACTCATCGTACACATATATCCTCAGTTCGATATAACTGCCATAGCCCCTTTCAGGCCAATTGAGTACACCAGCGGGGAATAAGTCGGAACTGGAATGAGGGGAGGAATAAAGACTGGAGTTGGAAGAAGAAAAGGAGGATAGGCGGTCCAGAGAGCGGGTGAGAATGAAGGTGACGGCTACTAGCACGAGGGCACCGATCTGGTGGGCCCGCGTGCACAGTGGCAAGGAAAGGTGGTGGTGGTGGGGAGGTCTCATCTCACCGGGTGGTGTTGCTACTGAGTGACACCCCAACGCCCCAATCCGACACTTTTGCGGGAATTTGAGAAGCAAAGCGGTGGAATTCTATTCCCTAAAGTAGCTCAAATTTTGAGTTTAGATCTAGATTGTCAGATGACTCAGATCTGTTTAGGCACGAATATTGAAGGTTTCCCGTGCATTTCACATCGGGCCGGATTGACCCGGATTCTGATCGGACAGTCCTTATATAAATTTTAAATTTAAGTCACTTCAGTGAATCTGGACTGAGAGGGAGTAAGGGGAGCAATGTCAAATTACACTGTGTCGTCTTAATGTGCTCGCTCAGCCAACGTTTCGTTTGTTGTTATTTTATGTACCCCAGTTTATACTATTAGTTTTATTTTTCTTTTTACTTTTTCCTTTTTCCTTTTTTCTTTTAATTTTGTGTTTTAGACAGTGTTAATATTTGATACAGTTAAATTGTTTGAGCTATGGGTAAAAAGGGTGTGAGTAAAGGGGTCAGAGAAAAGGTTTGACCTGTGGATAATAAGATTTTGGGTCCGATTGTCAGATTAATAGGTGACAAATATAATTTTTTATTTGAAAAAATAAATATGATAGTGATCTGATTGGACGAACTAAAATGAACTCCCATAATCACCAAATCTAGCTACAGCAGGCGTAGAGTGCTTATGTGCTAAATTTAAGAAAAAAAAACAAGTATATGAATATGATCTGTTAGTACCATGTCACGTGATACAATAATAAAAGACAAAGTCTTATATGAACATAAGAATCTATTTGTAAAATAAACATATTTTAATTTTCAAATTTCAAACAGTCGATCCGAACCGTTCATCTTGTTCTTCATATTAATTTGTGCTTGGAGACCAAATTTTACATTTTTCTGAATTTTTTTACTATTTATTAAGATGGGTACAAAATTCAATGGTCTGAATTTGATATTTTTTGTACCCATCTTAATAAATAGTAAAAAAATTCAGAAAAATGTAAAATTTGGTCTCCAAGCACATATTAATATGGAGAACAAGATGAACGGTTCGGATCGACTGTTTGAACTTTGAAAATAAAAATATGTTTATTTTACAAATAGGTCCTTATGTCCATAGAAGACACTCTCATAATAAAAAGGCAAAGACTTTTATGGACATAAGGACCTATTTGTAAAATAAACATATTTTTATTTTCAAAGTTCAAACAGTCGATCCGAACCGTTCATCTTGTTCTCCATATTAATATGTGCTTGGAGACCAAATTTTACATTTTTCTGAATTTTTTTACTATTTATTAAGATGGGTACAAAATTCAATGGTTTGAATTTGATATTTTTTGTACCCATCTTAATAAATAGTAAAAAAAATTTAGAAAAATGTAAAATTTGGTCTCCAAGCACATATTAATATGGAGAACAAGATGAACAGTTCGGATCGACTATTTAAACTTTGAATATAAAAATATGTTCATTTTACAAATAGATCCTTATGTCCATAGAAGACACTCTCTAATAATATTTAGAGCATTGTGAAATCATGCACAATTTGTTATCTAATTATTCTTAGAATGACAAGTTAATTTTGAAATGAAATTGTCATTTAATTTTCACCCTCTCATACTATTTTTATAATATTTTTATAAAAAAATTATCAAAATAAGAAATGAAAAGGATTTCCATTTTTAACATATAAGTCCTATATAATTAGACTTAGGTACATAAAATTAAAAGAAAAGGGAAAAAGAAATTTTTTTAATTAGGATTTCTTTATGGGCCATGGGCCTGGGTAACAAACAGGCCATAGGACATATCTAAATTACTAAGTTATGATGGCATATATATAAATTTCTCTATATATATTAAAAATAAATATTTCTTTGCCTCCTCCCTTAATTAGAATTCTCATTTCTTCTTCTTCTTCTCGACCTCAACCCGACGAAGTAAAAGAAAAACCTCGTTTATAAAAAAGAAGAAGAGAAATAATAGAAAACTAATCACCGTCGCTAGCCACCAGTTGGAGACAATTTGAAATTTAAATTCGCACTTCTCTGGTCTGGTTAGTACTTGGTACTTAATCCCAATTTTGCACTTTCTTGTCTTTCTTTATTCAAGCAATGTTTAAGGAAAGCACCGTAACTATGCCATATGATTATATACACACCAATTGGGCAATTACAAATCAAAGAGCTTTGTACCTATTCGTGCGTGTTAGTATAGGGTTTCAAGTTGGTGGTGGTTTTGTGCAAAACAGTACGTGTGTCCAAGATTTAATGGTACTTATCTTGCTGTAACCACATGATTTATCGAGTAATTCCAAATCTTATAGTTTGGAATCCATCTTGTATATGGATATTATTTTCGTTAGATCATTCTGTATAGTGCATTTTTTTGGCAATTTGATTTGGGATTACAATTTCTTTACCAACCTTCTGATCCTTGGTGGCTACCAGAAAAAGATATTATGTGATTTTGTAACTTTTTCTCTTAAAACTGCTTAGCAGTGTTGGGACACCATCCAATTATTCGTCTTGTGTTCTTAATAAATCCAATGGTTGAAATTGTGAAGGATTTGTTGCTTTTCTAATATATGATAGCAAATATGAGTGGCCGAGTATGCTTAATTCACCCAAAATAACTCAAATTAAGCAAAAGAAGTAATCAATGAAACTCATTCATTAGCACCTTCTCCTTTTGGTCAGATGGCGTCTTTACAAGATAGTCTGACCAGATTTAAGCAACAGCAAGCGAAATGCCAGTCAACCCTGAAAAACATTTCTCGTGCTGCTCCATCATCCAATGGAAAGGAAGCACAACAGCCACCACAAAAAAGGCTACACATAGCAACGGCCTCATCTTCCATGGTGAAACCGGATGCTCCTGTGAAATTCTCGAATGACACTGAGAGACTACAGCACATTAACACAATTCGGAAGTCTTCTCATGGGAGGAGAATGAAGCTTGTGATTGACCTACTTTTTCAGGTAAAGTGCATTCCTTACTAGAAAATCTGTACCGTGTGATCTTGGTTTTGGTTAATTGATGGGATGCTGTGGGAGGTGTCAGATTTACGAGAAAAAAGAAATAAAATAAAAAATGAGAGAGAGAGCCATCTTTACCGGATATCGGGTTCCAGGTACATTATATAGAACAAAAATCTACATGTTAGGATCTTTTCGCTTGATATATATTGAGTTTTAGATTATTTTTTTACCCCATTAACCTTGATTGAGTTTCTTAGTGGATTGTTTTGTTTCATTTTCTTTGATTGCACAAACTTTTGTTTTCAGACAAGGGATGCTTTAACCCCTGAGGAAATCTATAATGGTTGTTATGTCAACATTCATGACAATAAGAATGAGACATACGATAGCCTAAGGAATAATCCGAAGGTATTCTTTGATGGAAAGCGTTTCTCGTACAAGGTAATTCTTTTTATCTTCCTTTTCTTTGGGCAACTTTTTGGACAGTGTGCAGCAAATACTTGCTTATTTTGATCACCGTGCTTTATTTATACATCTGAGAGACTTCATTTTTTGTCAGTATACTATTGTACTGGGCAATAAATTGTTTTACATTAATACAGTGTGATGTACTGATGATCAATTGAATTTTTGCGTGCTTTTTGACCAACTATATGTAACATTTTGATTTTGTTATTGGGAATTCTGTGCAGTCCAAGCATGAATTGAAAGGGAAAGATGACTTGCTTCGTCTGATAAGGCGTAATGTAGAAGGGCTCCCAGTAGTCGATGTTAAAGATTCCTATACCTCTGTCATGGACGACTTGATGGTACATTTTTTTTGTAATAAAAAACCACAGTACTTGGTTGGGTATATCAATTTTTTTTTCTTGCAATTACATAATTCTTCACTTTTGCAAATGATGCTGTCATCTTCGCATATTTTGAACTTCAAACCAAACAGATTTTGGTTGTTTTCAAGTGATCATGGTTGTTGAAATTAGGGTTAAGCGAACAACCTGCAGATATGTTAACCTTGAGTTTTATTAGTAGCAACCAATACTTTTTGGAACAGTGCACACATATTTCGTAACCAACATTTACATATGCTCAGCTTTAATTTCGTTGAGCTATCGGCTTTAGGAAAAAGGGGAGTGTATGAATTCATATCACCTGAGCTAACAAAACTTTTGAGTTAGATCCGGACCGTCCAATCTGCTTTGGCACAAATATTAAAAGGGACCTGTGTATTCCACCTCAGGCCGGATTGGCCTAGATTCTTATTGGATGGTCTGGTTCTCAACTAAAAAGTTTCTGTACCTCAGCAGATGTGGACTCAGTTTATAAAGGCACGGGAAGGGAGACTCCTTATAATAAGAATATATATATATTTTTTCCTTTGGAGTAATATATATATTTTAATCATGATATGAGACTTCTATAAGTTTGTTGGTAGCTTGTGTAAACTTTTCCAAAATGTGCCAGTAAGGCAGGTTTCAGACCTTTGAAAAAAATGTTGGTTGCCTTTGAACAATGCCTTTCATTCTATATACGCCACATTCAATTTAGGAGTGAGGCTATGGTACTATGCATAGCACATAATAGTCGGTGCTATGGATCAATATTTTCATTTTCAAAGTTCAAATAATTGATCCGAACCGTTGAACATGATCTCCATATAAATATGTACTTGTAGATCCAATTTTATTTTTTTTAGAATTATTTCACTAATTTTTTAGGTAGGTAGAAAATCACTTGATCTAAAAATCTAAACCATTCAAAAGTCATGATTTTCTACCTATATATATATAAAATAGTAAATAATTCTAAAAATGTACAATTTAGTAAACAATTACATTTTCATATGGAGATTAAGATCAACTATTTGATTTTGAAAACGAAGATATTGATCAATAGTATGGACCATAGCCTCACTCTTCAATTTAATCAATCTCTTAACATTGCTGTGAGTTGTTGAGAACCTCATCAACACTGCATGTAGGCTCTGAAGGCTGAGAACCTCGTCTGGCTCGGCACCAGCATTGATTCAGAAGAGGACATTGTGTACCCCAACGACCCAAAGATTGTTGTCAGAACAGACAATGACATCAAACAGACGTATTTAGCAACCGACCTGCCGCGCGACTTTATTGACGTAGAGAAGGAGCTGCTTAAGATGGGCATGAAGCCCGTGACCAAGACAGCCGAGAGGCGGGCTACAGCCCAGTCGAGCAGTGTGTCCCTCTCCAAATCTGAGCCCAAGAAGAAGAAACACAGCAGGAAACTGAATATGCGCAAAATCACCAATGCACACTTGCCAGAACTCTTTCAATATTTTGATCAGTAATATGTTCTTTTGAAACTTGGGTATTTTTTTAGTTTATCTCTTTTGGGTGCTTGAGGAAGGAATCTGTTGCATGCTGCGGTAGCCTGTAAAGATAGAGTGAATTTAGGAATTAGCCGATTTTGCAGTGGCTTTAGTATTTTAAAATGAAGATTGCTTTATGTAGTTAATTTACCCTACTGTTGAACAAGCAACTAATTTGACTCCGGATGAAAGGTATCCAATTGTTGATTTGTTGGATTGCAAGTGTCAGACATCTACAATATCTTCCTGTACAATGTTTGGTAAAAGAAATTGATCTTCAGGGGGTTACATTGATTATGTGAAATCGAACACTTTTTAAATGCAGTTATTGGTAAACATTTTTGCTTCTGTCTTGATAGTTTCACAGAAAAAAAATAATACAATCAACACAATACAATCAATCACGTGAATCAATTAATTTTAAACATCAATCAAGTATGAATAATTTAAGTGAGCATAAAATTGGTGATGAATACCAACACCGATGTATGAATTACCAAATTCATTTCCATACAAAAGATGTGTCTTTATTAAATTTAGATTATCTGTGATACTGCCTATTTATAAGCTACAGATGGTGAATGGCAAATGGTTTCCCGACGAAGGCACTACCCCGACAACTGGTGTGAAGCAAACACCAACCCACCACCAAAACCGGCCACCAAACCTTTCATCCCCTTCTCCTCCAGACCAACATACGCTCAAATCACCATGAGAAACACCAACCCTTCTCACCAAGCAGCAACTAACCCTAAACCCCTCAACAGCCAAGGTTCTACACCCAAATCTTCCCCTCCAGTCTCTCCAAGAGCCATTCTTCCAACCTACATCTCACCACATAGCCTGACACCGCTCCGATTCCCTCCATCTTCACACTTCATCGAATGGAAAGGCCGTTGTTTTAGGTGTTGTCGCACGGGTCATGCGGCAGCCTTGTGTAGGAATCCGGCAAAGTGCGGCAAGTGCTGGGCCGACGGACATGTTGGTTGGAAATGTAAGGCAAGCAAATCAACCCTCAACCATGCAGCGAAACCTTTTGTTCCACCATCTAACATGGAGAAGAAGACCAATGAACCGGCTTTTGACAGTTTGCTTTCTGGTACTTATCCATATGTCCAACCAGTGCTGCCAGAGACTAGGCCCAATAGGATCACAGTCTTTGTTGATCGAGACGATGAGTACTATAGGGAGATTGAGCGGCTGAAGAATGCTATTGTGGTAACGGCACCACATTTTGAATGTGAACTGCCATTGGACACGATTGCAGAGTGCATCACAAGGTCAGAAATTGTGAATAAGGGCGATCTTGCTATTGCAAAGCTACCGAGGTCTCGGTATCTCATTCAATTGCCGGCTGGTCTTGTACCGGACACTGTTATCAAGGCCATTCCAGAGGAAGTTTGGGAGTGTGGTTTTGATTTTCAAATCTGGTCCCCTTTGGATGATGCATCCATCAACATACCGAACTTTAAGGTTGTTTTAAACATCCATGATGTACCGTCGCATTTGTATCGAGAGAAAATGATGGTCTGCACTTTGAGTAGTCACTACAACAGAATCCACTATCAGAGACCGGAATTCCGGTCTTTGATAGTTAAATCACCGGTCGCTGATAGTGGCGCCGGTCGTTGAAACCATCGTCGCTGATGCCCACCAGATGACGTCACCGATCTCTGAATGACGTCATCCGGTCGCTGATACTTTTTCTGCGACCAATTTTTTTTTGTCGCTGATTTTTTGCTGACGTCAGGAAAACGGGTATCTGCGACCAAAATAACGGTCTCTGATACTTTAAAAACGGTTGCTGATATTTTTCGATGACATCAGCAAAATGTATTTGCGACCAAATAAACCAGTCTCTGATAATTAAAAACGGTCGCTGATAATTTATCTGTGACGTCATAAAAAGAGCATCTAAGAGCAAAAAAAACGGTCGCTGGTACAAGTATGATGATATGTTGGTATGATGGCCTATGAGTTATCCATGGAGCCTACATGGTCTGGTCATGCATGGATCAAGAAAATGAGACTTGAGATTACAAAAAACACTTATCAACTTTATCAAGTAGTGTCAATTATTTTGACATAATGCAATTATGTGTCTAAATTTCATCTTTCAGAAAAAGCCAACAACATAATGCAATTTGTGTCTAAAGTTATTTTTTTTTTTCAACACATGGTAACAAGATAATACAATTTTGTTTCACTATGCACACCTCCAAGGTACTTGCTCTTCTCAATAGCGAGTTTGTGTACATCTGTTGCCGATGTCAGCCATTTTAGAGCACTCTATAGGAAAAAAAGATTCAATTAGTCTTGCAAATAAAACATATTGTTAAGGAAAACAATAATCGTTACAAGACATTGAACAGACTACACAATTCATTAATCGAGTTTAGAATTTTCATGAGGTTCTCAATCCCCCCAGTGCCAAGTACCAAAACCCTGCTATACTATAAATTCAACTATTGTTACAAGACAAATTACAAAAAAGTAAGGATAACAATAATTTGGATACGAGGTTAGAGAGTACCAGTTGAATACAATGAAATTACAAACTAAGTTGACTTAGTTAAATTTCTTAATTACTCATTGAATTCATGAAAACATTATCATACTTATACAACTCTGCCGAAGTCTTCTTAAATTGTAAAATTAAATGCCAAGTAATCACAAAATAAATAAAACCATCACTAATATGAGTTTGAAATTCTGCAATTGAGCCTCAATTATATGAAATTTTGCTTCAATTAAATAGAAATAAAGGTGCAAGCCTAAATTTGTAATTCAGAAAAGTATATAATGACTTCTTTTGAAATGATGCTTAGCTAATCAAAATTATTGTTTCTAGCCGCTGTTCAAGTTTTCTACAGTTTAAAACAAGTAATTTTTTGAAATTTCCATCAGATATAGGGTTTCCTAACTATCTTTATGTGCTGTCACAAGTAGGTCTAAGAAAAGGACATAAATGTAATTATTCTATTAGATTTCAGTCCCTAGTAGGGACCCAGTTTTAATAAAAGTTGAACTTTCCTTTAGAGAATAGTCCCTAAAGGACCCAGTTTTCATAGAGATTTGTATATTAGTCCCTGGAACGTGACATAAAAGATTTTTCCTCACATAAAGACCTCTGGAACCTGTCATAAGGCAGAAACTTGCAGGAAAGCCCCTGAATTTTACCAGAATTCATTAATAACAAGTCAGAACACAGAAATAAGCCCCTGAACCCTGTCAAAACACATAAATTTGCAGGAAAGTCCCTGAATTTACCAGACCATTAAACACATAATTTCTTGTAGTGTATCTATCAGGACAGTAAATCATTCAAGGTAAGAATTATAACTTACACGTGAGTAATTAGGTCATTTCCAATCAAATATGAAATCATGTTAGAGTACTACATTATGAATTCAGTGTCAGTTTTCAGAAATACAAGATTGATGGGTAAGAGATACAAACCAGAGATGAAATAACCAGATAGATGGGAAAGAGCATACTTGCCTTTGTTATATAGACATCAATTCCAAGCTTTGTAATTATAGCAGCCTCAATAATTTAGCCTCCATACCTCCAGTAGTGTCATTAGCAGCCATCGTTATCTTAACTGCTCAAGCAAGGAAGAATACTTTTCATTGTCAAAAGGCTATTCAATAGTTGAATCACTAAATTTGAGCTTCATAGATCTTGAAACATGCAAAAAAACCAAATTTCATTCTGAGTTCTGGTAGGCCATAACAAAAAGCAAACTTACAAAAAATAGTTTTACAAAAACTCTTAGTAAAAAAAATGGCATCAGAGAGAATCCATATGAACTAAGTCGTCATCCTTTCTTATAATTGGAAGGAGTGCAGATTTTATCCGCTCTTGCAAGTCAGAAACTGATTAGAAGTGTAGAAATTGATGCACAACCTGGGGAGAAAGAGGTACTTGTGTAAATGAGATTAGGGGAGAAATGAGTCCACCATGAATTTTGTTGATAAGTACTCATTTTCGTTGTCAAGTAATGAATTGGTTGGAGAAATTGCTAAACTTGGAAGGAATCATGCCAAAAGGAAGAACCGCAGCTAGAAGAAATCGATGAATACAATACAATTCCCATTTCATTTCTTCTTGTTTTATGATATCTAAAGGGATTCAGTCAAAGAAAACTGGGTTTCATGTAAAATTAGTTGAGTTTCACTCCTTGAATTTCTCCATTACTGTCTCGTTTTATCAATTTCTCTTAATTTGATCCAAAATCTTGCAAATTGCAAAATTCCAATTAAATTCAAACCATAGTACATACCAGAAAGAGAGAGAGAGAGAGAGAGCGATAGAGAGGTGAGACTTGACTTGACTAACGGAGTTCCACGAGAGAGAGAGAGAGAGAGAGAGAGAGAGTATTGCTGAAGTGGAAGAGTGGGAACGTCGTGGTCATCAGCTGAAGTCGCGCCGCCACCGCCGACTGAGAGAAAAAGGAGGCAGGAGTAAGATCGAAGAGGAGAGGCGGGCAGAGTTTTGGTCTAGAGGTGAGCGGACAGGAGAGGCACTGACGTGGGAAGGATTTTGGGTCGGCTGCGAGTGGCAATCAGCGGCAATTCGTCGACATGGAGACGGAAGACAGGGAGAGAAACGGAGAAAGGCAGAAGAACAGGTTCTGCTGCGCGACTTCGTTGTGGCGGAGACGGATGACACGGAGAAAGGCAGAGACGGAAGACAAGGAGAAAGGCGGAGAACAAGGGTTTTGGGGCGATTTCTGGTCTGGCGCGATTTGTGAAAATTTTGGGGGCGATTTCTGGTGTCTGGCGCACGAACAAGGGCGAAAAATTTCGCAGAATAAATTCGGCGCTTTAAAAAAAAAAAACTATTAGCGACCGGCGAAGGCGCCGGTCGCAGATGTGGTCGCTGAAAGTCACGGTCTCCGATAATTTCGTTTTTTTTTTTTTTTTTTTTAGGAAAAATCAACTATCTGAGACCGGCGTCAACACCAGTCTCTGATACCGGTCGCAGTAAAACTGTTCGCTTTAGTGAGTGTAGGCCTCTATCTTGGCTCAGTAGCTCAACCTGAAGCGGCCGACCTAGCTGCATGGACAGCCGTTATAGCCACTGACAGTTTGGAACGCATTCCCAAGTCAGTGACCATGGTGTCGGCAGGCCTTCAACACGACATGTCGATTCAGGTGCTTAAGGTGGCAACAGGTCCTATCTACAACCAGGATGATCTGCCGAGATCACCACCAAGGTATAAGAAGCCATCAAAACCTAATCTCCCATTACCAAGGTGTGGGAGTAGTGATGATGATAGAATGGATGACGTGTATATCTCAAGGAGGGTCCTTCAGAAGTTATGCCAAGGAAAGAACATGGATTCCATACCAATTGAGGTCCAAGCTCTACTTACGGAAGAGGCCAGAACGAGGGTACCCATGGAAGGTATTGAGACGTTCATGGAGCAAACACAGGGAGGGATGCACACAAAAAATCCTGTTGCAACAGAAGATCCTGTGAATGTGGGAATAATATTCAGATGTAGATGTGACTGTAGAAGAGGAAAATTTGAACTTGCGCAACTTACAAGAGGTCTCAACAACTGAAGTTTTAGACTCAGAAGAAGACCATAGCAGGTTCGACCCATCGACAGAAGATGAACTCGAGACCGAGTCAGACTTGGATTGAGTCTGTTTGTGTCATGATTGAGTAAAAAGTGGAAGTTATAGTAGTTTATTTATGAAACAAATCAAAATTCTTTCTTGGAAGACTGGGTTGTCCGGATAAATGTAATGGGGTTAGAAGTATGATTAGATTTGCGAGATGTGATGTTGTATGTATACAAGAGTCCAAATTAAATGAATTTAATTTAGCTTATTTTTCAAGTTTCTTGCCCAGCTACTTGGAAAAAAATTGTGTATGCATCAATGCAATTAATCACAAGGGTGGATGTATAATCTCTTGGAGGAAATCATACACATCTTTAAACTCTTGGTCAACTAGGCACACTTGCTCAGTGGTGCTTAGACAAAATAGTTCGGGGTCGGTTTTTACCGTGACAAATGTATATGGTCTGAGTGTGGATGTGCAAAAACAAGAATTTTTGAGGGAACTTGAGGAATTAGCAAAGACAATACAACATCCGTGGTGTTTGGTGGGAGATTTTAATATGGTGCGATGGATGATTGATAGGTCGGGGGACTACCGGAGTCTATCGCTAATGGACAGTTTTAGTGATCTTATTATGAGATTGCAATTAGTAGATATTCCGTTGAAAAATAGAGACTATACATGGAGTAACAAGCAACCTAACCCGATTTTTTCGAAGATAGATAGATGTCTTTTAACATCAGATTGGACCACTTCATTTCCGATAGTAACACTGCATGCTCAGGAATCAATGCTTTCTGACCATATTCCAATTTTATTAGCATGTAAGCATAGGAGGCAAGTCAAGAAACAACAACAAATGGAACTTAATTGGTTGAGAAATCCGGAAATGAAGAAAGTGGTATTAGAATTGTGGGTTCAGTCAAACCGAGTATCTTCGGTACAGGCAGCAGGTGCATTTATGTACAAAACTGAGCAGCTAAAAAATATCATGGGTCAATGGCATAAAGAAAACTTGGGTAAAATGGATATTCAATTAAAATATTGCAAGCAGGTAATATCTTTTTTTGATCGGATTGAAGATAAGAGGAAGCTAGATTCCAGAGAATTTAACTTGAGACAAAAAGTTCGTCAGCGGGCTTAGGGTTTAGGGTTTAGGGTTTAGGGTTTACGATCTAGCAATTGCAAGTGAGGTAAAATGGAAACAGAGAGCTAAATGTCACTGGTTGAAGAATGGTGATAGAAATACCAGGTTTTTTCATGATTTTGCTTCGGCAAGGACATCTAGGAATGCAGTCCTATCTCTTGAACATGATGGTGAAAATATTACCAATGACAAAGAGATTAGGGTAGCTTTCTTGGAGCATATGAAAGGGATTTTAGGCTCGAGTCGACAAGTTTTACGATTCCATCCTCAAGCTTTGTACCCTGATACAAAAGATTTATCACACTTGCAAGCCGAGTTCACTGAAGAGGAAGTGGAAAGGGCAGTGCAACAACTGGCGAAGAACAAGTCTTCTGGTCCGGATGGACTGCCCAACGAATTTATTCAAAATTTTTGGCAGAGCTGAAGAGTGAGGGAATGTCTATGGTTAATGCATTTTATAAACATGACATAGATTTATCAGAAATGAACCGTGCGAATATTGTTATGATTCCAAAGAAGAATGTGCCTCTAACTGTGAAAGACTATAGACCCATAAGTGTTATCAATTTAATCCCAAAATTACTTTCCAAATTATTAGCTATGAGACTATCTGTAGAGCTACCTCACCTAGTGTCCATTTACCAAACAGCATTTATTCAAGGTCGCCATATAGCTGAAAATTTTATTTCAACTAGAGAGAATTTGAGTCACATAAATGAGACAAAAAAACCATCTCTTTTGGTGAAGATTGATTTCTCTAAAGCTTTTGATTCGTTAAATTGGGATTTTCTTATTGATATCATGATGCAAAGAGGGTTCCCGGACCAATGGGTCAGATGGGTAAGAGATTTACTAGGTACGGCCACTTCAAGAGTGGTTATTAATGGAGAACCATCAGATTTTTTCCATCACCGACAGGGGCTTCGTCAAGGAGATCCACTTTCTCCTATGTTGTTCCTGTTGGCGGTGGATGTGATCCAGCAAATGTTGCGAGTAGCAAACTCCACTCTCACTCAGTCGATTTCTTCAAAAATACCAGAATCGATCCTTGCATTACAATATGCGGATGATACAGCATTGGTGGCAAATGCAGACAGCTCTACTCTAGTAACTCTAAAACTTATTTTGAGGCTTTTTTCAAAGGTATCTGGTTTACAAATTAATTATGCTAAAAGTTCGTTTGTGCAGTTTCACTTGAATCAGCAGGACATAAGCAAGGGGCGGAACTAGAAAATTTCAATAGGGGTGGCTGAAAATTAATATGAAAAATATGTGGTGAGTGGAATTTGAACTCATGTCCTCTCAATTGCAAAATAGAGCTCTAACCACTAGACTACAACTTAACATTTGTTATTTATTGAGAGGGGCTAGATTATATAAAATATTAAAAAAAAAATTTCATTTAATTTCAATATAAATAATTAAAATTTTAAAATCATAGGGGTGGCTTAGCCACCTTTGATCAGGCTTGAGATCCGCCCATGGACATAAGGATGGTGAAGCTCATGTTGGAGTGCCAGCAAGAGGAGTTGCCCATCACATACCTTGGCATGCCACTTACAACAAAAAAGCCCACAAGGCTCATGCCGCTGATAGAGAAATTTGAAAAAAGGCTACAAGGATGGAGGCACTAGTGGAAAAACAGGTATCAGGGACGGTCAAAAATGCACATCAAAGACGGACTAAGGGGCGATACTGATCCAGGTGATACTGATAGTACTAATAATCAGTAACGGTTAAAGAGCCGTTACAGATTCAACAATCAGGGACGGTCGTTTAAATAACCGATACTAAATAGGACTATTAAGAACGGTCGTTAATAAAAGACCGTTACAGAAAGTACTTTCAAGGACGGTCGTTTATTAACGACCGTTACTGAAAGTACTTTCAAAGACGGCCGTTTATTAACGACTATTACTGAAAGTACTTTCAAAGACGGTCGTTAATATACTGAAAGTAATTTCAAGGACGGTCGTTTAATAACGACCGTTACTGTAGCCGTTTTTTTTTTTTTTTTGCAAAATGTAGGTATAACACGCTGCACAGAGTATCACTAATTCAAATATCAATAGAAATTTTACATATTAATTCCACATTTACATTCAAATTTCACTAAATAACACAATAATACCACCACATTTTCATAATACAAATTACATTAGCTAATTCCACAAACACTAAAATTATACCTTAATCAAACAACCAATCTATATATATAACCCTGCATATTATTTGAGCAAAAGAGAAAATTGAACAAGAGGAACTAGTACATCAGCACTGTGGTACAACAAAACCTTCATGCAAGCTCTTTGTGTTAGCCCAAGGACACCCTTTGATCTGTAGCCTTGGAAGAGTACCACCTCACAATGAATACAATGAATTAATACAGTAAATTAAAAGATAAAAATGGAGAGCTCAGATAACAAAACAATCACAAAATTTAGTATAAGTTATGATAGAGGGGAGTATACCTTCGTAATCATGCTTGAAACATACTTAGTGTCGGCCATGAGCTTAGATAGACCCAAGTCAGAAACCATAGCTCTCATGTTCTTGTCTAGGCATACATATTAATAATGTTACCAGTAATTTTTAAATTAAACTGGTATACAATCTCAACATGATATACATACCCCATTTATGAACTCAGATATCATTTGATTGGACTGAGTGTTGTGAACCTTGACTAAAATCTCCCTGCCATCATTTAGTTTCCCGTAATAAACTGACCCGAAGCCACCCTTTCCTATTACCTTCTCAAAAAATTTAGTTGCATCTTCAATTTCCGACAAGTCACATCTATGTGCTGGTTCACTTTTTAATTTGCTCAGTAAATTTAACTGGAAAATTGACAAACGTCCAATTTTACCTGAAACAAATCAAATAGAAGAATTTATGTTAAAAAAACTCAAGAGTAAATATATATAAACTTCAGGAATAATATTCACATAGCACTAAATCTGACACAGAAGCCTAATTAGGATTGACTTAGGGACTTAACTCTTTTTAATTTAACCATAAAACTGGAAGTAAACACTAGAAAATTATACCTCTTATTCTCCCCTGTCGGGTAGTATCTGATGATGTTGTACAACCCGATAAGAGCAGTGAACCCGAACCATCGGATTGTGTTCAGAACGGTGCTACGCAACACCTGATCTGAAAGCAAATAGAAGGTAGAAGAGAGAAATAAATGAGTACACCTATTCAAACCAAGTGCAGTTGCCAGACCAGCAAAGCCAACACCTGATCTGCTAGCGGCTGGTTTCTTCTCCGAGACTTGAACGCTCGGAGAAGGAATGAAATGAAGAGGAACAATAAAAGACGCAACGCTCGGAGCTGTGCGGGGCCATTGTGCTTTAAGTTACATCACATATTTCAGTACATGAAACTATTATACCAGAAGGTAACAACAGAAGGTACTATCCAGTTAGAACAATAAACGATAAAAGAATGGATATGGAACTGTAAATAGGATAAAAATAAATAGAGGTGTACACAAGTTTAGGAAAGATTATTAATCTCTGTATTTCGTAGATACTGCCCACCAGGTTCGCTAAGAAAGCATGATTCAGGGCGTCGTCCCAAATCTAGAACTACCTAATCAAACTAGTAGTAATTCAGTATAGTGAATCAATTTTATTGAAATTCAAAGAATTGGGGATACACGGCCTTAGGCCAAACCTGAGCTCAAAGTCACACATTACAATATGATAGTCTAAATTGACAATATCTCATTTTGTAGTCTAAAGTCACAAATTAAATATCACAAATTGAATTGGGGATACACTACGACATTAGTCAATTAGAGGGAGAGATAGGGGCGAACCTGAGAGAAGGGAGTCAGAGAGCGCGAGGGAGGGTGAGCCACGCGAAGATAGAGAATGAATTCTAAACCCTAGGCGCGCGCGCGAAGATGTATTTCTGCTGAGCGAAAATTGAAGTCCGAAAATTGTAAACCCTAGGCGCCCGCGTCCAATTTAAGTATATGTTCAAAAACGGTTATATAAAGAACCGTTACCAAAAATTAGAATCAGAGACGGTCGTTTATAACAACTATTACTGATTCAGAATCAGTAACGGTTGTTTATAAACGACCGTTACTAAAAGTGACAATCAGGGACGGTCAGTTACTGATTCAGAATCAGTAACGGTTGTTTATAAACGACCGTTACTAAAAGTGACAATCAGGGACGGTCATTTATAAACAAATCAGTAACGGTCGTTTATAAATGACCGTCCCTGATTGTCACTTTTAGTAACGGCTTTTAATTTCACCCGTTCCAGAATACTATCAGTGTCGCGTATTGCCTATACCCGTCCCTGATGTGCCGATACTAATGTCACATTTTCCACTAGTGAGGGGAAAATTGAACTCGAAAGGCGGCCGACTTCAGTTGGTTAATTCAGTTCTTTCTTCCTTGCCGATATATTACATGAATTGCTTCCGCATTCCTAAATGGACTATAAAAAGAATGGACAAGGTACGTCGGTTGTTTCTGTGGGGTAACAATGAAAATGGCGGAAGAGGCATGTCTTTGATAAATTGGGAAACGGCTTGTGCCGAAAGAATAGGGAGGGTTGGGAATAAGAAATTTGGAGATTCAAAATATCTCATTGTTATTGAGATGGTGGTGGCGCCTTTATCAAAACAAAAATTCATTGTGGCAGTTTTGGGCAACAAGGTTAAGGGGTTGGGTAAACAGAGGGAGTAATCTGGTGGTTTGGTTGAGGAGTGGGTTCTTTTTTTGGTCACAATTGTTAAATTTAAAAGATCTATTTCATTGGAGCTCGAAATGGAATATTGGAGATGGAACCTTAATTTCTTTCTGGTATGTCACATGGCAGGTGGCACCGCTAAGGCAATATGGGGATGGCTTGCCGAGACCTTTGCACCCAAATTTTTTGTTGTCACAGGCTATTTCGAGATTAGATGAGCTTCTGCCAAATCTTTCAATAGTGGGTCCTACGTTGGTTTCCACTGAAGAAGAACCATCACGTGGCGTTGGGAAGCATTTGGTGAATACTCCTCAAAATTAGCTTATGCAATTTTGATATCAGCAGAAAAGATCAAATGGCGGTTTAATAATTTGTGGACTGCTAGATGTCCAAGATTTTTATGTACATGGCTTTGAAGGGTAAAATTTTAACACAAGATGTGTTGTCAAGAAGACACATACAATGCCAACTAGGGTGTGTGTTATGCTCTTCGTGTACCCTAGAGACAGCAAGGCACCTCCTGTTTTCGTGCTCGTATGCAACGCAGGTATGGGACCGACTATCGGTGCAGTTGAGTATTAATCTCATCAAGAGGGAAGCAACCATACAACAAATATGGATTTCTTCTTCAAAATCTCTGCGGCGGTCTTATTCTAATTCACATTTGGCGGGGTGCATGGAGAAACTTTGAATATAATGGTTTGTATGTGCGGCGTGGGCGATTTCGAAACAACGAAATGCGCAAGTTTTTAGAGGGAGACATCTACCTCCTGAGCTACTGGTAGATCGGATTGTAGACGAATGTAAACTATGGCTTAGTTTTTGTTAGATGCAGTAGAAATTTCTTTTGTTTTTATTTTTACCTACTTTTTTTCTTTTATTTTTAATTCATTATTTTGTAAGGTTTACTTTTTTGTTTCTTTTATTTTTAATTCATTATTTTGTAAGGTTTACTTTTTTGATGAGAAGTATTGCCAGTGCAACCTCCTGGCAGCTCCTGCCATGGAATTTCAAAAAAAAAAAAAATCTAAAATATATTACAATCATCATCTCATTACAAAGGTTTGTGTCAAACACTCAAAATAAAACAATTAAATTCTTAGTATGCATTAAAAAAAAATTCAAACATATATGGAGATCATTAAAAAAATAGTAAAAATTTCTAAAAATTTAAATTTAGTAAACAATTTTATTTTCATATGGAGATTATATTAAACGAAACTTTAAAAACAAAAATATCAATTCATATTCATTGTATGAACCAATCTGCATTATACATACTACCATAGTCTCACTCTTCAATTTAATCAATCTCTTGACATTGCCCCAAGTTGTCGAGAACCTCATCAACACTTTATGTAAGATGAATTAATTAAAAAAGTTCACAGGGCTCATAATTTGTACAGTTAGTTGTGAGAAATGATTGAGTACTCACAAAATTACACAAAAGTAGTTTATTATTACAATAGATCAAAGTATCAAACAGCAGACATCTCCTTAAAGATAAAACGTACTAGTAATAGTGTATAAATAGAAAACCACAAGCACACAAGACAATTTATATATGTATATCAATATAGCATTAATTGTCCAAATTAATTACCCAGATATTTCAATAGCCTTCACCTCAGGCTTCTTCACCTCTTCCTTAGGCACAGTGACAGTAAGCACCCCATTCTCCATGGCAGCTTTGACTTGGTCAACCTTTGCATTCTCAGGCAACCTGAACCGCCTCAAAAACTTGCCACTGCTGCGCTCGACACGGTGCCACCTTTCATTCTTCTCTTCTTTTTCTCTGCTACGCTCTCCGCTTATTTTCAACACATTTCCTTCCTCCAATTCGACCTTCACCTCCTCCTTCTTGACACCTGGGAGGTCGGCTTTGAACACATGAGCTTCTGGTGTCTCCTTCCAGTCAACGCGTGTATCGGCAAAAGATGTCTCGTTGAACGGGGCAATGGCCGAGGGATTAAAGACAGGACACCGCTGCAATGCATTCCAGAGGTCGACCGCGAAAGGATCGCAAGTGTTGTTGCTCCTAACAATCGACATTTTAGTTGGTATTATTGGAACAAGTCAAGAATATACAAGGAATTAAGTTGTGTTTTCTCTTAGGCTAATTTGGAATTTCTCTTGTGATGCTCTCTGCCTAACTTAGTTGCTATATATAGCATGGTTTGTTAATTATCTGGAGTTCTCCAGAGGTGAAAAGAAGTGCATTACTTTCTGACAAGTGTGGGAGCTGCTAGAGTCTTCAAGTCTAGGTCCCCTCTAACAAATTCGTCTTGAATTGGCTTGAAAGGACTAGACTCTTCTTTGTTTACTTTCTTCATTTATTGTCTTGAACACTGAAATGAAATGGGGGTGTTGGCCTGTTTGTTAACCAGGCCCAATTAGGGTATTCAAATTCAATAAAGTAAATCGTAATACGGCCTCAAATACGTCACAGGACAGCGATGCCTACCATAGTACCATGTTTCGGGTCTTATCATACATGTTGCATGCTGAACAAATTGTTTGTTATTGGAATAATAATGTAATATATCATAGACCAATCTCCGAAAGTCTTTGTTTTTTTTTTTTAGGAATTTACATCTTTTAAGGAACTGGACCCCGTCTAATGTTAATACAATTTGACTGAGATCTCTTTCCTTGTTTACAACAAAATTATTTAAACATGTCAATTAAATCTTGTATAAATTGTTTTACTGATAGTACATTTAGAGAATTTTTTTCAAAAATAAAATATTACTAATTATTTTGTTGCAAAAAATAATTCTACCTACATAATTTATTTTTTCCTTCGTACTATTTGCAACTACTGAACTACCACATATTGATTATTTTCGGACAATTTCAAATTCGTCATTTGATCAGCCGATCCACTTGGCTCATTTCCTTCTGAGCCGTCAGCAGAAAACTTGACGCCTCCATTTTATGACTAAATGGAGAGATTATGTGTGGGTGATTAATCCCATTTTCTCCTTTTTTTCACGGGAACACGCTGCTCCCCCTCTTTTCTTTCCTCCACCTCTCCGCCATTCTTTCTCTCAGTCCGATCATCTACCTTCTCTGCCATCTTCCACCACTTAGAGCGGAGATGAGAATAGAGAAACCAACAATCGTCATGTGTGTGGTTCCCGCTAAGATCAGACATGTCTATATGTTAATCAATGATATGATAATGAACATATTTCTATGGTCACAGGGGGGGTTTAAACCTCGGGGTGGGCGACGCATGCTGGGAGGGATTAGGATATCCGACCACGAAAGGGATTTCTGTTCCTTACTGGCAGCCATCTTTGCGAGTTGATTCACTTTTTAGTGTTTCTTCCGAGTTTTTTCTAGTTTTTTTACAAATTTCATTTTTAGTTTTCTTATTACAGAATTTTTATGTAAATAATTTTTTTTAGTATCAATATATATATGTTGGCGGCAATTCGTCGCCAACCATTAAATTTTTTTTACACTTTTACATAATGCGCCTTTAGAATATATATATTAAACATAGCTCATTATTTCATTAATTAATTGCACAACAATCTACACATTGCAAGCACACTTAGATTTATATATTTTATATTATTGAAGAAAGCTCCAAAATGCGTAGAAAACGTTTAAATTTGCAGACTCAACCTCGAGCGGTACATAGTCCAATCTTGGGTTGCATAATAGACATACGATCAGAATGAAGGCTGATAAGAAGTTGTTCGCCAGACTAATAATGTGTACGATATATGAAGCACTCTCACCATAATGGTAGACAGATAGAGCGGTGGCACTCTCCAACAGCAAAGGCCAGATCAACCTGAATTTGGAAAAATAGTTTGTTGAGAGAGAGAGATCTAGCAGCCACGGTCAAGTTTCTCAAAAAATAAAAAGAAGGAGAGAGAGGGCGGTATATAGTACCCAAACGTAACTTCTTGATGGAAATTGATGGTATTGGGGTAGAAATTGATGGCCTGTTTGTGGCCACTTATCTCAAAAGATGTTGATTGAATGAGGCCACTGCAGTTCCTTTCTAATAACAGTGAGTAGCATGTGGCTTTGAACAGATGCAAACTTTTAGCCAACTCGTTTATGCTAACTGAAACTCTCTTTTCTTTTTATCATATCTGTCATATCTTCTTTTGCATACATTTGTTATGAAGTAAGAGAGGAAAAAAAAATAAAGCAAATTAAAACTTGAAAAACATGGCATATGAATTGAAAGTATTGAGATGTTACGTACGTGTGTAATTAATGCATTATCTTCCATTATTAATTAGTTTTTCCTTTTGCAATGTGTACAGATACTTTTTTTGTTTTTTAATTTATCTCTTTTTGGGAATCGGAAGGTGAATTTATTTTTAACAAAATATCAACAACAAAAAAAATTATGTAGAATTACATATAAGGCACCATATATAATCTATTTTTCTACACAAAAAATATTATAATGGTGTTTATGTTAGAAAAATGTTAAGGCATACCAATAATACAATATTTTATTTTGATTCTTTCATTAATAGTTAATACTAACCTTTGTAATAAGATGTTGTTTGTAATATATTTTCTTGATTTTCTCTGATCTCCAATTGCAAAACGATTGAAAGATGCTCTGCTCTTTCATTACATAATACCAAAGAAATTAATAAAAAAAACATATGTTTTGATGGAAACATTACAAAATATTCTAACGTGTAGATTAGCAGTATGACCTATATATATATATCTAAATTTCATGAAGGCAGCATCACATCTTTTGTATGGAAATGAATTTGGTAATTCATACATCTGTGTTGGGTAGGGGTGAAAACGGTATGGATAATGATATGATATTTGAACATCCATGTGGATAATGATACTGATATGGTTTTACGTTTCAATTATTCAGATATCTACCATATATTTTAATATATATATTATGAAAAAATTATGTTATTCATCGTTATAATTAGATAAATATTATGAATTTTAATATTTTTTATAATATTTTAATAAATATCCGGTCTGATTCAGACCCATATCCGTATCTATCTAATATGTCTAATATCTGCTCCGTATCTGTATCTGAAAAATGAAAAAATAAATATATGAATATAATTTTACCACTGTCCACTCTGTATTTGTTCGGTTTTCACCACTGGTGTTGGGGCTTATCACCAACTTTATGTTTTCATGCATATTTTGAATTTAAAACCTGGAGGCAAGTGCTCATGCAACAAGTCCATTTTTTTTTCTCTGATTGGAAAAATAGTCCAAATGAGCATGACTATGATATACGATCTAATCCATCCGATACGGATCAGACATAAAAACTCAAGTTCTGTTACAGATTTATGATCATAATTAGGTCTTAGATTACCTAAAGCATCCCCAGTACAAGGGTTCTTCTAATTAAGATTTTTAGTTGAAAATTCAAATAGTTTGCTGTTAAGGTTCATCTGAACTCGGGAGAGAGTTTACCTTGGCAGTTTGTATTCTCAACTACGCTAAAAAAAGTTTGATCGATCGGGTTAAATTGCAATGGAATATACATTTTATTGAGATTTGTACCATCAAATCAGGGGCGGATCTATGTGTTGGATAGTGGTGGCTTAGCCGCTCCTATAAATTACAAAATTAGCAGTTTTATCATCCATAAAATAAAATTACACTATATCTATAACTTATTTAGCTCCCACTCCAATCTCAATTTCTAGTTCCGCCTCCTACGACAAAATTGTTATTTTTCACTGTTGTTTATGATACCGACTTTTATCTTATTGTTTAAGAACAAATGCTGGTTACTTCTGGTTTTATCATTTCTTAATCATGGTTGGGCGGATCAAAGGTTAATTAGAGGTGGTAAGTCACCCTTATAAATTAAAAATTAGCAGTTTTGTCTTTATATTTTATAATTTTATAAGTAATTATTCTACCTATTAGTCTCCCTTATTAAATAATACTATACTACAATAATTTATTCAGCGTCATCAAATTCATTTTCCCTGGAGACTCATATTTGATAGAATAATTATTTTCATCCCCGCGCTACAGTACCCACACTGTACATTAAATGCATGATGTACTATGGTCCCCACTAATTACTTGGTCCCCCCTCCTTTTCAGTCCTCACACTCATCCAGCGTCAGCCTTTATAAATATAAATACTTGCAAGATAAGAAATTGATATTTACAAAATAAGATATTAATACTTGTGTGCGTCACTTAATATGATAACTACCTTTTTCAGTTCCCAATGGTCCCCACGTCAACCTTCGTCAAATGAAGTAGTGGGGACCCCGCATCCCTACATCAACATTCTCCAATCGTCTCTGCATCAATCTTCTTCTAACAAATATAGTTGACCACATAGATGTAAATATTTCAGTACATAGATATAAATCATTGTATTACTTGATATTAATACTTTCATATGTTATCTAGTGTAATATATTAATATATAAAAAACACTTACAACATTTCTCTAACAAAAATAGTTGACCACATAAGTATAAATACTACAATACATAGGTATAAATACTTGGAATACTTGATATTAATACCTTCAGATATCATCCAGTGTCATATGTAAAAAATACTGCAAGTGTAGATATAAATACTTGTGTGACGACGAACTCGAAAGTACGTCATTATGGATCTCATTTGAAAAAGAAAATTGTGTAGAAGACGTTAGTGATTTTAGATTTGTAAAATTCCTCACAGATCATCAAAAATATGGACGAAAATAAACAAAGAAAAAAAACTCACCTCTAAAAACGTGTATGGTCTCCCATCTAATTTGAGTGGTCCCCATCATGCATTTATGGTGTGAGTACATTTGAGAAATATAAATAGGAAAATAATTATTTACGTAAAAATTGTTCATCTCATAGATATAAATACTTCCGTCCATAGGTATAAATACTTCTGTGTATAGATATTAATACTTTGGAAAAAAAAAATTCAGTCCTGGAGATTTTGCGGTCCCCCAAGTTGTTATGGTAGTTATGGAAGTTGTGGTGCGGGTACAGTGCGGATTCTGTAGCACGGGTCTTGATATCAGCTTCCTATTTGATAAGGGGCGGATCAGTAAGAGTCAGCAACTTAAAAGTTAAAACAGGATTCTCTGGAGAATGAACTCCGGGAAAATATAGAAGAAAAAAATTCAGATAAAATTAATAGTTGCCTACTAGTGAACAAATTTGTTAAACCCTCCCTGGTCGAAATTCATTTTCTTCTGTCCATGGATGAAATTCAAACATTTGAAATTAGAGATTTGTCTCCTTGAAATTTGAAAAAATTTGGTTTTGATTTTCTACAATAATTGGTGATTGCTACTTAAAGAAACTATATATGTTGATATATAAAAGTTGCTAATATCAGCACCAAAAAAATAGCTTGTATATATGATCATAGTAACAAGATGCGCGATTAATTCATAAATTATTCATGTTTAATTTGTTTTTTTTTTACATTTCCAAAATGAACACCAAATAAAACGCAAAAAAACATATAATATATTTTATTCGTGAATAAAACGTGAATCGGGAGCTATTGGCAAATAAAGTGCAAAAAAAATATTATTTTTATTTTATTTTTTTAGAATTTTTTTTGTTTTTTTTTTTCCCTTGTAACGAATCATTCCCGAATTATATCCAAATTATTCCGAATCACAAATTTTTGACATCACCAAACTGAACCCGAACTATTCATTTATCACTATGTATAGGACTAGATGTTGGAAAATTTATGATACAAATGTCACCTGCTGTTAATTTGTTCTTCTATTCATATTTTTTATTTAGTTTTTTTTTTTGGATTAAAAAAAAAATATAATTTGCAACAAATCTGTCGTAGTAAAAAAGATGGATAACTTGCAGGACAAGGATGCCAACAGGGAAAACATATAATCTTCTAAGCCTCTTCCTCTTGCATGTAGATTAGTGAAAAGAAAGGAATTAACACAGAAGAGTGAATAGAAATAGAACAAACATGCTGCTTTTTTACACTATTAGTACTTATAATGTTTGTATGATAATAGCTTGTAAGAAAAACATGCTGCTCAAATCTAACACAGCTTTCCCATCACAAATTAGATCTCCTGGACACTAAGACCTGCCAAAAACAAACAATAACATCATTAAATTCTAACATCATAATAGTTAAAAATTATTGTTATTGTGCAAACAATTCATATAATTAAGAGAACCAGAATTCAGCTCCTGTATCATACCTCAAGTTATACCACTCTTTGTGACAAATTTTCACATCTGAATTAAAGACAAATATTTGGTAAAAAAATAAATACAGCAAATAAATAACATGTTTCCTCCCAAGTAATTTCAGAATGAAAAACAAAACATACAAATTCAAGAAAATGCAACAAGCAAACTAGAAGGATAAAGTAAAAAAAAAATTAAAGGCCATCACTGAGGACATCAGCCAATTGTTTTAAACACGAATCCAAACAAATAGAGATGAAACAAAAACGGCTTGAACCTAAAACCACTATATACAGCCACATCTTCTCTGGTCCATTTATTTCATCTTCATCGGGACCAAACAAACAACATTCATTTAACATATCTCCACATTAAATATCAGTTCACAGTTCCAGCATGATCAAACCAGTTTTTACTTCCAACAGAATGGTTCAAATAAAGAACCAGACTAATGACATCTATATATATAACACTTTTACAGCTATTAAAGGTTCATCCAAAATTCCAGCAAGACCAACCCCATTTTTGTTTCAACTAGATTACTATTCAAAGAACAAAAACCAACCTGGGGGAAGGGATTGCTTGAGCTTGTCGGCCTTCTCTGAGTCTAATACACAGAGAGTGTAAAGGTACTTGGCACAACGCACCTTAAATTTCACAACATTTTTGCTTCTCTTTACCTTGACAGACCTTGCATCCTTTCTCCTGGCCGTCAGAAGGAAATCTTTTATCTCATGGATCTGCTTCGGCTGTTCAAAAATTTTCACAAACAAAAATAATACAATCAGAATAGTAATCAATTATATTAATTTCAAGTAAACTAACAAGGAAATGACTAACTAGATAAGACTCTTTAAAGGTATGTATAAGCTACTAATTAAGGTGGACTCATTTCACTGGTCTAAAAGAAATTCAAATAATGATAATATAAAATTTGCAATGTGTAAACCAAGTATAATATTCTATCAAATTATCTGTACAAATACAATCTATATGATGGAACATTTTGATTCAGGTGGTATTTTGAATTCATATTAGTAATTAAGGATATCTTTGAGGTACTAAAATTAAATAGAGGCTTATCCACATTGACTGCAGGTTCTAATAACAAGTCAATTTAGTATAGACAGCTATCAATTATACTTAGATTCATCTTTCAAGACTTATACCACATCACAATAAGAAAACTGCGAGCTAGTTCCTAGACGAACAGGTACCGATCTCTTATTGAAAAATTAATTCATCAGATCAAATGATCAAAAGCAGTACAAATGCTACCGATCAACAAACCAATATCGTGAGACTAAGAATCGGTAAGTAAATTCCAAGGAGAAGTTTTACCATCTTGTAGGGTTTCTTCAGCTACCGCCGCCAGTCAACTCAGAAAAACCCTAGCAGGAAAAAGTTCATTAAAGAAGGCGCTATTTCCTTTTATACAAGACATAAAAAAAAAATCTAGATTCTTGTTAATTACAAATTTAGAAACTCGGTTCGCCTCCTCTCCGGGATCGTTGGACCGCTACAGAGAAAAGTCTGAAAATTCATTTAATAGAACAGTTCAGATCGAGATTTTTTTTTAATAGAACCAATTTTGAATATTTAAATAGAATAAACTAGGGCTGCACAAAAAATTGGTAGTTTGTGATTCTATTCGAATTTGATTCGAAAAAGTTCATAAAAAGTTCGATTCGAAATAGTTCAAAATATATTCAAACCAAACTCAAACTGAATCTGGTTTGTTCGAAATATGTTCGCAAACTATTCTAGTTCAAATCTCAAAGTAACGTGAATCGTTGATTTCAGTTGATAACTTATGTTCTCTGATGACTTAAAAATTAAAACATAAGGCCGTCTAGCCATAAATCATAACTCGTAAACCGTAATCCTTGCTCTCAGCTCTGAAACCCTAGACGACTTTCATCTCTCGCTTTCGGCGATTACGATCACTTTTTCTTGTCATAAAAAAATTCATAAAAAATTCGAAATTGAGTTCGTAAAAAATTTGATTCAAAATTAATTCAAGTCAAACTCAAACTGAAGTAAGTTTCATCTGGTTCAATTCATTTGCAGCCCTAGAACAAACACTATTGATTTAGCTTTTACAAAAACAACTCTATCAATCTGCAAAATTGGTGGTGGCGCAAACATGTTTGTTCAATCGATTTTTGTGGTCAGAATATATGTATAGATGGGTTATAAAATGGCTCCACCGATACAGCGAATCGGTGGAGCAAACGTCTTTGTGCTTCTACTTATCTAAAGTCGTTTTTTGTAGAATCAAAATCAATAATAATTGTTTTATTAAAAATATTAAATTGAGTTCTATTTAAAAAAGAAAAAAAGAAAAAGAAAACAACAACATGCAAAATCAAATGAGAGGAGACCGTCCGATCTGCTCTCGGATGAATATTAAAGTGTCGTGCATTTCATTTTGAACCGAATTGACTCGAATTTTGATTAGACGTTTCTGATCCAAACTCAAAATTTAAGTTACTTTAAAGGATCCGAATTCCTCCACGGATACCTAAACAGGAAGAAGATAATTATGGAGGATTAAATGCAATTTCATTAGACAAAA
Organism: Carex cristatella; assembly: GCA_024447775.1. Classification (NCBI taxonomy): domain Eukaryota; kingdom Viridiplantae; phylum Streptophyta; class Magnoliopsida; order Poales; family Cyperaceae; genus Carex; species Carex cristatella. Next base: position 1,355,792 of record JAJHPF010000007.1, read on the forward strand.
TAAACACTTAGCCGAGTCCATATCTTCTGGTAACATAATATTTCTATTTAGATTCGGATTATTCGATCAAAATTCTAACTAATTCGGTCTAAGGTAAAATATACAAGGTGTGTGGGTTCTGATGAATGGTCTGGATTAAACAAAAATATTATATTATCTTAGGTTATGAATTTTATAACTGCAAACTTAGTGCAGTGGTATGAGTTCTCTCTCTTTTATGGAGAGGTCATAGGTTCATTCTCGATAATAGTATTTAAAAGATATTGGTGTACCGTAATCTTTCAATAAACTAAAAAAAAAATTATGAATTTCACCTAGCTTGTGCTATAGTGGCAAAGGGAATTACAGGTTCTTAATTTGAAAGGGACAATTATTTATAAATATTTAAATAGTTAACTAATTTGATCTTCAATTTTTACTCAAAAAAATATTTAAAAGTCATCAGTCATCACATCAAATTGAAATTGAAGAAAAAGAGAAACCACAAATATATTATTTTTACGGATTTATCCTTTATCTTGCCGTTTCGATTTTTCTCCTCCCCCTTCCAGGAAGCAACTGAAACATTTTCAGAAGCAAATTTATAGGTCTCTGTTAGTGATCTCCATGGGTGGTCGTTGTGGTGCTTTTTTCCACTCTTGATATATAGTTTGTATTGGGGATGACTAAGTCTTCATAAAGTTTCTATTATTTTTCTGTGTCGTTAAATAATTTGGTGGTTTTTCAGTCCGATTTTGTTATGGTACCATTAACAAAAAGTTAAAAATTAAATTTGTACTAATATTTTCGAAAAAAAATATATTTATACAAAATCCGTAATTTGAATATTTAGTGGGAGTATATGTTTAACATTGTATCCGAATGTTTTGGAAATAAATCTGCTGTGATCAAAAGGGATTGCGGGATCCTGTTATTCCAAATTCAACCTTTCATTTTTTAGAATACACAAATTTCAATAAAAGTTGTATATGCACGAATCTCAAAACAAATGAAATGTTGGATTTAGAATAACTGAGTCCTACAATCTCTTTGGATCCCAGCAGATTTATTTCCAGTGATTTGGGTTCGAATTCCGGTTGTAGCATTTTATGGTCAATTTTTTTTTAATGAAACAACCAAATTATATCATTGTCATGACTCCAATTCGAATATCTCAGATAAATACCATGAACACAAATCTAATCAATTAGAGTAGTGCAATTTTTATAAATTGCATACAACAAAATTTTGCAACTTTTTAAGTATGAAGTTCCAGTACACACGCGCGCACACAAACTTAAATACTGGAACAGCAACTAGCAAAGATATCAGCTGGGTTGAGTTAGCCTGTCAGCCCACCTGGTACTTGCGGCTAACAAGGCCCACCTAACTTAGGTCCATCAGCTAGCAATATTTTGAACTTATTTTTTTATTTTATTTTTTCTTTTGATGAGGGGACTTAAGATTTTATATATATTTACCATTTGCAAGTCAACAAGCTTAGTTACCTTTAATTGGCAATCTGTATTAGCAAGGAAATATTTTTTTATTAAAGAGAAACATTTATGGACAATTGGACTTAATTTGCAGCTCATCAAATTCTCAGATTAGATTGCAAGTGGAAATTTTGTTTATATATGCTAATTTCTCCTATGTACTTAATTTACATTCATGATATTTGATAGAACTATTTAAAAGCGAAATATGGTGATACCATTCTATTTTTGGGCTGTCATATTGTCTGATCATATATTCATATAATCTATTTTTGGGCTCAAGCAGTACCCACAAAAGCTACAAAAATAAAACAAGCAGCAACATTTTTCGGGAACCCATTTTTACAAACCCATTTTTACAGAGCAGTTTTTAGTGCGTACAGAGTTCGAATTTTTGATGGACCAAAATACCCCTACATCAAAGGCAGAAGATTTACTCTGTAAAATTCGAACGTTGATGAGCAAGGGTATTTTGGTCCATCAAAAATTCGAACTCTGTACGCACTAAAAACTGCTCTGTAAAAATGGGTTCCCCATTTTTCGATCATACTTATTTTTGTTTTTGTTTCCTTATGAAACTTCGCATGTACTTCTCTTATTGTTTTTTTTTTTTTTTGTTTATTATGCAAAATCTGATATTGTTCGATCATAGTTTGTGTTTTTAGCAATTATATCAATATTAAAATATAAATTTGGACGAAGCTGTCTATTATTCTTTTTTAGACTGTCAATTAAGACAAAATTACTTAAAAAAGAAGCATAAACAAACTTCTATCGTCATCCACTTCAAAAATATATTGGGATAATTACATGTTTTATAGAAAAATATAACTTAATATTTTGATTGTTAAACGCTTATAACTTAATATATTTTGGAGGAATTATGTGTTAATACGCTATATCAAATTAAAGGTATTTCAAGGCTTGATGGTTTTGTAAGTTTAAAGATAAGTGTCGATGTACAATGTTTAAATTCCAAGCATATTAATTGCACCAATCATTAATTAGACGGACCCAGATAAATATATATCTATCAATAATGATTTAAAAATTGACAGGAGGAAAACATTATTTTTTCTTTAAGATGGACAGGAGGAGCACACAAGCAACTAAAAGAATATCTTTCAAAAATATATTAGCATCTAAATAACACAACTCATTAACAGAAGAGCAATTAAATACAAATTCTTATCATTTACCATTTGCAAAATTATCCAACACATTTTAAACCCCTGTGTAATAATTTAGAGGATTTCCCAACTTTGTGAGTTTCAAACCCATGACAAGAGTCTGTTTTATTCATGAGGAATTAAATACTTAATTGCATTAGTATACTCTCACAGACATTAATTTATGTCAGTAATAGAAATGTTGTTAAAAATAATATTTTTTGTCGGCTTACTCTCATGATCTGTATTAGTAAGGAAATTATTTTTTAATAAAGAGACAAATTACTGGATCAAATTATCAGATTAACTTGCATGTGGAAATTTTGTTTACATATAGTAATATAGTAATTTGTTCCAAGGACCTAATAGCATAACAACAACCGTTGTTCACAAGAATATAATTGCTCAGAATTAAACAAAGAATGAATAACATTTCTGGCCTGTGTGAGGATACAATTAGTTGAGATTATCTGCAATCTAGGAGTCAATTACACATGGAGTTAGAACTCAGGTACTCAGCACACCTCACCTTAAACTTAACAACATCCTTGCTTCTCTTTATCTAAGAGTGTAGAGATATTTGGCACACACCTCACGCTAAACTAGAGGAGATTTTTTATTCTCTTTATCTCGACAGTTTCACAAACAAAAAATATACAATAAGCACACATAATTAACTTTAGACTCCAATCAAACATGAATAATTTGGGCCGGTATAAACTGGAACAACCAACTTAATTAAACCATTCTAATTAATACAATTCAGCTAGGTGATATATTAGTAACTACGCTCTTAAAATACTATGAATACAATATTCTGGGTGATATATGTGTAAAACACACAATTATAATTTGAAATTTATTGCAACATATAAAAAGTAACATATAAATCATTTCTTTAATTATAGTCATTCTATTATGTTTCCTAACTGAAAATATTTTGAATGTTTTTCTTCTTATATTTTTGAAATTTTGTATGTTTTATTTTGAGTGTTGACACTAACCTTTGTAATGAGATATTGTTTGTAATATGTTTTCTTGATTTTCTTTGATCTCCAATTACAAAGTATTGAAAGATGCTATGATATTTCATTACATAATACCAAATGAAATTAATAAAAAGCATTTTTCTATGAAACAATTACAAAATATTTCAGCTTATAAATAGACAGTATCATGCATATTTAAATTTCATGAAAGCAATATCACATCTTTTGTATGGAATGAATTTGGTAATTCATACAATTGTGTTGGCACTCATCACCAATTTTATGTTTTCATGTATATTTTGAATTTAAAATCTGAAAGCAAGCATTCATGCAATGAGTCCAACTTTTTGTTCGAAAATATCAGCCCAAATGAGCAGCACTATATGATGTACGATCTAATGGAAATAAATTTGCTGCTATTCCAAAGGAATAGCAGGTCTCTGTTATTCTGATCTGAGTTGTTGATCTTTGTCGAGATTCGTACATAAAAAATTTCTTGAGATTCATGCTTGAAAAACTTTGAATAGCTAAAATAGAAATAACAGGTCCTGTTGACCCTAAACCCTAAACCCGATCTGAGCCGTTGACCCAAGTAGTACAACTTAATAAAAAAACCTCAATCTTAATAAAAATATATACAATAAAATTTCGTAACTTTTAAGTATGAAGTACCGTAATTTGAATCACAATATAAATATAAACTTTGTATTTCCATGTCTAGTAGTGACCTCATTTGGTTTCTTTTTATTGATCATATACAATTACAATTTACAAACCCAAAATACTAGAACCGCAACCAGTAAAGAGATCAGCTGGGTTGAGTCAGCCCAACTTAGGCCCGTCAGCTAGCAATATATTTATCTTATTTTTTTTGGGATTCTTAACATTTTACGAGAATTACAAGATTTTGTTTTATTTGCAAAGATAAAAAAAATATTTAACAGTGTTGGTATTCTTGTGAATACTCATATTATATCAGTAAAAGCAATATTTTTAAAAATAATTTCTTTAGGGAAAATTGGTTATTTGCCACTCCAAAACCTTCAAATATGAAAAATGCTATCATGAAACTATAAATATAAAAAATACCACTCTAAATTTAGTTAATTCTTAAATTTACTACAATACACAATTTGTATACTTTTTTTATATTAAAAATTAACTGAAAAATACAGTTTTGAGATACGTATAATGAGGGGTTTGAAAGGTATATAGGGAAATACAGAAATACGTATCTCAAAACTGTATTTTACAGTTAATTTTTAATAAAAAAGTATAAAAATTGTGTATTTATGGCAAATTTAAGAATTAACTAAGTTTATAGTGGCATTTTTTAGATTTATAGTTTTGTGATGGTATTGTTCAGATTTGAAAATTTTGGAATGGCAAATAACCAATTTTCCCATTTATTTATGTTAGTTTATCCCGACAATTTGTCCTAACAAGAAACTTATTTTTTATTAAAGAGAAAAATTACTGGACAAATGGGCTTTGCAGCTCATGAAATTCTCATATTAACTTGTTGATTATATATATTAAATTTCGCCTATGTCCATAATTTACATAATTATATTTATGATATTTGCTAGAATTATTCAGACACGATATATGGTTGTAGCATTCTATTTTTGGGCTATCAATTCTACAACCAAAGGCAAAATAGCTACTAATTGATAAATCTCAGTAATATTAATCATACTGCTCATGCAAATGCCCATAAAAGACTACAAAAATAAAACGAATATCAAATACGATAATCATGTACCAAAGTACCAAACACAAACTCAAAACTAGCAAATAACAATATATAACGAAACTCATTTCACAAAAAATAAAACGTAATTACAAAGTTCATAAATATAATTGCACATTATTCACCAAAGAGTGAATAACATTTTTCTAACACGCTAAATTATTCGATCTGAGGTTTGCTTGATCTTATCAGCCTTCTCTGAGTCAATTACACAGAGAGTTAGAGGTACTTGGCACACCTCACCTTAAACTTGAGCACATCTCTGCTTCTCGTTATCTTGACAATTTCACAAACAAAAAATTACAATGAGCACAATTAATAATCAATCACATGAATTAACTTTAGGACTCAATCAAATATTAATAATTTAACCTGTTCTAAGCTGGAATTAATAACTAACTTAGACCAACCTAATGCAATTTAGCTAGGTGGTACATGAGAAACTACGAGAAACTATGCTCTTGAATTATTAGTACAATTTTTTGTATGCTATATATAGTTGTGAAACACACAATTAATTATAATTTGAAATTTATTATAACGATAGAAAAAAAATATTTCTTGAAATTTAGTCTTTATGTGGTTTCTTCTACAGAAAAAAAAAATAGAATGTTTTTTCTTTTTCTTTTATATGTTTAATTTTTTTTATGCATACCAAGAATTTATTGTTTCATTTTGAGCATTTGACACAAACCTTTGTAATGACATGTTGTTTGTAATATATTTTATTGATTTTCTCTGATCTCCAATTACAAAATGTTGAAAAAAAAATGCTCTAATCTTTCATTAGATAATACCAAAGAAATGAATACAAAAGCATCTTAATTTTTTGATGGAACATTAATTACAATATATTGTAGCATATAAATAGGCAGTATCACACATATCTTAATTTCATGAAGACAATATCATATCTTTTGTATGGAAATGAATTTGGTTATTCATACAGCTGTGTTGGTACTCATCACAAATCTTATGTTTTCATGTATATTTTGAATTTTAAATCTAGAGGCAAGCGTTTTATGCAACAAGTCCAACTTTTTCGCTGATCGAAAAAGATCAATCCAAATAAGTACCACTATATATATGATATACAGTCCAATTTATTAAGATTTGTGTCATCAAATAATTCATTTTCACTACCATTGGTGATGTAGATTTTTATCTTATTTTTAATTTTTTTTTTGTATCCGGACTCTATCTTAATTATTGTATCATAAACAAATTCTAGTTACCGGTTTCATCCCAAGTTCATAATCAAGTTAATTGAAAATTTTAGTGAACCGATGGGTCTTTATCAAACCCACTAATTAGAGCATCTCCATCTCATCAATTATTTCAGTTTTAAATCTGACATCACAATTTCTATCTATTTTAAATATGTGAGCCAATTGCTTATTTAACAATAATTCTGAATGTTTTTTTTTAAGAAATTGATTTCTAAAGTAACGCTGGACAAAAGAATTAATGTTATTCATTGTCAGAATTTTTTTTTTTTGACAAGAAAGGTGAGAGTCACGCTCTCAGATTAATCAGGACACCAGAAGTGTCTTATTCATTGTCAGAATTATATTTTCACGCTCTTCCCACTATTTTTACTTTCTAATGAGTTTCTAAGATTGAGATGCTCTTACTGAATTAGAAATTAAAAGTATGGCTATTTCTAACTAATTATTTTTAATTTCTAATGAGTTTCTGAGATAGAGCAACATAAATATCAAATTAGCATAAAAATATAATTAAGGTACAATTTCAATGTGAGAGATTATATATTTAAAACTCAGTTTAGGAGACTCTTATTTTATTCTTAAAAGAAATCAAACTATTAGCCTCAATTTGTTTTTCTTATGGAACTTTTTCAGATGTTTGAGTATTGCAAGTGATATAGAAAATTGTAGAAACGTTATGTATAAGTATCGTGATGCGTTATAACGCACAATCTTCTCTTTGCGTTATAACATACTGGTCCTGTGTCTACTTTTTTCATTTGCATTACGAAATTTCATGAGTACTTCTCTCATTGTTATTTTTATTTTTATTTCTTATGCAAATTTTGATAAATCTAGTTTGTTGTTCCTTAATCTTATTAATTTACAATTAAAAAATTGTACTATTTAAACATCAATATTAAAGAAAAATTTGGACGAAAGTATCTATTATTACTTTTTAGACCGTCAATTAAGACGCGCGATATTACATAAAAAATTATAGAAGAATTGTTTTATTACATGTTTTACAGAAAAAATATAACTTAACATTTTGATTGGTAAACTATCACTACTACAAAAAAACATTGAGTATACAATTAAAAAAAGAGATTATACACAGTTTTACAACTATGTCCGCAAGAGTCGTGTATAATAAGATTGGTAAATTGTTCACATGCGGTTCTAAAACCGTGTATTTTTTTTTCCAAAACACATCATACACAGTTTTTAAAGTAAAATTGTGTATGAAAATATTAATCCTACACGAATTTTTTAATAATAAAAAACTGTGTATAATTCATATTTAAAAAAAAAAAAAAGCAATGAAACCCTAAATTTGAATTCAAATTAAATCTTAGACTTGATTTGAATTCAAATTAAATCCTAGACCTGATTTGAATTCAAATTAAATCCTAGACCTGATTTGAATTCAAATTAAATCCTAGACCTAATTTGAAACTAAATCCTAAATCTGAATATTAAAAACCTAAACTAAATTAAAAAAACTATGAAATTAAACACAACACATACCAAAAACAGTACATTTACCATTATAAACAAAATTTACAATTACATCACATATTATTAGTTAGATGATTATTCAGAAGAAAAAAATTTAAAAAAAAAAGTTTCAAGATCTAAGACTTTGTACATTTTCATGAACAATGCCTAAGAAAGTATGGTGAACTAGTATAAATCGAAAATTAGAAAGGAAAAACTTAATCGGAAACTTCAGCTCAAGTCTTGAAGCTCTTCCTCTTTTATTTTATTTTTTTCAATTTTGATTGCGCCGGCTAAACCCTTTCTCTGGCTTTAAGCCGAGGCATAAGTAAATATATGCTCCTTACTAGCTTTTCAAATTAGTAAAGAATGTTGAAAGTAGACACTCGAGCAAAAAGTTATGTCTGGTTGAAGTTTCTTCGTCTCTGATTGTCTTTTCGGTAAAGATATCGCATGCATTTTCTTACCCATTGATCGCCTCAGCTTTGTTTTTTTAGAAGAGGTATCTCAAAGAAATACATGTACATGGTAGAGTTGTTATAGAAATTAGATAAGTGACTTAGAAAAAATATATAGAAATGCATTATAACACGAAGATTATTAAACGAAGACGTAGATCAATGATGTGGAAAAATTTGTATTTCTTTCATTAGATACGAATCATACAGTAAAACCGTGTACAATTGTTGTAGCATTCATACGCGTGCATCCGAAAATGTGCTATAACATTCATATACGGTTATTTAGTAAAGAATAGTGTATGAATGTTGGAGCACATTTGTACATTATTCTTTATTAAAAATCGTGTATAAATGTTGGAGCAAAATTTCGTAACAATATTTTTTTTTCTACATTGAACAAGAACTTACTAGAAACTTTTCGAAAACGTGTATAATGTGCATTTGTATTTAGTGTTTTGGTAGTAGTGTCTAACTTAACATGTTTTGGAGGAATTATGTGTTAATATGCTAAATCAAATAAAAAGAATTTGAAGGCTTGATGACTTTGTAAGTTTAATAAGTGTCGATGTACACTGTTTAAACTCAAAAGTAAATTAATTACATCAATCATTCATTAGACGGACCCAGATAAATCTGAATCTATCAATAATGATTTAAATTGACAGGAGGAAAACATTATTTTTTTTTTCTCTTCTGAGATGAACAGGTGGAAAACACCAGCATGCAACTATTCTGTCAGAGATAATTTAATCGTACGGTTTTGGTTGGCCAGGCTATATTGCAGCTTTTTTACTCTTAAAAAAATATTTCCTAAAATTTTGGAAAGATGATGGATTTTTTTTCTGGTAACTTCGAAGGAACCGGAAAAGATGATGAAATTTCTCTGGAAATGCAGTTTCACAGCGTGTCACAGTTATGCGGTTCCACTGTTGATTATCAAGGATTTACACCAAATATAGTACTATTATTTAGCGAATTCTCAAAAGAACAACATATTTGATATGATTCTTTTCTAAACGGGTCAGATATATTTTTTTTTAACTTAGAAATAAATAAAATTCTTCAAACGAAAGAAGCACCTGTTGGTGTGATTTTACAAAAAGCAACTCCACTGAACCAATACTTCAAAGGAAGAAAAAAAAAAGGTGCTTTGTCTACCGAATCATTAGTTCAGAGATCGAACAATCTGTATTCATACTTTTTTTTTTTTTAAATTTAGACTATAGAAATTGTAAATTTCAAAATTATAGCAGTTTCTCGGACTGATGTATGTTATATAAACAAGATATTTCTGCTAGTAGACAATTCATCATCACCTACTTTTAAAAAGTTAACAGTCCAATCTACTAGATTCTCATAACAAAAATTAAACAACATAAATCCACAGTCATTTAAAAAGATTAATCTTAAATCACTGTGCATCCATAAAAAGTAACATAAACTTTACTAAAACAAGTATAGAAAGTGGCAAACACACAGAAAGATCTGAATCAAATTCAAATCCCCACAAGACCAGAACAAATTAAGAGGAATCAGTCTTCCCTTCCAATCAAATGAATTTCATTTGAGTATTGCAAGTAAATTGGGCCTCTTATTTTAAATTGAACGGTCAAAATTAATCTTGATTATGGTAATGTCAGTCTTGATTTAGACAGTCCGATTTGAAATAAACGGTCTGGATCTCATCAGGATGGCCAATGAAATCAGTATACTATTGGAGAGGAAACCAAATGTGGTTAAGTTTCCCAATAGTAAATACTGTGTCATGCATGTCCCTTGGACAAGTGCTTTTTTTATTTTTGAAAAAGGTGATCCTTCGTTCAATGATTAATGACTAATATGGCTCAAATTTTGTGTAGAAGTGGAGTAACATTAAATCAGATATAAAGTAAACAATTTAATTGACCACACACATGACAATGACATAACATAATCAATTTTGTTAGTAAAACTATAAATTGTAGCCCTTTCAAAGATTTGGTTCTTCAATTTTTTTCAACATAAGTGGGAGTTAGGGGTGATCATCTGTCCGGTTTATTTGGTTTTAAACTGAACTGAGAGAGTTTGGTTTAAACGGTTTGGTTTGGATCGGTTCAGTTTTTAAAACCACTTTATTAGTTTAGTTCAGTTTATAAATTTTATATCCGATTAGAGTGAACCAACTTTACATTCTCTCAACACCTGAGTCAGATGGTTAATATCCGAATTGCTTTTCTACAACTTCAAACTATTTTATTTCAAAAAAAATTTTAAGGTTCTAAGGATTATTACGCCATCACTTTAAAGTTTGAAAAAACTATAGCGTAGTTATTATGTAGCTCTAATTAGTTATTTAGAACTCTGATAAAATAAAAACAACAGATAGGGTTATAGTTTTCTTGATAGCAACTACCAAGTTTAAAAAAAAATATAATTATAACTTTTAAGGTCCAAAAAATTTATAACTAGCTATATTTATTATAACTTGAGACCACCTTCATCATTGCCACTAGGGCTACAAACGAATCGAACCAAATCAAACTTACTCTAATTTGAGTTTGAGTTTGAATAAGATTCGAACCGAATTAGTTTGATTTGTTTCTGAACGAATTAATTTCGAAGTGAACTAATCACAAAAAAATTTCGAATCGAATTGAAGTCATCGAATCACAAACTATGAAAATTTTGGCCAACGATAGTTAATGCATCAGTTTTCTTCACGCGGAACAAAATTCACATGTTTCCTTAGTGTTTGGTAAATGCCCCCGAGGACCCAACCCAGACCGGTCCGTCCGTGCCCGCGGACCGGCCCGTGCCACGGGCACGGGTATTAAACGGGCCGGATCCAGTTTTTTAGAAAAATACCCATGAGAACCCGAACCCCCGTACCCGTAACCCATACCCGCGCCCGTGAGCCCGTGGCATTTTTTTTTTTTTTCACTTTTGGTCTAAAATTCAAAATTTAAACTCAAATTCCCCCCCCATTCCCCCTATGCCCCCACAACCCCACTTTCTACCCGGACCCCTACCCATTTTTTTTTCAGTTTTTTTTTTTTTTAAATTCAAATTTTAATCCCTCCAAACAAAATTCTATAAATACACACCCATTCCTTACAAATTTTCACATCTCTCACAATATTTTCATCTCTCATTCTCTCAATCTCAATCTCAATATTTTTATTATTCTCCAATTTTAATTTTATTGTTAAAAAAAAATATAGTTGTTAATTTAACAAATACGCAAACGCAAACACGCAAATGGAATTACGAAGGTATTCTCGATGATTTTCCCGCAAAAATAAAAAAGGAATTTAAATTTTGCTAGATTAAATTTTGTTAGATTGAAATATTGAATGTTAGATTTATTTTTGTAGAGTAATTTAAAAATTAAATTTGATGTTAGATTTATTTTTGTAGAGAAATTTAGAATTTAAATTGAATGTGAGATTTAGTTTATGTTATATTTATTGAATGTTAAGTAATTAGATTTGTTATATTTATTGAATGTTAGATTTATTAAATTTGTTAAGTAATTAGATTTGTAAGATTTATTTTATGTTAGATTCATTAGATTTATTTAGTTTATGTTAGATTTGTTAGATGTGTAGTAATTAGATTTGTTTTGAATATGTTAGATTTTATTTTTGAAATTCGGATTTATTTTTAATAGGTTAATAAAAGATGATAGATTTATTTTTTTGAATATGTGAAGTAATTAGATTTGTTTTGAATAGGTTAGATTTTATTTTTGAAATTCGGATTTATTTTTAATAGGTTAATAAAAGATGTTATATTTATTTTTTTGAATATGTGAAGTAATTATATTTGTTTTGAATAGGTTAGATTTTATTTTTGAAATTCGGATTTATTTTTAATAGGTTAATAAAAAATGTTAGATTTATTTTTTTGAATATGTGAAGTAAATAGATTTGTTTTGAATAGGTTAGATTTTATTTTTGAAATTTCGGATTTATTTTTAATAGGTTAATAAAAGATAAATCTCTCACACCGATCGTAGATGCCATGAAATAAAATTCCTAAAATATTGGGAAGATGTACCCCTCCTGGCCGTTATCGCAAACTGCCTCAACCCAGCATACAAGAAGTATTACACGATCAAATTTATTGAAAGGTACAAAGATTATCTACATTTAGACAACACCGGGGTGGAGGCATACGTGGATTCGTAGTTCGATGAGATATTTAACACATACAGCTCAAGAATGAGTGGCAATCAGAACCCGTCTTCGTCCCGTGCTGGCCCTAGGTATATACATGTATTTTTAATATTTATTATTTATAATATCTACATTATTTGTCCGCTAATTTTTATTTTTATTTTTATTTTTTAATAGTTCCACTTCTAGGAGCACTAGCAGTGGTGGATTGTTAGCAGATTTCCAATCGGAGAGCCAACCGCACGCATCCACAAACGAGATATTGAGCTATATGGCGATGCTCAATGAACCTGAAGATGTTGACGTCGTTGGGTGGTGGAGGAGGCATGCAAGGATCTATCCAATCCTGGCGATGATGGCCCGTGATGTATTTGCCGTGCCGGTGTCAACCGTCCCTTCCGAATGTTGTTTTAGTTCGGCGAACAGGATCCTCTCCGATAAACGCAGTAAGTTAGGTGCACATATCTTTGAGAGACTTGTGTGCTTAAAAGACTGGATTGATGCTGAAGAGCGCACGCAACATCTGCCTCAACAACAATTATCACCCGAAGCCAACACTGAAGAAAGCGGTACCGAGGTGCGGCACGAGGGCGAGGCTAAGTCGGATGAATTTGGATTTTGATTTATAATTTATTGGTTTTCAAAGAAAAAAAACAAAAAAAGAAACAAAAAAAGAAAAAAAAACACTGAAGAAAGCGATACCATGTCAAATGAATTTAAATTGGTATGAATTTGGATTTATAATTTATTGGTTTTCAAAGAAAAAAAACATAAAAAAACAGAAAAACAAACAGAAAAAAGAACAAAAAAACCGAAAAAAAAAACAAAAAAAAAACCGGTCCGGACCTGGACCGGACCGTCCTCCCCCCGAACCCTGACGGGCACGGGTATTAAACGGGCAGGGCAAGGTTTTTGAAAAAAAAAACCCGTGATGCCCGGCCCGTTGTGCCCGTGTGCCCGTGACGCCCGTAACCGTGGCTACCCGTGCCCGTGCAAGGATTTTGCCCGGACCGCCCGGCCTGGACCGTTTACCAATCACTATGTTTCCTTTTACCTTTTATCTTTCATGAATTCACACTAATGGATTATGGGCCAGTCCAAAATTTTCTTATCTTTATGTTACTAGATTAATTAAAACCACGACATGTACTTAATCAAATGGAACTTATTCTATTGTTAATTTGTTACGTTGCTGAAACATTTTCATATTAAAAGTTACCATTATATTAACAATTTTGAGCTCTGATATAAGTTTGGTTTCTGCATTATTAAATATTAATGGTTATTAGTTGTATTATTTGAGATTCGAATCTAAATAGTTCACGAACTATACATGCATAGTTTGAGTTTGACTTTCAATTAGATTCAAACAGAACTAGTTTAATTTGTTTCAAAATAAACAAATTAATTATGAACTTTTTTGAATCGAATTCAAATTGAGTCACAAACTACGAATTTTTGGTGCAGCCCTAATTGCCACAGTGTCCTGTGCAAAATAAAGTCAAAGAAACTATCAAATGATGCATGACCTCGCAAGAATGTCAGACATCTACAATCTCCTCCTGTACAATGTTTGGTAAAATTCTTGCATGCAAGATAATTCGGCATGACATTCATATTTTTTTTAAAAGCAATTACTTTTAGAAATTGTGAGCTCGAAAATTTATATAATAGCATGTTTATTTTCTGACACAAATAAAAGTTAACAATGTGAAAAAAATTACATGATGTCAATATTTGATATTTCAAAAAAAATATGTTTGAATGTCGAACATCCGACATTTTTTATGAAAAAAAATTACATTTGTCACTAAAGTAAAGGCCGATAGCTTAAAAGATGGAAAATAAATCTATTCTACACAATTTTTTTTATACGTCATGGCATAGCACGGAAAAAAAAAATCAAATATAAAATTGGTGACGAGTGCCAACACAAATGTATGAATTATCAAACTCATTTCCATAAAAAAAAGATGTGATATTGCCTATATGAAATTTAGATATGTGTGATATTACCTATTTATAAGCTACAATACTTTGTAATTGTCCAACAAAAAAGCTTTCTATTCATTTCTCTGGTATTATGTAAAATGAAAGATCATAACATCTTTTTTTACAAACAACATCTAATTAAAAAGTTTGGTAACATACACTCAAAATAAAACATTAAAATATTTCTGGTATGCATTAAAAAATTTCAAACATGTAAAAGAAAAAAAAAACATTAAAACATTTTTTTAATAAAATATTTACAAACATAGTACACATAATATTGTATACATAATTCAAGAACGTATGTAGTTCCTCATGCACACTTATATATATAATTACATCAATTAATGTTTTGGAGAAAGAAAAAATAACTTAACGTATTGATTGATGAACTCTTATACCTCTTTCGTTTTGGAATTATGTGTTAATTTTCTGAATAAAATTAAAATAATTTCAAGGCTCGAAATGGTTTTGTAAGTTTAAAGATAAGTATCGATACACTGTTCAAATTCATAGCAAATTAATTGCTCCAATCATTAATTAAACGGACGCAGATGTACAAATCTGAATCTATCAATAATGATTTAAAAATTGACAGGAGGAAAACATTTTTTTCTTTGGGAGATGAACAAGTGGAAAACACAAGTAAACTATTCGGTCAGAAATAATAGAATCCATCGTTGGACTCGCTATATTGGCGGGTTTTTTTTTTTTTTTTTTGAGAAGGGGAGGTAGCACAGTTGGCCAGAAAAAAATTCTAGGATTGTTGTACTCAAAGGTTGAGAGTTTGATTTTCCCTCACGACTTCGTAGTCTCTGCGAAGGTTTAAAAAAAATATATTGGCAGCTTTTTTATTTTTAAAAAAAGAAGAAGAAGAAGAAGTAAATACTTTTTAAGGAACCGCAAAAATGATAAATTTTTTCAGTGGTATGGAAAAAACTACACCAAATATCTAATTTCTTTGGGTCTGTTAGGCAAAATAATAGATGAAAAGAAGAATTTAGAATAGGTTTCTGTTTTGTACTATTCCAGCCGTATTTGATTGATGATAGAAGAGTGAAAGAATATTGAAAAATAAGTCAATTTCATCTCTTGAAAAAGACCAAAATTATCTATTTCATTATCTCTATGAAATTAATAATTGGCTCATAAATAAGTTCCACAATTGATTATTAAGCAATCACATTAAATATCGGATGGTTCCTTGATGATTTTTCAAAGGAACCGCAGAGTTGGCGTGGTTCCTCCCCTTCATAAAAATAGAATTCATCATTCTTTTTTTCGGTAAAAATCAATAAACGACTGTTCAACGACAGAAAGATCTGAATCAAACTATTCTTGATTTGCATCCAATCAATGAATTTCACTGTAGATTGGACCTTTGATTTGCATCTTTCTATATCTCTTTGTTTTAATTATGGTATTTCACCTTGATTTAGACTGTCCGATCTGTAATGAACGGTTTGGATCTCATTAGAATAGGCAAATGAAATATTTACTATTGAAGAGGATCCAAACCTAGTTTAAGTTATAAATAGTAAATGCTTTGTTTTGTCCCCTAAACAAGGGCTCCTTTTTGAAAAGGTGATCCTTCGTTCAATGAGTAACGACTAATGTGACTCCAATCTTGCTTTGAATTGACCACACATTACATGATTAATTTTGTCCATAAGACTTTTTTTTTTTGGTTTTGATCTTATTTAGGTTTAATTAAGGTCATCTTCTTTTGTTCGAAAATTTTAATTTCTTATCCGGATCTAAGGGTCAACTTCGGAAAAAGATAAGCGGAGGAAGGAAAAGAGAGTGAAGGTGAATTGAGACGTGGTCAAATCTGCCCGTCCACGATTACTTGCTCCAAAACTGTAAAATTTGAGGTGAATGGAGGGCAGAGAAGGAAAACATAGGTGAATTGTGCTCAAAATATAAAGGAAAAATTAGAAATTGTGTAGTCTCTAAATTGGAGTGCGGATGAGATGAAATCGCTGATTGTTTCGCTTCTCTTTTGTTTCTTCCCTTTCTATTGAAGGATTTTGGACCACATCTTGAGACACCTCTACTCAATGTTGTAAAATATGATTTTGTTCATGCATGCGGAAGACCACTGCATACCGCATATGCAGTATGCGGCCATACATGCGGAATTTCATGCGGACTTATATATGCAGATTTTAAACTATATATTAATTTATTTCCACTCAAAACATGCAATATATTCTCATTAAAATCATTCAAATAATAAATTTACACATATGCGGACCAATGTGCGGACATATGCGGCCCAATATGCGACGCCATATGCGAAACTGCATATTTGAAACTGTATGAATTTTTTTATGCAAAATCAGACTGCATACGTATATGCGGCCGCATGAACTGCATTTTACAACACTGCCTCCACTTGTGAATTAAGTCTCCATAGCCTTAACCTACGGATTGCATCTTTTCTTTAAACAAGCAAACATGATCCACTGGGAATTAAAGTTTAGTTCCTCAATTTCTTTGTTTTTTTATTTTTTATTTTATTTTTTATATAAGTGTGAATCTCGTAATAGTATCGCATGTTATTTATCGCAAAATTTAAATTCTATTAATTTAATATAAATTGGTTGACAGCCGCAATTATAATCACAAGCTGCAAAACAGATGCTTCTAAAATGTAAAATTACTTTCACTACATAGCAACTAAACTATTGAACTCTTCTTTCTTAGTCAATTTTTTTTCCCTTCCATTTTTGTTATGTTTTCGATTGAATAGTTTTTTTTGTCCATATTTAAATAGGATGTTTTATTCTCTCAGCACCTGAGTCAGATGGCTAGTATCCAAATTGCTTTTTTAAATCTTAAAATTATTTCATTATAAATATATGAGAAGGGTTCAAATGCACCTAAATTTCTATGCTCCTATTTGCTTCCAATTTTTTATCTCCTTTATCTTCATTTTCAAAGTCCGAATAGTCAATCCGAACCGTTCAACGTGATAATCATAATAAAATATGCTTGGAGACCAAATTTTATATTTTTTTGAATTTTTTTACTATTTTTTAAGATACGTACAAAATCATTATTTTAAGGAGATTCTGGACCATCCGATAAAGTGATTTTGTACGTATCTTAAAAAATAGTAAAAAAATTCCAAAAAATATAAAATTTGGTCTCCAAGCATATTTTATTATGATGATCATGTTGAACGGTTCGGATAGACTATTCGGACTTTGAAATTGAAAATAAATGATTGGGAGCAAATGAGAGCATGAAATTTTGGGTGCATTGGAACCCTCATCTAAATATATATATATATATATATATATATATGAGGAGGGTTCCAATGCACCCAAAATTTTATGCTCTCATTTACACCTATTTTTTTTATCTCCTTTATCTTCATTTTTAAAGTCCGAATAGTCGATCCGAACCGTTGACCGCTTGACCTCGTAGCAAATGAATTCGAAACTTCCAAAATTTTGCATGTACATGCATCACTCACGAAATACATGAATTTCAACGGTTTGGATTCGTCATTTGAAGCCGATCCGATGTATTTTTGAAGTTGTGCTCACCAAACCCTCTTGGTGAGCACGTCATACACTAGATTTACTATATATATATATATATATATATAGGTTTTGGCTAATATGCTACGCGTAGCTAAGAGACCTCCGTGCTACGGCTCAAAATTTGAATTTTCAAAATCCTAACGGTTGATTCAAACCGTTAGATATGTTCTACATATTGAAATGTACTTGGAGACCAAATTTTATATTTTTTGGATTTTTTTTACTATTTATTAAGCCACTTTGAAAATCGCTGATCCAATGGTGGCTTAACCAAACAGTGAAACCGTTCGATCGCCGATTTTCAAAGTGGCTTAATAAATAGTAAAAAAATTCCAAAAAATGTAAAATTTGGTCTCCAAGCACATTTCAATATGTAGAACACATCTAACGGTTCGGATCGACCATTAGAATTTTGAAAACACAAATTTTGAGCCGTAGCACGGAGGGGCTCTTAGCTACGCGTAGCACCGTAGCCCGGTCCTATATATATATATATATATATATATGAGGAGGGTTCCAATGCACCCAAAATTTCATGCTCCCGTTTGCACCCATTTTTTTTTATCTCCTTTATCTTCATTTTCAAAGTCCGAATAGTCGATCCGAACCGTTCAACATGATCATCATAATAAAATATGCTTGGAGACCAAATTTTATATTTTTTGGATTTTTTTTACAATTTTTTTTTAAGATATGTACAAAATCACTTTATCGGATGGTCTAGAATCTCCTTAAAACAATGATTTTGTACCTATCTTAAAAAATAGTAAAAAATTCCAAAAAAATATAAAATTTGATCTCCAAGCATATTTTATTATGATGATCATGTTGAACGGTTCGGATCGACTATTCGGACTTTGAAAATGAAGATAAAGGAGATAAAAAAAAATGGGTGCAAATGGGAGCATGAAATTTTGGGTGCATTGGAACCCTCCTCATATATATATATATATATATATATAGTAAATCTAGTGTATGACGTGCTCACCAAGAGGGTTTGGTGAGCACAACTTCAAAAATACATCGGATCGGCTTCAAATGACGAATCCAAACCGTTGAAATTCATGTATTTCGTGAGTGATGCATGTACATGCAAAATTTTGGAAGTTTCGAATTCATTTGCTACGAGGTCAAGCGGTCAAAGTAATGATGAAAAATGAATATATATAACAACTAATATAATAACTTATTAAAAGATTCATTACTTTGACCCTTTGACCTCGTAGCAAATGAATTCGAAACTTCCAAAATTTTGGATGTACATGCATCACTCACGAAGGACATGGATTTTAACGGTTTGGATTTGTCATTTGAAGCCGATCCGATGTATTTTTGGAGTTGTGCTCACCAAACTCTCTTGGTGAGCACGTCACACCCTAGATTTACTATATATAATAAAAAAAAGTGGCTTAATAAATAGTAAAAAAATTCCAAAAAATGTAAAATTTGGTCTCCAAGCACATTTCAATATGGAGAACACATCTAACGGTTTGGATCGACTATTTGAACTTTGAAAATCGCTATATGAGCGCGAATTAAAGCACCCACTTTAATTCGCAATGCATAATAGCATTACTCTATGTGTGTGTGTGTGGAGGGATCAAGTTACAACAATTTTGAGTTACCACAAAGTTACAACAACGGTTATTTTCATTTGCAAAGTTCAAATCGTCGATCCAAACCGTTCAACATGATTATCTAAATAAAATGTGCTTCCAGATCAAATTTTACATTTTTTTGAATTTTTTTACTATTTATTAAGTTGGGTACAAAATTCAATGGTCTGAATTTGACTAGTTTTTGTACCCATCTTAATAAATAGTAAAAAAAAATCAGAAAAATGTAAAATTTGATCTGGAAGCACATTTTATTTAGATAATCATGTTGAACGGTTTGAATCGACGATTTGGACTATGAAAATGAAAATAACCTTTGTTGTAACTTTGTGGTAACTCAAAATTGTTGTAATTTGATCCCTCCTCTCTCTCTCTATATATATATATATATATATATGAGGAGGGATCCAATTATACCCTTTTTTTTACACATCTTGGCATTGTTTTTTTTATAGGTCAATTTTGCAATTTCAAAATCCAAAGAGTTGATCTGAATCGTTCAACATGATAACCATATTAAAATAAGCTTGGAGATCAAATTTTATATTTTTTTTGAATTTTTTTTACTATATATTAAGATGGTTACAAAATCGTTGTTTTCAATGGTCCGAAAACAACGATTTTGTAACCATCTTAATAAATAGAAAAAAATTCAAAAAAATGTAAAATTTTATCTCCAAGCATATTTTAATATATCAATCATGTTGAACGGTTTGGATTGACTATTTGGACTTCGAAAATGGTAGGTGTCAAAATGTGTAAAAAAAAAGGGTGTAATCCGATCCCTCCTCTATATATATATAACACGGTTCAAATACTCCGAATTGAATATCATAAACAACAGATTCCCTAGCCCGCACTCTGTGTATAGTTTCCTTATTTAATTTCCTTTTACAGTCCGAGTGCATCCACACTATGCTCGGACTTTTCTCTGTTGTGTCTGATCAGGTTGGAAATTTGGCTAAGTCCTGAGCGCATCCGCACTACGCTTGGGAAAACCTTCTGTGTTGAGCAGAAAATCTGAAAATTCTTCTAAGTACTGATGTCCGCACCACTGCTCTCGGTTTTCTTCAGTTCAACCTAGATTTTCAGAATTTCGTCTAAGTATAGCATCTGACCCGCACTGAATGACAGTGCGGACGCAGTAGGTTCAGTTTTTCTTCCTTCTTGTGAATGAACCTCCGGAATTGACTGAGTACTGAGTGCGACCCGTAGTGCGGGTCAGGGAGGTCGCATTTTGACATGTTTTTGCCATTTTCTGCAGTTTAAAGCAAGCAAACGTAATAAATTTTTTTTTATTTAGATCGGACGGTCAAAAATTTAATCTGGAATAGCATCTGTCTACATTTGTTTGTTTTGGTTAGTTTTGGTTATGGTATGTCAGTCTAGATTTAGACTGTATGATTTGAAATAAATACTCCATATCTTCATTAGGATATTCCACTAAAATTTGTACTGTTGGAGAGCAGAGACAGAGGCTGAGAGGCACATAGGATGAATGAGGTTTAATTCACCTTATTTGTTTCTCTAAATTTTTTTATATTTATGTATAATTTCTATATAATTTATATAAAATGTCATGTAAAATTGAATCATTTTTTATATAAAAAAATTATATAATTAACTTTATTCAAATTTGAAAGTTGACTCCGCCGTATTATGTCATATTTGAAAGTCTGAATCAAAAACATGGTTTTGAAAGTTTCCAATACCAAATGTGGCGTCATGTCTCCTGAACAAGGGCAGCTTTTTTTTTTTTAATAGGTGACCCTTATGTTCAATGAATAATAACTAACATGGCTCCAATCTTGTTTAATTAGAACTAGAGTAACATTGAATATGATATTCAACAAATTTGTCACGTAAAGATGTATTTCATAATGTTTTAATTAAAAAAATATAGGAGAGAAAAATGGAGCCGAAGCATGATCGAAGTAATTACTTGCCCTATTATTGAAAAATTCGAGAAAAAGGAGAGGGGAGCGGAGGGAAGAAGAAGTGGACATTTGTGTATAAATTCAATGATTTTTGTTGCCTCTGAATCAGAGCTTAGAGGTGGTGAATACTAACAATATCTCATTCATTTCTATCATCTTATTTTTATTACACAGTCTGTTGTGGGACATCCTAATTTGTAAGCCATCTCAATTTTAATTTTATTTTTTCGAATTCAACATTTATGACCCGATTAGGGCTGTAAATGAGCTGGCTCGGACCGAGCTGGGCCTTAGCTCAGCTCGTTAATTCTGACCGAGCTGTTAACGAGCCAGCTCGTTAACAGCTCGTGAGCTAAAATCTCAGCTCAAACTCGTGACGAGCCAGCTCACGAGCCACGAGCTGGCTCACTGGATTTGGTTGGACCTTGTTTTAAGAAGAAAATAAATTTTACAAACATTTTTGGACCGAGCTGGATCAAGCTGAACTGAGCTGGACCAAACTTGACAGTATAAAATACACACAAATTCACAAATTGATGCCTAGCCGAGCTAGCTCGTGAGCTGGCAAGCGAGCTAAGGCTTTAGCTCAGTTCGTTAATTTTGGCCTGAGCTCTCGCTAACAGCTCGGTCCACCATCGAACGAGCTGTTACCGATCGAGCCAGATATGACTCATGAGCGAGCCACGAGTTACGGGCTTTTTTGACAGCCCTAGACCCGATAATATTGCTTTATGTTATTTTATAAATTTAAATATATTAATTTAAAAGTTAAATTCTTATTTATGGGTGAACCAATACAAAAGAATTCACTACTTTTGAAATGCATATTGACTTCTACACTTGCAGCGAGTAAATAATTAAACTCCATTAACATTTTATAAACAATTTATCTTTATTAGTCAAACTTTATTTACTTTTATTTTATTATGTTTTCGATTATAGATAGTATTTTTATGTCCCGTCTTCTTTTCTTTTAAAAAAATTAAAACAAAAATTATAAGAGACTCCACATCCTCTCAGACGCATGAATCAGATGGCTAGTATTGAAGTAATGAATTCCTTTTCAAAAAATTTAAATTGATACATTTTAAAAGATCTGTGAAATAACAGATAATTCAAATATTTGGTATCAGATATCATAAAACGACGAACTCCTTAAAACGAGGCTAATAATTGTAAAAATTAATGGTAAGCCGAGACCACCTTTATCCTTGTCAGTTCGTCGCTACTCGCTGCTCACTAATCACTACTGGGGCCTAGAACGGTGTGTCGTGTAAAATAAAGTCAAAGAAAATATATCAATAACACGGCATGAGTGCATGACCTTGCAGGGTGCCAACTCTAGAATCCCCAGTGCAATGTTTTTTTTTTTTTTGAGGAAGCCCAGTGCAATGTTGGTAAAAAGTTTTGCGTGCAAGATAGTTCGTAAAATCAAGAGTAGAGTCAGATTTTTTGACTATGGAGATCGTGAATAGAAGTCAAATATATAAAATTTTCCTACTATAAATGAGGTCAATTTCACACTATCCATAATATTTTTCTTTAAAATATATTAAAATTAAGACATAAATATAAAAAAAAAAAAATTGAATGGGGTCAATTGATTTGACCCCCATTCAATCTATGTACATTCGTCCCTGCGTAAAACTGCGCATGACATTCATAACGTTGCCATCTCGATAGTCTGTCAAGCATTTCAATCTTTATTTGTAAAGGTAGGGTTTATGGTTTAGAGTTTATGATGATGTAAAAGGAATTGAGTTCAAATAGTTTATTCTATTAGATTCAAATAACTTATCAGGTTACAATCAATTAACTAATGGAGTACTAGATTTAAAAAAAATATATAATTTCTTGCATAATAAAAATAATAAAAATAGTCTCTTACATAATTAAAAATAACAAAATTGTATTTTTTTTACATATTAGAAATAACAAAAACGACATGTGACCAAAATTAATTTTTATGAAGACAAATTAATCCGGACATATTAAATCAAAATTACTTTCAAAATTTAGAAAAACAGTTGCCCCCTGTGATATACACTGAATCTGCTCTTGTGTAAAGATATGGTAGATACTCACCTAATAGTTGTAATTTTACTTGCAGGAATGTGACACAATTTCTAATTTAGTAATTTTTTGAAAAATACGTCATAATTTTTTTGCAATAACTTATAACTTATAAGTTTCAATTTTAGGGTTGCAAAAATATGTCAGCATAGAATCACTACTAATTATCAATTCACATCGCTATAATTAACTTATATATGTTTAATTGGTATTCTATAAAAATGATTGTGTTTGAAGGTTTCTAAGATAAGCCTAGTCATCAAATATATTCAATCCTTCACCCACCTATTAGTTATTATTAAATTTAATCGTACAATTATAAATTATTTAACTTTTTACCAATCATTAATTATTGTAAACTTTAACCGTACGGTCAAAAATTATTTAACATTTTACTAATCAATATATGTGTAGGATATGCCTAATTCAATCTACGAAATGAATAATTTTATTATGTGATATATCCAAAATTCTATATATATTTTTTGATGTTGCGTTATATTTGATAGCATTGAAAGTATTTGTCTCAATTTTAAAATTAAATTTTTTCTGCAATATTTTTTATTCTTTTAACTAAAAATTAGAGATCGAACCACCAAACTATTTAATATCCAAAAGAGATTTCTTCATCTGAATTTCGAACCAACAACCTCCCATATAGAAGGCATTGTCTTTATCACTAGCTAGATTAAGATAATATTTTGTCTATAGAAATAGAAATAGTACACGTGATTCTTCATGAGTAGAAATATCGGCAGGGGAGACACCGATAAAAAAAAATTTAGGAGAGGTAGGGGAGACACCGATTCTAATTAATCCAGTTATTTTTTTTCTATTATTTTTTAATGAAATAGATAAAATATCTAAAAATTTAGATATAATAGAAAGACTCTATCTATTTCTTAAAACGTTTTATATTATAATAGAGAAAATTAAAAACAAAAAAACAATACTGAATCAGGATCAACGTCTCTCCTACTGATTCTACCATTAGAATTTTGGATGAGTTCTTTCTCCAGTCTCTATCTATCTTTCTACTCATCAAGAATCACAATACTCTTTCTATTTCTCTGTTTTTTTTAATATTTTCTATTGACAAAAAATCTCTTCGATTAAAGGTTAGTTCTTAATACATATATGTATTTATGATGTAAGGTTTAACGAATAGATTTTTATGGTACTAAAATAAATCAAAATTGAAAATTATATCCAAATCAGTGTTGTAAAAAAACAGTGTTAACGGCCGATTAAACGACCATTTAATCGGAAACGGCGGCCAAACCGTTACTAATACGCTTAACGGATGCTTGTTAACGGAAAAAAAATGATTAATCGGCCGTTTTTCCGATTAATCGGTCGTTTTACCGTTTAATCATCCATTTATTCCCGTTTTTTTTTCGTTTATTCCAGTGAATATTTATTTTTCACATTGTTTTTTTTTTTCTATGATAGTGTGTGATAATAAGGTTTATAAATAATATATTGTAGTTTTATTTGTATTTGGATATACATCCAATATTTTTTATATTTTTTTTTCTTACTTACTTTATAATTGATTAATTCTTCTATTATTTATATACCATATATTTTTCTTACTTACTGATGTAATTTTTTTTCCATGAGTACGACATGTTTATTTATGAAATTAAGTTATTATCATAAATTAAATTTAGTGATTTTATGTTGGAATGTTTTTTTTCTTTCAAATAATATATTATTAGTATTTGAAAAAACTTAATTCTCAAATTTATTTTTCATTAAATAAATGTGTTACTTACACATGCAACATGCTTATGTGTTAAGAAGAAATAAGCGTAGTGTCATGTTATAACAATAAAACTAACTTAAATTAAGTTTATTTGATAAGTTTAATGAGTTAAATAAATTATTTTTAATAAATTATGATATATATACATAAATTTAATAAAAACATTAAATTGTTCGCATAATTCCGATTAATCGGCCGCATACCGATTAATCGCTTAGCGGCATCCCGTCTGTCCGACAACCGCATACTGTTATTTACAACACTGATCCAAATAATTAATCTGAAGCATGGATAAATTTGTGCACAGAAATTGTGAATACTAATACTTAAAATTCAGGAGCGGAAGTATGTTAAGGGAAAGAAGTGCTAAGTAGCTCCTATAAATTAAAAAATTTCAGTTTTACCTTTTAAAAATTACTATTAGCTCCGCTCCCCCCTATCTTAATTTTATGATTCTGCCCTTTATTAAATTTTACTCCCTAAAACCACTTCTGCACACCTGAATGATTTTTTTTATATAAATTGTAGAACTACCATTTTAGAGTATCAACACCTGTTCTCCGACAGGTCGAACCCAAAAGGCGAAGAACTAACATGTGGCTTCCTTCCATTTAAGAAAAGGAAAAAAAAACATGTGGCTTTCTGTTTCAACAACCCGACACAGCACGATATGGTTGGCGTCCGCCACAGTATATCCCAATACAAATAATACCCCGACAAGTGGGTCCGGAGGATCACATGCAAGAAAAAGACGAAAGAGGGCTCACTGCCTGAGTGACGAAGCCAACAACACCCACACAGTGAGACAAGAGCGGACCACAGAGGCTGAGAGCCTCCGCCATCCGCCTCAATCTATCTATTAGTCTAATCATCTCTGTGATCTGTGCTACATCAGTGCTTCTGCACCCACTTTTTGTTCTTATTATGCCCCATCACGCGCCTTTCCAAATTCATATGATATCCGCCGCCTATCGGGTAACGGGTCTCGGGTTAATTTGGGCTCAAAATTCCTAACATTTTGACCCGCTTTCGAGTGCTTGGTTTTTTTTTTTTTTTTTTTTTTTTTTTAAATTATGAAGAAGATTTATGTGTTTAATATTTTGTCTACTAAGGCTTGCACTGAAATTGCTATTAATGATTTTTTTAGTTCTTCTATACCTCTTGTCGACTAATTTTTATTTTAATTTTTTAACTTGCTACTATTAAAGCTTATTTTTTATATATATATTTTTTTGAATGATGAAGAAGATTTACAAGTCTTTAATAGTAGCCTTTTATCAAAAAAAAAAAAAACTCTTTAGACCAAATCAAATCGCCTCGGAATTTACTAATGCATGGAGATCCATAGCTGGTTAATTACTATGTTTGAATTTTTTTTGCTTATCTCTCTAGATCACTTTTTCATAATATATATCAGTTGATGATAAAGTTATTTAATAATTAATCTTTATGGTTTCTCAAATTAATTTATTTTTTAAATTTAAAATAAGCTGTTTGGTGCAAATATTGGATATAGATAGAATTATCTATCAATTTTCAAGCAATTTAGATATCATATATATTACAATATAATCATATGCATGCATATATGTGAGTGTAATTATTCTGACCGTTCTAAAGAATGATGAAAACATGAATGCATACAAAATTCGTTATATTTTTATAATTACAATATGTGTTTCTTATTCTAAATTTTAATAATATTTTTCACAATTGCAAACTTCGATTTAAAAATATTATAATTTGTTCCTAAATCTTATTTGTATGAGTTCTGAGAATAATTTTAGAATAATTATTTCCTTTAAAATTATATTACAGATAATTAATTAGTCTAAGATACAATTTAGCCAATTAACAGTGCACATTATTTAGTTTTTGTTTTTCAAAAATTTCGACAAATTTGTAAAGTATTTTTATTTAAATTAAATTATTGTTGTTTTAATCATCCTTTTTGGAATTACCTATAGTCCACATATCAACTTAATCAGCTTTTCACAGATTATTGTTCGTTTGTTGTGTCATGTACTCATGTACCATTGGATTTAATTTGGTAACGTACATGCATTCTACTTTAATTAATTAATCAACCTTCACATTTCAAATCCAACCTGGATATGCTATCCAACCCAATAATACATCCCTCACAGTCTCATATCTTTCTCTCTCTCTTCCCCTTTCAAAGCAACCTTTCATAGCAGCTAGCTTTAGAAATGGCATCTATGGCAAAAACGCTATTCTTCCTTCTCTCTCTATCTCTATCTCTAGCACCTATAATCCTCTCACATACTTTCCAAAACCACCCTTCTCACCCAACTCCTCTCATCCAATCCACATGCAATGCTACAGCGTACTACGAGTTTTGCATCGCCTCCCTCACCTCCGACCCTGCTGGATCCACCGCCTCTGATGTTAGGTAATAGTTAGCAAGCAATTAGCTTTATGATAACAAACACCAAATCTGGAAGATATATAATGCTCAAGATATATGTAAACAAATATATATATATACGTATACTAATATTACAATTTATAAAAAGGTAAATAATTAAGAATAAAAATATATGTACAGGAAGATCAAGGCACTTAAGCTAAAGCTTTTTGAAGTTGGCTAGATCTCATGAACCTAGCTGGTAATTCATAATCACTGCATTGTAGGATAAGCATATAATATAAATACCCAATCTGGAAAATATATATAGTGCACATAATATATGTAAATTACCTATATCAAGAGGCACTTGAGCTCTAAAGCATTTTGAACCTAGCTAGATCTCATGCACTTCAAATTATTATGTACAAAACAAAAATGTTTTAAATAGTTAGCCAGTAATTTATAATCACTACATTGTATGTAGGTCTCTCTCGGTTGTAGCAATCAACATCGCCATGACCAACGCGACTAACACTTCCTCCATCGCCTCATCTTTGGCCCAAAAAGCAACCGACCCCTCGTTACGGGCTCTACTCCGGACTTGTGCGGCCAAGTACGTCGCAGCGCAGGATGCATTGCACTCAGCAATACAGTCAATTAAAGAGGAAATGTATGATTATGCATTTATCCATGTGAGTGCTGCCGCAGAGTATCCGAGTGTTTGTCACGTGTTGTTCAGGCAGGTGCCGAGGCTGACATACCCGCCTGAGTTGGAAAGGAGGGAGGAGGGTTTGGAGATGCTTTGCAAAATCGCATTGGATATGATTTCACTGCTTGATTGATTTTTTTGTGTGCATGTTTTCAGGGATATATATGTATCTATCTATATGGCGGTACGTGCTAAGAATTAATTATACACATTGGAGTATATAAGCAAGTGCTTGATGCATTTATATATCTAAGTTTGATTTATATATATTGTGACCATATTAATTATTGCATGTTTGAAGTCTCTCCACTTCTCTCCAGTGAGACTGTTAAGGATTGTGGTGTAACTGTGTGCCAGGATATATAGGTAAATGAACAATATATAATAAATTATATTAATTTATAATATGAGGATTTGGGTGCTCGAGATAATTAATTGGTACATTCTGAGAACATGTTGTTCTTAATTAGTACTATAAATTAATCCACTGTTATGATAAGCTTCAACCGTACTCACCAATTTCAAACTTATCTGTGTAAGTATATTAGTTGTGTTTTCACTTGTCACAATGTTAGAGTATGTATTTTTTTTTTAATCTTTCAAAAAAAGAAAAGAAAAATCTCTGATTTTTTTTATAATAAACTTAATTTCTTTTATCTAACATGCATCCTTAGTTAAAGTGCATCAGTCTTTGTTTCAACCAGATTCTCTGTATCATGTATGTTTTCAGTTTTCGCAATGTTAGAGTGCAACGATTAATTTTTTTTTTTTTTTTTCAAAATATAGACAAATCTCTGATTTTGATTTGTAATAATTTTTTTGATCACACATCTCGCTCAATTCTGGCTTAGCTCATCATTAATTAGTGAGTTCAAGTTTGATCAAGTTCGGTTCGTGTGTTGGCTCGACTATATATTACTTTTCAACTTGTTGTAAGAAGATGATGAAGCTACGTACTTTTTGACAGTTTTACTATCCTAGCTCCTTGTGTCCATCATGAAAGGATCATGAAATTCATTTAAAAAAGAAAATGAAACCCTTTCTCGGTTCATGGTCGTCTATGCGCAATCACAACACCAAATCAGAGTAGTGCTCATGGAAGTACCAAACACCTTTGTATACTCTTAGCTCTAAAACATATCGGTTTGAATTCGAACGACGAATTCAAACCGTTGAAATCTTTCTACCTTACGAGTGATGTGTCTACATGTGAAAATTTTAAAGTTTCGAATTAAATTAGTATAAAGTCAATGATCAAAACTAGAAGGTTTCTAAATTAACTTAATGCATTCATTTTTGGAAGACTTTTGACCACTTGACTGTATAATAAATTAATTCGAAACTTTAAAATTTTCTCATATAAACATATCACTCGTAAGGTAGAAGGATTTCAACGGTTTAGATTCGTCGTTCGAAGTTAATCCGATAGATTTTAGAGTTGAAAGTACAAAAAAAACTTTGTACACCTAACAGCATTCTAGTTCTACCCAATAAAAATATTTGATTTATACACGGATCACAGTACGAATAAGCTGTTAAGCTGACTCGACTTGTCTCATAATTAACTCGGCTCGTTCTAACATGAGCCGAATTCAAAATTTACCTGATAACCCGGCTTGTTTATAACCCTAAAGGCCTACATCAATCCTTTATAATTAATTAACCTTTTTCTTTTCCTCGTTCCTTTTCCTACTTTGAACGAGAACATCATCAAGAAGTATATAACTTTCTCTGCATTTCATGAAAGTAAAACTTGGGACCATTAATTGCCTCTCTTTTAATAAAGAGAGTGGTTATCTCTTTATTAGTGCCAAAGTTAATCTAAAGATATTCCAGATGACAGGTGTATAGTCAGATTCCTTTAATTAATTTGTTATATGAACTAGAGGTTAGCAATATTTGTTTGGATCATTCTGTTTCAATAATGAATTAATATATAATTTATTTATTTATCCGTTTGTTTTATTTTTTTTCATATAATTTGGTCCACATATATATGCATGTACTCCTGCTCTCATTAATTTAAGAAATATTGGACAGGAATCAGTTGTAAAATGAATCATTAATTTTAGTGGGATGTTTTTAAATATTTGAGAAATAATTTTTGCTGTCAGTAGTTTTAATTTTTGTCTTCGGATCGTCTACGATTTAGAGTTCAACAGGTGTAAACTCTAGCTAGCTATTTTATTAAGTGAAAAATTTAAGGGTGTATTTTTTTAATTACTAGTGTGAATTCTATACAAAATTCATATTTGTAGACGATCGAAAAAGCAAGATGAATTCGTGTAGGGTTATAGGTTATAATTTAATTCACTTTCTACTGGGATTCATATGTAAAATTAAAATTAAGTCTCGCAACTCTAACCATAATCTTACTTCTTTAAACTTGTGTGTCAGATGTATACATTAATAGCAGCTGAACCTCTATTAGTATTTATAAAAACAAGTCGAAAAATAACTGCGAGTCAATGTATTATATCACTGAACAGACAGTTCCCTCTTTCTGATCACTTTCTCTCTGTTTGTTAGAATATGAATGTATGCGTATCAGTATTTGAAAATCCGAACTGCTGTATATATATAATTAACTCTATAGGTTAATTAAGTTATTCCAATTCAAATGCACTTATATTCAGAAAGAGAGTGCAGAAATTTTGATTCATAATTTATACAACCCAATATAATTTAATTTCACAAAATAACATATTAATTTTGGTCTAAAATAATTAGGCTTATATGATATTTCCAACGGATGTAACATATGCCTTGCAATGGGCCAGAACCCTCGACAATTATTAGCGACCTTTTTTTTTTGAGTGAAATTATTAGCGACCTAATAAATAGAGCCACACTCCGAGTAGATATATACTTCATGAGAGAAAATTAAATAATTACTATTAACAAGGATACGTAGGAAATTTTTGCTTTGCTCTAAGTCGTTCCATATATTAGTAATAAAATATTTATTAATAAATACGAATTATAATAATTACTTTTATATACTTGTGACTTGTCTATTGATTTTACAAAATTTGAACAATCTAGCATAATATTAATGAAATGAATACTAATTGTCCAAAAAAATTTGAAGCCCTGAAGTAATTTTGTAAATATAACTCTATGAGTGTTGACTTTCAACAATTAATTACTTTAAATTTAGACTTCAATTAGCAACTACCCTAACAAATTTCCACTCTCCAATAGTCAGCCCACTAATCAATTTTATGTGCAACTAGTATGGTGACTGAGACTGATATGTAAATAAACTTTTTTAATCAATATATTTGTCGTTAGCACTTTCTTACCGACCATAAAAAAAAAAAAACAATTTTTAGGGAAAAGAGACTAAAATTGTATCAATCATTATTTACTATATATCTTTTGTTGGAGAGTGGAGACTATCGCAGAAATATTTTAAGGAGTAATTTCGTCAAACACTTTGCTTTTATATTCGATTAACTAGTTAAATATGAAAGACATACAAAAAACTAACACTACAAGCAATTAAGCACAAGAAATAAAAGAGAGATAAAATTTCACGTAGAAATTCTTGCAAGAGAAAACCACAGAACCACGATACAAAATCATTGTATCAACAAGTCTTACAATACAAGAAGATTAACAAACTATTAACACTCTCTTATATTTTCATATACTAATATATAATATTATCAAGTGTATTTAAATGCATTTATAATAAGAGAGCAAAATCTTAGAAAAGAACTTGAGAGATGAAGCTTCTATTATTTTTGGGCTCAAGAGATAGTGGCAATCTCTTTCATTTTGCCGTCACAAGCAACATGGCTTTCGGCCCATTTCATGTGTCTTCGTGGATATAGCATCCTTATAAGTATCAACCGAATTTTTTTTTTTTTTAACACCGTCAAAATTCGTTATTAATTAAAAACCACCGGATCGGTTTATATAAAAAATATCATCCCGTACAATGGTTTCGCACATCAGTCAAAACGGGTCCACATAAGCACCTTGTGCACCTATTGGTGCGCACCATAGTTTGGCGCACTGACTCCGCGCAATGATTTTACACACCAAGAGAGTTCCCAAATGCTTATGCGCCTTTGACCACCTTTTCACAACTATTCAAAGCCCAATTTGTAAGGACCATCCGATTGCATCAAGATCCGTGCTAAAGTACATTAGAATCCGTACAAGTATGTCAATTTCCGTGCGCACCTCTTGGTGCGCCCAACCATGATGCGGACCCGTTTTGACTAGTGCGCCAAATCATTGTGCGGGGTGGTATTTTTTACATAAACCAGTTTGGATGTTTTTAATTAATAACGAATTTTGACAGTGTCAAAAAAAAAAATTTTCGAAAGTATCAATCTCTTACCACTTTTACTTGAAAAGTTTCAAAGTTACTGTTTTGGTCCTTCTAGTTATCAATTTGTATCAAAGTTGTCTTATTATTGACATTGGATTTAAATTTGTATCAAATTTGTCTTATTACTGACATTGGATTTAAAAATAGATGTAAATTGGTTCTATCTTGTTTGTTTGATGTAATGAAATTCAATGTCGGTAAGTTTTTTTATATACAGAAGCGTCTTCGTTAATACATTATATATAAATAATTAAATATGACAAGAATATTAATGTCATCATGTAGATAGATTATCAAGTATTGGTAATACAAACATTAACATATATCAGCATCCATGCCATCTTAGAATTACATCATTATTCATTCATTTTTAACATATATATAAAAATTGTATGACTGATTTGATATAAACTAATACCTTTAGCAACTAAAATAATTTAATTAAATGTTTATTAATGATCAAAATAGCAACGTGGTGATACTTCATTGATCATTCGTGTAATCCAATCTTCTTCTTTTTTTCTATTTCTCATCTAATTTACACGATTATGTTAATTCGTGTCCTCTTTTTTAATCAAAATATCTGCAATATTAACAATGTTACACTGATAATATTGTGTTTTCGTCCATAGAAAAATTCACAAATACTTCGTCTGCAATCAAATCAGTAGAGCACGGAGTACATGGTCAGGACACCTCCAGTTAATAAAACTGGAGATAATCATTCACGGACTGGTGGGGTAAAGATTTTAACAAAGTAGTTTTCGCTTCATGCAGCGCACTAACCATATAAAGCGCAGTTTTGATTCTTTCGTACGTGCGCTGCATAGTAAATAATGCTCTGTTAATTTGTTTACCCTGACTGGCGGTACTTGGACATTTCTCTCTCTCTTCCCGCCACAAAATCCCGCAAAATTCACTCTTTCCTCAAACCTTCCACTCGAAAGTCGAAACCCTATTTTATGCTCCCAAAAAAAGCGAAACTAAGTTGAAGATCGAACAAATTGACAAATCGGGCAGAGAAGGTGTAGCACTATGAAAGGAGGAACGGTTCAGATCAACTGGCACGACACTCAGCCAGTGCTAACCCTAGATTTCCACCCCAAATCAGGAATTCTCGCCACTGGAGGCAATGATCACGATATTAAGGTCTCCCTTACCTCTCTTTTAGTATTGTTTTTAAGAGCAATTTAGGTGTTCAATCTAGGTAGAGCTGGGCAAAGTTGTGTATTATTTTGGAAATTGGTAAAATCAAATAAATTTGTTGTTTGCATTTGGTATCAATTTCAGATTTGGATTATTGAATCAGATAAATCAGAGAAGAACCTTCCAACTGCTTCGTACCAGAATAGCCTCTCATACCACAGTTCTGCTGTTAATGCCCTTCGCTTCTCACCTTCAGGTCGGGATTATTTTTATTATTTCGCTATCATGCTGGTTGGTAGGAAACAATATACCTGATTTGTATGAATATAGATGGTGGGCTCTAATTTATACGAACAGCTAGAAAATAATTTATGAAAAAAATCAGGGGCATCTTCCTAATGTTTTATCATCTTAATGTCGGACCCTTAACTTTAAAAGGTGGTTTTGTTGCAAATAGCCACAGAAAGTTAGGAATGTTATTTCCAAGCATGAGGCATTGCTTGTTATTTGCATAGATCTTGGGTGTAATTTTGCAAAATTGCTCTACTATTTGTTTTGGTTAAAAGTATAGTACCTATATTATACTACTGTTTGTTGTAAATAGTTTCAATCAAATGAAATATGTGCCCAAGCTGTTAGTAAAACAAAATTGGTGTGGTATAAACAGTACCAGACCTGACTGCAATGTTTAGTTTACCATTTCTTGTGTTTTGTATTGCTTATCTGTTTTCAATGCCAGGAACAGACTTGATAGATCAAGTCAATTAAAATCAAAATTATTCTTATAAAATTCAGAACACCAAATTATACCGCTAATAAGAACAACTTTCTAATTTTCTTCGTTTTTGCAAAAAGTAAAATGCTCTTTTTTTTAATATTTGTCTCACTATTCATTCAGGAGAATACCTTGCATCAGGTGCTGATGGTACGTGTTCTTTGTATATTCTTGTTAGTTTTTTCCTCCTTCAGAATTAATAGAAGGGGCAGTGACATGTTTACCCTTGCAAAACCTCAAAATACAAAGCACCACTCAAAACAAACAGTATTCCCTATCCCATCGTTTGGTATAAATTTTATCTCCTGTATGAAATTTTCCCTAATAAACATGAATATGGTCCTTTACAGCTTTCTTTGTTTCTTCAAAAAATGATCATACTACTGCATTCTCTCTACATTGAGAAATGAGGGGCAATTGGCGTACACTTTCTTATTAAAGTATTTAATTATACTTTCTGATGATATTAGAGAAGGATGGGTGATGGTGCTTTTTCTTTGTTTTGTGGAGGTACCTGAGACATACTTAGTTTTGCAGGGTTCTAAGTGATATTTGAAAATATTAAGGGCTAGAATTGATGATTTCCTGAAAGGATGTGCTTGTTTATTTATTTATTTTGTTGAGTATCCAGGAGGTGAATTAATATTATGGAAGCTACAATCAACAGCTGATGGTCAATCTGCCTGGAAAATGCACAAGTCTTTACTGTATGGCCACTGCAATACCATATACCTAATAACATTTTTTTTTATAAAAAATAATATTCTTCATAAAATTTCTTTCCGTTTTTTTTTTGGAATTAGGTTTCATCGAAAGGATGTTCTTGACCTGCAGTGGTCTCCTGACGGATCATTCCTTGTTTCCGGATCAATCGATAACTCTTGCATTATCTGGGACATTAATAAAGGTAGTTTTATTTTAAACTAAAAAAATAATGAGTTCTTAGATTGGTAAACACAGATTTAGGGAATTCTTGTTGTTGATATACTCAAATAATAGGTTGATGAACCTTGTTATAGTCACAATTCGCAAAACATTACTTGCAAAGGTGATTTCAAATTTTGAAGGGGAAAAAACATTCTATTTTGTTTGGGAAGTACACGGATGAAGAAATTCTTACAATAAAGGGATTATTTAAATAGTGCCTAGTAGAAAGGATGTTATCACAAACTACCTAGTAGAAAGGATGTTACAATTATTTATTCTAATCTACCGAATTAAAAGATTGATTGACAAATTTTCATTTTTAAAATATATACTTATTTCAGGTGCAGTCCATCAAATATTGGATGCACATCTACACTATGTTCAAGGAGTCGCATGGGACCCACTGGCCCAGTATGTGGCCTCGCTAAGTTCTGACCGCACATGCCGGATATATGCAAATAAGCCCCAACAAAAATCCAAAGGCTTGGACAAATTGAATTTCGTGTGTCAACACATACTCTCCAAGGCAGAAACTTTGAATGCTGATGAATCTAAGGTTTGCTTTGTTTGTTTTGGTTCTTAAGGAAATTTTCATGTATACCCCTGCAAAATCTTAGAGAATTTTTACATTCCTAATTCATGAGAAATACAAGCTCTATTTGCTTCTTGACTAATTTGTTGGAGAGGGGGTTAAAAGAGGGGTGTTGTTTTATTTCCCCTTTTCATATTTTCTGAAAGAATATTTCAAAAAGTATCTAAATTTCTTGTTTGCGGCTGCTGTTCTCTTTACTAGTGAGGAATGAGTTCTATGAGCAAATTTTTTTTATTGGGTCAGGCAGGTAAAACTCATATGTTTCATGACGAGACCTTGCCGTCTTTCTTCAGGAGACTTGGGTGGTCACCTGACGGCTCCTTTCTACTTGTTCCTGCAGGTATTTTCTTTCATGATATTATTTTTCAAATGGTTATTTATATAAACCTTCTTTTAGTCATATTTTGAAATTTTCAAAATTTTGCTGCCTGTTAACTTTCCAGGTATATGTCGGCAATCTTCAGCACCTGAAGTTGTTAATACAGCCTACATATTGTCCAGGCGTGATCTCTCTAAGTATTTCCTAATACTCTTCTTTAATCGTTTTATGCGTGTGGTTTTTTTTCTTTATTTGTTAAAATATTTGGAAGTTATTACAATAGCTATGTTCTTTTGCTACAGTACAACTTCCATGTAACTAGGTGATAAAAAACTAGGGGTGTTAATTTCAGACCCAACATAAATGGGTTGACCTGACCCAATGATTAAATGGATCAGTACTGCTCAAGAACTTTTGACCCAACCCGACATATTTTATTGTGTTCTGTTGTATTTAGGTTGAAATTTAGTACTAATTATGGTTTATTATACACTAATTATGATTAATTATATATTAATTGAGAACAAGTTGCATAAATAGATTAATAATTAATTAATAAATAAATAATCAAGTTAGATGGTCAGATGGAAATAATAAAATTATGCCAATCCAACCTGACCCATTTTGTTTAAGCTTTTCTTTCTTGCAAGGTAATATAACATTTTGTTTAAAATAGGCCTGCCATTCAGCTTCCTGGTGCCAGCAAAGCAATTGTAGCCGTCCGTTTCTGCCCAATTTTTTTTACTCTACGTGGTTCTAACTCTGGCAAGACCATTTTTTGTCACTTATTTACTCATCCTATTATTTTTCTTTTTGTATGGAAATTAACCTAGCAATTTTTCTCTAATGAATGTGCAGTAGCTACTTTCTTCAAGCTTCCATATAGGATAATATTCGCTGTGGCTACACTTAACTCTTTATATATCTATGATACTGAAAGCATGGCTCCAATTGTAGTGTATGCCGGCTTGCATTATGCTGCTATAACCGATATTGCATGGTAAAATTCTGTATATTCGCTCTAATTATTGTGCTGAACTAAATTATATGATGCGAAATTGAAAAGTAAGGCCTAATCCAAAAACCAATTTGCCTAATTTTGACAAGAGCAAGTCATCCCACGCCCTTAGAGTACAGATTAAGTGCGTACTAATTCTACATGTGAAAATCTGATAAGTTTGGATTGGAGATATTTGGTGATCCAGAATTCAATATGCAAAAGTACAAATTGACAATTTATCACAATAACTTGTTTGAAAATTTGTAAATATGCTAGGTCGATGGATGCCAAGTATCTTGCATTGTCGTCAAGAGATGGTTATTGCACAATAATCGAGTTTGAGAGTGATGAATTGGGTCAACCTCATGTCCTCTCAGGTATCTTGCAACAATTTTATTTTATTTAGTTTATTCATCATTTTTTTTAATCTTATTCCTTTTGTTACAACTTATTTCTTATTGTAGAAGAGAAGAATAGGGAAGAAATCATGACAGATCCCATGAAAATAGATAACACTGACGGAGTTAAAATCATGTCAGATCCCATGAAGATAGACAACACTGACGGAGGTAAATTAGAGAGAGAAAATGAGAATGATAAAAAGGTAGTAGTAAAGACAAGTGATAATAAACCAGCAAAGAAGAGAATTACACCAGTTGCCATCAACTAGCACTTGATCTAGCTTAGTAAATTGCTTGTTAGCTAGTTACTCCAGTTTAGTTGCTAGCAATTTTCATTGTATCACAAGTAGGAGTAATGGGTGGTTACCGAATTTGTGATGGATTAAATGTAATACTAGTATGTATAACTACAGATTTCTAAAAGCATATAATTTTTGCTTAGTCATGATCGTTAGATTATAGTCAAGAACTGGTAACCTTTGATATTGCAATGAGCAAATATTTGAGACGAGAATAATAGTATATGCCCGTCGTGCTTGTTAAAAAGAACAATTTATCATTAAAAGAGCAGCATGCGATGGTACCTAGAGATACAAAGGCAGGAAGCTTTACCAAAGCCATCTTAAGATTCACCCCAATTCAATAGATACAATTTACACCTCTTATTAATTTCATTAAAAGCCAATAAATGAACTCTTAAATATAGTAGCAACAATCAAATAATGCAAGCACACCCTTACTTAAAAGTCCCATGTATCCAATGCAATGCCAGTATTAGTATCAACCCACTCAGCTTCAATCAAGTCCTCCGTTTACCGTTGGATCCACCATCGGTACAAGGTAGCTTCCACCGGTTACCGGCATTAGACGTGCCGCCGACTTTCTCATCCTCCTTCAATACTTCTTGGTACTTTAGATCCTCATCAACTGATATGACTTCCACTTTTTCACCATGTGGGCCCGGGACGACAGCCTCAGTAACATGTATATGATCTTGCACATTGACAATCTCAGCCTTTTGCACTTGCTTCTTTTTCTTCTTAATACACCAGAATATCAGGGCTGCAAGGGCAGCCAGCAGGAGTAAACCGCCACATGTTACTACTACAATTATGATCACCGGGTGATAGGGGCTTGGAGGGGGTGGTGCGACATGAGGAGGCGGTGGTATCACTGGTGGTAAAGGGTGAGGTGGTGGGCGAAATGGTGATGGTGGTGGGGGGTTAAAGCGAGGTGGCGGGGGAGGTGAGGAGCGAGGTGGTGGCGGAGGTGCAGAGCGAGGAGGAGGTGGTGCAGTGCGAGGTGGCGGTGGTGCAGTGTGAGGAGGTGGCGGTACAGAGCGAGGAGGAGGTGGTGCAGTGCGAGGAGGTGGCGGTGCAGAGCGAGGAGGAGGTGGTGCAGTGCGAGGAGGTGGCGGTGCAGTGCGAGGAGGTGGTGGTGCAGAGCGAGGTGGAGGTGGTGCAGAGCGAGGAGGTGGCGGTGCTCGAAATGGTTGAGGTGGTTGCGGTTGAGGTGGTCTCGGACGGGGAAATGGTGGGGGAAAGAATGGAGGTAAGTTAGCCATCGTGCTGTTAGTAGCTACAGAGAGCAAATGAGAGTTTGTGTTGTTTTGCTAGCGACTGATGAATGTGCAATGCTTGCTATGGTTTTTGTAGTATGATCTTGGCGTATTTTATACTTGTATTCCCTTTCAGTTACAGTACTTTACTCTTAAGAGAGAGCGGCGCGGTAGGTTAGCTTATGCATGCTTGGCTCCTGTGCTAAGGCAATAGAGAAGAAAGAATGCTCCCAAACATTATATTGCTTAAAATGAAGCTAATTAATTTGTACTGGCTGACCTTTATTCCACCACATGCATGCACCCTCTTCCCTCAACGCCTCAATCCAACTAGTGAAAGAAAAATGTGGCACGATGTGAAGTATATGAAACCCTTAATTTACTAAAGTTAGACTTTATGTGCATTTGGCTTATTATCTTTAATTGTCCTTAAATGAAAGTGATTATAAAGACATGAAACTTAATTATGATGAAGATCATACAGGTCACAAGTGACCAGTCTATTACTTAAAACCTGGTTATTTAAGACCCTTAATTAATTTGTATAAAGAGTTAATTAGAAAATAATATAAATTTTGGTAGAGTCAAGAGAGACAAGTTCAACAGAAATTATGTAATTTCAGAGAGAGAGAGAGAGAGAGCACGCGCACGCCAGTGAGCGCATGCGCGCGCTATAAGAACAACACCCAGAATTACCATTACACTCACTTTTTCCTCAGCACTATTAGAATTCCGAATTAATATTTTTAAGTCTCAAGTGACATTTAGAAGAGCCAAGAAATTTCTAGGACTCTTAGGGATCCAAAAAGATTGGATAGTGATAAAATCATATCTGTTTTTTTATATTTGAACGAATACGAATACATATTAAATATTAACAAAAATGAATACATATACATATAATTTGAATATCTAATTCAAATATTGTGACAAAATTAACATGTTATTTTAAATTATTTTTTCATAAAAATAGAAATAATATAAAGATATATATAATTCAGATATTCAATTATTATGATAAACAAAATAATATTTTTGTCATGTTAAACTTATGTCATTACAATATAAATATATATATATATATATTTGAGGAGAGATCAAGTTACAACAATGGTTTTTTTTTATTTTCAAAGTCCAAATCGTTGATCTAAACAGTTCAACATGATTATCTAAATAAAATATGCTTCCAGATCAAATTTTACATTTTTTTTATTTTTTTTACTATTTATTAAGATGGGTACAAAATTCAATGGTATGAATTTGACTAGTTTTTATAAAATACTTAATAAATAGTAAAAAAAATAAAAAAAATGTAAAATTTGATCTGGAAGCACATTTTATTTAGATAATCATGTTGAACGGTTTGGATCGACGATTTGAACTTTGAAAATAAAAAAAACTGTTGTAACTTGATCTCTCCTCAAACACACACACACACACACACACACATGTATGTATATATTTATATACATAGAGGAGGGATCAAGTTACAATAATTTTGAGTTACAACAAAGTTATAACAATGGTTTTTTTCATTTTTAAAGTCCAAATCGTCGATCCAAACAGTTCAACATGATTATCTAAATAAAATGTGCTTCTAGATCAAATTTTATAATTTTTTTTGAATTTTTTTTTACTATTTATTAAGTATTTTATATAAACTAGTCAAATTCAGATCATTGAATTTTGTGCCTATTTTTTTTTGCTATTTATTAAGTATTTTACAAAAACTAGTCAAATTCAGGCCATTGAATTTTGTACCATTTTAATAAATAGTAAAAAAATTTGGTCTCTAAGCACATTTTAATATGAAAATCATATTGAGTGGTTCGGATCGACTGTTCGGACTTTATTCGTGCGATTTTTAAAGGCTTTGAACGATATCCGGTCCAAAACCATTTGGACCAAACCTTATCCCTAAAGACCTACAAGCTTCCCAATAACACACTAAATGACCATTACATTCACCTTTTTCTGTCACACCTAGATTTTTACCACCCATAGCATGATTATATAAGTATCTTCACATCTTTCTTTGGCCCATCAACCTACGTCGCTAACAGAATTAATTGAAACAAAATAGAGTCAGCTACAAAGCTCAGCAAACTGATTATTTAACGATGCGTTTATATTTAATTGAATTAATTTAATAACTATTCAAACATGCCAGATTAATCCACACAAAAACACATCAAATTTTGCATGCATATTTAACCGATGATAGCACGTCGGTCTAGGTTATTAGTAAAACAAGTCACACCACAATCGCATAGTTAGAATCCCAGCGATTCTCAACTTTCACAACACACATTCTTATCAAATTCCAACCTCAAACCCGCTATCTAGTTTAATAATTAAATCTACAATTTAACATGAAGTTTATCTAGTTTAAACATTTTTTTCTCCGTTTCATTTTGCCGGAGCATGCAAGAGGATATATAGTTAATAATTTGTAGATTGTATATATGGAACATCAAATATGTGTACTAATTTTTGCTTCTGGATTACTTGCTTAAAATTAATAGGAAAAAGGTCTTGGAGCATGTTTAGATTCACACCTTCCA
Organism: Carex cristatella; assembly: GCA_024447775.1. Classification (NCBI taxonomy): domain Eukaryota; kingdom Viridiplantae; phylum Streptophyta; class Magnoliopsida; order Poales; family Cyperaceae; genus Carex; species Carex cristatella. The sequence continues at coordinate 1,398,151 of JAJHPF010000007.1, forward strand.
ATAGATAAATTTACACCTCTTATTAATTTCATTAAAATGCCAATAAATGGACTCTTAAATTAAATATAAACAATCAAACAATTCAAGCACACCCTTATATTATTATATATTCAAAAGTCATATATATCCAATGCAATGTCACTATTAGTATGAAACCACTCTGCTTCAATCAAGTCCTTCGTTTACTGTTCGACCCATCATCGGTACGAGGCAGCTTCCACCGGATACCGGCATTATTAGACGTGCCACCGACTTTCTCATCTTCCTTCAACACTTCTTGGTACTTCAGATCCTCATCAACTGATATGACTTCCACCTTTTCACCATGTGGCCCCGGGACGACAGCCTCTGTAACATGTATATGATCTTGCACATTGACGATCTCAGCCTTTGGCACTTGCTTCTTTTTCTTCTTAATACACCAGAATATCAGGGCTGCAAGGGCAGCCAGCAGGAGTAAACCGCCACATGTTACTACTACAATTATGATCACCGGGTGATAGGGGCTTGGAGGAGGTGGCGCAACATGAGGAGGCGGTGGTATGACTGGTGGCAAAGGGTAAGGTGGCGGATGAAATGGTGATGGTGGGGGTGGTGGGGGTGAAGATCGAGGTGGTGGTGGAGGTGACGAGCAAGGTGGTGGCGGAGGTGCAGAGCGAGGAGGAGGTGGTGGTGGTGGTGCAGTGCGAGGAGGAGGTGGTGCAGAGCAAGGTGGAGGTGGTGCAGTGCGAGGAGGTGGTGGTGCTCGAAATGGTTGAGGTGGTTGCGGTTGAGGTGGTCGTGGTTGAGGTGGTCTCGGAAAGGGAAATTGCGGGGGAAAGAATGGAGGTAAGTAAGCCATTGTGCTGTTAGTAGCTAGAGAGAAAATGAGGCTTTGTGTTGTTTTGCTAGCGACTGATGAATGTGCAATGCTTGCTATGGTTTTTGTAGTATGATCTAGGCGTATTTTGTATTTATATTCCTTATCAGTTATAGTACTTTACTCTTAAGAGAGACAGAGAGGCGGTAGGTCTTTGCTTATGCTTGGCTCCTATGCTAAAGGCGAGAAAGAATGCTTCCAAACATTATATTGCTTGAGATGAAGCTAATTTGTATTTGGGTAACCTTTAATCCCTCACTCTCCTCCCTCTCAAGACCTCAATCCAAGTAGTAAAAAAAAAAAAAAAAGCCACGTGATATGATATGACTAATACGTAATGGTTTGGTTTGATTTTGTTATATTATACGAAGTTTCATGTTACGACTAAAATAGTGAATGACAATCATATTATGTATATATGGTCACCTTGCTTAAAATTATTAAAAAAAACACAAAATAAATTAAAATAAAAAAAATGTTGAAAGGTTGATCACTTGATGTTGATGTGACGTGAGCAGATCAGTTTGTGTGATGCACTACTACAAAAAGGCACTTCCTACACTGTGGTTGTACACGGATTTTCTCTGTTTTATGTAAAACCGTGTGCCAAATAGGATTTTTTCAATGATCAATGATATCTCTAAGAATCCCACACGGATATTTCATTGAAAAACAGTATTTCAAAAAAGCCGTTTGAAGAATTACCTTTCCTACACGGATATTTAACTAAATATCCGTGTAGGAATGTTGAGAGAGCTACACGGATTTTTATTAAAAAAATCTGTGTAAGAAAGAGTTATTGTACACGGATTATTGTTTAAATAACAGTGTAGAAAGGCTAGAGAGTTACACGGATTTTTATTAAAAAAATCCATGTAGGAATGGGTTATTGTACACGGATTATTGTTTAAATAATAGTGTAGAAAGGCTAGAGAGCTACACGGATTTTTATTAAAAAATCCGTGTAGGAAGGGATTATTGTACACGGATTATTCTTTAAATAACAGTGTAGAAAGGCTAGAGAGCTACACGGATTTATAGTGAAAAATCAGTGTAGAAAGATAGTTTTAGGGTTTTGGTTATATAAAAAGACATTTTTCCTCCAACGCCGTTTTGATTCTATAATACTCTCTCTATCTCGGTATTAAAATATTGGTCTGATTTCAGCTCATAGCACAACTGGGATCTGAGATATTTGAAATTGTTATTTTCTCCTCTCTATCTTGCTAAGGTTAGCCATGAATATATATATATTTTTTTTCTTTATCTAATTTTCTGTTACTTATTATTGCTTATTTAGGTCATGTGTAATTATTATTGCTTATTTCTCTTTTATTTTTCTTTTCAGTTTTGTAGGGTTTTGGTTGGTTACTATCATCTTCGCCTTGGTTGGTTACTATCCTCTTCGCCACCCTCTCTCCATAAATTCATATAAGATGCAATAATTTTTTTCTTACGAAATTGATTTTCAGTGGTTCGTATAAAAGCCATACAGATTCAATTAATTTTATGTATAAATTTTAATTGAGAATTTTTATTCTCTATGATGTATGTATGTATGCACAAATATGTTGATCCTTGTATTTTTTATTGGAGATGCAATATTGTTAGAGACATTTAACCAAGAGACATCATGTCATGGATTACATGCAAACTTCCTTTTTGATATGTTGGATCTAATACAACTTAGTATGTATGAAATTTCGTGCTAGAGTAGATCATAGCCATGAGTTTTGGCAACATGAGCCCAAACCTTGATCACATGGTTACTAAGTGGTAAGGACATAATGTTTATACAAACATTGTATTGGATCTTGAGGAGTGTATGTTATGTGTTAGATCACATGGGATTGCATGTACAAAATGCTATGTATATATATATGTTGCAAATGGCTATGTATTTATTTTTGCAAAAGGCTATGTATATACAAAATGCTATATATTTATTTTTGCAAAAGACTATGTATATTCAATCTGAAATATATAATTACTGGCTAGCAAAAGTGGAGGCTAGCTAAAAAAAAAAAAAAAACGTTCAGCAACCTTCCTACACGGATTTTTAAATAAAAATCCGTGTAGGAAGGTTACTGAACCCGGTTTATTTATTTAATATTCTGTTTAGGAGAGCTACACGGATTTTAACTAAATATCCATGTAGGAATACTCTTTCTACACGGATATTTAGTTAAAATCCGTGTAGTTCTCTTGATTTTCCAAACGGCTCTTTATTAATAATCCGTGTAGGATTAGTGTAATCGTACACAGATAATTATCCGTGTGTAAATAGTGGACTTTCCTACACCCCATTATTGCACACGTTTTGCAAATCCGTGTAGCTCTCCAGTTAAAGTCCGTGTACAAAACTGTGTTTTTGTAGTAGTGATGTGTCGTGTCGTGGTTCTTTGTTAAATCCTGTGACACAAATAGAGATAAACATATATTTTATATGTGAATGTGGGGGAATAACTTTAATCCAAAGGTTTATTATGTTTGCGCATCATTAGCTCTTTGAAAACTTGCTATGTTTGGATTGAGTAAGATCTTTGATTCAAAGATTTCCATCTTTTCTTATTTGAGAAAACATTTTTTCTATTTAGATGAAGTAAGAGCTTTAATTAGGGGTGTCAATGGGTACGGTACAGGTCGGGTGGAGACATTTTCATGCCCATACCCATTAAAATTAACCTTACCTATACCCTACCCTTACCCATTAAAAATTGATCTGTTAGTGTTGTGATCTAGAAGCCAATCATAGGATGATTGTTTTCTAAGTTTTGTTTATGTAATTGAATGATTATGTTTATCATTTTGTTCCTTGAGTATTTTATTAATTATAGATCATTCAGGTTGAGGACTTGGAATTGTGGAACTCTATACATGTGTTAATAAATACTCTAAAGTGTCCCTAGTCTTGGTAATTAACAAGGGACATTAGTTACCGGTATAAGATTAGCATTTGGATTAGATGATGATCATGTTCTGCAGATCATATGACAAGGAGTTGTCAATCTGATCAAATGGATACCTGATGGAGATCAGGGGATTGGACGTGACCAAAGTAAAACATTTAATATGGATTGTGTTTGTGTCATTAATGTTTTATTTGTGTCTGGAATTCTAAGGTATGAGATGATTGTTTTTCTCACATGGGAATATATATTCGTGGATATTATCCAACGTTGTCCGTAACTGGCAATTATACAGATTCTATCTCAGTATGTGTTTCTTATGTGGAGGGATAGTAATTATCAAGAATACCAATGTCCCTCATATAATGAGCGATGATATCACTGGGCCCATTGATGAAATAATACAAGTATGTGCACATATGATTAAGGAGTTAATTATAATTACTGAATTATTTCGGAATCAAGAAACGAGTAGATTTGTAAGGATGACACACTCCTACCTTGGATCTATTCATGATATCATGAGACATGGAATTGACACGAGGCAATTATTGCTTAGGGATCGTGATTCAGTATGGTACTTATCATCTGTGTCATTTGGGTAATTACAATGCATATTGCTAGGTGCCGCTTGTAATTTATGGAATCGAAAAGAGTTTCAGATTCTATTGCCGAATGACATAGATCCCACAGGGTCACACCAATAAGGAATTAATTAGAAAGGCTCCTTAATTTATTTGACATGTATGACATGATAAATAAATTTGTTTCTCCACTAAAACATGAGAAATATAATTATTTGGATAATTATATATGATACTACAATTAATTAGATTAATTGTATTTGATTAAGTCAAATAAGGAAAGTGAAACTTGGCCCAATAAACAAAGCCTAATGACTGTTGTTAATTATGGCTCATGTTTATTTAAAGAATTGTTTCCATAATTAAAAGTTAGCCCAAAATAGTTTACCACGTTTTCTGAAAGCTGCTGCGCAATGTTTCTTATTTGGGCCATATATTTCTAATACGATATCCATTTTTAGCGTTCTATATCTTTCTGGAAAGGTAATAGAAAAATCTACAACTTTGTATTTCTGGAAGAAAACCAAATTAGAAATATATCCTGCTCAAAAACGTGGTAGAACGTGGTGCTAAATTTAGACTACCATGTTCTGGAAACTGCTGCGCATGTTTCGTATTTTGACCATAACACCCTCATACGATGTTTGTTTTGAGCGTACCACATATGGATAGAAAGGTAAAAGAAAGATCTATAACTTTTATTCAGAGAGCAGAATCTAATTCGAATTAGATCGTGGTCAAAAACGTGGTAGAACACGGAGTTAATTTTGGAAACAGAATTTCACATTCCTTATTTGTTATATATGCACTCTCTCTCATTCCTTTTGAGGGCAATTCGTTTTGAGAGTTGAAGTTCTGCCAAAACTCTTTCTCTCTATTGTTTCTCTCTCATGTGTTGAGAACCCACAAACCCTAGAATCAAGATTTTGTTCTCTTGGAGGATAGGGATTAAGGAGCAACCAAATTACTACTCTCTAGCAAGAGGAAAGTTTGGTTTCTAATTAATTTCTTGGTGGATACCGTGGAGGGCTTCTACTTTGGAGTCTCATCTTGGTACAAGGTGTTCAAGGTCACGCACACATCAACCACCAAGGCGCTGCAAAGCATCAACCACCATTAGCATCGATCAACAAGGAGGTGGAGGCTACAACTCTACATCTCAAGGATCTTCATTTCTTGTTTGGAGACAAGAAATTAAAGGTATGATGCTTATTGATTTGGAAATTGATTTTTGGTTTGATTTTAGTCATACATAATGATCTTTTGGTACTTTTCTTGTCAAAATTTTGAAATTCCGCTGCCTTAAGTACCATGAAAACCCAACATGATCGTACCCTATCCTACCCTTATCCATTAATATTATCGGGTAACGAAACGGTAACGGGTGAATAACGGATAATACTAATATAATAATTAATTTTATTATATTTTACAAATAGAACATTAAAAACTAATTCATATGTAATTGCATTACTAATAAAAATAAAAATAAATATATATGCAATCAATTCCAACTAAATTATTTTTTATAAAGCAAGAAAATTAAAAAAACATTAATATCTATTCGAAAACAATCAATTATTTAACTAAATAACAAACCATGCAAATAAAATAATATGTTTAACATTTTTCTAATAACAAAAGACATACACAACTAAATAACAAAAACACATCACTAATCATTACTCAAACTTTATTATAGAGGTACCAAAATGGAATTATAGAAGAGTAAATAAATATTGAATTTGAATATATATAATTTTAGATTTTATAATTACCCTATAGGGTAACGGGTACGAAATAATCATTACCCATACCCATACCCATTTGGCTATCGAAAAAAAATTCTTACCCATACCCATACCCAATAAACTAACGAAAAAAAAACCTTACCCATACCCGTCTTATCGAATACGATACGGATCGGATAAACGGCTAAAAAGGTACCATTGACACCCCTAGCTTTAATCCAAGGCTTGATACATCATACACAAAATCTTTCCAAAAAAATTGCTCCAAGACGACATTTTAATTAGTATAAGTACTAGAATCGAATTCAGTCGTTCCATTAATCACATTTAATATGAAGAAATTAAGTTATATATTCATTTTTTATTCTATTTTTTTTTGTAACAAATCTAGTAAAGTAGATTGTAATAAAGAGGTTGGCTAAGCTCAAAACGTTTGTTCCTAGCCTCAAGAATAAACGATTCGGTTTTTCAGTTTTTAAAGTCCAAATGGTCGATCCAAACTGACAGATATTTAATCTATATTAAAATGTGCTTGAAGACCAAATTTTACATTTTTTGGAATTTTTTTACTATTTATTAAGATGGTTTGAAAATCGCTATTTTTCAATAGTGCAGAATTTTAATAAAAACAGCGATTTTCAAACCATCTTAATAAATAGTAAAAAAATTCCAAAAAATGTAAAATTTTGTCTCCAAGTATATTTTAATATAGATTAAACATCTGTCGGTTTGGATCGACCGTTTGAACTTTAAAAATTGGAGAACCGAATCGTTTGTTTCTGATGCTAGAAACAAACGTTTTGAGCTTAGCAAACCTCTTGTAATAATACATGTGGTGTCTATTGGTGCTCAGTCACAATTTTCTTCAATATTGATTCCTATGTAAGTTAAGTTCCTAATTTTATTAAATTATAATTAATCTGTGTAATCAATATAATGAAATGTCTACAATTTTGTTCTTGTATTTGTAGCATCATTTTTAGGGGTGTTCATCGGTTCGGTTCGGTTCAAACCGAACCGAACTAGGCAAACCAAAGTTTTAATTCGGTTTCAAAAATTGAACCGAACCGAACCGAATTAGCATTGCAACCGAACCGAACCGAACCAAAGTTTTATTTCGGTTTGTTCGGTTCAAACCGAAATATATCAATTTTTAAATTTAAAACAATTGTTTTGTAATAAACCGAAGTATATTAAGAAATAAATTGGAGTATTAAGAAATAAATCCGGATATTAAGAAATAAACCGAAGTATTTAAAGCAATTGATTAAGAAATAAACCGGAATATTAAGAAATAAACCGGGGCTATCCGAACCAAATTCATAATATATAAAAGTTCGGTCGGTTCGGTTATTTCGGTTTTGAAAATTTCAAACCGAACCGAACCGAAGTTTTAATTCGGTTTTAAAAAGTAAACCGAACCGAACTATTAAACCGAATAAACCGAACCGTTTAAACCGATCTAATTCGGTTCGTTCCAAAACCGATTAAACCAGACCCAATGAACACCCCTAATCATTTTAACTGTTCATTTTTTTTTATGTAAACAAAAGCTTTACTTCAACGATTTGTACATTTATCTTATATGATCTCCTTTACGTGTATGTATATATTAATTTGGAAGCAATCTGGCTATTTATTTCGTCATTAATCAAATAATGTGGTTTGATATTAATTATCTCAAAGGATTCCAGTGTTTAAGGATTATACCACATACTTATTTTGGGTACCAAATCAGGTGCATTTGGTTTCGATTTCAGCATTTGGTTTCAATATGAAATCGGTGAAAATATGCTCTATTATTCAAAAAAAAAATATATAACACGTATAATTAATCCCTAATATTTTGATTCCTTACTTGTTACCCACAATATGTTTGACAATATGATTGGAATAATTAGTGGAATTAATCCTAGATTAACTATAAATGTTTATCAAAATACATTTGAAATGTTCATTTTAGCGTTTGGTTTTTTAAGAAAGAAGAAAACCTCAGGGACCTAATTAGAGTGTGTGTGTATTGACCCCATATATGGTATCTGATTGCATGCATGGATTAATCAGTCAAAGACTCAAAATTGAGTCAATAGTATTTCTTATGGTTTGAATATCATGTTCATCCGATAAATGCATATCATTATTTACAACACTGATTAAAAATATAGAAGATCGGTTATAAATTCGTACAAATTTAAATTGAATGGCTCGAATCTAATCTGTCAAGCAAGAGCAGATTTACTTGAAAGATATGGAGTCAATAGACTTTATTTTATTTTTTATATTTATATATAACTTAGAATAAAATATCACAATACTGTAAAATTAATGCTCATTTTCTGCAAATAAAATTATACGAATGACTCTCGTATATCTTTGACTTCTATGTTTCGAAAGTCTGACTTCCGTCCTGCTATGAAATACCTCTCTACATCCAAACTCGCGTAATTAGGAGTTACAATTGATGATGAGCACTCATAGAGAGTTAGAGAAACTGGGTTTTCAATGGTCCCGATTGATATTGGACCAAAGGATGAGTATTCTTTAAATTAAAGAACGCATGCAGGTATTCATTTTTTTTTTTAATTTGGTATTTAAAAAAAGTGGGGTTAAAATGCATAATTGGTTTTGTGCTCCAACCATACTCTATGTCTTTATCTTTATTCTCGAAGTTCAAATAGCCGATCCGAACAGCTCAACATGATATCCATATTAAAATATGTTTATAGACCAAATTTCATACTTTTTTAAAAAAAAATTACTATTTTTTTAGATAGTTACAAAATCACTGTTTTTGGATGGTCTAGAAACAGTGATTTTGTAACTATGTAAATAAGTAGTAAATTTTTTTCAAAATATATAAAATTTGGTCTCTAAACACATTTTAATATAGAGATCATGTTGAGCGGTTCGGATCGACTGTTTGAACTTCGAGAACAAAGATAAATACATGGTGTATTGTTGGGGTACAAAACCAACTACGCATTTTAACCCCACTCATTTAAAAAATATATATTATTTGAAGGTGAAAATTATTTTAAGCAAAACATAGAAATTTCTGGCCCATCTGATCGATTTCAGAAGGGTGTGCGCTATGAGAAAGTTTGTTTGAGATCTCTCTTATCATAAATTATCTGAGCCATCCGATCTTGATCAGATGGACTGGAAATAACAGGCAAAGCAAAGAAAATGACGCCCAAAGGTAAAGCCGTAAGCAGCAGGGCAGCCGCACGAAAAAGCAAACAATCGAACATGCCCAGTCGAATTCAAAACTTCTGAGGTATCTCAAATTTTAAGTTTGTATCCTGACCGTACTATCAGAATCCTGACTAATCCGACCCAAGTGGGGATGCACCTAATATCTCTAATATTCGTCCACGAGCAGATCGAACGGTCCTGATCTAAAGTCAAAATTTGAGTTACCTGAAATGAAATATAGATGCGTAGTCTGGGAGATTAATTGGCAGACGGGTAACCGCAAAAGTAATTCACAATGGGGCCCACCACATGGGAAGTTATTCTGCAGACGAGAAAAATATAACAATATGTGGCAGGTTTTCTAAATTAATGTTGCAGCGTAGAGTTTCTTATTTATAAACTATGCAAATAAGTTTTTTTATTAAGAAACTATTTATAAATTTTATTGGTCAAATTAGCTCAAATTATTTCTCTCTTTTAATTTATTGTTGATGTGGTTTAATTGAAACACTAAAATTAATTTTAGAGATGTGGGAGTTAGAAACTTTAGAAACCTTAATTAAAAAGTGATTAACAGCTATTTAGAAACTCATTTGAATTGATAGGATGCAGATCCTCTAATGCCAAAGAAGTTCCCACCGCAAACTTTATCACAGAAACAATGTTGTAGTGTAACAAAAAGAAAACATACAAAAAAATGGAAAAAAAAAAATAGCATCTGACTGTCTAAATACTTCTTTTTCTCTAACTTCTAAGATCAAACGGTGGAAGAACGGCAGCAGAGACTCCATGTGCGACTGAATTCGTATTCTAGCTGCCGATTTTTTTTTATTAATACTCTCACAAAAAATTAATTAGCAAATCTGCCCTTGATCCAATTTTTTTTAAATGCCTCAACCGCCCCATGATGGGGCAGTCAGCTTATTTTAGCAAACCGCCCAGCATTTAGGCGGTCAGCTTCATTTTATTTTAGAAATCTTAATATATTTTTTTTAAAATAGAAAATGAATCATGTTCAATTTTATAGCAAACAAAAATATTCAATCTTACACTATGCCCTCAATTTTTTTCACCAACCCCTTACGCCAAAATGAAAATTTATAATAAGTTTAGGGTCTAATTTATTTATTGTTTTATTTATTATGTGCTCTAGAATAAAAAAATACAAATAATATTTTTAACAATATATTGTATTAAAATAGTAATTAGCATTCTAAAATTAAAAACTACTTGTGTTTATTTTTTTTTGTAATTAGAGGTTTTGTCTCAAATAAAATAAGAAAATAATTGGTTTATGTACCACATTATTCTATCGAATAGTTTGCAACAATTTTAAATTATTTTAAAATCTCTATACCTACAAAATATTTACAAATATATTAATATGTGCACGTATCATGGAAAGATTAACGAATTGATTATTTTTTCACATCATTTAATCAATAAAGATTACTTTTTTATTCATGCTGTAACATACAAATTTATTAAATGGAAAGATGTACAAATAAATATTTTCTTTGTACCGCATATTAGGTATTAAACGGTCAAAATCATATTATTTTACTATTATATAATATCCAAACCAATGTACATTCATAAACACATCATCATTTTTCCCAACGATGTGATCTACAATATTAAGATCTCTAAAAAAATTTACTGTAGCTGACCTCCCAGTGTTTATATTTTTTTTACCATAGAGCATGGAATAAATAAAATAATAAATAAATAAATAAGACCCTAAACTTGTTATAAATTTTCATTTTAACGTATGGAGTTGGTGAAGAAAATTGACAACATAATATAAGATTGGACATTTTTCATTTTCCATTTTTAGATAAAAAAAAATTAAGATCTCTAAAAAACATATTATAACTGATCGCACAAACATTGGACGGTTCAGTAATAAAAGAAAATTGAAGCTGACCACTCAAACGCTAGGCAGTTTGCTAAAATAAGCTAACCACCCATCATTAGACAGTTGAGGCATTTTAAAAAAATTGAGACGGTTGGAGCATTTTTTTAGGGTATTAATAAAAAAATAGGTTCCAACTAGGGCTGTCAAAAAAACTCGTAGCTCGTGGCTCGCTCGTGACTCACATCTGGCTCGTTCGATAGTGGACTGAGTTGTTACCGAGCTGGCTCGTTTACAGCTCGGGCCAAAATTAATGAGCTGAGCTAAGGTCTTAGCTCGCTCGCCAGCTCACGAGCTAGCTCGGCTAGGCATCAATTTGTGAATTTGTATGAATTTGTGTGTATTTTATATTGTCAAGCTTGGTCCAGCTCGGTTCAGCTCGGTCCAAAAAGGTTTGTAAAATTTATTTTCTTCTTAAAACAAGATCCAACCAAACCCAGTGAGCCAGCTCGTGGCTCATGAGCTGGCTCGTCACAAGTTTGAGCTGAGATTTTAGCTCGCGAGCTGTTAACGAGCTGCGCTAAGGCCCAGCTCGGCTCGAACTAGCTCATTTACAGCCCTAGTTCCAACTGCCACCTGACACAAATTCCAAAACAGACCCCTTATATTTTTCAGAAATAACCGATTGAATTTGGTCCAGCCAGGTACACTGAGAAAAGAGAAAAGAGTGGTAGACTGGTAGTTTTTTTTTTTTTTTTTTGATTCAAACTAGACTGGTAGTTGATGTACCATTTGTGTAGCAGGCTAGCAGCAGGAATAGATGGAGATAAATTCAATTAGTTCATTATCCATGTGCGATTAACGCTTTTTCTTAATTTTACTCGTATGATTTCTTGTATTATTTATAAAAATGATCTGGGCCGCTGATTATTTTTCAAAACGCAATTCTCGGTGGATTCCAATTATCCAACGGTTCAGACACAACCTAAGGGATATAAATTACAACAAATAGTCTACCTCTCGTGTATACAATATTGGACAGATTTATTATTGTACTATGAGATCTACATTTGATTAGGAAAACAAATCCATTGTTAACTTTAAATAATATTGAGTTGTGTCAAACTTGTATATTTGTACTTAAATCTTATCAGGCAAATTATCATCAGTGAATGATCCGGGTATGATTGGCATAAATTTAATTATATTAACATTTATAATATTTGAACAAAATTTTGAACATGTTGCATCGAGATGGACATTTTAACATCATATATGGGCCAACCAAGAAATTGAATATGGGGCTTATACGTGTCTTAAATGGATTTTTTTTTTAAATAACATCAAATTTAAATATTTTAACAAAACAAGAATGTTGGATTTGATTTTTATGAAAAATAGCTTCACGAGACATAAATATTTTTTCTCCCCCATATAAACTTGCTTGCATAGTAAACTGCCTCCACCAATCCACATAAATCAAATTTAATATGCTTTTCTTTGTTGAAATATTTAAATTTGATTCTATTAAAAAAATATTCCTCTTACCTGTATGTATGGGTAGGGGTGTTCATCGGTTCGGTTTGGTTCAAACCGAATCGAACTAGGCAAACCAAAATTTTAATTCGATTTCAAAAATAGAACCGAACCGAATTCGCATTGCAACCGAACCGAACCAAAGTTTTATTTCGGTTTGTTCGGTTCAAACCGAAATATATCAATTTTTTTAATTTAAAGCAATTGTTTGTAACAAACCGAAGTATATTAAGAAATAAATTGGAGTATTAAGAAATAAATCGGGATATTAAGAAATAAATCAAAGTATTTAAAGCAATTAATTGAGAAATAAACCGGAATATTAAGAAATAAACCAGAGCGGTCCGGACCAAATTTATAATATATAAAAGTTTGGTCGGTTCGGTTATTTCAGTTTTGAAAATTTCAAACCGAACCGAACCAAAGTTATAATTCGGTTTTAAAAAACAAACCGAACCGAACCGAACCATTAAACCGAAAAAACCAAACCATTTGAACCGATCTAATTCGGTTCGGTCCAAAACCAATTAAACCGGACCCAATGAACACCCCTATGTATGGGTGCCTATTTGCTCTTAAACGAGAAATGCATTTTCTAGATCAAACATGAGCCCATGTTTTCCAAAAGGTCAAATATATTGAAATCCATTTGATGGAAATCTACCTGGATAATGTCAGGAAATATGGTTTGCGATGCAATAATAGACTGGTTTACCCAATAGTTCTTTTTAATATTTTTAATGGAATATTATAATAGCAGTAGAAGATGTCAAAATGTCACATTAAGGAAAATATAAATATGAAATTGTTGAATATGTTTTTAGAAATAAAATAGATAATCTTTAATGAGTAAATAGTATTTTCTGAATAGGTGAAATTTTTTAATTTAAATTACAACAATCAAATTAATACTGTGAATATATATAATTGAAATAAAGTGTGTATAATGTTAATTTGGAAATTTGGAAATATTTACAAATAAGTATTTGAAAGGCAAAAATTTATATGAGATTGTATAATATAAAAATTATATACGGTAATGCATGTTTAGATTTTTCTTAATTAGTATTGGGAAATTATAATGCCAAATAAGAAGTGATAAATTGAAATTGAAAATTTATCGATAGTATAGGTATATTTAGAATGGGAAAAATGGCACGGCGGAGCCGGTTCTGTCACAGAACGGTATGGTTACGGCACGTGTGACTTTTCCATGCCGTGACTCACGTGTCGCGTGCCGTGACTATTCGCGTGTCGTGACCATCTTTTGAAAATTTGACACGGCACGGCATGTCACGCTAAAAATTCAGTCATGGCACGACATGTGGTCACGCGAGTCACGTATAATTAGGACCGTTAAATCTTGATCAAATAGTGAATCTTGAATAAACTAATCTAAATTATGAAAAAATAGTTAAATGTGAGAAACGTAATTAGTTACGTTTGGACACGGCACGCGAACGGTCACGGCACGGGAGTCACGGTGTGACTTGCGTGCCGTGACCACCCCTCCATATTTTAGTCACGGCCCGGCATGACACGTGTAACTGTTCATTTGGTCACAGCACGATACGTCACGAGACCAAAATCACGGCATGCTAATCACAGCACGGCACAGCACGTTTTTTCCACTCTAGCTATATTTTAAAGTATAGTCGAACTTTATACTTTTATATATTTTATTTTCTTTCTTGTTGTACGTGGCAATTTTTCCTTCCTCAAGCCCAATGCTGACTATGGTGCTTGTTTTATTATCTATATGGTGCTTGTTATTATATATTACGGTACACAAGAGTACTTTTGTTTTCGTCTCCCTCTCTCTATTGGTTCTGTTTTCCACTAATCTCCCCTGATAGGGTTGGTGTTGCTTGTCATTTGGATTGCTTTGTTGGGTATTTACTTGCTCACTCTCTCATAACACCTAGTATTGTTAATTAGGTATATACATTTTTCTCTGTCCTGTTTCTTTTTAATATGATATAAAGTTTTGAAATTGTTAAACAACTCTTAAGTGCACAATTATAATTTATGCAAATATTTGAAATGAAAAGAAAACTTGTTTAGTGTTTGAAATTGGTGAATTTACTTGATGCCTCTTTTTCCTCTTTTTACTCTTACTTAAAGCTGACAGTAATAGCTAGATTGATTGTTTAGAACAATAGAAGTGTAACCGTAGAGAATATAGAAATATTAAATACCCTTTCATTTTGCTCATAGTAGTTGGTATATGTCCCTCTCTGTACTGGTACTCTGAAAAATGGTCGTAGGGACCTGTTGGTAATGAAAACAAGAAAAGAGAGGTATAATCTCTTAAATTTCCATAAAATAGTTATATTACCTTGTCAGAAGGTCTGATTTGCAAACTGACTGAACATTGATCTCTAAAATGGGAGAGGGGGGTGTCCGATGCCCATCGGACCAAAACAGTGTTCGAAGTGTTCGATGAGTGGTTTCTACTGTCCGATCTACTTCAAGATCTGTGTGCACGGATATTAAAGCAAACAACACGGATATTAAAGAGATGTGCACAGATCTTGAAGTGAATCGGACGGTAGACTATCCATCGAACACTGTTCTGATCCGATACTCCGATGGGCATCAGACACCCCCCCCTCTCCCCTCTAAAATAGGCTGGAAAATTTTATTGTGAAGAGAACTTAATGAAATTGGGTTTGCTTATACTTGGACTGATGGATTCGAACCTTGTTTATTTGAACTTGATGAATTGGACTGAAAGGTTAACAATTTGAATGAGTCCGGAAAAAGAAAATTGAATTAAAATTATAAAGTTTGATTTAACGATATCATTAGTAACAATGAATAGTCGCACATGAATTAATTACTATTATATGAAAATTTTGCAACTATTTTCCATTGATGTCCCAAGTAGAATTTAAATATTAAGACAATTTTCATAAACAAATTTAATTATGACCTCATTCTCTTAAAATATGGCAAATTCATGCTTTGGAATTTGAAGGAACTGAAAATGAGCCGAATTTTTTTTTACTTTTACCATTAAAAAATAAACTCAAAAACTATGATTTGATGAGAATTTCATTTTTGATACGACCGCAGCGTGAAATCACGGACAAAAATTATGTGTCCGTTGCGGACACCAATTTTTTTTGCTCCTACTCATTGTAACGTGAAATTGTGGGCCTCACATTTTTTTTGGCCAATCAGAATCAATCAAAACATTTGAATGGTAAAAGTTGGTGGAAAAAAAAGTAGTTGGCCGCAACGTGAAGTTGCAGATATCTAATATTTGTCAGCAATTTAATGTTGCGAGAGTACCAAAAATGAAATTTCTGAAATTTTGTGGTTTTTTAGTTTCTATTTTAATGATAAAAAAAAAAAATTTCGAGAAAAGGAGATCTTGGATTTTAAAATTATACCCAAATTTGTTACAGTGTCAATATCTAATTAACGCTTATCACAGTACACAGAGTACAGTACTATATTCGCGGAAAAGAACAAAAAACTTTTTCATAAATTCATAGAATGATTTAGAAATATAAATAATGAAAAGCAATTTGCTTCACGCTTTAAAAGCAATATATTTTGTGAATTTTCATCAAAATGTATGTAATAATAATATTATTTTAATACTACACTATGATCGGAATCAATTCCTTTGAAGAAAACGAGAAAGAGAATTCTCTTTTTTTGCAAATTTTATGATTGGAAGAAAATATAACAAGGAGTAGAGTTCAATTCACGTGACTTTAAAATGGAAAAAAGTGACCATTAAAAATCTTGTCTAAAAGGATCGGATTTGACAAGAATAGAATTTGATGAGGTTAAAAGACAAAATTGTCCTTTCTCATCTTTTTCTTTCTCATTCTATAGTGTTAATGGCACATATAGTAAATAAGTGATAAATAAAATATTTTCTTCATATATGCCCAAATCATTTCTCTTTTAACAATTATTCATTCTGATCACAAAAATTCAATTAATAATCATTTCTTTTCTACTCTATTCTACTCTATTATATTAAAATGAATTGAATTTTTATTCTACTCCCATTCCGATCATAGTGCTAGTCTTTATATCTAAAAAATAGCTACTAAATAAAAATGATTATTTAAATCAGTGGATCAGTGTTTGGGAAATAGTTACTAAATAAATATAATTATTTTACAAAATCAGCGGTTGGGAAATAACTAAATAACTAAATATTTAAAAAAATCAGCATTTGAATCTATTAGCCCCTAGTCCAACTCCAACCTGTAAACTATTTATTTGAATTTTTATTTGGTCGATGTCTGATTCAATTATGATAATATTTTGCCTGTTAGTGTAAACATCTAACTGAATCCTTGTCAAATTACATTACTACACTATATTCACGGAAAAGAAAAGAATATTTTATTTCATAAATTCTAGATTAGTTCAATTAGGGTATGTTTGGATGCACAAGAATAGCTACTGTTTTTAGAATAGTATTGCTATTTGGAACAAGATGCATCCAAATGAAAAATAGAGCTATTCAGAATAGCTACTGTTCTTAGAATAGCATTGCTATTCACTATTCTTACAAAAACATGGAATAACATTTGTTGCTTTCAATATTAATACTAATCTAATATTTAAACTAATATTATATTACATTTAATATTTAAATTAATATTATATTGTATTATATTTAATCTAATAATATATTATATTTAATCTAATATTTTATTTAATACTAATATAATATTTAAAATAATATTATATTACATTTTAATATTTAAATTAATATTATATTATATTATATTTAATCTAATATTTTATTTAAGACTAATCTAATATTTAAAATAATATTATATTACATTTAATAATTAAATTAATATTACATTGTATTATATTTAAACTAATATTTTATTCAATACTAATCTAATATTTAAAATAATATTATATTACATTTAATATTTAAACTAATATTATATTATATTTAATCTAATATTTTATTTAATACTAATATAATTTTTAAATTAATATTATATTACATTAATATTGAAACTAATATTATATTACATTTAATATTTAAAATAATATTATATTACATTTAATCTAATATTTTATTTAATACTAATCTAATTTTTAAAATAATATTATATTACATTTAATATTTAAACTAATATTATATTATATTTAATATAATATTTTATTTAATACTAATCTAATATTTAAAATAATATTATATTACATTTAATATTTGAATAAATATTATATTATATTATATTTAATCTTAAACATAAATGATTAAACAATAGCTATTCCCTCCAAACTCTATTCCAAATATGCAATCCAAACCATTTTTTCATTGTTTTGAATAGCACTGTTATTAAACAGTAGCTATTCTTATTTACTATTCTAAACAGTAGCTATTCTAGCTATTTTAGAGTTCATCCAAACGTACCCTTATGTAATAATAATTTTTTTTTGAAAAGTTTTGCAGAAACTGCAAAGTCGTGAGAAGAAATTCAACTCTCGATCTTTGAGTAACCAACAATTCTAATTCTTGTGTTTAACAACCTCATTTGTCTATTATTCATATGCTTATCAAGAATTTAGAGTGTAAACAGAATAAACTAACAATCCTAAACTCACTGTATAAATTCTTTTAAATTTGTCATCTTCAATTTAGATTGTAAACAGAATAAACTAACCTATAATTTTTCTTCGGTTCATTCTCTCTACTCTAGCATTTTATGTAGCACAGTTTAAGGTGAATTCGTATCCAGTAAGGTACCGTAAAATAAATTATTTTAAAATAATTCTCTAATTAGTGGATATGAGTTGTTCTTTTAACTTTGCATAAATCTCAAAGCACAAATAATAAATATTAAACCTTAAAATATACTTATCCATCTAATAAGTGTGTCTAAGGTAAACCCTTGTTAGTTTGAAGCTCCTCATCATTTTTGACAACGCACTGAATGACGCATGCTTGATTAGAAAATGCAACTGAAGAGATGTTGTCCAAGTTTCCAACCTTCCGAATTCCGGATGTAGATTAACGGGTTGTTCCCACTTCGACCCGAGAAGGGAAGGACAGGGAGCGTACGGACTACGGAACCGGTAACTTACTTCCACGTATCAAAGACAAGCACTTTCCACGCGTACCCCACGACTCGATTTTTTTTTTTATATATAAATTATAACTTAAAAATTAACTAAACCAGTCAATAGAAAAAAAAATCAATAAAAACGGCTTCCACCAGTTTTCCAAACCGGTGTAGAATTAAATGCCTCTTCTGCATCGAACTCCGAAACCGGTGCAGCAAATTTCTAACCCGGTTGATCCATTTTTCCACCAGACTGTGGACTCGCCACAGAAAATCCAAAAAAACTATGCACCGGGTTGGGAATCCGGTGTGGCTTGGGTTGAAACTTTTCCTGAGAACCGCGTCTCTGTCTCCTCTCCTTTCCTCCTTTCTTCCTCCTCTTTCTTCCTCCGTTATAAAAGATTCCCTTGTGAGGTAAGAGAGAGGATGTGAATTCTGAGAAAAGTCAGAAAGTCACGTGGGTTATTATTTGAGTGCAGTATGCGCATTCCCAGAAAGAAATTGAACGATTGAGATATTCCAAAACGTTTGAGATATGTAAACGTTTGAGATATTTAAAATGTTTGAGATTTGAGATTTGTGCATAAATTATTTGGACGATTGAGATATTTCAAAACGTCTCAATCTTATAAAAAGTAACGCAAAGTGTGACTCAAGAACTATGCACCGGATTGAAAAACCGGTGTAGGTCCGCACCGGATTGGAAAACTAGTGTGGATATTTCTTGTGTAGACTCTCGTGTGGCGCTATGGCAGAGCAGAAATTTTCTGTACCGAATTGGGAATCCGGTGCAGAAGAGAGAATTAATTCCACACCAGTTTGGAAAACCGGTGTAGCCATTTTTATCAAACCGGTGTAAACCATTTTTATTGATTTTTTTGTCTTATTGGCTAATTTATTTGATTTTTAGGTTATAATTTCTAAATAAAATAAAAATTCCACGACTCCCTCCACGAGCTACGAGGCCACGGACCGAATCTTACCCATTTTGTGCTAGTAATTTAAACCTGAACTTGGTGTACAGGAGGCGAGCTATAGTTCATTATTCATTGTTCATGTAAATCTAGCCTAGAAGACTGCATATGTTCTGAGCAAAATCTGTGCGCCATATTAGTCCGAGTTCATTTACTTTTAAATATGACATTGACAAAATCTAACCAATTTATATATATATATAGATATAGGGATGGCTATGGTGAGTTGCGAACTTTACGTTCGTATTTTAATTTGAAAATCTAAACAACCGATCCGAACCGCTCAACACTTTCTCCATATTGAAATGTGCTTAGAGACTAAATTTTACATTTTTTTTGGATTTTTTTACTATTTATTAAGCCACTTTGAAAATCACAGATCGGGGTGAACAGTAAAAAACAGTAAAATTTTCTGGACCATTGGATCAGTGATTTTCAAAGTGTCTTAATAAATAGTAAAAAAATCCAAAAGGCCTTCAAGCACATTTCAATATGGAGAACATGTTGAGAGGTTCAGATTGGTTGTTTGGATTTTCAAAATAATAATATGAGCGTGAAGTAAAAATGACATCTTACTTCGCAACTCACCATAGCCTATCCCTATATATATATATAGAGAGAGAGAGAGAGAGAGATGGGCTAACTTGCTTTGGGAAGTAAAGAGGGTTCTTTACTTTCCGCTCGTATCTCCATTTTCAAAGTTCAAATAGCCGATCCGAACTGCTCAACATGTTCTCCATATTGAAATGTGCTTGGAAACCAAATTTTACATTTTTTGGAATTTTTCTACTATTTATTAAGCCAGTTTGAAAATCGCTGATCCAACGGTTTCACTGTTTGAACAGTGAAACCATTGGATCAGCGATTTTCAAAGTGACTTAATAAAAAAATTCCAAAAAATGTAAAATTTGGTCTCCAAGCACATTTCAATATGGAGATCACATCTAACGGTTCGGATCGACTATTTAAACTTTGAAAATGGAGATACGAGCGGAAAATAAAACACCCACTTTACTTTCCAAAGCAAGTTAGCCCATCTCTCTCTCTCTATATCTATATATATATATATATATATATATATATTAATATTGTATTTTTAAGATTAGTAAATAATTGAAAAGAAAATTAAGGGAATTAAATAACAAGTCTAAATATATTTAAATTAGTTGAAACTTTCTTATAAATCCCAAGATATAAGAGTGAGGTTATGATGATATGCTATTGCACTACAGTCTGTATTATGAATTTATGTATTTGATTTCGAATCGTTCAACATAATTTGCTAATGTATTTACAGATTAAATTTTACATTTATTTATTTATTTATTTTTACTATTTTTTTAAAAAGTAAAACATCAATAAAATTTTAAAATTCTAAACCACCTTAAAGTAGTGATTTTTTACCAATATAAAGCAATTGTAATCAAATATAATATTATAAAATTTGATTTTCAGATAAATTTTCATATAAAAATCATGTCTAGCAGTAGTTTAAATTATAAAAATAAAAATAAAAATTCATAGCACATATCAATTCGTAACATGCATATTACTGTACTCTCCTTCCACATATAATTATATTTTATCCTTAAATGTGTAGTTTATAATCCAATTAAATTATAAAAATTAGAAGTGATAACTAACCGAACAAACTAAGGGAGAATTTCATGTATCCCCCTCAAAAACCTTGAAATTACGTATTTCCCCCTCTAAAATTTATAATATCATATTTACCTTTCTAAAGTTCAAAAACTCACAAATTTATCCAATTTATTGAATTTTTTAATAATACTCATTTTAAATTTATAGAATACCCATTTTATCCTTTCTCCCTCTATTCTTTTTCTCCTCTCTTCGTTCCCACAGAAATTCCAAAAATCCCAAACTTGAATTATCATCATATAGTTATGTATTCGTTCTCTCACCTGTCTTGATCATGCTCCTCGGAGCTTATCATATAGCTTGATTCAATCTCCACAATTATCTTGACCCTCAAATTCAAAAGAATCTCATTTCTTTTGACTGACCTAGCAAGCACCTCTACAAGCTGATTTGGTTGGAACTAAATCTCGACTAGCACTTGGTACGTCATTAATGTACTTGATTTTCACTAAGTATTATGGGGTTAATTCCTTTCAAGTACTAGCGAATATCAATTGAAAAAAGAATGGGCATTACCTGTTCAAATAAATTTCTTTTAAATAAATATTGGACTAGATGATATGATTGGTATCTCACATAACGACATTCATTACACCCATTTTTATTGGGGTCTTCAAAATTTACTTAAATATTTCCTAAGGTCTTTCCTAATACTAGAAAATACATTCCCTAGTCCATGTATTTTGATTGACAATTATTATAATACTGTTAACTTTTCTAAAAATACATTTCCAATCTTTTAATTGATGTTCTTAGTAAAAATTAACTTGCGGTTGGTAGTTGGTACATCAATCATTCAACCGTTCTATACATATCTAATATCAATAGTGGGCCATCACTACATAAAATTGGTGACCGCAGTGCCGGTTTAAGTTTAAACATGTTCAAACAAACCAATACCGAATTCAGTTTGCAATTACAAGTTATTGATCGTTTCCATCTGCAAGTAATATTCAAAATGTGTAACAAGTGGTAAAAAATATATATTTTTTCTTTTTTGTCAATTATCGGCTATCATGTCTCTTAGACATTACATCAAACACCTAAAGTGCACAAGCTAAGGTGCTATGTTGTGGTGATAACACCAGCAGGGGTGCTACTCGAGCTTCAGAAATTCTTACTGGTTTGTCTTAACTCTTAAGTGAGCTCCAGTGTTGCACCAAAAGAAAGGTTCTCTCAGGCAAATGATCGAACACTATCATTTGTATGCCTGGCATGATTAAAACTTTCTTTGGTGATAGCGCTTTGACCAGCTTCTGTATTACAGATTCACTTGTTTACTCTATATATTGAGGTATCATCAGATTTCTAATGTGTTTTAACAGACTAAAAATCATTGCCGAACTATTTGTTATTGCGGAAGGACATCAATTAAAGATTGAAAATTAATGTATTATCCGAAAAGCTAACAGTATTATAATAATTATCAATCAAAATACATGGCGAGGGATGAGCTTGAGATTTATGTGAGAACAAATATAAAGGAGAAAAAAAAAATAGAGACTGAAAGGGTAAAATGGGTAATATATAAATTTAAAATGAGTTTTATTAAAAAAAATCAATAAATTGGGTAAATTTGTGAGTTTTTGAACTTTAAAAGGGTAAATATGATATTATGAATTTTAGAGGGGGACATAGGCAATTTCAGGGGGATACATAAAATTCCCCCAAATTAAAACTATTTTTAAATACACCGCCCAACAAAAACTATTCGCCGTCGGATCGGATCCCACCTGGCCACCTCCCACTTTCCGACCCATCTTCTTTCTCCTCCAACAACTCTACAGACTTCACGGAATCCCCAAATCTCTCTTCCGATCATCAATCAATCGCATCCCCTTTTGCGGCTTTTTTTTGCCTTCAAGAATCGAAATCAAATCTGAAGATTCACAGTCAGCGACGATCAATCAAGAAGCAAGAATCGGCGTAACATAAGGTAGGTGTGTCTCTTCCGATTCCGGTTCAAGGTTCCTTTGACCGGTCGGTCGGGTTTGTAAAAACCGTCAAAGAATCGGACTTTACGCTGCATATAGGTAGATTTTTCCAAATTATGGTAGCAATGCAACAATGGTGTGACTGAGTATTGCTTGCTAATGCTATATGGTACAAGGTGTTAGGTTTTAAGTGAGGTACTTCAGGAACAAAATAATAGGGGGGGCCTTGGCCCCTGCCGGCCACCCCCTCGCTCCATCTTTGTTTACATACAACCGGAAATCACACATGTCAACTATCAATTTTAACCGCTCCACCTCGGCCCGCCTCACACCGAGAGGTGTGAATAGCCCCCGGGCCTTCAGTGGGGCCCACCACCGAAAATGGTGGGTTTCTGGACCGCCTCCCTTTGACTCACCTGTTATCGCCTACTTTATAGTTTCCATCCTAGTGATAACTGCATGCGTTGTTTACTTGTCTGTGTTTCGGTACTGGGCCTGGTGGGTCCCGGCTCCAGTGCCAATTGCTCATGGAGAAAGCACCAAAGGCAGCACTAAGGTGTGCAATGTGTTTGATGGAATGTGGGTCCCGGATGAATCGTACCCAATATACAACAGTTCTAACTGCCCGTTTGCTGAAAGGGGCTTCAATTGTTTAGCTAACGGGAGACAAGACACCAATTACTTGAAATGGAGATGGAAACCTAAGGACTGTGAATTGCCGAGATTTAATGCGCTAAGAGCACTGGAAAAGCTTAGAAACAAGCGGGTTGTCTTTGTGGGAGATTCAATGAGTCGTACACAGTGGGAGTCGTTTATATGCATGCTCATGACGGGCGTGCGGGACCCAAAAAGCGTGTATGAAGTAAATGGGAACCAGATCTCAAAGACAATCCGGTTTCTGGGGGTTCAGTTTGAGGAGTACAATTTGAGTGTTGAATTTTTTCGATCGGTTTTTTTGGTGCAACAAGGTTTGGCACCTCGGCATGGGCCGAAACGGGTCCGGGCTGCATTAAAGCTTGACCGGTTAGATGAGATTAGCCGCAAATGGGTCGACTCGGATTTGCTTGTGTTTAATTCAGGCCATTGGTGGACCCCCAGTAAACTTTTCGACCTGTAAGTTCTTTTGTCATTTTATTTTAAATCAAAAGATTATTTAATGTATTTCGAGTCTATTTGGCCTCATCTTCCAAATACTATAGTTTTAACTGCAAGTTGGTACAAACCAAAGATGAGGTTTTATTAGTATATAAAAGGCGACAGTAGCAAAATTTTTATTCTTTAATTTAATTATTTACGAGAGAAGATGGTTTCCATTCGACAGGGGTTGCTATTTCCAGGCAGGTGGGTCCCTCAGGCTAGGCATGTCGATAATTTCCGCATTTGAAATGGCATTGCAAACATGGGCCTCCTGGGTTGAGAGGTCGGTTAACACCAACAGAACCCATGTTTTTTTTCGTACCTTTGAGCCGTCCCATTGGAGGTTAGTTTCCTTTAAAAAAATGGTGAACTTGTGTATAATTTATCCCTTTAAATTGAGAAAGTTTCTTCATATCCGTACAAAAAGTTGTGAGTTGAGGCATGATATCATTTCTAGTTGGAACATTTCCAGTCATGATATATGCTAAAGATGCACGAAGTATCCCTTGTAGTTATTTATCTGTAGATAATCAAGCTAGAAATTTTATTTAGTTTTGGCATTGTAAGAAACTAGAACATATTTAGAGTGTTTCAGGGGATACTTTATGTTGTTTTGGAGGGGATGCTATTGTTGTTTCTCGCCTCCAGTGGCATGTGCGATATATTTATTGTCTTGTAGGTTACGAATTCAGAGTAGGTCTGATGCCCATCGGACCTACTTTGGTTCAATGGGTGAAATGACCATTTGATTGCATCATGATCCGTGCTACCTACATTAAAATTCGTGCAGGTCTGTTTCAATTTCCGTGTGCACCAATCATAATACTAATCGTACGGTGTTAGAGCTAATTGAACCTAAAAGTAGGTTCGATGCCCATCGGACCTACTATCTCCTCGTAGGTTACATGTAAAAAGAACCTTTCTTGAAATTGAAAACATATAACAGGTGCTAACCAGCACTGTGTTACAATCAAATGATCACAATTTGCAAAAAAACCTACAAGGGTGTGCTCCAGAAGAGGGGAGCGGAGGGGTGGCCTGACCTGACCTGTTTGCTCTACAGCAATAAATTTTGAGGGGGAGAGGAGGGAAGAGAGGTGAACTCTATATACAAACTATTCAAATTTGTAACCCTCAAATTGGGGTGTGGAAGAGATAAACTCTCTCCCCTCCCCTCTCCTCCCTTTCTCCAGATCATGGCCTAAGACATATGAGGTTTTGATTGCAAGTAGGAAAAATGTGAGGTGGCACTTGCAATATCTGTAGAGACTCACTGGTAGCTGGCAAAATAGTGCCAGTAATAACAAAAAAATTAACAAAATTGAACTAAAATAGAGGTGTAAATTATAACAGTGGTGCTAACCAAAAGGAGTGCAAGGTGACTACAGAGCCATTGTTAGAAGCAAAGGGCACAGATAAAAGCGAGTTTGGTGACGTCATAGCAGGTGTGGTCTCCTCAATGCGTGTACCTGTTACCGTATTAAATGTTACTTCCATGGGTGCGTTTCGAAGTGATGCACACATTGGTACTTACAGTCATCCGTTGACTATTCTTGACTGCAGCCACTGGTGCTTGCCAGGTGTACCTGATGCCTGGAATGAGATTGTCTTTTCATACCTCCTAACTGACGGTGAGCCCCAACCCCTCTCTGTATATCTCTAGCTTTATAAGGTTTGGTTATATCCCAAGAGCAGGGTTCAACGTGATCTCCATATTAAAATATGCTTGGAGACAAAATTTTATATTTTTTCTGAAATTGTTTACTATTTTTTTAGATAGTACGAAACACTGTTTTGGATGGTCCAGAATTTTCTGAAAAACAGTGATTTTGTACCTATCTAAAAATATAGTAAAAAATTACCAAAAAAATTTAAAATTTGGTCTCAAGGCACATTTTGTTATGAAAATCATGTTGAGCGGTTTGGATCGACTATTTGGACTTTGAAAACAAAAGGACATGAGCCATTTGAACCCTCGTATCTGAAATACTCTTGGCCCGCCTTTTTTTTTGGGCCTAAGTAGTGCCGGTTGTTGGCTGAACCAAGCTGGAGACCCTTAGGTCGGTACGGGTTGTTATGTGGATCTGTTTGAGTGTGGTCTACTCTATTTAATAGTCAATCTTCTATTGGTTTATAGAAACTGTATTGCTGTACCTAGGTTCGTAAGAAAAACAACAGACTAGTATTAACACAGTTGTAGTAAAACAGGAGTGAGGCTATGGTACTATGCATTGCACAGATTGGTCTATACTATGGATCAAAATCTTCGTTTTTAAAGTCCAAACAGTTGATTGGAACGGTTCAACACGATCTACATATGAAAATGTCCTTGCATACTAAATTTTATATTTTTTAGAATTTTTTATTATTTTTTAGATAGGTAAAAAATCACTACTTTTGAATGGTGGAAAATTTTTAGATCAACTGATTTTCTACCTATCTAAAAATATAGTAAAAAATTCTAAAAAGTGTAAAATTTGATCTACTAGTTTATTTTCATATGGAGATTATGTTGAATGCTTCAGGTGAACCAAATGAACTTCAAAAATAGATATATTGATCCATATTACGGACCAATATATGGTATGTATAGTACCATAGTCTCACTCATGAAACAGCATATGACAATGGATTTAACAATGAACTTTCACTTTAAAAAAGGAATTGAAGGTTGCCGCAGATCCATAATAAGTAATTAAACTGATACATGTTGCCAAGTTTCTTCGGGTCTATGAACTGATCCTAAGTCTGATGTCAGTCCAGGGCACCTTGGTCTGGTAAAATTTGACATGCAAGTGCCTAACAACTTTCTGAAAATGTAAAAGCCTAAACAGACAAGATTCAAGCACCAAAAGTAAAGTTTACCAATTGTAATTTTGGTACACATTGGTTAGGGATTGTATCACATCATGCAAAAGAACTTGCCAGTACTGGGTTTGTATGTTAAAATGTTATGCTGTCACATCTGACCATGTAAAATTACAAACTCTTTAACTTCTTCATATCTATTCAACCTTGCTCACATAAACTAGGCTGTTCTTCTGAGATAAAAGGTACGATGAACCAGTTCTGATATTTTTATATTTCTTTTCATATCAACAGGTTGGAAAAATCTGCAAAATTAAAGAGCTTGGTTTGTCGGGGTTGCCATTTTTTTTTTTGTCTTTTTCTTAATTTTGAAATGTTATTCTTTGATTTTTCACCCGGCAGTCATTTAAACTGATGATCTGCTGCAAGAAACAATGCCCTTATTATACCTCTCACTTTCTTATGTGTAAAGCATATACATAGATTATGTACCAATTGTAGTTTCCATCACACTTTCCTTTTTGTTACTTTTTTTTTTTCCGGCGGAAAGGTGAGAATCCGATTCTAGTTTTCGCCTTGACATGTACAAAAATGAGGAAGGGTTTGATCTGTATATGAGACTTTTCATGCTGTCTCATAAAACTTTTTGTGTATGAACATTGATTTGAGTTCAAATAGATGTAGAATTATTTTAATAATGCTTTTTCTTACCAGACTGAATTTTACATTAAATGCCACATGGTTAGGTGTGTATGGATGTAGTATTCTTACAAATTGAATTATTATACAATAAAATCCTGTACATATACAAAAATCTCAATCTTTGTTTGGGTAATTTTGGTACGAAAGGGAAACCATCACTCTGTAAAATGTCTGTACTAACTGTTGTAAAAAAAATTGATGGATAATAAAAGTAGTTATGTTCCACTTGACATTTAAAAGAGGTGTCAATTTGATATTTACAGAAACCAAGAAATATTATTTAATTTTTTTGTGTACTTTTTACTGTATGTGGAAGTTTATATCAGTAAAAAACTAAAAATAGAAGATTTACTTTTGAGCAAGGCTACGGTAATATGCATATTACACATGCCTTCAATATGGATTTATATTTTTGTGTTTAAAATCTAACATGGTCTTCATATGAAAATACATTTGTGTTAAAATTTTATATATTTTTTTAAATTTGTCTACTATTTTTTTTACATAAATAGAAAATTACTTAATTTGAAATTCTAGACCATCTAAAAATAATGATTTTCCACCTATCTAAAAATTTTGTAAAAAAAAGTATAAACATTGTAAAATTTGACAAGTAAAATTTGATACGACAATCATTGAGATATAAACTGTAGTATGCATGTTACCATAGCCTCGCTTTTTTACTTTTGAGAAAAAAAATTGGGTCAGAATCAGATATGTTGCATCTTTATGCATTTGATATGACTTATGTACGCTAATAATTTTGTTGATGGCACGGTAAAAGATGAAGCATCTAGTGCGCCAGAACAAAGTAGCACTACAGGTAACTAGGTAAAGGTCATACTGACAAGAAGTCAGTTTAATAATAATAATATAATATAATAAATTTATATCAGCTAAATTTTAAAAATGATAGGTAGGGGAGTTAGGGGTCACAGAATGTTTAAATTCATAGCGTCATGCATGTGGCAAGGGAACAAACTTTTTGGATCTTGTGTATCATAGACAGATCATTTGCATGTTAACACTTCTGTAGCATTTGCATGTACAATTAATTGTTAAATTATTTATACTAAAAAAATATGCATGAAATGAACCCCCCCCCCCCACTTTCTAGTGGTAAATACTATCCACTATTTTTTTTTATATACATATAGTTAAATAAAAACACATGTTGGGCATGCTCAATACAAGAGGAAATGGACGTTCTAATTACATGATTAATTAAAAATTAATGGGTAATAATGCATAAACATATTTCAATAATTTTTTTTAATAAAAAAGTATATCTTTTTTGGGTGTGGAATATGTAAGAAATATACAAATACAAGATATATATATACTGCATTGAAGTCCGGAGATGCTTGCCTCAAATATTTATTCTTAACATTTATGAAAACAGATATGTAACATTAAATTAATTGCCACATAAGATTTAACTCAGAGAACAGCAAATTAGCTATTGACATCTAGGATGCCTGACATTTGACGCACGTGGGTCTCACTATCACTGCCATAATTCCCTTAAAATTTTACCATTTAAACAAAAAAAAAATACACATTAATTTACAACTTTTCATCTCATAAAATTTTTAAAGCAATAAAAAAAATTTATAATCTTTTTAATGAAGAGACAATAAAGGGGGGCCAGATCCAAGGAGGAGGTATGAGGTCAGACCAGTGGGATGTGGTGCATAATTGGTGCTGTGCATTGGCAGTCCTGAATTCAATGCACTTATAGATAATATTTTCTATTCCATCTTTCTTCATTTCTTCTTCATTTTGTTTGTATCATATTATATTAAATTTCTCTATGTTTCAGAATTCAGATTCACACCCTTCACTGGCACAGATCTTATTATTATTATTATATATCATGCATTTGATATGGTGCATGACAACCATATGGTTTCCTGTGACTCCCACCAAACTAATTTATTCCTTTATTAAAATATGATCAGTATATATAAAAGAGTAAAGATTTTATCCTCCATCATTTGATCCTCTAAATGTCCCCTTTACTAACTTATTAATCAAGTACAATGGGACCACTAACTAATTGGGAGAACACAATAATTACCTGAGAGACCACTTAAATTTGGAAAAATTTACAATGGTGCGCACATATGTATGAACACTTATGCCCGCAAGTATTTCTATATAATATATCAAGTATTCATACCTAAGATATTAAGTATTTAAAAAAAAAAAAATGGAAATCAACTTTTTTTTTTTCTCCATAGTCACACACTCATCTTTTACATGTTTTTAAAAGTGGGTTTTGTTTTTTTCCGTGTAATCTAATCAATATTTCTAACAATCCGCGAAGAATTTTACAAATCTAAAACCACGAATGTTTTCTATGTAATTTTCTCTTTCAAATGAGATCTATGATGAAGTACTTTCGGGTTCTTCGTCGTTCAAGTACTCATACCTCGGCATGCAAGTATTCATACATCGTCGAGCAAGTATTCATACCTTGTAGTGTGAATACTTTCAATCTTATAGTGTGAATACTTATATTATTTTAGTAAGATTCATTTTATTGATTTTGTTATGTATACTTCCAATGTTCTAGTATGAATATTTTATATGTTTTAGTATGAATACTTTGTAATATGAATATTTTATAGTAATAATACTTTGAAAGTTATATTATGAATACTTTATATGTTTTAGTATAAATACTTTTTAAGTTTTAGTATGAATACTTTTTAAAGTTTATTCATTTGTGTATTATTTTGTAGGACATTAGACCTACTCTTTTATGAAATTATTCATTGCACAGGCAAGTTTGTCCTCTAAACAATTTGAAATAGCAAAATGACTCTTTATTGAGTAAGTATTAATACTTGACAAGGTATGAATACTTGCTCGTTGAGGTATTAATACTTGTATGCCGAGATATGAGTACTTGAACGACGAAGAACCCGAAAGTACTTTATCATGAATCTCATTTGAAAGAGAAAATTATGTAGAAAACATTCATGGTTTTAGATTTGAAAAATTCCCTGCAGATCGTTAGAAATATTGATTAGATTAAACGGAGAAAAAAAAACCCACTTCTAAAAACATGTAAAAGGTGTGTAACTAGAGAGAAAAAAAAGTTGATGTCCAGTTTTTTGTTTAAATACTTAATATCTTAGGTATGAATACTTGATATATTATATATGAATACTTGTACGCATAAGTGTTCATACATGTGCCCGCCAGTTGTAATTTCTTTTCAAATTTAAGTGGTCTCCCAAGTAATTAATGTTTCTCCCAGTTAGTTAGTGGTCCCCATTGTACTTTTTTATGAATAAGTTAGTTAGAGGGACATTTAGAGAATAGAATGGAGGGGACTATTAGTTGCTTCCAATATAAAATATAATACCTCCTAGTTGCCTTTATTTCCTCTTGTTATTTTAGTTAGAGAAGCTCATTGGTTGCCTCTCTTACATGGGCGGCGGAACCAGACTGTTACTGATTGGTGGGGCCTGGATATCAGATACGTATTTAACAACAGATTTGGATTTATATGGTTGGAACTTGGGAGCAAAAATTACATGGGGCCTATATTAGATATGATATTGGTCTTTTATATTTTTTTTTTGCTTTTTGTGTGTTGTTCCATCTGTTAGTTGTATACGGCATGTTAAATTGTTAATACATTGGTAAGTAGCGAAAGAATTTAGGTACCATACTCCCATACTTTGCTTGACCGGTACCGAACCAACATCATAACAACATGACCGGTACCGTGCCGTAAACAAATGCAGCAACTCCATACCGATCTTAAACAAATTGACCTTTGTCAATTTGTTTAAAATCAGTATGGAAGCCTGTTATTTTTCTCAAAAAAGAAAGAAAAAAAAAAGGTCCTTACTTTTGGCAATCTTTTTAAACTTATAATTAACCTAATTAAGAACTGCTTACAACCATGCTTTTTATTCTATGAACTAATCTCGTATATATATTGTCCGTGTACCAGTATCGTACCAATCATTATATCATTCGGTCTTGATCAAGTAATTATTTTAATTTTATAAGCGCGAGACGAGGATAAAAATTCTTTTAACTCTCATTTCAAGTGAGAGTACTAGAGAATTTTAACATGAGATTTCATATACATGAGAAGAAATGCACTGATCCGATACTTTAGCAACCAGACTCGGCGTAGTTCTCTCACTGACAATAATTGTATAACAACATTGAGATTAAATACACTACAAGGTGAACCAATAACCATATAATTAACATTATAATAAAAATAATAACTCAATATATATTTGAGGTTGCAGCTTGCACAAAATTAATTCATTTTAATAATTAGGTTTTTAGTTGGTCATACAACTACAAAAGTTGATATCAAATTTAAGCAATAACAATAACAACAATTAATACTGAAAAGTGAGAAGAAATTAAGACCCTGGACAGCATTTTTAGCTAGTTTGCACAGAAATCAGTTTGGGCCATCTGCAACTGCAAAATAAATAAATAGCTCTTCTCTGTGAGAAACAATATCAACAGGAAAAGCATTTATTACAATTTATGTGCCGTCTGAACATGTTTCTTGTAAGTATGTAATATATATATATGCTTGAAAAACATGATTCCTATATTCAAAGTTTCAAACTAATATCAAAGAGATTTTTTACTAGCTAAAATTGAGCTAATGAGCTTTGATAGAATCATACATATACAGTTGCAACAAATGGATATATGGGCCCCTAAATTTAGCATCATGACTAATTTCTTGCACAAATTAATATTTTCGTCTGATCTCTGATTCAGTAACGTTGCATTAAATAATTAGAAAAAGACTGATTAAATTTTGGATTGCCCAGAAAATAAATTGAATTTGATAAGTTAACATTAAATCAGTGGCCAAGGAGGTTTAGATAATTAATTAATTATTTTATATTAGATGAACATATAACATGATATGCATCATGCATGAATACATTTAATTGCAACACTGAAGTTTGTGAACTGTGTGTTAAAAAAAATGCTCTTACTGGGACATATATTCTCATACTTTGCTTATCATTGCACACATATTTAAAGTTCCATATACACAATCTACATATTATTAACTACATATATATATATGTATCCTCTTGCATGCTCCAATAGCTTTTCCTTATTAATTTTAACCAAGTAATCCAGAGGCAAAATTAGTGCACACATATATTTGAAGTTCCATATGTACAATCTATAAATTATTAACTACACACACTCTTGCATGCTTCAAGAGCATTTAGCAATAATCCAGAAGCAATATCAGTACAGTTAACTCTGTTGCACTCCCCATTTGTCAATCTGTTTTTTGTTTTGTTTTTTCACCTAGGCTAGTTCTAGTTAGGAATATCTCATAGATCCTTCAAATAATATAGTACAGTTAACTCTTTGGCTTTTTCCCATATATTCTTCCACTATTACGAAATTACTTTAATTCTTCCTGTATGTTTTTTGTTCCCAAGAAAAAATGAAACAGAGAAAAAAAAAATTGGAACCACATGTAACCAGGTTTTAAGTGATAGACTTGTCAGTACTTGTGACTTGTATGATCTAAATCTATAAACAC
Source organism: Carex cristatella (assembly GCA_024447775.1). Classification (NCBI taxonomy): domain Eukaryota; kingdom Viridiplantae; phylum Streptophyta; class Magnoliopsida; order Poales; family Cyperaceae; genus Carex; species Carex cristatella. Next base: position 1,431,685 of record JAJHPF010000007.1, read on the forward strand.
TTTCATTAAAGGGCAATTGAAGATAATAAGCCAAATGTACATAGTCTAACTTCAGTAGAGAATCTACAAGGGTTTCAAATATATATATTGGGGAAACAAATCTATTGCGATTCTTTGAAATCGCCGGATTTTTACTTGTTCAAATCAAACCATTCATTTGTTTCGAGATTCGTACATAAAAATTAACTGCTTTGAGATTCATGCATTTAAAATAAATAAATGATTTGATCTGAACAAACAGCAACCTGTGATTCCAAAGAATAGCAGAAGATTTTTTTCAATATATTGGGGCTACAGATATATACAATATTATTTAATAACTAGGTAACTTGTACGCACAATACTAGTTATTCATAACAATATTTTATATATCTTAATTGGGTGCATTGATGTCAAGTCAACAAGATATACTATTTTATTGTAGATACAAGAAAATTAAGAGTTGCAGCACCCCATATATATATATATATTGACTAATATGTTTTAGATAGCACTTTGGCTGAAGTACTACGGACTCAAATTTTATATTCAAAACTTTGAACTAAATAGCTCAGTAAATTGGTTATATATTGAATTTGTAGAATATCAATTTTTACGATTTTTTGAATATTTTTACTATTTGTTATGATTTATGAAAAATGTCTTAAAAATAAAAAAAATTGCCAATATTTTAGGCTATTTAGTTCGAAATTTCGAATATAAAATTTTAAAATTTGAGTCGGTAGTATTTCGACCGAAGTGTTACCGAGAACATATTAGTCAATCTCTCACTCTCTCTCTAGCTCTATGTATATATGCGACTATATCTATATCTATATTGCATATATGTATATATTATAATTTTCTGACACTGCATTTGTAATTAAATTTTAAGTGTTTATAGCAAACATTTACGGATTACGGAGTACGTATAGCAATATTCATTTAATAGCATAATGTAAATGCAGTCTACGGTAAAAAATATGATTTCCAACAGAAATTTAACCAACACCCCCCTCCCCCCTAAATAAATAAATAAGGGTCAGTACTACTTTATATGATAATCACCTTGGATCTAAAAGTGAGAAAGATTATAAAATAATTAGACCAAATTAAAAGCATCACATCTGATCAATGTATCCATTAAAAAAGCAACAAACAAAGATAAAAACTCCACAAACGCAGTAAACATAAACATGCATGAAATTACAGAGAGAGAAAGATGGAGATGATCCAAAAGGAAAGCATGTAGCAACACGTACAGGTTATATCGGGGAACGCTCAAAACAAAATTCCAACCTAGGCTTCATAACTCGCACAAAATACATGGCGCCCAACAAAATATAATAAAAAAACTGTAATATATAAAAATTATTGATATATAGCTAGCTAGACAATGTAACATCACACAAATTTCAAAGCAATCATGCGCCTACGTGACCAGGTAACCGTTATCATCATGCCTTGGCCTCTCATAGTCAACCGTATTGTAACAAACTAGTGTCACATGTTACCTTTGGCGCCACATGACAAGTCACAACACTACTACCAATTTTATGTAAACATCCTCTCCATTTTTCTCATGAATGGACAGAGAACTAGATCACTTGCCATGTGCCCCAACCAAGGGCCAAGGAAGAATTCAACACGTGAGATTATATTTTGTAGAGTAATTTTTTTGTTCAATATGATAATTAATCTTTTAATGATAAATTTAATTTATGTTTAAGTCAGATGTGAATGTCTCCATCCAGGATATACAGAAAGAGAAGAAATGATATATAAGCTTTAAATATTTATTTACCTCATAGAAGGTAAGACCTAACTGCTAGGAGAAAAGGAGCAATGATGAAATTCCCCCTATACTATACGCCTCTAAAATTATATCATTTAATTGCGCATATCAAAGAAAATTCTCCAACATTTCAATATCAAACCAATTGATTACCTCTCAAGATGAATCAACAGCTTAATTCATTTTCTCACTACATACCATGGCTGCTTGACGCACCAAATCCGCTTCCAAACCCTAATTGAGGCCCCAAGGAGGAGGAGGAAGAAGAAGGTGATGAACCATGAACAATTTTCCACTCGATGGGCCCCACATGAACTCCCCCGAGCAAACCGACTTGTGGTGGTGCAGGTACGGGCATAGGTAGTGCAACTGACACCTGCGGCCCAACTCCACCGGTCTGTAATTCTTGCACTTGTCTTTTCAAAAACTTGATATACCGAATTGCCTCATCGAGCATTGACGCTGTGTCCATCTTGGTACCACCTGGTACAAGCCTCTGCAAGATCCTTATCCGCTCACTGATCCTCTCTCTCCTGTGACGCGCTGCAATGCTCTGCGGATCGTCGCTGATGCGGACATTTCGTCTTTTAGGCTTCTTAATGGTAGCAGGGTCGATATCGACAGGTTGCATTGCGGCAATTCGGTACATCATCTCCTTCATGGCACCTAGGGTTTCTTCCTCTTCCTGCTCATCGAATTCTTGCTGATCAGTTTGTTCGGTATTAGAACCAACATGGTGATCTCTTTGAGGGGGGATAGAGAGGCTAGAGGAGGGGATGTTATTGATTTGTAGAGGTTGGTTGTAGGGATGATGGGGATCATGGTGCATATGCTGTTGATGGATGAAAGGATCCAACGGTGGGGATTGATTGAAGAAGAGGTGATGTGAGGCGGTGCCCATGCTCATGCTCATGCTCATGTCAAGGTTATCCCAAGAGCTACTACAACTGGTGTTTTTATCCATTATATCTTTGTGTAGAGAGATGGGCAAAGCCAAGTGCAGTGTGGGGTTTAATAAGTTTGCTTTGTACAAGGAATGGAAGAGAGAAAATGGGAGGAGATGGATAGGCTCAGGTTGTAGGCTTTCCGAAACATAGAGAGAGAGAGAGAGAGAGAGAGAGAGAGAGAGGGAGAGAGAGAGAGGGGATGGAGGATTGGAAGTGTGACTTTATATAAAGCCAGATTAAATTGAGAAGGGAAAGTTAATAAGGTATAAGAGAATATAGTGGTCGATCTCCAGTTCGTACGTACCTGTGAGGATCTTATATTGTCAAACAGCTAGGATATTCAGTGGTGATTCCATTTATACAGCAAATAAGGCGAATGGGGTACCGTAGATTGGCAGTGTGATACTGTGATCAAATTCGTTCTGATGTCATGTCAGCGTCATTCGAACAGTATTAAGATCCGTATGGATAATTTTAAGATTCGTTCTTTCCGCTTCTCTTTTCTTGGCTTCCCTCCTGAATATATTAGTGGAGCAAATAAATTTGTTTGAGCAACCGGATCATCCCTCTCCTCCCCTCTCTTTCCCTTCTCTTTTTATTTTTATTTGTAGAGCACAATCTTAGCAAAAAAATTGAAGATCCTAAATTTGATCAGGTATACATCCGATCTTGATTTTTTTTACTCGGATATGTTTAATCCGATCGTGATTATTTTGCTATCATGTTTGGCTGTCTATTATACTCAACTATGATTTGAATTTTGTTTTTGGTGGGTATACTTGATTATATATCACGATCAGTTCTATTCAATATCCAAATCCTGATTTTTTTTTTCAATTTTTTGTTTTTTGTAATACGGTCAGCCAGCACCATATTAAATTTGCAGGCCAATAAATCAATAATCAGAAATTCAATAATCATACTAACTAAATTAAGGACAAAATACCACTAATTAACACACTAGCAATATACAAAAGAAAAAAAAATACAAAATACAAATTACATGTTCACTAACTCATTTTGCATTACATCTTACATTCTTAAAAAAAAAAAACTACCCCAAAGTCTACGGCTCTAACTTACATGATCATAATTTATGTTGATTATTTTTTTTAAGATGAGAAAAAAAGTTAATTAAATCTCTAAAATAATATTAAGTGCCGATCTGTTAAAAATGGTCCATTTTTTTTTATAGAAGTACGTAGGCCTAGGCTGAAAGAAAATGGTGTGGTCGAGATTTTAAATTTCGATCTTTTTTTAATTAATCCGAAATTTTGCTTATTATTTTTTGAGTAAGACTATGATAATATGCATATTACACAATGCCCTACGCTATTGGACTAATATATCCAGGAGTGTATTTTAATGAATATTAATTTATTTAAATTATTAATGAGTAGAGTTGAAACGTATAAAACCAGTGTACCAACCATACTTCACATTTTTATCTCTGTTTTTAAAGTTGAAACAGTTAATTCAAATCACTTCTCATGCTCATGTCAAGGTTATTCACATAAACTAGTTTTCTAATTCTGTGTAACAGTTGCTTTGTATATTAATGTAATTGTCTAGGGATTAAAAAAAAATCCTGAGAAGTGTTAGTTTTGTACGGCACCTCTTTTTAACACGGCAGGGAAAGACCCATATCATGATTCTCTCCATTTGTTGAAAGACCGTCATTGGATCTAACAATTGTCAAAGAAGGCTGTGATTGGATGTAAGATAGGGTTAGAGCATAGATTTTCTGGTGAAGTAAAAAAGGAGAATTTATTACACTTTGAGTTTGGTGCAAGGTGTACCCCTAGGTGTATCTACCATATTATTAATTAATTTTTATTCATTTAAATATTTGAGAGTATTGATTGTTTCTGATGTTTGTTTGGTCTTGAACTCATGATATGGTTAAAAAATGTTAAATAAATAAACAACTACACGTCCTTCCTATAAAGGGTTGTTTGGATGCCCAAATATTCCCATGACAAGCATATGCAACATAATTTATTTGGATTTATTATGTATATGTATATATTGAGTAGAACTAGAGTGCTCCTAAGAGTACCAATTTCTTTGTATTCTTAACTCTAAAATTTATCGGATTAATTTTGAACGACGAATCTAAACGTTGAAATCTTTCTACCTTACGAGTGATGCATCTACATATGAAAATTTTAAAGTTTTGAAATAATTTAGTATAAAGTCAAGTGGTCAAAAGACTTTCAAAAAATGAATGCATTATTAATTTAAAAACCTTCTAATTTTGACCACTTGACTTTATATTAAATTAATTTGAAACTTTAAAATTTTCACATGTAGACACATCACTTGTAAGATAGAAGGATTTCAACGGTTTGGATTCGTCGTTCGAAGTTAATTCGATAGATTTTTAGAGTTAAGAGTACAAGGGGGTTTGGTACTCTTAGGAGCACCCTAGTTCTACTCGTATCTATTCTCTTCACTACGATAAAATCATATGCATGTTATATATCTAAATTTGTCACAATTTAATCCAACGATGGCTTAACGAAACAGTAAAATCAGAAGCCACCGTTGGATCAGCAATTTTTAAAGTGACTTAATAAATAGTAAAAAAATTCCAAAAAATATAAAATTTAGTCGCCAAACACATTTTAATATAGAGATCACATCTAATGGTTTGCATCGATATTTTGAACTTTAAAATTCGAAAAATGACTTGGTTGCACTAGAGCCGCGGTGGTAACATTTTGATATTAGCCAACCTCTCTCTCTCTCTCTCTATATATATATATATAGTGAGAGAGAGAGAGAGAGAGAGTAGAACTAGGGTGCTCCTAAGTTCACCCAACCTCTTTGTGAACTTGACTCTAAAATATATCGAATCGACTTTAAACGATGAATCCAAACCGTTGAAATCCTTCTACCTAATGATTGATGCGTCTACATGTGAAAATTTTAAAGTTTCGAATTAATTTAATATAGAGTCAAGTGGTCAAAGGATTCCAAAAAATGAATGCAATAAAATTAATTTATAAAGCTTAAACTTTTTTTGAAATAGTAAAAAGTGGTCAACAGTGGCTTCTGTTTTTACTGTTTGGTTAAGCCACTGTTGGATCAGCGATTTTCAAAGTGGCTTAATAAATAGTAAAAAAATTTCAAAAAAAGTAAAATTTGGTCTCCAAGTACATTTTAATGTAGAGATCACATCAAACGGTTTAGATCGACTGTTTGGACTTTGAAAATAAAAAAATGACTTAGTTGTACGGGAACTCAGGAACAATCGATTGTATATTAGCCAACCTCTCTCTCTCTATATATATATATAAAGAGAGAGAGAGAGAGAGAGAGAGTTGGGCTATGGTGCATTACAATGTATAAGCCCTCTTGTACATTGGACTGTAAACTGCTCAATTCAACGTTCAAACAGTCGATACAAATGACTCAACATGTTCTCCATATTAAAATGAGCTTGGAGACCAAATTATATATATATATTTTTAATTTGTGTTTATTTGTTTAGAATTTTTTAAATCACTATTTTTCATAAATTTCTAGACCATAGAAAAAAAATTCAATTTTAAAAAATTCTAAAAAATAGCAAACAATTTCCGAAAAATATAAAATATGGTCTCCAAGCATATTTTAATATGGATATCAAACATAACGGTTTGAATCGGTTGTTTGGAAATCAAAACCAACAATTTATAATTTCGTTTACAAGAGGGTTTATACATTGTAATGCACCATAGTCCAACTCATATATATATATATAGAGAGAGAGAGAGTAGAACTAAGGTTCTCCTAGGAGGACCAAGCTCTTTTGTACTCTTAACTCTAAAACCTATCGGATTAACTTCGAATGACGAATCAAAACCGTTGAAATCTTTCTACCTTACGAGTGATGCGTCTACATGTGAAAATTTTAAAATTTCAAATTAATTTAGTATAAAGTCTAGTGGTCAAAATTAGAAGGTTTTAAATTAATTTTAATACATTCATTTTTTGGAAGCCTTTTGACTATTTGACTTTATACTAAATGAATTCGAAACTTTAAAATTTTCACATGTAGACGCATCACTCGTAAGGTAGAAGAATTTCAACAGTTTGGATTTATCGTTCGAAGTTAATTCGATAGGTTTTAGAATTAAGAGTACAAAAGAACTTGGTACTCTTAGGAGCACCCTAGTTCTACTCATATATATATATATATATATATATATAGGAGGGATCAAGTAACAATAATTTTGAGTTACAACAAACTTACAAGAACGGTTTTTTTTCATTTTCGAAGTCCAAATTGTTGATCCAAACCGTTCAACATGATTATCTAAATAAAATGTACTTTCAAATCAAATTTTATATATTTTTGAATTTTTTTACTATTTATTAAGATGGGTACAAAAACTAGTCAAATTCAGACCATTGAATTTTGTACCCATCTTAATAACTAGTAAAAAAATTTAAAAAAAATGTAAAATTTAATCAGGAAGCACATTTTATTTAGATAATCATGTTGAATGGGTTGGATCGACAATTTGGACTTTGAAAATGAAAAAAAACCGTTGTTGTAACTCAAAATTGTTGTAACTTGATCCCTCCTCATATATATATATATAGAGAGAGAGAGAGAGAGCAAAACTAGAGTGTGACGTGCTCACCAAAAGAGGTTGGTAAGCACATCTCTAAAAAGTTATCGGATTAACTTGAAACAACGAATCCAAACTCTTGAAATCCATGTACTTCGTGAGTGATGCATGTACATGCAGAATTTTTAAAGTTTTGAATTCATTTAGTACATGGTCAAGCGGTAAAAAAAATAATGAAAAATGAATACATAAAATAATTTAAAAAAATTAACTTATAAAATGTTTATTGTTTTGATTGCTTGACTATGTGCTAAATGAATTCTAAACTTGAAAATTTTTGTATGTACATGCATCACTCACAAAGTACATGAATTTTAATGGTTTGAATTTGTAGTTCAAAGTCAATCCGATAGTTTTTTTGGAAGGATGCTCACCAACTTCTCTTGATGAGCACATCACACTCTAGTTTTACTCTCTCTATATATGCGCGCGCGTGTTGTGCGTGTGTGTGGCAAGAAATGGGAGATGGATACCAGCAAAACAGCAAAATGATATCTAATGGCACAGCTGTGTTTCCTCGTGAAACAATGCAGGCTTTCTCACATTCCTAGATCACCTCGCTCTCTCTCTGACTCGGTGAGTCTGTTTCTACTTTCTACTCTCTACAAAGTCCAATTTACCAGTTACCCCTCTTAAATTAATAATACCTCTACAACACCTCCAAAAGTTCATTATTTTTTTTAGGACACCCTTCTTGGATCGTGTACAAAGCGTGAATCAGGTTGGACCAAGCATTTGCTAACATAGAAACTAATAATCAACTACTCAATTAACTTTTCAATAATAAATTAAGCAACATATATATATCCTAAGTTCACCAAATCTCTTGTGAACTTGACTCTAAAATATATCGAATCGACTTTAAACGATCAATCCAAACCGTTGAAACCCTTCTACCTAATGAGTGATGCGTCTACATGTGAAAATTTTAAAGTTTCGAATTAATTTAATATAGAGTTAAGTGGTAAAAAATTTAAGGTTTATAAATAAATTTTAATGCATTCATTTTTTGGACTCCTTTGACCACTTGACTCTATATCAAATTAATTCAAAACTTTAAAATTTTAACATGTAGACGCATCAATCATTAGGTGGAAGGATTTCAACGGTTTGGATTCATCGTTTAAAGTCGATTCGATATACTTTAGAGTCAAGTTCACAAGAGGCTTGGTAAACTTAGAAGCACCCTAGTTCTACTATATATATATATAGTGGGGTTAAAATGCACCATTGGTTTTATGGCCCAACCATATCCCATGTCTTTATCTTTGTTCTCGAAGTTCAAACAGTTGATCCGAACCGCTCAACATGATATCCATATTAAAATGTATTTATAGACCAAATTTCATATTTTTTGGAATTTTTTTACTATTTTTTTATGTAAGTACAAAATCACTATTTGTGGATGGTCCAAAATCAGTGATTTTGTAACTATTTAAAAAAATAGTAAATTTTTTTCAAAAAATATAAAATTTGGTCTCTAAGCACAATTTAATATGGAGATCATGTTAAGCCGTTCGGATCGACTGTTTGAATTTCGAGAACAAAAATAAAGACATGGAGTATGGTTGGGGCACAAAACCAATGGTGCATTTTAACCCCACTCATATATATATGTATGTATATATATGTATATATATGTGTGTGTGTGTGTGTATATATATATATGTGTGTGTGTGTGTGTGTGTGTGTGTGTGTGTGTGTGTGTGTGTGTAGAGGAGGGATCAAGTTACAATAATTTTGAGTTACCACAAAGTTACAACAACGGTTATTTTCATTTTCAAAGTTCAAATCGTTGATCCAAACCGTTCAACATGATTATTTAAATAAAATGTGCTTCCAGATGAAATTTTACATTTTTTTGAATTTTTTACTATTTATGAAGTTGGATACAAAATTCAATGGTCTGAATTTGACTAGCCAAAATATTAGTTCCGGAGTCGTGGTGCAACTAATTTTTTTTTCGATTTTCAAAGTCTAAACAGTCGATCTAGACTGTTAGATGTGATCTCTATTGATATCTCTTTATTTTGCCTATATTTCGACACCGATTTACACCAAAATCCGTGCTTAAAAGCCTAAAAGTGTGAACGTTTTACTTAAATATCTATAGGATGTGGTACTGCTATGTTTTGTTCTTATTTTGCAGGAAACAGGCGAAATTCTGGAGCTGATACCTTTCTATACGGCCCGTATAAGATCTACCCAACCACACAGTAAGTTCCACATAGGAGGCTACCTCTCTCCCACACAAAGGCATGGGTATACAGTCCGTATGGATTTCTATACGGCCCGTATAAGGCAAATTCGGAAAAACAAGCTGGAATTGACAACAAGCGCCAGCTGTGCAAACCGAATAGGAAGGCTTTAATTCGGGATTTTGGACATTAAAGGGGATATTCTAGATCCGAGAAGACATCTCCGGCGCTTGGGAGACAAGGCATAGCTTGGAGAAGAAGAAGAGGAGGAAAAACACGAGTTTGACGACGATTCTTCGATTTCTTCTATAGTTTTGCCATGAACTCTTTTATTACTACTGATTTGTGTTATTTTGAGAACATGAGTAGCTAAACTTACTGTTTCTAGGTTAAGATGTAGTTGACGTTTGGTTTTACTTGTATACTACTTGGATTTGTATTGAATGCTTAGTTTTCATCTTGTTGTGTAGTATTTTAATTGCTTGGGTTTGCTTGCTTGAATCGAATAGTCAACCCGTTAGACGAATGCGCACGTTTAAGTCGATAGGTTACAAGTCTATAACATTCAATCCAACTGAACTAAGTATATGAGGCAGGTTTATGAACCAAGGAGTACCGAAAGGCGAAACTTTTTTTAAGGCAAAAGTCCAATGATACCTTTAGTAAACCAACAAGTGACTTAGGTAAATTAGGCCAAAAAGCAAAAGTTGAGGTTTAAGACACCTAAGAGGGGAGTAGTTGAGTCCGGTAATCAGGTTACTAAGCCGAAATTACGACAGCTGAGGCTAGGAATCTAGATACGGTCGATAGAAACCCTAGACAAAGGCACCAATACAGAAACAGTAACTACAGTATTAACTTGGGGGCCTATACGGACCGTATAGGATTCTATACGGGCCGTATATCTTGAGGCTGAACTGATACGAAGTCTGAAACCCTGGAAACCCTTTTTATAATTTGAAAACAAACTTTAAATCTTTCTTTACATTGTTTTAATCATTATTTCAATCAAGTAGAATTTAGAACAAATCCAAATTCAACATTTTCTCACTTTTAAAATTTTAGTCAATTTAAGTAAAGTCCGGTCGTTTTTTTACCGTCCCTGTGGATACGATACCCGACAATACCAACAATAGGACTGTGCACTTGCAGTCTCAATCAGAAGTAGAATCAAGATTAAAAGGTACAGCTTGCTGTACTGAAACTTAATAGTACACTTTTGTGCGAACAAGTTTTTGGCGCCGTTGCCGGGGACGGCAACTAAAATTGCTAGACTTTTGCTTATTTTTACTTGATTCTAGATTTTAATTTTTACTTTTCTTTTTCCATCTTTTCAGGAACATATTGGAAGGTTTACAGCCCAAGAACCACTACAATCTCAGAAGCAAGAGGCAAACTTTCACCATAGTTGTTCCAGCACCACCCCATCTGTCACCTCTGCGTACGGCCCGTACAAGATCCATACGGACCGTACAATCCGATAACAGAGGCAGGACAGAGGCAGATCCAGAAATAGGCACCATGAGTCATCAAGGAGATGATCCACCCAATGAACAATTCTCTGATGATGAAGACTTTGTGCCAGGACATTGCGAGAGTTCAATGTCCCAAGAGCTGGAGATGTTAGAGGAGTAATCAGACTACCAAGGATTGCCGGCAACCAACCCAACTTCAATCCGGGCATTGTCAACATCGTTCAACAGAACACTTTTCATGGCATGGATCATGAGGATCCACATGCCCACGTTCAAACCTTTCTTGAGTGTTGTGCCACTATTAAAATTAATGGCGCAACAGCTTATTATATTAGACTTGCTTTATTTCCTTTCACTCTTAATGATAAGACAAAGAAATAATTATGGTCATTACCAAGGGATTTGATTACCACTTGGAGGGAATTGTCCAAACTGTTTTTAACCAGATTTTTTCCTCACAAAAGAACTGCCAAGGTTAGGACCCAACTAACCAGTTTTAAGCAAAGGCCTGATGAACTCTTGAATGAGGCCTGGGAAAGGTTTAGAGAATTGCAATACTCTTGTCCACATCATGGTATTTCCGATTGGTTACTTATTCCGTCCTTTTATGCTGGCTTGACTGATACCACTTGTACTTCTGTTGATGCAGTTGCAGGTGGAGCTCTCCTAGACCAAGAGACTACCGAGGCATTGAACCTGATTGACAACACGGCGACCGACCAACAGTGGTCCGGCCGAGAAAGCACTCGAGCAACTGGAGGTGGCCGACTTGAGGTCGATCAAATCACTGCTCTCACCGCCAAGTTGGATGCTATATAGAAGGCTTTCGACAAGATGAGTGTCAAGGCACTTGGCAATCAACAGCCGCAATCTTGTGCAATGTGTGGGGACGAGGGGCACTTGTATGAGCATTGCCCACTCTCAATAGTGAGTCATCCTACTTTCCAAAACCTCCTTTCAACCGATCCTATTCCAAGAACCAGAATGAGCAGTAGGCTTGGAGGTAGAAGAACAATAACCCTGCACCCTTCAACAACAACCCTTCTAGCAGCAACAACAACAATCTCTACTTCTACAACAATGCCGCATTCAACAACTCGAACAACCATGCACCTCAATCCGGTCCACCCGAGCCGTATATTGCTCCCGCTGTGAACGATTTCATGCATGAGCAAGGAAAGATGAATCGGATGATGTTCGAGCAGATGCAAGTGATTAGTGCTCAGTTCGCCGGTTTAGCTGCTCAAAACAAGATGATGGAAATGCAAATGAGTCGCCTAGCCACCTCTAGCCAACAACAATATGGAAAGCTGCCCAGCCAACGGAAATCAACCTCAGAGGAGAGGTCAAAGCAATAACATTGCGGAGCGGAACTCATTACCAAGGACCAGCCATGCCTGTCGAGCCAAAAACCGAGTATACGGTCCGTACAGAATATGTACGACTCGTACAAGTTCCACCACCTGTGACTCCATAGCAACCTGAAAATGTTCAGCATGAGATTCTGTATGAGAAGACAGACCATACGGACCGTACAAAATCTGTACAGCCCGTACAAAAGGAAGCTGAGAAGCAGAAAAAGAAGGTGATCGAGAAACCACCGCCCTACCGACCACCTGTACCATTTTTGCAGAGGCTAGCTGAGCATAGACTCAATGAGCAATTTGCCAAATTCATTCGAGTTCTCAAACAGTTGCACATCACCATTCCGTTCATCGGAGCCTTGACCCAAATGCCAACTTATGCCAAGTTTCTCGAAGACATCCTCTCAAGCAAGCGAAGCTTGGGGGGAAACGAGACAGTGAAGCTCACCGAGCAGTGCAGTGCCATATTGAAGAATGAGCTCCCACCAAAGTTGGATGATCCTGGAAAGTTTTCCATACCTTGCAAAGAGCAGTGCGGCCCATACACCCATGCACACAGCCCGTACGTAAGCCCAGCCAGAGCAGGCCAAACACGAACTCAAACCTCTCACAACCAACCTCGACTCGAATCGCACTGCTAAACTCTTGGAGGATTTGAAAACTCAGCAAACTGTGATTGAAAAGCTGACTGGCACGAACCCAACCACAGGCGTGCACAGGACCTTACCATCGGATTGTCACAAGTACACAGCTCGTGCAAACCAGCATACGGGCCGTACGCAAGCAGCCCGGTCTGTGCATTTTGTCCCTTGGTGCGATGAAAAGAAAAGATGGTCGGACCCATATATGGAAAGAATTGTGTATCCCTTCAGCACATTCGACATTGGCAACAACGAAGGTGGGATCTTCGAGACGTAGACAAAAGGTGGTCGAGCTCAAGACCTAAAACGAGCGCTTCATGGGAGGCAACCCAAGCACTTTTTAATTTTTCTTTTTCAATATACATTATTTATTTTGCATATTTAGGTTTTATTTTTGTTAATCTAAGTTTTTTAATTTTCATTTTGTATTTTAGTTCTGATCAGATAGGAGGAATACAGGTTTCTGGGGGTCGTACAGTCCGCACACATTGCCATACAGACCGTACAAAAACCAACAAGCGTGATTTGAAGGGTCGCGTCCCTTCAGTCAGCCCTCTCCGTTTTAAAAGACTCACCCACAAACCACACCGGCCCGTCTACCGAATACTGATCAGGTTTGTTTTCACTACCCCCAGCTTTTATCTTTTATTTTACCTTATTTTAGTTTCTTTAGTTGCATGTCTTGAAGCATTGGGGACAATGCTCAAACTAAGCTTGGGGGGTGATAGTTGTTTGCATGTAGTTTGTTTGCATGTTTGTTTTTGTTTCTTGTGTTTTGTAGATAAATTTGTGTGATTGCAAGAATTAGGGATCAATTTGAAAATTTTTGGTTCTGTTTTGGATGAATTTGTGAAATTGAAAATAACCCCATGTTTAATTGAAAGAACTGCATAGAATAGATTGTTTTGGGACTTTGAGAGACTGAAAATTGAATTGGATAAAGAAAGCCTTTAGAAACCAAAATGTGTCTTTTTAAATAGGGAAATGAGATTTGAAAACAATAAAAAGATTGAGATATTCACTGGTATGAAAGAATACCTTTGAATGTGTGTAATCATGGTATCTTTGCAAAAACAGTTGAAAAATGAGTAAAATTGAAATTTTTTGAAGAAAATTAGGACTCCACTTGCCTATGTTACAGCGTTATGACGTACTTATGGTAATGAGTTTTTGACACTCTGCTCCGCTAGTTCACCCGATAAAGTGGCCGAGTATACATTAAAAGTGTGAGCTCGTGTCATGGAAGGGTCGAACCAAGAGGACGCAAATGCACTTTTGAATTAAATCGGTTGGGGTATGGTTCACCACCTATAACTAGCCAAACTTGTACTAAGGATAAAGAATAAAGTGTCAATAAAAACAACAATCAAAAGTAAATTTTGCATGATAACAACACACGAGGTCTACAACTTTCTGACCTAAGCTTGTTCCAAGCTTGGGGGGACTCAAAGGGTAACAAATCACCACAAATGAGGGCACAGATTTGGTAGAAAAATGAACTATTGATGCGTTTAGTTGTTTAGTTCTTACAAATAGCAATACATTCTTGAATATGGGTTTAATTGATTGAATTGTGAGGACAATCAAGATTTATCAAAGGAAAACCAAATCACTATCCAAAAAGATTCGTATAGGTCTCTAACAAACGCAAGATCATGCAATTTTTTTTCTTAGTAGTTTAACTTGTATTTAGGTAAATCCAAGAACCAGACCCATACCTATATTTCGACACCGATTCACACCAAAACCCGTGCCTAAAAGCCTAAAAGTGTGAACATTTTACTTAAATATCTATAGAATGTGGTACTGCTATGTTTTGTTCTTATTTTGCAAGAAACGGGCGAAATTCTGGAGCTGACACCTTTTTATACGGCCCATATGAATTTCTGTACGGCCCGTATAAGATCTGTCCAACCACACAGAAAGTTCCACATAGGAGGCTACCTCTCTCCCACACAAAGGCATGGGTATACGGTCCGTATGAATTTCTATATGGCCCGTATAAGGCAAATTCGGGAAAATAGGCTAGAATTGGCAACAAGCGCCAGTTGTGCAAACTGAATAGGAAGGCTTTAATTCGGGATTTTGGGCATTAAAGGGGATATTCTAGATCCGAGAAGACATCTCTGGCGCTTGGGAGACAAGGCATAGCTTGGAGAAGAAGAAGAGGAGGAAAAACACGAGTTTGACGACGATTCTTCGATTTCTTCTATAGTTTTGCCATGAACTCTTTTATTACTACTGATTTGTGTTATTTTGAGAACATGAGTAGCTAAACTTACTGTTTCTAGGTTAAGATGTAGTTGACGTTTGGTTTTACTTGTATGCTACTTGGATATGTATTGAATGCTTAGTTTTCATCTTGTTGTGTAGTATTTTAATTGCTTGGTTTTGCTTGCTTGAATTGAATAGTTAACCCGTTAGACAAATGCGCACGTCTAAGTCGATAGGTTACAAGTCTATAACATTCAATCCAACTGAACCAAGTATATGAGATAGGTTTATGAACCAAGGAGTACCGAAAGGCAAAAATTTCCTTGAGGTGAATGTCCTAGGATACCTTTAGTAAACCAATAAGTGGCTTAGGTAGATTAGGCCAAAAAGCGAAAGTTGAGGTTTAAGGCACCTAAGAGGGGAGTAGTTGAGTCCGGTAATCAAGTTACTAAGCCAAAATTGCGACAGCTGAGGCTAGGGATCTAGGTACAGTCTATAAAAACCCTAGACAAAGGCACCAATACAGAAACAGTAGCTACAGTATTAACTCGGGGGCCTATACGGACCGTATAGGATTCTATACGGGCCGTATACCCTGAGGTTGAACTGATACGAAGTCTGAAACCCTGGAAATCCTTTTTATAATTTGAAAACAAACTTTAAATCTTTCTTTTCATTGTTTTAATCATTATTTCAATCAAGTAGAATTTAGAACAAATCCAAATTCAACATTTTCTCACTTCTAGAATTTTAGTCAATTTAAGTATAGTCCGGTCGTTTTCTTACCGTCCCTATGGATACGATACCCGACAATACCAACGATAGGACTGTGCACTTGCAGTCTCAATCAAAAGTAGAATCGAGGTTAAAAGGTACAGCTTGCTGTACTACAACTTAGTAGTACACATTTGTGCGAACATCTATTTTAAAATTTGTTTGGAGACCAAATTTTATATTTTATATAACTATTTTACTATTTATTAAGTCAATTTTAAAATCACTGATTTCGATAAATGGTGAAAAAATTCTGGATCATTGAAAACAACGATTTTAAAACTGACTTAATAAATAGTAAAAAGTTCAAAAAAAAAATGTAACATTTGGTCTCCAAGCACATTTTAATATATATAGAATGTTAAACGGTTTAGATCGACAATTTGGAATTTGATAATATAAAAACCGAATCATTTACACTGTATAGAAACAAACATTTTGATATTAGCCAATCTCTCTCTTCATATAATGTTATTTTTTGTTATGATTATTATTTTTACTATAACATATTGAATTTGCAATATTGGCTAATCGTTAGAAACATAATAGTTTCCCAATAGATTATTTCGTATTAATTATAATAATAAAATAGGGATCTCTTCCTTATTTATTTAATACACTTATAAAAGTATAATGTTGGATCATTAAATATCCAATGCTCTTTGTACCTTGCAATATTTAGCTCCTTGGCTTATCAGGCATTGATGGACAGTCCAAAAAATGAAAATACAGTTAGAAGAATTTGAAAATTGAAAGTGCCGCCAAGATTTAAAATTTTTGCATGGTTAATATCATTTAACAAGATTCTTACAGTGGATAATTTAAACAAGCGTGGATGGAGCCTAATGAATAAATGTATCATGTGCAAGATGCAGTCTGTATCAGTATCTTACTTATTTAATTAGTGTGTGCTGACCAAGCTATTGTACAGAACAATAGAAATCAAGATGAACACCGGAAGGATTATCACACAAAGATGAAGACACAATAAAAAATCTGAAGGAACTGAAGTTTGGCAAGAAAGAGAGATCAATTTTTCTAATCACACAATTTATTATTTGGAGAGAAAGATGCACTAGAACCTTTAGAGAAAAAGTATGTAATTTGATGTAATTAGCGAAGCAGGTAGGAAGACACTGGAGATATAGCTCAATAACAGACACTTAAGAAGAACCGAAAGCTTTTAAATAAAACCTAATAAGTTTATTGTTTTTTTGAATTTCCTCTTTCGTTTACTTTAATTTTCTATTTTTTTATACTCAAATTTTTTGAGCAAAATTGTGTTTTTAATTATAGTTACAAACTCCATTAACTTCAAAATGATTAATAAAAAAAGACTAGACCCTCTTAATTTCCTTTGGACCAATATCCTCCCAGGTACCGTAGAAAATTGACCTCACTTTACGTTTTGAGATTAGGGGAAATAGGGGGCGGGACTATTGGGCTTTGAGATTTGTGCCAAGCTAAAAAGTAACGGTCCAGATTCACTAATTGTAAAAGATTCCCTTTTCAGGCAATGCACTTAGGGGTGTTCATTGGGTCCGGTTTAATCGGTTTTGGACCGAACCGAATTAGATCGGTTCAAATGGTTCGGTTTGCTTTTTAAAACCGAATTATAACTTCGGTTCGGTTCGGTTTGAAATTTTCAAAACCGAAATAACCGAACTGACCGAACTTTTATATATTATGAATTTGGTCCGGACCGTCCGGTTTATTTCTTAATCAATTGCTTTAAATACTTCGGTTTATTTCTTAATATCTCGATTTATTTCTTAATACTCCAATTTATTTCTTAATATACTTTGGTTTATTACAAAATAATTGCTTTAAATTAAAAAATTACTATATTTCGGTTTGAACCGAACAAACCGAAATAAAACTTTGGTTCGGTTCGGTTCGGTTACAAAGCTAATTCGTTTCGGTTCGGTTCTATTTTTGAAACCGAAATAAAATTTTGGTTTGCCTAATTCGGTTCGGTTTGAACCGAACCGAACCGATGAACACCCCTAAATGCACTGCATGTGAATTCCTTTCCTTTGTCAAAAAAAAAAAAAAGATTTAGAACTCAGAGAGGGTCTCTATGATTACTGACCGTACATACTAGACACCTTATTTAAATATTTAAATCTATTATATTTTAATGTTTACGAGGGTGAATTGCAAATTAATCCCTCCCATACAATGCATGCAAATACAAAGGGAGCCACAAATACTATAACAGAGGTGACTTGTCACAATTAACATAATTATAAATTATGCTTGTAAAATTATATTTTTATGAAAAAACACTCAAAATGAAAATATAATTATAAAATTTTAATTTTAATAAAAACATTATAACAATTTGTACCTCATCTTAAGTTTTTTGCTCTATTTATTATATATCCTTATTATATACGGGCTTACTTATAAATAGCTGATTATATATACGCATTAGAGCAAAACTCGGGTGTGATGTGCTCACCAAGAGAAGTTAGTGAGCACAACTCTAAAAGGCTATTGGATTAACTTCGAATTACGAATCCAAACTATTAAAATTCATGTATTTCGTGAGTGATGCATGTACATGCAAAATTTAAAGTTTGGAATTTATTTAGCACATAGTCAAGCGGTCAAAACAATAAATATTTTATAAGTTAATTTTTAAACTGTTTTATGTATTCATTTTTCATTATTTTTTTTACCGCTTGATCGTGTACTAAGTGAATTCGAAACTTTAAAAAAATTGTATGTACGTGCATCACTCATGAAGTACATGGATTTTAACAGTTTGAATTCAAAGTCAATCCGATAGCTTTTTGGAGGTGTGCTCAACCACCTCTCTTAGTGAGCATATCACACCCTAGTTTTGCTCATACGCGTTATATTCATATTTTAGAAACCTGTTTATCATAACTATTCTAATTATGGTAACACCTTTTGTGTGGGTGGATTCAAAATTCAGGTGGAGAGTCTTTAAATAACTAATTGGGTTCAAACCCATTAGCTAATCAGGTACTATATTAATAAAAAAATACTCTTACTTATGATTTCCAATGCTTTCATGCTTTGATCTTTAATTTTCAATACTTTAACTTCTAATTCGAATTATCAATCATAATTAAAGAAATTTATCCTAATTTAAACTCTAAATTTAACCCAAATTACAAATAAGAACTCTAGAAGGGAGAAGGAGGTGGGGCGGGCAAAGTTGGTCCTAACCTATAATTAAATATTCATAAAACTCAAAATCCAGGAGACTGGGGAGGGAGGGAATTAAGTCCCCCTGACTCAATGTAGGTCCATCCCTGATTAAATCAAAGTTGGTAGGCTTATATATATATATATATATATATATATATATATATAGAGAGAGAGAGAGAGAGAGAGAGAGAGAGAGAGAAACTATCAATACTTGGCAGCCACTCCCAATTAATGCTTCAAAAAAAAAGATAGGCTATCATGATTTAGGAAGTAAAGAGGTTGTTTCACTTTCCGTTTATATATTTATTTTCAAAGTTCAAACAGTCAATCCGAACATCTCAACATGATCTTCATATTGATATGTGCTTGAAGACCAAATTTTACATTTTTTGACAATTTTTTACTATATTTTTAGAATTTTTGAAAATCACATGTTTTCAATAAATAATATAATGATAAATTCAAAAAATCATTGATTTTCAAACATTCTAAAAAAATAGTAATTTTTTTTCGAAATATATAAAATTTGGCTTTCCAGTATATTTTAATATGAAGATCGTGTTGAGAACATCGGATCGACCATTTGAACTTTGAAAAATAAAAATATGACAGGAAGTAAAACACTCTCTTTACTTTCCAAAAGTTCCCTATAATAATAATAACAACAACATTCCAGTTATAGAATAGTCAGCTATTCAGCTGGATTATCTTCCCCGTGTGGACTCGCCACACATTTTATAATATAATTTGGTCAACATATATATATATATCCTCATATAATTTTGGAATAAATAAATCATTTTCCAACATAATAATTAATACAGGTTGTTAACGAATTTCAGGTGGCCTTTACAGTAATTCAGTCGACCGGTTATATAGTTTAATTTTAAATTAATCATATGATGACCAAGGGCATTAAAATTATCATAATCTTTAAAATCAATGAAAAAAAATATAGATTTGGCCCAACAGACTGTGTTTAGTGCTTATTTATCACAATCCAATTAATCTATTAAATTTCTTACCAAATAAACCAAAACTTAATTATAAATATTGTTTTTCATATTGCCCGAATATGTAACTGAAATCAGTTCTAGGTTCTGATATTTTTCTTGTATTAAAACATGGAATAAATATCCAATAATACTTTCAGAATGTTAAATTAATTGTATGATGACTAATTAAGGTCATTAATTAATGTGTGACAACCATGTCTAACATCATTAATCCTAGGTACGTTCCTTACACATGTTAAAAA
Source organism: Carex cristatella (assembly GCA_024447775.1). Lineage (NCBI taxonomy): Eukaryota > Viridiplantae > Streptophyta > Magnoliopsida > Poales > Cyperaceae > Carex > Carex cristatella. The sequence continues at coordinate 1,452,135 of JAJHPF010000007.1, forward strand.
CGTTAAGCATTAAATAAATGCTAATCGCAACATAAATTAGGTAAATATCAATTATTTGTTTTGACTTTTTTGTCTCATGGGAAAGCTACCATTTATTAAGAAGAGAGCACTGCGATATGAAAACCCTACAAAGAAAAACTTGAAGCATTTGAATTGAGCAACCCAATCCCACATGAGGAAAAGTATTTTACCATAAAATCAATACAAGACAAATAAATTATGGGCTTTAATTTAAACTTGAAATCTTTTTATTATTCCAATACAGATCGAACTCACGTTTTGCCATTCATATATGTATATATGATGGTATTTATCATTTTAACAACCTCGTATACTTTCGGGAAAATTTCATGTATACCTCTAAAAAATTTCAAAATTATTTCCCCCCTTCTAAAGTTCATAATATCATATTTTTACCCTTTCTAAATTTCAAAAACTAAAAAATTTACCCATTTTATTGTTTTTTTAATTTATAAAGCATCCATTTTACTCTTTATTAAAAAAATAAAAAATATATATGTACCATGTTTAAGAAAAATGTGTACCAATTTTAAATTGGTCAGTTTCCGAGGACAAGTGGTTCATTTCTCTATTTCTGACGCATGCACTAGCGTATACGTAAATGTCACTATATAAACGTCAGAAGTAGACCATTAATTTGACCTCAAAAATAAACTAATTAGAAGGTTGACATTTATTTAAATAGGCTACATTTTTTTTTCATGTTCTAATAGAGGGTAAAATGAATTTTAACAGAAAATATAATAAAATGGAAAAATTTGTGAGTGTTTAAAATTTAGAAGGGTATATATGATATTATGAAGTTTAGAGGGAGGAATACATAATTTTGATATTTTTGAAGGTTATGCATGAAATTCCCCCAATTTTACCAAATATTTTAAATTCATAAACCACATAGAAGCCGTTCTACAAAAATTTTTTGGCATGGTTGTTATATATGTTATATTCATGCTCACGCATTTACTATAAAACATGGTCCCGTTGTCAATGAATATTTTGATAATATTAACAATACCTTTGTAATTTTTTTTTTAAATAGATTATTTTATAACTACAAATTATCTTTTACCATTACTAAATTAATATGCATGTTGTCAATAAAACTCCACTTTGTACTATATATATACACATGATCAGCCAAACAAATGTATAGTTATGTAATAAAACCACTACCAAAAAATACCCAAGCCTGAGTGCTAGCCGCTGCCAAATACTAATTACGTGCGTTTACGCTGTCCTTTGAGAATGAATATTTTAAAACTATTAACAATATATTTGTACATTAATTTTAATTTTCTACAATGATAGTTTTTTTAAATGCAAAATATCCTTTACCATTAATAAAATATCAATAAAACTCCAATGTTTACTATAGATACACATCAATAAATAAAATGCATAGTTCTTTAATTAAAGCACTACGAAAAATGCACATGCCTGAGCGCTACTGCCACATACTCACATGTGGTGTATCCATGTATCCTTTTATGTACACACACGAATGTGCACGTACAAAATTGTGCACAGCTCTATACCATCCTTGGAAGTAGTAGATCAAGTCTGGATCTTGTCCAGTCCAAACTGAACTGGAGGAGTAATCCATGTGTGAAAACATGCATTCTACAATCTATAGCAATATTGTCATCGTACATTTTTCCGTTTTGTAAATGAGGCATTTTTACTGTAATTTTTTTTCCTTTAGATTTTTCTATAGCATTTCCATTTTTCAATTGGGGCATTTTAACTGTTACAGGAATATATTTTTTGAGTAAAGTTGGAGGACAAGCCGTCAAATGAGAAATATATGAAAACAAAACAATATTTTAGCGTTATTAATGTTTAGGAGCTGGGTTAAAGTGCTCCTATCCGTCAGGGCAAAGTACGGTATCGTCCCGAATATTCTCGTTAGTAAGAGTGATTTGTTGATCAGAATAATAATTTATATCGTCTTATCTCGGCAATTGTCATTTTTTATATGCTCTAATGCCCAATTAGAACCGTAATTTGTGCGGAAAATTAAAATTATAAACCTTCAGTGAATCTAACTAAATGAGATGCACGGACTCAATACGAATCAAATGGTCTAGATCGAATATCGGACTGAATTTAATCGGATGCCCATGGAATCCCCTTCCCTACCTTTAATGTTATTCAACTTTACCCCTTGTTGCAAGTTACATTTATTACATTTTTGTGAATGAAATTCATGATGAGAAAGTTTTGGACATCTTTCTCTTTCTTTCATTCTTTCTCTACGTAGGATCCAAAAATATAGAGAGCGTCTGAACTATGGAAAAGTAAAATATAATTGGACCTTAATTTGGTGTAATTATTGATATGTGGCAGCATTTCAAGGTACAGATGAGCAGAGATGTGTATAGCTACAGTTTAATTTTGACTGAGATGGGACAAACATGCTTTGAGGTTATAAATGACACATTTCGCTTTTCACATGGATAAATTTCCTTTTTATTTTCACTGACATGTTGTACTTGTGTTTATAAAACAAAAACAATGAACAGCGTTATTGTAAACTAGTAACTGCATGCTTTTCTCTTTGTCACGCAACATTTTTAGAAGGTGCAGTAAAAAAAACTACATTTCACTGTTTAAAAGTCTATTGCTGTACAGATTTTTTTATTTTTACAATAACTGTTTGGTCTGTAATTAACTTCTCAAGAAACAATATGAAGAATATTAAATTTTATGAAGCATGTACATTTTATTGTCTTATTACTTGCTACTCCATACTACTTTCAATTAAAATTCAATATATAAGTTATATATCTGGCCACTTTGCCTCCTAAACTTGAACACAGATGGGTCCTTGATGGATTTTCTTTTTGCAAATAAAACACCTAAAAATTTGAATAGTATTGTTTACACTTTATACTATACATAGACAGTCATAAATCTTTGTCATAATTCATTCAAAAATTAAAGAGTTGGAACCTAGGAAACAACTCCAATACTTAGGCGTCACATGCAAATGTAGAATGCAAATTTTGTGCCCATGAAACCCCAACATTAATTCATTGCTTTTTAGATGAAGCAACAAGACAAACAATATATGCAATGCAATGAGTAAAGGATATGATTTCTTTGTTATTATTTTTCAATTGCATGATGCCAAGTTGTTTCAATTGGTATACCCCACAGCCCACACGTCTTCTATTGATTTATCAATAATGTAAACGATTTAAAGAGAAGATGTATACATCAGCCATTTCTCTTCTCCCATCCTCCTCCTTAGAAGTGGATCCCCATCTAATAATATACTTGTTCACACGCAGTAAAAATAACTTTTCATGTCGCACTTAACAATTAATAATGGTGAACATGCATTAGCTAGATTCTAATAAATCTCATTTATGAAAACATATTTATATTTAAAGAAAACTTCAAGGGTATTCGTCTTTACTCTTTTCAATTAGGAACTTTGCAAAATGTAATGAATTTTAATATGAAATTCATTTCTAATATAGAACACAATGTCGATTGCGAATGTCGAGTGCTGGATTTCTAAAATAGGAATTTCCAATGGAAACTTTTCTTTCTGTTTAATTTGTTGATCTATTGATATGCTCTTATGCAGTATTGCCCTTCGTCTTTATGGCATATAAATGATTCGTTTACTCCAACTGCAAACTTATTTGCATTACCAAAAATCCATTTTTTGAACAAGGGTTTCATACTTTTATGTCTAGATATGTTTCTACTTTAGATTAAAGTAAGCTTTAAATTATTTACTAAAACTTATACCTTCCATGAATTAATTAAAATGGATTACACAATTTATAATTGTTTTTATGCAAATTAACTTAATTTAATTGTTGCATAAAAATGACCAAATTAAACATATAAGGGCGCCATGATTTCACAAATTAAAACAGATCCCTATGATATCAAATTTTGGCTCTTGCATGTTCTTTTGTTTTCTTCCCTTAGTTTTTTAATGGAGAAATGAGTTCATCACTCTCTTCTAAGGCTTTGGTTTTTTAGGCTTCATATTTTCCTTTCATGGAGAAGTTATAATTTCCTTGATCCACCATTGGAGATGGTTTGAACTACATTCTGTGAAATACTTATTCATATATTCTTTTCCAATTTTGCATGAACTCAATTCCCTAGCTAGGTGAAGAATAGAAAGTACGTCAAACTAAAAGTTTATTTATATATATGGTTTAATTGGCATATTTATTGGAGGTTTACCTTATTTGGACTTTAATTATATTAATTGAGACTAATGAAGAAAAACAATTTAAAAATTAACTATCAGAGGTGTAGCAATTTCTTTCCCTTTCTTTTGCTCCAAACAACGGACAACTCTTTTTAGAATTTAATTTCCTGAATGGTACAAAAATAACCAATATTCCTAACTGATGTAAATTGTTCTTCCATTGGTTGATCTCTAATAATTAACTTAATTATATGAGCTATGTTTTCACGTTTATGGAACTAATCGATAGATTTACTTTTCGAGTATTGTCTCAACCTGAAAGTGAAAGATTGTCCTTTTGAAACTTTGTGATGAATCAATCAACACAAGATCATATTGACATTTAAGAAAATTCAAGGCTAGCATGTAGCCAGCTAGATGTTTTCATGTGGTCCCATTATGTGTCGAAAAGGTAACCAACTTATTCGATATGGAAACACAATTTCGAGTTAAAATTCAGATCTATATAATTACATCACTATCAGAAGGTAGTAATTGCACTTTCATGTCGTTAATTTGTCATGTTTTCCGATCTCGAACTGAATTTCTTGTTAGTTGTCAGGCTTAATTGTGTAATATATAATGAAGACAAATGGACTTTGAATTTTGTAATGATCGATATACATAATAAGCTAAAACCAATAACCAGCTAGCCAATTTGTGGTTTGGAAAAGAACCGTATTCACCATAATTGCAAGTCCTTTTCAACATCTATAAGTGAGATATAAATCAATACATTGTACATTGCTGTTTGCTTCATGGAAGTAAAAGAGAATTATGGAGTTATGATGGGATAACTTGCCAAAAATAGAAGAAGTCTAGTCTGTGAATGGTCCATACTCTACCTGAGAGGCTGATCAGAGGTTGAGGCCTGAGGGGATAACCCTAGATATAGATGCATTCGATCCTTTCATTCAAAGTACCAATCCATTATTATCCAAGATCCTTCCCCAATAACCAACCACCCCAATCAACTAACCCTAGTTCTCTCTCTCTTGCCTGATTGAACAAATTTACTCTTTTGTCAATTTGATTTAACATTTTTGTAATTTTGATAACTTTAATACATGACCATGGTGCTGATTAATACTACAGATAGCATGCATGTTTAAGCTTGCATATATGTTTTTTTTTTTTTAATCCATAACAAGGGGTGCAAGATATCTTTTCAGTTCTCATTTGTTGCTACATGGAGAAGGAGGAGTGCGCGGTCTGATAGGCTCTTCATCCATCCATTGTCAGGATTATTTAGACTTTTGCAGTAATGGGTTTCATGGAAATGGATCTGTTAATCATAATTCAATCTTGGAAATCAGAAAGTATCATTAGTTCATTACTATATATAGAGAACAAAACACAGTCATTTCAGTACATATATAATAAAAGAATAGTACCAATGTTGAATTGAACAAATATGTAGGAGATTAAGATGTCAAGTAATTAATTACCATATTTTACTTAAGAAAATAAAATAGGAATGTTTAATCTCTCAAAAAACTATAAATATAATATGTTGCAATTTGCAAATACATTTTGAATGAGCTATATATGATCCTTGTCTAGCTAGTCTCTGAGTATAGCTTCCTCTGGAGCCTATGTATTATCCAAAGTATAGAGTTCACCAATCACCAAGCTTGGTACTAGATGCCCCCATGATTACAAGGTTTTATTGCATTTTTGCATACTAGGATGTCCCCAACTCGCACCAAAGGTGATAGTGGCTTATAGTTTTCCTGTTTTCATATATTATTTAATCGACATTACAACTTTTAACAAATAAATCATGACAAAAAGATATGATGGTAATTATAAAACATCAACAATAATTTATATTGTTGATTTTTTTTTTTAATCTTTTGTTAGCTTTGTATCTTAGTGATTGCTAACTGCAAGTAAATTACTGGAGGCATCCAATGCCGATGTCGCGCCCCGTTTTGGTACCTGACTTTCCAAATTATTAACATTGCAGATTTTATGAGTTAAATGAGCAACTTATACTGTTGAATATTTAATATCTCACATTTATACTTCTATGCATAGTATTATATTTCATTTTTATTGTTGTTTACTTGTTTTATCAAAGATCAAAACATTCAAAACGTCAACCACTGATATGTTGCATTTGAGTTCTAGCTCTCGGAAATTCTACAAAATTCGAATCCGAAATAGGATGACTGTTTAATGATTTGAATTTGGTTAATTGGTGGTATTTGATGCCACCAAAAGATGGTGACACTGATCCCTCTCCATATTTAAAGTACTCAATTGCAGCCATATTTTAAAAATATATAACCAAATCATCCATTTTAAGATATGTTTAAATCTTGGTGCAACATATGTTTACACAGATTTTTACAGCGAAAAGGCACAGTATTTTGTTTTTATCTTTTTCTCTTTTTATATCATGCACTCTCTTTATAGTTCTTGATTTAATAATTGTGTCAAGAACCAAGTATGAGAGAGAAGAAAGAGAGAGAGAGAAAGAGGTGAAAAAGAGATGCGCAGGCTCCTATCGCTGTGTGTAATTGAGTTCTCCACTTTCTATTACGACCTTTGCTGGTAAAGGAAAGGCATGATTTGGATTGACCAAGTTAAGTCTCACCATATTAAATCTTAGCACATGAGAGAAAATAGAAAAGAGATTGAAGCAAGAGAAACAAAAGCACACTGTTTTGATTGTGATGGGGGAAGGGGAAAGGAATGCATCAATGGCACTGAATCAAATGCTCTCTCATCTCTCCTTTTTAGTGCCCAATGATATAACTTGGAATTTCCATGTGGGTTGCTATCAGTCTTTCCTTGTGGGAAAGGTGAATCAACTATGCAAAAGTTGCTTATATGACCCTGCTAATTAATTTTCCTTTTTTTTGGTACATGCTTGTATGTGGTGTGGTGCAAGTATATATGAAGCCTTTTCATAATGGTCTCTGATAATGCAGCATAGGATATACATACAACATAAGAATCTGATTTTTTTTATATATAAAAAAAGATAACAATACCATTGTTTTTGCTAACTTTCCACATCAAAGCCAGTCAATGGTAAGATATACATAACTATGATGCTTGATTATAAAATTTTAACTAACTAGAGATTTGTAGATTCCCCCCCCCCCACCCCCCCACCACACACACACACACACACAAACGCACACCAACACGCATGCCACATGCTATGCGTATATGTACACTAAGTGAAATCCACCAAAATTGATAACAAAAGCAAGATGACTATATATGTTATAATTTCAGAACTTTGCCAAGATGAATCTAGTGCATGTTTGGTAATTTCTGGTGGTCATAACAATGCATGTGCATGCGAATGGGGTACAGTACTCAAAGATAAAGCGTTGGGGTTTATTGCAAAGGCTGCAACAAGGTACTCCTATGGTTGGTGAAAATTAAATATATACGTATGAACTATGAAGCGCAATTAAACTCTAATTAATCCTTAGATATATATATATATATATATATATATATATATATTGACCTTTCCAATATTGTACTTGGCTAATATGCACATGCATAAGGAGCATATTCATTATACTTGAAACCCAAAAATTGCAAATTATTCTCTTACACATTTGGATCACCAATAAAGGAGAAATTCCTGTTGTTTCATTTTATTAACAACCCACAAAAACAACCTAGATATATAATATGTTATTGTGGCTGTAATTAATTAATGGCATGATGTCATGTAATTAATTCCAGTATAAGGACAAGAGAATAGGGACTGGAACCGGAACAGAAGCTCTTTTTTTCTGATCAGTGAGAAGTTATACAGTTGTAGCTACTAATTTGTAGCCAACCGTACAACAAGTACAACAACTATACTGTGTGAAATAAATAGTGGACATAGATCAGCTGCCATTTCTGCCTCTAAGAGCTCCTGTCAAAAACTTAAATTTGGGTTGTAAGGCCTCAAATTGTAGTACCTCACTGCTGTCAGTCTTTAATGTTTACTATTTGCTTACTATTTTAGCACCGTAGGTTCCCCCACTTTGATTAGTCATTGTTAATATATGGACCACTGATAACTGATGATCAGTGATCAGTGCTTGTTCCTTTTTATCGGGGTTTTGTTTCATGTTTGGAAAACATTGAATCTGAACTATGCATGGCAAAATTGACTAACCAAGAATGAGTGTTTTTAAGTTGGAAATATATAAATAAAAAAATAGAGGCCTTTATTAAAGTAGATTATGATGTAATATTCTAAAGTACATACTATTCTGAAGTGTTTCAGTATCTAACTCAAAACTAGATAGAATCATGGGACGGGCCTGGTTGATAACAAGGATTTTTTTTTTAAGGTAAAAGAGAGATTTATTTTGTAGTTGTTGGATAAGGATTTTATTGAATTGAAAAAGGCCTTACCATGCTTTTGGGCTGGGATTAAAAAATAGAAATGCTAATTTTGTCTCCGTATAAGCCCAGTCTGACTTTACATCGGCTAGGCCAGGCCCATATCTCTTTCAAAAATTTATAAAAAAGAATATTGAGGAAGTGTCTGCTGAAAATAATACTGACATTTTAATTTATATCAACCATTAAATATCAATTGTCAAACCTATCCATCAAAACTAGATTTTATCAAAACTATCTAAACCGGCTATTAAATAGCCGGTTCTTAATTTTTTTTATTTTTTTCAAAAAAGCTGTAATTTATTTTTATTTTTTTTACTAAAGTTTTAGAAACTTTTCATATGTTTCTTTGAAATTGAATAGAAAAAATATATAATTTAGTTTATTAGAAGGACAGAAACAAATAACCCGGATCAATATTTTTCAGATCGGATTTTTCGCAGTTGTAAGAAAAATTAAAATATTTCTTTGTATGTTATTGAAAAAAAATAAAAATGCTTTAAATCTTAGTTATTGATCCCGATTCAAAAGTCACTTCTAAGTAAATATATAAAATATTTGAATTCTTCTATTTTTAAAAAAATAAAACAAATTTCCGAAACTACGTAAAATTTTTATATATTATACACGATTTTTAATGCAGAATGCACACTTTTTGATACGAAAATTATATTATATTAAAACAACGAACAACTCAGATTTACCACTTTTTGAGTAATGATTACAAAGTGACCGACAATAACGCAAAATAATATATATACAAGGCGTGAAAAACAATATTTAGAGAAAAGGAATTCTCTCCTGACGTAGTACCCTATCTCCTCTCGAAGAAGTATTTCTGAGGTACTACATCTTGGTAGAGTGAATCTCAGCCAACGATTTTAATTCGGATCTGTTTTTGATATACGAGGTCTTTAAAATTCGTGTCAGATACGGTTTGAATCTCATTCAATCATATCAAGAACTTGGCTGGATCTAAATTTGCTCCTCTCTACCCCAACTCTCCTCTCTCTCTCTCTACAGTACGTTCTCCATTGCAGATTATTCTGAACCATTCAAAACCGTGAATTTTTACCTATCTAATAAATAGTAAAAAAATTGAAAAAAAAATATGAAATTTAGTCTCCAAACACATTTTAATATGAAAATCAATGTTAAGCAGTTTAAATCGACTATTTGGACGTCAAAAACAAAAATAAGAATATGAAACATAATTAGTGCTCAAAATCAATTGTGCATTTTAACCTACCATTTTAATTAACCTACAATTTTCTGCAGGCCCTTTACCACATTTTTCCTAATAGGTAGAAACGCACTTCATTTATAAAATTTATATAGACTGGGAAGGTGGAACCCCAATTTGTGTACTTTTAGAGGACCACTAGGAAAAATGTGTTAACTGGGCTCTTCTTGAAAATGTGAGTTGCTTGTGCCTGAATTGCTTCGCATATAATTTTTTTTGTTCATTATTGATTATTGATTGTTCATACCTTTCGTTTTTCTAGGCCTAATTCCTTTTGACTTGAATTATGTAATTTTTATTGAGTATCTTTTTTTGGTACAAAATATTTCCAATAGCTACATACAACGGTAGTTACATTGCACCAACTTTTGACCATGTCAAGATTTGAATTTGGCAACCAAAATCCTAATACCAGATTACCAGGTCAATCTTATCTCTTTTCCTTGAATTTTGTGATATTATCTGCAATAAAAAAATTGGGCCCCATTGATCAGTTGGGCGTTCTGTTTCATGGGAAAGTTAAGTACAGAGCCTTTTCATACTGATTAACATTAATTTATAATCCCCGTGTCAATTAAAAATTAATTCATTTTGCCACATAATCATTAGCTGCAAAAGCATTTATTCTTTGTTTTATTTTCATTGAGGTACCAAGCAGGGGGCAATGTTAAGCGCATGTTTGGCTGCAATCCCGCGTGTTACTGTTCACGCGGGTTCCCATGTGAACAGTAACCCGTTGTTTACTATTCACCCGTTCCTGTGCCCATTCCCGTTCCCGGGCTGCAGCCGAACAGGCCCTAAAGGAGAAGCCAAAATGTTTAATATGGCGGGACAAAATTTAAGGATAAGAAATAATTTTATAATTATTTTGAATATTAAGTATATTTTTATAATTTTTTCGTATATTAATAGAAATAAAAGCATATTTTGAAAAAAAAAATATATAATTTTTCTACCTTAATTTTTTTTATATAAATTGTGCTTCGTATAGTATTTTTACATATTGTTCTTTATGGTATGTATGTGTATAATTTTATCCTAATTAATTTCACAATTTTTTTGTATGGTTGACGAGAATTCATTTCACAATTTTATAATATTGCAATATGTATTTTGTTCATAATTGATATGTAATCAATGGACCATGTCACCCTCCCATAAAAAAAAGGAAAAGTACAAAGGAAATTTATTGCGTAATTTATTAATTATTTTATGAATTATTATTATTTTGGAAGTATATTATTTATATTGCAGCTATTTTTGAGTGCTTTACTTTAAAAATATATACTGAAGAAGACTAATTATTTAAATAAAATAAATTATATTAACAAGTTTGCAAAATCGAAATACATACATACATACATACATACATATATATATATATATATATATATATATATATATATATATATATATTCTTTTATGATGTTAAAACGACTATGTATAATAGATAACAACACAATTAGCTAAATAAGAATCTCCGTAAAATAACGTAAAAGGTTAAAATCATTTAAAAAAAATTACATAAGCACAACAAACACACGTTTAAATAAGACAAAAGAAGTAAGAATACATGAATCCTTCAATCAAAATAAATAAGAAGAGAAAAATAAAACGGTCAGTATCATCAGAGAGAAAACATTATATTACTAATAAACTTTAAAATTCAATCACTGTAATGAAGTATAAAGAGTAGAACTATGTGTTCTTAAGTTCAACAAGTTTATTTGTGAACTCAACTTTAAAATATATTTGATTGACTTCAAACGACGAATTCAAAACATTAAATATATGTGTCTACATGCTAAAATTTTAAACTTTCGAATTAATTTAGTATAGAGTCTAGTGATCAAAAGGCATCCAAGAAATTAATACATTAAAATTAATTTATAATTTTTTTTTAAATTTTGACTGCTTGACTCTATACTAAATTAATTTGAAATTTTAAAATTTTCATATGTAGACGCATCACTCGTAAGTTAGAAAGATTTCAACATTTTGAATTTATCGTTTAAAACCAAGGTTCTAAATAGCGATTATAGCGGCATAACGGGGAGACGAAAAAAAAAGCTATAGCGAAAGCTTTCCTACATAACGTTTTTTTCCTTTTTAAGATTTATATTTTATATTTCTACTAATAATAAGCATCATCTATATAAAATCTCATAGAGTAACAAAAACACCAAATTAATTAAGAAGTTCTAATATTCATATTGAACTAATACAAAGTCCAAATTGTCATTTAAAATATTCCTAATTCTATAATTCATAAACTACATATATATTTTCTATTCAAAATATCATACTATCATATATATTAAGTATCATTTTACTACATATTCAAATCAATCATTCTTTAGATTAGTCAGACTGAGACAACATTATATTAAGTTATTTGATTTCGTTTCAAATTTCTCCGCGTCTAGGTTTTCTTCCAATTTCTCTCTGACGCACAATGCATATACAAATAATTTAATTGATATAGGCCAACGCACAATGTTCATATTTATTGATATAGCATTTAAATTTAAAGAAAAAAAGCCCATGTAATTTAATTTCGGTTTGGACTTTAAAGTCTATTTAAATTGAAAAAAAAATAGAAAAATAAGCTCATGTAGCATAGCAGACCGCTATTCCGCTACGAGCTACGCGCTATAGCGGACCGCTATTACTACTATAGCGGTTGTAGCTCGATTAGCGTAATTTTAGTCCGTAGCTTAGCTTATGAGGTTCAAAACTGCTATAACGGCGCTATAGCTACCCTATAACTAGCTATTTAAAACACTATTTTAAACCAATCTAATAAATTTTATAATGAATTCACAAAAAAATTTAATGATCATAAAAACACCCTAGTTCTACTCTAATAGATCAGAGGCCAAAACCGATACTGCGACATAAATCAAAGGCACCATATTTTGCTACCCAAGAGGGAGCCGAATTCATATCACCTCATAATTTTGAGTTTAAAACAGGTCCGTTCGTTATATATTGGCACGAGTTTAAAGATTTGTGCGTTGAAGGCTTCGGCCGAATTAGTCTGAATTAAAATTGGATGATCTATATTCAAACTCAAATGGCGAGGTAATGTAGAGGATCCGAACTCTAAGGGACCATGACAAATTCGCATCCTCTGAGATATCTCAAACTTTGCATGACTTTTTGGAATATCTCAATCGTTCAAATACGTTATGCACGAATCTCAAAGTTCAAATAATACCGCCCCCTACGTTCCTCTGAATAGGCACCGGGCACGTCGGTCACGCAAAAATTGAAATATCTCAGAGGATACGCAACCAACCATGGCCCCATTGGACAGCTATCCTCTCATTATTGGACATTTGGGGTCACAATTTTATGGCTCAGATTAACTTAATCCGGTGTCTTTTCGGGGATAACGCATGGGACCAGTATTATTTGTGCTCTGAGATTCGTGCAAAATAAAAAAAGGACAGGCCGGATACACTAATTCTAAAAAATTCCTTTGTTCGGTACCGGTGAGAATATGAATTCCGGCCCCATTTCCCATCCGTCTCTGCTGTGTACCACAACAAACATTATATTCTATGAGACTATGACTATAGTGACAGAATTACGAAATGGTTCGTTTTACAAAGCCCAAAACATGTATACTAAAACAGGCCCAGCTAAATTTTCATTCTAAAATAGGTCCATCAGAATAAAATATCTAAGGATTTGATCCAAAATTTGTAATGATCACTGGGACAATTCTGATAATGGATTCTCCAAAAATTTTAATAAAATAAAAAATAAATTCATAAGTATGTTATTAGATGTGTAGATAACTAAGAAATGAAATTTCATGTAATTTAAGTATATTTGATGATTTATCAAAAACCGTTATTTCAGACCGTTGAAATTTTAAATCAATTCATATACAATAAAGCATATATGCATCAAATCTCATCATTTTTATTCATATACAATAAAACATATATGCATCAAATCTCATCATTTTTATTGATATAAATAATAAAAAAATATACATCATAATTATAATGTGAATTTCGAATTTAAACTTTATTATCAATTGATTCGCTCTAACTAATTACCTTTGCACTATATGTTCTTGTAGAACTATATATTTTGTTTCACCAGAGAGTGTATATATATATATATGGTATATACAACCCACCAAGTATATACCCCACAGATCATTATAAAAGCACCAAAAAAGAAAAAAAGAACTAATAACCCTAACTTCTTCAAGTCTTTTTGCCAGGATCTGCCTTACCCCAGTTCAAGAGCATGGCTTCCCAATCGCAGTACTTGTCATGACACAATTCCAATCTTGGATCATTTATTTTTTGTTTCCAGTGTCGGTCAGAAAAATCGGCCTTCTCAGCTTGTCGCCGGTCCCACTCCAACCCGGCCTTTTGTGTTGTTTGCAACGCACAAAAGCTCTGTAAATCCTGTGGCATCTTATCGTGCACCTTCCACCATTTCACATGTGCCATGTCGCTTGCAAAATGGCGCATGTATGGCACATTCCAGTTGCAATCATAGTCTCTATAACACAGCCATGGTTTAAGCCCGAGATAATGTAGCACGTAAAGCACGGGTGGTTCAGCCCCAAAAAGCCGTGTCTTCATCACCTTGACTTCCTCTTTATCCCCTTCCCAAAAATGCTTCAAGAAATTCATTTGCTTCGGTATTCTATGCCACCATGTGAAGATCTCATTTAAGTAGCCTTGATCACCTCCATTGTACGAGTGTATGTCGTTTATGTTCTCCATTAGTAGGTTGAATGTGCAGTTGCATGGTTCTATGACCATTACACCAGAATTAAACAAACTCGCATTATTCTGGGTTGCGCTAATCTCCGGCATGGCAAAGAGAAAGTCGATGTTGCGTAAAATCAACAAATCTGCATCTATGAATATAATTTTGTCATAGTCGGTAAGTTGCCATAGACGAAACTTGCTATAATTCCACTCATTGTAAGCATTTTGATTAGCCTTTGGGTTCCGGATCCGTTCAATCGTCCGAACCTTCCACCCGGCTGATTGTAGCCCGGCCCGTTGCTCGGGAGAAATAGAGGAGTCAACCAGGATGACTAGGTCACGTGTTGACCCGGCCTGGCGGATGCTCTGTGCCACTGCAATTGCTCCGCACACATACACATCGGCAGAGTGTAGGATTGTGGCATACGCCTCGCGATGTCGATCAACCGAGTATAATCGCGCTGTGATGTTTCAAAATTGTCAATAAGATTTCATTTAGGAGTAATAGTCTTCTTAAGTGTTACTTTATGATATTAAAAGACCTTTTCCTTCATATATTTAATAGAAATAAACATTTACCGCAAAAAAGAGACGATATAATTCTTCATAACACAAAAATTAATCAGTAAATAATATATAAATAATCAAGATTCTTTTAGTTAAGGCACTGCATTGGAAAAAAAAAATTGTAATGGTAAATGAATCATTCAATGCACCTGAAAATTCTACCATGGCAAATTAAAGTGTGTAGTCCTTGTAAATCTCCTGATCTATAGCAATAAATTAAGTAAATTAAGTAAATCCCTAAAAGTGCTAATAGATCACCTTTTGCACTGAATGGAACTGCAAGCTCGCACGACCCGATAGGTAATCGCAACTTCTCTTTTAGCGACCTCACATCAGGTTCATACAACCAAACATTTTCCTCTCGTTTCACCATGTGCTTGCACCCGAAAAGGTTCGGCATCGGAAAGCAATCCGTAATGAACAGGACATGCACACGTGAGTTCTTCCTTGCCGAGGCAACCACCAGCTTGGCAGCTGACAACTGTAGATGCAACCTTGCCACATCTCTTGACCAATTACTTTTTGATCTGTTACATGGCAGCTTTACTGCTACTATGTCAAATTTTAACCCTGTACAAAATTTAAGGTAGCATTTATGTCATTGTTGAGAGATGGGATTGCACTTGCTGACTTGCATGCATCATTACTCCGGTTTATGTACTAGCTAGCAATAAACCACTTACTTTTGTTTTTCTTTTTCTGGAAAAAAAACAAGTGCATAGTACCACATGTTTTATTTTATTAACAACCTCAGTTTTTCACAAAATCAGATTTCAACCAGCTTTAAACCCCACTTATTAATTACCACACTGTATACTACTAAACACCCTAAGAAAAAACTAAACAAACAGTGACAGCACTAATTGTTTTCTTAAATGTTACATTTCTTAAATGGTCTAATGATGTTAATTTGATGGACATAGTTTTCTTAAATGTTACATTTCCAAATTAGTATGATATTTATACCAAGCCCCCTAAAGTTTGATAATTTGTTGTTGGGCCTATAAGAAATTATCAGATAGTTCTCTTTTTGAGTAAATTAATATGAGCTGCATTATTTATTACAATATCCTATTACCCAACAAGGAAAATGGTAGCCAATTTACAGCTTATCAAGATAAGAAAATCTCGATTTTTTTTTTTTTTTTTTTTTTACGAATTCAGAACTGATGTTTATAAGTGCATAAGATGTATACCTGGATCAAATTTTGGATCGGGTAGAGTGGGGCATGACGGGATCTCTTCTTCTTCCTCTTCATCAATCCATTCTGGGTACAATTTCTCCCATGTTACACTACTCTCTGCATTTCCCAGTGCTACAACTGAGATTTTGGAATCAGGAAGAGCTTGTTGCCACGAGTCGACCTCACTCATATTGAAGTTCAATAAACCAATTGTAAAATTTCCTGGATTTTCGGTTGCGAGAATTTCAACAGCTTTTGAGATATTATCCCAATTGATACTGACAGATGATTCATATGGGGGATCTAATTGGTCAATGTCATATATCCATCTCACATCCAAAAACCTACATTCGTACAATTCCCCCATTTGAGGTTATCAGATTTCTCATAGTACCCAAATTTTCCATAATCTGTCAGAAAACTAACATAATTAAACAGAATCAAGTAAAAGAACATTCTAAGATAGAAATTATTTACCGATGACTCGGAAGAGGCGAATGCTCATGATACTGTCGTGGTCCATATACAAATGTGAAAAAAGCACCACCGATGATGGAAAACAGCAAGAGTTTTAAATAACCAAATTTACAGTTTGGGCTTCTTTCGGATATGAAAATGTTGATCTTTTCGACTTCATGTAAAACCTTGATTTTTGGGGTCGGTTTTTTTGCTGCTTCATCACTAAAATAGTTTTAAAAAATCAATGAAATAAATGTTAATAAAGTCAAAATCTGATACTAATTCAAATTTAAATAAAATATAAATTTCCAGAGCTCTAACAGTCAACTAATATCATCAATAGCATGTACTGAGAGACTATATAATATGTGGTTGAAATTTTTGTTCCAAGTCTAGCTACCATTTTGATTTAGACACCACAAAAAGATCCAGATTCACTAGCTAATCAGGAAAACAACAGCTAAAATGAGCCAAAATAAAATGAAAAAGAAATATGCATGCTTGTACAAAAGGAACAACATCACTATGCAAGAACTACAACAAATTGTTATCTTAAACAGTGACATCTGTTACTATTACAAAACAATTGATAATTTTTTTTTAACATCTGATCCAGACAATAATCACAACAGGTTGAATGAGAAAATGAGGTCAACAAAAATAATAAAGTTTTGTAAGGCCATTGTTAGAGACAGCTTGTATAATCTTGATAGTTAAAAGGAAAACCAATGGATTTTATGATTCTTTGTTTCTTTGACAATGATATGCGTCACACACATCATAAAATCCAATGTTTGAAATTGATAGCTAACAAAACTATCATCACAATTAGTAATACTTAATACACAATTAATATAAGTTGAATTTTGTGAAAGTTTCATTTTGAAATTCTAATTGAATAAGTTACATCTATGTGTTCATATGTCCAAATGTATCCCTTAAATGGGTAAGTACACAATAAAACAATATGCAATTATAAGTATGCCCAGCTGTACTATATAACCACTTAATGGATAAGTATATGTTTAATAGAAGGAACAATTAAATGAAGTAGGGTTCCATTCAACAACTAATTTGCCCCATTTATTTACAACATTCTATAAAGTAACAAGTATTTATAAACTTAAATTTGGTCTTAAATTATCAAGTGCCATAAATTGTGAAACAAAATTGCACACATTTGTTTGGATGATATACAAACAAGACAACCCACCACCAGGCCACCACCTGAAAAAGAAACTTTTTTGCAGATAACCCCAATAAATTTTAGGAAATTATAAAGTGACCCTACATGGCTACATCCAAACTTAATTACACAATCATAAAAATACGAGGTTTGTTTGCATGAAAATAAATTTAAAGAGAAGATAGAGAGAAAACTTACAAAATACAACCATTTCTATGGCGCGCCTCTGTGGCCCCTGGTGACACTGACAACCCCATCACAGCCGTTGATCTCAGGAACACTGGTTCTGATTCAAACCCAAGATAAATTTCCATTACAATTTTATAAATAAGCAAACATGTATGAATTGTGCATAAGGTAAAGAGTTTGTACTAAAGCTATATAGTGTCTATAGTGTGAAGAAGAAGAAGAGAGCGACAGCTCAAAAGGTGAACATATAACATGCAAAGAAGCGTGAATAAAAATGGAGACAAGAAAAGGAGAGAGAGAGAGAGAGAGAGAGAGGAGGGACCCATTTGGGTCGATCTGTTTTAGTTACAATATACGCGTGTTAATTAATAACTATTTTAAAAAAATAAACTGGGGAAATAATTAAAAATTACAGAGGCATGGAAACAAAGTCAAGGCTTTGACTAGAGGTCAATGATATCCGTGCAAAAAGACACTACAACTTAAAATTTTACAAAAAACGAGAGATGAAAAACAGGTTCTAGAATATGTCGAATTGAAACAAAATATGATGCAACAAATCTATAGAACTTTTTTTTTTAATTTAAAGAAACACCTTTAATTAATAAAAGCTAAAGAAAAAGACCAATATTTTAAGGGAATTAGAGAGCACCTAAGCAACAAAATTATGAGAGAAATTGAAAAGTACCAATAACTCGAATTGTCAGGAATAAACCATTCAAATAAGGTATAGCTACAATTCTATAAACAACATGTAACTGCTTACAAGATAAAAAAGCAAATTGAGGTAAAAGGAAGAAAACAGAGCAATACCCAAGTAATTGGAATTGTATAGGTTTAGTTTCAATCCTTAAATACATGTATGCGCTTTAGGCCTTTAGCGCTTACAAGATAAAAGCAAAAGCACTCAGTGAGATAAATTGAGGTGTAAAGGAAGAAAACAGAGCAATACCAAATGTAGAAAACATAGCACCTTTGAAACAATAATATGCTGATATGAGAAAAAGAAAAGAAAGAAAAAAGGAGATGAAGAAGAAGAAGAAATACCCAAATGTCAGAGATAGGTGGCAGTGCCTTGGGAAGTGAGAGAGGAAGGGAAGGATAGAAGAGAGAGAGAGAGGAGAGAATTTATTGAGGGAGAACAAAGCTGGAAAATGGACTTATTCTCAAATTCCCACATGAATTACTTGCTGTGTTTGTGTGTGGGTGTGTTGGGGTGGCGTGGGCTTTTAAGGTGTGGCTTAGTGGCATCTGATGCATATCTTTTGATGGGTCCAATGATGCTAAAATGTGTGCAATTATATTTGGCAAATAGATAACCTGTCTAAAGACTCTAAACTAGTCGGTGCATTGCTACTCTAAACTCTAAAGAGAACATTTAAGTGCATTGCAAAATGCAAAAATATTTTCAACGTTTTCAGAAATAAAAGGTAAAATTTTAAATCAGATTTAAACACTACGTCTTATTCAAAATACAAGTACAGTTAATAAGTTTTTTTTTTTTCTTATTTTTTGTTTTAAAAATGTAGCATGAAATTGTGAGCTAATTCAGAAAAGAAACAAAAAAAGGAAATTTATAAAATATAATATAAAATTTTCTTTTGGACATAAATATCAAAGATATTAGGTGAAAAGGAATTTTCTTTTCCGTTTATTTATTATTTTTATTTTCCGCCTTTTTATTTTTATCTATTTATTTATTTTGCTCCCCCAATATGTTGGAAATAGGATCCAGTAATATATATATGATATAATTTTCCATTAATGGGAAAAAAAAAGCTCCTTAATTTCTCCGACATTATTCAAATAATGCACCTTATCATTACATGTTAGTATAAGCTTTTGCAAAAGCAACTGGTCCAAAGTACACTTAGGAATATACTTTATTCTATTAACATTGACAATTTAATTAGATAATAATAGTTATATATTTGTTTTCTCTCACCTATTATTAGAATATACTTTATTCTATTTTTTTTGTTTCTTACTTTATTCTATTAACACTGACAATTTGAAGAGATAATAACAATATATTCCATTTCTCTACTGCATTAAAATGCACTATTAGTTTTGTGCTCTATATTCTTATATTTATTTTTAAAATCTAAACAGTCAATTTCAACTGCTCACCATGATCTTTGAATTAAAATGTGCTTGGAGACCAAATTTTATATTTTTTGGAAGTTTTTAGATAGATACAAAATCATTATTTACAGATGATTATGAACTATTTAAAATAATTATTTTGTACCTATAAAAATATAGTAAAAAAATTAAAAATATATATATAAAAATTTGGCCTCCAAACACATTTTAATATTGAGTTCATGTTGAGCGGTTCAGATTGACTGTTTAGATTTTGAAAAAATATATATTTATCTAGATAGTCTTATACTGTCGTACATTACTTTTAGTTGAGTGTACTCAATCTTTTTGTACAATGATTTTTAATTAGTGATCTAATATACATGATACATATAGTTATATATTCAATTTGTCTTATTCCTATCTATAAAAAGAAATACCGGTATTGATTAAATTGACTGATTTGCAGCTTCCAACGGTTATACTTTATTCCGTTACATTTTTTTGAAAATGTAATTAACTCTTCTAATACATCATATAAAGTTCAGCAAAATGAAAAATTTAGAGTAATGTTTTTCAAACCTATAATAATGAGAAACATAGTGGTGGACCAGATCTACCAATTTTATATTAATCTCATTTTGTGCATTGTGCACTCCAAGTCCAATATGTTATTGTCATAGCTAATATTTTTTATGACTATTGAACAAGTTTTCGTTATTTCAGTTAAAATTTTTGTACAAGGTGCTATCTATTTAAAGGTGGTTTGATTGACTAATATCTGAAATGACCATTGGTAAATTCATGATTTTTCATAACAATTTTCATGTAACCTATCGTGTACCGGGTACTAATAGATAATAATTAGTAAATTAGAAAATTTAGATGGTGATTTCATATCCAATTTTGTAATTTATCATGTTTTGAATCTGAATTATGCATTGAGGTTCTTTTTTTCCATCTTTTTTAAAACTAACTACAGAAAATTGTTACATATCCTACTTTATTATACAGTTCAGTCCACATTAAATGGCTTGTGATTTTCTGTTTTCTTTACAACATGTCGATCAACAAAAAGTCAAAAACAAAAAAAAATGTATACATAGCTTTTATTTAATTATCTTAAATTTTATATTTCTGTAGAGATTTCTGATAGAAATATAAATTTTAGTTAGCAATTTACTTAGACCACATTAACATTATTTAACTAAAATAAACTTGTGATTTCATTTTGTTGTATTAACTTGGATGTAGACTGACCACCTATATCAGTTGCATTTAGTGTATGAATTAATATCTATTCTTGAAATTCCTCTAAATTGCAAATGTTTGTGTTTGACAGATAACATCCATCTTAATACCTATTATAACTTCTTACATAATGAGTGGCATGACCGTTATTTTTCAAAACTTTATAAAAGGAATGATAGAGTTGCTGTGTTTCATGCATTGAGGAAATATAAATGGAAAAAAAAAAAAAAAACAGAAAGAGAAAAACACACAAAAATTAACCTGAAAAAATAATGAATTATGTAAAATTTATGAAAGGTATATAAAAAATATATTTCAATTTTTTCTATGTTATTATTGTAAGTAAATTTGAGTTTTTTAAACGTGGGTTGCTATTTATATCTATAATTCAATCAAGTGGAATTTATTTTTTTCTTGTGCTGATTGCACTGTATAATATTTATCATTTTATTATTATACTGAATTGAACTTTTAATACTTTATCATTTATAGTAAATATTTTCTAATGAAATTTTTTTTAACTAGGATAATTTGTGAATATTTAATTATTTTTTGTCAGTTTTAGCAATTATCTTATTATGTTGTTAATATGTCAAATATAAAACTAAAACAATAAAAAAAAATATTCACGAAACTCACTCAGCCGTCATTTTTATTCATGCCCAAAATTCTCTGAATTCCGCCAACTTTGCCTACCAAACTCAAATTCTGTCAAAAATGCCCAAACCGACGGCTTAATAGCCGGTTCCTAACTTTTATTAGAAACCGACTATTACACTGCCGGTTCCTAATAAAAATTAGGAACCGGCTATTAAGCCGCCGGTTACTAATAAAAATTAGGTTTTTTTTTTTTGAAATCTGGACAGTTGATATATAATTTTTGAGTAATTTGTAAGTATCAAATTCGCTCTAAATATTTGAAATATAATTTTGATGTTATATGTTACGAATCGTTTGAAATTCTCGTTTTTAAGAAGATTAATTAACAAAATTTGTTGATTGATTTATTTCAACTAAATTTATTATGATTTTAACGAGAAAAACGATACGTAAATAACAAACATAACATATCCAAATGACAAACGATAGAGTGAGAAATATAAATAAATAAATAAAGATAATACAACTATAAAATGACAAACGATAGAGTAGGAAATATAAATAAATAAACAGAGATAATACAACCATAAAATGACAAACATAACAAATCCAAATGTAAATCCTACGGAATAATAAAAGTAAACAACTATCATCGTCTAAACGGAAAAGGGGAGTATCGCTCGGCCGGATGTCCTCTGTTAACCCTTTCGGGCAGCCCCAACCAGGCCGCATCACGTGCAGCAACAGCAGCGGCATTAGCCTCTCCCCTGATACGTGATGCGGTCTCCCACGGATCATCATCCTCCAGAGCAGTAGCTAGCGGGGGTGTAGAGAAGAAAGTCTCTGCCAGCCCAGTCGCATAGTCAGAAGGGGCCTGTGACCCGCTGGCCTCACCGTCGTGTGCCATCGCCGTAGGATATCGTCCCGGCATGAATGGTGATAGGCTCTCAATCTCATCGAGACTGATAGTCAGCCCATAATCCTCCATGTGGTCGAAAGATGAAGGCTCGTCGTGCGGTGGCTGTGGTGGCGGCAGCGGTGGTGCCATGCTAGCCAGACCCTACAAACCAAACCAAACAATGATATAAATTTTTTTACTAATAATTACTCGACTCATAACAAATACGACTTACCGGTGGCTGTAATGGACGTCCCTCAGAGTTTTAGTAGACTGCCCAGTCGGAATTAGACAGCACCCAATGATAATAGTCCCAATCCGCGTCCAAGCAGGGTGGAGATGGCATATCCTGAGTGCAGACTAGCGGAGCATCTGGCTCGTCTGGCTTTACCGTCCGCCAATCAATGTTCTCTCTGGCGTCGCACAATATGTTGATCGTACGCCCACTCTGTCCGGCATCATCGATGAGTGGGCCATGCTCCTGCAACTTGCTCCATCCAACTTTTCGCCAGCCCTTGATCCCGAGCAACTTGACGGCATGCGCAACGGCTTTAATCGACACCAATAACTGAAAAACCAAACAAAAATTAGTCAACAAATTTATGTAATAAGTGTTTAATGAACAAATAATATAAATGTGTTGGATTAATTACCGAGCGAGCCCAGTGACGTCCAGTAGGCTGGTGACCTGATAGATTCTCATGCAGTGTCTGGCGGAGATAGGCGCTGTAATCGCCCAGCCGATATACTGACGCCCCGCCAATCCTCTGGTACCAAGTCGTGTACCTCAGCAGATGGGATCCTGGGGTCTGAGAGATATATGGCGGAGATAGGCATCTGGTATATCTGAGGCTCCGCCGGAAACCCAGACTCCCCGTAATAATTTACCAACTGTAGCCGCCAGTTTCTGTCCATAAAGCCGGTGTGCGACATCCTGTAAATTAAATGTTAGTTGCAATGGGTCTACTGGGATATAGAACGGTCGATGTAATAATTAATTAAATTTTTTACCTGTGCAGTCTCCTGATCTCCTCCCTGGGTAATGCCGGATCCACTGGGATTAATGGCTCCTCTCCGTACTGCCGAAGTACCTGATCTGGATAGTGGTGCTCTACTATCCAGAAGCAGACTAGCGGGCTTCGGTACCACCAGCTGTCACAGTGCTCAAGACAACGAAAAGGCAACTGCTGATCCTCATATAGATCTGCGTATGGTGTCCACTCCACCTCTGACTCGTCCAAGCTCTGCAGCTGTAAACGCACCATCCTGATATCTATGGTGCGTCCATGCCCCTCATCCCGATAGTGGTGGACACCATGCCAATTTGACTCTGGCTCCGGATCGGCCACCGCTCCGGATCATTGTCCTGATCATCGTCCTAATCATCGTCCTGATGTCCCCAATTTGACTCTGGCTCATTGGGGATAGGACGGCCCACCCGTAGCCATGACCAGGACCAATGCTGCAACAAAGAACCGGCCCATACATCTGCTTGGCCTTCACTTGTATTTCTGAGGTTATTAGTCATAATTTCATTTGACTGATTGATGAAATAATGAAGTCTCAAACAACATAATGACTAACCTGAGAAGCTGTGCAGAGGTTATGATACAGATGTGCTAACACGGCTCCACCCCAGTTGTAGGCCGGCGGGCTATCAAAGTCCTCAGAAGTCGCAAATACATCATGGGGATGCCATCGCCGCTTGCATCAGGAAACATAACAATACCGAAGAGGTCCATCACGTACTCCCGGGTGTATCTACAAAAACAAAGTAGATGGTTAGTATTAATTACATAATGTAATTAATAGATCAAAAATAAAATATTATTATTATTAGTATTATTACCTCCGAATCTCCAGATCACTAGAGGCATCCGTCAGACCGGCACTGAAGTGTCGCCGCAACTCTGTCCTTTGCATGTGATAACTGGACTTCCCTTTATCGGCCCGTAGCTTTGTCGGATCTGCCCCCAAATACTGATCGATGTCATGTACGAAGTCTCTGCTGTCAAATACTCCGCCTACGGGAATGCCCCTGATCAGCAAACCCCAGAGGGCGCTCATGTCCTGCAACGTGATAGTCATCTCCCCGAAAGGCATATGGAACGTGTGCGTCTCGGGACGCCATCGCTCCACTAATCTTGCGATTAGAGATGCATTGATGGAGGCAGTCGTGTCCCGCAGGATGGACACAATCTGATATAGTCCCAGCCAGATGAGATATGAGTCCATATGTGAGAAGTACTGCATCCGAGGGACAGAAAAATTGACGTCCATCAGAAACTCGTCCTGTGTTGAAAAATAGCAAAACAATATATTACATAATGTATACAACAAAATTGAAACTTCGTCGGAGGTAGACAAAAAGTAGCATACCTCATGGGAAGCCAGGGATACCCGGCGCTCGCGGTGGGGTATCCATAAGAGAGGGCTGAAGTGCTCAGTACTTGGTGGGCTCAATCGGCGGTTCAACCTGTGATGTATGTCTGGGCCGTCCTCTACCTCTACCTCCAGCCATTCTAATTTCATAAAGTATGGTTGGTTAAATTAATTTATTATCAAATTACGCTAAAATTCGCTAAAATTGTGTAAAAACGCGTTAAAATTCGCTAAAATGCGCTAATATACTTTAATATACGTCAATATACTAATTTATGCTAATTATACTATTTTATGCTAATTATTTTCAAATTATACTAAGTTATATAACTATACTAAATTATACAAAATTTTACCAAGTTAGATAACTATACTAAATTATACCCTAATTTATAACAAACCATAATTTATACCCTAATTCTACCCTAATATATAACTATACTAAACTATACTAAATTACCTAATTTATAAAAAAAATTGGAACATTTCTAATGAATTGGTAGCAATTTATAACAATTTCCAACAAACGGTAGCAATTTATAATAATTGGTAGCAATTTCTTCCTAATTTATAAAAAAATTTGGAACATTTCTAATGAATTGGTAGCAATTTCTAACAAACGGTAGCAATTTCTTCCTCATTTATAAAAAAAATTTGGAACATTTCTAATGAATTGGTAGCAATTCATAACAATTGGTAGCAATTTCTAATAAATTTATAACAATTTATAACAATTAGTAGCAATTTCTAATCAATTTTAACAATTTCTAACAAACGGTACTAATTTACAACAATTTTGGCCTACTTAAAAATATAAAATAAAATATAGGAACTTATTTGCAAAAACAGGAAGAACAGGAGAAATCTGGGAGAAATAGAGAATATGAGGAGAGATAGTGTGAAATTTGATGAAATGAATTGTGAGGAAATTTCAGAACAGTGCACCCTTATAAATAACCTATTTATTTGAAGCGACCGGCGGTTTAATCGCCGGTTCTTAATTTTTATTAGGAACCGGCGGTATAGTAGCCGGTTTGGGTATTTTTGATAAAATTTGAGTTTCATGGACAGAGTTGGCGAAATTTATGAGTTTTTTAGCATGAATAAAAATGACGGCAATATCAGTGTCAAACTGTCAATTCAAAACGTGTTTCCTTATCGGATCGGGTCTTGTTACTATGGATTCTCTAAATTCACCCGCTAACAGCTATGAAGCTACCTGGCCTTGCTTTTATATAGGTATCAACAGTCTAGTACCAATGACGTGTGATCATGTACGGCAGTAGAGAAAGGTTTGGATGCTATGAATCGCAGTGACAACATCAATAATACCTAAATTATTTGCGAATTATTCGGTTTTTGGTGATGCTGAATCAAACGCCGAATTATTTGGTTGACTGAACTTTGACTGAATAATTTCCGAATAATTCACGAATTTTTTCCGAATTTGTCTCGAATTTTTTCCAGAATTTTTTTTTTGGTTATTTTTTTTTTGTTTTCTCCCTTAGAGAATTGACATCTCTGATCCGAATAATACTAAATCATTCTCAAATTATAATTGAATTATTCCTGAATCACGAACTTTTGACCTCGCCGAACCGAACCCGAATAATTGATTTGTCACTATGCTATGAATAGCATAAGGTCATCCGTGCTACGGTCTCAAAAACTTATCATATAAATTTTAAACTTCAATTTAAGTAACTCTGTAAATGGGTTATATAATGAATTTGTAGAATACTAACTTTTATTATTTTTAGAATTTTTTCACTATTTTTTATGATTTATGAAGATGACAAAAATGGCCTAAAATATTACATTTTTTTTATTTTTAAGTCATCTTTTGCCATCATTTATAAATCATAAGAAATAATTAAAAAAATTCACAAATAATAAAAATTGATATTCTACAAGTTCATTATATAACTAATTTATTGAGCTACTTAGATTAAAATTTTAAATTTATTCGATAAGTTTTTTAGGCCGTAACACAGATAACCTTATGCTATTCATAGCACCCAAGTCTTAATCATGGCTGTATGTATTTGCGTGTCCTTTTGAGTTCGGCCAAATTTAACACAACATGGAATCTGTACTTCTGTCCAAATAAATTGAATAATTGAGATGTCAAATATAAATTTAATGCAATATCAAATTATTGGATATGTACAGTTCCTTATAATTGAGATTTTTTTTTTGCCAAATAATTTAGAGTTGAATGTCCACGTAAAATCATATAATTTCCTATACTATTAAGATACTTTAATTATGTAATAAGACAAAATTTACACAATTTTTAAATTAGTGCATAACTTTTATTCCTGGATTGTCCTGACACAATCTGGTTATGAAACTGAAACTTATAAAAAAAAAAAGAAAAGAATAATATTAACTTTTAAAAGTAAAAAATTAAAAAAAGGGTCTTAAAAATGAGATGATTATCCATGACTTATCCATTAACGAGCGTATGTCACATCGTCCATTAATGTTTATGTTTTCTATATTAATTATGTTCCTGTACACGAGAATTTATACATCATTCGGATTTAATTTAAATAAAATTATTATTCGGTGGGTATTTACCCACTTTTATAAAAAAAATTAAAAATAAAACTATTATATATATAACGTGCATCTATAGGTGTGGAGAAGCCGAATTGCACTTGACCTCAAACAATCAAAATTCAAAATCATTACTCTTAACAAAAAAAAAATTAGGTATGGTGACTAACATTTGTTGACGAGTATAATTTGAAATAGTCTAATTATTGGAAGTTAGGGAGATTGCTTTCTAGTAAAAAAAATTAACTCCAAGGTAAATTTATTTACAATGTCTAAAATTCCACAGTTCATATTAGGAAGTTAAATTAATTCGTGTTGTTGTGTTATGAGGTGTTTTGATTTCGGTCGCGTTTTGTGTTGTGTCGTAATCAAGTCAAATTGTACAAATTATTCCATGTCGTGATCAGATTGTAAGGAATGATAATGACACGTGAGTAATATACCATCATGTATAATTATTTTTTCGAATTTTGAGTTTTTAAGGAAGAACAATAGAAAAACATGTAAAAAAAATATTGAAAAATAAATAAATAAATATAATATAAAACATGGTCAGGTGACCAGATGCCATTTCAAGACATGGCAGATTTGTGCACTGTAAACACATCACATAACATGTGAGTCATACTATATGACTGGCACCATACTATATCACTGGCACACATATTGTGTTGTGATATAATCATATTGTGTCATGATGTGCCTGGTAACTACGATATTTTTTTATACCATTTAGTTTAGGTACTCTTTTAAGTTTTAACTTTGTATAGTATTGTAAAAGGAGTAGAACTAGGGTGCTCCTAAGTTCACCAAACTTCTTGTGAACTTGACTCTAAAATATATCGAATCAATTTTAAACGATGAATCCAAATCATTGAAACCCTTCTACCTAATGAGTGATGTGTCTACATGTGAAAATTTAAAAATTTCGAATTAATTTAATATAGAGTCAAGTGGTCAAAAGTTTAGGTTTATAAATTAATTTTAATGCATTCATTTTTTGGACTCCTTTGACCACTTGACTCTATATTAAATTAATTCGAAACTTTAAAATTTTCACATGTAGACGCATCAATCATTAGGTAGAAGGGTTTCAACTGTTTGGATTCATCGTTTAAAGTCGATTCGATATGTTTTAGAGTCAAGTTCACAAGAGGTTGGATGAACTTAGGAGCACCCTAGTTCTACTCTTGTAAAAGCATATTTTAGATGAGGGATCAAGTTACAACAAATTTGAGTTACAACAGAGTTATAAGAACGGTTTTTTTTCATTTTCAAAGTCTAAATTGTCAATCCAAACCGTTCAACATGATTATCTAAATAAAATGTGCTTCCAAATCAAATTTTATATATTTTTTTACTATTTATTAAAATGGGTACAAAATTCAATGGTCTGAATTTGACTAGTTTTTGTAAAATACTTAATAAATAATAAAAACAAAATTCAAAAAAAAATATAAAGTTTGATATGGAAGAACATTTTATTTAGATAATCATATTGGACAGTTTGAATCGACAATTTGGACTTTGAAAATGAAAAAAAAAAACTATTATTGTAATTTTATTGTAACTCAAATTTGTTGTAACTTGATCCCTCCTCATTTTAGATATAGCTATTAAAGCTGCAAATGTTTGTAGAGATTGTTTATTGTAGAAAAAATAATAGATTAAGTTCTATCAAAATTATAACAGAACTTATTGGAGAGTCAATTAATTTTGTGCTTCCATTACAACATTTCAGACAAAAGGCAGACAATGTGCAAGGGCAAATATATTGCTCGGTTAGATCAGATGTGGTAAATCTAATTAGAAATTAATGCTCTACATTTACTTGGGACCAACTAATTAATTTAGTACATCTCAAGTGGAGCCGATCTGAAAATTAATACCATTCTATTTTAGGGTTTTCTTTTTTTGCCAAAATTGTTAATTCATCTAAGTATACATTATCAACTAAAATAGCAAAGCTTTCAAATTGTTTTTATTTACTGATTTCATCCTGGGCTTATGATTGGCTCAAAAAGAGAATACTTCTAAATTTTTTTTGAGTCAAATACCTTGAAAAGCTTCAAATCCTTTGCACCATTCATTTGATTTCAAATAAGGGAAAGTCTTCATGTACTTTTAACTGTAAATGAGCTGGCTCGAGCTGAGCTGGGCAAAAGCTCAGCTCGTTAATTCTGAACCAAGCTGTTAGCAAGTCAGCTCGTTAACAGCTCACGAGCTAAAATCTCAGCTCAAACTCGTGACAAGCCAGCTCACGAGCTGGCTTGCTGGGTTTGGTTGGACCTTGTTTTAAGAAAAAAAAAATTACAAGCATTTTTTGACCGAGCTGGATCGAGCTGAACGGAGCTGGACCGAGCTTGACAGTATAAAATACACACAAATTCATACAAATTCACAAATTGATGCCTAGCCGAGTTGGTGAGCCGAGCTGGACAAAAGCTCAGCTCGTTAATTTTGGTCCGAGCTGTTAGCGAGCCAGCCCGTTAACAGCTCGATCCACTATCGAACGAGCTGTTACTAATCGAGCCAGATGTGAATCGCGAGCGAGCCACGAGCTACGAGCTTTTTAGACAGCCTTACTTTTAACTACTGGTAAAATGGTTTTTTCTTTCATGGGCTATGTTAGCCTTGCTCAGATATATATTAGCATTTAACACAGAGAACTTTGCAATGCATCCCTCAAAAAGTTGGGAGAGGGGAGTGTCCGATGCCCATCGGATCAGAACAGTGTTCGATGGGTGGTTTTTACCGTCCGATCTACTTTAAGATCTGTGCGTACGGATATTAAAGTAAACAGCACGGATATTAAAGTGATGCGCACATATCTTGAAGTGAATCGGACGGTAGAAACCACCCATCAAACAGATTCTGGTCTGATAGGCATTGGACACCCCCTCTCCCAAAAAGTTATCCTTGATGCATGCAAGGTGTTTGAAGAACATATCAAAAAGTTTATTTTTTGCATAAGATTTAAATGCAATTTTAGCAATAAAATATACATGTATAACATTGACCGTACCGATTTTCTTCGTCTATGGCATTTTTTGAAGAAAAAAAAATTATACATGTGGCATCAAATTGAGACTATAACAATGACATAAATGTTGTTATCGTTAAATTTTTGGAACTGATGTGAAATGTTAGTCATGACAACATTTCACATTTTGTCTGGTCAGCGTTTGAAATACATTTCAATTTTTTTTTAAATGTGTAAATTGTCGTTATTGCTAACATTTCAACCAGGATGGAAATTTTCCTAATTTGACCCCACATGTATAATATTTTTTAAATGCTAAAGATAAAAAAATCGGTTGACCGTACAATCATATTAAATTGTGAAGTTTACTGCAACATCTTAATGGAATTTTTTTATGAGGCCAGTTGATGGAGAATTTTTTACCCATAAAAAAATATTAAAATAAGATATATGAAAATAGAAAGAGTATCTTGATTTCACGATCCCGATCTAATAATTTTTTTTGGAAAAAACTCTATATTTATAGAGAATTTGGTGTCGCAGAAAATCAACTCATTAATAATCACTGTTATCAATCCATTATTATTATTTTTTTTATTATTATTTTATAAATTCTCTGCATCTTTGCAAACTTTTTTTAAATTAATGAATGGGGACAATGATCTTAATCCATGAACTGTCTGGTAAATTTTCTACAATATCAAATCCTCTATATTTGTGTAATTTTAAAAAGAAGTGATTGAATCGGAACCATTGAGTCCGATCTTTCTAAATATGTTGAAATAAAGATAATCTTTCTATTTTTGTACATCTTATTATATAATTTCTATGGATAAAAAATTACCCAGGTGATCTAGCAGGGTTAGGATATCTCTTGCCGAGATAGGAGTAGGTCCGGACCTACTTTTAGGTTCAATTAGCTCTAACACCATACGATTATCATTGAGATTTATGCGCACAGAAACTGACAAATACTTGCACGGATTTTAATGAGTTCACACGAATCTTGATGCATATCTGATGATTATTTCACCCATTGAAAAAGGTAGGTCCGATGGGCTATCGGACCTACTCTCAGTTCCTCTGGCTATGTAAGGAATGGATGAGACTGATATTTTTCAATCAGTAGAATTTATTTATAAATGGGCTATTATTTAAACAATTCTTTTCTATATAAACGGATAGAGATCTCAGATATTGACATAAAATTGAGACAGTGATGTGCAAGTTGATCTTGTCATGATCAATGAAATTTGTCAGTCTGACTCTGACCTCTATTTTTTTTTTCCCAAAAATATAGAAATTATTTCATCAGGGAGGAGAGGGAAACAAGGTTTCTGTTATGAATTGAAAACGTATATATATAATTTTTATTTTTATTTTGCATTATTTTCAAATATAAATATTCTTTGGCCCTTTTATAAAAACTAAAATCATACTATTAATTTTTCAGTCTCCTAAATTCAATTCAGAACGTATTAATACTTACATAATACGTATGATTAATAGTAAATTAAGACACTTAAATTATCAAACAGTAAAAAAAATATTATAAGGGGATTGAATATATGATTAACCTTTTACCACATATATTACAAACTGTCTTATAAGTCAAGAAAATGAAATCACACTGAGCAAAAGTAAAACACTGTATGGATAAAGAATTTGTCCTTGTTTTTTTAATGAAAAAAAAAAAAACTATTCCTTGATTAAAATTCATTAAAACGGAGTAGATTGAAAAGACATCAGAAAGAAATGATAAGAAATAAAAAAAAAGGATGATGTATGCATGTAAAATGATTGTTTTGGATTATTTAGACACACCTGGCACTTATAAAAATTATATATGGAATGGGTTTTGGATTATCTAAAATCAGGGGCGGACCCAGCATAGTTCGGGGGCCAGCTGTCTCTCCTGGATTTTGAGTTTTAGTGGAAATTTATCGGTTCCGACTGGTTTTGCCCCTCCTTGGAAATTTTTTTGCCCCCCTCTAAATGTTTAATTGGTAATTCGGGTTAAATTTATAATTAAAATTAAAATAAATATCTTGAGATATGATTGATAATTATAATTATAAGTCAGAATATCATAAATTACAAGTCAGAGCATTATAAAGTATAAGTTAAAGTATTATTTTTTTATCAAATACTTAATTAGTTAATGGTTTAAATCCGATTAGTCATTTAAACCTGATTCGATATTTTTTTGCTCCTCCCTGACGAAAATCCTGGATCCGCCCTTGTCTAAAATAACTTCATTTTATTATTTTACCCAAAATCGGATTAGACAGAAAACATGTCTGATTGGAATTCACAGGGTAGCTATAGTTTAATTTAATAGAAATGAACAGCTTTAATATCGGTATTAATTTGTAACACACGGTCTGGATTTAAACTTAATTTTTTTGAGTTACCTTAGAGGTTCTGAATTTTATATACAAGTCCATTCAGGTCAATTTAGATAAATATTTAGACACATATAACTATAAGCAGCAACTGTAAAAAGAAATTCAAGATGACAGCAATGTGAAATTGATTTATACTGTGGCAATTTCAGCCTGAACCAAAGCCTACAAGCTGTACAACACAGTATAATAAGGGTGTGTTTGGGTGGCTGAAGAATAGCTACTATTCCGGATTAGCACTATTCCGAACTACTAATTTACGTTTGGGTGTGTTTGGATTAGCAAATAGTTACTATTCTTTGTTTGTCTTTTGTGGGATTGTTCACTATTATACGTACTAATTCTACAAAATGTTGAAATAGCTATTATTCTTAAATTAGAATAGTTACTATTCTTGCACTATTCTTGATTCATCCAAACGCACCCTAAATGTTTATGATATATACGAGTCAGAAATTATTTTAAATTCTTTAACCATATATTAATAGTGTACTTTTACAGTACTTCATTAACTTATGCTATATATTAATAGTAGGAAGAAATTCAGGAAATAATTGTTGAAATGATGGATGGAGAAGCTTGACTAAAACACTTGAACTAACAATATCTTATCTGCCTATGGGCAATTCTGGCGCAAGAATAAAAAAAAAATCTTATAGTACATATTATTTTATGTTGCAATTTATGGCGCCAAAAAAAAAAAAACCAATATCTTATCGTACAAATTATTTTATGTGTTGCTTGAAAGCAACACAGCTAATCAGCTTACTTTACCCAACTATCAATTGTTTCCAATTTTGGAATAACGATTTGCATCGAATAAATTTGATATGATATTTTATCAGAATTGTTCAATATATACAGAGATGCACACAAACAACTTTAGAATTTGTGCAAAATTAGATGCACACAAATATTAATGTGGATCGAACAGCTACAGCTACGGCTGCCTTCCAATTTTCGCTATCAAAATTTTGTTTCGAATAATCGTGAAAGTAAATGATTTTCTTAGGTTTTTGTGGGGAAATTTAACCATATTTCACTTGAAAAGTTTCAGTATAAAAATGGTATTCAATCGATATTTATTATTTCATTAAAAAATTTCTCAAAAAAATGCATAAATAAATTAGGATGTAGATTTAACTAATAGTTCAAATAGTTTTTTATATTCACTTTTAAATAAAAAAATTAAAGTTCAAATATCAGTGCACACAATATAACGATAAACTATTGTATATTTTTTTCATTATATATTCAAAATAGAACAAGGAATATATTGGTGGGGTCTATAATTTTACAGCCTAGATTTAATTTCTACCGGGTCAAACTCAATCTGGTGCCTATTTAAACTGTAGGAGTCTCCTTTAAGATTTGCACAGATTAAAAGAACAGTTCAGATCATCACATTCTACATAAAAATGCTTCAGTAGTAATACAGACTACAAAGAATACTAATTAGTGGAATACTATATTTTTCTAATGTACGTCATATACATTCATATATTTTAAAAAATCCAAATTATATATGAAGAGGGTTCAAATGCATCCAAATTTCTATGCTCTCATTTGCTCTCAATTTTTTTATCTTCTTTATCTTCATTTTCAAAGTCTTAATAGTCGATCCGAACTATTTAACATGATGATCATAATAAAATATGCTTGGAGACCAAATTTTATAATTTTTGGAATATTTTTACTATTTTTTAAGATAGGTACAAAATTATTGTTTTAAGGAGATTCTGGACCATCCGATAAAGTGATTTTGTACATATCTTAAAAAATAGTAAAAAAATTCCAAAAAAAATATAAAATTTGGTCTCCAAGTATATTTTATTATGATGATCATGTTGAATGGTTCGGATCGACTATTCGGACTTTGAAATGAAGATAAAGGATTGGGAGCAAATGAGAGCATGAAATTTTGGGTGCATTGGAACCCTCCTCATTATATATTAATGACATTTTTTAGCACAATATCTAGTACAAGTCCCTTATGCACGGCATAATTCCCTCAATTTAAATTTTGGTATATAATATAAAACCATAAAGCTGCTGAAGTTACTTATATCAGAAACTTTGCTACTATATTTTGCCTAAGCAACTTATTGTTGCTTAGCAAGTGTGCATCCCCTATTATGTAAAAGTTGGTAACATTTTATTGTATATCATCCAATTGTGGCAAGCAGTTAAAATCACATCTTAATTTACTTGAGTAGAAAGAATTCTATTAATTTGATATGAAATGTTCTTTCTAAAAAAAATGATGTGAACTGTTTAACTTAATTAAATTGAACTGACAAGATGCATGGAGACTAAAATATAAAATGTAAAATGTGTGTTAGTTGAGATTTAAACGTAAGTTTTTACAATCACATATTTAATATTTTATGAGAAAGTTGAATTATATAAATATTTTTAAATATTATAAAATGTAAAGAATAAAACAATTAATTTATATTTATGAGATAATTTGGCCATCCTTGGCACTGTCCCCAATTCGCCCTGCTAAATCATATAAACTTAGCATTGTTCTCATTTAAAAATAAATAAAACAGAGCAAACCACATATAATTAATGAGTAGGGTTAAAATAGTCCATTAATTTTGTGCCCATCATACTCTAACATCATTATCTCTATTTTCAAAATCTAAATAATCAATACAAACCGTTCAACATGATTTTCATACTAAAATGTGCTTGAATAACAAATTTTATAATTTTTTATAATTTTTTTACTAATTGTTCAGAGAGATACAAAATCACTATTTTTTAAATTGACCTATCTTAAAAATAACAAAAAACTTTCAAAAAATATAAAATTTATCCAAGCACATTTTAATATGAATATCATATTGAGTGGTTCAGATCGATTGTTTAAACTTTAAAAATAAAAATAATGATGTTGGGACTGTTGGGCAATGCTCTAGTGTAGCAGGTATAATTTAAAAAAATAATAATCTAGCATCTAGAGAAGATCTTACGATAGAAAATGCAATCAATCTCAAGCAGTTTATCGATCGTGCTACACACACGATCTAGCAAAGTGTTAGATATCATACTTCTCTAACATTTGGAACGAGATAAGGTTGCATGTGCCTTCTGTCTTCCTTGATTGAGTTTCTAAAATGAAAACCTCAAGTTTTGCATACCAAGGTGTTGATCGAGAATGAGAAGAGATCAATACTAGTTGTTTGAATCCCATCATCCATACAAATCATCTTGCTTGCTCACTACTTTAAACCTTTTGAAAAGATCTCGCGAAGCGTATCGCCAATCTCACAACTTCAAACACTTTGAATTGATCTTGAGAGGCTATCAACACAATCTCATAATCTTCTACTCGAATTCTAAACTCGAATCTCAAGTAAAGCGAACAAATCGCGATACGAGATGAGAAGAATGAGATCTAGAAGGGATATTCGTCTTCTTGACATAAGCGAAATTCTCAATATAAGTCATACACATAGAGAGGATGTCCTTATAGCCCCTTTTACGGTGAGCGGTAAACACCAACCACTGATGTGCATTCCTTAAACAAGGAAACCAAATGTCTCAAATATAAGACGACAACACCACATGAACATTAATGACACAATACAAAATCCAGATAATGTTCATGTATGGTCAATCCAATGTCTTATAAACTCTTATATGCATATGTGAGATTAAATCGACAATCTGGTCGCTATGATCTGTAAAACTTTATCAGCCTTTAATCCTCACACTGATCTCGAGTGTAATTAGAGTTCCTGTGCTAATAATCTTGATCAGAAATAATTTAGAGTTTATTACTTATGAATGATAGTGCTTCACAATATATATTTGAAACCCAACTATCAAATAACTAAACTCAAAATAACAAATTCAACAAGTCAATCATTCACTCTACGACCAATATCAAAAACAACAAAACATGTTTGCTTTAGAAACACTAATTCCTTCATAGATATGCTGAAGCACAAAACATGTTTTAACCCTACTAATAATTAAATGGATAAGATGAAACAGCAATACAGCATGTCACTGGTCCCACAGAGACGTGGCAATCTGTAGCCTCTCCTGTGAGCAATGGCCTATTATTTATTAATTTAGAAACCTGATCTTCTGTGATGCTAAATTTGTAGCCAAAATTGAAACAAAACCCTTTTAGGTGTACGGTACCCTTCACCACCGATTTTTTTTTTTAAATAGAAATTATAACCCTTTTCTTAACCAAACCAACTAACCCGGAAAAAAAGTTTTAAAAATAGCCTCCACCGGTTTCCGAAACCGGTGTGAAATTAAAGGCGTCTTCTGCACCGGACTCCGAAACCGGTGGAGAAGTTTTCTAACCCGGTTGACCCATTTCCCCACCAGGCTGTAGACTCGCCACAGAAAATTCACAAAAAACCCTGCACCGGATTGGAAATCCGGTGTAGCTTTGGATTGAATTTTTCCCGACCCCGTCTCTGTCTCCCCCCCCCCCTCCTTTCTTCCTCCGAACTCCTCTCGTTTTTTTTTCTTTTATCCTCTCTAAATACTTCACTATTTTTTCATTTAATTGTTTCAAAATTCTTGGATCGTCCAAGAGAGTTAGAAACTCCTTCGATCTATGATTTTAACAAGGTAAAAATCATTTTTTTTTTATAATTTTTAATTTTGGCCGAACTATCTGGGCATGGATCATAACTGGTTTGGTTTGTACACTGGCGCGCCTCAGCTACCAATTCTATAACCTTAAATTCACCAACTTAAGGCGCAACTTGTTTAATGGCACCCCAAGTTTCCTTATTTTCTATCCGAAATAGAGAGAAATGGTAGGATCCGGGTTGTCCTGTGTTCATACGTACCCTGATTGTCAATTTAACTCAACTCGAAAGTAATTCAAGTCCAACATATATTTGCCGTCTTACAACAGCAAAACTAGTAGAATCGGAAACGGTAAAGGTAAATGCAGCCCCTATGTCATAACCAACACCGGTTGGAGTGCTTTGGAGGTTACCCCCATAATACACATTGATCAATAATAGAGACATTTTGCTGAACAAAAACAAACACAAAATTAACTCTAATTATTTTTAATTTTACAACACTAAATATAAACCTATGAGCAAAAAAAAACTTACAATAATAATCAGAAGAAGCTGCTGAGCACAATGGCGGTGACGATCTATTCATATGGTAACTCTTCAAACTTGATTTAAAATGGTG
This sequence comes from Carex cristatella, assembly GCA_024447775.1. NCBI lineage: Eukaryota > Viridiplantae > Streptophyta > Magnoliopsida > Poales > Cyperaceae > Carex > Carex cristatella. Next base: position 1,490,675 of record JAJHPF010000007.1, read on the forward strand.
GAAAAAATGAAAAAGAGAGAGAGAGAAAAACGAGTTACGAAGAGACTGAGAGTTGAAATGAGGGGAAGAAGAGTTCTGCGCGAATTTGGGGAAGAAGAATATCTCCACCGTATTGTGAAACCAGTGTAGAGAATTTTTGGAGCTGCACCGGATTGTAAAACCGGTGTAGAAAATTTCGTGTAGCAGTACGTGTGGCCACTGTGGCAGAGGATAAATTGTCTGCACCGGTTTCCGAAACCGGTGTAGAAAGATCCAGAAAAACTCCACCGGTTTCCCAAACCGGTGGAGGCTATATTTGTTGTTTTTTTTCCCTCTTGGCTGATTTAGTTAGAAAATTTATTTTAAATTCTATTTAAAAAAAAAAATCTTCACCACCGCCTTTATTATTATTATTTTTTTCTTAAGGATAAGTATATATATAACATCAAAATAAGTTCAGCTCTCTCTCTCCCAAAGACAAATATCTATATAAAAACAATTAGGTTGAAGAGTTATTGATTTTTAGTCCTCGCCGTAATGGTTGAACCATGTTCCCCTACCATTTCTTATTAATTAGTAGGGGAACATGGTTTTTTTATTTTATAAAAAAACCATGTTCCCTACTAATTAATAAGAAATAGAATATTTATCACACTCAATTACCTTTGTTAATTTGTTTAATGAATATGTTCCCCTACTGAACAGAGAATACTATAAATTTTTGGTTGCTTGCTTGATAAAATTATATGAGGAATTAAAACCAGTGAAGTATCTTGGTTAGATAATTTTAATGGTATATTAAAAAAAATTCGTTATAATTGTTAGTTTCATAACTTTTATCATTTAATTACAGATGTCTCTTATGAATTCAAAATCCTAATAGAATTCCTTATAGACATTAAATAAAAATTGATAGGTTATAACACCACCTTATATTAAAAAAAATTGTGGACATCTCATAGGTCATGAATATGCCTTATCCCTATATATTTGTTGTTGAGATTATGAAAAATAGGTATTACTGATCTGGACCATCCATAAAAATTTAATCTAAAATCATATAATCTTAATTAAGAGTGAGGCGCCTATGGTACTATGTATAATGAAAATTGATCTGTACTTTGGATCAATATTTTCGTTTTTAAAGTCCAAATAGTCGATCTGAACTGTTCAACATTATTTTCATATGAAATGTACTTGTAGATTTGTTACAATTTGTTTAGATAAGTAGAAAATCGTTACTTTGAATGGTGTAGAATTTTTATATCAAGATATTTTCTACCTATTTAGAAAAATAGTAAAGAAAATGTAAAAATATAAAATTTCATCTACAATTATATTTTCATATGGAGATCATATTGATTGTTTAAACTTTGAAAATAGAGATATTAATTCATGTTGTGGACCAATCCGTATTATGTATATATATATATATATATATATATGCATAGTATGATAGTCTCGTATGGTTATTTATATTATTCCGGAAACAAAATATCATAAATTTTACATCTAATATATATTATGAAAATATAAAAACTTTAGTCTTGAGCAGGAATATGAAAGCGGATAGAGGGGGTTGCTAAGCACCTCCATAAATTGAAAAGTCTTTTTTGTCCTTTAAATTCTTTTGTTTTTATGAAAAAATTGTATTATTAAATTTCTCATAAAATGAAATTATACAGTATTTGTTTATCCAGTTTCTTGTCTTAATTTTCAAATTCCACTTTATTTTCAGACCTTAATTAGCTCACTAAAGACATAGTCAGCGTCATTATTGTGCGCGTGAAAAAAAAATTAACTGAATTTTTTTTTCCACACAGTAAAAATCAGTTTAATCGTTGCCAACTGTAAACCGAAGACGCCTAAGAAGGAAATTTTTTACTTTTCTTATTATTCATGATTAATCAATCAATGACTTATACATGCTCCTAAACCTAGTAGTCCTATTGGGCCTATATTGAGTACAACATTCCAAAGTGCACTCCTTTTCTTTTTTCTTTTTGTATCATTCGGACTCAGACCTTCTGAGCAGCCACCTTACCCACTGCTCAGGGCACTTGTGTAGTGTGAATGTTAATTAATAGAGTTTGCTTTAAGATTTGTGTAAACTTAATTTAAACAGTCCGAATCTAATCTGACGTAATAGGTACCTCATCTGATATGAATTCTAACATGTAATATATATATAGACGTGCGGTTTGCATATACTTATATATGCCGTGTCGTAACGTACGTGTTAACAAGTATGAAAATTGACTAATTGAGTACGATGCTTATAAGAATATGATACGTATTAATTAAAACGCTGTGGTGTTATACCTACATGCACTTGTCTTGGAGTATTTTTTTTTCTTTAAATTCAAAAAAAAAAAAAAAAGTAGCCTCCTCATCTCTTGTCGAAGAAAAGAAGTGGGAAAATTTATAATAAAAAAAGTGAAAATTGTCGGATATGCCGGTGTCGGGTCATCGATCCATGTTTTTGACATATTTACATGTATCTGTACGTGTTTCCGTGTGTCACATGCATGCTCCAGCTCATTCATTTCTTTGACATCCACATAAGGGTGTCAGTGGATACGGTACGAATCGGGTGAAAGTATTTTCTTACTCATATCAATTAAATTAATCTTACTCATATCCAATGTTTTGAAATTCGGTTCTCATTTGGTATGCGGAAGACCACCGCATACTACATATACGGTATGCGGCCATATATGAGGATTTTTATTTTTATTTATATATGCGGATTTTAAATGAGAATTCGTATATATAAACAATCATACATTAATACGTGGTATGATTCATTATTAATATACTCTAAAACGGTAATTTGTGGTATAAATCACTGTTAATATACTTTAAACTGGTATTTTATCACTATTAATATACTCTAAACCGGCAATATGCTCTAAACTTCATATTTGGACCTAATATAGTTTTTCTATTCGGATTGCAATCGATCGAATAGGAATATTTGACCAAATAGACCGAATTTTACTACACTGCTCATATCCTACCCTTACCTATTAAGAATTAACCTTATCCTATTCTACCCTTACCCATTAATATCCGTTAATATTATCGGATAACAAAACGGCAGTGGGAGAATAACATATAATACTAATATAATAATAAATTTTATAATATTTTCCAAATAAAAAAAAACTCATTATATTTTACTCGTTATATAAGATAACTATTTAAATTATTTTGTCACTCATTATAATTTTTTATTGCAAAATATGAAATTTGAAAATAAAATTGTGTCAAAGCCATTGTGAAATTTGAAGTGGAAATGTGACTATGTAAGTCGGATTCTTACAGAATTTACATTACCTTCTTACGATTGAGTAAAAAAAAACAAGAAAACAAAGAGGGAACAAAAAATATATCAAACATATATTTGGTGCTCTCAAATAGAAAGACACAGTTTAGGACACTAAAATGAAAGAGTAAATTTAGGTGCACTAGAAACTGAATTGAATATATATAATTATAGACTTTATAATACCCAATAGGGTAACTGGTACGAAATAGTCATTCTATACCCATACCCTTATCTATTTATTTAACAAAAAAAAACAATTCTTACCCATACCCATACCCAATAAGCTAACGAAAAAAAACCTTACTCATACCCGTCTTATCGAATACGATACTGATCTGATAAATGACTAAAAAGACACCATTGACACTCCTACATCCACATCTACACACTACTACAAAAGAACGTCTTCCTACATTGTACCTTATACACAGATTTTCTCAATTTTATAAAAAAACATATATGAAATAGGACTTTTCCAGTGTTCTAGGAATCCTACACGGATATTAACTTAAAAATCAGTGTCCGTGTGAAAATTAAGCTTTTATACACAGATATTTCATTAAATATCAGTGTAGGAATGGTGAGAGAGCTACACGGATATTTAATGAAATATCCGTGTAGGAAGGTCTTTTGTACACGGTTTTTTATTTAAATAGCCGTGTAGATATGTTAACAGAGCTACACGGATTTAAAGTTAAATATCCATGTAGGAAAGGCTTAGTAGGGTTTTAATGAAATAAAATGGTTATCTTCCAACGCCGTTTTAATCAATATTACTCTCTCTCTCTCTCTCTCTCTATTGAATGTTGGTTTGATTTGTTGGGTTATTGAAGAAATTCGTTTTTCTTAGAGTTTTGGTTGGTTGTTGTCCTCTTCGCCACTGTTGGTTGCTATCCTCTTCGTCACCCTCTCTTAGGGTTCTGGTGCCGGTGCTGTCATTTTAAGCACTACTTCTATTTTAGCAAAATGCAAAGATATACATACTTTAATTTTTTTATACGAAATTAATTTTTAGTGGTTCATATAAAAGCTATATAGATTCAATTAATTTTTTTTTACGAAATTAATTCAAAACTGAGAATTTTTATTCTCTATTATGTATGTATGTACATATATGTTGATCCTTGTTTTTTTTTTTCATAGGAGATGCAATGTTGTTGGAGACATTTAACCAAGAGTCATCATATCATGGATCATATGCACATATATGTTGATCCTTTTTTAAGGAGTATATGTTACATGTTGGATTAAAAGGATTGCATGTACAAAAACCTATGTATATATATGTGTTGCAAAAGGTTATATGTATATACAAAATACGATATATTTATTTTTGCAAAAGACTATGTATTTATTTTTGCAAAAGGCTGTGTATATTCAATCTGAAATATATATTATTGGCTAGCAAAAGTGGAGGCTAGTCCCAAAAAAAAAAAAAAAATAGAACAATCCTACACGGATATTTAAATAAAATCCGTGTAGGAAGAGGTAAGAATAAAATATTAGTAATTCATAACCTTCCTACATGGGTTTTTAACTTAATACCCGTGTACGAATACTCTTCATACACGGATTGTTTAATTAATATCCATGTAGCTAGGGTACGAGAGCTACACGGATATTTAGTTAATATCCGTGTAGGAAGACTATTCCTACACGGATATTTATTGAAAAACTGTGTAGCTCTCTTGCGGTGGGATGTACTTTGGTAGGTTTTCCACACGGATCTTTACAAATAATCCGTGTAGATTTAGTATAATCATACACAGATAATTATCCGTATGTAAATGATAGACTTTCCTACACTCTATTATTGTACACGTTTCCAAATCCGTGTAGCTCTCCAGTTAAAGTTCGTGTACAAACTGTATTTTTGTAGCAGTGACAGGCATAGTATGTGGACACGTCACACGACACGTACAAACGATCTGTGCCATGTTTATGCCGTGTCCAAGGTCGTGCCATGCTTCCCCTGCTGCATGTTTTTAATTATATTTGATTATCAAAATGTCGAGTTACAAGTTAACACTTGTATTATATTTATTTATAAACTAACTTTGTGGAGATGTAAAACTAAAGGAACGACCAATGCAAAAATTTAACTTTGTGCAGATGTAAAACTAAAGAAACGAGTCAACGACCAACGCAAAAATTGTATCACATCCAAACATTGGGAGAAGATGGATTAGAATTGAGTTTCGATGATTTTTATATTGTTAGCTTTATCTCTTTCAGAGATTCTATATTTATATTGTTTCCATGAAATTGATCTCTTAATTTTTCATATTATTTGATGGTACGTTGATCAGCAATATTTTAAATTGCACCAAATTTAATGTATAATCCATATCTAAACTATATAGAAAGAGAAATGTAATATTAATTTTTATATTTAAATGTTTGGTTGGTTGTCGCCGTCGGCAAATAAATTTGTCGTTTATATAATTAATTTATAACAAGTACTTAAATTATAATTTTCAAACAAAAAATGATTCTATCAGATAAACTAGTCACTTGGTTCAAATAAGTTGCTAACAATTTTTGTTCGATCAATTTCTTAATTCCTAGTGTACTGTCGGCTACACGATATGTCAGTACATCATGTGTACTAACCTAATAATGATGATACTGATTACAACAATGACACATTTGAGTACGTCGTTCGACAATAAAAATATAATTAAATTTTAATTCACGTTAAGGAATCATATTCGGTTGTTTTAATTAGTATTTAGAAAATTAAAAAAAGTCAATTAAAAAATATATATATATATATATATATAGATGTTTTAAAACTTGAGCATGAAATTAAAATTTTGGATAAAGAAAGTTGAAAGAGGGGATTTTAATCTTCGTTTAGAAACTAGTATTCAGAGAGATTAAGCGATTAAGAAAGCTAGCTAAAAGAAGTGTTGCTCAACGGAGTCAATGATGTTATATTGTCACCTTCTCATGGACATTGAAAATGATATATATATATGATCAATTAAATTCAGTCTGATGTTCGATCTAAACTTTTTAACTCACAAATATCGAGATTCATGCATATAATTAATTAGAATCATAAACTACTAAACCGGACAACAAATCTCAACACGATCGATCAATCGGTTTATAGACCAAACATCAAACCCTTTCTCTTCCCTTAGATATATAGATATGTCAACTGATCATCAAGCTGGTTAATTAATTTTGAAATCAGATCATCACACTGCTTTCATATTTGTTTTGTGGATCGGACCTAACTCGATCGGTCCAACAAGCAAGAAAAAGGTGTGGACTTAATTAGCATCCAATCGACGGTCGACCAGACTTGTTTAAATACTTCTTACCAAGTCATTTATGAATTTGTGAGGCATATGCATGCATGGCGGCCACATTTTACAAAGAAACTAGCTGACTTATATTAGTAGTATTTTTCCGTACGCAACTTGCGTTGAAAACTTGAAATAGGACATACCATGACATATTTATTCTTAACTTCATGCATGGTCTTATTATAAGTATAATTTTTTTCTTCTGTGAAAATAAAGTCAAATTCACATTATCTATAGCATTATTGAAAGTTCCGTCTCTGATTCGTGTTAACTAAACTTTTATTTTAAATCCTTCAGATCACTAGGTAGTTTTGACAGGATCAGACTCTACTGCTCTCCAAATAAGAGAGTAGGATCCTCTTATTTTAAATTTAATCCTCTTATTTTAAATTTAACTGTTTATCTGTGTTGAAATTCATGCATGAAAATTTTCAATGGTTAAATTTGAAATAATAGAATTTTGCTCTCCTATTTGGAGAGCAGCAGAGTCGGATCCGTCTTGATATGTCATGTTAAATCAGACCGAATCTCGTCGAGTCAAATCATAAATAGATAGTCCTACTTAATTAAAAGCATATATATCTTCCTTTTATAATCAAATCAATGTGACAATATCACCTTAACAGCTCCAGCATTAATTTATTAAACTTTATTAAATGCTAATAGGCAGAGATTTATTGAAATAGGTAGATATATTTGAAAGAAATAATGAAGAAGATGATACTAATTATGATTATAACATTGATAATTATTCAATTTCAGTTTTCTTAAAATTAATTGAAAAATATAGGTAATTTCAGAGCTTCATTTTTTCTAAGCATAATCCCTAGACACTCATAATATATATATATATATGCATACACTTTATAAAATCACAATTCAGTTTAAATTTAATCTTGAGTCTCTACCCATACACGTGATTTAAAGTATTTGGACCATCCGAAAGCAATGATTTTTATCTATCTAAAAAAAATAAAAAAATTCTAAGCAATATTAAAATTTGGTCTCTAAATACGATTTTGTCTGAAATCAGTATACTATTTGAAATTTTAAAACAAAAATATAAATTCATAATACAGCTGATCAATCTGTATTTAATTTCCAATTAAAATACCATTGACTCACGTTCAACAGTAACATCAGTTTGGTGGAGGTTAACTGGACTTACTACACTTAAAATTTCAACGGATATATATTAATTTGTCCAGAAAAATGTCTTGGACGGTTGGACCCATGCATGTTGGATATGAGAAAGAAAAAGAGAATTAAGAGAGAGAAACATGTGATTGGTGTTGGGTGCAAAGCAAAACAATGGGTCTCCATCAAAAGAAAGACGAGCATTTATGTACTGAAAGCAAACGTCTACCAACCGTCTCCACTCGTCTAATCTTTAATTCTTCCTTTCTTGCTTCATGCACCAGCCAGTATAGACTGTATAGTAGTCACTAGAGAGAGAGAGAGAGAGAGAGAGAAACAGGAATGCTGATGAATTTTCATTAAATGATGGGGTACGTGTACGTAGTTCACAATGTATACACGGCACACGTACTATATATATTGTATGCTACAGTACAATCATGCATGGGCAGTTGGAGGATCGATGAACAATGTAGACAATTAATTAAGTGTGTTTTTGAGTGGATCTACAATCAAGTTAGAGAATACTTTTTTAATGATTTTAATCATATATATTAAAATTTAACTAATTTTTTTAAAAGTTTTTATATAATTCAACTTCTTCATAAAATGCTAGATATATCTTATAATTTCGTGATTAGAATCACTTTGTAGCATGTGCATATTTGAGTTCAAATTCTAACTGTTACATATTATGTATCTATTTTTATGTTCCTACCTCTAATTTAATTTTTCTAGTCCTATCCCTGTTTTTCTTAGAATTTAGAATTTTGTTAATAAACCAAAGAAGAGCAGAGAAAAAAAAAATTATTATGAACCATTCCAATATTAAATAGGTCTGATCCTTAAAATTTTCATTAATATCTCAGTCCGTTTTGAATAGGTCGACTGATCTGATTCAATATTAAATATCATGAACCAAAAGAATGATGTGCACAATTCATACATGAACATTATATAATTTTAAATTTCTGTCATTAAAGGTTTGAACTGGATGCTGCCATGTGTAATGCTTAAGCAAGCCATTTTCAGATGCTGCGGGACAGAATTGAAATATGAAACGAATCACAAGTTCACAGTAAAATCCGACCTTAATTTTATCTGTATATATATATTGTTAAAAAAAACTAAACATGCATCCCACCTTTTTTTTAAAAAAATTTCAATTTATACGAGAGACGTTAGTGTCACTAGAGTTTCAAATCAGTTTAGGCACATTCACTAGCGCGCAGGGGTGGAATTAATAAAGGCATATGGGGTCAATTGACTTCTATTTTTTTTAAAAAAAATTTTACTAATATATAATTTTGTTATATTTTACAATAAAATATCATGAAATTGTAAAAATGACCCCCATTCTCTGCGGAAAATTTTATATGATTGACCCCTATAATTCGAAAATCTGACTCTGCAGGAAAATTTTATATGTTTGACCCCCATAGTTCGAAAGTCTGGCTCCGCCCCTGCTAGCGCGGATCCTAAGATCATAAACATTAATTGAGAATGCTAACGTACACAAAACTTACTAACTTTTCTCATGTGCATTTAAAATGTAGTTATTTATGTTTCATTTTTCTTTTTCTTAAATGGGGAGGATAAATAAAATAGGCTTCTGCACAAATAAAAATGGGAATTCATATTCTGTTCAAAATCTGACTGAGTAGAATGAGATCCGAGTTGTCAATTTTAATCTAGCACCAATCTCAAAAACTGACACTCTATATCTAAATAGACATCGAATTCTCACTCGACTGGGAGCTCATTCAAGGCCTGTTTGGCGGGCCATTGGGAATGGGTATGGGCACGAGAATTGAACTAAAAATTACTTTCTCGTGGGATAAAAAATGAACTGAGGGCCTGTTCGGCGGGCCATTAGAAATGGGCATGGGCGCGGGAATTGAACTAAAAATTACTGTTCATGTGGGAAAAAAAAATTCAGTTGAACTGAATTTTTTTTTTCCTGCGGGAATAGTGGAGCAACCGAACAGGGTCTGAATATTTTTTTTCCCGCGGGAACAGTAGTTCGGCCGAAAACACGCCCTCAACTTTAGGATCTGTTCGGCTGCAGCCTGGGAACAGAAATGGGCACAAGAACGGGTGAATAGTAAACAGCGGGTTACTGTTCATGCAGGGAAAAAAAATTCAGTTCAGGGTTTAGGGTTTAGCAGCCGAACAGGCCCTTAGTGCGGTGCCTGATACAGATTCGGAAGATAGCTGCCACAAAGATCCGTGAGACCAAAAGTTACAGTGAGAATGTTACAAAAAATCTCAGAAAGGAAACGTGGCAATTCCAAGTTAAGTCTCCTGAGTCCTAGTTATCTTTAATGAAGAGAGACATACATTACACATGCTTCATTCCCATATATTTATCGATTTCTTCAAAATGACATTTTTTAACAAGGATTTTAAAAAATAATTAAATTATTAGTTTATAACACAATTATAATTATTTCTAAGTATATTACAGAAATGTAAATATTTATTTATTTTTTCATATAAAAATTGCTTGTCTTGCCACATGTTGCTTGGTTGACAGCTCAATGCTTCAATAAATGAAGCCATGAAAGAAAAAAAAATCTAATCGGATGGCCCAATATTATATGCATATTAATATAGATATTGATGGCTTACCTAATAATAAATGTTGATATTGATAATTATGAGAACTATAAACACAATATCTCAACTGGTACTACTCTTTCCTTTCTAAGAAAAAATTCAGACAAAGAAAAGAGAAGAGATAACACAGTTAGCTAGAAGAGAAGTGTTTTTATCTGTTTGTCTTTTGTAATTTTTATTATCCTGTCGTAATCCTGATAAATGGGTGATACAAAATGGTAGTGTGGTGGGGGCAGGGAAGGAATTCGCATCCTCTGAGATATCTCAAACTTTGCGTGACATTTTTGGAATATCTCAATCGTCTAAATACATTCTGCACGAATCTCAAAGCTCAAATAATACTGGCCCCGTACGGTTTCCCGAATAGTCACCGGACACGTTGGTCACGCAAAAATTGAGATATCCCAGAGGATACGCGCCCCGTGGAGGGGTTACACTTATCTTATAGACTTATATATTGTCTTATTCGAATATGAGTTATAATAATCTATGTCGGTTCTGTGGTCCTCTCTCCATTTCTACACAAAGGAGACTTGAAAAACTGCGATCATCTCCATTTCTGGGATGAATTGCTTTTGGTTCTTCTAACGGAGAAGGATTCAAATGCATCATTATTTTGTGTTTCAATATGCTTCGTACTTTTTATTTTTATTTTTAAAATCCGAATAGTTGATTCAAGTCATTTAACATTATCTTTATAATAAAATATAGTTGGAGACCAAATTTTATATTTTTTAGAAATTTTTTGATTTTTTTTTACAAAGGTATAATATCACTTTATCGAATCTTCTTAAAACATTAATTTGTACCTATCTAAATAATAGTAAAAATATTAAAAATATATATATATATATATATATATAAAATTGGTCTCCAAGTATATTTTATTTTGAAAATCATGTTGAGCAGTTCTGATCGACTGTTCGGACTTTGAAAACAGAAATAAAAAGATGTGAAGCATATTGGAGTACAAAAAGAACCCTCCATCTAATGATGCATGTGGCTGAAATTATTATTATTTATTTCATTTCACGTTTGATAATTAGCGAGGAGTTCCAATCAAAACCTCAATATATTGATGACTGGAAACCTCCAGTCTAAGTTTAAACAACAGAGCAAACTACTTCCACCTGGCGACAGTGTGTCATTCTGAGATGACACGCTTTGTTAAATTGTATTTTATATTGAAGTCTCCATTAATGGCAATTACAGGGACCTACGTACTCCTGTACTAGTGATATTTCCGAAATATAGAACCCTGTGAAGAGTAGTAGGATAACAAGTTGTTTGTCCAATTTGAACTAGACAATTTAAGTGGTTAAATGTTACACAAAGTAGCATGTCATTTTGTATTCACATCAGAACAAGAACTTCTGTATGATAATAACTGTCAATTATTGTACCAATGGGACCCAATAACAACCGAAATATTCATAAATTTCAGTTCTATTTTCAATATTCATATTTAGTTGTCATGTGTTCTTGAAGTTCTGTTTCACATACATATTGTAATAAATTCATCATTGGTACTTGTCTATCTAGTTCTTTTTATTTAAATAAATGAAATGTTGGGATTTTTTTTGTCATAAATTTCCTGTTAAAGTCGGATTTTAAATTGGCATCTGCCACGTAAAATGACTATATATATAAGATAAACTATGATAATTAGAGACGACAATCAAATCTAGGTCTAGTCTAGCCTGTCTAAGCCCGCCTACCTAGATAACTTGCTCTCCTAGAGATAACAATAAGTTAATAAAACCTAGGACTAGTTAAGGCACATGTTTTATTAAACTGATAATAAGGCACAAATAAATTATTTTCTGATAATAAACTTAAACAGTTAGCCCACGATTTCATTTTGTGTAGATGAAGTTTGATGACTTATTTTTGTAATGTAGTTATATTGATTGTTTTTCATATAGAGGCTGAGTAGAAATTTCAAGTCTTGATATCAAGTGCAAAAATAGATATCGATGTCCAAATTTTTGTATTATTTGCAGTGAATTTGAATTTTGGTTCCAATGATATTTTGTCACAAATCTAAACTGTGCATTTGAAATATTAATCCTTTCGATCTCCCATTATGCATCCCCCTAAAATTCCATATTTTTTTTAGAACTTAAATAGCCAGTGAATGCATCAAGTTAAAACTTTTTACATGTTTTACCCGAAAATTTGTACAATACCTGTTTTACCCCAAGTAATGATATCGCAATGGAACTCATCAACTCAAGTGCAAATGCTGTCAATTTATTAGACAAAATAACATGAAAAGGAAACCTAAAAAAGTTGGTGATTCTTCTTCAGTGGTCCACAATGGAGCAATAATATTAATTGAAGTGGCTCATTTTGATGTACAGTTTCTCCACATTTGGAGTAGGCCCAAATAGGCTATTTTTAGGCCTTTGCTTCAAAACACTTTCTTTAACAGTAGCTTAACCACAGGTTGCGAAGAAATTTCCTATGGAAAGGAATGACCCATGCAGGAGTATAAACTGTCTGGTCAACTGGGAAGCAGTTTGTGCTCCAAAGATAAATCGAGGGATGGGAGTTATCTCACTCGATGGTCAAAATCAAGCCCTACTGGTTAAGTGGTTATGGTGCTTGCAAAAAGAACGCCAAGGCCTCTGGGCAAACACAATGGCTCAGCTCTACGACCTTACTGAGGCATCGCAGCTGCGTGACACACAATACCAGTGCTCCTTTTTCCTAAAGGAACTCTCGGAACTGGTGCCATTCTTTGTGTGCTCGGTAACTACAGACACTATCACTATGGACTTGCAATGGAAATGGTCCGCATCGGGAAATTTCTCATGCTCATCGGCCTACCGTATAATTCAAGAAAGTGGTATCGTATCGCTATATTACAAAGCACTATGGAAATTACGGGTACAGATGAAGGTCAAGGTCTTCTTATGGCTAATGATGGAGGATAAAATTCTCACACAACAGGTACTGACAAGTAGGGGTTGTGCGGTCACGCCGGGGTGTGTACTGTGCCGGGATGGGCAGATGGAAACGAGAGATCACATGCTTACCAACTGCGCATATTCTGCTAGAGTATGGAGAGGACTGGGGGCACAGCTAAACCTGCCGCAAATGCCGAGTAACAGTCCGGTCGACATCTGGTGGAATGGAAGCAGTCAGCTGTCTGGCCAGTCTAAGATACGTTGGGACAATCTGGAAGGAAAGAAATCGGAGAACCTTTTCTTAACAGAACAAACCAGAGCATATTACAATCAATGCAGCAGCAATTGATGTACACAACTGGATGCTTTTTGCGTAGTTTAGACTATGAGAGGAATGGCCTGAATGCCATTAATGAATTTTTAATTCTATTAGCAGAGCTTTTTAATATTTAATTGTAATAAAATGTAATTTTTAGGCACCATACGGAAACCATTGGGTTGACGTAATGGTTCTGTAAATATTTTTTATCAATATATTTCTTAGTGGAATTTCCACTAACCATAAAAAAAAAAAAAAAAAACAGTAGCTTAACCTCCAAATTCACTCAACAAAAAAAAAGAAAAAAAGAACACTTGCCTTAATTGTGTGAATTTACTAATTTAGGTCATGTTTGGCTGTGGAGTAAAGTTACTCCGGATTAAATTTCTTACTCCGAGCTAAGGCAGATTAAAATAATCATGTTTGGTTGGAGTTTAGTTGGAGTTTGGTGAAGTAAGCTAATGAAGAAAGAGAAAATTATAACATAATGTTACTCTAACTGCGGGACCCACATGTGAAGTAAGTTACCCCACCTCTCTAAGTAGAACAACTTAATCCGGATAACTCAAATGTTACTTCATCTTACTTCTTCAAATTTACTTCTCGTTTGACTCCTTAAAGATGAAGTGGAGAGTTTACTCCACCACTTACTCCACAACCAAACATGACCTTAGTGTACCACAAGTATTTTCTAAAATTTCAATTTTTCCTATAGGTCATGTTTGGTTGTGGAGTAAAGTTATTCCGGATTAAATTTCTTACTCCAAACTAAGGTGGATTAAAATAATCATGTTTGGTTAGAGTTTGGTTAGAATTTGGTGAAGTAAGCTAATGAAGAGAGAGAAATTATAAAATGATGTTACTCTAATTGTGAGACCCACAGGTGGAGTAACTTAATCCGGATTAACTCAAGTGCTACTCCATTTTACTCTTTCAAATTTACTCCTCGTTTGACTTTTTAAAGGTAGATTAAAGAGTTTACTCCACTACTTACTCCACAACCAAACATGACCTATGTACTTAGTCATTTTTGTGATTTAGTGTATCAGTGCCGGTGAATCCAGATATATCATAGCCCACAATCTAAAATGATATTATTAAATTCAATACAATTACTAAGTTTTATCAAGTGCATTAGTAAATTTACTAAAACCAGACTTTTTTTAAACTTGGTCAAACATCATAATTCAAACTACTTTATGTGTACTAAGCAAATAAATATAAGAGAAGATGTTTTTATTTCAAAATTAAGCCTAGCTAGGCATGGACTTAAACTTGTCCATGTCTAGGTTCGCCCTTTATTTTCATAGGTGAATCGGACTTTAAAAATTGAACTTTTTGAATTTTCAAATCTTTGCAGTTCTGCTACCCAAAATTCAATTTCCGAATTTTGTTCCTAACCTAAAATTTAGCATTTTACACGTGCAAGTTAATTTACTTCTTGTAAAAAATATTAAGCAATGTACTCTTCAAACTTGTAACCTAGCTACTAGTTAGAGAGAGATTAAATGCAGCTAAGAATCAAATTCCACTTTTGATTTATTTTATTTCAAGAAAACTTTATGCAGAGAGACTGAGAGAGGGACCCAAATTCTTTTTCTTAAAAGCAATTTCTCAACTTATTTGCTTTGCAATGCAAAAGCTCAAAAAAGTATCATGTAACTTTTCTTAAAGAGTGAGGCCATGGTACTAATATTAAGCATAGTGCACATGAATTGGTCCTACTTCAAATTAATATTTGGGTAAAGGAAGTTCAAATTGTTAACCTGAACCTTTCAACATGCTAAATTGCTAATTATATGCAAATCTTGTAGAACATATTTTTCATTTTATCTTTTTACTATTTGTTTAGATAACTAGAAAACCACTTGATCTAAAGATTCTAGACCATTCAAAAAATAGTTAAATTTCTAACTATTTAAAAATTATAAAATTTAGTATGCTAGTATAATTTCAAATTGAGATTATGTTGAACGGTTCGGACTAATTGTTCAGATTTTAAAAATAAAAAATATTAATTTAGTACATACCAATATATGCATTATGCATATAATACCATAACATCACTTTTGAAGTCTTAAAGTATCATAATAATTTGGAAACCGTTAGGAAATGATACTCAGGCAAACCTGGACCAAAAGATATAAAGCTCAAATAAAAGCATTACCTAGGATGTATGTGTGAAACATAATGGTTTCATTGGGCTTTTTAATAAGCCCATGGGCCATGAATGTTATTATTTTGATTTGATAGATTTAACACTGCCATATGCATTCATGAAGGAAATTTGAGGAGATGGTTCAAGATTTTTAAGTCTGCCATATGAATCCATTTTTCTCTCCGTACTATAAATTGTGTTATCAGTAATTCAGTATATAACATTGCTCTTTCTCTCTTTGTATTATTGAGACTGCATCAACCGTGTATTATTAGGATCTTTTTGGCATTCTGGTTTGTAAGTATACATCTACTATGCAATAGAATTTTCAGAGTCTCGGAGGCTACGATAGACGATCTTATGGAGCAAATAAAGGATCAGCATCGTTACTCACAGATGAAAATGATGTCTTTAGAGTTATTATGGTAAAACACAGGGGATGATTTGCAAAAAATTTAAATTCTGTCAGCGGGTGCACTACAAACCTTCAGAGCAATTATGTCAAAATAGGGGGGCTGATTTGCAAACTGGGCATTTCTTCCCCTCACAACTGGAGAGCTGCTGGTTTTTTTTTTTTTTTTTTTTTTTTTTTTTAGCACTTGCTACCTTACTTTATTTTCTTTTCAGAATTAAGCTCATCATCATGAGCTGCATTGTATCTTATTTTACTTGTTACAAACCTTTTGTAACCTTTTATTATCAATCAAATGAGAGCTAGACTCTTATTTTTTTTCTCAAAAAAAGTATACATCTACTAATTTTATACAACAACAGTATCAAAAGTATATTTGTTAATTTGATGATGTACCGATTCGGATTTCGCCTTACATAAAACATGCACTGTTGTAATTTCATTTTTTACTTCGCCAATTAAATAGCGCTGTTTTGAATCTTTTTTATATACTTGGCTAATTCAATCTATCAGTACACATGTTTTAATCAACTAAATTGGCACCGTCAAAAATCAATAATTATATGCCAATTAATCGAATTTTGGATAAAATTTTACGTTCATATATGCGGGAGATTGTAATTAAAAACGTTAAAACAAGATGCCCAAATTATTGTCCTAATTTGGATAAGAAATTAATATACATAAATAATTTATTTTAATTTTCTGTAAGATCAAGATCATTACTTTAAAAGTTCATCATCTACTTGCATAAATATAAATAATAAATGGACTTCTGCATGCACGTTATATACTTTAGTGAACTATTTATAGTGCTTATAAATCAATCAATTTAAAACAACAATTAAAATCTCTGAACATTTAATTAAGGAACATATTACACTCTCAAGAAGATTGTTAAGTCTATCGTTTGATTAGAAGAATAAAAAAATAAATATCTGAACATTCAATTAAGGAACAAACTTATACAATTTAAAAATCTTTAGCAGAATTCTTAAGCCAGAAAATGTGGAATTTGATGTTGTTAATCGTCTACAAATATCTACTGATGATCTATTATATAGATACATGGACGGATCCAGGATTTTCGTCAGGAGGGGCAAAAAAATATCGAATCAGGTTTAAATAGCTAATCGGATTTAAACTCATTAACTAATTAGGTATTTGATAAAAAAAATAATACTTTAACTTATACCTTATAATGCTCTGACTTATAATTTATGATATTCTGACTTATAAATATAATTACCAATCATATTTCAAGAAATTTATTTTAATTTTAACTATAAATTTAACCCGAATTACTAATTAAACATTCAGAGGGGGGGAAAGTCCCAGAGGAGGGGGTGGGGGGTGCAAACTCAGTCGGAACCGATAAATCTCCACTAAAACACAAAATCTAGGGGGGCGTCTGCTCCCTGGACTATGCTGGGTCCGCCCCTGTATAGATTAGGGGCATTGAGAATTGCAAAAAATGCATGTGTTCAAAGAACAAATATAAATTAATATGCAGCTGGTTATGATCATAAAGAAGAAAGACTGACACCTAAATCAAGACTCTGCTCCCAGTGAAGAGGCAAGGGCTCATGCTGCATGACATGCAGGATGCAATTCCATGAACGTCTGAGAAAATCCACTTGCTTTCTTCTTTTTCATTTCACATTTAATAATTTGCAAGGAGTTACAACCAAAACCTGCATAAATTCAAAATTGGAAGCCTCCAGTCCAAGTATAAACAATAGAGAAAACTACTTCCACCTGGCGACAGTGTGTCTTTTTTGAAATGACACGCTTTGTTAAATTGTATTTTATGTTGAAATCTCCATTTTGATAATGATGGTAATTACAGGGACCTACTACTGTATTAATGATATAGAATCCTGTAGAGAGTAGATCCAGTAGGACAACATGTTGTTTGTCAAATTTGATCAAGACAATTTAATTGGTTAAATGTTACACAAAGTAGCATGTCATTTTGTATTCACATCACATCAAGAATTTTTGTATGATAATAACGGTCAATGATTGTACCAATGGGACCCAATATATAACACCGATATTCATAAATTTTCATCTTAAGTCCTGTGTTCATAAGTTTTAAGGTAGACTTTTCAATTCTTATGCAGGGGTGTTCATTGAGTCGGTTCAGTTAAAGTTGAATGAAAATAGTTAAATTGAAATTTTATTCAGTTTTCAAAAATAGAACCAAATCAACCGAATAATAACTGAACTGAAAAACTGAAGTAATTAAGTTTATGTTTGTTCGGTTGAATCAAAATAAGAGATTAATTATAGTAATAAATATATTAAAAGTGTTCCAATCCGAATTGGATTAATTGTTCGAGTGTTTTGGATCCAAGATAGTGTTATAACAACGGCCCTATTTGGTGATTTCATTATAGATCCAAGTAGTTTTAAAAAAATTCAAAGCCAAATCAAACAAAATGAACTGAATTAAATAAAAAATAATAAACTGAATCAATCCATTTAAATAAAAAAAAAAAAAAAAACCAAACTGTTTAATTCAAACTTTATCAATTCAGTTTAAGGCTAATTAAACTGGACCTAACGATCACCCTAATCCTATGCGGAGTTTTGCGATGCGGAGCTGATCGGACGGCCCAAATTTACTTTTCGCCGGTGAGTGCTCAGGATGATGGAGGGAGCAGTATTAATTTTTCTTTGAGATTCTTGCCAAAATCTTATTTGATCCGTCCGATCAAAACAAACGAACTAGATTAAAAGAACCACACGAACTCCGCAGGTAAAAACTCAGCAGAGGATGTGATTCCACTCCACTAGTACTTTTCAGTTTAAGGCTAATTAAACCGGATCTGACGCTAACCCCTATTCTTGTGGGGGAGTGGTAGGGGATTGGTTTCACATGCGGTTTGTAATAAATTCATCATTGGTACTCTTCTATTACTTATATTAAAATAAAGGGAATGTTTGGAGATTTTTGTCATAAAATGACTATCATTGGTACTGTGAAAGTTGGATTTTAAATTGGCACCTGTCACGTAAAATGACTATCTAAAATAAACTATGATAATTATTAATTAGAGATGACAATCAAATCTAGGCCTAGTCAAGCCGGTTCATGCCCGTCTAGCTAGATAACTTGCTCTCCTAGAGATGACAATAAATTAATAAAACCTAGGAAAAGTTAAGGCACATCTTTTTATTAAACTGATAATAAGGCACAATTAAATCAAGTCACATCCCTAAATTGGTAATCTTGTAATATATAATGTAGAGGCTGATTTTTGACATCAATGTCCAAATTTTGGTATCATTAGCTGTGAATTTGAATTTTGGTACCAATGATATTTTAACATTCAAATTCTAAACTGTGAATTTGAAATATTAATTTTTTTTATCTCCCATTATGCGCCACCTTAAAATTTCATATATATTTTTGAACTCTTATTTAATAAATTTAAATAACCAGCTAATGCATCAAGTTGAATTTGTCTACATGTTTTACCCCCAGCAATGATATCCCAATTAATGGAACTCAAGTGCAAATGCTGTCAATTTATCAGACAAAAATAACATGAAAAGGAAACCTAAAAAAGGGTAGTGATTCTTCTTCAGTGGTCCACAATGAAGCAATAATATTAATTAAAGTGGTTCATTTATATGTACAGTTTCTCCACACATTTGTAGTAGGCCCAAATAGGCTATTTTTAGGCCTTTGCTTCAAACCACTTGCCTTACTTAATTGTGTGATTTAGTGTATCAAAAGAATTTTCTAAAATTTCAATTTTTCCTTGTGTACCTACTCATCTGTGATTTAATGTATCAGTGGTAAATCCAGATATATCATAAGGCAACAATTCAAAATGATATTATCAAATTCAATATAATTACTAACTTTTATCAAGTGAATTTATTAATTTCATACTTTTTTTAAGCTAGGTCAAATATCATAATTCAAACCACTTTATGTATGCTAAGCAAATAAATATAAGAGAAGATGTTTTTATTTAAAAATAAAGCCTAGCATTGAATTAAAAATTGATCATTCATGATACCAGAGAAATTAAATCTTAACTTTTTAATTTATTTTAATTAAATGGAAAGAATCTAATTGCTCTAGATCTTACATTTAATCTCTCCCATTGATATCCAAATGAAGGTCAGGACTACTCAATAATCAAGCCTCTCCCATCAGAATTTATAATGCAAAGCTGATTGTGTGAATTCATCTTTTGGCCTCATGAAAATTGTTGCAATAGTTAAATAATTCCATCTTTGACAGAGTATGAGAGTTCATACTGGTGCTATTATTTTCCATCTGTGAGATTGGGGCTGAACTGCTATGGCTTTTTGTTCATTAATTACATTTTGATTCCCAGCATTTTTTTTTTCAATCTGGAGTTTCTGTTATTTTGGTGCAAGATAATTTTGTTTTAGGATTTTCTTTGACATGAATATGAGTAGAATAAGTTCAATATTCAACATGTTTTGATATAGGTGCTTTTATTGTCCTTTTAAGTGTTTTTTTTGGAATAGATTGCACAATGACGAGTAACGTGTTCTTCTGACTGATCTCGAAGCTGGATATATTTTTATAACTCTACTAATTAAATTGATTAGAATATGTCATGTGTACGTGATTGTTAATGTGAAGAGATAGCTTGTGAATTTCTGAGATTTCTTACAAATGAATTAATGAAAAAAGGTGCCCACCTCGATCATTCGCCTCTGTTTCTATCCGTTTACATCTTCAGAATATGAACTCTCCTCAACTTTGTTCCATGCCTCTGCTGGTGAATTTTCATTTAGCTGAAAATTTCAGTGCCAGTGTTGAAGGAATCCATAGTTCAGGTCGATCGATATTACCTGCTGAAGATAGTGCATGCTTGTTTTCTTTGTTTTGATGTTACTGGGAGTTCTTTTAAATTGGTGCACTGGTTGCCTGGTTTATCCAGAAATTAATTTGCATGTGATGTTGATCTCAAAGATGTTGAGTTTGAGCAGGAAAAACATACGTAATTGTTTGCTGTTGGTAATTTAATTGCAAGTCATTTTTTTTTTTTTTTTTTTTTGAGTAATCCAGGCTGGTTTAGTGATCAAAACTTGAGCCCAGGCCCAAGACCAAGCCCAAAAAAATCAAATGGGCTGGGTTAGCGTCGTTAGAGTATTAGACTCACGAGTTCAGATCAAGTGCGAACTTTTATAATCTGGTCGAATCGCAAAGTGGATCCCTATAATCCAAGTACACAAGGTATTTATTGCGGTCAGATCCTCTGAAGTAACTCAAATATTGATTTTGGATATACAACGTCTGATTAGTATTCGGACCAATCTGGCCAAGGTAGAACACATATCAAACGGTCCAGATCTAAAATCAAAATTTGAGTTACTTAGGTGATATGAATTTCTTTATAAAAGTGGTGTAGCTAATGGTATTGGTAAGTGTTATCACATCCGAAACAGATTCTGGATTTTAGCGAGAGAGAGAGAGATGAGAGGTGCCGGGGGGCGGGCTTTCACCTGTTCTTTGCTAAAGAAAAAATTGGCGCCAAATTCATCATCACCTTCATCTCTCTTCTCGCACCTCTCTCGCCGATTCCACGCCACAGTTGACACCGAGGCGGAGAAGAGAAGCAGCTCCATATTAGGTCCTGACCTCCCTGACATCTGGACCCCACTCAGCTCTAACGTACCTCCTTGCACATCACCAGGAGGTGGAGGTGAGTGCTTTGCATCCACATGCTACCGCACTGTTTATTTATTTACTTTCTTGGTGGGGCATTTACACAAACACCTTGTGAGCTATATTACTATTGGGTTATTCTTTGCTGTTCCTTTTATTATTTAATTGACATGAAGTGAACTAGGAAGGGACAGGAATTGTAATTGAGATGTTGCATTAACTCGAACATTTGTTGCTAGATGAGTTTTCAGTCAGGCCTTTCCTCGAACAATTTGCAGGCTATGGTATTTAATTATATAAACTTTTGACCTTGTAGTCAACCATGATGCACCACCAACTATAATTGAGGGTAATTCAATTGCCGAGGAAATAAGATCAGAAATTTCCAAAACAGTCCGAAATTTAAAAAGCTCTTATGGGATGGTCCCTGGATTGGCGGTGATATTAGTTGGGCAGAGGAGAGACTCTCAGAGCTATGTGAGGTACAAAATAAAGGCATGCAATGAGGTGGGAATAAGGTCTTTAGTGGCACAATTACCTGATTCATGCTCAGATGAGGAAGTAGTAGAGTCAGTTAAAAGATTTAATGAAGATCCCTCTGTTCATGGCATCCTTGTGCAACTGCCTTTACCGCAGGTATACTTTCGTTTCGAGAAGCTCTATCTATGAGATAAACATTTTAAAAGAGCAGATTTTAATTCTTGCAGCGCACGAGTAGTCATATGCAGCGCTGTTTTTTTTGTTTTTTTTTACTGTACTTGTTTGACTCTATTGTCCATGCACTACATGAATTAAAAACTGCTCCGTCAATATATTCACCCCTTACCTTGATTCATGAGCTACATTTCTTGTCCGTTCTTGTTTTCTTTTTTGCCTTTATAAATTGCACCTCTACATCGCTAAAGACTTTTCAGATAATAAACCTTTAAAATGATTAGTTTTCTACTCGAACAGTGTTTCTGAGTAAGATTTTGCGGCCTTTTAATAAATTTACAGCTTCTCTGCAATTAAGTTAACCGATAAGACTTGAGAAATGTGAAAATTGGGACTTTTAAAATTTGCATTTAATGAATGCAGCCATAAGATTTTAATAATTTATTAATTTCTCATTAATTTAAATAAAATGGTTTATAAATTCTTGAGTTATATAGTATACATGGACCAGGAGGGCAGGGTTTGGGGCTTTTGCAATTTGGTGATATAACCTCTCTGTCACCTTTTATTTCCTTTCATTAAAATAACAAATTAAACTAAATAATAGCTGTATGTGAATTCAGCACATGGATGAAGAGAGAATACTTGGTGCCATTAGCTTAGAGAAAGACGTAGATGGGTTTCACCCATTAAATGTTGGTAATCTTGCATTGCGGACCCGGCAGCCCCTTTTCATACCGTGCGCTGCCAAGGCATGTGTTGGGTTGTTACTACGATACCAGATCGACCTCATGGGGAAACACGCTGTTGTCATTGGACGTAGCAAGGTCGTTGGCCTCCCCACATCCTTACTTCTACAGGTATCTATTTATTGTTCCCTTTTTTTTGCACACAAACTTAACTGAAATTTGTGCAGTATTTACTAATAGAGTAGAGTTCAAATGACTGATGTCTTTGATATCTCAATCGTGCCTCACATCCTCATCTCCGGTTTCAAAGTCCAAAAAATCGATCCCAACCACTCCACATGATCTCCATATTAAAAGTGGTTCGAGACCAAATTTTATATTATTTGAAATTTGTTTACTATTTTGTTAGATAGGTACAAAATCATTGTTCTTAGATGGTCCACATTTTGTACCTTTCTAAAATAATAGTAAAAAAATTCTGAAAAACAGAAAATTTGGTCTCCAAGCACATTAAATATGGAGACATGTTGAGCAGTTTAGATCGATCATTTGGACTTTGAAAATAAAAATAAAAATATGAGGCATGAAAGAACATTTGAACCTTGCTCTTGCAAATAGAAGTTTTTGGGTTTGGAATAACAGCAGACCGTCAGAGGTGTAGGCAAGTACAAAATTACTACATTTCCCTGATTATCGGAAATAACATGTATTTTTGCAGACGGGGTCAAAGTTGCCAATATTTAAAATAACATGCATTTTTATTCTGACTAATTTTTGGGGTGATAGGAGAAAATGTAAGAAAAGTTGTGTGCTATTGGCAAAATATAGTATAACATATGCTGTGATTTGCTTTAAATATTGATTTCTTTTAATAATTTTTTCAGAGACATCATGCAACAGTGAGCATAGTTCATGCGTACACTCCCAACCCAGAAGAAATAACACGTGAGGCCGATATCATAATTTCAGCAGCGGGAGTCGCCAATCTTGTCAGAGGCAGCTGGTTAAAGAGAGGTGCTGTTGTAATCGATGTCGGTACCAATCCTATTGAGGTATAATATGAACTTGTGTGCCAGTTTCATGCTTCACCAAATCAGGTCTAGTACTGGTACCAGCCAATTGAACACAATTGACTCATTTTTCATTTTGCACATTCTTTCTTTCTTTCGTTGTTAATTTTTGCACAGGTTTTGCTGCAATTTCAACTCATTTATTTTTTTATGTTATAAGGATTCTGATAGCGAGCATGGGTACCGCTTAGCTGGAGATGTCCATTTTGACGAGGCAGTGAAGCTGGCCTCTGCAATTACACCTGTGCCAGGTGGAGTGGGCCCAGTGACTATCGCAATGCTTCTTTCTAACACAGTAGATGCCGCAACGGATGCCTTTAGATTGAGTGCCTGATTTCATTAAATACTTTGGTTTACATGTATATTTTGATTCTTTTTTATTCATCTTATGCTGTTTTTTCATTGGTTTATGACTTTATTACTTTGGTTTACATGTAAATTTATTTTTTTCATATACATTTTTTACAACATTATTTCTATTATGTTAGTCTCAAAGGTTTAGCCGTTACCATTTTGGCCCCTCTAGTAATCAATACTTGTTAAATTGGTCCTATCATTGACAACACCTCTTCCTCCTTCCATATATAAAGATTATTTTACAAGAAGAAACTATTTAATTAATTCAGTGGAGTTTAAAAAGCTTGCTGGCCCTCCCTATGTTTCAAGAAAAACATTTCAGTAGCAGGTTCCACTTCTGCATAAAAATATGTCAAATTCACAGCATACAGAAATTTTTAATTTTTAAATTAAAGCATTTTAAAATTATCCACGAAACTATAGTCTATAGAGCATATCGAATTTATAAAATTTTCTTTCTCAGCGACTGGTGAGATGATCAGTTCTATAACCGTTCAGGTGCAGTATGGATGGATTCATATAATGCAGCTTTTGTCTCATTAATCATGTGCAGTATGGATGTATTTAATGACTGTATGAATTATTTTGGTGCAACTTTGTCTCATCGATCGTTTTAATTTTTATTATTTTTAGGTAAGTTTATTATTGATGTAATTTTTAATTTTATGAACTATTTTTCTCGTCATCTTCATTTTATTAATTTTTAATTATCATGTCTTTACTAACCATTTAATTTTAAGTAAGTTTAATTATTTACTAAATTGTCTGTATATTGCAGAAAAAAAAATAGTAAGCTATATGACAAAGAAAATATGAGGGAAGATTACATACTGCAATATACAGTAAATTTGTATTAAATTTTAAGTTCTAATCGTTCACCTCTATCTTGCCTACACAAAATTCAAAGAGAAAATGTTTTGTAAAACATTTTCTCCTCTTGTTAAGTAGGATATTGCAACTGATTATGTAATAGATTAATAGAATGATCCATTAGAGATTGCTCTCAATTTTGTTTTGGATTTATGTACAGAAGTTGTCAGGTGTTATTGCATTAAACATAATGCACAAAAGGCACTCATACAATGTACATCTTACAAAAGCATAGAACATCAAGTTTGTCCTGCTCCTCACACTCATTAGACTACCATTTACCAGTAATTTACCAGTAAATTTAAAAAGACTGAAAAAATATTTGAAAGTTAACAAAACCTCAACCAAAAGTTACACTCATTAAAAATCCTGCTCACTAGAATCTCTGGAGGAAGAGAGGATCCTCTGAAAACTGTTTCGTTTCGCTATTTCCAAATTGTCCAAGTTATACATACGAACCATAAGATTCAAATTTTCTCTTTAAACCTACTGCTATTGGAAGTGTTGTTTCTGAGTGCTTGCACAGTTTCTAAGTTCTTGGAAAGAGTTGTTTAATGCAATTCAAGTATTCAACCTACGGGTTTACATAAAAAAAAAAAAAAATTCTCCTCTCCTTGGTAGATGGATGATTAATATATATGATAAGGGGGTAACAGAAACCAGTAATGCGGGGTAACAAAAACTGTAATCATTAAATATATGCAAATTGTATCAATATTTTGCATATGTTAAAAAAATTATCTACTTAGCCAAATTAATATATGCAAATTGAGATTTTACTGTTGTAATTTCAAATTGTTGCATGTGTATCATCTTTTTACTTAGCCCAATAGCGGTATTTTGAATATTTTAATTTACTAGGCCATAGTTGATTCTTTCATTAATTTTCAGTTATTTTTTTACATATGTTCAAAAAATTATCTACTTAAATCATATAATTATATGCTAATTGTATTATCTTTTAATATTCATAATTAAGTAATTAACTAAGTAACAAATGTGAAATTATCATTTTTGTCCATTTGTAACAAATGTAACAAATGGACCTTCCTGTAGCAAAAATGATATTGAGTTCAACATATTAAAGAAAAAAAATTTAGGAGGGTGTTTAAGTTTTTACATTCTATAACATATATTTAACTTTTATTATTAATTAACTTTTCAAACGAACAAGTGATTCTTAATAAGAATTAAAGATTTAATTTTTTACTCTTAAAGAAGTCTTGCCGATTAGTCCCATGAGACTTTTGCAAGTTCTAGTGTCTATATATGCACCAAATTGAATAGCAATTACTTCACCTATTTCAGAACGGATAGTATATGGTTATTCAAATTAGTAACATATTGGATTACACTACAGTCAAATTAAGTACATTAGGTTATTTGAAAAATATTTGATCAAGTTGTAGTCAATTTTAGTTAACTTGTTAGAATTATAGTATACTGTTTTGGTAAGTATATATTGTGCCAGTTGAGTTTATTAGTATATATGTTGTGCTTTTATGTTTTTTTGTCTTTATTTTGTTGTATTGCATAAATTGTTGAAAATATTATTATATTTGCAGTTGCTCTTCAAATTATACTTTATTGTTATGCTACATTAACTTCTAAGCTTAAATTTAACTATGATACTAAATTGATTTAAACTTTAAAAGTTGCTTGATTAATTTTTTTGTAACTAGTCATTTTTTTTAGTTAAACAATACTTTTTAGATGAAATGAATTTTTGGCATATCTTTTTTTTACCTTATTTTATCTCACATAGTCGGCTCAAGTCCAAATTAATTGTTTTGAAGTGTGGAGCCAATTGCAAATTTTAAACTGAGTGTATAATTATTAGAAACTCAATTTCATCATTCTCGAGCAATGCAAACTCTATTTTAACTAACTCCCAAATTAGATTTGATTTATTGCACTCATGCATGACTGATGATATCACTTACGGTGGTGGTGGATTAGGCAACTCCACAAGAGTTGATTTTCTCCAATACTTCATTGAGCTAAATTCAGCTGAAAATTTTATTTTTAAATTAGTTCTAAATTAAATTTAATAGTTTTATCTCTTAGAAAAGAAAAAAAGCTTTTATTTTATTTCAAGTGTATGTTGAACTGGATAAGTAAATGACCAATAAAAACACCTCATGCATGAATGTATGTTTTTATATTATCTAAAATAATGATAGGAAACATACATATTACATGTAGGAAATGCAATTCATGTGTTTGATATGCAAATATGCATATAATATATGTAAAAGATAGTAAGTGAAAAATGTAAAATTATATTGTCCCAACATATATATACACAAATATAGTTACAATCAAAAGAAACAAGAGATGCGATATCAACATCTCTGCCCATGGGCTATTCATCACCATGATAGGTCCATGTCATCTTTTATTTCCGAAGACATAATTCCTAAAACAAATCTAGAGAGATCAAATTTTACAAAAAGATAGTATGTAACTAAAATGGCATCGTCAACAAATCAATAGTTATATACAAATTAATCGAATTTTGCATAAAATTTTACGCTCATATATGCGGGAGCTAGATGTCTAATTAAAAACGTTAAATCAGATGCCCTAATTTGGATAAGAATGTACCACTATTAGAAAAAGCACTTTTAGTATCGCTCTATTAGTATCGGTTTTTTGAAGCAGGCAATACAAAATACATTCTCTAGCAGTTAAGATATTCAGCCAATACTATTACCTGATAATTTGTGTCGGTTATTTGGATAACAGCTGACATAGATAATCTGTATTGGGTATCTACTAATAACCAATACAAAAGTGTCCAATCTGTATCGGTTGTTAGTAAACAGCCGATACAAATAGTCCAGGGACAATCTGTATCTGCTGTTTACTAATAGCCGATACAGATTGGACATTTTTGTATCAGATCATTTTAAACTGATACTGGTTGTGTAGGTTTCTTATTTTCATTTCGCGCTGCTGCCTAGAGTTTATTTTCATTTCGCGCTGCTGCCTAGGGTTTATTTTCATTTCGCGCTGCTGCCTAGAGTTTATTTTCATTTCGCGCTGCTGCCTAGGGTTTATTTTCATTTCGCGCTGCTGCCTAGGTTCTTATTTTCATTTCACGCGCATCACCTCTCTCTCATTTTCCATTTAACAAAATTAAATTACGCTCTCTACTCCTCCGCCTCCTCCGTGTCTCCATCTCCGATTAGGGCTCTTCGTCTCTCCCTCTCATTCTCCGCTCTCTCAGTACCAGGTCGCGCCTATCGCTCCACCAATCTCATCGCTCCGGCCACTGCCACCAGGCCCGTTTGGGTTTTTACTCTCATCGCGCCTATCACTGCCACCAGCTAGACTCCGCCTATCTCCGAGAGGCTACGGCTATTTGCATGTATCGGTTGTTTGCAAACAACCGATACAGATAGTATTATATCGGTTCATTACCTAATACAAATTAGTTTAGGTATTTGTATCGCTTGGATCAGTGTCGTCTCTAGGTCCGAATAACCGATAAAAAAAATTGTTTTTTCCACTAGTGTACATGAATAATTTATTTTAATTATGATGAAGAAGAAGCAGCAGCAGCATGGGCAAGTTCATCATTTACTTAGATAAATATAAATAATAAATGGACTGCTGCATGCACGGTATACACTTTAGTGAAACATTTATGGTGCTTATAAACCAAAAAAAATCTCTGAACATTCAATTAAGGACCAAATTACACTCTCAAAAAGATTGTTAAGTCTATCGTTTGATTAGAAGAATAAAAAAATCTCTGAACATTCAATTAAGAAACAAATTATATAATTTAAAAGTATTAATGTCCAATTTTTAGTGGGTGAAACACTTATATGTCTATGATTTTGTCAAGGAAAAAAAGCTACAAAATATACTTAATATTTAAAATAATTATAAAATAGTGCATCATCTGAAAATTTTGTTTCACCCACTAAAAATGTTGAGTCCGTCCCAGCTACTATTAAAAAAATACTATGAAAAGAACAGAACAAAATAAAACAAAGTTAGATCATTGATTAAATATATGAAAAAAATGAAAAATGAAAACGACTCAAACTGGATTGACCCACACTAGCACTTTTCATGATAATTCATTCAACAAAAAGGGATTCTATTATTGGAATGCCTTTAGTTACAGCTGTTATGACTGTGACTATCCAATAACCAAATTGGTCCCATACGCCAAAAGATGGCCACCATCAAACTCTCCATGAGATTAGATTATAATTTGTTGATTATACCCGGTGTTGTAAAAAACAGCTTTAACAGCGGATTAAATATCCATTTAATTATTAACGGTGGTCAAATTATTACAAGTACACTAATTAATTAGAGATATGTTTGCATGGTTTTCCGAATAATCGGTCTATTATTTTCAATTATTCCGTTTATTCTTATTTAATCGATTGTTTATTCCGTTTATTTCTGTTTATTC
This sequence comes from Carex cristatella, assembly GCA_024447775.1. Taxonomy (NCBI): domain Eukaryota; kingdom Viridiplantae; phylum Streptophyta; class Magnoliopsida; order Poales; family Cyperaceae; genus Carex; species Carex cristatella. Next base: position 1,520,602 of record JAJHPF010000007.1, read on the forward strand.
CGGTGAATGTTTATTTTCACATTGTCTTTTTTTATGTAATTGTGTGTGATAATAATAAGTTTCATAAATGATGTATTGTAGTTTTATTTGTACTTGGATATACATCCAATATTATATATATATATATATATATATATATATATATATATATATATATATATTCTTCTTACTTTTTAAAAATTGATTAATTCTTTTATTATTTATATATCATATATTTTTCTTATTTACTGATATAATTTTTTCAATTAGTATGACATGTTCATATATGAAATTAGATTGTTGTCACAAACTAAATTTAGTAATTTTATATGGAATACGTGTTTCATTTCTTTCGAATAATATGTTATTAGTATTTGAAAAAATTTAATTCTCGATATTTTTTCATTAAATAAATGTGTTACTTACACATATAAAGTGTGTATGTGTTGTTAAGAAGAAATAAGCATAGTGTCATGTTAATAATATAACCAATTATTTAAATTAAGTATATTTAATAAGTTTGATGAGTTAAGTAAATTATTTTTTAATAAATAATCAATATATAAACATAATTTTAATAAAACAATTAATCGACCGCATACCGATTAATCGTTTAATGCTACCATGTCCGTTCGACAAGCGCATGTCGTTATTTTCAACATTGATTAATTATACCTCAATTGGTTTCACTTTCTCTCTTTTTTTTTGTAGTTCTATCTTTTATTATCTAAGATATATAGAATAAGAGGAGGGTTCAAATATTTCTATTTTTTGCATCTCCTTCACGCCTTTCATTTTTAATTTTTTTAATAACAAAATTTGTAAAATTGATATGTCAAATAAAACTGCTAGATGCGGCCTATATTATTTTATTTACATACATATAAAAATTATCACTATTTTATTTTTATATGAATCAAAATTGAAAATTCAACATCCAAAATTTATCTATATAGATGCATTTTTACATGCTCTTGTTATCAATAAAAACAAAGTCAAAATAGATCTAACAGTTTTATTTTAATATTTAAATTTTAAATTTAAAGTTATTAACGTTTAAAAAATAAAGGTACAAGAGGGCAAAAACAAATAAGGGTATTTGAAATAGCCGATGACTATTCATAGCTATTATCTCCAATCTCCTGATTTGATGTTTCTGTCAATATATTGCTAAGATGGTTATGCCTTAATTAAACAACTTTAGTAGGTGAACAAACCAAATCATTATTATTTTGACTTTTTATGGCATCTTCCCTTTTTCTGTTGATTATATTCCCATTTGTTGCATTGTTTAATATTTTAACTTGTACTACTGCAAAGTTGTTTACCGACCTTAAATTGGACCTCACTCACCAGCTTATATATGATTTTAACAATTGAATTGGAAACAGTAATCCTTGACTTTTTTATAATTCCTTATCCTTTTTAAATTGCTTTTTTTTTTTTCATTTTCTAGTATTTAACATACTGCACTAATTCCAACTTACCTACTACAAATAACTCGGGGTGTTCATCCGGTTTGGTTCGGTTCAAACCAAATCGAACTAGGCAAATCAAAGTTTTAATTCGGTTTTAAAAATAGAACCGAACCAAAGTTCTATTTCGGTTTTTTGGTTTGTTCGGTTCAAACCAAAATATATCATTTTTTTAATTTAAAGCAATTGTTTGGTAATAAACCGAAGTATATTAAGAAATAAATTGGAGTTTAAGAAATAAATCGGGATATTAAGAAATACGCCGAAGTATTTAAAGTAATTGTTTAAGAAATAAACTGGAGTGGTCCAGACCAAATTCATAATATATAAAAGTTCAGTCGACTCGGTTATTTCGGTTTTAAAAAATTTCAAACTGAATCGAACCAAAGTTATAATTCGATTTTAAAAAGCAAACCGAACCGAACCATTTGAATCGATCTAATCCGGTTCGGTCCAAAACCGATTAAACCGGACCCAATGAATACCCTACAAACAACTTTATTAGTTTGCATTTAATACGCCTTTGTTTATCAGATTATCTCTTTCCTCAAACCTAAACCAACCAAACGCTACTACTCACCTCCTTTTTAGCTTCAAACAACCAAAACCATCTCTCTTATCAACATTTCAACTTTCAAGCAAATTAATCATGTCTTCCACCCCCAAAATCATAACACTCTTACTCATTTTCCATCTCTCAATAGTAAGTTTAACCCTAATCAATGGCGCTGAAACCGAGACACACCTTCATTTCTACTTCCACGACATACCCTCCGGTAACAACCCGACAGCAGTTCGTGTAGCCGAAGCACCGGGTACCAACACCTCCTCTACCGGATTTGGGGCCACGGTCATGATGGATGACCCACTTACTGCCGGGCCCGATCTGTCATCTGCCTTAGTAGGCCGGGCACAAGGACTGTATGCACTGGCATCACGTGACGAAACAGGACACCTACTAATGGCCATGAACCTGGTCTTCCTGGACAAGGAGAACAATGGCAGCACATTGGCGGTTCTAGGCCGTAATTCTGTGTTTGACGCGATACGGGAAATGCCGGTGGTTGGTGGGTCCGGTAAATTCAGGTATGCAAGGGGTTTCATTCACGCCAAGACGGTCACGATGGATATGACGGGTAATGCTGTGGTGGAGTACAATGTTACAGTATATCATCAAGGATAATAAGTTTCTGGTAAGGTTTGGTGATATCAAATTTTGGAGCAGTTTCAAGGACAGAGGGGTTATAAAGACATTTAATATTTTCCTGAGCTGTTCTATTTCTTGTATTATCTTGTATTTACATGTTGCTGAATAATATATGTATGGTTAGACTATAACTTTTGCTTAGTCAGGAAAAACAAAAGGAAGCAAAATTAAAAAAAAAAATGGTATTATATGAAATTATAATGAAAAAATTTCCTATTAATTCAGATAGTTAATGCATTTAATATGATCCATGAAATAATTTGAATAATGGTTTAAAAGTACAGCAGCTTATTTGACGGTTCATACATCTAATAGTTCAGATTTTTTTTTTTGTTGTTGTGATATCAATTTTAGGAGCAGTTTGAAGGAAAGTGGCTTTACAGAGACGTTTAATATTTTCTTGAGTTGGTTCTATTTCTTGTATCCCCTTGTATTTACATATTTCTAAATAATATACCGTAGGTTGTTCTCCAATAAGAGACGGTTGGTGAACCAATTAATAGAAGAGACAACTAGAGATGTCATATTGTGGACCTTAGGTAACTAAAGGAAGAGCGGTGTTTATCGGTCTAGATTTTTAGACTGTTAGAATATTTTCTACTTCTAGTTATTGAGGTGAAACACTGTGTAGATATGTAATGTGTTAGAAACTTTTGTAAATAACTTTCTTAATTCAATATATTGTTAGCAGTAAAACGCTAACCTTCAAAAAATATGTGTGTGTGTGTGTGTGTGTATTTATGGTGAAACTACAAAATTTGCAATTGTCAAGGAAAACAAAAAGGATGTAAAAAAAGAAGAAAATATATATAATATAATGTAATTTTTCCTATTAATTCAGATAGTTCAGGCATCTAATATGATCCAATTTATAAATCTTTTAATGACTCATAAATAGAAATCATTTAAAAATTTAATGGTTTAAAAATATATATAGCGTAGCTTCAATTTGACGGTATATATACAAGTAGATTGATGCCAGGATATGTTATCCCAATTAGATATAGCCCCCAAGTTCACACTTCATATTAAGATACACCCCTATCCCATACTGAGAATAGATATATCTCTGAATGGAATCAGTAAAAATATAGACATATTTTGACATTTTGCATTAATAGGAAAAAAAAGACCCTTTAAGGGGTAACGCCTGCCCTTTAATTCAGATAGTTCATGCCAATGTTGTTAAATGTGGTTTTGTTCATGCATGCGGAAGGCCACTGCATACCGCATATACGGATTTTCATGCAGATCTATATATGCGGATTTTAAAATGAGAATTCAGATATATATTTATATGCGTATAAATAAATGTCCAACAGCTACTTTAATTTGAAGTCCTTTGTAGCCAATCGGCAATAATGGACCATAATTCAACTGCTCAAATTCTTCGGCCCAAATTAGTAATAAAATAATATAAATACTGAATTCACGTGAATTTCACCCAAAGCGTCCGTCTGGACTCTGGAGTAACCGGTATATTTGTTCTTCTTTAGTCCCAACTCTTAAAAATAAAAGAACGAAGCTTTTTGAAAGCCTATAAAAAAAGTCTCACGGACTATGAGAAGCTTGACTTAACTGGATTTGTGTCCGGATAAGTATAAAGAATTGGGTCCGGGTTTTACTGCACATCCAATCCTTTTTTTATTAATAATAATATTTTTTTAATTAATTAAAATAAACATTTGTATGGACTCCATGATATAATGTGGTCTACTGGTCTGTATGGCAATATGCGGTACTTATGTGGACTACTGTATATGTAGAACTGCATATATAGGACTGCATGAAAATTTTCATGCGGTTTTTGACTGCAAATGCATATGCGGGCCATGCGGCCACATTTAACAACACTGGTTCATGCATATAGTAGGGGTGTTCAAAGTTCAAACAGTTAGATCAGTCGAAACCAAAATAAAATAGGTAAACCATTTTTTTTTTCATTTTTTTTAAATTAAAATGAACTAACCAAATTTAAATGGCGAACTGAACCATTTAAACCGATATAAATTTTAGTTTGTTCGGTTGAATCGAATAAGGAATATTTAGTTTTAAAAAGGTCAAAATTCAATGCATACACCAATACATTAGTAATTTCATAGAAAAAATATCAAGTTAACATTACACACATTGTTCATTTCATACAAAATATATATGTAGATGTTCTAAAATATCCAAATCAAAATGAAAGGAAGCAGTGATTAAATCAAACAAAATATAAACTATTATAATTCAGTCGGTTTTGTTTAGTTGGTTTTGAAAAGTCTAAACCAACCTGACTCATTTAAACAGAAATCCATTAATTTAAACCAAAAAATTTATGTTTGATTGAAAACCAAACAAACCGAACCGTTTGAACACCCCTAAATGCATCAAATATGATCCAATTTAAAATCTTTTCATGATCCATGAAATGATTTGATCATTTAACAGTTTAAAACTAAAGGAGCCCTAATTTGACGGTTCATACATAATGCCAGAGCCACATAGAGCGAGAGGGGAGCACCTGCCCCCACAGCTAAAAAAAATCGAAAAAGTTCTTTTATCTTTATTTTTTTAATTATAATATATGCTTAAAGTTTAAAAAATATAAAATTATACTTCGTTCTAAAACTTTTATCCAATATATTGTTATATTTTTATGATTTTTCTCGAAAATTATGGCATTATAACATGGAAACCTCATGAACTGATACTGATTCAAATTTGGACCAAAAGGTTTATAGCCCAAATAATAGCATTTCTCTACAGGTAGGTTTGTGAAATAGAAAATGTCTTACTGGGTTTTCTAATAGGGAGAGGGGGTGTCCGATGCCCATCGGATCAGAACAGTGTTCGATGGGTAGTTTTTATCATCCGATCTACTTCAAGATCTGTGCGCACAGATATTAAAGCAAATAGTACGGATATTAAAGTGATACACATAGATCTTGAAGTGAATCAGACGGTAGAAACCACCCATCGAACAGACTCCGGTCCCCCTCTCCCTTTCTAATAAGCCCCCACGGGGCATAAATGTTAATATTGCGATTTGTTTTGTTTCAGGCTGTCGTATGAATTCATGAATAAAATTTCAGAAGTTAAGTCATTGATTAAATATAAGAAAATCTTAATAAGTAAATACTGGAGTACTTCAACTGGATTGGCCCTAAAGTGTATTTTATTCTTCCACTAATAACTGCACTAAAGTGTATTTTATTATTGGAATTGTTTCAAGTACACCAGTAACAATCATGAATGTCCAATAATTAACTAATTCAACTTCTCTTTATTTCTTTTATTATATGATAAAATATAAAAAAAAGAAAAAAAAAATCTGTTAACTACTGTAAGTTTGACTTACAAAAACCAGTATGTTAAAGATACATATGTATCCATAATCTCAAAAATAGTCTATTTAATTGATTAATATAATAATAAAATGATTACAGAATTCTTAAAGACATTGTCACTAGCACTGGTTGGTGGGTCCGGTATTTCAGCCAGGTTCCCATATGGAGCACTGCATGAGTATCATTTGGCACAAGATTCAAATAATAAAATAATGAGGCGTATATTATGTATCAATGGACAATTAAATAATGCTTTCTCAGAAAATAAAAATAGATAGAATGATGGTAAAAACAGATATGGGATGACCCAAGATTCAAATTCTAATAGGAGTAGAACTAGGGTGCTTCTAAGTTCATCAAGCTCATTTATGAATTCAGCTCTAAATTTTATTAGATTGACTTCAAACAACGATCCAAACTGTTCAAATTCTTCTACCTTACGAGCGATGAGTCTACATGTAAAAGTTTTAAAATTTGAAATTAAATTTGTATAGAGTCAAGTGGTCAAAAGACTTCCAAAAAATGAATGTATTAAAATTAATTTATAAACCATCTAATTTTGACCACTTGACTTTATACTAAATTAATTCGAAACTTTAAAATTTTTATATGTCACTCGTAACGTAGAAGAATTTCAACAGTTTGGATTCGTCGTTTGAAGTTAATCAGATAGATAGATTTTAGAGTTGAGTTCACAAAGGAACTTGGTGAACTTAGGAGCACCTTAGCTCTACTCTTCTAATAGACCTGTTTGACAGCAATATAGAGCCCATAATTGCCCAAGTTCAGCTAATGAATTAGAACAATCTCCAAATTTCTGGGCCGAGATTAATGATTTGATATTACACCCACGTTCATATCATGACAGATTATTAATGTCATGTAATCTTTTAGACATTAATTTCACGCCAAGGTATCCAAAACGGGAGCAGGGTTTTCAACTGGCATCGGACCAATGGATTAAAATTTGCTATAATTTTATTAGCCCCGTAAATCTAAATTATCCGAACAAATCTCAATACGGATCAGACAACTTAGATCGAACCTCGGACAGATTTCAGTCAGATGAACTCGTCCTCTCCAGAATCTATATCTCCTCAAATTATCAGGAAATTCAGACCTTGCTTTAATTCGGACAAGAATTTCAAAACAGACCTCTTATATCTACAATAGACACTAAATTTCTTTTGTCCTGACTCCTGATCAGAACTAAATTCGTACCGTTCTTCTAACTGTATCCTCAAGTACCTGAGGGGATACAGATCCTTCTTTCCCACCAAAAACTTGTCTAATAAAGAAGCTGCAACAGTGACAACATAACAATCACCCGTTAGAAGGTCTCTCTCTTAAGTCTTATATATCCTATTGAATTCATCTTTATAAAAACACAAGAAGTTACCAATGAAAGCTGTCTCTTCTAAATCATGTCAACTCTAGCAACACTATTCTGCCTCCTCTTCATAGCCCCTCTTATCACCGCCGCCTCAACACCGACTTCTCCAACGGAGAAGTTAACACATCTGCATTTCTACTTCCATGAGGTAGATTCGGGCCCGAATGCAACTGTCGTCACATCTGCCACTCTTCACCGCAACACCACCTTCGGTGACATCAACTTGTTTGATAACACTCTGCGCGTTGGGCTCCAACCTGATTCTACACTGATTGGTGGGGCCCAGGTTTGAATAAAACAACTAGTCTTTTGTACTGGAAATTTAATAAGATCAACAGGCTTCAGTCTTCTTCCTTATTTTAGTTTTTTTTTCTATATTTTTGGATCTTTTCATGTGTGAGTTGCAATCCTTTCAAGTTTTAGTTGCGAAGTACTTTTAGTTCTGAAATGCATATATGCAAGTTGATTAATTAGTAGCATATGAAATTAAATTTCTTGACAGAATCACTCTCCTTTTTTTTTTTCATTTTTGTCATAGGGAATGGGTGTTCATGCTGCACTTGATGGATCACAAGGTCTAACCGCAATAAACTTCTTTTTCACGGCCGGGGAGTACAACGGGAGCTCATTGGCTACATTAGGCATGATCAAGGCATCGGGACCATCGGATCGGTGCATCGTAGGTGGCACAGGGAAATTCAGATTTGCAAGGGGTTACATGCTGAGCAAACTGGTAAATTCCACTGCTACTTCTATTGTTGTGGAGTTTGATATGTACATCATGCATTTTTAAAATGATGGGTCATTATCTTCTGTGGTAGTCACGGTGTAGTGATTGGTGTAGCGGAAGCTGTTCTAGAGCTCATGCACCTGCCGCAAAAAACGACACATGAGAAGTGCAACATGAGATTTTAATGTTTTTTTTTTTTAAATATTGTGAGTCTTTTTTAATGCTTCTGAAAAAAATAATGATGGAATAACCATGATTGGTGGAGATGCTCTGAATTTTTATATTTTCTATGGTATGTTAGTAGAGTGGTAAAAATGTGCCGTGCTGTGACTAACACGTCTGTAATTTTAGTCTCATGTTGTGATCAAGTGAACAGTCACACATGCCGTGATGTGTCATGACCAAAATGTCGAAGGTGGTCACGGCACGTGAGTCATGCCGTGCCCAAAAGTGCCGTATCCAAACGTAACTAGTCACGTTTAACTAATTTTTTTTATAACTTAAGCTAGTTTATTCAAGATTCACCATTTGATCAAAGATCTATAATGGTCCTAACCACACGTGACTCGTGTGACCACGTGTCGTGTCATGATCAAATCTTTCGCGTTACGTGCCGTACCGTGCCAAATTTTCAAAAGATGGCTACAGCACGCGACACGTGAGTCATGGCACGTAACAGTCACACGTGCCGTGCCGTTCTGTGACATAACCGTACCATTTTGAATCGTTGTTTTTAGATGGTCCACAATTTTCCTGAAAAACAATGATTTTGTATCTATCTTAAAAATATATAAAATTTGAAAATCAAGAAAAGAGCGCTCTCATTATTAACTTTTTTTTTTTTAAGATGAATTTAATAGGAGAAGATTTGGAAGAGAGATTTTTTAACGGATGATTGTTGTGTAGTCAATGTTGCGGCTATTTAATAACTTTATTGGAAAAAAACTTTGGACAGAAATAATGAGGGATGTTATTAGGGCGAATTGATGATGATGATGAAGAACAAGAACAAGAACAAGAAAATTAAAATCTATTGATCTTATTAAATTTTCATTACAAAAGATCAGGTTGTTTTATTCATTCCTGGGCCCCACCGATCAGTGAAGAGTCAGGCTGAGGCCCAACATGCAGAGTGTTATCAAACAAGTTAATGTCGTCAAAGATGGTGTCGTGGACTCGTTGAGGAGAGTGGCGGATGTGATGACTGTTGCATTAGGAACTGAATATACCTCATGGAAGGAAGTAGATATGTAGATGAGTTAACTGTTCTCTCTAAGATAACAACTAGCATTTGATCTAGTGGCAAAGATAACGTTTTTCGTGTGAGAGGTTCCAGATTAAAAAAAATATATAATTAGATGGCTTGAACTATTCAACATGATTTTCATATGAATGTAATTGCAAATTAAATTTTATATTTTATTAAATTTCTTACTATTATTTTGATAATTAGAAAATTACTAGTTTTAAATGGTCTAGAATTTTTAGATCAAAGTAATTTTCTATCTATTAAAGAAATAGTAAAAGATATAATCTACAAGTATATTTTCGTACAGTAATCATATTCAACGATTAAGATAGATAATTCGTATTTTAAAAATAAAAATATTAATTTATAGTACAAATCAATTAACCCTAATAGCATCCCTCATAATTTCTGTACAAAGTTTCTTCCAATTAAGTTATCAAAATAGCCACAACATTGACTGCACAACAGTCATCCATTAAATTAAACGTCTCTCTCTCATTATTTCCGTCGACAACAATATATATTAGAACAAATAAAGTTTTAAATGGCCTAGAATCTTTAGATAAGTAATATTCTATCTGTCTAAAACTAATAGTAAAAATATTCTAAAAAATATATATATAATTTGATCTATAAGTACATTTTTTCTTTGAAGATTATGTTAAATGGTTCGGATCGATTGTTTGAATTTTAAAAATAAAAAATTCGATTCATAATACAAACCAATATGTGCTATGCATAGTACCATAGCCTCACTCTAAAATCATTCTTTTGTTTTCTAGATCGTTTTAGTACAAGTCGGGACATTTCGATCGACTCTGTCCCTCTCTGGAAAAAAATTTGCCCTCCGCTGGATGTTTAATTTGTTGTTCGGATTAAATTTAGGGTTAAAAACTTAAAATTAAAATAAATTTCTTCAATTATGATTAATAATTAGAATTATGAATAATATATAGAACCCCCCATTCCCATCCCCCCTTCATTCTCACAGCCTCCAAAAAAGAAAAGTCACTAACTAATCTAATTTTTTTTGTCTTTTAGTGGGGGGTATATGGGGGGACAATATTTTTCGCTGTTGAACGCCAATGGTTAATACTACAATAAATAAAGTTAAATACTAGATCGATAAACGGTAAATACACTAAAGACTGAAGTTAAATACTACAGGAAATTAAATATCTTAAGTTAAATACTGGCATTCTTAAAGTTAAATACTAATGTGTATAAAGTTAAATATTAAGATATAGGATGCTAAATAGAATCCATGCAACTTATTTATAATTTTAGAGATTAATGCTTTTGACTTTAAAGATAAATACTAATGTTCACAATGTTAAATACTAGAATTCCTAAAGTTAAATACTGATGTGCTGGACGTGGGGACGATACCAAATTAGTTTGTCTTTTTTGCGGAGACAGATTGTGTCGTTGTTGGACGCGGACGGTTAAATACTCCAATGAATAGAGTTAAATACTTGTTCGATGCACTATTAATACACTAAAGATTGAAGTTAAATACTGCAGGAAATTTAAACCATCAAATGTCGGAATCTAATTTTTTTGTCTTTTAGTGCGGGGATGTAGGGACAGATATGTTAATTTTTGTGGGGACAGATATTTTTTCGTTGTTGGGCAGACAGTTAATACTCCAATGAATAGAGTTAAATACTTATTCGATGTACTGTAAATACATTACATATATTTTCGCTGTTGGGCAGACAGTTAATTCTTTTAGTGTGGACTTTTTTGTTTTTTAGTGCGGAGATAGAGGAGGGATGGGGATGCGGGGACAGTTATCTGGGTCCTTAGAATTATATATTAAAATATCAAAAATTACAAGTCAGAGCATTGAAAAATATAAATTAAAGCATTATTTTTTATTAAGTACTTAATTAGTTAATAGATTTGAATCCAATTAACTATTTAAATCCGATTCGATATTTTTTTACCACCAATAAAATCCTGGATCCCCCTGACTTGGATCACAAAGTCTGATCGCAATAAACTTCTTTTTCACGGCCAGGGAGTACAACAGCAGTTCATTGGCTACATTAGGCGTGATCAAGGCCTGTATTGGGACCGTCGGATCAGAGCATAGTACGCGGCACAGGGAAGTTCAGATTTGCAAAGGGGTACATACTGAGCAAACTGGTTAATTCCACTGCTACTTCTCTTGTTGGGAGTTTGATTGATATGTACATAACATAATGCATTTTAAAAATGATTGGTCTTGATCTTCCGTGGTTGGTAATCACGGTATAGCAATTGGTATTGCGAAAGCTGTTCCAGTGCTAAACTGCTAATGGTCCTTTTGGTCCTGTGGTTGCTTAGCCGCATGAAACGACACATAAGAAGTGCAACAGGAGATTTTACATTTGTTTGTATATATAACTATATAATCATTCTGCTTAAATAAAAGAAATAAAACATCGATTTTTTTTTTCGATGTGTGTTTCACTCTGAGTGAAGCGCATATTCAGTCTGTGTTTCACTCGAACATTCATGTATTTTTTTTCAAAACATGAATTTTCTAATGAAATAAAACGCAGATCTAGCTAGCTAGTCTCGAGTGAAGCGCAGATCTAGCTAAGTTTTCCAACATTGAGTGCAAGTTTTTGAATTTTAATTTCTTAAAATGCTACAAATAATCATGATTGGTGGAAAGAGGAAAGATACAAATAAAAATACCGTGGAGAACCTTGATCGGTGGAAAGAGGAAAGAGGAAAGATACAAATAAAAATACCGTGGAGAACCTTGATCGGTGGAAAGAGGAAAGATGCTCTCTGCATGTTTTGTATTATATTCTCTATGGTCTGTTAGATCTTGACTATTGACTTCTTAGAAGCTGAGTAACCGTCAATTCGCTAGCTAGTGAATTTTTTTTATCTTATCCAAGTGCAGTACCTGTCAGTTCATATGCTTACCACAATCTACCAATCAAAGTATTATAACTGTTATCTTTCTCCAATATTATAGAATTTTTAAATTAAACAAATACAAAACATTTCATTGGTACAGAGTAATATAGTACAGAGATGTCCAGATTTACAGTACTGGTAAACTATTCAGGCTAAATATAAGGAAAAATATTGTCCTGATCCTACTTAAACAAAGTGCAAAAACCTAAAAGAGCACTAGTGCCAGATTTGCCAGCTGGTGAGTTTCTGTGTTTTGATTGCATAGTGTAATCTTATGTTCATACAGAGTTCATTGACAGCCAGTAAAAACAGAGGCTGTAATGTAATACGCTGGATTTTGACGTGATAAAAAAAGATACTGGAAAATATGTTACAAGGAGGAATCCACTTACATTTGATGGATCAGTAAACTACAAGGCTTTTTCTTGATAAAAAAAAAAAACAAAATACTAAACTACTTCAAAAATTATAATTAAGTCTGAGATTCTATGTACAGTTATACAATCCCCTGATTTTCAATAAATTGGAGAGCTATATAGATTTTATCTTCTCCAACTCATGCTTCACCTGGATATATTTTACATAAAAAAAAAACATATCAAAATATAATCAGGAAAAGATTGAAGTAATAAGAAATAAGATATTATAATTTACCTACCAAAATGGAATTCATTTCGTCAAGGAGAGGTTGAAGCATAGAGATCATGCTCCTTATATCATCTTTCAAATCATCAAAATCTTGGCATTTCCCCAGTAACAAGCTTATAAAATTTTCTCTCTCTGGAATTAGTTTCAATGCCACCTGTCATTAGAAAACTAAGTACACTAATTAGCTCAGAGAAAAATTTAATGTATGTCAAAAGGCATATAATATAAGTGTAGGGTTCAAATACCTCCATTTTTTGTGCCTTCATCGTGCCTCCATTTTTAAATTTTAATAACTCAAAATGTAAAACTTAAATGTAAAAATAAAACCGAAAGACATGATCTACATTATTTTCTCTATACATATGTAAAAGATTATGACATTTTTTGTATTGTTATCATGAGCTTGTAAAAATTAACACTAATGTGGATAATTTCTGGGCAATGATTTTTATGTGCGTATAAAGAATATAACATAGATCACATCTAATGGTTTTATTTTGACATATAAAATTTATTATTATTGTTATTAGAAAATTAAAAAATGGTTGGCGGCCATGGAAATCAGAAAAATAACACCGAGGCACCAAAGGTAAAAAAAAAAATTACTTGGGAGTACAACAAAAATTTACAAAAGTAATTATTGGCATGTTTCTTTTTACTAAAGGAGTACAGTAAAATAACACTGAGGCACCAAAGGTAACCAAAAAACTAGAAAGCTATACCTTGTATGCGGCCATAGAAATCCATCCATGCCATGGTTTTAGTGTATTTTTGTACGCTTCTTCTACCACCTCTTCTAGGGTTAGATCGGGACTATTAATTAGGGTCTCCAACAAAGATACTATGAAATTAATTGACCTATTTCCATCAAGGTACCACAATGTGAGAATATGATCAAAATAATCTTTTGAGAAATATAAGGGGCTTTTTGAGAATGTGCAGTTGAATACAATATTAAACTCAAAGCTACTGTAGCCATAATTATCATTCAAGCCAATAGAAATTAAAATTTTGAAATCCATAATAAAAAAACAGAGACCACATCTCGTCAGTTTTTAAACCACTTTTAAGATGAATTGTTTATAGATTCAATGTTTTTGGTCATATCAGGCTGTTAATTGATTTTTTTAAATTATCCTTCCTCTTGATTCTGACTAAATTTCATTTTTAGAATTGGAATCCTGAGCTTTCTCTACCAAGAAATCAATCATATTGACCGGGTATACATTCTTTAATGTTGCTATATGTCATTCTTTGTTCATTCCAATAATTACATTGGCCATACTTTTAATTCATCCCAAAAATACAAAAAAATACAAAAATAAAGGTATTTTAACTTTAATTTTACCTAGTCAGCCAGATAAGAGCTTTAGTGCAGCTATTTGCCTTCCGTTCAGTACCTTCGTCAGTTTCTTTCGTAATTATCTCCGTCAAACTCGCGCTTCTAGACTTGTCTTCTAATTTAAAGTCTTCTATTCTCTACATTAATTAAAGGTTAATTTGTGCTAGTACTCAGAGCCTGATATTCTATATTTGCTGATTTTTAATAACATGTAGCTCGTAAAATATGACATCTTAATTTTTTTCAAGACAAAACATATTTTTCATAAATGCTACAAAGTAGTGAAAATGATTGGTGCCTTTATTCAAAAAGGAAGATTTACCTGAATATTTTGATTTATGTCTTGCCTCAAGACAAACAATGTGGGCCCAATCTTATCTACAACCAAGAAAATTTCAAAAAATATTAATCTAAACTCCTTTATAATAATAACAAAGGGTAGACATCAAAAGGAATTATTCATTAGTTTATACTGGGAAACTACTAATTAATTTCAACTGAAGATAATTTAAAGAGTAGATTACACTACAGTGCTCTGCTGGATTAGAGGATTTTAATCAAACAAAAAGACAGCAAATAAAACAAATAAATGGAGGCATAGTTTAAGTATATAAGGATTATATAATTTTGGCTAAAATGTACAGATTCTATGAATCTTCATTGGGTTGAAACTATTATTTTTTTAATTAATTATGAAACTAACTAAAAATAAATAAATAAATTACCAAGCCAAAGTCAACCAAAATTTCATAAATATCTACAATTCAAAATTAAGCACCATTAAGCATTCAGGTACATGGCAAAGAGTGGAAGGCATTCAAATCAAGATTAGAAACAGCATTTATTTTGTACTCGTGTTTGCATTAATCTAATTACAGAAAAAAAAATGTATTGGTGATAAAATCTTGATGCAAAGTAAGTACATTCAAATTGATAGGATTAAGAAATTTGAGTTTAATAATAACAATATAGTACAAGCATGCATGGCAAGCCTTTTTTCGGATTGTATTGTCATAATATAATTTTTGGGATCATACTCCGTTGGAAAAATTCTTTCGTCAATTTTTTTAAGGAATTTATCATTTCCTTAAAAAGGAAATTTTCAAAATGAAATTAGAAATGTCCTGATCCTCTTTCGTATGATACATATAACAAAGTACTGAATCAATCTAGTTTTAATTTTTGTAAATCATAACTACTATCATGCTCTCTTTAAAATTCTATTTCACTTATTATTTTGGCTGCTTGAAAAGGATACAAAATCAGAACACTCTTTCAGTGCAGTTTCCCATAATTAGATGCAAATTTCTAATCTAACCACAAATTACATGGTAAGTACCTATGCATATACATATACTGGACACCATCTTAAAAACTAGGCAAATGCAGACATTAAATTTTCTGGTATAACCAATAGTGTTTATTCCCAATTAAGAGAGACAAAATTTGATTAGTATCTCATATCTACCATTGACATGCACAATTAAATGGACCTAGTTGTACCATTACCAAGTCTAAACTACTCAAATTAACCAGTAAATAAAAGAAAATGATACAAAATTGCTCCTTAATTCCAATTTGGGTACCTCTTAGCAGCAATTCACTACCTCAAAATGCCCTTTTATATTCTTACTATACAAGGTATAGTTATACCATCATTTATTTTATTTTGGGCATATAAATGAGTTCCTGTATGTTAACCAAAATGACGGTATAGTGATACCATCATTTATTTTATTTTAGGCATATAAATCAGTTGTCTGTAGCTATTCCCAAATGCTAACCAAAATTCCAATTTGGGTACCTCTTAGCAACAATTCACTGCTTCAAAATGCCCTTTTACATTCTAACTTATATCATCATTTATTTATTTTGGGCATATATATGCCGGTACCAGAATGTTATCATAATATCAGTTATCTAGCTATTTCCAAATACTAACCAAAATTATACTACTTCTAACCATTAACCAACAAATAGCATTCATTGCAATGTTTTGAGAAAAATACTAACCGAGAACACGAAGGAGCTGTTTGGAGACAGTTAGCAAAAGCAAAGTTGAAATCTTGTTGTTTGCTCTATCTTTCCTATCATTAACCAGAGAAATCTCTTCCATTGCTAGCATTATTTCTGACCTTCCCTTTTCAATTTCTTCCCTTTTTCTTTTCATCTCTATCTCTCTCTAGAGTCTAGTGTATATGTGTCAATGTCAAAAAGGATAGTTGTTTCAGGGTTTAACTGCGTGTGATATTGCTATAAATGGAGTTGCCAAGGGGGCATTGTGGTTATTATCTAGAAAAAGAGGGGTCAACGAGGGGAAATGAAGAAAAAAATTCTCTCTCCTCTCAGTTTTAGCATTTTCCATGGTTTCCCGGTTGTCCCCCGCTCTCTTTCTCTCTCTCTCTCCGTCTATTTGTTTATCTACTTCCTCTCGAAGAAGCAACAAAAATATTATAATATTGAGAGTACTTAAAGATTTTGCCGACTGAACCTTTCAAAGTTCAAAACTTTTTTTAAGTTATGATGATATTTTACAATTTCCCCCTCGTAAAATTTTAAATATTCATAGAGGATGGAAAGACGTGTTTTTCATGGGAATCTGATCATCTTTGAAGCCATAAGGAAAAAAAATGGAGTGAGAGTCGATTTAATGGGTATCTGATCAAATTTAGTTTGAAATTCAGTGAGAGCTGTTTGATTCGTATTAAAATTTGAGAACCGAATTGTCTGCCCTCCAGGGGGCAGGATTTTTCTGCCCCTGAGTCGTTGACATGTGGATCCGCAGCAAAACTAAAACCAATATTTAAATGTTTAAACCCGTCTAGACCTATGTGTCAGTCGCACTGGAGGCAGGTGATCTCTTTCCTAAAATTTGAGAGTATTTGATCAGTCGGAATTTTGAAACTGTCTGCGAAAATTCTAAAGTGAATTCAACGGCTCTGAACGGAGATCTAGCACATTTTAATGAATAGTTAAATATTATATATGATTTTAACTATCTTTTAATATAAAAAATTGAGTAACTAAAGAAATAGCAATTTTAATCAATATTTTTCTTCAAAAATAATGTCTGAACATTAATATTAGATTTTATTTAAAACCTTATTTATATAATCATGTTAATTCTTACATAAAAGTGAGAAAGATATTACATACTATCAGTAATAATTGTAGAAGAGAATTTACTATCTTACGTCATATTTGCAGTCTTAATATCTTACATTTTCTATGCGTGTTATAATACAAACAAACTGTCAATACATGCATTAACATTTTACAATACTAATTCATGTATAATTATATTTATAAATATATGGCTAATAATTTTCACACTTCCTTTTCTACTTTGGGATTTGAAGGAAAAAATATGACATAACACACTGCTTAAATCTAAATATGTAAAAAAAAAAAAAAACCTCCAAATGTAAATACAAGTAGTGTGTTTTTACTTTATACTAATTTAGTTGTTGCTTGTTAGTAAATTACAAGAAAAAATTAAATGATAAATAAAAATCACTAATTAGTAATCTAAATTAAAATAAATAAACATAAAATTCATGTTTTTCATCGTTTTTATATATTAAAAAATTAGTGCGTAAAATGCACTGATTTTAGTTAATAGTATCATTTTATCCTTGTGACACAATATATTATTAGCTTCTGTTAGTAGAGGTGGTAAAAAAAACTCATAGTTTATGGATTGATCGTGGCTCATATCTGACTCGTTTTCTAATAGTTTGTTCATTAGTGGACTGAACTACTAACAAGCCAGCTCACCACTACCTCGATATAGAATTAACGAGTTTGACAAGCCATCTCAATCCATATATGAATTTTTGAATTTGTATGAATTTGGTATGCACGAAGTTATTTTGTGAACTGTGTTTGTATTGATAATTTGTTATGTATGAATTTAATTGCAAACTTGATTTACTGTAGTTGATTTGTTTAGTTGTACTTGAATTAAGAGTAATACTCAAGCTATGAAAATGAATATCTGATGCAAACTATGCTTTGTTTGATGGGTTTATTATTTTTTTAATTTGTATGATAGTGATCTGATGCAAACTATAATTTATTATTTTTTGAACTATGTTTATTATTTATTTTTATTTTTTTATTATCTGATGCAAACTATACTTTAATTTGTATGGAAACTAACGAGCTAGCTCGGTCCAACTCTGAACTAGCTTGCGATAATCATGAGCTGATAGTTCAACTGACGATCACACAGTCTGTTTGGTAGATGTGGCAAGCCGATCATGACCTAAACCTAGTTCGTTCGTGAATCAGCTCATTGCCAGCCCTACTCATATAGAGTTCGAACTTGCAAATATATAAAATTATTGTACTTCAATGCACACATAACTTATTATAAATTATACAAGGAAAGAGGTCAGGTACAAGACCCCAAAATGTTTTTTGTCTTACATGCAGAGACCTCCTTAAAATTAAAAATAAATATAAAATTCTGTTTAACGCTTGCTGTCCCAATCATATTGGGTGCGTAACCTCTGAGATATCTCAATTTTTGCGTGACCGACGTGTCCGGTGCCTATTCGGGGAACCGTAGGGGGCCGGTATTATTTGAGATTTGAGATTCGTGCATAATATATCTGAACGATTGAGATATTCCAAAATTTCACGCAAAGTTTGAGATATCTCAGAGGATGCGAATTCAATCATATTCATGTCACGTGACAACTCACCTGTAGTATGTCAGATCCCCTCCAACCTACGGAAACTATTAGGAAGCTATGTGGAGATATGGATCGTTTGATTAAAATTGAATGGCTTCCTTTTGTAGTAATCCAAATCAACCGATGCAAATTACGGATATTGAGTAATTCTACTAAATTTTATAATTTTAAATTACCTAATTTAATTATCTAAATTGACAAAAATTTAATAGACTTTTTAAGTTTGCACAATGATGATTATACATGACTAATTGCTTATTGGTTCAGAGAACTAATACATTATTCTAATAGATTATATGATTTTTCTACTAAGATTCTTGGACTTAAACGAATATGTATGTTTTTTTAGAATTTCGCAAGAGTGAAATAAATTTAAAGCTACTGAAAGATTAAATTTCGGATCCGGATATATACGGATATCCGCTCCGTTTATATCCTCACAGAATTATCCGTATCCGTATTCACAAGTATCCGTATCCGTTTAATCCGGATACTGATAATAAGCGGATTATCTGCGGATAATCCGTATCCGTTTACACCCCTACTGAATAACCAAAGCTAGGTTATTAAAAATAATTCTTGACTGTAGGCGATTTTTTGCATGTTGAGAAAATAGTAAAAATTTATAGTAATATAAAATTTTATTTCTATGAGAATTTGATATGTAGATTAAATTAAGGGTATATTCAGATGGATGAGAATTGAAATTATTTAGTATATTTGCTAATAATAAAAAATACTTTCTAATAAAAAATCATAATGGTTTTCACCGATATTTTAATATCATTCATGTAATTTACATGGCTAAGGAGAATATTAATTTATTACACTTGTACATTTTTATTTTTTTATTTTTCAAAATTTTATTTTTCGCTAATTATCAGACTTTAAATTACTAGAATTGATCACAAAATTATTAATATCTACTTATCATAAAATACATACTGATAACAATTCTTTCAAAAAGAAAAACAATGTAGCTTTCATGAATATTTTTGTCAAACTAGAATTTTCCACAATTATTTCTACGAATATTCATTTCAGCACATTTTCATAGTCATTTTTTTGCATACTTATGACCAGAGGTTTATGTATGTTAATTTGTATATTCTTGTATCTGAAAAAATTTCATCTCACAATGTGACAACAAAATTTCTAAAATTTAATATTAACGATTTGAATTACTAAAAATCGAAATTTTTAGGTGCAATATTGCCTAGCTGGTGCTATATATATATATATATTCATAGACTAATCTCTGTAATTGTATATTTACTTATTTGTTATTATTCAATCTACATTATAGAAGTTATATTATTTCGTTTGATAACCATCTATTATTTGTGTTTTGTTTTACCGTTAACCTTAGTAATTAAGGCCAATACAGAGAGAATTAAAATATGATACTGATAAAAAAAATATTGTAATACATGACATAAGAGATGACAAAAACAGAGAGGAACATAACATATTTTGTGAAAAATACATTGACTAATTCCAAACATATATGTATTATAAACCATAAATAAATAAATAGTCACTATCCATGCATAAAAACAAGCTGTGGTATGAATCCATCCTTATGCCTTGGTAATTTGGTATATATTCATATCACTACTTGTAATTATTATAATCCTGTAGTTTGGTATTAATTATATTACTTGAAATAATTATGTTTACACGCTTCTGGGATTATTATATATTATCTTCTCCCATTAAATATTTTTGTTTTTATGTTCTAAAACAATTGCTGCACGTCAGGTGTCCATATTTTTTTTATCAGAAAATCAACCAATGAATTATATGATGTCCATATTTGAGTATAACACGTATCTTGGAAAATTTAAAAACCTATACAAGAAGTCAAATAAAATAACCTGCCGGCGTTCAAATAATACCAAAATAATAATAATAAATAAAATGTCAGTGTAATGTCACTTGGAATAATTGATGAAGATTGCGTAGTGGCATTTTCCCGAAAAAAAAAATTTCTGACACTGTCAAAATTTGCTATTAATTAAAAACTATCCGGACCGGTTTGTATAAAAAATATCATTCCGCACAATGGTTTTGCGCGCCAGTCAAGACGGGTCCGTATAAGCACTTGTGTACCTATTGGTTCGCACCATAGTTTGGCGCACCGAGTCCGCGCAATGATTTGTGCACCAAGGGAGTTCCCAAATGCCTTTGTGCCTTTGACCGGCTTTTCACAACTATTCAAAGCCCATTCAAAGTCCAATTTGTAAGGACCATTTGATTGCATCAAAATCCGTACTAAAGTACATTAAAATCCGTGCAAGTATGTTAATTTCCATGCGAACCTATTGGTGCGCCAAATTTTTGTATGAACCCTTGGTGTCCAAAATTATTGCACGGACCTGGTGCGCCAAACCATAGTGCGGACCCGTTTTGACTGGTGCGCGAAATCATTGTGCGGAGGTGGTATTACTGTGATTTTTTTTTCAAAGTTTTTTTTAGTAGAAGCAAGAGTTTATGTTGTTCTTTGTTTGATTAGTTTAATTTGCCATCTTTATTTGTTATCTTAATTTAAGTTTCTCGATCGAGGAAAATTATTCGACCAAGTATTTGAGCAAGAAAATAAATAGAAGGACCTTCTCGAGAAAAAGTAAGCAATGGAGCATCTGATGGAGGAAGTAAATCTGCTGTGATTCTATTTCTTAGGGACTCTCTTATTT
Organism: Carex cristatella; assembly: GCA_024447775.1. NCBI lineage: Eukaryota > Viridiplantae > Streptophyta > Magnoliopsida > Poales > Cyperaceae > Carex > Carex cristatella. The sequence goes on from JAJHPF010000007.1 coordinate 1,542,272, forward strand.
TAAATTTAATTTTTTATTTGTTTTGAGATTCGTGTATAAAAATTTTCTATAAGAAGTACAATTTAAAAAAATAAAAGATTGAATTTAGAATAACAGAGACACTGCAATTTCTTTAGATCGCAGCAGATTTATTCTTCCTGATAAATGAGGCAACGACAGATATACCCAATTGAAAACGGGAAATTTTACAAAGTGCCTTTCTTTTTCAAAACATAGAACAAAATACCCTCCTTTCAAAATTCTTAACAAAATATCCTTGTGGACCCCACTTGTTCCTCTATTTCCCTCCCTCTCACTTCTCCCTATTTACTCTCATTTATTCTTTGCTTAAGTAAAATATACAATTGTTATCTCTCATCTATATTTTGATTATTTTTTATGTATATAAATGATTTAGAGTAAAAAATTTAAGTGTGAAATTATATCTGCGAAAATCACAAAGTATAGTACTAGTGTATATATAGAATATTTCCAACAGTCTTTTTAAAAAAAATTATAAGACATGATATTAACTTATTCTATAAACTCCTTTTAATTAACATATAATAATTTTAGCATATACATTTTATCTAGTTTATTTGGTATAAATTTCACAGTTACAATAATTTTACCACATCATATGTTAAGAACAATTTAGTGAGATATTTATGCTTCAATAAAAAATATTATAATTATGTATAAGATATAATCTTAAGAAATTAAGAAATAAATAATGCCATCAGCTTTGAATCAGTTACAATGCAAGTTATACGACTCGCCAATGAATATATTATGGTGAAAAATTAAAAATTAAACTTTGTTGAATCTAGTAATTAATCGGATCGTATATATATGCACTTCGAAGGTATAAAAAATGTATCCCAAACCATCTACATCACTCATTGCTATAGTATTCAAACTCAATATTTCTTGCACTTGTTATTTATTTCTTAATTTCTTACTATCATGTCAAATATATAATTGGTATATTTTTATTGAAGTATAAGTACGTCACTAAATTGTTCTTAACATGTGATGTGATAAAATCCCTTATTGTTGTGAAAACTAAGAATATGAAATTTATATAGAATAAACTATATAAAATGCGTTTGTTAAAAACATTTATATGTTAGATTTTTTATGAAATAAGTTCATACCATGTCTTATAATATAATAATTTTTTAAAGACTCATATGTTGGAAATATTCTACATTTTTGCTAATATTATATTTTTTTATTCAAACAAATAAAATTTGACATTTTAATTATTTATTCTAAATCATTTATACACACAAAAATTAAAAAATTATTCAAAACGGGAATGAAATCACAATTGTATATTTTACTTAACTAAAGAATAAATGAAAGTAAATAAAAATGAGTGAGAGGGATGGAAAGAGAGAGAACAAGTTGGGTCCACAAGAGCATTTTGTTAAGAATTTTGAAAGAAGGGTATTTTGTTCTATATTTTGAAATATAAAGGCACTTTGTAAAATTTCTCAATTGAAAACACCTTGTGTAGAAATTTTTCAAGAAGGGGAATCGGACTCTAAGCATGATTCTACTTTTCCGATCTTAACCATTTAAATTTGTTGAGATTTGTACATGGAAAAGTTTGTTTATCGAGATACGTGAATGAAAAATTTTAATTGGCTGGAATTGGAAAAGCAGGATCCTGTTTTTCTTATAAAAAAGCAGCAGAGTCGGATCCCGAAAAAGGTAGGTAGATTATGAGGGGGAATATTGCCCGTTGTTAGCAACTTTATTTACTAAATAGGGGAAGTTGGTGTAATATAACTCTTGTAAATAATTTTTCTTTATCAAATATATCTGTAATCTGTTGATGATAATTACTATCGACAAAAAAAAAAGTATTTTAGCAATATATTTTACAAGAGGAAGACAAGTAAAATTCATTTTCAGACAAGCGATAACAATTAATGCAAGATTATTAGGGGTGTAAACGGAGCGGATTCGGAGCGAATAATGCTAATATCATATCCGCATATGTTTTTTAACAAGCGGATACGAATACGGATAGTAAACGGATATCAAAATTGAAAACCATATCTATCTTAAACAGATACGGATACGGAACGGATAATCCACGGATACGGATTCGAATACGAATACGGAGCGGATAATTGTCGGATATTGAGTAATTATACTAAATTTCATAATTTTAAATTACCTAAATTGACAAAAATTTAATAGACTTTTTAAGTTTGCACAGTGATGATTATGCATGACTAATTGTTTATTGGTTCAGAGAACCAATTCATTATCTTAATAGATTATATGATTTTTCTACCAAGATTCTTGGACTTAAACGAATATGTATGTTTTTTGGGAATTTCGCAAGAGTGAAATGAATTGAAAACTGCTAAAAGATTAAATTTCAGATTTGGATATATACGGATATCCGCTCCATTTATATCCTCACGGAATTATCCGTATCCGTATCCGTATCCGTATTATTTTTTCAAATCAAAAAATTATCTGTATCCGTATTCGTTTAATCCGGATACGGATAATAAGTGGAATCGGAGCGAATTATCCGCGGATAATCCGTATCCGTTTACACCCCTAAAGATTATCTTTAATAATGATTAGAACTCAAACCATCTAATTTTCTAAGTGAATGTCATGTTTTACTTCACTTTCATATTTTTGTTTTCAAAGTTTAAATACAATCAATTTGAACCGTTCAATATGATCTCCCTATTAAAATATAGTCAGAGATCAAATTTTCATTTTTCTAGATTTATTTTACTTTTTTTAGAAAAGATAAAAGATGTAAAAAGTTGCTATTTTTGGATTGTCAGGAATCTTATGAATTAATGGATTTTCAAACAATTGTAAATAAATTCTAATTTTTTAAATTTTGGACTTCAATTAATTTATCATATTTAATATGAAGATCATGTTGAATAATTCAAATCGACGGTTTGAATTTTGAAATTGAAGATATGGATTTCAAAAGTACAATAGAACATTTACTTCATGAAGTACATTTGTCCAACTCGTTTTTGTAATATTTTAAGCAAAATTTCATTCAAACAAATAAGTGATCATACGAAGGACAGTGTTATTGCTACTAAATCAAAAACTGATTTTCAACTTTGTAAAATTTTGAGAAAGAATAATTTCTAGTGACGATATTATCTTCAAAAACCAGCTATTTCGGTATAATAGATAGTTAACCTCAAGGACAGATTCAGGATTTTCGCCAAAGGAGACAAAAAAATATCGAATCGGATTTAAACCCATTAACTAATTGAGTATTTGATAAAAAATAATACTTTAACTTATACTTTATAATGATCTGACTTGTAATTTATGATATTCTAACATATATTTATAATTACCAATCATATTTTAAGAAATTTATTTTATTTTTAACTATAAATTTAATCCGAATTACCAATTAAACATTCAGAGGGGGCAAAAAAATTTTCAGGAGAGACAAAGTGAGTCGGAACCGATAAATCTCCACTAAAACTCGAAATCCAGGGAGGTTGGGTCCGCCCGTGGTTAACCTAACATGATACAGTTTAGAAGCTTTTTAATTGATTTGATCAATAAATTGTTTAAAACGTACAAGTTAAAAAATTGAATTATGAAAAAAAGGTAAAATAATCAATCGTCAGCAAATGTCAGCAATTATTGAAATGTGAATCAACTAATACTATATGCCATTATTGTTGGAGGATAGATAACACGAACACGATGTCACATTATTAGGAAGCGACAAAAATGCTTTGATTAATTATAAACTGGCTTCTTTACTGATTGGTTAATATGAAGTGGTTGTAATCAAATAAAGTATTTGATGTGACGCTCTTGACTTTATCCCATTTCTTATCGTCATAGTTTGCGCCTGAGAAGTTTAAAAATAAAAATTTAAACAACCTTTTGTTCTGTATCGACAATAAATGATTTTTTTACATGCATTAAATTCACTAATGAACAAGTTGTTGATATGTATAACAAAATTACAAATAATATTTTCTATGAGAGCTTCGGATAAGAAAATATTAAATACAAAAATGGGTTATGATGTATGTTTTTGCGTAACATATGGTTAGAAATTAAGTCTTATAGAACTAAATTTATGTATTGTATTGGTTGGATGGAAGAGAAGGGATTATGATGGGTATTGGATCTAAATCTGTCTAATGTCCGATTTAATTCGTCTGATTTGTGTCGAAAATCGTACTGACAGTTTAAATTTACAGAACGGTAGCTTTTTATTTAGATTTTTGTCATTTATTTATTTATTGTTTTTTTTTTTTACTTTGTATCTGATTTGCATTTTCAATAAAGATCGGCGAGTTCATCATTTATTTCATATGTGAAAATAAATTAAAGAAGGAAAGCGTGAAAATTTATTTAGGGCTAGGAAATTCACTTTTGAGTTTTACCCGTCTTTTGGGCTTTTATTGGGCCTTGAGTAATCAAATCTAAGACAAAAATGCTACATTTTTGTATTTCCGACGGAACATGTTATATTCAGAATAAATATATTTTGACAATCACTGTTAACGTAGTAAAAAAATTAAAAATAAAGTTATAATTATATTCTTTATACTTAGATATACTTTTCATGAAATATTAAAGTATGATGTAACTTTGAAACTGATCAATTATGTATAAAGCTACTTAGATCGTGTTTCAAAACAAAGTGCAGAAGAGGGGAGGAGAAGGGAGAGCACAGCATAAAATTTGAACTTCCTTTAGGTCCTATTCGGCTGCTCTACTGTTTTCACGGGAAATTTTTTTTTCCCGAAGGGCCTGTTTGGCGGACCATTGGGAATGGGTATGGGCGTGGGAGTTGAACTAAAAATTTTAGAGTTTTTTCACGTGAACAATAAATTTTAATTCAATTCCCACGCCCATGCCCATTTCAAATGGTCCGCCGAACAGGCTCTCAACTGAATTTTTTTTTCCACGTAAATAGTAATTTTTAGTTAAATTCTCGCGTTCATGTCCATTCTCAATGACCCGCCGAACAGATCCTTATGCTCTTATTTGAGAATCACAAAAATCGTTGAATTCATATAGCGAGTTCCCAAATTTTCTTTCAATTTTGTAATTCTGAAACAATTATCCGCGATTAGAATCGCAGTCCCCTCTCTCTCTCTCCCTCCCTCCTCTTTATGTAAACCATTGTGAAGCACGCTCTACATTTTTTATTTAGAAATTAAGATTTTATTATTTGGACTAGGGAACGATTGTGTTTTTTCTTTGAAAAATAGATAGAATAACATTCTATCGTGTGCAGCTTGGTGCAATTTCAAAGTTTTTCAGACTTTAAACTCTATCCTTACTACAAATTTTCTTGAAAACTGATCCAAAAACTGTTGAGACTGCAGTGTGCACAATTGGTGCGGCTCCATCAATCTGTCTTTGGTGAAACTGTACCATTGGTGTGTGGTTCCATCAGTTTAAAAAAAAAAAATCAATTTATTTTTTTAAGATTTTTTTTAGTTTCTAAATTAAAAAATCTCTTTTAGAATCGATATTATGTAGGGCTACAAACGAATCGAACCGAATTGAACTTATCTCAGTTTGAATTTGGTTTGAATTAATTTCGAACTAAGTTTGGTTGGAATTAATTTTGAATTGAACTTTTTATGAACTCAATTTCGAATCTTTTACGAACCTTTTTACAACAAGGAAAGTCACAAAAAGCGAGAGGTGAAAGTCGTCTAGGATTTCATAACTAAGAGCGAGAGTTACAACTTACGAGTTATGACTTGTGGCAGGTCAGCCTTATGTTTTAACTTTTAAGTCATCAGTAAACATAAGTCATCAGTAGAAATCAAAGGTTCACGTTACTTTAAGATTTGAACCCGAATAGTTTGCGAACCTATTTCGAACGAACCAGGTCCAGTTTGAGTTTGGTTTAAATTAATTTCGAACTATTTCGAATCGAACTTTTTACAAACTTTTACGAATCAAACTCAAATTGAATCACGAACTACGAATTTTTTGTGCAGCCCTAGATATATGATCAATAATCAAGCAATTCTAAAAAATATGATACAGTATTAAAGCAGCCTTTTGCTGGTTGGGTCTTGAGCTTATCCAGGCTAGCTCTGTGGAGAAAGGCCGGGCCCCAACCATGTGCACCTCCAACTCTATATCTTTGTGGGCCCACTACACAGCCTAATCTATGCTCCAATACTCTCCATTTCAACGTACTGTACCATTGATGTATTGATGCATACAAGACAGGCAGAGTCAATTGATCCCAATTATGCCTTTGCATTTTTTTTTTTTTTCATTTTGAATCTAACATTGGTTAACATTTTGGTGTATAACACCAATGTTTACATTGAATATGATGGTTATTCATTTAAAATATATATGGTAAAATCAATTTGTTATGGATTCTAGAATCTACATCAATGAAATTACATACAATTTTAATAGAAATTATAAGAATTTACCAGAGTATCTCCATTTTTAAAGTTCAATAAAAATTATCACGTTGGATTAAAAATTAAAACTGAAATTCTGTGTAGAATTTAAATTTAACAATCAGCAAACGATAATACGTAATTTTGCCAATGTGAAAATTGGAAAGTGATTTGTTTTTTACTTTAAAAAAAAATAGCTAATTATGAAATTCACATGCATTCCAAGAAATTAAAGAAAATTTTCACGTTAGATTAGAAATTAAAATAGAAATTTAATTTATTCATGGACCATTTTTCAAAATAAGACAACTCATATATACAATTAAATAACTCTCCATAATAATTTCCACAAAAGGTATCCTAAATGATTCAAAATTAAATAGATGCAATATCTCCATCTTGTCTACACAACCACTCGAATTATTATATAATAGTATTATATTTGTCATTTGTCCTCTTCTAGTTAGATTTATGCACAACACACATACGGTCGGATAACATGGCATTGGCATTGGCATTGATTTAGTCACGGAGAGAGCAGATACGGTCTAATTCGTACGAACTGGAGAGGACATTGGTAAAAACGAATAATAGGGCCCCATTTGTCAGTGTTATATCTCCTGTTACTGTCTTCTCGATGTCCTACCCCGGTAGTCAAGCAGCAGATAGAAAAGAACAGTTCATGGTTGGGATCATCTCCAACGTAAGAAATTTATTATTTTTAAGGTCCTACCGAAATGAAAACCGTCAATATTTGAATAAAAGGATGAGATATTTTCTGTTCTACTGAAAGTAAATTTTGTACGTTGGAGAGGATCCTCAAGTTTATTCTGGCCCGGAGTAAGTCCGTACAAAAAACCGTCAATTAGTTTAGCACGAATAACAGGCGGAAAACGATGCAAAGTGGGACCCGGAAACTACTACATCTAGGTCTTTGTTTTGTACGTATGGACCGAGTGTATATAAGAAATTTAAGAAGAGAAGGTGGTATTGGTTTATTTTGGACGGCGCAGACAAGGTCAGGTAAAGAAAGTAGGGTCCGGAACATGCGGGAACACGCAGTCTCGAATTAAGTGGTTTGTTGCGTGGACTCGGTCTATGTTTGATGTTTCGCTTCCCGGGCCAAATCAACCTCGGCTGCTCTAAGAGATACTACTAATGATCCCGGATTAGCATTTAATTCAGGATCAATGGAACTACTGTTTACGCAAACAGATTAATTCTTCATTTTAATTTATTACTTATGTGTCTTAATAGAAACTCTAAAATTAATTTCAGAAATGTGAGAGTGAGAGTTAGAAACTTTACAGACCTTAATTTTTAAAAAGTAGTTAACAGTTATTTAGAAACTCATTTGAATTGAGAGATGATTATTTAAGTGTTTTTCACTTTTTCTTCTCTGTTGATAATAAGTAGGTTATTTCACTGTTTATTTTATTTTTTTCACCCAATTAAATATATGTGTATCGAATTTGTGTAGAAAAGTTGTTTTTTCGTGAATTAAATAAATATTTATGGAACTTGAACTAATTTAAAAGTCGTCAAGATTTCTATCGATTTAAACATTTTAATGGTCGAATTTCAAATAAATCAAATTTTAAATTCACCAAAAAAGGTAAATTAATTTCAAATTGGACCAAAGCTAACATACATCATATTCAAATTATGATAGACACATCTATATCTTTAATTTTATAATTTGGACAACTTTGAAGACTACATATAAAAAATACTAATGAATAATAAGTAATTATAATGGAATTTACTATCTTGTCATTTTTTTTTCATGTGTTTAAATTTAATGATAGTAGTTATTTCTATACCCAAGGTAGCAAGTTGGGTCATGGATGCTTCAAAACACAACAAGTCAACACCTGTCTCATTGTGCTGAGTGGTCCTAAGATGCTTTTAGATGACAATAAATAATATCCTCTCCAATTAGGATTTAGGTATAATATATTGCAGATTCAAACTTAGGTCTCCAATTAAAATTTAAAATACATAAAATACATTTGATGCATGTCGGCTTTAATTTGGTCCAAATTGATAATCAAACTTTAAATATGGATTAGTTTAACTAATCCAAATTGATAATTATTTATAGTTATACTTTGCTTTACATGTATATAAGAATTTCAGATTTTTCCTTCATTTATTTAGAATTGGCCTTTGAATTATTCTAATTAGCACTTTGGTGTAGCATGGTTAATAGATAACTTTAAAGAGCTTTATATTTTTATAGTTATAGTTGAAACTTGAATATAATTAGTATCTAATTATTAGCATTTTTGTTTCTCTCTAAGATCTCCTACAAATGATGTCGCATCATACTCTGTAGGCATTTTTAATGAAATGCAAAAGTTCATGATTGAAGGATAAAGACTTAGCTAAGATAATGAAGGAATTTGAAAGAATTCAGACCGTTATGTTCTTATTGGCACAAATGGTAAAAGAGTCTTGTGAATTTTCAACTTGGTGCTGGATTCATCCAAATTATGATTGGATGATCCAAATTATAAACCTAAAGTTTGAAATATCACAGAGGATACAGACTTAATAAGGAATGCCATTCGTTAATTAAATGGCGAGAACTTATTAGGGAAAAAGAGCGGAAATCATATCTATATCTGCTTTTATTTTTGAATACAAATACAGATACATATGAAATATTTATTAAAAAAAAGAAGCAAAAATCATAATATTTATCTAATTATAATATAGTGAATAATATAATTTTTTTCATAATATATAATTATATATTAAACTATGTGGTATATTAATATATTTACTGTTTGATACACAAATAAAATTTATAATCACATATTTTTTTAGTAAAGTTGGAGAACAAGCCACCCAACTATTTAATACATTTGTTTTTTTTATGGTTGTTGACAACTGTCGACAACAAATATATTGATAAAAAAAGTTTAATTACAAAAATTTTGTTTTCTACTATTTAATAAAATTTATAATCACATATTTTTTTTTAGTAAAGTTGGAGGACAAGCCATCCAACTATTTAATACATTTGTTTTTTTTATAGTTGTCGACAACAGATATATTGATAAAAAAAATTTAATTACAAAAAAATTATTTTCTACTAACTCCCTCTCCTAAACAAAAGAGCTAATACCCTCCAACTATTTAATATCTTTGTTATTACAACAAAAAATCTCCCCCATCTGGATTTCGAACTCATGATCTCTCACATAGATGCCATGTGCCTTAGCCACTAGACCAAATGCTAGTTCTCATGTTAATCATGCATTATAAATAATTCACCTAAAATGGTATATGTTCTGTGACGAAGTTAATATACCAATTAATCTTATCATTTTACTGAATCATTTTTTTATTAATAAATTGTGTCTTCTACAAATCAGTGTCAGTAAAAATAAAACTTGATTAAACATGACTACAAGTAATTATCATTGTTATATAACAATAACTATACAAAAATACAACCCCTGCTTGTTCATCAAATTTAATTAACTCACTCCAATACTATCCAATTTAACACATTTAGGGTCTGTTTAGCATATCACTGTGTGCATGAGGAAAACAAATTCACTCAAATTGAATTTTTTTTCCCACGCACACCAGTTCAAAAAAAATTTATTCCGAGATCCATTTCCGTTTCTTTGTTGATGCCGAACATACCCTTAATCTTAAATAACGACGAAACTCATCATTTTACGAAAGTTGTACTGAAATAATATTATCTGCTCATTTTCCATTTTAATTCAATCATAAACAAAGAGCCCCTACATCATATATGCCTTATTTCTCTCTATCCCTTGACAATAAAGACTCGGGAGTAAAGAATTTAACAGATCAGTTTTCTCTTTTCGCAGCCCACGAACATATAAAACTCTGTTTCGATTCTAGAGTCTTTGCGCTGCATGAAGTAAAATCTATTCTGTTAAAATATTTACCAGAGACTTAACTAGAATTCTAGAAACAGAGAATGTTGAATTGGTGTAAGCATTTAAGGAAATAGTGCATAGACAGCTTCCTACACTATTCCCATAGCTGTCTTCTCTTTTTGCTTTCATTTTTTTTCCTCCTCTCTTTCTCTCTCCCTTTCTCTCTACCCCCAAGGCCCCCACCGCGTGCTCACACTCTCCGCTCCAATGGCGGTTCACACTTCCTAAGTACCTCCTACTGTCTCTTCTACAACGATCCATTGTTGGTTTTTAGTGAGGTATGTCTTCTTTCTCTTTCGAACCCTTCTCTCTTAAGTTCCAATTACAAAAGATCTGTGCGTTTCTCGTTACCTCGATCTACTGTTGGTGAATGCTATGGAAAAAGTCCTTCTCTCTTATGATCCTCTACTGCGATTATTAGCTCAGCACGAAGAAAATCAGTGCTTTTTTTTTTTTTCTCTTGCGATGTAAAAAGATAATGCTGAAAAACTACCAATAGCGCCTCTCGTAACCTATTTAGTTTGATACGGTTTAATCATTTGATCTTCTAGTTCTTACTTTTATGTGATTTTGCTCTACTTATTTTTCTTTTATGCAGGGACTTGAGGATTTTCTCTACAAATTTCTGGGTTTATTTATTGATAAATCTTGAGACTTGTCTAGGAGCTGATTCACAATTTCGGATAAATTTGTTTCTTTTATAAAATTCAAACTATTTTGGGGGGCTGAGCTGCAAATTTCTCCAAGGTGCGTTTTCATGGCGTCAGGTATGGTAAAGATGGCAACAGATGATAAGCTGAAGGAGACTGATTGGGCGAAGAACATTGAAATCTGCGAACTCGTTTCGCATGATCCGGGGTATTTTTGTAATTTCCCCTCTTTCAATTATCATTATTCTCCATCTATTATAATACATGCAACTCAACTTTAGCTCCCGAGCTATAGCTTCTGAGTTCAATGGCATTTGTAATAGAATTTGCATTCCCTGAGATATTGTAATTTTGAGTTGATCTGTGGAAAATCCAGACCGTTTATATCCTTTCTGCACGAATCTGAAAGCACAATAATACTACCCCCTGCATTCAGATAGGGACCAGAAAAAATTTGGCCTGAATTCAGATAAATTGAAAATTTTGGGATATCTCAGAGGATACGGACTCATTTGTGATAAGGGTCAAGTAATTTTGCTCTGTACTTTTTTGGTAATTTTTCAATTTATTCTTGGTTCTATTTGTGTGATTTCCTACTTTATTTTTTCTTTTACATGCCATTTAATCTCTCTTTTGGTTAGATCTTAATATGGCAAATCTTCTATGATGGAGATTGCAAAACTGCCCTATCAAGTGTTGACACCACTTATTTTTAGTATATAAGTTCACTAGTAAAACATGATTAAGCATATTAAATTATTAACAGTACAATATTCATTTTCCTTATTGATTATTATGTGTTTAATAATTCAATCCCAATTTACCAGGAAAGCGAAGGACGTGATTAAATCCATCAAGAAACGGCTACAACACAAGAGCCCCAATACACAACTTTACGCTGTCATGGTGAGGGTTAATTTTGTATTTAATTATTTTCCGTGGGATGATTTAAAGATCTCAAATTTTCTCATATATACTCTCTTGTATCTTGTAGCTATTAGAAATGTTGATGAATAACTTTGGAGAGAATATACACAAATTGGTGGTGGAAAATGCGATTCTTCCTATTCTTGTCAAAATTGTAAAGAAAAAGGTTAGTAATAAAAATCCAATCTGTACCATGTTAAATCAATCTGCAGTAGGCGACATTAAATTATACAATTCTAATGACAAGGCCTTCACAAAAAAATTGTATCAATCTGGTAAATTTCTTGCATTAAAAAGTTAGCATTTTGATTTATTTTCCAGACAGAATATCCCGTGAGGGAGAGAGCATTTCTTCTTTTAGATGCGACTCAAACTGCAGTTGGTGGCGCTAAAGGCAAATTTCCCGAATATTATGCTGCCTACTATGACTTGGTGGTAATTAATTTATTATCATATTTACAATCCTTGCACAATGCATAGAGTTTGTATGCTCATTTAATTGTGTATTAAATGTGATGTATTTATATTTGACATGGAGTGCTCTAAACAGAACTCTTTTGGTTTCAATTGAAAGGTGGCTGGTGTGGAATTCCCAAATCGTCCTCGCGTTACAGTGACTGAACTGCAGGCCCCACCAACACAGAGAAAGACACCTCTTCCTGCTCCTGCTGCTGATATTGAAGATAATACTTTGACTCAGAGGCTTCTATACGATCCTCCTCCCATGCAAACAATCAGTCCCCAAAACACCCCTGATTCTGGGTACAGTACATTTTTTTTTATTCTACACAGAGAAACAGAAACCCTAATTGGTTTATTCAACTGTGCTATTTTTTAATTGTCTCTTTTTATGTAGTATAATTAAAAAGGCCACAAGTGTGTTGGAAGTTCTGAGGGATGTGCTTAATTCAATCGATACCAAACACCCTGAGGTAACCATACAACTCTTTCTAAAATTGTACTATTCTAGAAAATTAAAACTGGGCACATTAAATATATTTATGTTCTGACGTGTGATATATAGGGGGCAATGGATGAATTTGTACTTGATTTAGTTGAGCAGTGCTCTTTTCAAAAGCAACGTGTCATGCACCTTGTCATGACCTCAAGGTTTGATTTAGTTTTAAAAAATGCTCTCAGTTTTGCTTGTTTAAAGCAACAAAGTGTGTTTGTTTATCTATTCACTTATTTGATGTTCTTTTGTTTAGAGATGAGAATGTGGTAACTGAAGCAATAGGGCTGAATGAAGAGCTACATAAGGTGCTTCTTCGGCATGACTCCCTCCTGTCAGTGGGCCCCACCTCTACCGCCACCACATTTATCAATGACAGTGTAGATAACAGAAATAATCAACAAGAGGAAGAGGATGCTGAAAGTCTCTACAAAAGGTACATCATTTTTCATTGTTTAATATACATGGAGATATGCAGAATTGCAAATAAAATAAAATGTTTGTATTATATTCTAAATTGTTATAACTGACACAGGATACGGAAAGGAAAAGCATTATCTGTGGATTACTCAGATGAACCGACCCGAAATCCTTATGGGTCCATTACCGATGAAATGCTTAGGAGGCCACTGATCCGACCATTGAAAATCCAGCCCAGCCCAAAACCCAATTCGCACCCTAAACCTGACCCAGGCCCAGAACCCACAGGACCCGCATTGTCAATACCACCCCCGCCAGCTAAGCATGTAGAGCGCGAGAGGTTCTTTAGAGAGAAAAGTTCAGATTATACTACAACCGGGTTACCAGATCAAATGCAGGGATTGTTGTTGCATAGTCGGGACGGGAGCAGCTCTTGTAGTGGAAGTACAGAATACGGCGATTAGGCTGTGTAGTTAGAGTTTTCATTTTAGGGTTTCGGAGCGGGTTTGCCTTGGTGGGGGTATGGAGGATATTTCATCCTCTATTTAAGAGTAAAGGTGGTGTTACATTCTTCTATAGCTCTCTCTCTCTTTCTTTTTTTTGTCTGTTTTTCCTTGGTTTTTTTATTTGGTTGCTGATAGCCTGATACTGTGGTTGTTGTTATAGAGCTAATTAATATATGTTTAGTTTATGCATGTGGTTTTGTGCTTGGTCTTATTAGCACTTTGGAATTACTCGGCTGGTTTCTTTGTCTAGGCGTTGCAGTTGGAATTTAGATCCTTGAGAGGTTCTACCTCTAGTAGCTTTTATCAGAGAGAATGAACTCTACTATTTTGAAGATTTCAGATATAACACAGGCCTTTCGAGTTGAATTTGTCTATCAACCTGAATTTAAGCCTGTCAAGCATGGCCCAGTTTAGTTTTTGAGAGATGAGGTCAAACGTAATTATAATCCTCTCCTAACAGTCAACGAGTTACCAGTTAGGCAATTGCCAACTTCATTCAATCTTATCACTTATTGCCTAATTTAGTTTGTCTTATTTTAATTTTTGGGTCTGATGACAATCCTCGTAAAATCACCCTCTAATTCTAATGCAATGCAGCCTTTGGCCCATTATAAAATATACAAGTATTTTAATATACATTTGATTATTGTAGAATGCACATTTATTATTTTAGTTATATGTACCGAGTTTATGTTTTAAAAATCAAAATCATGTTGATTGAATTTGTGTAGTTCAAAGTATAGCATAAGATACGCACGGCATATTATGTAAGCTAAATAAAAACTATTAATTATTTTGCGCTTGAATGCAAGTTCAATGATAACAAAAGGTAAAACATAAGCTGGAAATGTCATCTACAATCCAGGTTAATAAGATCAAATATAGTACAAATTTATGTTGTTGGACAACAGCTAAATCACTTTATATACGTCACTACTGATTATATATAGCTCAATTAATAATACTGTAATACAAATGAACTTCGAAATACTCATGTGAATATCGTACATCCATGATTAGATACTATCAATTCAATTTAGTTTAAATGTACTATCCGAATGCGGTGTTCAAAATTAAATGCAATCAACTTATCCTTATTTAGTTGCTGCGTATTGTTACTGCAAATCTAAAACACAATATGAAATTATTGAGAATTATTTACATTTTCAAAAAATAATTACTCCCCCAATTTGACGATTTATTTTAAATGAAACTGATTTTAAAAAAATTAACCAAACAAGCATTCTTTATTTGAAAGTTATAAAAATAGCATCCATCGATTCACATGATCAGTGTAGCATAAAATAGCCTCACTCCACCGATCGGTGGAGCTAATTTTCTACCCGGCTAAAAACTACGCTACAAAAATCTCATACATAAGTCTCCACCGATCCAGTGGATCGATGATCGATGGAGCTGGACTTTCAAAATTTATACCATCAGAAAAATCAGCACTGTGCAACTTAGATGGTTCAAATTTCCTAGACAGATCAACTCAAAGTTAGAGATATCTCAGTCGATTCGGATTAATAGGACTTCATTTGAAAGCACCAAGATCAAAGCCCCGCAATTGCATTTTCTTTAAAGGGAAAATTTCTAGTGTGCCCATCAAAAATATCAAAATAGCCAATATTTCCGTCAAAACATTGAAATTTCTTACTTCTCCATTCTAAATTGAAATCATTTCTTATTTCCCCATGTATTGATTAAATTTGAATTTTTAATCTAAATTTATAGTTTACTTTTATTTTAAAGTTGAAATGTCCATTTTATCCTTCATCTAAAACTACTCCTTTCTTCTTAACTCTTAATTGCTCTGGGTAAAAATACGAAATTGGGACAAATGAAAATGCAAAGCAAGGCGGAGAGACAAAAGTGGACCGAGTCAGAGAGCAGATGGATATCTTTCACCAAAAAACTGAGGTTGAAGCTAGAATCGAACTGTAAATTTGCAGAGAAGAAGGAGATGGAACTTGACAAATCGCAATTCACCGCGTGGTTCTCGACCACAGAAAATGGTGGAGCACTATGCAGAGCTCCAGGAGGCGTACAATGACCCTTGATGATATATCTGTAGGAGCATGATTGAGTTGATGATATCGCACTTAAGTCGTATAAAAGATCTAACTTTTCTTGTTTATATAAAATGGAGCATTGATTTTGGGAGACTTAGTTTCTCTGTCAAGCAAGCTCGTAACTGTTGCAAATGCGTTGGAATTTGGTTAAGAACAGAGAACTGAAGATAAATACACTTCTTTAGATATTGTACAAGACACCTACTTCAAAAACAAAACTGGTTGGTCCAAGGTTTTCAAGCTCCAGCAGTGCTTTGATTACCAACAGAGAAAACTGGTTCTCAATAAAAGATGGGGGTAAAGGGAAAAGAGATCTCAGTTTTAGAAGAAGAGTAAAATGGACATTTCAATTTTAAAATAAAATTAAACTATAAGTTAAACTTAAAATTTCAAATTTAATCACATATGGAGAAATAAGAAATGATGTCAAATTAGAATGGGAAAACAAGAAATTTTGATGTTTTGATGGGAAGATTAGCTATTTTGAAAGTTTTGATGGGTACAGTAGAAATTTTCCCTTCTTTTAACTAGGTTTTGCCTTTTAAATTCTCCAATCGCTACAGTTGAACGACTTCATTTTGAAAGCCCAGCTCCATCCACCGATCCACTGAATTGGTGGAGGCTTATGTGTGAATTTTTTTGTGGCACAGTTTTTGGATAGGTGGAAAATTAGTTCCACCGATCCGCAGAATTGGTGGAGTAAAACTGTTTTTTGCTACACTGATTATGTGGATTGGTGAAAGTTATTTTATGCTACACTGATTATATGGGATCAGTGGAAGTTATTTTCATAACTTCTAGATAAAAAAGACTTATTTGGTTATTTTTTTTAAAAACAGTTCTATTTACAAAAAAAGAAAATCCAATTTGACACACAGTCACGTGAGTCCAATCACGTGCACGCCACATGACTTGCCCTCCAGATGGAACGCGAACGGGGTGCGTATCCTCTGAGATATCTCAATTTTTGCGTGACCGACGTGTCCGGTGCCTATTCGGGGAACCGTAGGGGGCCAGTATTATTTGAGCTTTGAGATTCGCGCAGAATGTATTTGAATGATTGAGATATTCAAAAAGGTCATGCAAAGTTTGAGATATCTCAGAGCAGAGAAGGAAATACGTGACACGCCGTGACGTGACGTGACAAACACGCCGTGATTTGGTCACGTGACGTGACGTAACGTGATCAACTTTTTTTTTCACGTGACGTGACTAAAATGGTGATGAATGGTCACGTCACGCGAAGAGTCACGTCACACGTAGTCACGCCGTGACTATACGTGACGTGATCACACGTGACATGACGTGTCGTGATGTAAATTAGTCGTGTCAATTTTTTTTTATATTTTAATTTAAATTGTTGAAAATTTAGAAAAAAAGATAAAAAATTATAAAATAAGTAAATAATATTGTAAAGATTATTTTTTTAGGAAATATTATATTTGATATTACTTTAAAAATTCAAATTACAAACATTCATTAGACTAAACTAAAGAAAATATAAATCAGTACTACATGAGTACCAATATCACTGAACTTACACTAAAATAAAAATCTGAATACTCTATACATATAAAAAAAATTGGATACTCTATGTTTCATACCGTGACGTAACGTGATCACGTGATCACGTGACGTGACGTGACGTGACTAGTTCACGTGACGTGACGTGACGTATATTTTCACTAGAATGTGGTCACGTCACGCGAATGATCACGTCACGTAATTGACACACGTCATGTCACACGCCGTGACAAATTTCTTCTCTATCTCAGAGGATGCGAATTCACGCGAACGTCCCTTTCAAGCAAGCTGAGCAAATTAGCAATTGAGCACCAGAGTTCGGATCCTCTGCACCGTTTGGGATTCAATCGGGACCGTCAAATCAGAATCCGGGAAATCCAGCCCCACTTTGTAATGCTCGGGATCACTTTAAGATTCGTGTTAGCATATGACGAACGGACCGGATTGAAACTCATAAAATAATTTCCCTTGCGTGACTTCAAACAATTCTAAAAGCCGTACCCCCACCCGCGCATTCGATCCGCACCGTCCGTAAAACCACGTGTCGCACTCATGGTTCTCCGATGCTCACCCCTCACTCATGCGAAACTCGCTCGTGTCACACACATAAACCCAGGCACGCTGCCTCACACGCGCGAAACCCCAACCACCTCTAATTTCTCCCTTTCACACGCGCATCTCGCACGCTTGCCGCCGGATCCCCCTCCCTCCGGCGTATAACCGCCGGAGAACGACGGTCGACGAGTATACCCTCCAGATTACACTCACCACCCCACCTTCACCAATTTAACAATCTATAAGCGGTTGAATCTTTCAGATCCAGCTTTACTGATCACAGTGAACTGAGATCTAGTCCGAAATGGATAAACTGGGGATGAGTGACGAAGAAGAGGAGGAAATGGAAGACACGGAGGTGAAAGAAGAAGACGATGAAGAAAAAACGGCGGCGTACCTGAACACAGGCATGAGCGGCAGCGATCGGACGGCAGGAGGAGGAGGGAGGAGAAGTCGGGGGCAAGAGGAGAAGGAGAGAACGAAGATGAGAGAGAGGCATCGGAGAGCTATAACGGCGAGGATTTTAGGCGGATTGAGAAAACACGGGAATTATAATCTCAGAGTAAGAGCAGATATTAATGAGGTAATTGCGGCGCTTGCCAAGGAGGCGGGCTGGGTGGTGCTGCCAGATGGGACAACCTTTCCTTCTTCTCAGGTTTTCCTCATTTCCTTTTGTTTACCTCTTTTGGTTATTGCGTTGTTAAATTTCTTTCTCGTTTTGCGTTTGAGCGGAGGTTCGGAAAAATTGATATTCCTGGTGTAACAGAAATTGTGACTTCAGATCTGGACCGTCCGATCTTCTTTGGCACGAATATTAAAGTACCTTGTGCATTCCACTTCGGGTCGGATTGGCCCGGATTCTGATCGGACGATCTGGATATAAACTCAAATATTATGTTAGCTCAGAAGATATGGATTCCGTAGCGATAGGGTAAGAAAAGACGGTAATAATAAGGGGGTTCCGCGTGGGGATTTATGATGAAATTGTTTATATTTTTTTTCTACTTCGAATTTTTAAATCTATTATTAATGATAATGTTTGCGCTGTTTTCAAAGATTCAAGACTACACTATATTCAATTCTGATAATGTACTTTTTTGAAAGTCTACTTAATTGAATTCCTCAGTTAGCCACAAGTCATATTGAATTCCTCCGTTGGCCAGTTAAAATTATGTTTGAATTCTTTTCTAAGTACAGAGTGAAGCGGTCTTGACTTTAAAAATATATTTTACATTTTCCCCTTTTCTAGTTTGTAAATCTGATGTAAGGGGCCTACGGGCATTGTAAAAAAAAAATGCATAAATTGAGGCAATATTTTAAAAAATACGCGTTTTGAAAATATGCATAAAGATGTTAATTTTTTAAACTTAAAGATTTTAAAAGCTGAGATATACAAATAATAATTTATTGTTTAAAAGATGAGTTGTCGGTTTATGATGCTGCCACATAAAGTCATGCTATAAAGTACATGGCTGCAGGTGCGCACATCCTACTCACTTCACATATGCTTTTAAAGGAAGGGCCTGTTGGGCCACGTTACTATCACCCGATTTTTTTTTACGATGTGAACATACTTTTCAGTTCAATTTCTGTGTTTATGCCCATTCTTCATTGGAGGCCGAACAGGTACGAAATTTATAATCTAACTCCGTCAATAAATCATGTATTTCATTGGCACATCGTGCTCAAATTCCCTTCGATGGAACTCAAATGTAGTAATGGATAGACTCCTCTATAATAGTTTCTTTATTAGAATTTCTGATTTCATGATGAGAATAATCAAAAGCAAAATAATCAGTTTTGCATGCTATATTTTTGGATTTTTTCACAAAACTGTTATCTATGAACTTTCCGTAATGTGAGATTTATATCAAGAGGAGGGTTCAAATGCCTCCATATTTTATTCTCTAATAACAAAAAATTTAAAATTTATTTATCAAAATAAAACCATTAGATGTGATTTATATTATTTTCTCTACATGTACATAAAAAAAAATTATATCTTTCTAATATTGGTTTTATATGAATCAATAAGTTGAAAAATCAACGTCTAGAATTTGTCCACATCGTTGTATTTTTCCAAGCACTTGATGCTCATCAAAACAATATGAGAATGTTGTGATTTTTTACGTATGCATAGAGAAAATGATATATATCATATCTAACGGTTTTATTTTAACATATAAGTTTTAAATTTTATGTTATTATGGTTCTACAAACCCAGGCATGATGGAGGCACAAAAAATAGAGGCATTGGAACCCTCCTTTTTTATATCAATGAATCTCTTATTGTTTTGTTAAAGGAAGGATACATTCACAACCATTTTTATCTGACAGTTGAGACAACCGACAAAATTGTTATCAATATAAACAACTGAAATTTGTACATTTGTTTTGCAACATTTACAGGTATCAAATGTTGTGCGAGTTGAAAACAAATTGATCACCCATTGACTGATTTAAAATAAGGCAAATGCTTCTATGGACATAATGACATATTTGTAAAATGAACATATTTTTATTTTTAAAGTTCAAACAGTCGATCCGAACCGTTTATCTTGTTCTCCATATTAATATGTGCTTGGAGACAAAATTTTACATTTTTCTGAATTTTTGTACTATTTATTAAGATGGGTACAAAATTCAATGGTCTGAATTTGATATTTTTTGTACCCATCTTAATAAATAGTAAAATTATTCAGAAAAATGTAAAATTTGGTCTCCAAGCACATATTAATATAGAGAACAAGATGAACGGTTCGGATCGACTGTTTGAACTTTGAAAATAAAAATATGTTAATTTTACAAATATGTCCTTATGTTCATAGAAGCATCACTCAATAAAAAATTAACGGTTTGTTCTATGTAAATTGTGTATAAAATTTACAATTTTATTTTCTGATCTTGATAATTATGTTGTCAATTGTCAGAACTGTCAACTAAATATAGTTATCAAATATATTCCTCATCTATATTTTAAAATAGTTATTGACTATATGCTTCAATAAATCAATAGTGAAATGAAGAATAACTATTTTCATGTGAAAATTTTTTTTTTTTTTTTTTGGGTTTCTGAATTCATTGAAAGCTAAATTACTTTAAAACTAATTCAAATACTCCCTAAAATTATTCCAGAGGACTTGGCACTAAGGGTTTACCACGCTTTTCTTTTTCGCGCAATACGTATTGCAGGCAGGTGGACCTGCCACCTCAACCTCTGCTCCAGCGATGCCCCACTCGTCAGCACTGCCTCTCCGAGGCATATCTCCTGTGGGGTCCTTTGGGAGGTTACGCGGAGTTTTCTCCCCTGGAGCAGGCCCCATATCGGCCTCTCCCTTGTGCTTTGCCACTGCTGGTACCAGTGGTGCAAGTCGGAATGAGTCAGAGTCTCCATTATTTGAAGGTAGCATTGAGTTGGGTGAAGATGAAAAGGTGATCAAGATGACTGTACCGAGTTTGCATGATCGCGACTTTTCTGGCACACCTTATGTACCAGTCTATGTGATGCTCCCGGTATTTGCATTGTTATATTTTTTTGTAATTTCTCTGATTAAGGAGCAAGCACAGTTGGTTGTGCATACATCTCTTTAAAGAGTACTGCGGACAATTAAATATTAGTCTTATTTAAGTGAAACTATCTCTTGTGTGCATAATTGTATGTCATAACTAACTGGAAGTGAACAAACAAGAGATCAAAACAAACTTAGTAGTAATTTTAAAAAACAGAGACCCAGAAGTATACAAGCCAATTTGTTCTCATCATTTGTTTACCTTGGTAAATAACAGGTCTTGTTCCTTTGTTGCATGCCCAAGTGTTGCATTTTCTATTTTGAAGGAGGTTATGGTACTATACATATTACATAGAGGACCACGCTATGAACTCATATCTCTGTTTTTAAAGTTCAAATAGTCGATATGAACCTTTCAACATGATCTTCATATGAAAAAGTGCCTGAAGACCAATTTTTACATTTTTTAGAATTTTTTTACCTTTTTTTTTTTAGATAGGTAGAAAATCACTTGATTAAAATTCAGGACCATCCAAAAACAGTGACTTCCTACCTACAAAAAAATTGTAAAAAAATTCCAAAAAATGTAAAATTTGGTCCTCAAGTAAATTTTCATAAGATCATGTTTAACGGTTCGGATCAATTGTTTGAACTTCGAAAATAGAGATATGGATCCATAGCACAGGTCAATCCGTAATATGTATATTACCATAGCCTCACTCAATTATCAAAGTTTAAAAGATAAGTATGGTAAGCCGGGATGGAAGGAATAATGAGAGAGAGAAGAAACCTACATAAACAAACTTTTATCATTTCATTTCATTCCGTTAAAGGCTCTGTTACTCTCTTCACTCTCTTCACTCTTTTCATACTCCTCTCAGGCTATGGATTTAGATTAACTCATTTCTTTCTGATTGGTTGTACCAGTTAGGTGTAGTTAACATGAATTGTGAAGTGGCTGATCCAGACGGTCTTATAAATGCCCTTAAGTTACTAAAAACAGCGCGTGTGGATGGAGTGACGGTCGATTGTTGGTGGGGAATTGTGGAGGCGAACCGGCCCCTTGAATATAAGTGGTCTGGATACAAGCATCTCATTCAGATCATAAGGCAAATGAAGCTCAAACTACAGGTCAAGTGATGTTCAAACACGTCAGCTATACATAGAGTGAGGCTATGGTACTATGCATAGCGCATATTGGTCCGTACTATGGATCAATATCTTTATTTTGAAAGTCCAAATGGTTGATCAACCGTTCAACATTATCTCATATAAAAAATGTACATGCAGACTAAATTTTATATTTTTTTTCGGATCTTTTTTAGTATTTGTTAGATAAGTAGAAAATCACTACTTTTGAATGGTTTAGAGTTTTTAGATCAAGTGATTTTCTATCTATCTAAAAAAATAGCAAAGAACTTGTAAAAATGTAAATTTGATTTACATGTACATTTTCAATGTTGAACGGTTCAAATCGACTGTTTGGATTTTGAAAATGGAGATATTGATTCATAGTACAAACCAATTTGCGATGGTACCATAGTCTCACTCTCTATGCATAGAGTCCGTGTCCCCCCCAGGTACCTGAGGTGCAATTTAAAAAAATGGACGGTCAAGATTAATCCTAGCTGGGCCAAACTCAATCCGGTGACTATTGAAAGGGGTCTGCTTTGAGATTCGTGTCAAGTTAAAAGAGTGGGCCAGATTTATTGCTTGCACCTCAGGTACCTGGGGTGATATGGATTCCTATACATATGTAAAAGAAGATGTGCAAAACAACCCTTGAACTGTTTGCACCTCTGTTGTTTATCCTTAAGGGTGCTGATGTGGGCTGTTTATAATTCTAGCCAACACATACAAAAAAAGAAAGAAAAAGAAAACCAACTTTGAAAGTTTATGTGTAGTTCTTAGTTCTTGATGGGGGTCCAACTACCTTTAAGCATTCGTCAACTCAATAGAATCAGAAGATTTCTGGAGACTTAACATTCTACCTCTCTTTTCATTTTTGGTTTGGAATGTTAGGTAGTGATGTCTTTTCATAAATGTGGGGCCAATGTAGGGGACGATATCACAATCAATTTGCCAAATTGGGTTTTAGAGATCGGCAGCTGCAATCCAGACATTTATTTCACCGATAACGATGGTCGGCGTAATACCGAATATCTCACTTGGGGAATTGACAAAGAACGTGTTCTACGAGGCCGAACTGCTCTTGAGGTAGTATTAATGCCGTGTCTTGTTTTAGAAGCAACATGTTTTATTAGAAAGTAAAAGCTATTTTTTATTTTTTATTAGAACTTTACAAATTGCACAATTTATAATGGTTATGTTTTTTAATAGAAAACAATTGGTCTAGCAAGTCTCATGATTTCTGCATCTTTAGTAAATAGTAAGACAATAAGAATTCATCAGATGATAATACTTATAGTACAATATATGTCTAAAAGAATGAACTCATGTCAGCATATCTTTGTGCAAACAACTTTGGATAATTACACACAAATTGTTTTTTTTTTAAACATTTCTAGGTTTATTTCGACTTCATGAGAAGCTTTAGGGTAGAATTTGACGAATTCTTCGAAGAAGGCATAATCTCAGAAATAGAGATTGGGGTGGGTCCATGTGGTGAACTGCGTTATCCATCTTATCCAATGGAGCACGGCTGGAGATACCCTGGCATCGGCGAGTTTCAGGTTACAGTCCCTTAATATCATTTTTTTTTGGTATTTGTGCTTCTTAGTCTGGTAATGCCTTGACAACTTGGTATTGGGTTAAATGCGTGATTTAACGAGATCCAGTGCACTTAATTTTCCTTCTCATGCACACTTTTCTTCTGTTTGTTTTTTTATTCCCAATTTTTGAAGATGTTGCTTCATACATATTATTCTAAAAGGGTTGATTACTTACAGTGGCGGAGGGAAGAAGAGAGAATGAGGTCAATTGACTCCCATTTTTTTTTTTTTTTTGTATTTACTTATGATTTTCTATATAATTTAAAGTAAAATGACTTGGTATTGTCAAATTGACCCCTCATTCTTTGTAGAAATTTTTTAATTGACTATTTCGAAAGTCAGGCACCGCCCCTGATTACTTATTTCCAGTTTAGTTGGTCTATACGATCCAAGGGTCATGAGTTTTCGACTCGGACCCAAGATGACCTAACTTGACAGCACTCAACTTATTTAAGACCTGGTTGTGCATGAGAGGATGTCTCACATGCTCCACTCATTTTGTTGTTACTATTTGACTGAACAAATTAAAAAAAAAAAACGACGACTCCATTCAACCTTTTCCATCTTAGATGAAATCATGATCAATTTGTCAAGATATGAATTAGGATTGGTGATCTTTGAGATTCTGATATGCATCTCAGTTTGGAATGTTTCTCTAGCTAGCACATCTCTACTTTCTCTCATTGACACATTTATTTTGGAATGTCTGTATTTGGTATTATATATTCTTCTATAAGAATATGCTGTAATTCATATATATAAACTCAGGGTATTGTCTCTGTGTAATAAGAAAACTTTTGATAATAATAATACTAAATATTTTCCAGCTTCAATTCTATCTAAATCTTGTCACAATTAACATTGGCTTATGGGTCGTGTCCATTTTGGTCCTTTCCAGTGTTACGATCGGTACTTGATGAAAAGCTTGAGGAATGCAGCCGAAAAAAGGGGCCATTCGTTTTGGGGGAAGGGACCCGGTAACACAGGCACATACAACTCTAAACCACAGGATACCAGTTTCTTTTGTGATGGGGGAGATTACAATGGATACTATGGCAGGTTTTTTCTCGACTGGTACTCCGAGGCGTTGGTTGACCATGCTGACTGTGTTTTAATGCTCGCTAAGTTAGCTTTTGAAGGATCTTCCATTGCTGCTAAGGTATTACTTGGTCAGGAATTTGGATCCCCTAGAGTTACTCAAATTTTGAGTTTAAAGGGATCCTGTGCATTCTACTTCAAGCCGGATTGACTCAAATTCTGATCGGACGGTCTGGATCCAAACTCAAAATTTGGGTCACTTTAGGAGATCTGGACCCATTCGTCAGTAGGTGTTTTGCATATTAGCCAAGAGTTTGCTGTATATTTGTTACGGTGTCAGTATGGCCCCACACTTTTGTATTTGAATCCTAATGGCCAGCTGGCGGTGTTGGGCTATACAAAAGTTATATCTACTGCACAATTGATGATGTTTGCATCTAATAATGACAAATTGAATCAAAATCATGCCTAGCAGGTGAAATGTTGGTTTGTTAGTTTATGTTAACAATTTGTCGAGTAAACCAGTCAAAGTAACTTGATTATCTGGTTATACCTTGTTTTGCATGTTAGGTGCTCGCAAAAAGAAAAATGTTGGGTGCTTGTGCAATGTGGGACCATGGTATATATTTTGCAAGACATTTTCTAATGTTCTATATGCATCTTTGGGAACTTAACCTTGCTTTTACTACAATATTCAGATCTTTAATTTAATGGTCTTCTACATGAAACAGATACCCGGTGTGCATTGGTGGTACAAGACAGCTAGTCATGCAGCTGAGCTGACAGCTGGATTTTATAATTCTTGCAATAGGGATGGTTATGCCCCTGTAGCAGCAATGCTGAAGAAGCACAGTGCAACCTTGAACTTAACATGTGTGGAGTTTAGTTTAAACCAGTACGATGACTTTGTTGAGGCAATGTCAGATCCCGAAGGTTTGGTTTGGCAGGTACAAGTTTTTTTTTCAGTAGATTATTTACACAACAACCTTTTGTTTCTAGTACTATAAACAGGTTTGTTAGGCATTACATAATTATTTAAAATAAACTAATACTTTAATTAGGTACTAAACGCGGCATGGGATGCCGGTATACCAGTGGTGAGTGAGAATGCTCTGCCCTGCTTTGATAGAGATGGGTTCAACAAAATATTAGAAAATGCAAAGCCATTCAATGACCCGGATGGCCGGCATTTACAATCATTTACATTCCTCAGGCTGACCCCTGCACTCTTTGAGGAAACAAACTTTTTTGAATTCAAGCGCTTCATCAAGAAAATGCATGGTGAGATTCTTTATCTGATTAATTCTTCAAGGGTATGTTTGGATGCACAAAAACAGCTATTGTTTTTACAATAGCATTGCTATTCGGAACAAGGTGCATCCAAACGAGAAATAGAGTTATTCGGATTAGCTGCTGTTTTTAGAATAGCATTGCTATTCGCTATTCTTACAAAAACATAGAATAGTATTTGTTGCTTTCAATATTAATACTAATCTAATATTTAAATTAATATTATATTATATTTAATATTTAAATTAATATTATATTGTATTATATTTAATCTAATATTTTATTTAATACTAATATAATATTTAAAATAATATTATATTACATTTTAATATTAAGATTAATATTATATTACATTTTAATATTAAAATTAATATTATATTACATTTTAATATTTAAATTAATATTATATTATATTATATTTAATATAATATTTTATTTAATACTAATCTAATATTTAAAATAATATTATATTACATTTAATAATTAAATTAATATTACATTGTATTATATTTAAATTAATATTTTATTCAATACTAATCTAATATTTAAAATGATATTATATTACATTTAATATTTAAAATAATATTATATTACATTTAATCTAATATTTAATTTAATACTAATCTTATTTTTAAATTAATATTATATTACATTAATATTTAAACTAATATTATATTACATGTAATATTTAAAATAATATTATATTACATTTAATATTTAAACTAATATTATATTACATTTAATATTTAAACTAATATTATATTATATTTAATACTAATCTAATATTTAAAATAATATTATATTACATTTAATATTTGAATTAATATTATATTGTATTATATTTAATGTTACACATAAATTATTAAACAGTAGCTATTCACTCCAAACTCTATTTCAAATATGCAATCCAAACAACTTTTTTATTGTTCTGAATAGCACTGTTTTCAGTAGCTATTCTTATTTACTATTCTAAACAGTAGCTATTCTAAAGTACATCCAAACGTACCCCAATTTACTGCCGTCCATCTCTACACTGTTCTTGTTTTTATCTCCGAAAGTTTTGCCAAACTAATATCTTTGTTTTTGTTGGTAAACGTCAACCATTTTTCTTTTACTTTTCTCTATTTTTGTTTCAGGTGAAGCAGTTCTTGATCATTATACTTAGGTCGAAAATAAATATTATTTAAATTCTTAGGGAAAAGAAATAAGGATGTAAAATCTTCTTTTTATTCTACATCTTTATTGACTTGAGCTGATTACTTCGGCATGTGAAGACATATAAGAAGGCTGTTTCGTAACCTGCTGTTCAAATCTCGGTTGTCAGAATTAAAAACATGACAGTTAACTGGTATTACTGGTATGATCATTCATGAGAAAAGAGCAGGAGGTCATGTAGATTGGAGCTTGGGTTTGGTTTCCCAGTTGAATAGAAGAAGGTTCATGTAATTGCAAACTCTGATTTAATCCTGTAAATTCATTGGAAATATTTGTAGTTGCCTGTTCTTGTATAATTATAATTACG
This sequence comes from Carex cristatella, assembly GCA_024447775.1. NCBI lineage: Eukaryota > Viridiplantae > Streptophyta > Magnoliopsida > Poales > Cyperaceae > Carex > Carex cristatella. The sequence goes on from JAJHPF010000007.1 coordinate 1,570,302, forward strand.
CTTGAATGTAAACAAGATTAGTTGCGTAATATAGCAATATTTGCTTTTTCTTTAAAAAAAACAAAATAACAAACTTTTTTAAGTTGCGAAATACTACTGTAGTAAACTAAAAGAATTTTTAATGCGTTTATCAATGCTCAGATTTTTTGAACTGGGGTTTCTGACGGGCGTTGAATCAAATGCAGTCCGATAGTCACTCCCATATATATTTGGAGCCGTTCGTATCGTGTCAAGATTCGTATGAACAGTTTTAAGATGCATGCGGATCAAGTTGTGAACATCTTGATGCAAATCAAATAATTTTGACTAGACATCAGCTTTGAATTTTGTTGGTTGGATGTCCATAAAAAATGATTTGGGAGGTCAATCAGTTCAAAAATATATTAAAAATGATGAGATATTAATACAAGCACACTTCATTTTTCTTGGGGCTGTGTGTTTTCTCGGTATCCCAAAGTTAGAGGAGACACGTGAATAGACATCAATGGAAGTCAAACGCAAATATACATCAATAATATATTTTGAACTTTTATGGACAATTTTAAAAATAATGAGCAATTTTTTTTGGTTAAAAAGGCTGAAGTCCAGTTTCATTAAAACGAAACAAAGTTAATTACAGAGTTGTAAAGCAAACATCACTCTAAACTCAAAAGTTCCAACCAGTGGACACAAAAATCGGCAACCATATATGCTGTATCCCTGAGAAAAACCAAACAAAAATATGTCAAACGCAGTTCACACCTGGGCCAACTATCTAAACCCAAACAGCTATTCCTATAGAGCTATTGTGAGATCAGCTTGCATGCCACCCTTTTTTTATTCTTGCAAGTAGCTAGGCTAAAATGCAACTCCTAAATCAAACTAAAAATCTAGTCAAATAGTTGCCCAGCTCTATAAACTTAGATATCAGAGTGTAATGGGTGGGGGGGATGATATGGTGCCCAAGTGGAGAAGTATGAGCTGATCATCTCCTGGTCGCCAAATGCGAAGTGGGATCAGCTCCAGTTCTGCAGTGGTCGGCAGCCAAGTGTATGTAGCCTCCTTGGTGGTAATAAGAGCAATTTATATCCGTTCACTTTAGTTGAGCACTCCAACGAATGTAAAGTGATCCATTTTCTTACCATTCACCTATAAATAAGATAATAGAAACTATTATCTACTTTTTCTAACATTAATATTTACATATTAAAACATCATCTATTTTAAAAAAAAAATGCTTTTGAATTGCAACAACGAAAATAAAAATACTATATATTCTTTAGCTAGATTCCGACTCCTTCCTCTTAATATAAATGTTGCTTTCACATATATAAATGTGTGAACACCTCATAATTGAAATAGTTATGACCTTTTTAGAAATTATCTTTTCAAAAAAGAAAATATTAAGAGTGAATTTTATTTTACTTCTTTATTGCCTCATACATATTGATATTTTTTGTAACATCCCGAATATTTGAATAATTATTATTTATGTTTAAAAATGTTTTATTTATAATATTCAAAATACTATATGCATCACTGTTAAAAAAATAAGTTTCTTAATCAATTAATATAACTGAAATAAAAAAAATAAGGAAATACTAAACTTGTCACTTTCAGTTTGATTTCCAAAATCATTAATTCGATCAAATTTATAACAATATTTATTTATTTATTTCCAATTACTTATCGGGCCGCTAGATTGATTTTTATTTAAAAAAAAAACAGTAAATAAAAAGGAAAAGACGCGCATTAGGCGGTTTGAAACGCACCCCTTTCATTCACTTTATTGCTACCGCATCTCTTGTCTTAACTGTTCCCCATTTTTAATTTCTCCCATTTAAATTCCCATACTCAAATTAATTAGAGTCAAATAAGATACTCTGTCTCCCCTCTTTCTCCGTAGCCACAAAAAAAAGGAAGGTTTTGCAAATAAAATTTGTGATATACATCGATGATCATTCAATTGTGTGCCCGATCGAACTCCGACTACGTCGTAGCGATTTCAAGTTGTCAATCTGATTTGAAATTTCGAATATCTCACTATAAGGTAACCAGACTTCTCTATAATATGTGTTTTCGTTTTGTATGATTTATTTGGATATTGGTATTGCATATTGGATTATGATGGCATATTTAACGGGATAGCAGGTCTGAGGTTGGAATTAGATTTGTTTGATACACGGGGGCTGCTAGTCGTGGTCGGGACCGATATGCGGGGAATGCTAGTCGCAATCGGGTTCGATAGATGACTTGTTTTACGGATAACCTAGACCGACGTGCTATCGCCGGTTAAATATGCGTGCATAATTTTATGTGTATTTGTGTGGATTAATCCGGCCTGTTTGAATGGTTGTTAAATTAAGCCAATTATAGAGAAGCACGTCGTTAAATAACCGGTTACTGAGCTTTGAAGCTGACTCCGTTTGTTATTTTTGTTTTCTTTCTTGTTGGCGACGTAGATTGATGGGCCAAGGAAACGTGCGATAATGATGTTATAATTGAAGGATGTGTGTTTTGAAAGTTATCTTTTAATAATAATATATGTGTTGTTTATGATTTTATTACGAATATTATTATTCATGTTCCTTGAGATTTATATATTATATCTTTGGAAGTATTCAAGAAGATGCTCTTGGTCTTGAATCATAGAACTCCTTAGATGAGAAATATTTAATCACTAAATATGTTCACGATCATGGTAATTAAGTAGGAACATTAATTACCAAGAAATTTTGCCTTCTTCGATAAAATCACGAGTTACAAAATACTTTCTGTCCATGTACTTTGTTTTGTGATGTGACTTTGGCTCCTTAATTTGCGAAATAGATGCACTGTTATCGCAAAATAGCTCCAAGGGGCCTTCATTTGGATGAAACGACGCCGAGTTCCTCAAGGAACTTCTTTATCCAGACTCCCTCTTTGCTTGCCTCTGCAGCCGCCATGACTTCTGCTGCGGTGGTTGAGTCAGCTGTAGTTGATTGTTTCCAACTACGCCAACTCACAGCTCCACCATTCAGAAGAAAGACGTACCCAGATTGAGATCTTCTATCATCGCGGTTCGTCATAAAACTAGCGTCGGTGTAACCTTTTACAATGAGCTCTCTTTGACCACCATAAACAAGAAACTTGTTCTTGGTCCTTTTCAGGTACCTAAGAATATTCTTGACTGCAGTCCAATGATCAGGACCAGGTGAAGCTTGATGACGACTTGTCATGCTTAGAGCATATGCGACATCGGGTCTTGTGCTAGTCATAGCATACATGATGGAACCTATGGTGAAGCATAGGGAACATTCTTCATGTATTCAATGTCTTTGCGTGTTGTGGCACACCTTGTGACTTGCTAAGATGCACGAGACATACTCATTGGTACATTTCCTTTCTTGGAATTTTCCATATGGAACCTTTCCAAGATTTTGTCAATATATACATTTTGACTTAGACCAATGAGCCTACGAGACCTATCTCTATATATCTTAATCCCTAAAATATATTGAGCCTCCCCCATGTCTTTCATTGAAAAGATAGTTTTCAATGAGTTCTTTGTTTGCTCCATCAAAGATTTTTCATTACCTATCAGCAATATGTCATCGACATATAAAACCAAGAACATAATGTGGCTCCCACTAACCTTCTTGTACACACAAGGTTCTTCCTTACTTTGAATGAATCCAAGAGTTTTAACCTCTTCATCAAAGCGCTTGTTCCAACTCCTTGATGCTTGCTTCAAGCCATAAATGGCTCTCTGAAGTTTGCACACTTTGCTACTATTTTTCGGATCTTCAAAACCTTGAGGTTGTACCATGTATACCTCCTCATCCAATTTCCCATTTAGGAAAGCTGTTTTGACATCCAATTGCCATATTTCATAATCATGAAATGCAGCAATAGCTAGCATTATCCGAATAGATTTAAACATGGCAACTGGTGAAAAAGTTTCATCATAATCAATTCCTTGGATTTGAGTAAAACCTTTTGCTACAAGTCTTGCCTTGTACGTTGTCAAGTTACCATTCATGTCCATTTTCCTCTTGAAAATCCATTTGTTTCGAATGGCTTTCAATCCTTTCGGAAGATCTACCAATTTCCATACTTGGTTGTCATACATGGATTGTATTTCGGATCCCATGGCTTCTTGCCATGCTTTGGAGTCTTTTCTTTCCATTGCTTCTTCGTAGGTCAAGGGATCGTCGGTATCCATTACCAAGATCTCATGAAGACCCATATATAGTTCGGGTCTTCTTCTTTCTCTTGTTGACCTTCTAAGCTCTCTATGTTCTTGTGACTCATCTTGAGTTAAACGAACACTCAGTGGGGAAGTCTGAGTCTCTTCAACAATTCCTTGTAAAGCTTGACTGCTTGTACTCCCACTGATTAAAGGAGCTTCATGTGGTATTTCATTATCATCTTGAATGTCGTCATTTCATCTCATGTATTTTATCTTATACATCATTATGAAATATAAAATACTTGTTGTTTCTCTTCAGTTGGTGTGACCGTACAGAGGATCTATGTCATCTTGGCAATAATATAAAACTTTATATTATTGACTATAAGAGGTTCTATCATTACATTATAGTTATCCAAACGACATAGTAATTATTTACTCAATCCACTAATTTCGTGTCTATCCTTGTCTCATGATATTATAAATAATATGCAAAATAGGATCGTGTCATTTTTGCATTATATTCTTTTTCTTGGTCTCTCAAGTGAATTATAATTATAACTACATCGGTTATATTGCATGCGATATAATTTCACTTTACCAAGGGGCCCAGTAATATCATAACTCAAATAAAACGAGGGACAATGATAATATTAATATATAGATTTCTCCCGCACAAGTTGTATACAACGAACTACTATTTTATTTCTATCATAAGATAGTATTTAAATAGTAATCACATTATATACTTCTCATGTGAAAAATATATACATTTCATATCTAAGATTCTAAAGACACAATGTAAACATTAATGACACAAAACACAATCCATATAATGTTCCATTCATTTAGGTCGTGTTCAATATATAAAAATACACTTTTATATATTCATGTAATTAAATGATAATCCTTTATCAACATTTATAGAACTTCAATGTACTTTAATCGACATGGCAATCTTTCTTGGTAATTAATGTTCCTACTTAATTACCATGATCGTGAACATATTTAGTGATTAAATATTTCTCATCTAAGGAGTTCTATGATTCAAGACCAAGAGCATCTTCTTGAATACTTCCAAAGATATAATATATAAATCTCAAGGAACATGAATAATAATATTCGTAATAAAATCATAAACAACACATATATTATTATTAAAAGATAACTTTCAAAACACACATCCTTCAGTCTCCCACTTGTTTTTAAAGTTTCTCATAACAAATGCATAAACTCTAAAATTAGAAGTCCCTTTTATTCCTCATGCCACTCTCCATGATCTTGTAGACCCATGGACTCGAAATGAATTTCGCTTTTGGCTTGCGATAAGGGTTTTGTGAAGGGATCAGCTGTGTTGCTATTGGTGTCAACCCATAACAATGAAATTTTGCCTTCTTCGATAAAATCACGAGTTACAAAATACTTTCTGTCCATGTATTTTGTTTTGTAATAAATAACTCTCGTATGGTTATTGAAAAGGATGGTCTATTTTATGCAAATGCTTTAATTTCAAATGGATTATATTTGCTTGATTTAGGCGAGGATAAACATATATTGAATATTAGTAACAAGAGACTCAAGATATCTCAAACGAATGAGACACTCTTGTGGCACTATCGTCTTGGTCACATAAATAAGAAACGCATAAAGCAATTGCAGCAAGCAAACCTTCTGGGTTTATTTGATGGTGAAACAATTGGAACATGTGAATCTTGTTTAACTGGAAAAATGACCAAATCACCATTCAAGAAGAAAGGTGAGAGATCAAGTGGTTTATTGGAATTGATACATTCTGATGTATGTGGTCCAATGAGTACTAGTGCAAGAGATGGTTATAGATACTTCATTACCTTCATAGATGATCACAGTCGATATGGCTATGTGTATCTTATGAAGCACAAGAGTGAATCCTTTGAGAAATTCAAAGAATACAAGAATGAAGTAGAGAACCAACTTGATAAGAGAATCAAGGCTCTACGAACTGATCGTGGAGGAGAATACTTGAGTAATGAATTTAACACATACTTGAAAGAGTGTGGCATTATACCACAACTCACTCCACCCGGGACACCACAGTGGAATGGTGTTTCCGAGAGGAGAAATCGAACCTTGCTTGATATGGTTCGTTCAATGATAAAATAAAATGTTATAATATGACATGCTTAGACCATAAATAAATTTATGAAGTTATGCAAATATTATTTAGTATAATGTTTGAATGCATTATAAGAATAATATAAATATTGTATAATAGAATAATATGAATAATATTAGTTGTTCATAAATTAATTTATTAATCCAATCACAAGATGAGATTAAAGAGAGAATAAAATGGCAAAACAAGGCTAGTGGCATGTGTATAATTAATTTAAACATTACACAAATGGATACCCTAGTCCTTGCCTATTTAAGGGGGCTCATTTGGGAGAAAAACATAGAATTTTTCTGCCTCTAAACATTGCCAAAAACAGCCCCTTTGAGCAGCCACGTTTTTCACTTTTCTCCTTGGCCGAAATTTTGAAAAGAAGGCTCTTATCTCTCATCTCTTCTTACTAGGTGGTTGGATCTAAGCTCTAAACTTCACATCCATCTATCTAAGAGGTGTGCTAGTTTGTTGTTTAGGTTCAAGGTGAATCAAGAGGTGGAGAGGCGCTTCAATCGAAGAGGTGGTTTCCAAGAGATCTAGAAGGGAAACCGACTTCCCTCTAATCAAGAGATTTGACAATCTCTTTAGGTAAAAGGTTTTTCATCCTCTTTAGCAATAAATTAGTTGATATTAATTTATCTTAGTATACATTAGTTTGATGAATCAAATTTTGTTTGCTTTTGTCGTATAAATAAGATCTTTTGTGTATAGAGCCAAATGGTGATAGGAAAAATTTTAAATTCTCACCACATAGGCATACACATGAAATCCCAACAATAATCACGCTCCGTATGGTAGAAATCTGGGGTGTGACATTTTTTGTAACGCAATGCACTGTGTTTGCATATGTAGGGTATGTTTGGATGCACAAAAATAACTACTATTCCTAGAATAGCATTGCTATTCGGAACAAGGTGCATCCAAACGACTTTTAGAGCTATTCAGAATAGCTACTGTTTTTAGAATAGCATTGCTATTCGCTATTCTTACAAAAACATGGAATGACATTTGTTGCTTTCAATATTAATACTAATTTAATATTTAAACTAATATTATATTACATTTAATATTTAAATTAATATTATATTGTATTATATTTAATCTAATAATATATTATATTTAATCTAATATTTTATTTAATACTAATATAATATTTAAAATAATATTATATTACATTTTAATATTTAAATCAATATTATATTATATTATATTTAATCTAATATTTTATTTAATACTAATCTAATATTTAAAATAATATTTTATTCAATACTAATTTAATATTTAAAATAATATTATATTACATTTAATCTAATATTTTATTTAATACTAATCTAATTTTTAAATTAATATTATATTGCATTAATATTTAAAATAATATTATATTACATTTAATATTTAAACTAATATTATATTATATTTAATCTAATATTTTATTAACACTAATCTAATATTTAAAATAATATTAGATTACATTCAATATTTAAACAAATATTATATTACATTAATCTAATATTTTATTTAATACTAATCTAATATTTAAAATAATATTATATTACATTTAATCTAATATTTTATTTAATACTAATCTAATTTTGAAAATAATATTATATTACATATAATATTTAAACTAATATTATATTATATTTAATATAATATTTTATTTAATACTAATCTAATATTTAAAATAATATTATATTACATTTAATATTTGAATTAATATTATATTGTATTATATTTAATCTTACACATAAATTATTAAACAATAGCTATTCTCTCCAAACTCTATTCTAAATATGCAATCCAAACAACTTTTTCACTGTTCTGAATAGCACTGTTCTTAAACAGTAACTATTATTATTTACTATTATAAACAGTAGCTATTCTAGCTATTTTAGAGTGTATCCAAACGTACCCGTAGAGAGAAGAGGGTAAATTTTGCATGCGTAGAGAGTTTTTACATGATATAACATGCATATGTTATTTAATTATTGATTTAAATATGTCATGAATTATGGAAAGAATACTCACTATGATATTTTTCTTACAGAAAAACAGTTAAAAACATTTTGGAAATAACTCTATTCTATATTTAAAAAGATTTTTCAATAAAGAGATTGATAACCTATGCGTAAATTGTTTCAAATTGTATATTAGAGATTGATAACTCTATTCTATTCTATATTTACATTCATTATTTTATATATATTTGTAAATTGTTTCAATTAAATATTAGAGAAAATCAACGAGCATTCATAAATATTGATAGTATAAAAAAAGTAGGTTCAAGTACATATCTAATTTATGTCCAATTATATTTGTCAAATAAATAAAGATAAATAATATGACTCTGAATCAACTAAATCATGAATCTGGATAATTGGATTCGGATAGTTATGAGGATAGGATCCTGATAATTTGTTATATATAAAGAGAAACTAGATACAAATTTGAATACGGTTTATAATATTTAAACAGAGTGGATATCCGATACTATCTGGATCCGAAGTGGAGCAACGAATTTAAAGCTCGATACGTTTTCATTTCAAAAAATACTTTTTACTTTTCAGTTTTCTGAAATAGCTCTTCACGTGGATTTAATGGGACTGGATGGGCCCTTTAAATTATCTTTCAATTTCCATTGTGGGACTATTATTTTTTAAGTTTCGTACCGCATCAAATACGCATCAAATACTGTACAAATGGCAACCGACCAATTAAGTAATTATTAAATTGTAAAAAGTAATGTGATAAATATTTTAAGTTTGACAATATCAATTTAATAACAATATATTTTCAAATGTTATCGGATTGTTAGTTGTTGCAATATATATAAATTGGATTTCTATTTGAATACCTCTTCATTTTTTTTACAATATAAAAAAACTGCTTTGATTATAACACTTGTAGTATTATTCATTGACTTAATTATCCGATAAATATTTGTTTTTGTATATGTATTCAAATTCGTATTTATAAATTATCAGTCATGTTTAAGGTTGATTTGATTTTACATTTTGACATCTGTTTACTATCCGTATCTGTATTCATATCTGCTTATTGAAATGTTGATATATATTTAATATTATCATTATCCGCTTCGAATTCGCTCCTTTTATACCCTAATGACATTGCATCATTGACAAATAACTATAATATATAAACAAAATGAATAAATAATGTTAATAGAGCACAGTCTACAAATATATATGTAATACTTTTTTGAGGAAAAAACATAAAATGAATTTTCTTAACTTTAAATATCCACAAATTTTATTTCGATAGAATTTTAAATTGATTATCATATAATTAATTTTGAATGTAAGAAACTTTTTAAATACATTTCTACAAAAATTTTCCTGTGCTCTTTGTTCCCTGATATTTTTATTTATAGGAAATAAATAAATTAATATCGAAATAGGAGAAATATCAAAATATAGAAAAAAATATGATGGTTAATCACATCTACTAGACGTTATAAACCATCACGTTTAGCTAGTTCAAAGTTCAAACCATAAAACCGTATTTACTAATTAACTAAAAAAGCTAAAAAAAATTACAAGACGTGATAGAGTATCATATCCAACAAACTGCTCCAACTTTAAAAAAAAATGCATGGTAGTTAGACGTGATACTATATCACATTATGTATTTTTTGTTTTTATTTTTCTAGTTAATTAACCAGTGCGGTGTTTATAATTTGAATTAGCTAAACGTGATTGTTTAGAACGTTCAGCGGACGTGATTAACCATCACGTTTTTTCTATATTTCGAAATTTCACGATACCCTACTTCTATTTCGCTATTCTTTTTTTCTATTATAAAAAAATCGGCTCCGTTCCACATCCAATCCGAAACTCAGCACGGGACAATATGGAAGCCCTTTTGTATGCACATATTTAGATGGCTATGATTACATGTTATTAGTACACACTATAAGAATGACTACGTTTTTGTTGCTTTTGTAATAAGAAAAAAAAATGAAAAATGCACGGGATATATTATAGTACACGGACTCGATATTAACAATGAAGCAAAAATTAACGGATTGATGGATATTATTAATGGTTTTTACATGTAAATTACGATTCAAGAAAGACAAACCTAGAAAAACAGCTGCAAACTTGCATGATTATTGTTTCAATTTATAATTTAAAACTTACAAATTGTGGTAGTCATATAAATACAGAGGTAGAACTAGAAAATTTTGATTGAGAATACCGAAATGTTAAATAGTAAAATTTGAACTTAATTTTAAAATGAAATTTTAACCACTAAGTTACAAAATACATATTTAGCAATTTATTATGTGAAAGACTGAACCGTATAAAATAAAATTTAATTAAACTATAATATACATAATTAAAAATTTTAAGTCATAGAAATAACACCTAGTACTTTATTCGACCTTAGTTTATCAAAGAAGAAACGACTTTTTCTATAAACATGGTAATTATAAAATTTGATTTTCATGGAGTTGGAAGGCTCAAACATTTATCGAAGGAAAACTTCTTCTTTCCACCATAATAGGCCAATTCCTTGTATTGTTTAGATTAAATAGCACTTTTGTATCCGGTAAATTATTCAAGTAGAAATTATAATGCAGTTGTATATTTAAGAATCAATATTTAATTTAGCAATGCTCTCATATGAGAAGTCAGGTTCGAAATCTGGAAAAAAAAAGAACGATTCTTTATGAATATCAAATTAAATAGTTGAATGACTTGTATGTACTTAACAAAAATAATATAGTTGTATATTTGTATGTCATAGACTCATATATTACTTATTTTACATATATTTGTATGTCATAGATTCATGCTGTTTTAAGGAAATTCTGGACCATTCGATAAAATGATATTGTACTTATGAAAAATATATTTAAAAAATTCTAAAAAAAAATATAAAATTTGATCTCCAAGTATATTTTATTATGAAGATTATGTTGAGTGGCTCGGATCATCTGTTTGAATTTTGAAAACAGAGATAAAAAATATGAAGCATATTGAAACACAAAATAATAGTGCATTTGAATCCTCATCAAAAAAGAAATGGTGGTTTTGTTATCAAAATTATATGGTGTTGATATTTTGTTGATAAATAATAATTTTCGTGAAATAATATAATATGTTAAAAGTAATTACTGTAGATATAAAATTCGATATCATAAATTAAATTTTAATTGTAATCGGGATGTTCTACATCTGTTAGTCACTATCAGAGTATCAAAAAAAAATTAAATTAATACCGAAACTAAAATTTTAATACCGAATTTACCCCTTCATTTTCAATTTTTCATGCATTTAAAAAAATTTAATCGCTCTCTTAATTGTAAGAGAACTCATTAATCCTCCTCCCTCTCCATTCTCTCTTTCTCAATCTAGCAATGGCGAGGGCTGAAAACCCCAATTCAATTTCTAGATCAATTTCGCCATCGCCTCTGTCACTGTCAGACCCTGACATGGATCCCACCGTCTCGTCGCTTCAGAAATTTCGCCTCTACGAGACCCGCGCTGTACTCTCTCTACCTTTCCATTTCCCCCTCTATTCCTTTTTAATCATCTTAACGAAGTTTGTTTCTCGTGATTACATTATCCTAATTCGTCATAGTTTAGGAGCTACTGGTTTGATATTTTTTTGGTAAATTTAGGTCTTAATTCCGAGAAGTAGCTTTTTTGCTTGAATCCAAACTCTAGTAGTCGCTTGCAGTTGATTCAATGCTTTATTCTACTGCATGTTTTAATTCAAATAGAAAATTTGAAATATAAATTCTCAAAACATAAGGCCATGTACAGGTCTTCATCCTGCCAAAAATTCCTATGTCAGAGCACGAATCATGAAGTTCACAGTAATTTAAATCAAACACTGCATATTAAAGTGACAGCAGATTACACACTCAAACTTCTATACTGATACTGGCACCAGTATATGCTGATTAGCAGTGCAAAATATCCTTGAGCTTTGATGGTTTGTCTATACCGTTTGAACCTTTGAAGGGCTAAAATTAACAAAAAATTAACTTGTCTGATCAATCGATTGATCCTTATTTTGATATTTCTTTTGTTGATGTTTGTAGCGGTATTACCTGATAGGGAGTGACAAAGAAAAGAGGCACTTCAGAGTGCTCAAGATAGATCGATCTGAGCCGTCGGATCTGAACATAAATGAGGATCCTGTGGTGTACAATGGACAGGAGATCAAGAGCCTCCTTCAGAGGATTAAGGAAGGAAACCGCTCTACTGGTGGCCTCACATTTGTAACGAAGGTTTATGGCATTGCAGGTCTCTTATACTTTCTTCTTGCTTTTCTTCAATATTGATATTTACTCTCCAAAATCTGATAATTACATATAGCCTTTCAAAAACTAAATTATTGTGATTCCTCGTACTAATGATAGTAATTATTATTGATACTGCCCATTAAGCATCAAAATATGATACTTATCCTCCCTTTGTCTGGTCTAGAGAAATGTCCAAATGGCCCTTCTATTTTATTTTTCTAGAGGGATCACTTGACAATGGTTATTTTGACAATCTTGACAATGATTAAAAAAAATCTAAATTAAATTGAAATTGGAAAATAAATTTATAGGTATGGACATAAATAGACTAACAATCAAATTTCATGCAATTTTAGTATTGTTTGAAGGTCCATTAATTTCTGACCGTTGAAATTTCAAGTCACCCAATGTATGGTGAAACATACACCAAATCTCATATTTTTTTTATAGACATGATATGCACATAATATACAATTGTGTGTATAATGTTGGATTTAAAATTTAAGCTTTATTTTTAAGATTGTTAAGATTGTCAAAATCATGAATTGTCAAGTGATCCCCCCTTATGTTGTTTTGCAAATAAAACCAGACATGTTGTAACGTATGCAAATGGCACTTAACTGCAGGGTAGCGTGGTAAAATGGTACTTCATTCAACTTTGACAACTTTACCTCTCTCATGGATAAGTTATTTATTTTGTATTTTCCAACCCTAAATTGATTAAAAACCAAACCAAGAAGACACAGATGTTGGGTTCTGAGTTATATCAAATTTCTTTAGCTGAGTTAACCTTAGTTTCAATGGCACAGCTTGATTGCAAAAACCCAATAAGTTTTGGTTGTTACTTGCAAGTAGAATTTTTTGGTGTCATCTGCAAACCAGGTTTGACTCAGGTGTAGATAGTAAACGAGCCATTCTATTTGACAGCATAAAATGACAGAGGTTGAGTGTTAGATGCTATATCATTCTCCAATTTTTACAAAATATGTGTCATTTGTTCTTGACAATTTGTTCCAATTATCATTTGTTCATTGTTTTTATTGTGATGGAAAAGGTTGCATAAAGTTTTTGGAGTCATACTACCTAGTACTGGTAACAAAAAGAAGTCAGATTGGGAGCTTATGCGGCCACGCCATTTATGCCATAGATGACTTCCTGTTGCAATCTGTTCCGCATCAATCCGTCCAGTCTGATGTGGCACACTCCAAAAGCGAGCTCCGGTCTCTCATCCCTCTCTCTCTCTCTCTCTCTTGAAAACCTTCGCAGAGGCTGTGAAGTCATGAGGGGGAATCAAACTCTTGATCTTTGGGTAACCAACAGTCCTAGGACATTTTCCTAGCAAACTGTGCTACCTCCCCTTTTCACTCACTCTCTCTCTAAGTTTCTGTTGGTTCATTTTCAGGTGTACTACTACCACTAGAATCAAACAGCCCCTCCCTCGTGGTTTTCTTTATAAAAATGAGAAAAAAATGAGGCATAGTCTGGTCATTTAAAAAAAATTAGGAGAGCAGAATATCTGTGATATTTATGATATTAAGTGTAGCATATTAGATCTTTATCTTTTGGATGTACATCATATTTAGTGGATATTCATATTCTTTATCCCTGTTCTGTTTTGCTTATTATTTCTGTTGGCTCAGCTAACTCCTCAAGTATCTATTTGACGATGTGGAATTAGAAAAGGTTGGAAACAGATGTGGCAAGTTCTTGGACTCTTCGGAGATTTTTAAATCATAATTAAATAAAAAGCAAAAAAAAAATAGCAATGCTAAAATTGAAAACTTGACATTCTTTTTTTTTACATTTACATAATGTGGTACCGAACCTTACCATGTCGGTGTCCAAATACTTGTTACATGGGCCATATAAATAGAGTAATGATGAGGAGCTCTTGTTGACTTCCTCCTTGTTTATCTTTTGTTTATTTTCCTAATTTTCCTTCTAAAATAAATTCTCATCTTCAACTGAAACAGGTACAAGAAGCTGCTACAAGGTGTTGATCTGACAAAAGACTTCTTCTACAGCTACACATACCCCGTAATGCAAACTTTGCAACAAAATGTGGTCTCCATTGGAGACATGAAAGAACTCCCATATGATAATTTGTTCGTGTGGAACTCTTTTCTGACTGAACCAATTCGGTCTAGGTGCAACAACTCCCTCTGGACTATTGCTTTAGTTCATGGTTACTACAAACAGGTAGAGCTGAAGTATCAGGGGCACTACTGTCTTTTACCATTTAGAGTGCATTTTTTAGATGCATCTGTTTTTGCAAGTATCCCATGCAATTTGTGTTAATGAAGAACATGTATATATTTTTTAAAATATGGCAGGTTAAGCTATCGTTATTTGGGAGGGTTTTCAGCATTGCCCTAATATCTAGACGGTCTCGTCATTTTGCAGGAACTCGGTATGAACTCGTTGTTTTGCCTTAATCTTGTTATTATTGTATCATATGTGATACATCGATGCCATACTAAAAGTTAGTTGAGTACCAATTTGTATTAAGAAAAAGTACCAGTACTGGCCCTCAGCAAGTTCTTTGGTTTATTATTTCTGGATTCAGCCCAAATCAGTGTCAGTTAATTATCAACTCATTCCGGATTTAAACGCAAAATCATCCATTAGGAAAAAAAAAAATGAATGTTGTCTCGGTTAAGATACATAATTCTTGTGATAAATTTTGGGAATTAGGTACTTGAAAAGAGGGGTAAATGACTATGGAAAAGTGGCGAATGATGTAGAGACGGAGCAAATAGTTGTAGATGAAGAGGCGGGGTCCGCCAAGGGGAGAATGAGCTCTGTTGTACAAATGAGAGGCTCAATTCCTCTCTTTTGGTCCCAAGAGACCTCCAGATTCAGCCCCAAACCTGACATCATTTGTATGCCTCCTCTCTATTTTCTTTCCTCCTGCTGCATTCCAAAGCAAGCTGAGTGAGGCTATGGTACTTTGCAAAGCGCACATCAACCGTACTATGGACGTACTATGGATCCATATCGTTGATTTTAAAGTCCAAACAGTTGATCCAAACCGGTCAATATGATCTTCATATGAAAATGTACTTGGAGACCAAATTTTACATTTTTTTAGAATTTTTTTACTATTTTTTAAAATAAGTAGAAATCTCCTAATTTAAAAATGTTGGACCATGTAAAAGTAGTGATTTTCACCTATTTAAAAAATTAGTAAAGAAGTTCCAAGAAAAAGTTAAATCCGGTCTCCAACTATGTTTTCATATGGATATTATGTTGAGCGGTTCAGATTGACTGTTTGAACTTTGAAAACAGAGATCTGAATTTATAGTACTGCGCTTTGCAAAGTACCATAGCCTCACTCAACCAAGCATGATATATTTATTGCCTTTATAGTTGACGCTAATTTGAGGAGAAACTTGACTTAGTGAGTGAATTAAACAGGGGCGTGGTGGGTTATGTATTGAATATGAACTGTCATCTATATAAGAAATCTCAACACTTGGGGGGCCCCTCAACAAAGTGGCAACAAAATAAATGACTGTTTTGATTGTAAATTCTATATTATTGAAGTTTTTTTTTTTTAATTTATGATTGCCCTCTCTACCTGTCTCTGGAATCCTTTCTTAACAAAGGAATCATATTTTTTTCTGGGTTTGGCAGTACAGAGATATGATCCGACATACGAAGCCACCAAGTTGCATTTTGATGACCTCTCTGAGAGATATGGCAACCCCATTATTGTACTTAATTTGATTAAGGTTGTAATAATTTATTTATTTTATTTTTCTTTTTGTCTCCATTTCCTGTTGTAATATTCTTCTCTAATTCACTTTTCCTTTTCTATTTGGAAATGGCACAGACAGTGGAGAAAAGACCGAGAGAGATGATGCTTAGACGGGAGTTCACTAATGCAGTTTATTACCTGAATAAAATCTTTCCACCAGAAAAACAGTTGATTTTTATACACTGGGATTTTCATAAGTTCGCTAAAAGGTTTTCCTTCCTTTCTTTGTTTTTTTATCTTTTTTTTTATTGAAATCTTGGTAGAGGCTACCAAGTTGATTTCTCTGTTCTTTTATTAGTATTACACTTGCATACCCCCAAACAATGACTATTCTGATCCAAAACAGTTTCATCAGTAGCAATCTTATTGACATGAGAAATTCTAGCACTTGAATTTCTGTATTTGAAACTCCTGTGATTAATATGCAAAAGTTGAAGCCGAAATGATGAATCCAGACTGTTGACCTCAATTTTCATCACTAGTTACACTTAGACAAATACCTATTCAATGAGGAGTTCATATACTAACTTTTGATTCCAATTTTCAGAATATTTGTTAAGGTTTCTTTTTCTGGTCTTATCATAAATCTGATCCTCCAAGAAATTTGTTTAAGATGAAAAATCTGTGTTATGCCAGCAAATCAGCAAACGTGTTGGCTGTTCTGGGGTCAGTAGCAGAAGAAGCACTCAATCGTACTGGGTTCTATTATAGTGGTAAGTTGAGAGTGTATAAAAGGAGGCCTATGCAACCAACCGGAGCTACTAGCACTAGGAGGTATGGATAAAGTTGTATATTCTTGGTACAATTCAAGGTTTAAAACTTTGGTGTCTATTGAGATATTGAGATAATTAGAGGTATAATACTATTTTTGTTTCTCTAAGGGTATATATGAAGGAGCTACAAATTTATCCATGTTTTCCCTTGACTACTTCGGTTTTTTATGTTTGCGGTTTAGATTTTTCAAAGCTGAAAAGAACGAACCAAACAGAACTCTATATGGGTCAAATCCATGCTTTTGTGTGATCTATGGTTCGCTTCCTTTTTCCTTCACTGTTGACTATTTTGGACTTTAAATGAAGAAATTTTTTGGTTTGGATATTTTAGAACATCTACATATTTTGTATGGAATTGAACAATGTGTGTAATGTCAATAACTTGTATATATAATTCATATTTATTTATATGATTATTAAATGCATTTGTGTAGCATTGAGTTTGACCTTTTAAATTTTGATCTCTCTTATTTCGGTTCAACTAAACAAACCGAAATTTACTTTGGTTATTTTGGTTCGGTTATTATTCGGTTGACAAATTTAATTCAGTTGGTACGGTTATATTTTTAAAACCGAATAAAATTTCAGTTTGACTATTTTAATTCGGTTAACCGAACTGATCAAATGAACACCCCTACTTATAGTACATGAGTTATTTCTCATTTTGTAAGGGATCGTGCTGCTTTTGGTGGTTTTTCCAGTGGTACCTAAATCATTAAAATGGAAAATATTTTTACATGTTCATTGACACAGGGCCAGTACTGGTGACCTCACACGGTTGACAAGCTCCCATTCTGAAACCTTAACAACTCTAACAGCTGCTGCTGCTTCCTCGACCTCTAACAGAACGACACCAGTACTGCAGGAGAGTATAGAGTACACTGATGGTGGGGCCCGGTTCCAGAGCGGGGTATTGCGTACAAACTGCATAGACTGCCTGGACAGAACAAATGTAGCCCAGTATGCATATGGCCTTGCTGCTCTGGCCCGCCAATTGTGCGCCATGGAGTTCATTAACGTCCCCAAGTTGGACCCGGACAGCTCCATTGCCACTGCATTGATGGACATGTACCAAGCCATGGGAGATGCATTGGCACAACAATACGGCGGATCTGCAGCCCATAATATGGTAAATTTTTTATGAGCGAGGGAGGCTATGCAAGCGTAGATTGGTCCGTACTACGGATCAATATTCTCGTTTTCAAAGTCCGAATAGTCGATCAGAACCGTTCAACGTGATTTCTATATGAAAATGTACTTGTAGATCAAATTTTACATTTTTTTAGATATATTTTTTACTATCTTTTAGATAGGTAGAAAATCACTTGATCTAAAAAATTCTAGACCATTCAAAAGAAGTGCTTTTCTACCTATATAAAAATAGTAAAAAAAAAAAATCTAAAAAATGTAAAATTTAGTAGGCAAGTACATTTTCATATGGAGAGCACATTGAACTGGTCAGATCAAGTATTTTGGACTTTGGAAATGAAAATATTGATCCGTAGTACAAACCAATGTGCGCTAAGCATAGTATTGTAGGCTCACTCATTCTTTATTTGCACTCTGAGGAAAAGGGAAAAGAGCGAAAAAAAATCTTTTTTATACCTCAATGCATGACCATTCTTAAATCACCCATCGAGAGTTTTTTTTTTTTTAGTACTTAGCAGAGGCTGCCAAGTGTTGGGAGTTTGTTGTTATTATCTGGTTTTTGGGTACTAATTTCTAGGATGCTATCCCTTTAGGCATTGACAAGAAACCCTTATTAAACCTAGGATATATCTTAAATAGTAAACACGAACAACGGCCCCATTATAGACATTTCCTCTTTCTACATTTGTCATTTTTCCTTCCTTTTTTATGAAGCTTGGGAAGTTTGTCTTTCCATTGTTTGTGTATGGATAAACTATTTTTTAATTTTGTATCTTGGTATTTGTGTATTGAACAAGGGCTGTTACACAACAGTTAGCCTCAAGGGCAGGGGCGGACCCATGTGAATCTAGCCCCCCTGGATTTTGAGTTTTAGTGGAGATCGGGATGATTCGATTGACTTTGTCCCCTCCACCCCCCTAAATTTTTTTTGCCCCCCTCTGGATGTTTGATTTGTAATTCGGGTTAAATTTAAGGTTAAAATTAAAATAAATTTCATAAATTATGATTGGTAATTAGAATTATAGGTTAAAACATCAGAAATTACTAGTTAGAGTATTGGAAAGTATAAATCAAAGCATTGTTTTTTTATCAAGTACCTAATTAGTTAATGAGTTTAAATCTAATTAGCTATTTAAACCCGATTCGTTATTTTTTTGCCCCCCGTGACGAAAATTCTGGGTCCGCCCCTGCTCGAGGGAATCCATCTTAAAGCTATCTTTATATAATTTAGACTACCATAGTAACGTATTGTGCTATTCTTTTATTTTCCTTCGAACTAATGGATTTGGTTGTAAACAAACCAACTTGTTTGTCCATATGTTTAATAAATTAATAAATCAACTAATTTCTGAGTGCACCTGTATTTAACCATTTATTCCTATTTTCATTTATTACCTGAGTAAGGTTTGGAAAGCAATTCGGTATATGTGATGATCTTTTAGTAAATATGGGTATGGAATTATCTGTAGCCTACTAGCCTACCAACACCATACCTACAGCTACCCTAATTACCATTACCTTTGATTACAATGTCAACTATACCCTTGATTTTAGTAAATATGGGTATGAAATTATCTGGAGGCTGTACCTTTGAACTTTTTAATGTTAAATTATTGTGATACACCAGGTCTGATATGGTATTGTACGGGAATAGTAGGTGTTTCTGTATCAGATAAAAAATTATACCCTTGATTTCCAAAAATGAACTTTGTAAAATTTGTTCCCTACCTCTCTCTCTTTTATTGTTCATCATAATTTCTTTCCTTATCATCTAGGTATTTCCAGAAAGACAAGGTAAGTGGAAAGCCACAACCCAATCCCGAGAGTTTATCAAATCAATAAAACGGTACTATAGCAACACTTGCACTGATGGAGAGAAACAAGATGCTATCAACTTGTAAGTGTTTCTTTTCTTTTCTTCTTTTCTTATTAATTCAAAGGGAACAACGCTCAACCCGTCTTATATGATTACATATTCTCTCTTTCTTTTGTTAGGTTTTTGGGTTACTTCCGACCCAAAGAGGGAAAAACATCTCTTTGGGAGTTAGACTCAGATTACTACCTCCATGTGTGTGGTCTTTTTGACGAGGTATCAAGTTCAACAATAGGCACTGATACTGGTGGTAACAAAAGGTCAGTTTAACTAATTTTAAGAATAATATCCAATACGCCCCTGATAATGAGAAGCACCTCAACTCTTTGCTTATATGCTTGTGTATAATAGAAAGTTAGAGACATGTAAATATATATCCCATTTTTGTGCTCTCCTTGTGTCTCATTTCTGAAAAGTAACCCTTTGTTTCAGCTGCAAACTCGAAACTATGTTTCTAGTAACTTCCAATTCGGTAATTTCATTGTGCCCCTGCAAATTGTTGAAGGCCCACATATGGCTTTGCCAAACTAAACAGTTGTCAATATCTTTGTGCGTATCAGTGGGATGGATGAAATATTGGTTCACTATTTACGAGTAGACATGTTATTTTGATAATTTGGACGGGCTTTTTGTTATACCTGAAACCTAAGTTTCATTTCTGTACACAAATTTTCTCTTAAATTGAGTTCATTTGTTGGTGTTAGTCGGAGTGGATCTGACGCGTTTAAGACGAGAAAACTGGCTCCAGTGGCAGCTTGCAAGGAGGATTTCTCACGAAAAAAGCTGACATCATTCGACAAGCTCCTACCAAAATCATGTAGTATGATCAAGAATGTCAGAGTGCATCCTGATGGCGGTGTGGCCAGTTCTGGCGTGGCCCCTGATGCAGCGTATTATTCCTCCTTTCATTTTGTCTCTTTTAACTTTCAGATTTTTTGCTCTAATTTATTTGCATGGAAAAGTTCTTGGATAAAAGAAGCTAAAATCATGAATTTTATTGCACTCCTGGTCCCTACTTTATCAAAAAGTTCAAAATTATATCTTCATTTTTTTTAAAGAATTCCTGATTTATATGCCGGAAAACCTATTCGTCTCCTCATTTGCAAAAGTGTCTATGATTTAATATGAAAGCCAATATGTTACCCTCCATTCTGCATGCACACTTAAATTTCTGATTTTCGTTTAAACCTTACCTTTCAGTAATATTTATTTCTTCTGATGTTTGCAGGGAAATACAATTGAAGACCCCTAATTGGTTGTTCGGTCAGAGAAAGTATGAAGAGAGTAGCCCTTATACAAGGACCACTCTACTTGAGACTGCGCACAAAACGGAAGCGGATGATTTAGACATCTCTTCTTTTCCAGAGTTGAATTTTCTTTCCCGCCTTGATAACTCTTCCGAAGAGGATATTTTCAGAAGGTACTTAAGTGCACCTGGTCCACAAGGACCAAAGACAGCATACTCATGAGCATTTGTTGATTATCTTAATTAATTACTTTATTTTTCTTGAAGAGATACCCGATGCTTAGTTTTATAATTTTTTATTTAATTTTCTTGTAAGATACCTATCCTACACGTCAGCTGAGGAAGAGGATGGATGGTACAGTGGTTCCTTAATTTACGATAACGAGGATTGTAGGGCTTACAGGCATTATGCTGAAATCATAGAGGTAAAATCTTGATTTATTATGTTTTGTCTAATCCATATTTTAAAACAGCAATTGCTTATTTAGATAAAAGAGTTAAAATGGGGGAAAATAATCAACTAACTGCAAATTTGGATTTTTCCAGGGTCCTGGGAGGGATATTTTCGGGCATGATCATGAGTTGGAAAGAATGTACGAGGAGTCCCTTAATGTGGTTTTTGATGATGAATATGAAAAAAGAATAGAAAACGAAATGGCGGCTGTATTAAATGAGGTTGATCAAATCGGGTCGGATTTGGTGCTTATTACCTCTAACCGAATGCAAGAGGTCGACTCTAGCTGGTTGACCCGGTGGCTAATCGGGGAAGAAAAGGACTTGTTACCTCCCAAAAGACGATATTAGAAGGTGCCTTTCTTTTATAATAGGTGTTTCTTGTTTATTTTTTTTGTAAAACTTAGGTGTGCACGTGAAATTTGCACATGAAAACATTTTTTTGCATAAAATTATGCAACTTACAATTGTTAATATTAAATTTTAATGAAATTGTAAATTGTAAATTGCCATTCAGCCATTGCATGCTCTATAGTTGGTGTTATATGTATTTTTCTCAAGATGCTTTTTATTCGTTGTGATGATGAAAATAACCCACTGACAAAAATAAGTAAATTTATTGCGAACTTAGTAGAAAATAACGCGTATCAAGCTGAAAAAAAAAATCATTTTGAAGCATTGGAACTTGTTGATCTTTAAATTTTTTAACACTATTAAACTTCTAACTGAATTCAGATCTCAAGGTAACTCAAATTTTAAAAATATGAGTTTGAATTCAGATTGTTCGTTATAAATCGCCACGAATCTTAAAACAGTACTGTAAATTTTCATATTGGCCCATATTGGATTGAATTTTGATCAGATGGTTTGAATTTCAAGCTTAGAATTTACATTACTTCTAGAGGATACACACTCCTAATTCCGATTTTTTTTATTAATCGAAATTAAATTAAATAAATATCGAAAATGAGGAACGATATCGTTTTTTTTTTTAAATCTAATAAGGACGGAGTACTTATTAACGTCCCTAGGAACGGAGCCACAAAAAACGTCCCTCTTAATCATAATCATACCCCCCCTCAATCCAGCTTAATCCAAACGATGAAGTCCAAAAAAAAAAAAAAAAACTAATAACGGACAGTTTCTATGTAAACGTCCTTAGGGATGATAACAAAATCAAGAGTCCCTCGGTGTATACTTTTGTTATTCAGTGTATGCTTTTTCCTATAAGAAAATGTTAAACATATTGCTTTCATTTACATGTTTTGTTATTGAATTAAATAATTGAATTTGTCTGAAGAGATACTTGTGTTTATATATTCTCTTGTTTTATATAAAAACAATTTATATGGAACTGATTGCACATTTTTTTTTATTAATAATGTAGTTGCATAAGTGTGAAATAAATAAGTTTTGATGTTCTATTTGTAAAATATAATGAAATTAATTATTAATATATATTTATTCATTATTCATCTGTGACCGTTTTGTCACCCGATAATTTTAATAGGTAAGGATAAAATAGGGTAAGGTTAATTCTTAGCAGATAAAAATAGAGTATAAGTAAGATCAATTTTTAGTGAGTATGTGTATGAAAAATACTTCCATTCTACTTGTATTGTACCCATTGAGACCCCTAGTCCAGCTGTTTCTTATTGGTGTCATTGATCTGGTTAGTGATGGCATGACATCCTTAGTTGCATACTATACTGCTAATTTTGTTTTCATGATGCAGTTGAAGCAAAATGTGCTCGTTCTGAGTTAATGGTGCAAAATGAAGCTCAAGTAGAAGGAAGCAAGACGCGTCTGATCAGCATCAAATTAAAAAAAAGAATATTTGTTTATCCCATTAGTTTAAAAGCATACACTGAGGGACTCTGATTTTGTTATCATCCCTCAGGACGTTTACATAGAAACCGTCCGTTATTAGTTTTTTTTTTTTGGGACTCCATCGTTTGGATTAAGCTGGATTGGGGGGGGGGTATGATTATGATTAAGAGGGACGTTTTTTGTGGCTCCGTCCCTAGGGACGTTAATAAGTACCCTGTCCTTATTAGATTTCGAAAAAAACCGATATTGTTCCTCCTTTTCGATATTTATTTAATTTAATTTCGATTAATAAAAAAATCGGATTATCTTTTGTTGATAACTTTTTGTCGAAACAATCAGTCATCACAATTGGAATAGTAATTTGGAATTTTGGAGTAATAAAACCAAGATTTGCTGGCACCTTTTATTCTGGAAAGAGTTGAGTATTATAATTTTATTGTAATTTAAGTTCATTTGTAAAAGAAATAGTAAGGACTTTTTCCGGAAACATCTTTTTTCGCCTTGACCCAGATCAGAAGAATAAGATTTCTCTAAAAATTTTTTCTCTCCATCTAGGAGTGTCAACGGGTACAATACGGATAGGGTGGAAGCTTTTTCATACCCATATTCACTAAGAGTTGACTTTACACATACTCTACCATACTCGTTAAGAATTTGTCTTATCCTACCAATATCTGTTAAGATTAGCGGGTAACGAAACGGTAGCGGGTGAATAATGAATAATACTAATATAATCATTTTATTATTCTTACAAATAGACCATTAAAACTCACCATGTCATACATATGCAATCACAATTACTAATATAAAAATCAAAATACAAAATATGCAATCAATTCTTCTAACTAATAGTTTTTTATAAAGCAAAAAAAAAAACCAAAAAACTCTCTGGACCAAAATGCCATTTCAGTGACACTAATTTTTTAACACGAACAACCCCTTCTCTCTTCTTTTCTTTCTCCTTTCTAAGCAAATTTGTTTTTTGACCTTTCTAATCAATTTATAAGCAAATCAAACAATTTATAAACAAACCCTAAAAAAAAATAACTGAAATACTATTTTGGTCCAGGCTAAAAAAAACATTGGATCAAAATGACTTCTCGGTTCAAGGGTGTTACACCGATGGCTACACATATTTTTTTGAAAAGTTGCGAAACCACATCGGGCTGAATTGTCATTTCGGCCTGGAAAAAAAAATTTGGACCGAATTGAAATTTTAGTTCTTATGATTTTTGTAAAAAATAAAATAATAATTCTTGTTTTTAATTATGGTTTATAAAAAAAAAAATTCCACTGCATGTCATACCGTGTTAGCACAATTGGCTAGGAGAAAAGTCCTAAGATTGTTAGTTACCCAAAACTCGAGAATTTGATTTCCCTTATGACTTCACAACTTCTGCAAAGATTTAAAAAAAAAAAAGAAATAAGATGGGTTCAAACCAACAGATTAGAAGAAATTAACAAAAATATCTATTTTAATCTTGCATTAACCTAACGTACATATGCCGTGTACCAGCATGCAATCCAATGTCTGATCCAGTTTTGAATCCGATTGTACTGGGCTGTTTGGCTACTTCTATCTTTTATACTGACTATAAGGAAACAATTATTAGCAAGAATGAATTTTTTTTCTAAATAAAATTACATCTTATTCAGGATGTCAATCTTAATCTTGCTTAATCTCATCTTGGACCTCTTCAAATTCTACCAATCTAAAAAAAATCTCATCAGGTCGTTGTTGGAAAGAAAAAAATGTACCAATCTTGTACCGGTTGGTCCGAAATATTACCTGTCATTAGAATTTGTTTTATATGCATGAACATAACACTAATTTGAAAATAAAGTTATTATTTAACTTTTAATGCAATATAAACATATTTTTCTTTTTCTCAAATAGCTTATGCGAATCTAATGTTTTTGCAAAAAATAGTAAAATAGTATATTAGTATTATTTGAATTAACACTATTTTGAATTATAACACAAATCACTTTTGTATTGTACAAAATTAACATTCTTTTTACATTAATCTGATTAATATTCTTGTTGTAATATTCCACACTATCCTTTCTACTGTTTGCCTATCTAAATACACTCTAATGAACACTTACACTGTTCAACCTTTTTTTTTTGTATCAACAACCAGAATTATTATTATCATTATAGGAAAAGTGCATAGAAGATCTGGGCTCTTGATGACTAATGTCATGGCGTCCAATAACGACCATACAAATAATGAGGTACATGCTATGGTACAATTTTTAATGGCTGATTCTGATTTCTTTGTTAGCGTTGTCTATTTGAACTATTGAATATATATTAAGAAGCTTTTGAGTTCAGTCTTATTCTAAACATCTAGATCGAGACAACTTAAAAAAAAAAAAAAAAATTCAAAATCGATTGAGGCAACTTCAATTCACAACCGCTCTATACAATGAACTACACACCCAGCAAGGGGTACTGGTACCAGGAAATATTCTGGCAACTCAACGGGTACTCGACACAAACGTAGACAAAAAAACCAGATCGCTTCTTTTGATTGCGCAATTTACTGATAATAACGAACTCAACGTATGTTACTTGTGGTTGTCCATGTGGGGTCGTTGAAAAGGATAAAAAACTTGGATCAGAGTCAGGACAGGTTGACAAGAGAAGTCAAACGCATGTTACCTGAAATCCCCCCTTTTTAAAGGAGTACGGACGAATAATTCAGCCGCTTGGGTTAACCAACTAATAAAAAACTTCGCTAGAATTCAGATCCAGTGCAATAGACGGTCTGAATGAGATCCTAATCTGATCTCCAGATGAACCTTTCTATATTCTAAATTCTAAATATACTACGTGTCTCGACTGTAACTATCCCTATAATCAAATCCGTCTATCTTATATATCGAATAAGATAATAGTTGAATAAACAGGTAAAAAAGAAAGGTCGCCGTTGACACCCCTGGCTACATGGAATTCGCATCATCTGAGATATCTCAAACTTTGCATGACTTTTTGGAATATCTCAATCGTTTAAATACCGGCATTTTTTTCCATAACCAAAAAATTAAATAATATAATATTAATAACCAAATTTTGAAAAAAATTTCAAACCTAACCAGACCGCCCCCTCATTGGGCGGTCCAAAACCCTATCAGACCGCCGGGCCACTGGGCGGTCCAGACCCCAAGCAGACCGCCGGGCCACTAGGCGGTCTGCATTTTTTTTTTATTTTTTATTGTATTTTATGTAATTGCTTGTAATTTATATTGTATTTTATGTATTTTGTTGTGATTATATGATTGTATTTCCGTGTAATTTCCTTGTGAACAAAATAACGATGAATTTGGTCGAGTGAACAAAATAACCAAATAACGTCTAGTCAACATAAAATATAGAAACAAAAATATAAGTAAATAAAATAACCAAATAACGTCTTGATCAACATAAAATATAGAAATGAAAATATAAATATACTGTCAATGGCTACAATATGAAATATAAAAACTAGCGACGACGACGACGAGGACAATGACAATCTAGGAGGCGCCCGCATGCCCTCCGCGGCCGGGACACGTCTCTCGAGGCCGTGGAGGCTCGGAGGGCTCTGCGGGATCCTCGTCATCGCGAGAATCAAAATGCATGTCGTCCCTGTGTATACGCAAAGCATCCGGCCATGGATCAAACCGGGAGCTGCTTGTGCCCCACCGCCGCTAGCCTCGTGGTCGTCTTTGCCCGGGGGTGGCATCGATAGTGTGGGCTCGCCCCAGTCCCCTGTATACGTCGTCGGTGGCTGTGTCCCAAACGCAGCATCCGCCCATGGATCAAACTGGGTAGCCTGCTGTGCCCCACTGCCGCTAGCCTCATGGTCGTCCTCTGCCCCAGTGTCGGTGAGACCAAAGTCTGCCGGAGTGAAAGTGGGCTCGGCACTCCATGTAGGGTGACCATCCTGTAGTTAGATAATGTTAGTTTTCTTCATACAAAAAAAAAATTAATTATATAGACACGATCCAACTGACCTCGTCATACTGCACTGGCACTCCATATTGATTGTAGTAGGCGTGCCATTTCTTGGTGTCCAGCACCCAATCGTGGAACGCCCAATTCGGGTTATCTTTCGCAATATTTGAGTGGAACATCTTAAGAACACATTTCGAAACAAAATTGACGTGAATGAAAAAAAAAATGAACTTATAATACCTGCGGGGGGTGGTGGTAGGTCTCTATCGCGTACGAGAGGCGGCTCTTGGTTGGGGCTGGTTCGGAACCGGTGAGTCAATCTTGATCTCACGCCAATTGATGTTCTCGCCAAGATCGTGTAGCATGCCAACGAGGCGCCCATCAAACTGGGAATCCTCGACGATCGGAGCACCTTGTGATGCAAAGATAGTACACCCGAACGCCCGGAAACCATTTCTCGCCATGCACACCAAGCTGTGTGCAACTCCTCAAATTGCCGTCAGTACCTGTAAATAATATTTAGAAAATGAGTTGTGCGAAGAAAAAAATAATATTAAAAATAATCTTTATTGCTTACCGATCGAGTGTTGATCGGGCCCCATGGCAAATGGGTCTTACTCGAATCACCTATCATTCTCCGCCGAAGAGAGTCACCGTAGTCGCCCTGCAAGTATACGCTAGTCATGCACCACCGCTGGTACCAGACCATATACCTCAATGTCCAGGGTCCTGCTCCCAAACTGACGTTCGTCGGGTCGGGCGGGACCCACAAATTGTCCTCGGAGCTCGCGGGCAATCCTGTACAATCCCATATGGTGGGTGCGCCAATCCACCTCAGTCTTCTTGTGCATAGTCCTGCATTATAAGTTAGTTATACAAAATTTGTGAAACAATATCAATAGTTTATGAGTATTATTGAGTGTGTATTAATACTTACTTGTGCAGCTTCTCTGTGTCCTCCTCACCAAGTATGGGGTCATCCGGAATGAAGGCATCGAAGCCGAACTGACGAGGCACTCGATCAGGATAGTGATACTCAACTATCCAGTAACAAACGAGTGGACCCCGTACAAACCGAGACCCCTCTCGCGCCATCGTCGGCCCGACAAAAATGCGAGACCGGTACCACGCCTTATACGGGAACCACTCGACGTTAGCTTGGTGCAATAGCTGGAGCTGGTTCCGGACGTACGAGATACCCGTTGTCCCTCCCTTCGGCGTATTTTCGTAGCGCTGGTAAGCACCCCATATGATAGCATATGGGGGGTATCTGTCGATGTCGTCACCCGTGTCCCACCTCACATGTGGAGGAATAATGGGTCGGCAGACCGGTAGGTGCGACCAGGACCACTGCTGGAGTAGCATGAGTGGCCCGTTGAATTGCTGACTGTCTCTCTGAAATTTTATAAGTGTATTCATTATTATCAAATAAAAAACAATCGTAAAGCACATTAATTGATGGAAACTTACCAGACATGCGTGACACAGTCCTCTGTACAGGGTGGCAAGCACAGCTCCACCCCAGTTCCATCGCGACGGCTTATCGAGTTCCTCTCTAGCTCTTGGAGGAACATGATCGGGACCGAGTCGCCCATTGGAATCGACGAACATCGTGCTACCACATAAGTCAAGCACGAATGCTCTAACGTACCTACAGTTTCAATAAAACGTAAAAAAACTATGTATTTTTAAGTAATAATTTTAATTTAATTAATGCATTTTAATCTTACCTCCTGACGCGCTCCGGATCATCCGTCTGGGGGGTGATGGCAATCTCAGCGGCATACTGCCGGAGAGCTTTAAGACTAATGCAGTAACTGGAGAAACACTCCACTCCTCCTTCACCCCTCAGCTTGAGCTTCTTTGCCACTGCCTCCACATGCGTCCCCAACAGATCTGGGATCAATTGCTTGAGGTTCTTATGATCCGAGACACCTCCTACTGGGATCTCCATCGATCCGCGAGACCCCATAAAGCACCGACATCCTGTAGAGTCACCTGTCATCTCTCCTACGGGAAGATGGAATGAATGCGTCTCGGGCCTCCATCTCTCCACGAGTCCGCACAAAAGTGCCTCGGTCAATTCTCCTTGGTTGTTCCAATGTGCCTAGCTGGTACAACCCAAGGTTCATCAGGTACCGATCCATCAGTGGATGTGCCACGTACGCTACCTCGGGCATGCGGTGCCGCACCATCAACATGGTCTCATCCTGCATTTATTAATGTTTTAGATGAAGTTATATATGTGTTTTGAAACATAATGTTTGCATTTTCTTCGAATTACTCAACGTACCTCTACCGATGCAAGTGAGACACGGTGACGTCTGTGGGGGAGCCATAGAAGGGGACCGAATGTATCCGCGGTGACACCTGCGCATGCATGGTCTCTGTGCTCCCACTCGGATCGGCATGAGAATGCGAACTCTCGGCGGTGTCTGAGGTATCTCGTGATCGTCCAGATCTAGTCATCCTACATTTCAAAATATTAAGTTTTACTATTATTATTATTATAATAAAATAACAATAATAATAATAACAATAACAATAACAATAACAATAACAATAATAACAATAATTATTATTATTTTCTTATTATTCTTCTTCTTATTAATATTATTATTATTATTATAATTAAAATAAGAAGAATAATAAGAAAATAATAATAATAATAATAATTTCTAACGATTCAAATTAAACAATTTCTAACCATTTCAATAAAATAATATCTAACAATTCAAACCCAATCAAACAATTCTAACAATTCTAATATTTATAACAATTCCAATCAATAATTTCTAACAATTCAAATCAAACAATTTCTAACCATTTCAATAAAATAATATCTAACAATTCAAACCCAATCAAACAATTCTAACAATTCTAATATTTACAACAATTCCAATCAACAATTTCTAACAATTCAAATCAAACAATTTCTAACCATTTCAATAAAATAATATCTAACAATTCAAACCCAATCAAACAATTCTAACAATATTTATAACAATTCCAATCAACAATTTCTAACAATTCAAATCAAACAATTTCTAACCATTTCAATAAAATAATATCTAACAATTCAAACCCAATCAAACAATTCTAACAATTCTAATATTTATAACAATTCCAATCAACAATTTCTAACAAATCCAATCAAACAATTCCTAACCATTTCAATCAACAATTCAATCAACAATTTCAATCAACAATTTCTAACGATTCCAAACAATTTCTAACAATTTCAATCCACAATTTCTAACGATTCGAAACAATTTATAAAAATTCGCAAAAAATTTCGTACCCGAAAACGGAAGCGGAGAGGAGTCGAAAATGCAACGAAACTATGAAATATCGCTTTCGGAACGACAAAACGGGGTTTTCGGCAGTTTCGACACGAAGAACGGCGGATCTGGCGGCGGCGGGCGGCGGCTGTGGGAGGGGGTTAGGGTTTGGTTTGATGGGATGTGGGGAGAGGGGTATATATAGAAAAAAAAAAAATTTCAAGCAGACCGCCGGGTGGGGGGGGTGGTCTGCTTGGGGTCTGGACCGCCCAGTGGCCCGGCGGTCTGATAGGGTCCTGGACCGCCCAATGAGAGGGCGGTCTGGTTAGGTTTGAAATTTTTTTCAAAATTCGGTTATTAATATTATATTATTTAATTTTTTAGTTATGGAAAAAAATGCCGGGTTTAAATACGTTCTGCACGAATCTCAAAGTTCAAATAATATTGGCCCCTTACGTTCTCCCGAATAGACACCGGCAGAGGCGGAGCTACATATATTGAAATTCATTTGCAGTTTTTTTTTCATTTATATCATATTTAATATAATTTAAATTAAAATATTATGAATAAAGTGAAATTGACTCCAATTCGTAGTAGAATTTTTTTATATACTTGACCTCCATTTATGTTTGACCTCTATAGTCTGAAAGTCTGACTCAGCCCCTAGACACCGGACACATCGGTCACGCAAAAATTGAGATATCTCAGAGGATACGCACCCAGCTACATGGCCCATGATGCCATGATCGTTGTCCACGTGGGGTCGTGGTTTAAAAGAAAAAAAAAATTGTATCCCAGACATGAGTCACAGGACCGGTTGATCAAGCGAACTCGAATTTGTAGAACGAGAGTAATCTATTTCATTCTCTATATTCTTAATATGCTGAAAGTGATTATTTTGTGTAGTATCGTATCATTGTATGTAATTTTAGTTGAGTGATTATTTTTTCGAACCAATCATAGATACGGGGACTTTAAAATTTGTACCAGGTTTTTTAATATTTTGTGCAGGTTAAAATAGACAGTGCAGATTGCTCACTCTTTAAATTTTAATGGAGATTGAATACCAAAGGCGTATTCACTGTTAAATTCATGTGCAATTCAATTTCAGGCAATCAAACCTTTATTATTGTGGACACTTTTAGTTCCACATAAGATCAGGGTATTCATATAATTTAAGAGTAAAAATAAAATCTTAGTTAAAACCAACTTGCAACAGAGAGGGTGGACTGGAGATCTTACTTGTCAGTTTTGCAGTGAACAAGAAAATACCAATCGTTTGATTTTTGAGTGTTTTTTGCTAGACACGTCTGGTTTTGAATGGGGTTTCGCTAAAGTTTGTTTGTTAACTGGCATTCAATCCAGGATGTCATACAATACTCTTTAACCCTACTAAAAACCAATAGATAAGCATTCCTAATAGTCATTAGTGTTGTGATTTGATGTATTTGGAGACAAAGAAATGACATATGCTTTAATAATAATATCATTTCAAAAAATTTCCCTTTGCGGAAACATTCCTCAATTGTATCTATGTTCTTGTCTTCGTTTTGTTAATGTAAACAAAAAAAAGACATATTATTTATCTCTTGCACGTTGATGGAAAATAAATTAATTCATAAAATTTGAAAACTAAATTCATCTAAGTTTAGGAATTGAGTTGAATTTGGCAACTTGATATATATTTCTTGCATTCAGATATAATAAAAAAATGATATTCATCGGTAGATTCGTATTTCTTCAACATAAAACAATACAAATTTGTCTTTTAATTATTCGAATTATATTTATATTCGTATCCATATCCGTATCTGTTTAATATCCGATTTATATCCGTATCCGAAACTATCCGTATTCGTATCAGAATCCGAAAAATTATAATGGATAAGGATACAGTTTAACCACTATCCAATCCGTATCCGACCGTTTACACCTCTAGTCTTCTCCATTGTCAATTAGAATCATCAGTCACCCAAATCAACATCGGCTCATCTTCAGGGTTAGCCATCTGAAGAGGGATATTATCAAGATTTGTTGGTATCCACTCCTTTATTTTAACTTGTATGTCTCCTCCCACCAGACCTGTCCAATAAGTAATAAAAGACACAATAGTTAAGACAATGCAGATTGTGATTTGTGATGATTTATCTCACATCACTCCTCAAGGAGTCAGTGATAGAAAAATCACACAACCACAGAAGAAAATTACAAAAAGTAAAAAAAATAAGAGGATCAAGACAAAAACAAAGAGTTACTCTTAGGAATGTAAACGGTCGGATAGTGGTCAAACTGTATCCTTATCCGTAATACTTTTTCGGATACGGATACAAATACAGATAGTCTTGAATGCGGATACGGATCGGATATTAAACTAATACAGATACGAATACAAATACAAATATAAATCGGATAATTAAAAATAAATTACTAATATACATTCTAGTAAAAAATAACATTTAAATATATTTTTCTTCATTCATAAATTAGATCTAATATTTTTCATAATAAGTTTGTTAGTTACAAAACATACATCATATTATCGAAACATTAATCACTAATTATATCATAGTGTTATATTGTTCATCAGAATATATATGTATATGCAGTTTACTAAATTATTAGTATGCATATACAACTTAATAAATAAATTTAAAAACATAAAAAATACTTGTTGTAGTTTAGGAGTTAAACGGTCGGATATGGATACGAATCGGATAATTTAAGTAATTTTCCGGATTCGGATCTGAACAGAATCGGATAATATCCGATCAGTTTACACCCCTAGTTACTCTACGCATCACATGTCTACAGTATACATGAGTAGTAAACCAACGTAGCTTTGCTGTCGTCTACTTCTATTTTTTTTTTTTTTTTTTGATTGGGCCTCATTTTGGACCGTAATTCAAAGTAATTCAAATTCAAATTCGGATATCCGGATCGGAGCGAAATGTCGGATATGGATAATCCGTATCTGTATCCGGTTTCATAATCGTATATGTATTTGTATCTGTCAAAAAATTATCTGTATTCAGATCCATATCCAAATATCTGAATTCATTATTTTTTGGGTTTGGATCCGAATAATATCAGATATTATCTGATCTGTTTACACCTCTAGAGAAGACACTCAAGATAGTTTTTTGTTAGGGGAATTTCACATATATCACTTAAAAATTATGAAATTACGTATTTACCACTTAAAATTCTATAATTACGTAATTACCATCCTAAATCCTAATAACTCACATATTTATCCAATATAATTCGAATATGAGGAGGGTTCAAATGCCTCATCTCCTCATACCTTATCCATACCTCATATCCTATATCTTCGTTTTTAAAGTCCAAACGGTTGATCTGAACCGTTTAACATGATTTCTATGTTAAAATATACTTGGAGACCAAATTTTACATTTTCTAGAAATTTTATTATTTTTTAGATTTATTGAAAATTGTTGTTTTCCAAACAAATTTGAACCATAAAAAAATAACGATTTTCAATAAATCTCAAAAAATAGTAAAAAATTTCTCGAAAATATAAAATTTGATCTCCAAGCATATTTTTACATAAAGATCATGTTGGACAGTTCGAATCGACTGTTTGGACTTTAAAAAGGAAAATAAAGGATACGAGACATGAATTAGATATGAAGAGATGAGACATTGAACCCTCCTCTTCAAATATATATAAATATATCTAAAATTCAAACTAATTATGTTTAGAATTCTACAAACTAAAATTAATCAAAGATTAATTAAAATATATTCTAATAGATGATTCCCCACGTGTCTTATTAAACCATACATGTGGACCCTTGTTATTGAATGTTCTTCATTTAAACTTGGTCCATGAACTCCATATACAAACTTTCTTTATGGTATCAAGAACCAAGTCTACAAGCATCAAAGGGTTCTTTCTTCCTCAAACAAAATATGTAGAAAATAGCCTTATCGGTCTAATTGAGGAGAGAAGAAGCGTTAGTGAGAGAGAGAAAGGGATCTTCCCAAGCCGATTTCTCACAATCACGTTTGACTACCTTGTGATATCGGGTAATTGATAAGATGAAGGTTCAGAAGATATTCTTCTACTTGACTTTTGAGTTGGTCCCCAATTTATGAAATATGGGAGTAAGTAAAGGAAGTTTTTCCGAGCAAAGAAATGAACTCGAATTGTTATGAAGCGGAAAAAATAATCTTCTTTGGTTTTAGCTCTTTTTGCATCTCACATATGTATGAAAAATAAACGTTCAATAAAAAACAACAATAAATAAAGAAATCGAGATAGAAGTTGGAACCGCAGTCGGTGGGTGGTGCCAACGCATCGGTCCCACCCGAAGAGACGGATGACAAGAACATCATGGAGCTATACAATCATTGTCTAACTACTTGAATCTAAAGAAAAGGCGAGTAGGTTTTCAATCTTAACTTGACGCTAAAGAAGATAGAAGCAATAGAAGGAGAAGGGATCTAATTAAATGCTTAATCATATTTTATATAATATTAAATGTGTTTAATCTCATTTTTTGATTAATTGAGTAAATATGTGAGTTATTATAATTTGAAATGGTAAATATATAATTATAGAATTTTAAGTAATAAATAGGTAATTTCATAGTTTTTGAGTGATATATATGAAATTTTCCCTTTTTTTTTGTTCAGAAGGCAATGTTCTCTTTGCCATGATGAGACTTAGTTTGATGTTAGTTTAAATAGACTGTAGTTAGCTTTGAATATATTGCTTTTGGTGCTTATGTGCAAAAGATTGACAGTTTTATTTGCTTTTGTGGGGCATATGAACTGTTAAACTATTTTAAGATTTGTAATTTTCCAAATTTTATATTAATAAAATGGACCTAGGCCTCTAAAAAAAGAGAATTTCTAGTGTGCCCATGCAAACTTTTGAAATAGCCAATTTTTCCATTTAAACACTCTAATGTCCAATATCCCCATCAAAACTTCTCCTTCTTTCTTTTATCCCCTTTTAAATTATTTAACCTTTAATTTAATTATCATAAAAAATAAATGGACCAATATACCCTTTTCTAATTTAAAATGGAGTTGCCCAGTTCGTCTATTTATCTTCTTTCTCATCTGCTTACTACTTCATCACTGAGTTTGGAGAAACCCAAGTTTACTGCAATAGATATTGTATTTATTAGGTACTCCTCCATCTCTCTCTCTCTCTCTCTCTCTCTCTCTCTCTCTCCGTCTGGACCCTTCAATCACAAACAGAGCATTAGAGTAACTTGGGTTTTTCCAACTAACAACCTTGACCAGGAAACATAGCAACCTATTGTGCTTCCTTCTTTTAATATATAATTAATTAGACAGACTTAGCATGACAAATTTGAGGATTCTCAAAAGAGAAGTAAACTGTAATAATTATATTTTTCACACTCAACTTAGATGGAATTTTGAAAAATTGAATTTCTTGTTTGCATATACAGTCAACATGTTCAAAATGAAAATTGAAACTAAAATTACAATTACATACGCTAATCTCATTTTCACTTAAAACAATCTCATCTAAACCACCTACCCATCTCTCATTTTCCCCATGAAATCTCACTAACAAAGCTTCTTTCTAAATTTCTCTCATTAACAAAAAATAATTCTTGATTTCGCTTGTAATAATTATCTCTTCAAATTCAATCGTTCTCCATTGCTTCTCACTGTAACCCAACTTGCATCATCCTAACTTGAATTCATTTCTCCATTAATTCACCAATTAACAATTTGATTCTCCGTGACATATTTGCTTCTCTTTCTTCTTCTTATTCTTCTTCATCCTCAAGCAGAGATAAAGATTCCCAAAATTCCTGATCAAGGTTGCTAGTTGGAGAAACCCAAGTTTCTCTAATGACCAGTTTGCTATATAAGGGTTCAGTGGAAGAGAGAGACACGAGGAGTATCTCATAAATAGATCTACTGTAGTAAACTCAGTGATGAAGTACGGAACTGTGAAGAGACGATTGAACTTGAAGAGACGATTCAAAATTAGAGAAGGTATATTGGTCAGTTTTTATTTTTAAATAATGAAATTGAAGGTTAAATAATTAAAAGGGGATAAAAGAAAGAATGTGAAATTTTGATGGGTATATGAGATATTAGAGTGTTTTTATGGAGAAATTGGCTATTTCAAAAATTTGCATGGGTACACTAGAAATTTTTCCTTAAAAAAAAAAGATTCCTCATTCTAAGTTACTCTAAAAAAAGATTCCTCATTCTAAGTTACTCTACTGCATCTAAATCAGAAGCAATTCGGGTCGGATGGACATCAAATCTAACTTAGATTCGATAGGCAGTTCTTCCATTCGATTTGCTTAATATGTGTGCACGTTGCTTTAATATCCGTACACATCACTTCAATATTCATTCAAATCAAATGAATTGGAAGGAAGTCCTACCGTTGAATCTAAATTACGTAGGACCCAAACAGACGATGTGCCTCGACTGGATTGTTGTACTTTCTCATGTATTGCTATTGTCGGCCGATGTTTAGAAATCCTCTGCATTAACACAATAATTGAGTTAATTATTTCGGCCGTGTGATCTGATTTCGGATCAATATGATCAACACTTATAATGTACGGAGCCCATATTAGTGCGGATTTAAGTTGGACGGTTGAGATCTAAAACAGTGTGCTATCGCAATTAGCGCTCTAACGCGGAGGCGGAGTGCGCTTTGTCAGCGGCTGGATGTTTATGTTGTTGAAATAGTCGGGAGAAGAGGGGAAATTTTTATTGACAAAATAAATCAGAATTAGCTCGTCAATTCCTGTTAAAGTGTATAAATGATGTTTGTTTTAAACAAAATAAAATCATATGGCATCTTAAAGGCACTGGCATTATCTTCCTCCTAACTTTGGAGCAGTGGCAGGTCAGAATAAAATCACACTAAAATTACTATAAAGATACCAAAATAAAATGACAGTATAATACCGCATATCATCTTCTATTACAAAATTACTAAATCACAACAAAACATAACATCAAATAACACCAAAATAAAATTACTAAAGCATAGCCTAACAACAAATTACAAAAAATTCCAGCAAGTACTCATCATCATCTTATATTCTCAAATTTTCACTTTTAATCTTTTATCCCTATAAATCAGAAAATTACAAGACGCCAAAATCTTTGAATTCAAATCAAATCCTTTGAAGCATACCAAAAAAAAAATAGCAAAAATAAATAAATAAATAAGCAACAGACTATTAGTTTGTACAAAAACAACAAAACACCTTATTGTTACCCGTTTGGTATCACTCCTCTCCAAAGCATACTCAAAATCTTGTGTTATAGCATAATGATTGAGAGCTCATCTAAATGCTATTGCATGAAAATACTGAGCACCAATTTTCATGATAGATTTCTCATTGTCGTACGAGTAAAACTACCCTTTATAACCATAATCTATTTTTTTTCTTACCATCACTTCTGTTAAGTTATTCTTCATCACTGGTATTGTACAAACTATGATAACTCTCCTCAGACAATAATCATATTCTTTTCGTAACTTAGAACAACCTAGGGATGACAATAGGCCAAGCCCATAGGTATTTTACTAAGCCTATGCCTGGCCCGTCTGTTAAAAATTGATGGCCTGCATGCCTAGCCCAATCTGACGAGCTTGAAATCTATGCCTGACCCGCCCACGGGCCTTTTTCCCAAGCCCATACCTATCCAGCCATACTTGTCCTTGCCCGTGGGCCTTCCTGGCCTAACCATACTCGGTGGTCCATCCATACCAATCCCACCAAATAGATAGCACACAAATATACAATAAAAAAAATTATATAACAATTGAAAAAACTACATGGATCTCAATACATAAACTAGTATTTACATTAGGTCTGCTAATGAGCTGAGCCAGCTCACGAACCAATGAGTTGGACAACTCAATAAATTAAAACGAGTCAGGTCCTAATCTAAAAAAGTCCGAACTCGATTCGGCTCATATTCTATTACTCAAACATGTCGAATTCGAGCCGAGCTGAGCCGACTCATGAATCATTAGTTCTCTGGCTGTCAAGCTCTCTCGCCTTTGTCTGTCGCTCTCTCAGCTTCCGCTCTCGGTCGCCAAGTTTTGACCCAACATATGAGATTTACACATATAAAATAATAATAATAAAATATACAACGCGAAAAGTAATCCGGACCGTAGGATTTGATGCTCCCTGATACGAGATATGTGTGTGACGTTTCATGTGTTTATCCCTTGAGTTTGTGAAGATTTATCACTCCAAACCCTGTACTTTTGTAATTTATAAGATTACATAAATTTCTATTTGTATGATAAGTTCTTATGAAAAATAGTACAAATATATTTGATAATACAATTAAAAGCAAGGTATGCAGTGAAAGAAATTATAAAATTAATAGCTATAGAAAGATGTAGAATATGGGTACCCGGGGGTAACGAACACGAATCCTCTGCATTAACTCAAAAGGGAGTTAATGCATCTCAGCTGTCTGATTTTAAATAGAGTCAATCGGACCGTTTAATTTTAACACATGAAACTTTAATATTAGTGCAGATCTAGTATGCACGGATTGTAAAGTAGATCGGATGGTTGAGATTCATTAACTCAAAAGATTCTCTTTTGAGCAGAGGATACGTGTTCCGGGAGTAACACGATACGATAAAGTTTGGACGGTGCAGATTGAATGGTAGCTGCACTACTCTCTGATCAACAATTACTGGTGATTAAGGAGATATGCTGTATCATTCCATGTAGCAGGTGCCTGATAAGAATTCCCGCATTTCATTGCTCAGATAGATTCCTTTTGGCGTTTTTATGCTTCATGTGGAATAAGCGCTATCATTCAATTAACAAATGAGTTTTCACCGAGCTGAGCTCAAATTTGTACATGAGCCAGACCGGGTCGGGCCGGCTGAGTTTTTCTTTCAGAATCAAGCTGAATCTGAGCTGAGTTGCTATGCTTTTCTTAACCCGAGTCTGAGCCGAACCACGCTCATTAGCAGACCTAATTTACATCATGTTGTTTTCTGCTGATGCCAATATCAGATTTAATACATGGCCATTCTGCCATTCATGTTGAACTTGCCAAAATCAGAATTGCATCTTTCATAGTACACCATTCTGTCATCAACTAGTTTTCTAATGCCACTTCCCATTAATTATTTCCTTCCCCTCTCTTTATGACCCATCTCAAAAAAATTTCAAATCTTGGCTGGGACCTGGGGATGCTTCTCATCTTACCAGGTATGCCGTCTCACAAGGGAACTAACTATGCCCGAGATGAGGAATTGTGCTTCTAAAAACCGAAAGAGTCGAGTCTAGTGCTTAACTTCTTACTTTGAGGTGAATATTTTTGTGCATAACATTTGTTCGTTTTCCTGATGTTGCCTTTATTTATTTAAAGCACAAGAGGTATCAGATAAAATGCTAGTAAAAAGAGCATAGTGATTTCAGATGTGAGGAATAAAATCTTATTCTCAATGAACATAGCAACAAACAAGATTGAACATTGTACAAGTTCTCAGAAAGAAAGTAGCTTAGATAAAGCCATGGACTGAAGCAAAAGAAACAGGAGGTCGACATTTAGTCAAGCCAAGATTTACAAAAGCTTCCAAAAAAAAATTATTTAGATTCTTACTCTGCCGATCTATCTTCTGCTACCAACATGTCATAATCACCTGAGCAATAAAAAACAAATGAATAAATTTTGAAGTATTTACTGGATGCGAAAACCCACGTAATCAACATTTCAATAAAAATAGTAATGCAGTATATATCATTTCACATTAGTCCTAAATAAAGTAGATTGGGATCCATTGACAATGGATTAACTCAAACAATTTAGAGAACATTCCACAAAAGTCAAAGAAGTTTCTAAAAATAAAAAAAGCTTCACAGATATGTTGTTAAGATGTTTGATTCACAGATATGTTTGATCACAAAAGTCAAAGAAGTTTCTAAAAAATGGATTATTGAAAACTTGAAGATGTTTGATCACAATAAAAATGCCAGAATTTATATTCAGAAGTTATTTCTGGGGATTAGCGAGATTTTCAAATTAATTCATTTTAAAAGAACCTCAAGTTTTTTTTTCAGAATATTAGACCAACCGTACTTTTCATTTTTTTTAACACAGTAAAGAGTCAGCACAGTACCGGTACCATATTGAGGGCACAGTACAGGAACACCATAGTTCAAGTGACGACATACCACATTTCGAGGAGTTAATGGTGAATATATATATGGCAAGAGACATAAATAAACAAAGACTAGTGAGCCATGCCTTACACATGTTTTGACTTCGCCATTTCCACAAATATTAACCTACCTTGAATTATCTGCAAGAAAGAAATAAAAATAGGAGTCTCAAACTGACACCATTGTTTGTGATTGATAATATATCAGAAAGCTGGAGTAAATCAGAATTAAGGATTTGCACTTGATGGAGTAACAACTTGGTAAATTACTGGGTGTAAAATTGGAACAAGGTAAGTTCCGAATTGTTGTTGTAAGAGCTAGCAGATAAACTTTACATAAATTGGTTCCACCATATGATGCAAGTCAAACATTACTATGCCTAGAATCAAGGATTTATACAAATAACGTTGAACTGATTTGAAAGTCTTGCAAGATCAAAATTTCACACAATATATATTCAATCAAGAACATTTTATCAAATTTAGTACTCTTTTATCCATGCCCTTGATTGCCTTTTCTGCTGCTGTGTCAGATTCAAACCTGACAAATCCAAATCCTTTCGGCCTTTGTGTTTTCTCATCTCTAGCAAGCCTCACTAAGCAAGAGAAACAACAAAACAGTTAGAAAACTAATTCTAAAATTAAAACTAAAGCACAAGACCAGATAAATAACTATAACTACCTTCTTTTATTTTTCCAAATCGCAAAAAAGTTTTTTTCAATTCATCTTCAGTTGTGTAATGTGACAATCCTATAAAACCAAAATATATCAATTAATAAACCTGATTACACACTAGTCAGTATACAAAAGAAGACAGCCATTTTGGGAGGAGATTGAAACTTACGGGAAACAAAAACTTCAGAGCAAAAGTTCCTCTGATACAGCTTGGAAAAGAAGCTCAGTTTTGAGCTGGAGAGTGCACCACACCACATTTAAAATCCCACGTCTCTGATGCTAAACTGCAAATATCGTGGCTAATTTAATAATGAATATTTGACAACAATATATACATTAATATATAGCAATAATAGAAAGAACTGACAAGCTCGTATAGACCATACCAGTGAGTTGCACTGGACAAAAAGGCGCCAGTATCAACTAAAAAAGTAACAACAAAAAATATAACCAGATGAACTCACATTGATAAATCAAGTGTAAAATCGGAAGAAATAACCTTAAGGATTGAATTAAGAAACCAAAACGATTGGTCCAGCATCACAGAAGCAAGAATAAAATTCCTTCTGTAAACCCCCAAAAATACATTTTTTTACATCCAACTAACAAGCAATCAGTGAGAATTGAGGCATCACAGCAGAAACCAAACAAGAATTTTCAAGACACAATCTATAATCAAAATTATCACTAAAGTCTTTATATAAAAACTAAGATGAATATAAAAATGAGATATATATTTGTTCAGTTCAGAAGTTCAGACTTAATTCAGATTCGGGAGAGGAGATGGTGGCGCTGACATGAGAGGAGCGGGAGGGATTCTAGGGTTTCGCTGCCCAATCGGAGACAGAGAGAGGGAAGGGGCCGAGATGGGTGTAGGGCGCCGCGCGTGAGACAGAGAGAGGGAAGGGGTCGCCGCTCGTGAGACAGAGAAAGGGAAGGGGAGCACCGCGCATGAGATCGAGAGGGAAAGGTGGGTGGGTCGCGTGAGAAAGAAAGGAGGGAGGCGCTGTTTGAATCACTGGACACATCCATTGAAATCTATTCAGCGAAAAAATTTCAGTGACATCAATCTGATCTGCACAAATCTTAAAGCGATCTATGGTGTTAAATGCAAATTAAAAGACCCTTTTTAATTTGCAATGTATGATAGGCTATCTCTCTCTATATATATATATATTAGTAAGTGCCAGCCACGCGTTGCCGTGAGAATTGAAAATATGTTTTAATTATTTTTGTAAATGCAATTAATTTAAAGATTGATTGCATAATTATGTATTAGTCAATAATGAGAGCAAACAAGAATCTGTGTTTGATTTTAAAAATATACCAAGATTACACATTTTTAAAGACATATGATAAACTTTGTAGTAGAAAAGAAATTGAAACGAATTAGAAAACACAACAAATGAAGGAAACTGATTGGCTAAGCAAATGCAGAAAAAATGAGCAGCCAAATAATAGAAAATGAGTACCTAAGAGCATCTACATCCGTTAAACCCAAAAAAATTAGATACAGTTGTCTCGGTAATAGTACAAACTAATTCAATATTTATTTCATTACTCCATTTGTGAAATTTGTTTTAATTTATTCGCTTGGGTTACAAACCAATCAATTAAAGAGAAAATCTTGTAAAAGTTATCTTAATTTCTTAACACATGCATCAATATAAACATTGAACTTTTAAGTACCTATATTAGTCATGACAACAGCTAACAACCTAACACAAACAACTAAAGATTATTATAGCTACACATTGTTTTAAATTTTAAATTGTAAGAGGCTATGAGCAGATCCATAGTGAACTGTAAATTATGGACTTTGCTTTTTCATACGCCAGAGCAGATCCACAGTGAAATGTAAATTAATGCCTTGTTTTGCTTCTTCATATGCCAAAGCACATAGCTCTTCAGAACTTACTTCATATACAGTTTGGTACCTGACCTGGTACAATGAGATCCAGACCCCTTCATTTAGAAAAGGGAATGAAATGAATTAGAAAATACAAGAAATTGCTTAAAAAATGAAAGCAGCCAATTAACTCAGTAATGTAGAAGAAATGGGCAGACAAATAATAGAAAAGACAAGAAAAAAGAAAAGAAAATAAAAAATCAGAAAATTCTGACAGGCAAGACTCCATTTAAACCAGTGAAATTCGAACTCTCGGCCCACGAAGACCCCGTTAACTCTTGTGCGCGGACAAGCAAACAAATATAACACAGCTGACCCCGCCCCCCACCCCCCACCCCCCCGGCTCCTGTCTCATTACTCCACTGTTCCAATTAACAATATTTTGTTTTTATGGTAATTTTGTAAATTAATTGTTAGTTGAGCCTCCATAGCTCTGAAACTTTTTCATTTATAAGGACACACGATGTGTCTAAATTACAAAAGTCAACCAAAACAATTATGAATATGATGTAATTACTTTAAAAAAATAATAAAAATATACCTTCCAGTATTCGGCTGGGTCTAATGAATATATGTCCAGAACTACGAATTACGACACATTTTGAAGGCCTCTGAGACTCAAAAACACAGATTCAATAAAAACTACGATTGATGTTTCTTTGCATGTTTTATTTTGTCTAAATTAATCTGTGATTGTTTTAATTAAGATTCCGTTAGTTATTAATTATGTGATCATTTTAATTTGCACATGCTCCCATGCAGGGAGCGAATGTAGAATTTCTGCTGAAGAAAAGAGGGCAAAAATCGGATTCGATAAGTTTATTGAGTTCAAACTCATGCATTAAGCAATAGGATACTATATAAAAAACATAATAAACATACAACATAACAAAAAATATAGACACAATTAACATATTGGGTACTAACTCAAATTATCATTATCATTACCATTAACAAGACATAATTTATCCTAATTTATTTCAAGTAAATTTATACAAGGATTGACAATATGCATATACAAGGATATAGTTTTGAATTTTGTACAGTACATCCAAAGGATTTAGGTGTTGGATTTTGACACTGTATTGGTCATGCTAGGTTTGGAGCCAATACAAAACTAGAGCCGAAATTTTTATTAATATACAAAAGAAATAATAAATTTAACAATCTATACAATTTTTTGATAAAATTCGAAATCTATACAATTTTCAGAAGCTACAACCGATGACAATGTCATCGGTTTCAGCCAAGCACAATTTTTGATGCAGAATGCACACTTTTTGATGCGAGAATTATATCAGACTAAAACAACGAACGACTCAGATTAAAACACTTTTTGGT
Source organism: Carex cristatella (assembly GCA_024447775.1). Classification (NCBI taxonomy): domain Eukaryota; kingdom Viridiplantae; phylum Streptophyta; class Magnoliopsida; order Poales; family Cyperaceae; genus Carex; species Carex cristatella. Next base: position 1,615,295 of record JAJHPF010000007.1, read on the forward strand.
AATGATTATAAAGTTGCGAAAAACTTTTCTTAAATTTTTATTTTTTTAAGCCAAGCACGATTTTTAATGCAGAATACACACTTTTTGATGCGAGAATTATATCAGATTAAAACAACGAACGACTCAGATTAAAACCAAAAAGGTAATGATTGCATAGTTGCGCAAAAATTGTGGTAAATTTTTATTTTTCAAAAATAGAAAGACCATAATATTTTCTGTATTTACCTAGAAGTGACTTTGAACTGGGATCAATAAATCAGATTCAAAGCATTTTTTTTTTCCAATAACACACAAAGAAATATTTTAATTTTTCTTACAGCCACGAAAAATCCGATCTGAAAAATATTGATCCAGGTTATTTGTTTAAGTCTTTCTAATAAATCAAATTATATGGTATTCTATCTAATTTAAAAAAAAATATAAAAATATTTCTAATATTTTAATAAAAAAATAAATTATAATATTTTCTAATAAATAAAATAATTAAATGAAAAATTATTTTAATAATAATTTGGATGAAAACCGATGACATTGTTATCGGTTTTAGATTCTGAAACCGATGACAAAGTCATCGGTTCTGGAATGGGTGACATTGTCAGCGGTTTTAATTTTTTGTGACCTTCGAGTTTGTGATTGGTTTGATCTTATGAAACTGATTACACTGTCATCGGTTTGGATACTTTTCAAATTATTTATAAAAATTGTATAGATTGTTAAATTAATTTATTAATTGTATATTGATAAAAATTTCGGAAACTAGAGTATATCATGCTCAAAAAAAATATTTTTTTTAGCTGGACCGAATTGGTATTATGGTCCCAACAATTTTTTTTCATGTAGAGTTTAAATTTTGTTTCAAGATCAATTCATGCATCCACATAAAAACTGTTCAAGATCAATTGCCAAATAAAAGTTGTTCATGCATCCGAATAAAATAACCAAATTAATTTTTTTTTAGTCAGAGAGGATATGTCCGAATTTTAAATTTAATATTCTTGAGTCAGAGAGGTTGTTGTATCAAATTTTATTTTAATAATCCGAATTTTGAGATGGCAATTGATCTTGAGATGACAATTGATAAAGTAAGGTTTTTCCTTCTTCTGTTCGGCTTTGGCAAAAATATAAGATCCATCACACAAAATAACTAACTTATCTAACTAAATTAACAAGATTCAAACTAAACATACTAATTTCTTTTGACCATGGCTCTGAATAGTGCGATATGCCCAAATTTTAAACTTGAACAATTTTTATTTGGATGCATGAATTGATCTTGAAACAAAATTTAAACTCTACATCAAAACAAAATTTAACTATAAAGAAAATAATAAATAAATTGTTGGAATCGAAATGCCAATTCAGTCCCGGCTTAAAAAAATATTTTTTGGAGCCATCTGTGTTACATCAATGGTTATACAGTTTTTCCGGTAAAAACTTGTGAAACAACTCAGGACTGAGTTACTAATTCGGTCCCGAATAAAAAAAAATTCGGACGGAATTGACAACTTGGTTCTTATAGTTTTTGTAAAAGATTTAATTATGGTTTATGAAAAAAATTGTTGTTCAAAGGTTTTGCAGGGTGAACAAGGAAAAGGTCTAATCTAGTTATTATTATTTTTGTTGTTTATGTAGGATATACACGTGATAAGGGGCTTGAGAAAAGTATTTTGTGGCCTCTTTTGTAAGAAATTGTGTCTCGCGTTAGCCATTTCCCAACTTTTATTCTTCCCATATCAATTACATCGGACTCAATGGGCTTTGTGATCAATTCAGTAGGTTAGCAGTGGGACTGGTTATTCGGAGTTTACATGAAATCTGGATCGGGCCTATTGGGATTGCCCAGTCCAGCCCGTATCATAAGACTCATTAGACCCAGTAAATGATTAAACTTGGGAGTTGGGACTTATAAAATTGAGTAAATCTAGGGTGTGACGTGCTCACCAAGAGAGTTTAGTGAGCACAACTCCAAAAATACATCGAATCGGTTTCAAATGACGAATTCATACCATTGAAATCTGTTGTTACAAGCAATTCTCTTTTTAGTCTATTTGACTAATTTGCAAAACATATAATAAAATTGAATTTTATGATTTCTCTATTTTAGAATTTATGCAGGTTCAAGAAATATGGAACTGCAATATGCATATGTTGAACCGAAAAAAACATCAAGAGACTGATTAAGAAATTAAATTGTAAAATTATAAACTTGGTAAAGTAGCTTTGGTATTGTTTCAGAGGTGGAAAACGTTGTAACTATTGTTAAAACGTTATAACGTTTTATGCCTATGAAAACGCTGAGAATGAACTGTTCAAAATGCCAAAATTGATGAAAACGTTACCAACGTTTTGTAAAACGTTATAACATTTTAATTATTTTCAAAATTCCAAACTGGCTGTTTTGATCGGTTGATTTCCAGTGAAGAACGTTCTGTAACGTTTGACAAACATTATGAACGTTTTGGAAGTAAAGCTCAAAGAAACTCAACAAACAATGAAAACGTTATAAACGTTTATGAAAACGTTATAACGTTTTAGAAGCTAAAATCACAAGAAAAGAATGACTAAATTCAAAATCATTGAGAACGTTATGAACGTTTGTGAAAACGTTATAACGTTTTAGACCAAAAAGCTCTTTCTAGAGCTGTCTCTATAAATAGAACTTTGGACTCCTTTCCAAAGGTACTTTTGAGCCGCCACTAAACATTCAAAACCTGATTTTCTGTGAGCTGGAGTTCTACCATTGTTGTGAGAGCTTATAACTTCAAATTCCTCAAACAACCTCAAATCCACTTTACTAATCTTGAGTTAGATTAGGTTAGAGTGAGCTTTTGAGTGTTTCTCTTGTGAACATTTTCTCGAAGACTTCGTTCTTCATTCTAGTTGGCCATGTGACTTTCCGTTGGTTGTAAGGGCTCACCGGTTCACAAGTTGTAAACCTTTCTAAGTTGGGTAATAGAAAGACGCACCAAGAAGTGGTTGCGACGTCCCGGAGACCTAGGCCGTTGTTTTGCCGAACTCCGTTAACATCCCGCGTGTCAAATTTCTCTAAACTCTTCTATTTACTTTTTAACTTGCAATTAATTTTAAATAGGAGGTTAAACGGTGCATTTAGTATAACAAAATCCATGTACTTCGTGAGTGATGCATGCACATGCAAAATTTTGGAAGTTTCGAATTCATTTGCAATGAAGTCAAGCGGTCAAAGTAATGAATTTAATAAATTATTCTATTAGTTGTTTTATATATTCATTTTTCATCATTACTTTGACCGCTTGACCTCTTAGTAAATAAATTCGAAACTTCCAAAATTTTGCATGTACATGCATCACTCACGAAGTACATAGATTTCAACAGTTTGGATTCGTTATTTGAAGTCAATCCGATGTATTTTTGGAGTTGTGCTCACCAAACTCTCTTAGTGAGTATGTCACACTCTAGATTTACTACATAAAATTAATAGACGGACGACAATTTTGAAGGAAGAAAGGAGAGGCAATGCCATTCTCTGTCACAAGCAATTGGCAAGTAGGCTCCATTGCTACTTAGTAATCACGGGATCTCCATATTAGTGAAGGAGAGCAGCTTGGGTCCGATGCTCATCTGACTCAAACTGAGTTTGATGGGCTCTATAATCGTCCGATTTACTTTAAAATTTGTGCGTATCACTTTGATATCTGTGCACAGTAGCTTTAATATCCATGTGCACGGATCCTAAAGTGGATCGGATGGTTATGGAACCCATCGGATCCAAATTTGAGTCCGAGAGGAATCGGACCCAAATTTGTTCCTTTGTCAAGACTCGTAGGCCCTAGCATATATTATTTATGGAGATACACTCCGAATCCGAAATTTAATTTCTATTATCAATATTTTCTTGTTCTCTTATATTTAGAAATCATCTCATATATTATATAAATTCATAGAAACTTTCTACTTTTCTGATTAATTAACATTTAATTATCTCATTAATTCTTCTTATTTCTAGATGTGTTTTCTCAAAACTTTTCAAAACAACCTAGAACATTACAACAAAACTGTCTAGAAGATTAACTATTGCATTTAAAGCACTAATTAACTATATTATTCCATGCTCTTTAGAACATGCATCAATTCAAGTATTTCAAATTCTTGGTGTTTGCTTCAATTCGTACGTCTTCAACTTCAATATCTTATTTTATTTATCGACTTTTGTATATTTAGGGGATTGTTTGATGTAGAGCTCTTCCTCAAGTACTCTATTCAAAAATGCTAATTTTAAATACATTTAAAAATATTTCATTTCTTTTAAGCTTCTAATAAAGCAAGTATCCGTATTGTCTCCATTGTTGCAACTGGAGCAAACACCTCTTTATAATCAAATACCAAACTTTTGCATTCATCTTCTTATACACTCACTTTACACGGATAGGCTTATGATCCTTGAGTGACATTGCAAGTTTTCAAGTGTCGTTCTTCTCGATAACATTCATCTCCTCTACTCTTGCATTACGGCTTACCATTTCTCATCTTTAATGGGTTGTTCAAATGTATTATCCTTTGCATCCGCTAAAAAGATACCAAGTGCAATTTATTTTTTGTCTGGTATAGATATCTCAAGCTTCTTGTTCTTTGTGTTCTCGGTCTATCTTTATCATCGGATAATGGTGAAGAAGGTCCAGCTTATTTTGTTGTTGTTGTTGTTGTTGTATAGATTGTTGTCGTTCATGTTTCTTTCATCTCTTCATTAGATATTTCCTTCATAGAACTTCAATTTCACATGCTTTCTTTATTAACCTGGACATAATGACTCACATGTATATTTTTTAGTAATAGGATCATAGAAATTATACGTCTTAGACTTCTCCCATAGCCGATAAAAGTCAGCTTCTTGCTTTTGTCTTTAATTTTGTACGCTTTTGATTCGAAATGTGAACATAAGCTACACTTCCGAATACCTTCAAATGAGCTATCGATGGCTTGACACAACACCATATTCCTTGTGGGTCCAAACTTGCTATTGGACATCGATTTTGTAAATAAACTGTGCATTACATCGCTGCAATCCAAAATTCCTTCGGCATGTTTTTACTCTTTAGCATGCTTCAATTCATGTCGAGTATGATTCGATTCTTTTTTTTGGTTTTTATTTTCTTGTTGCGTATAAGGAGCTGCTAAAAACCTTCTAATACCATTATCTACATAAATATTGGCAAACTCCTGAGATATAAATTAACCAGCTCTATCGGACCTTATAGTCTTTATACAAACACCACTAAAATTTTCAATAAGAACTTTAAACTACTTAAAAACTGAAAGAACTTCTGATTTTTTCTATAAAAAAATAAATTCAAGTTCTTCGAGAATAATCATCAATAAATGTAATAAAATATCAGTGACTACTAAGATAATTAGAAGTGATTGGACTACATATATCGGTACAAACCAATTCAAACACTTTCTTTAAAAAATAATTCCAAGAGTGTTTTTCTAAGACAACCTCCACAAAATTTGTTACAATAATCTATGTGTGATATACCATTGATCATTATTGTATTTGTAATTCTTTCAAACCATTAAAATTAAGATGCCCCAAACCACAAATGCCATAACCAATTTCATTCTCTACACATTTCTTTAAATTAATATTTTGCTTAAACATTCAACAAATTTAACTTAAACATTTTTGTCACGAATGAGAAATATGAAAAATTCTTTTTGATGCATTACAAGAGACCGCATCATTTTTAATAGGAACCAAATTAATTAGAAAATATTTAAAGTAACTGAATCAATTATTCGGTTTCTTCTAATTCATAAAAAAAAAAAAATTCATCTTTCAAGTTCTTTAAAAATTTAATAGATTTCTATAAATAAAAAAATTTCTTTTCTTAAGGGGATGTTTTGAACTTATAATGATAATTTCGTGATAGTTATTGCCACATTAGATGAATTACCTCATCTTAGATAAGACGACCAAATTGTTTACCCTATTAATCTGTTTTTATCTACAGTTTCAATAAATCAAATACATATTTTTACACAAAAACAGTCAAATGTCAATAATGGATAAGTTCCAACGTGGATCTGTTGCAGTTGTAACCACTATGTTAGTTTATTATTGTGGGACCGCTGCTTTATCCTTTTATTTTGATAAGTACCTTCTGTTTGGTTCCCCAATTTGCACCCTTTGCCTTCTAAAATAGTAGTCCAAGATATTTCATAAATAATTTATAATTCTACATTTACTCATATAGTTGTTTTATTATCTTTTTTTTTTCTTTAACTAGTTGTTGGTCATGCTCTTATATAGCAAAGTATTGAACCAGTCACACAATTGTGTCTTTGTGCATTTTGCAAAAGTCAAGCTTTATTAACTTAATTTCACACTAATAATGAAAATGACAAATTTAAATAGTTCTTATTAACTCCAAATTAGTAGTACATATTTGAAAAGTTATTAACTAAATAAAGTGCTAGAAATAATAAATAAAAATACAGAATTAAAAATTAAACTCAAAGAAAAAAAAATATAATAAGTAGAGAGAGAGGAGTGGTGAAGAATTATTATAATCTTTATTTCTTCATGCTAATACTTTTTTTATTTTGAATTTCTATTTTACCTGTAATCAGTTAATTTATAATTTTAATTTCAAATTCTACACGATATATTTTTTGTCAAAAATTATCGGAGGCCTGATTCTAAATCCATGCTAATTCAACTAAATTTCAACTTAATTCGTGTAAAAACGGTAGCTTGTCAAAAATTGGTTGGGACACAACTGGGTTCTCTCTAACAGCGCGAGGAAATCTCCTAAAGTAACACAAATTTTGATTTTATACCATCGCCGTCCGATCAAATTCAATGATACCAGGACTCCTTTAATATTCATGCTATAGTATATAAACGGTCTGGATCCAAACTCAAATTTGAGTTACTTTGGAATACGAATTCGTAACAGCCCTCTTAACACAGAGTCATAAACAATAATAAAACGAAGTCTTCTCTCCATCTTTCTCACTCTCCAACTGATCTCTCTTCTCGGTTCTCACCAATGGCGCAGTTCTCCTCTTTCGCTCGCTCTCTCCACCGTCGCCTCCTCTCCTCGAACTCCATTCCAAGATTTTTTCCGCGATGCCTCTCCACATCCTCGTCGGAGGGAGGCGGAGCCACCACCTCCGCCGCCGGGTACAACGTCGGAGGAGGTACCTCCTTTATGAGGGGTGTTGTTTTCTATGAACCGGGTCGTCCCCTCTCTATTGAGGAATTTAAGATGCCACGACCCAAGGCTGGAGAGGTTCTAATCAAGACCAAAGGTAGCTCCATTTTTGCTTTGCAATCATCTCGAAATTGCTATCATTCATTTATCTGATTTGATTTTATTTTTGCATAATCATCCTTTCCTTATATTTATTCATTCATCCCAGTAATATTTTTAACTTTGGATGGATGCCTTTACCAATGAGAAGAATGTATCAGTACTTCTGACAAACAAGTTAATTCTACTCTTTAGGTAATATTAATAAAAAAAAATTGAAGTGCATGGAAACTAGTTAATTTTGGTACCTTTTTCATGTGTCAATTTGAGCTATAAGCGAACTTACATTAGAGAGAAAAAGAGAAATCACCACAATGTACTCTTTCTGAGAATTATAGGAGTGGTCAGATCTTCTTTGCAAACAGAAGTTAAGAAATAAGAATATACTATTATGTTTCTCAAAAGATGTTGCTTCTGATTTTTTCAATAGTTCAATAAATATGGAAATGGTTATGCATATAGGATGTGGCGTTTGTCATTCGGATCTACATGTAATGAAAGGAGAGCTCCCCTTCTCCAGTCCTTGTGTTATTGGCCACGAGATTACTGGAGAAGTTGTCGAGCATGGGGCCCACACTGACAATGGAGTTAAACGGAGGTATATGCATATTTCTCTCTTCATTTTCTTGTACATGTGAAACCGGCTATATAGTCTTTTATCAAAAAAAAAAACTTCTTGTACTCACAATAAGCAATCATAGTACATTTTCATTCGTCCTGACAAGAATTACAGAATTTGATTAATTTGAAACTTGATACGACCAGAAAATTTCACGTTTTGAGTGGTTTTAAATTCTGTGTGAAATTTCAGGTTTCCTATTGGAAGTCAAGTGGTTGGTGCCTTCATCATGCCTTGTGGGAATTGCTTTTATTGCGTAAAGGTGTTTTTTTTTTCAATCTAATCCCTAACTTTTCACGTTATTTAGTTAAATTAAACAACCTAATGCATTATTTTACTTTAGGGTCAAGAAGATCTGTGTGAGGCTTTCTTTGCATATAATCGTGCTAAAGGAACACTTTATGATGGTGAAACCAGACTATTTCTTAGAAATGGTACATAGAAAACTCATACTAGTAAATATTTACATGCCATTTATCTATTCCTTGAAGAGTGAGAGGCTGTGTACTATGCATAGTGCGGATTGGTCTGTACTACGGATCAATATTTTTGTTTCCAAAGTTAAAATAGTCAATCTGAACCGCTCAATGTGATCTCCATACTTGCAGATTAAATTTTACATTTTTTAGAATTTTATTATTTTTAGATCGGTAGGAAATCACTACTTTTGAATGGTCTAGGAATGTTAGATCAAGTGAATTTCTACCTGTCTAAAAAAATAGTAAAAAAAAATCTAAAAATGTAAAATTTGGTCTACAAGTACATTTTTATATGGAGATCATGCTGAACATGTCAGATCAATTGTTTGAAGATTAAAAATAAAAAAAATTGATTCATAGTACGGACCATTATGCACTATGCATAGTACCATAGCCTCCCTCTTCCTTGAATATTATTTCTAAATTTTTGGTTATTAACAGGGAAACCAGTGTATATGTACAGCATGGGGGGATTAGCAGAGTACTGCGTAGTTCCTGCAAATGCACTTGCGGTGCTTCCAAACACACTGCCGTACACTGAATCGGCAATTCTAGGTTGTGCGGTGTTTACAGCATATGGTGCCATGAGACATGCAGCTGAGATGCGTGCAGGTGACTCAGTTGCTGTAATTGGAGTTGGTGGTGTTGGATCTAGGTTTTTTTTTTCCTCTGTTCCTTTTTTTCTTTTTATTTTCGTTACAGTAATAATAAATAAAACTTGAATACTAAACTGAACATAATCATGTATCTTTTAGAAGTTGCAGTAAAGTGCCACCCTTTTCAGGTGCTTCTTGCTTATAATTGACAGGACCATAACTAGGGGTGAAAGTAGAAACTTCAGATTGGAGGACTGAAATGTAAAAATGCATAATACGTGTAAATGCATAATGTGTTATCACTAGGATTTGAAATCAAGTCTCCACAACCACAAAAGTAGAATCTAACCACTAGGCTACAAACACACATTTGACATTTTTATGAGGGGGCTGAGCTATATAAAAACTTAAAAAAAAAATTCAATTAAATTTCTATACGCATTATGAAAATTTTAAAAATCATGGAGGTCTCTAAGCACCCACTACACTACCTTAAGATCCGCCCCTGGTCATAACCTATGTCCTATGGAAAGAACAAGCCTTATGAAGATAATTTGTGCCTTTTTATATAAAATTTTAAAATATACAAGTTTGAGTTGAGGAATTATGTTCTTGTATTAATATATTCCTGGTGTTGCCTAAGAGATACTAGCAGAAGGTTCTTCGGATTTAATTTTTATGATAATTAAATAAGAAATACTTTTCTGCAATCCATATATTAGGTAATTAAGGCCTTGTTTAGTAATTTTCAAATAAAATAAGTAATTGGTGTAATATTTGATTAAAAAAATATGTGAATGCAGCTGTATACAGATAGCAAAAGCATTTGGCGCATCAGAAGTGATAGCTGTTGATGTACTAGACGAGAAACTGACCAATGCTAAATTACTTGGTGCAACACACACTGTAAATGCTAGAAATGAGGATGCTGTAGAAAGGATAAAGGTTTGTATTGCACAAGCTTCCACTTAATTTCTATATTTTTTTTAATTTACTTGGAAATTTCCTAATGCTTTGTCAATATTGAGAAGTTACTGGTAACCTTTTTTTTTCTTTTCTTTGAATTATATATGAATACTGGTATTGTGACACATGTAATCCATTTTTTTTGTTTTGTTTAGTTTCTGTGTTTGTTTTTTGCCATAAAAACTATTGAAGTGACCCAGCATTCAGCATATTTTGTTTTGCACACAAAAAAAAATTAAACCTTCCTACTTATCCTTGCTAAAAAGGCATGATTTATTTGCAAAAGATAAGTCCATTACATGAACACGGAATTAATCAAACAAAATATGTTGTCTCTATTGCATTTGTTTAAAGCCTACTTTCCATTGTGTTGTGGCTTATCAATAATAATTGTTTATTTCAATTTTTTTTATCAAATAAGTCACTGGGGTTGGGTTTTAGAGATTTGGAGACAGACCACTATTCACGAATCAGTCTATTCTAATCCTGTGCAAAATGGTCAGTTTTACAATTTAATACTAGAAAATTGGCGTTGTTTGAAATGCCACTATTAATGCTGGTATGTAGGGGGCATTTTTGCAAATGCCCTGTAACAATGGAAGTGAACCTAACATGTTCCCATAAATTTCCATCTCAATATAGATGAATATGAATAATATAACCAGGAATGTTCAACTTCATTTTAATAATGAGCAGGAAATAACAGATGGGAGAGGTGTTGATGTGGCGGTGGAGGCATTGGGAAAGGCACTTACATTTGCACAGTGCACACAAAGCGTCAGAGATGGGGGCAAAGCAGTTATGATTGGCCTCGCCGCAACAAATGTCGTTGGTGAGATTGATATCACGCGCCTCGTTCGTAGACAGGTATCATATATCCTGTACATAAAGGCTATTATCACATAAGAAAATATATTGTTAATACAAAATGTGTAATAAACTATGTTCTACTTGAGTTCAATTTTATTACCGATTTTAGGGCCATCTATATGGAAATCTAAGCATATTATAACTCTATATATCAACTGGCAACATAGATAATAGCTAGAAAAATATAGATGATATGATGTATGCCACAATATTTTTATGAATGTCTAAAATACCCATCCTTTACACTGTTTAAAAAAAAATGTTCTGGATATCCTTGGTTGGAACTTGGAACAAGGCAAGAAAGGGATTTTTAACCCATAAATTATAATAAACATTTTTTCAAATAAAACTTGTAAATTTTAACTAAATTGTCATATTTATGGAAAATTTAAATAGGTGAAAATAATTGGTTCGTATGGTGCAAGAGCAAGACAAGATCTTCCCCAAATTGTGAAGCTTGCCGAATCTGGGATTTTTAACCTAAAAGACACCATTTCTAGAAAATGCAAAATTGAAGAGGCAAATAATGTCTATGATGACCTTGACAAGGGAAAGATTGTCGGCCGAGCAGTTGTTGAAATCAGTTAAAAAGGAACAAGTTTCCTTTGTCTGGTAATTGTCATATTTTGCAACTAATAATTGAGAATTTCTGTAAGGTGTCCTTCTTTTAATGTCAATTGTTCAATAAATTGTATATTACATAATTAAATTTGATCCTTAGGACTGAAATATTTTATCCCGCTCTTTTCTTAAGAAAAAAATGGGCCAACTTGTGAAATAGCACCATTGAGGTTTTTCTTTTTCATTTTGAATTATCAAATCCTACAGAAATAAAAGTATCACAATACTGGAAAGTCTAGATCGGATCCCTTATTTAGATATTATGGCAATTCGGGGTATCAAATCTTCCTTTTTGAATTTGATACATATTATTTTAAATAAATAGTTTTAGGAAGAGTGAGACTATGGCAATATACATATTATGGATTCATATCTCTATCTTTAAAGTTTAGTAATAAAATTATTCATAACTAAATTATGGTAAATATATTTAATATATTGTTAATAGAATGTACTATGGATTCATATCTCTATCTTTAAAGTTCAATTTTATTACCATAATTTAGTTATTAATATTATCCATCTTAAATAATTTATTTATGTTGATGCTAAACATTGATGTTCTATATATGTTTGCTTAATATATGCGTCAAACTAAATTTTATAGTTGTAAAATCTAGTAAAGAATGTTTAAATTTAAAATACGAATATTGGTTGAAAAAAATGCCACTTTTTTTTTTTTTTTTTTTTGGTTTAAAGGATTGAAGAATTAATAGAATATTAAATATAGTCTTTTATCTATGGAGGTATAGATTGGTGCAGCAAATTAAGAGTTTAGATGTTAAGAATAGCCTTAACACATAAAAATATCCTGTAGCACATTCTGATTTTAATTTACGATCGAGTAACTGCATCTCAGCGCAAGTGAGCCTTTAGTACAATTAAAGAAATACGAAACTAGCCAAAGGTAATACCAAACCGTGGTAATATAAAGTTATAAACACAACACATCAAATTAAAGAAGAACAAAAGGGTCAATTAAACTATATATATTACATTCTAAAAAAATTAAAGCTAGATGCTCCGGCAGTAATCTCCCCATTCTTCAAAATACCAAGCTGCATGCTCCGGCAGTAATCTCGATACCTATTTGGATGGTGCTTTAGGAACTGCGTCAGTGGTTTTGCATTCTACGAAGAACCAACCATCATCAACGAGAGCCTCTTTTTGTAAGACAGATTTCATAATTAATAAGGAGATAATACTATAAGGTGATGCTCCTGGAGAAACAGACGTCATTAAAGGGTTGCCCGCTCTATCAAGTAAACTTAATTCAAAGTTTTTCTGATAACCGAATGTTTTAATGCAAATATTAAGCGATGCAGAACCCCGCTGTTTGCGTGAGGATTGGAAAAATGCATTAGAGTAACTTAAATGCCAAAGAACCCTTCCTGAACGAATCTCGGGAGACATAAAGGGCGAGAAGGCCATTCTGTTTTCAAGTTCTTTATAATTGATTTTGAATCGGCAAAATCCATCCTCAGATTCTTCGATCCTTATGTACTCACTTTCTTCGCCAACATACCTCATGGTGGATGCTAACAACGTCAAGTACCGCTCAAATCTTGATAACTGTTCATGGACAAATCAGTTGTTTAGTTTTTGTTTACAAAATACGAGGAAAATTAAACTCAGTGTGAGTTGAATTACGGCATTTTATCAAACAAAACCAGGTCGGATGCACAGAACCCAAATATTTGAAATACTAGAATGATGAAATATGAATTACATGAAGTACAAAAATATTGAAGATTGAAAGTGCAGAAGAAAACAAAATACCTTACGCAACGAAGACTAACAAAAGATCACCTTTCGAGTTTCTATCTCATGTAAACTCAGTGTGAGTTTCTATCTCATGTAAACCCAAATATTCAGAGGCTAATTTCTCTATTCATTCCTCATCTTCTCCTCCTCCTGATCGGTTTACATATCAGCGACTGGTATCAGCGACCGGCGAAAATAGTATCAGCGACCAATTTGGACCGGTCTCTGAAAGTTTTCGACAGAAAAACCCGCGCACGCAGAACCTTCTTTTTCCTTGCTGTCTCGCGCATTTTAGGTTTAGGGTTTAAAAATCGACGGTGCCGCCCGTCGATCTGCTCCGCCCGATCCTTGCTTCCGTCCGTCGATCTACTCCACCTCCGCTCGACGATCACTGCTTCGCTCTGACTCTCTCTCGGTATTGTCTCCCTGCTTCTCTCCCTCTCCGTTTTTTTTTATGTTTTTTTCCTGTTTTTTTTCCTATTTTTTCTGTATTAACTTCTCTTATGATATTTAATCCGCCTTTGATTATTCCAATTAGATTTAACTTCTCTTACTTTTTTTTTTTTTTTTTTCTTCTTCTGTTTTTTAGGTTTTTTTTATTTCTGGTTTTACTCCGTTTTTTTTTCTATTTTTTTAGGTTTTTTTTTCTTTTTTTCTTTCTGTTTTTTAGAAATTTTGACCTAATTACTGAAATTTTATTTTTTAGATTAATTTGAATTACTCAGAGCAGCAGCAAATCAGGAGGAGATTGATCTGAATACGGTTCGAAGGTATTTTCTAACTTTATTTTTATAGTTTTACTTTAATTTCCAAATTTACAAGTTATCAGACTATCAAAATATCATATGAAGTTATGAACCCGATAGCTACTGTTGTTAGATAATAATATGTTTGAAAAAAACAAGGTGTTTTAATTACTTATTAGTCATCCATTAATCACTTGGTCGATCATAAATTTGTTGCATGTTATAGCAAGCAGGATTTTTCCTTGAGGAACCGGCAAATCTGGAGTCCATTGCAGTAATATTCGGCAAGTTTGAGTTCTTTGTCTAGACATATTTGATTGCTTCATTGATACAAAGAGAAAAAACAAAAAACTGTCATGTAATTATATGATATTAAAAAACTTATCTGTTTGATTAATTATATCATTAGTATTTTGATTTATTGGTTTGATTATTTTCTTAATTGATTGGTAATGCAAAGTTACTAATGCAAAATCATGCAACATTAGTTATATTAATTTGTTATGAAGATGTCATGTTATCATCTGAGATAAAAGTTTTATATTATATATATGTCTCTCTTCTAAATTGTTTGGTACGATTTGTACCGATTGAACTGGAGAAAAATATATGAACAAAATGGGTATATTAATTTGTTTGGTACATTTCGTACCAATTGGTGAAAAGAAAAAAAAAAGAAAAAACAAAAAAATTACCCTTCTGCGACCGGTTTTGAGTATCAGCGACCAATTTTTTGGTCGCTGATGTCTTTACATAACGTCAGCAAAATCAACAGCGACAAAAAAAAAATAGTCGTTGATAAAGCATCAGAGATCGGGATGACGTCATTCAGCGACCGGTGACGTCATCGGGCAGGCATCAGCGACAATACTTTTAGCGATCGGTGCATCAGCGACCAGTTTTTACCATCAGCGACTAATTTTATTATCAGCGACCGACGCTTTGACCATCAGCGACCGGTTGTCAGTGATCGTCCAATTTGCTGTAGTGACCTGTGGACTTTTATTTGTTGAACTCACTTATGAATTCCTGGAACACTGTATTTAAAATAAGATGAGAGTTCCAATGCACCCAAAATTCTATGCTTCTATTTGCATTCAATTATTTATCTTTATTTTTAAAGTGCGAACAGTCGATCCGAACCAATCAACATGATTTTCAAAATAAAATATGCTTGGAGACCAAATTTTATATTTTTTAAGATAGGTACAAAATCACTTTATCGGATGGTCCAGAATCTCTTTATAACAATGATTTTGTATCTATCTTAAAAAATAGTAAAATAAAATTAAAAAAATATAAAATTTGGTCTTCAAGTATATTATATTATGAAGATCATGTTGAGCAGTTCGGATCGACTATTCGGATTTTGAAAATGAAAATAAAGGAGATAAAATATTGGGTGCAAATGGGAGCATATAATTATAGGTGCATTGGAACCCTCCTCTTAAATATGTATCGAATAATTTCAAAAAGAATCTACACTGTCCTATGTTGTGATAAATCTATTTCTGTGGAATTTTGTACGATTTTTTTGAGTAAAATTAAAGATCAAAGTCCTTATTTGATATATTATTGGTATGAAAAAAGTTTATAGGTTTCGAAATGAAACCTAGCTATTACATGCTAAAACAAGTGGCTCAATATTGTTGAGCTAAAAACAAAAACAAAAATAATAGAAAAATGATGAAAGCAATAAAACTCTTCACTCTTCAGTTTTATAATTTGCCACTTATCTTGGACTTCCTTTACCAATATCTCTGACATTTTAATCTCATCTCTGAAAAATCCTTGAACATCTCTCTCTCCAACTTATAAACATAGTAATGAGGATTACTTCCCAGGTTTTTGTATCTCCTCTCTTACTGACTATCCAATTTGGAGCTTCTTCTTTAGTATCTACTTCCAATTTCTTGTTGATAGGAACATTACATTAGAAACTGCTTCATATAGGTTTATGGACAAGGGGCATTCTATGAACTATGTGTTTTATGGTTTCACATTCCCTTCCCTTCTACATAGGACACACATGCTAGGTAAGTTTCATCTTCTTTTTGCCAGATTCTTTGCAGTTGGTATTTTACAGTAGAGTAGTAACCATGTGAAGATTCTCATCTTTGGTGGGACTTTCATCTTCCATACTCTGTGAATGTGTACTGTTGGACTCGGCTGGTTTTTGATAATTAGGTTTGTAGATTTAGTAAAGTGTCCATTACTATTTAGACTCCAAATTGCTTCATCAGGATTTCGATCAAGTGACTACAAGAATGAGAGAGTATCCGCGAGGATAAATAGCGACTATTTGCGAGAGTATACCAACAGAAATGTGATTTTTCTCTTGATGCATAATTTGTTGGGCATATAAGAATCCTTATGTGATTTGTCTTCCTTCTGACAAATCTATATTGATTATCTTTGATTAAGGTATGCATTAAAAGTTGTAGTCGATTTGCTAGAATTTTGGAGAATATTTTGTATTCCATGTATCAACCTTATTGGTCTGAAGTCCTTTGGTGTTCTTGCATCTTCTTTCTTTGAGATAAGTATAATGTAGGAGGAATTAAGCTTATCTAGACTTAGATCATTCTCTAAGACTTCAGAGATAACTTTGTATGAATCATCTATTAAGATATCCTTGAATTCTTTATAAAACTCTCCTGATGGATTCTTGCATCTTCTTTCTTTAAGATAAGTACAATGTAGGAGGAATTAAGCTTATCTAAACTTAGACCATTCTCTAAGACTTCAAAGATAAACTTTGTATGAATCATCTATTAAGATATCCTTGAATTCTTTATAAAACTTTCCCGTGAATCCATCAGAGTCAGTGCTTTTGTTAGTTGGCAATATTTTGATAACCTTCAGGATTTCTTCTACTTTTTTTTGGTTATGCTAGTTGTTGGAGACTTTGATTGATGGAATATAGATTGTTGTAGTTTATCTCATGCATTGATTCTGAGCTAGCTCCCAATATTAGCCATGTATAGAACTTTCAGAATGCATATGCTTTCATTTTATTTGTTCTATGTGTTTGACCTTCAGATTCAATTAATTGTATTGTGTTTTCACTCTTTATTGAAAATATTGGGGAATCATGCCAAACAATTATGCCATATCTAGAGATCAAACAATTATATTTCATCTAAAAATCAAACACATACATTTTAGAGAAAGAGAAATAGTTCTCCGTCTTAACCTATGGATCGTCCTATGCCAAAGTTGACTTATAAAACATAATCATAAGTGCGAAATACAAAAAACATGATTCCATAACATTGGCTATATGGAATCCTCAAGTCTGAAGAGAGTTGTCTCTGTGAGCATGACACAAGTCTTCAATCGGCAAGAAGCCCTTCTTGTCTTTATGCCGTATGGTTATAGACTAAGTCTTCCAAAACAACAAGATGTAGCCCTTAAGAAATCATCTTCAAAATTCCTGATAGATTTCTCTTCTCAGTTCTTTGATGGTGAAAGAAAGAAGAAGACACTCAATTCTGTCTCAAATAACTGATGTTCAAAAATCTGAGTTGTGTTGTTGCACATGTTGTGTTATCTTGTGTCTTGGGGATCCATCCTTATATATGCATGCACTATTAGTCATAAGTGGGCTGCACGAATTCTTTGAATAATAAGTTTTCTATTTGCCAATAGCACGATCAGTCTATCAATAATTTGATATTTACCTAAATAGTTCTACACATTTATGGATCACACGTATTGACTACATAAATTGTCTAATACTTGATTCCATATTGGATATCTTAATAATGACAATAGTATACAATCCATAATTATATTACATATATGCTCAACGCTGGATATATAATCCAACAATCTCCCACTTGAGCAATATGTCATACTCTTTTAATTTTAATTATATAATGTCAACCTTATGTATGCACATACTTTTCAATTATCCTTATGTATTTCCAAACCAATTCCGTCCATTAATTATATTAGCAAATGTTACCTTAGAGGAGAAGGGCACGAACAATCTAGTGGGGAGGACTTGGGGAAACTCCTTGGTTGTTGCACGCCAATTGTTGGGAAACGCTTCTATTGTGAAACTAGTTGCTAGCAGAGACGGATCCATAAAGGCCCAGGGGTAGGCACTTGCCTACCCCTGGATTTGAAATTTTTTTTAAGCCTAGTACAACATCGGCCCGGTGCCTACCCCTGGCACAGAAAAACTTAAATAACAAGCCAGTCCAAAGAAAGTAATTTAAATAACATGGCCCAATAAACACTGCCTCCGTACCCGCTGTTTCGGCGAAAGAAAAAGAAGAGATATCACTACTTCCGAGTCAGCTAGAAGAATAAAAAATAATATTTTCCTTCGTCAGTGACCAGAGAGAAACCCCTTAGACTCAGATAGAGAATTGCGTTGCCCTCTCTCGCCTAGAATCGCAACAGGAAAGGAGAGGTGAAATTTCTAACATGCCCTTTATTTCGCGGCCCTTTAGACGATGAGGGTGAAATTGAGAAATATACAAAGGGGCATCGGCGATATCCTTTAGAAATTGAGAATAGAAACAAAGGTGAAATTGATAAATTACAATATCAGGCTGATGCTCTTTAGAAATCATGTCATGTAGAAAATCCATTATTCTTGAATTGTGAATTGTTCACTTAGTTCAAAATATTGCTCAAGTTGGTCGTTCGCTTAGTTTGAATTGCTTGATTTGCTTGAGAAGTTGCTTGAATTGCTTATTAACTGATTTCTTGTTATCTTATACAAATATGGGGTTACTCTTGATGTTTACGTGATTAGTAGCTTTAGCAATTATAAGAAAGATGAGATGCATATGCATAAATATACTGTCTATCTGTGAAATGAAATTTTAGACTTAACAATTTAGCGTCTGAGTTGGTTGATGTCATAATAATTTTGGCAGGGGATGTAAAGTAGCAAGCGTTCTTATTGTTACAATATGTTTAGTTTAACTTACAATTTCGTATCTGTGCCTTCTAGACTTGAATCTAAAATGCAATGGTAAGGCAGCAAGAGGTCTTATTTTTTTTTTGTAAAACTGGGACTGGTACAATGCATAAAAACAATACTGGCACAGTAAGTTGAACTGGTACAGGTACAGTGCGTTTAGTCTTGTTGGCATTTTGTACACTAGCTTATGAGATTCTATAGTAAAAAATAAATTATATTGTCTTTGTTACCGGTTTGTGCCTAACTCTGACGGAAATCCTGGATCCACCCCTAGTTGCTAGTCGCCACCGCCTTCCATGGAATCACCTCTATTGCCTAAGAGAAGAGCTCTGGTTGCTCTTTACCGATTATAATCAGTATTGTTATTCACTATAACTTGCAATTTTCTTAAATTTCACTATAAGTTCTTTAGAACACTAAATCATGTAGTTTTTGTTGTTGTAAGCAATCTTTTGTGTTGTTTGACTAATTTGCAAAACATATAATCTTTGAATTTTACAGTTTCTCTGTTTGAGATATATGCAGGTTTGATAATTATGGCCATAGGTCGACGCAAGTCAATAATTCATAATTATGACAAGTTGACATAACAAGTCACGTCTGAAGGTAAAAAAATGTCAAAGTGTATATCATGACAAATCGGAACGGGACAAACTACACGAGATATTCTGTTGCATAATCTCCTCGAGCTACAAAAAATAATTTGATAAATATGGTATGTGGAAGATTCACACGAGCTATTTAGAATGTCAGATATTGATGGATGTTGAATCATGAAGATTACGGAAGATCACATGAAGATCAAGATTATGAAGATCATACTTTACCTTTTGCATTGTTATTTTTATTTATATCCAAAGGTATGGTAAAGTAGATATGAGACTGAGATCACCCGAGTATAGTCGTTGCTTGGCTGGATATCAAATTCAAAATTCAAATTACCGTGTATGATCAATATTGGAAACTTGGTCACAGACAAAACAGGCTAAACAATTATGTCGTAGATCTTGTAATCTGCAAAGAGCCGTTGGCTATTCTTTGAACTCCACTATAAATAGTGGGTTATGTCTTATTAGTTATTAGTGAAAGGTTCATCTTACTTGCCTGATCTTGTTGACTTTACTTTTGGAAATGTTTAGTTCAAAATTTCTGAATTTACAAATCCAAGTCTCAGATTTTGTTATTTTTATGCAAATATAAATAAAAAAGAACAGCTTAAATTAAGGTGTGATGATTGCCGTTCTGCTAAAAAAACTAAGATATAATTTCTTGTTAAATTAACGTATGATGATTTGAATAACTACGAGGAAAAGGGCCCAAATGCAAGAATGGCCCACCCAACTCCGGAGCACATACTTCCACTCTATGTGATCCTTGGTGCTGCGGGTAAGAAGGCAAAGGCATAGGCGCAGAGCTGATACACAACAGCTGGACCCACTGTACCATCTCTCATGCCTGATATCGGTTCACCCGTCCCAAGTGATGAATTGATTTCTTCCCTCATGTCATATATATTTAATATCAATCTTGCTATTAAAATTTAGATATTTCACACTTGTTGTATACTTGTATTTCAGTTTATTTGGTCATTTGTCTGGTCAGATTGTTGTCGTAATTACTGTTCATATTTTCAAGTAATACAGGACTTAATCTTTGCCCCTTCTTAGGTTCAGTTTGATGTATAGAACATCAATGATACCTATGTTTCTTTCAAAGAAATCATAGATGACACTACTGTTTTTCTAATGATTCGTAAATTCTAAAATTTCACAAATGTATCTGCAAAACCATCAGAGAGTAGATGGAAGGAAAAAAAAAAACATAAACTTGCTCTTAGTTGTTATTCTCCAGATTAATTAACCGAAATATTCTACAAAAGAGAGTTGAAACATTACAAATGAATATGACCATTCAATTTCAAGTTTCCTAACTTCCTTAATGACATGTATAAATACTATACATCCATTAGTTAGTTAATGATAACCTCTATTGTGCCATACCAGCTGTTATTGATGCCGAGTCCAAATTCCTTTTGTTCTCTAAAACGGACATTAATCCCTTGTCAATCTCAGCAAAAACTTCTTCCTTTGATGCATTTCCATTTACCTAAAATTATCAATGCTCAAGGGTCAATTGTAAAAACTCAAAATCATAAAGAATGGCGTCAATTGAAGTGCTTATTGAAAGGTAAACTTTTAGATACTTGCAAAAGGGGGAGAGTACCTTGTACATAACAGATTCATAAATGGAAATAACAGATTCAAGATTTTCATAGTGAGTCTTTAGCCTCAATTTCACCTATTAGAGAGAGGATAAAAAATGAATATAGCTGCAATCCACAATTAAACTCCAATTTCAATAACCAAAAAAATGGTACCTTCTCTTCAGTGTCATCAAAGCGCTGGGTAAGGCGAGATGCAATTTCTTCATTTTCAGGAGGTGAATATTTCAAATGGTATATCTTTCCTGTAACAGGATCCAGCCTTCTTCCTACCACTCTCTCTACCAGTGACTCATCTGATACCTAAGTATCATAACAAATTAAAATTAATGAAAAATAGATGATATGCATCATGATAACCAAAAATTATTCTATTATCTCCTGGATACCAGTTTCAGGGTACCAAACATCATTTAGCAACTATTAAACTATATGTCAAGGGCTAATATTTTTTCGAAACTGACCAAAATAGCCTTATTTTTTGTGTGCGTGCGCGCACCTGTTTATGGCGAGCACTTGCACTTGCACACGAGATGTGTATGAAATAAGAACAAAAAAATAAAGAAATGCATGGGAGAAGTGTGGATATTAATGTAGGGTGCCAAACCTCTAAGAGAATGAAGATATCAGGTCGAATTTCAAGGTTTTCAAGAGCCATAGCTTGCGAGAGGCTTCGTGGGTACCCGTCTAATAGCCACCCGTTTTGTTCTACATCAGGTTGCATTAACCGTTGCTTCACCATCTTCAATTTGTTTAAATAAAAAAATAAAAAAAAATGTAAGATTTAAAATTTTGGAAGAAAAAAAAAGGTGTAAAAAAGTTAAGAGAAAAAGTACTGTTGAGAACCAATTGAAGAAACAGTAACTATAACAGAAATAAAAAGAGTACCATGACAACAATTTCATCAGGTACTAGCATTCCTTTCTCCATGAATTCTTTGGCCTTATTGCCATTTTCAGATCCTGTTGCAATCTCTGCTCTTAGTAAATCCCCAGCCGATATATGCACCAACCCAAACTGCATAATAAATATAACATCCAACATGCACTCATAGCATATGCTTATTATAAACCAAATCTCCATATAATACATCAATTCCCTTCCTTACATTACAAAAACAAAGGATCTAATTATATGATTTTAACAGGCATTCTAATTTTGTTTATTTAATTTCTATAACTAATACTTAATTGTGCTTCAGCAGACTAAGTGACTAATCAGCAAAAATTAATACAACCACATACTTTATTTTTTATAAGCTCGCATTGGGTCCCTTTTCCAGTTGCTGGTGCCCCAGCTATCATAACTTTCAGAGGCTCTTTTTTTAACGTTGCTTCAATCTAAAATTCAGGAAATAAAAAACAATTAACCAGAGAAATTACCAATTAAGGGTAGAAATTGACAGGCCATACTCAAATTCTGATTAAAATCATAACACAGACTGGAATTTCTATTAAAATTAAACTTCTATTATTTAGAAAAATATCGCGGCTCAGATTTAGGTAAATCAGTTTACCAGGATGACCAGGATGATATTTCTGAGAATCAGAACCCCTCAAACAAAAACAAAAACAGAAACAATCAATTATCAAACCTTGGTTGCCCGAGTGATACACGGAGACTTCCATCGTGAACTCAGCGTCACGCGCTCATGGTGTTTGTGTTTATTGCTACGAGAGTTAGAGAAGCACACACAACTGGTACGGCGCCTGTTATCGGTTATAGAGATAGAAGGGATCAATGGCTTCTCCGTCGCTGAGAGAGACGAGACAGAGAAATAGCTCAGAGAAGCAGCCATGCCTTTGAGCCTCTCCCTCTCTCTCTCTCTCTCTCTCTCTCTCTCTCTTCACACACACAACAGTACTATGGCAGAAAAAAAAATTTAATTAATTTGTGACCGAAAATCGGTGGATTTCTTTGTGTTTCCGTATCCTCTGAGGTAACGGAATATTGCTGTTTCAATACGGACTATCCGATCATAATCGGGTCAATCAGGCCAAGATGGAATGTACGTGGATCCTTTAATATTCGTGCGGAATCTGATTGCAGGTCATAATCTAACCGGAAATATTCTGTTACCTTCGGTTGAATGAATTCGATAACCGCTGGATTTCTTTGTACTTTAGACGCAGGTAGAATACAACTACAAGCGTACTAGAAAGAACTTTTCTCGAGTCCGAATTCTCTGATTTGGGTATGCAGTGCGTAAATGTTTGGCGAGTGTTTCTACACCAAATGTAGAGACATCTGTCAGCGACTTATTACACATATTAATATGAATAGTTCAATATTGAGAATCAAAAACAAGGAAAAACTCAGGTTGGTTGTTGTGTCGTTTTAGACCAGAGTAGCGGTCTTAGTGCGGCGGAGAAAATAAAACATGTAAACTATAAGGAAACAAATTAATTAATCGAAAGGGTTTATACTTTCATAGGTTCAAATTTGACTGGAGAGTATCATTACATAGATTGATGGTCTACATTGAATTAATAATAAAAAAAATTAAGAGCAAAAATGGCAAGTTCAATAAGAGCCGCGTACACCTAAATTTAGGCCCATCACAGCCCAATAAGTTGCACATTTGGATTTTCCCGGACGAAATCAAAGCCCAATATAATAATTTTGGGCCATTTCCTGGACCAACTTGACAACTGTTACTTTTCAATTATAATCTCATATTTGATTTTTCTTATTTTGATTATTATCTGGGTGCTTTCACCTTAATGCCAAATGATTATCGTGTGTGTTCATTAATCCAAACATTTGGTTTTCAATTCTTTGTCAGCTACTTAAAAAGAGTCAAAGCTTTATTTAACATGCAACATTATATAGATTGAGCATTAAATAAGAAAGAGAGAATATAAAATGAATAAATAACTTTCAGTTTTGAAGGTTCCAATAACTATAAGAAAAACTGAAAATAAAATAATTGATAGGTCGGGTAAGATTTAATTTCTTCTAACGGTACAAAGCAACCATTTATTGGAGGTGCAAATTATTTCAGATCCAAAAATATTCATCTAATTATTACAAAGCAACCACTTATTGGAGGTGCAAATAACTCATGACTCTTAACAGAGAAGCATTATCATCTCTACTAGAGAAGCTAATAAATTAAAACAAAAGGGAGGTAAAATGAAAATTATGGATAATCTTCGTAGAGTTGAATTATAACTGTTTAGCCAACTTTTTAACTCAAATGACGCTCTTACACAGCGATGGCCATTTCAATCTGTTCAGCAAATGAAGATGGCACAAAAGAATAATGAGTATATACTTGCATCCCTCCATATAACATAACAAATGACACTAAATGATACAAGTCATAGAGAAATAAAAACTTACAGCAGTAATAGCTGCTTCTGCACCCTTATTTCCAGATTTACCCCCACCTCGGTTTAATGCCTGTACATCCAAAATTAAATAATATAACATAAACTTCGTTCTACTATGATTAAAACAATGATTTTCAAAACAAAAACAAAAAAGCTAAATTACCTGATCCATGTCGTCACAAGTGAGAACTCCAAAAATGCAAGGCACCCCTGCACAATGTGATTTCATTATATTGTGAGGCCTAAAATCTTAAAAATAACATTTGGAATGCTAAAGCTATGTTTTGAGAAAGTCAAAGCCGAACATCTCATCTATATATTTTTTTTTTCTTTCTTAATTAAATGAAAGCAAGTTGGAACAAATTTTAGTAAAAAAAAAAAAAAAAAAACCTGAAGATAAACCCGCTGACAGTACCCCAGATGCCGCTGAGTTGGCAACAGCAAGTTGAGATCGTGCGGAACGTAGCACGGGGAGTGGGGATCAATTTTATTTGAGCTTTGAGATTCGTGCAGAAAGTATTTGAACGGTTGAGATTTTTAAGTCGGGCAAAATATGAGATATCTCAGAGGATGCGTATTCTGAAAAATGAAAGCAGTACAACCCTCCTCTTTAATTATTGGGTTGTAATTATTGGGTTGGTTCGATGGGCTACTCGGCTCTGCTCGAACTCGACCCTCTTCGAATGATAAGATTTGATTCCGAGTCGATCTCCGACTTTATTTAGATAAAACAAAGCTTGCTTTTTAATTATTGAAATTTCCAACTCGTTTCCTCGTGAGCCGGCCCAGCTCATTAGCAGGGCTACTTAACACCAGCCTCTTCCAAATAGCAGTCCACAAAGTATTCCAAATCAATTTATGTATTGTGCAAATTTTAAATGACACTATGATAGTATGATGCCTTAAAATACGGGATTAGATTTAAATTTAATTAACATTTATTAAATAGACTTCCTAAATATTTGTCCAAAAAGTTTTCCAAATCAATTTGTGAGATATAATATAATGCTGTACACTTTTTATGACAGATACCTTAAATACGGGATTATATTCATATTTTTAATTAACTTTTTTAAATAGACTTTCTAAATCAAATAACTAATTAATTATTATTATATAGTAAAAAAGAAAAAGACCCTCAGCAAGGGGATTTGGTGGGGAGAACAGTAATTTCTGACTTTTCCAGAGAAGCTATTTCAAAACCATGGAATGGTACACATACTTCATAAAGAAGGCATATTGTGTTGTGTAAGAAAAGGGATGGAATGGGACTCTGTCAAATGACACATAATCTAAACCAAGTCAACTAAGTTTGATTTTTCTGACTAGATCAATTGAGCTTAAAAAAGTTGCTTACAGTTAAGACAGATGTGAACTCTTAATTACAAACAGAATTAATTATAGATGGTCGATATGCAAAACCTCCTAGAAAAACATGTCACTAGCTGGTTTCTTGATTTCTCAAAGAAATAGTCCAACTTAGCAATTATTAAAAATTAATAGTGAAAAAATAAAAACAACACCTCTGGTTGTAGAAAGCATATAATTAATTGTTAATGGAAATTCACCTAACTTGATTGTTAGGAAGTCCAGCATTTAGCTATTTTCTACTAATCTTTGACAACTGTCAATTATTAATTAAAAGATAAGTTATAAAATCTACCCCTCGGTGTATCTACAAATTACAATTACCAGTATCTTATTACATCATATAGTGTGTCCCATTTGTTAGACAGATGGATTTGTTAATTGTGGATGTTAAAATTACATATTATTTCCAAGTTCTAAAACTAGTTAGGTTATATATTGAAATTACATGTTATTTGTGGATTTGTTAATTGTGGATGTTAATTGTGGATGTTAATTGTGGATTTGTTAATTGTGGATGTTAAAATTACATATTATTTCCAAGTTCTAAAACTAGTTAGGTTATATATTGAAATTGAAATGGTATAATAGATCATCTCAGCACGTATAATTAATATCATTAGTAGCAATTAATAAGAAACTGATGAATAATTTAAGCCAACCAAAACCAGTGCGCCAACAGAAAATTAGCCCCAAAACTCCTTTATATTATTCATAGTTAGTTGCTTGCATGTATATATTTTACGTCAAGTCCTTCCTTTGAAAAACAAAAAAAATCAACAAAAAAAAACAACAAAAAAAAACAACAAAAAAAAAACAAATTACAATTCCCTCACATCTGTCCTCCTATCAATGTTAGTCTAATCCTATACTGGTCAAATATTTTGCCTACATTTCTATACACAAAAATTAATTAAAAAAACTCACAACTAACCCCAAAAAAATAAGCGATATTGACAGTTTCTCAACCCCACCAACTCCAAATCAAATTCTAATCAATCAATTTACAATGTGATCATGACCATAATGGATCAAGTTGGACCCACATGTCACACCAATTCGCCACGCTGGCACCGACGTGTCACAAGCTCAACAGCTCATTCCATCTCATGATGTGTGCTCATGGAACTCATGGTGCTCATGGTGCTTCCCCTATCCTCCACCTCCAGCACCACCTCCACCATCTCATCCTCATCATCATCGACGCAAAGGCCCACGGCCCACTCCAACTCCATCACAACCTCTTTCATCGTGGGCCGTGACTTCCCTCGGGCCCGCACGCATTGTGCCGCTAGTTTCGCCACGATATTAATTGCTTCTTCCTCTCTGCCATCCCTCATGGTGACCCGCTTGTCGAAGAGTCTTTCCGTATCACCCGAACTCAATATCGGCTTCACGTAATCTGCCACGTGGCACGGCTCCTCATCTTCCCCCGGCTTAAAAACTGCTTTCAGACCGGTTATCATCTCTAGCAGTACAACTCCAAAGCTGTACACGTCGCTCTTCTCGGTTAATTCTTGGAGCCTGTAGTACTCAGGATCCATGTAACCTACCGTCCCGGCTGATATGGCATTGCTACTTCCAGTTCCGGCATTACTTCTAATCATGGATAATCCGAAATCTGACACCTTTGCCGTCCATGTTTCGTCGAGTAAAATATTTGACGATTTGATATCACGGTGGATAATTCCGGGCACCGCATATGCATGCAAGTATTCTATCCCCCGTGCCGCATCTAATGCTATCCTGAGCCGATTTGTCCATGAAGTGAAAAGTGGTGAAGAATCAGAAGGAGGAAGCCTATGCAAATGGTCGTAAAGATTGCCGTGCGGCATGTGTTCCATCACTAGTATACGCTCGCTACGCTCATCACAAAATCCTAAGAGACCAACGAGGTTTATATGGTTAAGACGTGAAAGGAGTGCCAGCTCTGAGAGGAATGCACTTTCTGCATCGCGTCGGCGCCTCTGATGCGCTCTTTTAAAAGCAGCTTGGCGCCCATCTGGCAAAACACCCCAATAAACCGTCCCAAAGCCACCCGATCCAATCTTGTTTGAATCTGCAAACCCATCAGTGGCACGATGTAAAGCCCGAAATGTGAATACTAAACCATTTATTGGTTGCCATGAAACCGGTCTCACTGGGTTTGGCTGCTCCCCCATTTGATCGATTGGTGCCGGACCAGGCCTTCTCTGTTCTTTCTTCTTTGCTATCTTGTACAGCACAAGCCCTACTATTACAGCACAAGATGCCAAGGCCACACCACCAGTAATTCCAGCGATCATTACAGCATTCCTGATGTTGATTTTCTTTCCTCCAGGAGGGAGAGGAGGGCTTGTAGGAGATGCATTTGGGGAAGGTGGAGTTACAATTATTTTATTCGTGAGAATAGTTTTACATGGTTGGCAAATTCCATAACCATTATCACTACAAAAATTAGCTGAACCAGGAAAGGAACTGCACGGGCAACTAGTTTCCGGTGCGCACGTGCCCGGTAGAATTTTATCATACACCACAGAACTGTTTTTAAAATTCTTGCTGCCCCAACAAACAACCGAGTAGTTCATCATTAACACACCGCAAACCGAATCACCCTTTGCCTCAATTGAAACAAATTTCTTCTCGGCTACCGTCAAAGGAGGAGCTGCTCCTTTTCCCCAGCATTTCACTGTTCCATTGGAAGTCAAGATGCAAGTAATGTTGGTACCAAGAGACAAAGTCCACATATCATCAGGAACGGGATAAATTTTGGGTGCACCCGATCCCCAGCAAGTTAAGTTACCTGCAGTGCTAACCGCACACGCGTGGTGCGACCCGGCAGCAAGAATCATAAAACTGCCAGCCGGTTCTTTGCCTACTACATCCGTCTTGTTGCCAAAGCACCTTATGTTTCCGCCGCAATTCGTAATACCGCAAACAAAGTCCCCACCAACCGCAATTGCTTTAAAACTAATGCCATCAGGGATATCTAGTTCCGGCCACCGCCAACATTCAAGTAACCCACCCGACACGTTCTTGAGGCCACAGACATGAGAGTCTCCGGATGATATCGCGAGCAAAGGTGGGCCCCAGTAAACCCTTTTATCATCCCATAGGTCGTCCGGATCACCTTCGAAAGACCACCAAAGCATGGAGGTCTTTGCATTTGGTGGTGATTGGATCCCACATAAGAAATCATCGGCAGTTGCTAAGGCCGAGTACTGAACAAAAGAATTGTCGCCATAGCCACTACTCTCAGAAGAATAGTTTATAGTCTCTCCACTTGGTAAGGATATGCAAGTTAGGTCATAGGCTGTCAACGAAATAAAAGAACTCGACACGAGAGCACAAACTTTGGTTTCTTTGTGGACTCTAGAGATGGCAAGAGTGGAGAAAGGTGAAGAGAAAGCAACTGGAATTGAGAGAGAGATCACCAAAATCAAGAGCAGAGATAAATAAAGAGGCATTGATGTTTTGGTTGGATTTGTGTACAAAGGCTGTGTTTCATGGTAATGCGCTGGAGAGAGAGAGAGAGAGAGAGAGAGAAGAGAGAAAGAAGGAGAGGGTAGGGGAAGATGTGTATACGTATGGCAAAGGTTGAGGCTTTCTAATTTGGTGGGGTTGTTTGTGAGATTTTTATTTTTATTTTAAGGTTATGTGCTTCTTATTTGATTTTAAAAGTAGATTCAAAATTTGGTGTGGCTCATAATTAATATATTTGTGAGAAACAAAGGATTCTCTATAGCCATACTCCAATGTTGACAATGAAACAATTTTCTTTATGTGACACTGAAACAAAGGCTATATATGTAATCCGATGGTAATCACATCAAATTCAGTTAGATGTCAGATATGAATCGTTTAATACACATCGAGATTTGCATATCGAGTTAGTAGCTTATAATTTTAATTATGTGCACAAATCACGACATTGATCGCACATTCTGAATAAAACATTTGACCGAATTTAGTCCAATGCCCATCGGAAGCATCTGCTCCCCCACCAATAATCTATAGATTTTGCTTGTTTATATTAAGAGAGGATATGATCTCTTAAATAAATTTAAGAAGCATTACAATTCCAAGTACTCAGATATTCATGCCACAGAAAATCAAAAATCAAAAGGAGATGAGACTAAAATACTATTAGAAAACACGGCTTAGATGGGGTAATAGAGGTTACCGAGTCCAATGACTCGGTCCCTTTGAATTTGTTCCATTTTTTCTGGAATTTCTTCTTCTTCTTTTTTGCCATCCTTTAGAATTAAATTATCTCCGTTTGAACAACAATAATAGAAATCATTTTCTTTCTTTGAATCTTTCTAAAGGTGACGTGACGGCTTCTATCTTAACCAAATAAAATAACATATAACAATAATAAATATGATAAATAATAGTGGTAAAAGAGTTCAAATGTTCAATGCAATAAGCGCACGTACGTCACTATTCACAATAATAGTTCAATGCAATAAGCAAGAAAAATTAATAACAATAATTAAAATAAATATAATTTTATTTTGAAATAATTAAATAAATAATAGTTTTGTAATAAAAATGTGTTCATAAATCATCTTGTATTCTTGTGCAGGGAATTTTGACCTAATAAATATAATTTTATTTTGAAACAATTAAATTAATAATAGTTTTGCAATAAATAGTGTTCATGAATTCTCTTCTGCATGGATTATTTTACCTAATTTTATAAATAAAATGTCAAAACGAATACTGTTATTCTGGATTGGCGTTTTTTTTTAAATCAAAGTTAAATATGTATAATGCTTAAACTTCTATGAATAAAACTAGTACTATGGCGCGTCTGTAATCCAACATGTATGGACCATTCAAGAATGGAATAAAAAATTCAAGGGAAAACAGAAAGCAAACAATTTTCAAGAACATTACTTTTTTTTAAAACTTGATATGAAAAGAACATTCTTTTAAAAAAAATTATATACCTATGATTTAATATGCTGTAGATATATGACTGGCGAATGGCGGCCTAGAGGCTTAAAATGTGAAATAAACCAATGAAGTAGAAAAGGAGGTTGGAGAAAAAAACTTAAAGGTTGTGAAATAGACTATGAATTTCTTGAAAGTAACCTCTAAAATTGCAACAATTCACATAAAAACCCCAAAAGTCAAACAGAATGCTCAAGATTAAGACTGCTCAAGAGACCTTTTTCAAGAATAACCGTAGCTGAGTTGGTATAAAAATTCTCCTTTGGTGTGCTTATTTGTCTCCATATATATTCTCCCTGCCTATTGCTAATCATTTTTTTTTTTCTTTTTTTGTGGTTTAGATTTTTAATTGATCAAGTGTGCAAATAACTTGGTTTATTTTTAATACCAAAAACGCGCAAAATTTGAGAAACCCTTTATCAAAATATATTGACAGATTTGGTGCATGCCATCCTTCATTTAAAAAAAATAAAAAAAAAAGAAGTGGCCTTGAAAATTGTTAAAACAAAAATAATTCTTCTCTATTTATCTGACCAAATATATTAAGAATAAAAAATAAACGTAATTGCCACACTTGTTATTTTATGATACCTAACTTTTTCTCATATACATGTATTTTTGAATTTAGTATTTATTGATGTGCCATCTGTTCTATTATTTTATTTTCTGTCTTTTTTTCTCTCTTTTTCCCCCTTCTCTGGAGGTATTAGCTTTGAAAACCGAATGAACATATCTTTTCTCTTCTTTTTTTAAAAGGGAAAAAATAATAATAAAAGCTAGAGAAAGGTGTGAATACATGCCATTATTTGAACCGGCTTAAGGAAAAGTACAAAGGTTAGTTGTAATAACTGCTAATGAGTTGTATCCAACCTTGACAGCATATATAAAGTGGCAAGCCTCAATTCATTCCTTTATTCCCATTTTTTTCATTTTTTAACCAAAAGTTCCCAATCAAGTATAGCTATGATAATAACATCCATGCAAATTGCAAACTATACGAAAGATATTTTTGTGAAAAGAGGTTGCCATAAATGCATAAAGTACTTCACTATCTAGATGAAGTTCAATTTTTTACATTTCAGGTCTATTAGGCAAATTAAATTCCCTCTAGTTCAAGGGACAAGGACACACAAAGTTAAGTCTCGTTCATTTAAATTGATATTTCAATAATTGCTTTAAATGTATAATGTTAACAATTCTATGAGAAGGTAATGATGTCAACTTTTTTTCATTGCCATGTGTATAATGTAATAATTGCTTCTAAATATTATATTCAAGTGGTAGTTACAAACCATCACATGTGTTTTTGTGTTATTTCAATACTATTTTCATAATGTTTACATTCAGACAAAAAAGTTTACATGTGTAGGTTTCTAGAGTTTGTGCTGCATACCAGAACATGAAAATGCATTATTTATTCCCTTTTGATATTTCTGTAGTGCAACTAATGCTGTTTAGTTAATTTGTTTATGGTTTAAATATCTTCATAAGGATTCTGATATCTAAACCGAATTGGTTGGCATTATTTGTCGCATCTCAAATCCTATTTACACTGTTTTATGTTCATATATTATTTGATAATTATTATTTCCATACAACAACCAAAGAAAATTTTATAGCATCAATTAACCAGAATTTCATGTTGACAAACTTTATTGCCAGTCAACTTACAAGATCTCATATTGAATGTTTCTTTTCACAATATACAAGTCAGATAAATTCAAATAAATTAAAACAATAATTGTGGGGGCACACATGACCTGTCCCCCAGAACATATTTTAGTTGTTTGTAAAATATTTTATGATAGGCATGATAGCTATATAATATACGTGTATATAAATGAAACCTTTTGACCTTGAACAATGCGTGTGGCTTGAGTCATATGACCACCTAGAGATAGCGCGTCAATTTCTCAAAATTAAAGTCATATAAAGTGACAAAATAGATCTTATATTACATTTGCCTTTTCTGATTACAATTTTAGTTCACACAGAAGAACTTGGTTTTGTGTAACCATCATATATAGAATAGAATCTCCACAAATCCAACATATAAAGTAAATAGTTTATGACCACAATCTCAACTAGTTTTTTTTTTATAAAAAAATCCTTAAATTGTCAATGGCTACAATTACACCCCAAGTGATACAAGTTTCTATGTATGAAAACTAACCGATGGTTTGGTCTATTTCTTATTCCTACCTAATTACATATTACAGAAAACAGAATAAACGACATTATCACATTGGAATCGATTGCCAAAATTTTCTAAACTTGGTATCAGACAAACAGAATTGCCCAATTTTACAGCACACAACAGATCTCTTGCTTGTCAAATTTTGATTGTGTTTATTTTTTGCACGAAAATGACTTCTTATTTGCCCCCAATAGAATAAAAACTCAAACCTCCTTCCAAGGGTTGAAAATAAAAATTTAGACTAGAAGAGCCCCTCGTGTCCATATTTTACAGAATCAAACAACCCAAATTTTAAAATAGTAAAATTCCATGAGGGCCCCTGCAAACATTAAATTATCATGTTAACCCTGTGAAACAACACAAGCATCATGCACTCTATGAAAAAATTACGAAATGTAACTTGCCTGTTTCCTCTATGAGATGCCAAAACTATCCTGGTTGTCAACTTCATATAGCACATCTACAAAGTAAAAAGAAAATTATTAGTAATGTTTCACACATCTCATAGGTTTTACAGTGGGATGCATTAATTCAAAAAAATATTGAGTAAAGAGAAAACCTAAGAAGATGAAAATTCACGATTCAAGTAGTCAATAAACACATCTCGTAGGTTTTACAGTGGGATGCATTAATTCAAAAAAATATTGAGTAAAGAGAAAACCTAAGAAGATGCAAATTCACGGTTCAAGTAGTCAATAAACATGCGTCTGGCACTGACACTGTCAGTGGGAGGAGGTGGCCCACTTAGACTGTACTGTCCTGCTAGTTTTATAAACGTTCTTCTCAGGCTTCTTAACTCTGGCAATCCCACTGCTCTCGCAATATTTATGTGCAAAAGCTGATTTGTCAAGGAATTTAACATATACAACACATCACCTTAAGAGGAGATTTTACTGAACAGAATAAATTGGTAGTTAAATTTTTGATAGACAAATACTGCAGTTTCTTTGAGGGCTGTTAATGTGATTTTTTATCAAAAAAAATGACGTGGATGAAAATTCAAGTTGCAAATGCGTCAGTACATTATCGACAACAAGACCTCAAGTGCATGAATGAATTATGATCAGCTCCAAAAAATTGCACACAAGGATTCTACCTAAAGAAATTATACTAATTTTTAGTGTCAGGCTATGGTACTATGCATAGCACGGATTGGTCTGTACTATGGATCAATATCTCCGTTTTCAAAGTCCAAATAGTCGATCAGAACCATTCAACATGATCTCCATATGAAAATGTACTTGTAGATCAAATTTTACATTTTTTACAAACTTCTTTACTATTTTTTTAGTAGGTAGAAAATTACTTGATTTAAAAATTCTAGACCATTCAAAAGGTGTGGTTTTCTACCTATCTAAAAAAATAGTAAAAAGTTCTACAAAATGTAAAATTTAGTCTGCAAGTATAATTCCATACAGAGATCATGTTGAATGGTTCGAATCGACTATTTGAACTTTAGAAATGAAATATTAATCCATAGTATGGACCAATCCGCGCTACGCATAGTACCATAGCCTCACTCCAAATTTTTATATTGTGCTAGATCACCTAAGGTTCTACAGCCAACAACAGCCTTATGCGGTTTCAATAATACCCACAAACTGAAAGGTACAAAATTTAATTCACACTTAGGGAAAAAATAAAAGCTCAATGCAGTAAAATCAACAATGAGAAAAGAAAGGATATTGTTGGTAAACCAGGCCCAATTGTAACTTTATCGATGGCAGCACCAAAATTGGAAGACTGGGCTTCAAAAATAGCATTTATAATCTCCTACAAGAGAGGAATTATAATCAGTTGAGTGCTCTTTACATTTCAG
This sequence comes from Carex cristatella, assembly GCA_024447775.1. Taxonomy (NCBI): domain Eukaryota; kingdom Viridiplantae; phylum Streptophyta; class Magnoliopsida; order Poales; family Cyperaceae; genus Carex; species Carex cristatella. Next base: position 1,650,071 of record JAJHPF010000007.1, read on the forward strand.
AAATCTACTTCACTGTATTGCAAATTTTGCATTCCAGTACCTGAGTCGCCTTGTCCATTTCGTACAAGGTGTTAGCCTCAGATTTCACTGCCTAAAATAACAAGTAATTGTAAAATTATCGAACTCAACCATTAAATTTTGCAAAATTACATACGGACATACAAAAAAAGGATGTTACAGTTTGTGTAGCAATAGTGGGCTGGAGAACTCTAACATCCCTCGTCTTGGAATCCACCTTCTTTGTCAGATATGATACCGCCTCTTCTATTACATTTGATGATTTTTCAATATCATCTGCAAAAGTTGCAAAAATTAAGACAATACAAATGTTGTTTCAAAGTGCAAATGGCCAGTACAAGGCTAGTAGCAGGTAAAATGTAACACAAGTACACATTATTTTAGGAGTGAGGCTATGGTACTATGCATAGTGCATATTGATCCATACTATAGATCAATATTTCTATTTTCGAAGTCCAAACATTCGAACCGAATCGTTCAACATGATCTCCATATGAAAATGTACTTGGAGATCAAATTTTACATTTTGTAAAATTTTCTTACTATTTTTTTGGATAGGTAGAAAATCACTTGATCTAAAGATTCTAGACCATTCAAAATAATGATTTTCAACATATCTAAAAAACAGAAATGAAAATTCTAAAAAAAATGTAAAATTTAGTCAGCAAGTACATTTTATGGAGATCATGTTCAATGGTACAGATCGAATGTTTGGACTTTAAGAAGAAGACGTTGATCCATAGTACGGACCAATATGCACTATGCATTGTACCATAGCCTCACTCTTATTAATATTAGAAATGAAATAAAAGTCAGAAACCTCTAGAAGGAAAAAGTTCAAAAAGAGGAGAATCCCAACGGTTGCGGCTATCTGGTTTCTCAAATCTCTGTGCGAGGTCTTCAAATCTGTTGTTCAATACAAAAATGAAGATTTTATTTCAACACAGAATAAAATAATTTAAGAAATAGAAGGACGAGAAACAGAAATTGCAATTTACATATTAGTTTCATATGCCGATTCGCCAATTTCTCTTCTTTTCTCATTCCACTCCCTACATTGGTTCACGTCAGTATCACAAAACACCTGAATAAACAAAACAAGAACAAACATCTGTTAGAAATGCAAATTCTGTTTTTTAAGACAAAGATATATGTTAAATTGGAATCGAGCAAATTAGTTACCACACAGTATCTGATGCCAGAAGCTCTTGCAAGGCACCACAACTCATATCTATATCCCTACATAAACCAAAACACATACTATACATCATAGGGTACTATTCTTTATCAATCAATAGCTGCCCACAAAAGAGGAAACAAGTAAAAATTGTTGATCATGTTTGTGTTTGTATTTATGAGATTAAAACCTTAATATTATTAAGAGAATCAACAATAATAATAGAATCCTTCGACAGGGATCGATCAACTTCGGATCTTAGCACGCCCCTCAAATTCTTCTCGACTACCATATCTGTCAAAAGAAAATTATTATTTAAGAAAGGACTCATTTGTAAATATTAAAAAAGAAACAAGTTTAAAAGCGAAAAGCACTTACCAACGTAGCTCTGGTTGCGGCCGAGGTGGAGAGAAGACTCGTCGATGACCCTGACGGCAAGTCGCTGATCACCTCCAGTGGCGCACGCTGACTGGAGAGCGTCGGCGAGGCGGATCACAGCCGTCGATTTGCCACTGCATGGCTGTCCGCACATCACCACCAGCGCCATCTCCTACCACTAACGAAACTGAAATCGAGAAATTATTGCAAATTAGAATTCTAGTGCGGTCGACAGCGGCGGTGCGAGTAAAGAGCGAGAGAGACGAGAGCAGCTGGGTTCAGAATCGGAGAGGCTTAGTCCGGTTTGGCTCAGTCACTCCGGTCCAGTCCGGTTTGTATTTCTTTTCTGTAGTGTTGTTTGGGTGAGAGGGGAACCAATTGAATTTCCATCCTCTGCATTAACCCAACGTGCGTAAATAGATCTGGACCGTCAGATTGAGATCAGCCCCGTGCATCATAGGGAGGGACCGGATTGGCTCCGATCCTGATCAGACAGCCCACATGCATTAAAATCTTTTGAGTTAATGCAGAAGATACGCGTGCGAACTAATTTTGGTCCTTTGGACATCAGACTCAAATTAGAGTGTAAGAGTTTTATGTCTATTTGATCTGATTCAAGATTCACGCGTATAAATATTAAAAATGACGAATACTTATTGAAACAGTGCGCACATATCTTAAAAAAAAATTGGTTGAACGTGAAACTCATCGAACTCAAATCGAGTTGGATGTCCATCCTACTCAAATTAGTTCCACTCAAGAAGGTCTAAATATTATTCGGAGCTGTTTTAAGTTATTAATGTTTGATTTTGTCTAAAATTAAATCGTAACTTAAGTTATGTCTTATTTAGATAGAATATACAGTTTAAATTGATTTTTTTTTCTCCCTTACATGCAATTTTAATTATAAATAAATTTAAAATAGAATAAACAAATTAAATATAACATTATAATATGAGAAAAAAAAAATAACATTCTAATTAAAAATTGAAAGATATCAATGCATAGTTTTGAAATAAATTGATAATCAAATTGAAAAATGGAGGTACATTAATTTATATTTCAACAAATAGCAATATATTAACTATCAAATTGTCCCTAACTTGTATAAAACATAACGGAAAACTAATTATTTGCACTCATTGCAGATAATATAATAAAATTAAGAGAATGAAAATTATCAACTATAGCAAAAAAAATTATATTATAAAAATTAATTCATAGTTTCTGAAATTAATTTATAAAATATTATTTGCTTGTTCAAAAGAAGGTGGTGTGAAAAATATCTCAACAAAAAAATCAAAATTGCATTTGTTAGGTCTAAATGCGACCTAAAACCATCCATCTAGGTGACTTAAGTTTAGTATGCCTAACTTTAGACTTATGCCTAATTAGGCGGGCCTAATTAATTAAACCAGAATTGGGTGTTTAGCTTAAGACTAAACTCCTTACTCCCCTGATTCCCTGATTACGCTCTGGCTGGGTATCAAATTAAATAATAGGAGGCCCATGGGCTTTATTACCTAACAAGAAATAACGGGCCTTTCATTTTTTGTGGTTACAAGTTTGCATCTGCTTCTAGTTGGGGACAAGTAAATATTATTCTTTTATTTTTTATTTTATTTTTGTTTAAATATGCAATATTTTATTATCTTATGACATAACACGGTATTGTATCTTATGACACAACAGTGATGGCAGTTTATAACCCCATTTTTTTTTTTGCCTACAAAGCCCGTAGGCCATGTATAACCCCAATCGCCAATGCCATAACACACGGTATTGTATTGATGTGGCACAAAATATTTAATGGGAATATGCCAATAAATTTTAGTCTTTTAGATATTTTCTGTTTATCATTATGTTTCTTTTTTATTCATTCCGTTTTAAATCAACAAAGTTTTTTTTTTCTTTTGATTTGGGTTTCTCTTTCATTGTCACACTTCTAGATGTATCTAATCAGGCCACACAAATACACAATCTCTATTAGTGTTTCTTTATCTTCATTTTTAATTGGTACTTTTTTCTTAGTGTTTCTTTATTTTCATTTTTTATTTGTACTTTTTTATTCGAGTGCCATTTGCACTATGACCCTTGTAAACTTTCTTTTTCTCTTGGTTGTTAGTTCAAGCTTGTCATATTTAAAATTAAACATTTTAAAGTTGTTCATGGTTGATGCAAGTTTAGCTCGTAGCACATGACTCGTTTGTATCTGATTCTAACCTAGATCGAGCTCGACTTGTTCGATTCGATTCTTGGTATGCTCAAGCTATAAGTTCAAAATCATTTTGTACTTGTGTTATTTAATTTGAATTATGCAGCCATAATATAACTTGAGATGTTCAATTTTTTAAATGAAGTAAATTAATATTATAAAAATCAAGAAAACATTGATAATTAAAGCTAACAGAAAAGTAGGAAATTTTCATCACCTTTCATCATCATACCTTTTGTTTATCAGTAAATAAATACCCAAATTCTAACTATAATAAAAAAAAATTATGTAACAAAATGTAGCAATGAAAATTTGCCTTACTAACTAGTTGTCTGAATTATTTACAATGCCTAGCTAGCACAGACGAAATGTGAATTATTATTACTAGAAATAGTTCCCAAAGAAATTTTCTGAATTTAATCAGTCATCACCTAGTTGCAATTTTTTTTCAAGGACATTTTATCATTTTCTTTCGGTCACTTGAGGCACTATTTGAAAAAAATAAAGCGCCTATAAGAAATACAATTACTGATCTTACAAAGGTATATATGCACTTAATAACATATTGATATTCTTTTACAAACTTCTTTTTGAAATGGGAGACCACTTTGAATAACTTGTAAGTTGTAAGTCAATATAGATTTGTACAAATAAAAAACTATTCTTTATTAATTAAATTTTGGCTGTCTGCTCCACTCCAGCAAATAGAGTTTAAATATTCAAAACATGGTACCCCTCTCTCTCTCCAAATAATCTCTCATTCAACATTGATTCTTTTTTCTAGATCCCTCTTTCTCTCTCTAAACCGCTTCTTTCTCCCCTTCAGACACACAAATTAGCCATGAATGGCTATTCCAAGTTTAGAGAAAACAGTGACAACCACACAATACAAACCTCTTCAAAAACCCTAGAAGAATGTCAAGAAAAGGATTCAAATTCAAATCACAACCTAGACAATTTTGTCCCTCCAAGAGATCCCAACATGAAAACTGAGAATTTTGTGTTCAGAAGGAACCACTCTACCTCTTCGCAACGGTTTGGGCAAAGCAATTCTGATTTGAAAAACATGATGCGCCGAGCTTTTTCTACGAGAAAGGCCTATTGGAGGCTGGAAGACGATGCCGGAAATGGAGATCAGGTTGGAAATGGAGATTATGTGCAAAATCATGATTTGGACAATAATTATGAAGCAAGAGAAAGTAATAATATTGAAGGAAAGAAGAAGAAAAAATCATTCAAGCGATGGAAAAAGATTTTTCATTTTTAGGTGAAAATTAAACTAAATGGCTATGCAATATGCTTTACTTCTCTTCTTTTTGTTCATTTTTTTCATTTTATTTTTAGGTTTTGAGTTATTCTTTTGTGGTGCAATATTTGGAGCTAGCAAGGTGAAAATATGGCACCATAGGAAACCCTTTGTTATGTCTACATGCAATTTGGAAAAAGCAAAATGAAACATGAGTGGTCTATTATTTATTATTTTATATTTTTGGGAAAGTATGATCCTCAATGTGGGGCCCACAAAACGGCTATTTGGTCAGTGTAGTGCGCTCCTCCTAACTCCATATATTGTTGACTTGTTGTTAATTAATAAAAAATCGTTATGATTTCATTTTTATTTTATACATTTTTGGAGCTTTTTGAAAATCTTTAAAGTTCGTCATTATATATTGTTTTTGAGGTAATATATTTCTGCATTCTTTTTGGTTTATTTTTCGATTATATTATCTGCAAACTTTCGGTTATAATGTCCCATCTGAATATATAGTTTGACTTGAAAATTAGGTTTCATCTATAATATATTGAAATAATAAAATGCCCATGACGCTTTTACTTTAATTTGCATATAATGAGTCTTTCCTCTATTCATTCTCTGCATTTTTATTATTATTATGTAAATTATGAGAATTTGCTTAGTTTCTTGATATATATTTTTTCTTCTCATGTGTGTTACATTTTGCGCTTTTTTCATAAATTTAAATGTCTTTCTCGTTCACTTCAAAATATATGAATAAATAACGAGATGGCTGAATTTGTCCTACATTGCATAAGATATTAATTTCCCATCCGAGTCGTGTTATAAATTAAAATGGTTTTCTCCTTTACTTCAAAATATATGAATAAATAATGATATCGCTGAATTGGCCCTACATTGCATAATATATTAATTTCTCATGAAACTTGATCAGAGAATCTTTGAAATATTGTAATTATTAAATTCTTTCCCATCCGAGACGTGTCATGTTTCTTATATTTCTTAAAGATTATTACTTAAAAGAGGAATAAGTTACAACAATAATTTTGAGTTACAACAACAATTTTTTTCATTTTCAAAGTTTAAATCGTCGATCCAAACCATTCAACATGATTATCTAAATAAAATGTGCTTCAAGATCAAATTTTATTTTATTTTTTTGAATTTTTTTACTATTTATTAAGTATTTTACAAAAACTAGTCAAATTCAGACCATTGAATTTTGTACCCATCTTAATAAATAGTAAAAAATTCAAAAAAAAAATGTAAAATTTGATCTGGAAACACATTTTATTTAGATAATCATGTTGAATGATTTGGATCGATGATTTAGACTTTGAAAATGAAAAAAACTATTGTTGTAATTCAAATTTGTTGTAACTTGATCTTTTCTCTACTTAAAATTATACATTTTAGTATAACTAACTCTGGCAAATTCAAAATTCAAAGAAACAATCTTTTATAGATATTAAATAGTTTAATGATTTATTTCTAATCATTATTAAAAAAAATAAAGTATATTACACACATATTAAATATTTAATGGCTTGATTCTAATATTTATTAAAAAAAAAATCAAGTAAATTACACATATTTACAACAATAAATATGATCTTGATTGATATCTCAAAAAAGAAGAAGAATAAAATAATGTACTAAGGGCAAACACAGACAAGTAGACAACCTAAACAACATGTCCTAGATCAATGGCAGTCAAACAGACATAGTTTTTGGAGTATGGGAAGAGATCCTTTTGACTTTTTATTATTGTAACCTCACAATCAGTCTCCTACAAGACAATTGTCCAGTAAATCTTAACCGTCAATCTCATCACAGCACGAATCAAGTGATGATCAGACGAATGAGAACCTGGGCCTGATTTTTTGGGGGTGATCCTTGTTGGTTTTCACCACTTGGACCTATTTAAGACTCAAAAGAGTGGCAGATGTGGGACAATGGTGAATTTATTTATGCAATAAGTCATGTCAGTGTCAGATTTAATTAAACTCAGGGTGGTAGTGGGAGTCCGTATTTTACGCAAATTTTGAGTTTGCTCAAATTTGATTTTGAAAATTACGGCAGAACTAAAAGTTTCGTTTGGTAATTTGAAGTTACCTGACATCGGTAGGGTTTCAATTTCAATTTTTAATTAATCTCAATTAATCTCTATTCAACTAAGATCTATGTGTAATATTAAATTCATAATAAAGACTACCAGTAGATTACAAAAGCAGCACAGCAACAAAAGAGTGTCTCACTTCTAATGGAAACTTGTGTATGGCTGTTAAGAAATAAGGGTTTAAAGGAGTTAATATTAGGCTCCGACCTGTGAGGGTGTTCTCCATCATAGTCTATACCGTCATTTTTTTTCATAACCAAAAAAATAAATAAAATAATATTAATAATCAAAATTTCAACATAATTTCATCCATAACCAAACCGTCTCCGGGGGGAGCGGTTTACTCCTCAACCAACCCGCCCCCCAGTGGGGCGGTTTACCCTCAGACCAACCCACCCCCTGAGGGGCGGTTTACTTCCTTTTTTTTTATTTTATAAAACCCTTCCCTCCTCAAATCCCAACCCTACCCCTCCCACAGCCGAACCCCCTCTCTCACCGCCGGAAACCGCCCAAAAATCCCGTTTTTTCGTTCCGAACGCGATATTTCGCACCTCTCAAGCGTTCCCGACCCCTCTCTCTCTCTCTACCCGCCACCCTCTCTCCCTCTCTCTCTCCATCCGAGTTCGTCGTCGCCGCCACGTCGTTGCTCCGCTTTCATTTTCGGGTATGAAATTATTTTTTTAACTTGTTTATAAATTATTTGGAATTTTTATAAATTGTTCGAAATTGTTAGAAATTGTTAAATTGGAATTGTTAGAAATTGTTGCATTGGAATTGTTAGAAATTATTTGATTGGAATTGTTAGAAATTATTTGATTGGAATTGTTAGAAATTATTACATTGGAATTGTTAAAAATTATTTGATTGGAATTGTTAGAAATTATTTGATTGGAATTGTTAGAAATTGTTACATTGGAATTGTTAGAAATTGTTAGAAATTGTTCAGAATTATTTCTTTAACTTGTTTATAAATTATTTAGAATTTTTATAAATTGTTTGGAATTGTTTGGAGTTGTTAGAAATTAAGTAGAAATTATTTGTTTGAAATTGTTAGAATTGTTTGATTGAAATTGTTAGAAATTGTTAGAAATTTTTTTATTGTGAATAGAAATTGGTTATGATTGAAATTAGGTTTTAAAAATTAGATGGAAATACGAGAAAATAACAAGGTTGAAATTTAATTGAGTGGAATTAAGTTCTACAATCTGATAGGAATTTTTAAATAGAATTGTTAGAAATTGGTGTTTGAAAATAAACTTGGTTTTTTAATTTGTTTATTTTTTTAAACTTGATATTTTCAAATGCAGCATGACTAGACCTCGACGTGAGCGATCACGAAATACGTCGGAGACCGGCGAGAGTTCACAGGCTCATGCCGATCCCACTGTGGAGGGTGTCAATCCATGGGATGGCGCACCACATCGTGCAGATACGTTCAGTCCTCTCCTGTGGGTCCCTCACAGACTTCACCGTGTCTCACTTGCATCGATAAAGGTACGTTTCAAACAACATATAGTTATTCAGTTCCACTGGTCTAAAACATTGATAAATGCAGGATGAGACCATGTTGACGGTGCGGCACTGCTCGCCGGAGGTACGATACATCGCAAATCCACTGATGGATCGGTACCTCATTAACCTCGGGTTGTACCAGCTAGCCACAATGAAACAACCACGGTGGATTGACCAGGCACTCATGTGCGGTCTCGTGGAGAGATAGCGACCTGAGACCCATTCATTCCATCTCCCGGTGGGGGAGATGACAATGACCTTACAGGACGTGAGTGCCTTGGTGAGGATGAGACGGAGAAGTTGCACAAGTAAGTAATACACACTCAAATATTGATATTATTTTACAAATTATATCTAACTAACTTATAATGCAGTACCTTCCATAAGAAGCCAGAAGTGGATTGGAACACCCGCCATTTAGGCCACTACAGGATTGCCCGCATGCTTGAGAACCACTTGTGGGTCCCACCTGACCCGACAGAAGTCAGTTTGGGAGCGGAACCCTGAGCGATATATGGTCTGGTACCAGCGGTGGTGCATGAATTCGGTCTACTTATAGGGCGACTACGGTAATTCTCTTCAGCGGAGAATGATGGGTGACGAGAGTAAGACCCATTTACCGTGGGGCCCGACCAGTACTCGAGCGGTAAGTAATAAAGATTATTTGTAGTATTAGTTTTTTCCATACAACTCATTTTCTAACTAATCGTTATGAACAGGTACTAACGGGGATCAGAGGTGTTGCACACAGCTTGGTGTGTGTGGAGAAAAATGGTTTTCGGGCCTTCGGGTGTACTATCCTGCATCACACTGCTCCAATCGTCGAGGATTCCTAGTTCGATGGGCGCCTCCTTGGCATGTTGCACGACGCTGGTGAGAACATCAACTGGCGTGGGATCAAGAAAGACTCACCAGCTTCGAACCTGCCAAATCGAGAATGGGTCCTCGTATACGACGATGACATACCACCAGCCCCCAAAGGTATTATAAGTTAAATTATTTTACCATACACGTCAATTTTGTTTTGAAAGTGTGTTCTTAACAACTTCAACTCAAATGTTGCAGAAGACAACCCGGATTGGGAGTTCCACGATTGGGTGCTCGATAACAAGAAATGACACGCCTACTACAATAAATATAATGTGCCGGTATAGTTTGGCGAGGTAAGCTGGTTCGTCTCTGTATAAATTAAATTTTAGTTATTTTCATAAAGAAAAACTAGCATTATATAACTGCAGGGTGGTCACCCTATATGGTGTGCCGAACCCACTTTCACTCCGGCAGACTTTGGCCTCACCGCCACCGGTGTAGAGGATCTCACCGGAGCCACACCATCGATGCCACCCCTCAGGCAGCACGACCACGAGGCTAGTGGCAGTGGGGCACAGCAACCCACTGACAGAGGACACATGTGCAGTCGCCGAGGGCATGCGGGCCGGCTCCCAGACTATCATTGTCCGGTCCTCCTCGTCGTCGTCGCTAGTTTTTTATATTTCATATTGTAGACCTGACAGTAGTATTTTTATATTTATGTTTCTATATTTTATGTTGATTAGACGTTATTTGCTAATTTTATTCACTTTGTTTTCGTTTCTATATTTTATGTTGATCAAACGTTATTTGATTATTTTGTTCACTTATGTTTTCAACTATTCCCAAATCATAAAATTCATCGTATTAAAAATATAAACAAATATTAACATAATATTACAAAATACAAAAATATAAACATAATTACAAAAAAAAAATAACGAAACCGCCCCCTGGGGGCGGGTTGGGGGAGGGGGGTTAAACCGCCCCACTCGGGGGCGGGTTGCTTGGGGACGAAACTGCCCCCCGGGGGGGCGGTTTGGTTATGGATGAAATTTTTTTGGGAGTCTGGTTATTAATATTATTTTATTTATTTTTTTGGTTATGAAAAAAAATGACGGTAGCCTATAGTTAGAAAAAATAAAAAGTCCACTTTATAGTGACTTCAAATTATTATTTCTTTATTTTAGAACTGTACCGTTACAAACATGTACGGATAGAGATTACCGTTATATGTCTTGGCTATATAAGCCTTGTAACAGTGATGTAATTTGTCAGTTCAGAAAAACATAAACTGTTCATCACATTACTTTCTCAATTCCTCAATTTCTCAAACAACTTGCAATAATTCTGACATGGTTTCAGAGCAAATCTGATCCAAAGAAGGCTTCCGCAACAATCTCTTCAACTAGCAAAATTCGGAAAACACTGTCAAAATGGCAGCTGATATTCCAGATCCAACTGGTGAAGTTCATAATCAAACCAATAACCAACAAACCACCACATTACTAAGGCACTATGCCGATTTCAATTCATCCCAAAAATTAACCAATATGCCTCTGAATGGAAGAAACTATATACCATGGGCCAAAGGGGCCAAAGTTATTGTCAAAGCAAAAGGCTTGCTCGGCTACATTAATGGCAACAAGAAAAGACCCAAAGAAGGGACAGATGCTCAAGAGGAGTGGGATATGATATACAGTCAAGCAATGACGCTAATCACCAACTCCATTGAACCATAGCTATCAACCTCTTTTTGGGCATGCGAGACATCGGCTGACTGTGGCGAGCAATCGAAAAACAGTACAGCGATCAACAAAGTCATTCTCAAATTTATCATCTCAAAACTGAAATAATCAAAATCACACAAGAATCGAGAGATATACCCGAGTTAATTGGGCATGTAATAGCCAAATACGAAAAGCTCAAATTATATAGACCATTAACGACTGACCTGAGTGTGCTTCAAGAAAGGGAAGAAATGGATAAAATCTACACCTTTCTTGGCAGCTCTTGATTCGAGTTATAAGGCTATTAGAGCTCAGATCCTCCTCTCCAAAGAAAAATTGACATTTGATGATGTCACATCCCGGATCCGACAAGAGGCAACAAGGCGAGTTGCTATGAAAACCGCCGACTTGAACCCAAAGCCGAAGGCCCATGCCTTCTCAGCCCAGCTCTCCAACGCCAACAAGGGACGAGGTAAGGGGGAGATTGACAAATACTCGCACTGTAAGATGGACAGACACACCCAGGACAAGTGTTGGGTACTCCATTCTCATCTCCGACCCAAGAAAAATGATCAGGCGGCGAAGAAGAAGGGGTTCTCAAAAACTCTAGAAGCGAAAGAAGGAGACAGAAGGGGGCTGGTTGCAACGAAGGAGGAGGACAGAGAAGAAAAAGGAAAAATTCCCTGCGCTGCTGGGCCGAGTCGGAACGAAATAGAGGGGCTTGACTGGCTAGAGTCAATGTTAACTGCGCTGCTGGGCCAAAAAATGGGCCAAGGTTCATCTCAAACTCTAAAATCGGGCCAAGGTTTAATGGAAAACCAATTGAATTATAAACTTAACACCGGCCCAGAAAAAACAGTATTTAACCAGAAAATAAAGAAAACTGTTATAAAAAGTGAACAATTTCAGAAGGCGAACTATCTGAATAAATGTCTCACTTAGGTCTCTCAACCAAAAATGCTCCTAAAAATTGTACCAAATGGGTTCTTGACTCCGGTGCTACCGATCACATGACCGGATGTCAAAATTTGTTAAAAAATTATTGTCCAATTAATGGTGAACAATTTTTTACGGTTGCTAACAATGAAAAAATTAAAATTAAAGGATGGGGTATGATTAGCATTTTTTCTAAGAAATTTCTCCAAGATGTATTTTATGTTGAAAATTGTTCGGTAAATTTATTATCGATTAGTAAACTTACTAAGGAATTAAATTGTGAGATTGTTTTTAAAGAAAAAAATATTGTTTTTCAGGATCTATTCATTAAGGAGAAGATTGGTGAAGGGTTTTTAGAAAATGGATTATATTTTTTGGATAGCAACAAGATTATTTTGAATACTAAGAAAAATGAAGATCTAAGTAAACTTTGGCACAAACGAGTGGGACGTCCTTCCGACAAGATACTTAAATTTATGTTTAATTTCAATGATATTGATTGTAGCAAGTGTGAAGTTTGTAAGCTTGCTAAGCATACAAAACTTCCTTTTTGTAATTCAAATACTAATAGCAAAGAAATTTTTGAGCTAGTTCACTCCGATGTGTGCGGACCCGCTCCCGTAAACTCTTATAATGGTTTTAGATATTATGTTATATTTATTGATGACTTTCAAGAACCACATGGATATATTTAATTAAAACTAAAAGTGAAGTTTTCTCTCATTTTCAAACGTTTGTAAATTTTGTAGAAACTCAATTTGACAAAAAAATTAAAACTCTTAGAACGGACAATGGGACGGAGTTTATAAATCAAAATTTCTTAAATTTTGTAAAACAAAAAGGTATTATTCATCAAACTTCTTGTATTTATACCCCTCAACAAAATAGTATTTCTGAAAGGAAAAATCGTCATCTACTTGAGATGACAAGAACGTTTTTATTTCAAAATAATATTCCAAAGAATCTTTGGTCGAAAGCCGTTCTCACCGCAACCTATTTGATAAATAGGTTACCTAGTGCCATTCTAGTTTTTAAAAGTCCTATCGAAATACTTTATGGAAAAAGGCTAATATTGACCATTTAAAAGTCTTTGGTTGCACTTGTTTTGTTCATAAAAATAGAATAGATAAATTAGATTCTACATCAATAAAAACCGTTTTTGTGGGTTACTCTCTTGAAAAGAAAGAATATAAGTGCTATGATCTGAAAACAAAAAAATTTTACATCTCAAGAGATGTAACTTTTTTTGAGAATGAACCCTTTAATGACAAAATTGAAGAAAAACTTTTTGATCAAGAATTATCAAAAGAAATTGTTGTACCTTGCATTACTAATCTAGAAAGAAGAGAAATTTTTCTTGAAAATAATATTGAGACAGATAATCAAGAATTCGAAGGAAATGAGCAACCATTGGAAGAAACCGAAGGAATTGATAACCATGAAGAGGCACAAGAGGAAGAAGAAAATGAAAGTCATGAAGAAACTCAAGAGGAGGAAATATCCTTGAGGAGATCGAGCCGACAAACTCGACCACCTACAAGATTAAAGGATTATGTCATGTATTCGGTACAATACCCCATACAAGATTATGTTTCCTATAATAACATTTCTATTGATCATTATGCATTCTTAAATTCTTTATCAAGGGTAGAAGAACCAACCAATTATGAGATAGCAAAATTGGATCCAAAATGGTGCAAAGCAATGGAAGAAGAGCTTCATGCTTTAGTAAAAAATCAAACTTGAGAATTATGTAACCTACCAAAAAATAAAAAAACCGGTCGGATGTAAATGGGTGTACAAAATTAAATACAATAGTGATGACACCATTGAACGTTACAAGGCTAGGTTAGTTGCTTAAGGTTATACCCAAACTCATGGTATTGATTATCGTGAAACCTTTGCACCCGTTGCTAAAATGAACACCGTGAGAATTCTTTTTTCCGTTGCGGTTAATAAAAATTGGCTTTTACACCAAATGGATGTAAAAAAATGCATTTCTTTAAAGGACACTTGAGGAAGAGGTCTATATGTCCTTACCTCCCGGTCACCAAAAAGAAGGGACTCCTAATCTTGTTTATAGGTTAAAAAAAATCGATCTATGGACTAAAACAGTCTCCAAGGACATGATATGGCAAGCTTAGTTTTTTCTTATTATCTTGTAACTTCAAAATGAGTCTAGCCGATTCATCCTTGTTTACTAAACACGATGCTAATGGTACCACCGTGGTCTTAGTTTATGTCGATGACATAATCATAACCAGAGACAACCAAATTGAAATTGAAGATGTAAAAAGAAACCTAAAACAAAAATTTGAGATTAAAGATTTGGGCAAATTAAAGTATTTTCTTGGGATAGAAATTGCTCATTCCTCAAAAGGGCTATTTATATCTCAAAGAAAATATATTCTTGATTTACTCAAAGAAACCGGTAAATTAGGGTGTAAACCGGCCATCACACCGATTGACCCAAACATAAAACTCAATGTCGAAGATGGTGAACCATTGAGTGATATAAATCAATTTCAAAGACTTGTAGGAAAATTGATTTATTTAACCGTAACCAGACCGGACCTTTCTTTTGCCGTGAGTCAAATTAGTAAGTTTATGCATAAACCAAGAACACCCCACTTGGATGCTATTAATAGAATATTAAGGTATCTAAAAGGGTCTCCCAGGAAAGGAATTTGGATGAGGAAAAATGGCACTAATGCTATATGTGGCTATTCCGATGCAGATTGGGCCGGAAGCTTCAATAGAAAATCGACAACCGGTTTTTGCACATTTGTAGGCGGAAATTTAGTCACATGAAAGAGCAAGAGGCAAAGTGTTGTGGTGCGATCAAGTGCAAAAGCCGAGTATCGTGCTATGGCGTCAACCGCAAGTGAATTGACGTGGATTAAACAAGTGCTAGCCAGTTTGAATATCAAGATTAAAGAACCAATGAAAATGTATTGTGACAATCAAGCGGCGAGACATATTGCGGCAAATCCAATATTTCATGAGCAGATCAAACATATTGAAGTGGATTGCCATTACATCCAAGGAAAAATCCAAACTAAAGAAATAGAAACTCCATTGTCAAGAGTGAAGATCAATTGGCGGACATATTTACAAAAGGATTAAGTGCCAAGGTCTTCGAGAATATTTCATGCAAGCTAGGATTATACGATCTCTATAATCCTAGCTTAAGGGAGAGTGTTAAGAAATAAGAGTTTAAAGGAATTAATAATAGGCTCAGACTCGTTAGGGTGTTCTCCATCATAGCCTATAGTTAGAAAAAATAAAAAGACCACTGTACAGTGACTTCAAATTATTATTTCTTTATTTTGGGACTGTACCGTTACAAACATGTACGGACAGAGATTACCGTTATATCTCTTGGCTATATAAGCCTTGTAACAGTGATGTAAATTATAAGTTCAGAAAAATAGAAACTATTCATCACATTACTTTCTCAATTCCTCAATTTCTCAATTCATCAATTTCTCAAACAACTTGCAATAATTCTGACAATGGCCTTTCTCTACTCGTCTCACTTGCGAGTCGAAAAGATCATCGGAACTACACAGTAATCACGTTGCGCTTCTATCGTATCTACAGGAATAGGAATAGGTTGAATGCCTTTGCGGGTCAGTGTACTAGGAAGTTTTATTAGGAAGGATAAATTATAATTACATTCCAAAAGAATCACAAATAGTATTATATTCCAGGGCGAGTTACCAAAGACCCAGTACAGAGTTAAAGTAATGTATTTACGTATAAAATTTATATGTTTTTGAATTAATTTAGTATAAGATCAAATGGTAAAAAAAATAATGAAAAATGAATGCACTAAATTTATAAACCTTCTTTTATTGACCGTTTGACTTAACATAAAATTAACTCTAAAATTTATAAATTTTGTACGTAATTACGTTATTCATAAAATAGACCGGCTTCAACAATTTGAATTCATTATTTAAATCCAGTCCAATAATTAATGGAGTTAACCTCACAAGAGATAGTAAGCTTAAGAAACACTCTAGTCTACTCTTATTTATTCTCAAAAAGTTAATAAATTAAATAAGTGATAGTTCATGGTCAGGGGAATCTTTATTTATAGGTGCTGAAATTCTACGGTGAAATGATAGCTACGTACACTCCAAATTCAAATTAACTTGATAGTGGAGGTCAGTGATTCAGCAAAGCAACCCAAGTAAGACTAAGACATTTGCGTTCTACTTTGACCGAAATCTAGTTAGAGTTCGTATCCTGAATCAATCAGATTCTAGATAGAATGCACGAGTTCCCTTTAATATCCGTGCCAAAGTAGATCGGATGGTCTGGATTCAAACTCAAAATTTGAGTTACCTTAGGTGGCATGAATTCATGCTGTTATTTGTCATTCCGTGTAGCAAATGTTAACCAATTGGGAGTAATGAAGTCAACTAAGTTTAGACTTGGAAAGCAGAGGCAAGTGGGAGACTTGACTTAGGAGTTGATTTGCTCAGTCTTGTTATAATTTACCAGTATAAAATGATGAAAATGGAAGATATCAAGAGACAATGCTGCTATATTACTGGTATCGGTAGTGTGCGGAGTTTTTTGGGAGAAAAATGATGAGTGAATTCATGCTCTGTTTGCTTCTCAGCACTATGTCCATGCAAACTGCTTTTATTGGCTGCTCCACCTTAGACCCAGATCGTCCCAGAAAACAAAATGTATACATGCTCTAAATTGATTTTTCTTCCACTCCAACATGGGGGGCCATTGACTAGTTACACAAATTGACAAATAAATCCATGAAAATTATTAAATTGCAAGAAAAAAAGTACAATGTAAGCCGAAATTATGCAGTCAATTATATTTCATTAGTAACCACATATTCGACTAATAGAAAGTAAGACAAAAGTATTATTTTCTCACTGTTGATAAGTACATAGCGGTCGAAGAACTTGAAAATTAGATCCTTCTTGGAGGTGAACATGACCAGATCAACGACCTGAGATAAAATAGTGACATAATCTGAATATTTCGAGACGAATAAAAAATTGTGTTATGCATAATCAACGAAGTGTGGGAAAAGTGAAACCTGATTCAACTCTTCATATAATTAACCAATTATGGTCTAGCTCTTTTCTCTAGAAATTAATTTGTTCATTAAATTAACTATAATGCAATAGTCATTAATTACCTTAAATTTGATAATTCGATCTATCTCAATTTTTTTTGTAATGTTTCAATAAATGATACTTTTTTGTTTCCTCCAATATCTTAATTAGCTGCAAAATTTTAAATTTTATCGTAATAGTTTATTTAATTTAGCTTTATGAAGCTATTTATTTAAAATAAAATAACCATAAAGGGGCGGATTGAAAATATTTTTACTATTGAGAAGCTAAAATATGTACTCAAGTCTTTATAAAATTTTGAGTTGATGTTCAAATAGGGATCCGTATCATCTCTATTACTACAGAGGATGAGCATTACTTTACGGTTTGAGATTAAATCTCAGCCGGTTTGAGATTCGGAGGACAATAGAGGGCATTATTATTGGGCTTTAAGATTCGTGCCAAGTTAAAAGAACGGTCAGGACCAACTCAAAAGAAAATCATTCTAAAAAATTTCCTTTTGCG
Source organism: Carex cristatella (assembly GCA_024447775.1). Lineage (NCBI taxonomy): Eukaryota > Viridiplantae > Streptophyta > Magnoliopsida > Poales > Cyperaceae > Carex > Carex cristatella. The sequence continues at coordinate 1,667,839 of JAJHPF010000007.1, forward strand.
GTACTACCGGATACGAATTCGTTCAAATAGCGTAGTCTTAATTATCATCATAAGTTCACTTCTTACCTAACTTATCTCATGTCTAATCGATGAATTCAAAAGTAAAAAAAAAGGATGATGACTTTTCATGGTCATAGATTTTCTCTTTATTTTCTGCTTCTAAAAATTCGGTTCGCTGCTATTCGACTTAATTTCACTACTCTACGATAATCATGATCACATCATAACTCGTTCCAAAATGTTTGTCATTTATGTTTTTCTTTTGAATAATTATTTTCATCCCCGCGCTACAGTACCCGCACTGTATATTAAAGACATGATGTGTTATGGTCCTCTTTTTTCAGTTCCCACACTCGTCCAGTTTCAGTCTTTATAAATATAAATACTTGCAATATAAGAAATTGATACTTACAAAATAAGATATTAATACTTGTGTGCGTCACTTCCTTTTTCAGTCTCTAATGGTCCCTGTGTCAACCTTCCTCAAATGAAGTAGTGGGGACCCCGCATCCCTGCATCAATCTTCCTCAATTGTTATTGTGTCAACCTTCTTCTAACAAACATAGTTGACCACATAGATGTAAATACTTCAAAGCATAGATATAAATCATTGTACTACTTGATATTAATACTTTCAGATGTTATCTAGTGTAATATATTCATATGTAAAAAAACATTTGCAATATTTCTCTAATAAAAATAGTTGACCACATATGTATAAATACTACAATACATAGTTATAAATACTTAGAATACTTGATATTAATACTTTCAGATATCATCCAGTGTCATATGTAAAAAATACTGTAAGTGTATGTATAAATACTTGTGTGACGACGAGCTTGAAAGTACGTCATCATGGATCTCATTTGAAAGAGAAAATTACGTAAAAGACGTTAGTGATTTTAAATTTGCAAAATCCTCATAAATCGTCAGAAATATGGACGAAAATAAACAGAGAAAAAAACTCACCTCTAAAAACGTGTTTAGTCCAACATCTAGTTTGAGTGGTCCCCACCATGCATTTATGGTGTTGGTACTTTTGAGAAATTTAGATAGAGAAATAATTATTTATGTAAAAGTTGTTCATCTTATAGATATAAATACTTTCGTGCGTATAAATACTTCCGTGTATAGATATTAATACTTTGGAAAAAATTTAGTCCTGAAGTTTTTGCGATCTCCCAAGTTACTATGGCAGTTATGAAAGTTATGGTGCGGGTACTATAACGCGGGTACTAATATCAGCTTCCTTATTTTTATTATTATATAAATTAAATCTCTGATGAGAATTTTAATTTGAATAGGCCTATCATAAGCCTTCTTGGCCCAGTCATCACTATTCATTTCTCTTTCCCATCTCATATTTGGTTGTGTATATATATATGCAGGAGCTGGTTACTTGAGATGTACAGCATTGGTACTTATTGTCAATCATATATTACATTTACAATAACAAAGCTTTTATCCTCGTATATATACGAGGAGGGTTCAAATGCATTCTTTTTTTGCGCTTCAATATGCTGCATATTTTTTTATCTCTATTTTCAAAGTGCGAAAAGTAGATTTGAACTGCTCAATATGGCCAACATAATAGAATATACTTGGGGATCAAATTTTGTATTTTTTTACTATTTTTTTACATAGGTAAAAAATCACTGTTTTAAGGAGATTCTGGACCATCCGATAAAGTGATATTGTATCTATGTAAAAAATTAGTAAACAAATTCTGAAAAATATAAAATTTGGTCTTCAAGCATATTTTATTATGAAGGTCATGTTGAGAGGTTCGGATTGACTGTTCGGACTTTAAAAACAGAGAAAAAGAATGTAGAGTATATTGGAGCACAAAATGATGATGCATTTTTGTGTGTGTGTGTGTGTGAGTAGAACTAGGGTGTTCCTAAATTCACCAAGCTCCTTTGTGAACTCAACTCTAAAACCTATCGGATTGACTTCAAACGACGAATCCAAACCGTTAAAATCATTCTACCTTACGAGTGATGCGTTTCCATGTGAAAATTTTAAAATTTGAAATTATATTTGTATAGAGTTAAGTGGTCAAAAGACTTCCAAAAAATGAACGCATTAAAATTAATTTATAAACATTATAATTTTGACCACTTGATATTATACTGAATTAATTCAAAACTTTAAAATTTTCACATGTAGATGTATCACTCGTAAGGTAGAAGGATTTCAACGTTTAGATTCGTTGTTTGAAATTAATCTAATTGATTTTAGAGTTGAGTTCACAAAAGGACTTAGTGAACTTAGGAGCACCCTAGATAAATTATGTGAAAAATGTTACCAATGGCAAATATGCATGCAAGTTTAAAGCAAGAGGAATTTCAGTTTTTCATAACAAATCAAGAAAAAAAAAATATAATTGATCAATTAAAGAAATTGCAGGGCTAACATAGACCGTGTTTCACTAAATGATATATTCTAGCACAATAGGAACAGCTAGTGTTTGGTAAATGACTCCGGGGACCTAACCCGGACCAGTCCGCCCGTGTCCGTGCCTGGACCGGACCATGCCCGTGCCATGGGTATGCACGGGTACACGGGCACACAGGCATGGGTATTAAACGGGCCGGATCTGGTTTTTTTGGAAAAATATCCGTGAGAACCCGGACCCCCATACCCGTAACCCGTACCCGTGACGCCCGTGACGCCCGTGACGCCCATGCCCATGTCCCTGCCCGTGAGCCCGTGGTATTTTTTTTTTTTTTTTACTTTTGGTCTAAAATTCAAATCAAATTCCCTCCCCCCCATTTCCACTACCCATTTTTTCTACCCGGACCCCTACCTATTTTTTTTTTAATTCAAATTTTAATCCCTCCAAACAAAATTCTATAAATATACACCCATTCCTTACAAATTTGCACATCTCTCTCAATATTTTCATCTCTCATTCTCTCAATCTCAATATTTTTATTATTTTCCAATTTTAATTTAATTGTTAAAAAAATATAGTTGTTAATTTAACAAATACACAAACGCAAACACGCAAACGGAATTACAAAGGTATTCTCGAAGATTTTCCCGCGAAATTAAAAATGTAACATTAATTTTTGTTAAATTACATTTTGTTAGATTAAATTTTGTTAGATTGAAATATTGAATGTTAGATTTATTTTTGTAGAGTAATTTAAAAATTAAATTTGATGTTAGCTTTATTTTTGTAGAGAAATTTAGAATTTAAATTGAATGTTAGATTTAGTTTATGTTAAATTTATTGAATGTTAAGTAATTAGATTTGTTATATTTATTGAATGTTAGATTTATTAAATTTGTTAAGTAATTAGATTTGTAAGATTTATTTTATGTTAGATTTGTTAGATTTATTTAGTTTATGTTAGATTTGTTAGATGTGTAGTAATTAGATTTGTTTTGAATAAGTTAGATTTTATTTTTGAAATTCTGATTTATTTTTAATAGGTTAATGAAAGATGTTAGATTTATTTTTTTGAATATGTGAAGTAAATTGATTTGTTTTGAATATGTTAGATTTTATTTTTGAAATTTGGATTTATTTTTAATAGGTTAATAAAAGATGTTAGATTTATTTTTTTTGAATATGTGAAGTAATTTGATTTGTTTTGAATATGTTAGATTTTATTTTTGAAATTTGGATTTATTATTAATAGGTTAATAAAAGATGTTAGATTTATTTTTTTGAATATGTGAAGTAATTTGATTTGTTTTGAATAGGTTAAATTTTATTTTTGAAATTCATATTTATTTTTAATAGGTTAATAAAAGATGTTAGATTTTTTTTTTTGAATATGTGAAGTAATTTGATTTGTTTTAAATAGGTTAGATTTTATTTTTGAAATTCAGATTTATTTTTAATAGGTTAATAAAAGATGTTAGATTTATTTTTTTGAATATGTTAGATTTTATTTTTGAAATTCGGATTTATTTTTAATAGGTTAAAAAATGACAACTCCTCATTGCGAATCAGTGGAGAAACCATCCAAAGATTGTCGACCGATCTTTTTGGCCCCGTCCGCCCCGATATGCCACATAATTATCCACAAAATTATCAACCCAATTATCCTGATAGTTCCTCCCAAATGCCACTATCTAATTATCCACCTAATTATCCACAAAATTATCAAAGAAGGGACCAAATGCTATATTTAAATAATCAACAACCCCCTCAAATGACCGCATCATATTATACTTCAAATGAACCAAACATGTTTATTCCACAAGAAGCATATCAACCGATACCACCGTATGTATATGGAGGCACTTCTTCTGTAGCATCGAGTCAATTCACGGACACTGCCCCTATAAGAGGTACTCCTTCGACAAGTGTCCCTGAAATTATAGAAGAATATATTCCTCCTTCGACAGAAGAAGTGCCCCCACAACAACCAACAGGAAATAAGGCTAAAAAATTGCCCGAATACAATCAACCGTGGTTGAGATGCTATGATTGGACAAAAGATGAGGAGGGTACTATGCAATATCTACAATGTAAGGTAAACAAATGTAAGAAACCGAATTGGGAGTATAAAAAACTTATTGGTATGACTAGCTTTAAGAGACATGCTGAAATGCACGAAAAAAAGGGTGAACAACCAAGTGAAAATATTGGATCGAGACAAATCCAAACCCTATTGAACGCGGATGGTACCAGAACCAACCCAAAATTCGATGAATCAAAAATGTTTAGTGAATTAGCTCGGTACATTACCCATAAAGAACAACCAATAAGTATGGGTGATTGCTTGAGTTTTGCCCGGTTGGTCATTCGGGGGTGTGCTCAACCAATGTACAAGAGGATTCATCATAAAAAAGATGGTTAGTGAAATAAAAAACCAGTTTACCAACATAAAAAATGATCTGAAAGCTACATTTGCATACCAAAACAATAAGGTCTCAATTACCTCCAATATATGGACTGTTGGTAAATATGGACTCGAGTACTCTTGTATTACCGGGCATTGGATGGATGATAATTGGGTATTACAAAAGAGAGTATTAATTTTCGAGTGTTGGATTCTCCGCACACTTCAAATGTAATTTTTAAATCAATTATTGAGGTTTTAGAAGAGTATAACCTTAAGAGGAATATGGATAATAAGATTTCTTTTATCTCATTCGATAATGCTAGCAACAACCTAGCTTCCATTGAGATTTTTAAACGGTCACTAAACCCGATTACGAACGGTGAAATGTTTCACCAAAAGTGTGCTTGCCACATACTTAACCTCGTCGTGAAGGCGGGTCTTAAAACAGAAATCGTAAAGCTATTGATAATTAAATTTAAAGATGCTGTCAACCACATTGTTTCGAGCCAAGAAAGAAAACAACGGTTTACGAGATTATGTGTCCACTATAAATTGAGCAAGTTGAAAGTACCTTGGGATATAGATACCCGTTGAAACTCTACCTATAGGATGTTAAACCGATGTCTTCCTTACAAAGCTGTCATAGGGGAGGCTTTGAGAGGCTCCATCCCCGAGGGATTGGCATTGGAACTCACCAACGAAGAATGGAAGCAACTAGAAAGGGTTAAAGAGTTCCTAAAAACCTTTTTTACAGCAAGCGTTCAACTATCCTGCTCGTACTCACCAACGTCGTTTGAGTTACTCAAACATCTCTATAACATCTCCAAGGTATATAGTGAATTGGAACAAGCTGAAATCCACGATAAATCTCTCACACCGATCGTAGATGCCATGAAACAAAAATTTCTCAAATATTGGGAAGATGTAACCCTCCTGGCTGTTATCGCAAACTACTTCAACCCGGCATACAAGAAGTATTACACGATCAAATTTATTGAAAGATACAAAGATAATTTACATTTAGACAAAACTGGGGTAGAGGCATACGTGGATTCGAAATTCGATGAGATGTTTAACACATACAGCTCAAGAATGAGTGGCGATCAAAACCCGTCTTCGTCCCGTGCTGGCCCTAGGTATAAATATAAATATACATGTATTTTTAATATTTATTATTTATAATATCTACATTATTTGTCCGCTAATTTTTATTTTTATTTTTTAATAGTTCCACTTCTAGGAGCACTAGCAGTGGTGGATTGTTAGCAGATTTCCAGTCGGAGAGCCAACCGCACACATCCACAAACGAGATATTGAGCTATATGGCGATGCTCAATAAACCTGAAGATGTTGACATCGTTGGGTGGTGGAGAAGGCATGCAATGATCTATCCAATCTTGGTGATGATGGCCTGTGATGTATTTGCCGTGCCGGTGTCAACCGTCCCTTCTGAAAGTTGTTTTAGTTTGGCCAACAGGATCCTCTCCGATAAATGCAGTAAGTTGGGTGCACATGTCTTTGAGAGACTTGTGTGCTTAAAAGACTGGATTGATGCTGAAGAGCGCACGCAACATCTGCCTCAACAACAATCATCACCCGAAGCCAACACTGAAGAAAGCAGTACCGAGGTGCGGCACGAGGGTGAGGCTAATTCGGATTCAGATGGTGCGGAAGAGAGCGAACAATGGTATAGGAATGCGAACTTCTAGATAGGTAGTGTCAGTATATATTTCTAACATCTTTAATCTTTATGGTTATTTTTTAAATTATAAATTTCTAAACATTTCAATTAGTTTTTAAATTATTCATTTTAACGAAAAATTACTAACAAAAAAAAGTTAGAACTCTTGCCTATGTTATTTTACATAGCCGGTCCCAAGCCCGGAATAAAAGAGGAGGGTAACTTTTATTTTTTAATCTATTGTTTTAAAATAAGAGCTTAATTATTTTTAAAGTAATTGATTTAAGAATATTTTTTTATATTTCATTATAATAAAAATTATTGAGTTCAAATATACAACCATGTCAAATCCTAATAAATTGGTATGAATTTGGATTTATAATTTATTGGTTCTCAAAGAAAAAAAAATAAAAAAAAAAGAAAAAAGAAAGAAAAAAGAACAGAAAAAAAAAAGAACAAAAAAACAAAAAAAAAAAAAACCGTGATGAGCACGGGTATTAAACGGGCAGGGCAGGATTTTTGAAAAAAAAACCCGTGATGCTAGGCCTGTTGTGCCCGTGTGCCCGTGACGCCCGTGACCATAGCTACCCGTGCCCGTGACCGGGTTTTACCCGGACCGCCTGACCCAGACCGTTTACCAAACACTAGGAACAGCAAAGAAATTGAAAATTATAAGGAAGCACAATCAACAGATTAATGTAGTTATACCCTCATAAATTTATGCATTTATTTGCCATTATCATGAGAAATGATGTCCCTTTTATTTCAATTTGACTTTTGTTTTGGTCTCAATTTTCTTTGAGTTAAAATCTTTGTAAGCAGTGTTATGTTTTTATATTATTATTTTTTGTGGAATTTTGTTTAATCTCTGTAACCTTCCTACATATCAATGAAAAGATCCTTATTATTCTTCTTTATAAAAACAAAACGATACAAATCAAATTTTTTTTTACAATCCAATATATTCTTTTACAAAGTGTTAAATAAAATATTTTGGAAGCACGACACGAAAAGCTGGAGTAGCTCAGTTGGTTAGAGCGTATGGCTGTTAACCATAAGGTCGAAGGTCCGACCCCTTCCTATAGCGCATTATATATTTTTTCCCCGTCAAATCTTATTCAGTGTATGTTAAGTCAACAGGGGGTGATTATTTGAAAGCTTAATCATGTTTTATAATCGAGTAGAACTAGGGTGCTCCTAAGTTCACCAAACTTCTTGTGAACTTGATTCTAAAATATATCGAATCTACTTTAAACAATAAATTCAAACTGTTGAAATCCTTCTACCTAATGATTGATGCGTCTACATGTGAAAATTTTAAAGTTTCAAATTAATTTAATATAAAGTTAAGTGGTCAAAAGTTTAAGATTTATAAATTAATTTTAATGCATTTATTTTTTGGACTCTTTTGACCACTTGACTCTATATTAAATTAATTCGAAACTTTAAAATTTTCACATGTAGACGCATCAATAATTAGGTAGAAGGATTTCAACGGTTTGGATTCATAGTTTAAAATTGATTCGATATATTTTAGAGTCAAGTTCACAAGAGGTTGGGTGAACTTAGGAGCACCCTAGTTCTACTCTTTATAATCTATGATTATATATAGGCGGTGAACCATATATGAGATTGAGGAAGGCCTTCATTTATGGGCTTTGTGGCACTTAATCCGTTTATTAATAAAATTTAGCCCAATAAAATCTGCCCAAATCATGCACTTTCTTCATTTTTCAACAAACAGTTACGTAAGCCCAATATAAATTACCGGTTAATATTTTTTATTTGAGGAGATTACCTGCTAATATTTACTCTAGAAAAATGGAATGATTTTAACATTTCCTTTTTATTTATTTTAGATTGTTATATAGCAATAATAATACAAATTTTGGGTTTGCAACTATAAAATTTACAATCACAAAATGATTCAATAAAAGATGCCAAAGCGACATGAGGCATCGGACTTTATTTTTTATATAAAATAATGGAACTCAATAATTGAAAAATGCTAAAACATCTTTCATTGAAAAAGTGAAAATGTAAAATTCATTGTTAAACTCTCATCTAATGAAATTTTAAGCCCAATTGGCAACCACAGTCATTAGACCTGCATCCATATGCAAGAAAAGCCCTTCAACAATCAATGCAGATACAGAGTCCAAAAATCATTCAACAATCAATGCAGGGTGAGTGGGGGATCCGTATTCTCTGCTGCACTTTTAGAGTGCAGCATCCTGCTACACTTTCGGACGGTCCAGATTTAATCTCAACCGGTGAGTGCTCGGATGATAGAGGGGCAGTATTAATTTTTCTTTAAAATTCGTGCAAAAATCTTATTTCGTCCGTCCGATAAAAAATTAACGAACCAGATTAAAAGTGCAGCACTCTACTGCATTTTAAAAGTGCAGTAGAGGATGCGCTTCCGGTGAGTGGGTGACTCTTCTCATTGTAATAACTAGATGCTATGCGAATAACTATGACAATTTCCATTGGAGTTGCCAGTAGGGGTGTTCATTGGGTCCAGTTTAATTGGTTTTGGACCAAACCGAATTAGATCGGTTCAAAGAAAAATTGGAACATCTCTATTACATCTCCAAGGTATATAATGATTTGGAACAAGCTGAAATCAATGATAAATTTCTCACACCGATCGTAGATGCCATGAAACAAAAATTCCTAAAATATTGGGAAGATGTACCCCTCCTGGCCGTTATCGCAAATGTCTCAACCTGGCATACAAGAAGTATTACACGATCAAATTTATTGAAATGTACAAAAATTATCTACATTTAGACAGCACCAAGGTGGAGGCATACGTGGATTCGAAGTTCGATGAGATGTTTCACATATACAGCTCAAGAATGAGTGGCCATCAGAACCTGTCTTTGTCCCATGCGGGCCCTAGGTATAAATAAAAATATACATGTATTTTTTATATTTATTATTTATAATACCTACATTATTTATCCGCTAATTTTTATTTTTATTTTTTAATAGTTTTACTTCTAGAAGCACTAGCAGTGGTGGATTGTTAGCAGATTTTCAGTCAGAGAGCCAACTGCACACATCCACAAACGAGATATTGAGCTATATGGCGATGCTCAATGAACCTGAAAATGTTGACGTCGTTGGGTGGTGGAGGAGGCATGCAAGGATCTATCCAATCCTGGCGATGATGGCCCGTGATGTATTTGCCGTGCCGGTGTCAACCGTCCCTTCCGAAAGTTGTTTTAGTTCGGCGAACAGGATCCTCTTCAATAAACGTAGTAAGTTGGGTCTACATGTATTTGAGAGACTTGTGTGCTTAAAAGACTGGATTGATGCTGAAGAGCGCACGCAACATCTGCCTCAACAACAATCATCACCCGAAGCCAACACTGAAGAGAGCGGTACTGGCGAGGCTAATTCGGATTCAGATGGTGCGGAGAGAGCGAACAATGGTATAGGAATGCGAACTTCTAGATAAATAGTGTCGGTATATATTTCTAACATTTTTAATCTTTATGGTTATTTTTTAAATTATAAAATTCTAAACATTTCAATTAGTTTTTAAATTATTCATTTTAACGAAAAATTACTAACAAAAAAAAGTTAACTCTTGCCTATGTTATTTTACATAGCCGGTCCCAAACCCGGAATAAAAGAGCAGGGTAACTTTTATTTTTTAATCTATTGTTTTAAAATAAGAGCTTAATTATTTTTAAAGTAATTGATTTAAGAAATTTTTAATTTATATTTATTATAACAAAAATTATCGAGTTACAACCATGTCAAATGAATTTAAATTTGTATGAATTTGAATTTATAATTTATTGGTATGAATTTGGATTTATAATTATTTAGAATTTGAATTTATAAAAAAAAACAGAAAAAAAACAGTAAAAAAGAACTGAAAAAAAAACAGTAAAAAAAAAAAAAAAAAATTGCCCTGCCTGTCTTGCCCCCGCGCCCGTGATGGGTACGGGCATTAAACGGGCAGGGCAGAATTTTTTTTTTTTTGCCCGTGATGCCCGTGCCCGTGTCCGCCCGCGCCCATCCTGCCCTGCCCGGCCCTTCTTGTAATACACTAGTTGATGCCAAGAGCTATGATCAAGGTTAATTCATCAAAACCAGCTCACTGAATTAAAAAAAGCTGTACTTCCAAATCAATAGATTCTTAAGTAATTTTTTTGCTCTGACTTGAATTTAAACACAAGTACTATGATATCGACCCACAACCGTTTTCTTGCTATTGTAAGCTATCCATTTATTGGCACAACAAAAATAACATTGGCAGCATTCCTCCTATAATCCTAGTCCTCTTTATAATGGCAACATAATTAAAGAACATGCACAATTTAAAATTAAACCGCAGGAAACAGAGCAGAACAAAAAGAGAAAACGAGAGAGAGAGAGAGAGAGAGAGAGAATGGCAACATCACGATGCCCAAATGTAAATTGCTCCTAGTCCTAGTGGCATTGTGTCTTCTCCCATTGATAGCCCACTCAGAACGGTTGCAAATGCTTGGAGGAAGATTCTGACAGAGATAATATGGAGGAGTGCACACTGAACATCGTAGCCATCTTCGCCATTTGAATGGCCGGTGCAATCAGCTGGTGAGTTCCTGCCGGTGTCGTTCTCTCCACTGTCTTCATTCACATTCTCCCTGACTCTGTCGAAAAGCTGATGTCGCGTTGCTTCCCGAATCACCGAACCGAATTTTCCATTTGCTGGCTTCAGAGCCCTAGTTATTGCTAGCCTAATATAGGTACGTTACATTACAGGAATGATTTCCATGTTTTGATTAATTTCATTTTTACCGTGCTATCTTATGTAACATACTCATTTTACTAAGAAGGAGAATTAAACAACATGACATAATTTTTTTTTAACATGAATAATTTAGCTGCATTTATTCAGTAAATTGAGTTAGTGTGTCAACTTTACATCAAATAAACGGAATCAAATCTGCTGTGATTCTTTGGAACCGTAGGTTCCTGCTTTTCCAAATCCAACCATTCATTTGTTTTGAGATTCGTGCATAAATATCAACTGTATTTGAGATTCGTGTATTTTAAAAAAATGAATTGTTGGATTTGGAAAAGCAGAGGACCCTGCAATTCCAAAGAATCGTAGCAGATTTGATTCCCAAATAAACGGACTGGAAGGTCAACAAAATAAAACTTGATTTTTATGATTACAAAATTTGCAATGAGGAAATGATTCAATAAATTAGGTCAAAATAAAACGAGATTTAAAAAAAAAATAGTGTATTATAAAGCCATTTGATTTTTATCTGACAATTTAGCCGTCTAGAACGAATAAGCTGCATTTAATTTGTTTTCAAAATGCAGGTTCTAACAAGAATGTTCATGTCTTTGTAACAGTGAACAAAATTATGAAAAAAGAGTTTATACAAATTATATCAATAAAATATGATAATACAAATTTTGGGTCTCCAACTATAAAAGATATATACAATCTTTCATAAAAAACTCTAAGATTTATACAATCACAAATTAAAAAAAATATATATGCCAAAGCAACGAGGCCTCGGACTTGATTTAAAAAAGAATGGAACTCAACAATTGGAGAATATTGCTGAAACATCTTTTATTGAAAAAATAAAATGGTAAAGATTCACTGATAAACTCTAATCTAATTAAATTTTAAGCCCATTTAGCAAGCATAGACATTAGTCCTGCACCCAGAAGCAAGAAAATATTTATCAATAACTGTAGCATCCCGTTATTCTGCACACGCGGATTCATGAAATCCTCAGCAAGAAGATCAACAAGTGACATGTATATCAAAATTCCTGCTGATACAGAGTCCAAAAGCCCTTCCACAATCAATGCAGTGTGGCTGTTCTCATTGTAGCTGGATGCTATGCCAATACCTATGATAATTCCCACTGGAGTCGTCAGTGAAAAAAAGATCGACATTATCACCACCGACTTCAATCGAAATTTTCCCTACAGTTGTAGAAATAAAGATTTATGTCAATTATTCAGCTATATGGTTAAAAGATACATAATATTTACATGCTTTCATGAAAATTTAATTTGATTGAAATATTACGTTAGAAATACTGATAATAATAGTATAATAATTATTTAATATATTAACAATATAAAATATTATTATATAATTATATTAATAATAATGATAATAAGACATTAATTATATAATATTAATATATTAATAACTATACTATATTATAATATTATTATAATAATTATTTAATATATTAAACATATAACATATTAATTATATATTAATAGTAACTATAATATATTATAATATTATAATAATAATAATTTAATATATTATCAATATGAGATATTAATTATATAATAATATATTAATAAAAATATACTAATTATATAATAATATTATAGAAAATATTTAATATATTAAAATATAAGATATTAATTATGTAATGATATATTAATAATAGTTATTGATAATAAGATACTAATTATATAATATTAATATATTAATAATAATTACATATATTATAAAATTATTATAATAATTATTTAATATATTAACAATAAAATATATTAATTATATAATTATAAATGAATAATAATTATTAATAAAAAAATACTATTTATATAATATTATTATAATAATTATTTGATATATTAACAATATAAGATATTAATTAAATAATTTTATACTAATAATAATAATTAATAATATATTATAATCAATAAAGTTAGGCCACGATGTGGAATAAAATTAAACCATCATGTGAGGTGGTTTAATTTAGGCCGGTCTAAAGATTGACTTATTCCATCTTAGTCCGGCTCAATTAATGCTCGTTTGGTGTAATAACAAGGCCTAAACCCCTTATTTCACCCTTTAGACCACAACCAAACATGGAGTTTATTCTTAGTCTCAAAACTAGGGGACTATGGGACTATATATGAGAAATCATCATACAAGATTTACATAAATTAGAACAAAATATATAGTACTAGTCAAAGTTTACCTGAGCAATGCAGGATCCAAGACCAAGACCCTCAAAGAACTGGTGAAATGTCAAGGCTGCAATTAGGGGCCTTATGGTAGATGGGGTCTGAGATGCACCCACAGACATTCCAATAATCACTGAATGAACTATAATTCCCAGTTCCAATACCTTCATCATGGAAATACAACAAAAGAAAACTATAGTTTCATATATAAATCAAACTTGGTCTATTAATTAGTGAAGGTGCAAGTTATATATATTGATGATAATAAAAATCTTGTTTCTAACATTTGATATTACACGGTTACGAATGAGTTGACTATCTCCATCACCGTTGGTCGCAGTATCAACCATCATGGCAGCACCATGAGCATGCCCGTGCGAAGCGTGAGTATGCATGTGCACGTGATCTGCATGCCCCCGCTCCGCCTCAACGCTTACCTCCAAATCACTAACTGCAGATGCTGCTTTCTTAAAGTGTCGCCTGCTGAAATATCCAGTTGCAATTGTGTCCATCATTAGGGTACCTATTAATCATGTGTTAGATAATTAATCATCGCAATTTCGGATTATAACAGTTTGTTCAAATGACGCCATTATAACATCAAAGGAGAAGTGAGTAACAGTGTAATAAATTATCTCTATGCATCGATGATAAATTACTATTAAGATTTCATTTAATGTTAATTTGTAGATAATTTTGATGAATTTCTTTGATTTCTCTCATTTCATGATTTGAAAAAACATACATGGAATTTGTGGAATATCAATAAAATGTGCACAAATTAATTTCTCTGAATAGTTCACAATTTGATCTGTGTATTATAAAGTTGCAGCATGATATAGGTGAGAATTCAATCTTATCGGACCAACTGTAATTAGCTATTGATCATAAGGGCCTCTTTGCATTTCATGATTTCAAAAAATGATATAGATCATAAGGGTTTTAATGTGGTGTTTCGTTTTTAGGAAATATTAGATACTATTGACCATTAAATGCAATATTGACTACAGAATTCAATTTTCTATATAACATGGATTTGTTTCTTAATGGAACTTAATGAAGCCATCCATTTCAGGTCACTTTTTTTCTAAAATCATATCTCAATTCCAATTAACACCTTGACTTTAAGAATATTTATTATGTAAATTTATCATAAGATTTAAAAATGGCATTTCAGAAAAATAAAAAATAAAAATCAATCTTGTCCTGAGTTTTGTCCAAGTAACCATTAAACCCTGTTTAAATTTTTTTAAGTTGTCCGTCCCCTTTATATTTAGCAACAATTAATAGCATATAGTATATAGTGTACATGCATTTATTTTTTAGCCTTATTCCAATACACTAAAAAAAAAGACTTAGATGGTTCATATATATTTCACCGAACTGTTATAATTTAGCGTAAAGTTACGTACTATGTACGAAAAATATCTGCAGATATGCTTAAAAGTTTTAATCAACAGAATCAATGAATGACATGCGTAGGACAGGCCCCATGTTAATTATAAGTGGATTGTTTTCATTTAATAACAAGATTAATTATATAGAAAAAGGAGAAACCAAACTACACACCAAATTAATCAATTTGAAATGAATCAGTTTCCTATGTCATTATCATTTGAACACATCATATATGTATATAATTATATATAATGTAACGTACCTATGGCAGCAATCATGGCTCCGAAGCCAGCAAACGGAAAATCTTGCCACGGTGATTCTGGAAGACAAGGTGATGTCAGCTTTTCGACAGCATCAGGTAGGATGTGAATAAAGCCAGTGGCAAGAATGACACCAGCAGCGAAAGCCTTGATTAAGAAAAAATAGTCTTTCTCAGGATTGATTGCAGGAACCCACCGGCCGAGTACAGGGATGGAGCAGCCGATTGTACTGGCCACTAAAATAGCGAAGATGGCCGCTATGTGCAGCTTGCGTGCCCCCGTCTTGTCTATGCCGGAATCCTCTTCTGAGCATTCGCATCCGCTCGACTGAGCTATCAATGGATGGAGACACAATGTCACTAGGAGTAGGAGCAATTTCACACTTGAGCAACTTAGTGTTGCCATTGTTTCTCTCTCCTATTCTTCTTCTCTGGCTCTTAAAATTTTATTTTAGATTGTGTTATTGCCTACTGGGCAATGTAATGTTGTGTTAAATGAAAAATGCTAGTGCTCAACTGCTCTCAACGAACCGAATTGAATTTAGGCTGATGTCAAGAGCTTCTCCAGGGATCTAACAATTTAATTAGAAAGAGAGGCATCCCTGTTGGATATTTAAAATTCGATTTTCTTTTTGTTTTATTTGTAAAGTCAGATGATTTGCAATGAGACAAGTCAAAAACTCAAAATGTCGACATGCATGTCGCCAGGAACTGACATGACAGTATTTAGCTAGGTTGACCAGTACTCTTTATATATATATATTTTTTTTGTTAATATATTATGTAACTTATCTGAAATAGAAGGTTTATTTATATTTGGTAAAATATGACACCTCACTTAATTAAATAGAAAAATTCCGATTAGGATTCTGATGGACCTAACTATTGAAATGATGTATATAACTTAAAATATTTTTTAGCCGGCTAACTCAGAGAATTTCATCTGGCTGATTTAATCTGAAGCGACTTAAAATTCAATAATAATTCGAAAGCAAATAGATGAAAAATCAAATTAGTCCGAAGTTAATCTGTCTCAATAGTAAAGTTGCCACAAGAAAAAAAATTGTATGATACAAATTAATTACAACTTTATTTTATCTTAAAATTAATATTTAATTAGTGATGTACTTCTTAGAAATGATGAAAATATATAAAGTACAAATAAAGTCAAATTATATCAAATAAAAAAATACAGATAATATTTATTCACAACGGATATGATATAGATATACCTTTATTTGAACTATATTATCTATAATCTCAAAGTCGTCGAGATATATATTTTTTTCAAATAAAAAAATATAGAGAGGTGTCAAGAGAATGTCGACACTTTTTTTTGGGTAGTACAAATCCGTAAGTAGAGCAAATTTATTAAACACTGCTTTCAAAACATAATATGCAGGTGCAGCATTGGGATTGTCATCTTAATTTAATTAACAAATTAAAAGCGAAGAATAACGCTCTATCTGGAGAAATCAACATGAACATGCTTCCTTTTGACAGATAAATAAAATAGCGTAAGTATCTGGCATCCTAAAAAGAAAAAGAAAGAAATGAACTAAAGTATATTTTCTAACCAGTACATAAATCAATGGCTGATATTTTCTAGAGCATATTGGATGGCTATCCTAATTCCTAAAAGTTATTGAAAAGATAGTTTCTCTGTTCCAATGTAAGAACCGTATATAGCTTGTTTCTGAACCATTCATTCCAATGATGTGGTAATCTGATATGATCTCTTTTGTTTCTTTTGAGTACCGCTAATGGATCTTTTTTGTTTAAATGTAATAATATTGTCCAACCTTTTCTTTTTTCTTTTTGTCCTGAACGTATTGGCACCTCTCAATAAAAGTACCTTTTGGTTTTGGGCGGTATTAAATAAAAAATTTACACACTTTGTCGTTTCCTTTGAGGCCAAAAAGAGAAGGAGGTACTTAAATGGGGATGATGCTTGAATTGAAAAGAAGACAAAAAGTTTCTCGGAAAGATTACATTAGATATAGTCCTTCGACACGAGAAGAACTAGGGTGCTACTTTAGGAGTATTAAGTTTTTTTTGTATTTTTAATTTTAAATCTATCGAATTAATTTCGAACGACGAATTTAAACTATTGAAATTTTTCTGTCTTACGAGTAATGTGTCTATATATGAAAATTTTAAAGTTTCGAATTGATTTAGTATAAAGTCAAGTGGTCAAAATTAAAAGGTTTTTAAATTAATTTTTTGGAAGTCACACATTTAGACGCATCACTCGTAAGATAAAATGATTTCAACGGTTTGGATTCATCGTTCGAAATTAATTCAATAAAATTTAGAGTTAAGGGTACAAAAAAAAATTGGTACTCTTACGAACACTCTAGTTCTACTCCTTGACATTGTTGCGCAAGTTAGGTTGGTCAAATGAGATGCCATGTGTTAATTAATTGTAGCGTTGTAGGCTTGTAGCCAAGGAAATAAAATAGAAGGATGTCGTCATGGATGTCTCCACAAACTTAAAGTGTGTCACGTGATCTAAGATCTAGTTAAAGCCTGTATGAGGTATTGAAAAAAATTAAAAACCATTGAAAATATTTTTTATGATTTATATTTTTTTTTATTTTTAAAATGGCAAAAATCTGAAGTTATTATTTAAATTTTCTAACAAACCAGTCAATATTGATTTGAAAAAAAACTGGTTGCTTTCCTACATCTTTCACTTTCTAGCACATCAAATATATATAGCCTCAATTTTCTTCGCCATCTTCTTGAATATTTGTCAATTTTCTAATTTTTTTAATTTCCTAATGGTTTATTACAAAGAATTTACAATTCTTACATGGATTTGATAACATCACAAGTGTTATTTCTTACAAAAAAGTTTGTGACGTGATTGGATTCGTCATGTCACATTACCGCATGTGTGACGGTCATGTGCAGTGACTTATATATTACGTGATATCATGTGACCATTGTTGGTCAAGAATGACATATTACACTAATTAACCTTTACATATCACGGTACAACATGTGATTATGTGTACACATTGACATAGCACGACACATTACGTGATAATGAATCATTAACATGGCATGAAAAGTTATCACACGTTGATACGGTCCGATATGTGATCACGTATGGACACATCAGGACATGGTACGTGATTACATATAAACACTAAGACACGTCACGACAAGACACATGATTACATGTAGACATATACATCACAACACATAAACATCACAGCAAGTCACAAATAGACACACATGATTATATCTTTTAAAAAAAATTCTCTTTTTCTTTTTTGCCTTGTTTTCTTCGTGTCTCAAATCTCAATTTTTAAAAAAAAATAGAACTTCATATATACCTCCAAAATCATGAAATTACGTATTTCTCTCTTCAAAATTCATAATATCATATTTATCTTTCTAAATTTTAAAACACATAAATTTACTCAATTAATTACCTATTCTATTAAAACTCAATATAAAATTATAAAGAGGAGGGTTCAAATGCACCATTATTTTATGCTCCAATATGCTTCACATTATTTATCGTTGTTTTCAAAGTCCAAACAGTCGATCCGAGCAGCCCAACATGATCCTCAGATTAAAATATGTTTGGAGACCAAGTTTTATATTTTTTTAGAGTTCTTTTCACTATTCTTTTTACATAGGTACAATATTAGTTTTTCGGATGGTCCAGAATCTTCTTAAAACAGTAATTTTGTACCTATTAAAAAAAAATTAAAAAAATTCTAAAAATATAAAATTTGTTCTCCAAGCATATTTTATTATGCAGATAATGTTGAGCAATTTAGATCGACTGTTTGGACTTTGAAAACAACGATAAATAATGTGAAGCATATTGGAGCATAAAATAATGGTGCATTTGAACCATGCTCAATTATAAAATACTCGTTTTACCTTTCATTAAAAAAATAGAAGAAAAAAACAGCTTATTTAAGAGAATTGTTTGGTTTTTTAATTTGACCAGTTGTAAATGTTAATTTTATTACTTGTAATGAACATATAAACATTTGCATAAATGCCATTGTGTATGCATCACAAGTATAAAAATAACCCATTTACCCTAATAAATCGACAGATTAGATGATCGAACATTTCTTATACACAGACTATATATTTTATTTTTAAATAAAGGGTAAAATGGACAATACAAATTTAGAATGAAATTTAAAACAAAATGTAATAAAGTAAATTTGTGAGTTTTTGAAATTTAAGGTGTGCTTCACAAAAAAAGTGTGTACCAAAAAGGAAAGGGAGTGAGTTCACTTTCTCTACATTCCAAATCGAATGTGAACTAAATCATCAAAATTCTATACACAGTTGACCCTCTCTCTCCCCTTCGCTCCTGTTTGTTTCTCTCAATTATTTTGATTCTAGAGCAAGTAAATGTCTCTAGTCAAGCTTGGTCAGTAGCCTATTTTCTTGCCCTCCCTTCACTTTCCCTCTATTCTTCACCAACAAGAGCTGGCCTTTAGAAGGGTAAATATAATATTACGAATTTTAGAGAGAGAAATGCGTAATTTGGTTTTTGAGAGGTGGACAAGAAATTTCTCACAAAAAAACAAGTTGTGATTTGCTTCATTTTGTAGGATAATGATATCTCTCTATTTTGCATATATTTCGATACCGATTTACACCAAAACCCGTGCCTAAAAGCCTAAAAGTGTGAACATTTTACTTAAATATCTATATAATATGGTACTGCTATGTTTTGTTCTTATTTTGCAGGAAACGGGCGAAATTCTGGAGCTGACACCTTTCTATACGGCCCGTATGGATTTTTATACAGCCCGTATAAGATCTGTCCAACCACACAGAAAGTTCCACATAGGAGGCTACCTCTCTCCCACACAAAGGCATGGGTATATGGTCCGTATGGATTTCTATATGGCCCGTATAAGGCAAATTCGGAAAAACAGGGTGGAATTGGCAACAAGCGCCAGCTGTACAAACCGAATAGGAAGGCTTTAATTCGGGATTTTGGGTATTAAAGGGGATATTCTAGATCTGAGAAGACATCTCTGGTGCTTGAGAGACAAGGCATAGCTTGGAGAAGAAGAAGAGGAGGAAAAACACAAGTTTGACGACGATTCTTCGATTTCTTCTATAGTTTTGCCATGAACTCTTGTATTACTACTGATTTGTGTTGTTTTATGAACATGAGTAGCTAAACTATCTGTTTCTAGAGTTAAAGATGTAGTTTGATATTTGGTTTTACTTGATAGTTACTTGGATTTGTGTTAAATGTTTTTTTTTTTTTTTTCACTTTGTTGAGTAGTATTTTAATTGCTTGGTTTTTGCTTGCTTAAATCGAATAGTCAACCCGTTAGATGAATGCGCACATCTAAGTCGATAGGTTACAAGTCTATAACATTCAATCCAACTGAACCAAGTACATAAGGTAGGTTTACCAACCAAGAAGTACCGAAAGGCGAAACTTTCCTTGAGGCGAAAGTCCTTGGATATCTTTAGTAAACCAACACGTGACTTAGGTAAATTAGGCCAAAAAGCAAAAGTTGAGATTTAAGGCAGAGATGGGAGTATTTAAGTCCGGTAATCGGGTTACTAAGTCAAAATTGCGACAACTGAGGCTAGGAATCTAGGTACGGTCGATAGAAACCCTAGACAAAAGTACCAACACAGAAACAGTAGCTGCTATATTAACTCGGTGGCCTATACAGACCGTATAGGATTCTATACGGGCCGTATACCCTGGGGATGAACAGAAACAAAGTCTGAAACCCTGGAAACCCTTTTTATAATTTGAAAACAAACTTTTATTCTCCTTTTATTGTTTTAATTATTGTTTTTAATCAAGTAGAATTTAGAACAAAACCCCAATTCAAACTTCTCTCACTTCTAGAATTTTAGTCAATTTAAGTAAAATCCGGTCGTTTTATTACCGTCCTTATGGATACGATACCATTCTATACCCAACTTCAGTTGTACACTTGCAACAGATTTTAGATGTTCTAGGTTATTAAAAGCCTACACGCTTTCGAGCGAACAGATAACAGATAACCAGTGTCTTAATTACCAAGCTATAACGGTGCAATAATGAAGCATTAAAAGCTATAATGCTATCAACTGTTTTTGACGCTATAGCTAATTATAGCGACATAATAGTGGAGATATAGCATTTTTTTTAGGCTTTCTCACTATTTATAATTTTAATGAAAACTCATAATAACTTCTTCAATATAACGAGATAATATTAATTGTTTTCGCCATTTTGCATTTAATTTTTCAGTTAGATATTTTACATTTGAAGAAACAATAGCGACATTTAAATTCCACTTTAATTTAAAAGGTTCTTTTAGATAAGCTAATTTTGATCAAGAAATCTGTTTATAATATATGGTAAACTAAATTATTTTATTAAAAAAAGGAACAAAGAAATTATTTTTATAGCATCACTTAAATAATAAAATAACCGGGAGATAATTTGTGCGCGTAATACCGGAGAGCCTAATAATTGTTTTGTATAGGTCAAACTCTATGTAGTTGGACCACGAGAGCTGTTTGGGTCCGATGCCCATCGTACTCAAATCGAATTTGATGGATTCTATAACCGTTTGATCTGCTTTAAGATCCGTTTACACAGTACTTTAATATCTATGTGTACGGATTTTAAAGCAGATCGGACAGTTATGAAATCTATTGGATGTAAATTTAAATCCGATAGGCCCAAACTGCTGTGGTAGGACCATACCTGTAGTTTCATACTTGGAAGGTTGTTCTGCAATAAATAGATTAAAGTGCTTTTTTCACACAAAAAAAAAACTAATAGATTAAGGTGTTGAAAGGATGTCGACACTTTGTTGTACTAGTAGAGAAGTCCATGTTAGCATTGTATGTAATTAATTTCTTAGAAAGTTTGCGCTCTTTAAGTTTTTTTTTTTCCTTTATAAGATCAAACCTATCAAAAAAATGAAAATATTAAAGGCTTTGAAAACTTATGTTTTCCAATTTGAATGTTATTAATTTTAAATTAAACATTAAAAACTAAGAATAACGCTAAATCTTGAGATATATATCATAAAAAGCTGATAACGTTTAATGTATTTTTTTTGAGACAAAACAAAAGAATATAGCCATACTAAGAAGCTGAAAACAAAATATGAACTAAGATTATTTCTCACCAATAGACCAAAGTCTCAAAGCACCATGACTTGTACAGTATTAATTAATTCTTCCAAGAATACCCATAATCTAATGATTTTAAATTTTTAATCCTTTCGTAAGGATAAAAAGTGATACTGCCGAAAGGGTTTTCCCAATGAGATAGGAGTAGGTCCAATGGGCATCGGACCTACTTTTAGATTCAATTAGCACTAACACCGTACGGTTATCATTAAAATTTGTACTCACGAAAACTAAAAATTATTTGCATGAATTTTAATGTGCTTGCACGAATCGGATCTGATGGTCATTTTACCCATCAAAAAGGTAGATCCGATGCCCATAGGCGTCGGACCTACTCTCAATTGGGACTACTCTCAATTGTTTCCCAATGCAAATGGGCCGCTATAAAAAATGATTGGCTGAAGATTATGGGGAATTTAGGGATCCAACACAGATGGACCTATTATTTGGTCTCTTACAAAATATAAGAAGCCTCTTCCATTGGAGCTGTACATGGCAAATAGGATCGGAGTCTGGCACGATGCTTGGCACTGAGGATGCCATGCCAATGATTTATTAGGGCCATGCTAATCCGGACAACAAAAATAGTGGTGGCCATTATTTTGTGTGCTTATGGATTTTTTATTTCCTTAATTTCATACGTACATAATAATGAATTGGTTGCCAGTTTTTGTCACTTGCTTTTCAATTTTTTATATGCAGGAAGATGTGTATGTGTATGTAACTATGTATAAACGACATTTGTGGTTAAAAAGTAGTAGGACAATTCCTTGACTCATACATGGCAACTAATACATATGATATAAAAAAATGGGGGAATTTCATGTATATCCCTCAAAAGTTTCAATATTACGTATTTATTCCTCCAAAATCAATAAGTACATATTTATCCTTAAAAATTAGAAACTCACATATTTGTCCAATCTAACTCTATTATATATCAAATATCTCTAAAAAATAATTAAATAATATTTTTGAAACATTAAAATTTATTTTAAATATTAATTAATATTGTAAGGACAATTATACATTTCATCTCTCTCTTTAATCTGTTGAATCGCCCTTTAATCTATCCAGTGCAATTTGTTACTGTACGGTTCATTTCTGGTAGTGGTACAGTTCAATGGTGGTATTGATACGGTACGGTTCAGTACTGGTACGACTATGTACTGATACTAGTGCGTTTTAATACTGCTTTCTAACACACTGACCTTAGAAAGAAAAATAGAAGAAGGGTAAAATGGGAATACATAAAAAATTAATGTTAAATATAATGAATTGGACAAATATGTGAGTTTCTACAATTTTTAAGGATAAATATGTAATTATTGATTTTAGAGGAATAAAAACATAATATTGAAACTTTTGAGGGATATACATGAAATTCCCCCTAAAAAAATTTATTCCAATATGCATATATCATGAAAAAAAAATTCCTTAACACATCACAGAAAGCCATAATTATATGTCAGAAAGCCAGAAAAGATGATAACTGCACATGTAATTGATTCCACAAGAACAGCAAGTCAGCAACAAATAAATTTTGGGCACTCTCCAACACATCAAATAAACCTGTGCTTCAATTAAAGCAGTTCTGTTGCACCCCAAAAAAAAAAAAAAAAAAAAAAAAACAAAGATCAACTTGTACAGGGGCGTGTAGTGCCATTATATCTGACTCGCTATGAAATTGTACATAAGGAGTCTAAAGCATTTGATCAAATCCAAATTGTTTGGTTTTATCTATAGTTCTATACCTCCCTGTATATATATATATATATGTATATATCTCTCTCGTTCTTTCATCTTCTCCCACCCCCGTTCTCTGTATTGACATTGACGTTGATACAAAGCAATCAAATCATTTGTATCAATACCAACACCCCCAAAAATCTCAATCCTGAAAAAATCCTTCTCACTGGTTAGGGGTTGCCTTCCATGCAGCCTGCAGACCAAAGAGAAAACGGAGAGATCATGAAAGCAGCGAAATCAGAGAGGAGCTGAGTTGCGTCTGTCATAATAGCAAGACTGTTGGTCTGAATACCAAAATCTGATCTTGACAGCCATGAATATGTCCTCTCATGACTTTTGAGATCACTGGTGGCAATTACGCAAACAGTTTTGCAATATGACAGATGCGGCTCACCTCCTCTTTTTCACAATGCAAATTTGCCAGTGCAAAGAGCTCATAGGAATAGGATCGTGTACTAGGCTACTAGCTTGGGACCATCCAAGTAAAAACGACAAGTTTTGGATGGTTTAAATGATCTGATAGGATATTATTGATCATTTCATTGGATCATGAGAAATGAGGAGCTTATTTGTAGAAATGGAGTTTGACACAAATTCAGCCATGAACGGAGAGATCATGAAAGCAGCGAAATCTGAGAAGAGCTTAGTTTGCGTCTGTCATAATGGCAAGATTGTTTGTCTTAATACCAAAAATGATCTTAGTAACAAAAACATATTACTGTTATTAGCAGAGGAATTTCTATTGTCTGTAGTAATTCAAATTTTTAGTGATACCAAAAATGATCTTAGTCACTATTAGATTAGTCTGAAATTCATGACTAAGAATTAAATCGTAACTTGTTGTGCATTTTGAATATTTGATTGACTGTATTGATTGAATTGTTGCATCATATGTATAGCCCAATACAATTAAAACTGAATTACGGTAAGTCTATTTAACGACTATCATGTTGATATTGTTTATCGATTGATTGATTCTTATTTCAAATGATTGATTGAATATTGAATATTGTAATCCTTGAACCTCCATATAGTGGAGAAAAATAATTAATATATCCTAAAGTCTAGCTGGCTACTAGACTTTACTCCAGGACTCTTATGCACATATGGTGAATGGCCCCAACTAAACCCAGTACCAGTTGGGTAGGGGATATTGAATAAATATGAATTGTGACTGTAAGACTAATAAACTGTGGTAACTGTCTTATCAATGATTTTCTTTCCGATAATGACAGTACTGTGATATTGATTTTGTATTATTTCTGCTAACCGATTGTCAGGATAGTTAGAACTGTCTTATCATCGATTTTCTTTCTGATACTGACGGTATTGAGATATTGATTCTATATTGTTTTCGTTAACAAATTGTCATGATGGATAGAACAGTATAAGTCCTAACATGGTAAATACTTGTTATAATATCTGTCAGTGTTACCAGTTTAGAAACTGTAAAGGTAAGAAACCAAATGTTATCAGACTTTATGGTTTAAAAGATTTTGACCCAAACCATTTATTCTGATAAGATCCTTAGAGTTCTTGATTTATTTATGTACTTTTTTGTTGATCAATTGGATACTGTTATTGAGCATTTGCATTCATCATTATGAAATGAACTGTTAGTTTCTCGTGTAGAGATTTCATTCCAAATATGGATTTTCCTTCGAATCAAATAACCTGAGTGGCAGATAGCATTGAGGAATAATTTATTATTTCTCACCCGTTTCCCCTTGTGGGATTCACAGGTTTATTAGACGAAGACAGATGAACGCTTTTGGGGTTATAATTACCAGCAGGGCTATCTAAAGGTATGGGGGTTTGGATTTATTATATTTGACAGGATGCATAGAGGATATCTCTAGCATCATCTACTGTAAAATGTGAGATAATTATTGTAAATAAATTGAGATGTGGGAAAATAATAGATGCTATTAGCAATGCATAAAAAGATCTGTGTCTTGTGTTATGTAAATTGAATAGAAAATATAGCGTGGTAGATCCGTCGCACCTCCGGATCGGGAGTGACAATAGGATTTTTATGTACTAAAAGGAGCAGGTTCCATGCATAGAGTTGGTACTAGTATCCTTGACATTTGTGATTTTAGTAATAAAATCGGTGGGTGTATCCACTTTTATAATAAAATAAAAAATGAAAAATAAAAAAATTGATTTGATTTATTAGATTAAAATTATCAATTAATGTCGCCTATTACTTATATATTCATTCCAGTAAAATTCTTGTTATTGGTTCAAAAAAAAAAACAAAAGATATTTCTTGATGAGACGTGCTATTAATTTTATGATAATGGATGCATCTGATATACTAGCCCTTAATTAGTGTTATCTTTCCTTAATTAAAACTTGATGTAATTTATTTGTAAAAAAAAATGAACTAATCCGCAGCTTCTTCGAAATCGCTGTTTTTGATAGTTCAGAATTTTTTTAAAACAATAATTTTTTTTATTTTAAAAAAATAGTAGAAAAGTACCAAAAATTATTGTAAAATTTAGTCTCAAAGCATATTTTATTAGAGAGATCATGTTGAACGGTTTGAATTGATTTTTTAGATTTTAAAAATAAAAAGATGAATGTGAAGTAAAATATGTCATTTATTTGTGAAGTACAATAGCTCAACTATATATATATATATATATAGCGTCATTTCTTTTTTTTATTTTTTTATTTTGATTGGTTAAAATTAATGACTCGATTAATCTATGTTCCGAAAGTCTTCAATCAAATCTAGTGTTGACAATTTGCTCTTCATGTCAGACTTAGCTGCGAATTATTTTAATTAGTACGAACAAAGTGACGACATCCTTTCAACACCTAAATCTATTTGTTGTTTTTTCCTTGAAAAATCACTTTAACGAAAGCAGTAAGAGCACAAACAAATATCAACACATAAGAACACAATAGAACAGTTTAGAGACTCAAGAACAACCAACAAAAACCCGAGAGCGTATCCTCTGAGATATCTCATATTTTGCGTGACCGATGTGTCCAGTGCCTATTCGGGGACAGACAGGGGCAGTATTATTTGAGCTTTAGGATTCGTGCAGAATGCATTTGAACGGTTGAGATTTTCCAAAAGGTCAAGCAAAATATGAGATATATATCTCAGAGGATGCTAATTCCAAAAAAACCCAGTCACCATTGCACCAGATTGCACAACAACCTTGCATTATGTCAAATTTATCTGAGAATCATTCTTTACCATGCCAAAAGAGTGAAATATCATCTTAAGTAATTTTCTTCGTAGAGAAAATGAAAGTTGTCTGTAAATTTCATTAATTATGACATCAATGATGTCAAAACTTGCATAAATTCCAGCACCTGATGGCTCTAGGCGAGGTTTTATTTATTTATTTTCCTTATAATTTAATCAAAATTTTAAGAAGCTAAATACTAATTTAATGCTCAACAATGAGAATGAGGAGAATAAGGAGGATGTCGGCCAAGATACACAGGATGATGGGTTCAATTTTGACATTAACCATGAGGATCATCTCCCTCCTCCTCGAACCTTCCGCGTACACTCAGGATCCGCTCAGGGAGCACATCTTCGGGCCATGTCTGCAAGATCATGAGGATCAGTCGTAACAGATGCCATCTGAGATCCAAGAGGAGGATCCTATGCCAATTTCACCACTCCCATAGAGAGTCAAGAAATGGGAATCAATTAATTTATCTCTTTTATTTTCAAAAAATTTATACTCATACACAATTTTTCATATAGTCTAGAGTAAAATGTTATAGAGAAAAGAAAGATAGCAGAGTTGGTTAGAAAAAAATTTTAGAACTGTTGTATTCAAAGGTTGAGAGTTCGATTCTCCTTCACAACTTCACAGCTTTTGTGAACATTTTCAAATAAAAATATTATAGAACTCTAAAATTGTTCACTATATATTCCTAGCCAGCGCACAAATTTTATATAATTGATTATCATTCACATTTAACTCCTATTATTTAAAAGTTTGAGTCCAACTCTAACCACTACGACCTCGCAGAGGCCACCCTCGCCTATGAAGATTTTCACCCCGCCTTCTAAATAGTTGTATTATTTTTACTTGTTATGTTATAGATTTTATATATTTTTTGTAATATTTGTTTAATTTCTTGTAAGTTATCAGTACTTCTATTTTGTTTTATGTTTCTTCATATTCTTATACTTTATTATTATTTTGTTGTAAAACCAACGACTATAATCATTAACTGTACAACAAATGACATAGAATTAAGACTACGTTTAACAAACAACGTGAATTGAACAACATAGAATAAATTAACGTACAAACAAACAACATGAAAATTCAAGTTACAAAAAATTATAAAAGAGACGCAGTGCAGATATTAGCCGTGTCTCTGTCCTCTGTGAGGAGCAGCTAATAGTTCGGTCCTTCATAAAAATTAAATTGTTCCAAACACTGTCAGTTATGTTTATTAATATTTTGGCGATGATAAACCAAAAAATCACCTCTCCACATACACATGAGTTCAAAAATCGTGTTAACAATGTTAATACGTCTGTCCATTTATGATCTGGATGGTCACAATTAATGTACATGGGTTGTGTTTTTTTTTCCAAAATTTAATACAACTCATAGTTCAATTGTAACTGTACACAGCGGCACAGATATATGTATGTCAGAGATTGCTAAGCCACTTCCATAATTTAAATAAAAAAATTATGTATATTAAAATTTAATTAATTTTTATTTTAAGTTTTTATATAATTTAGTCTTTCTCATAAAATAATAAATGTTTCATTATATTATGGTGGTAGAGTTTAGTGGTAGAGTTTAGGTGTTGGGTTCAATTACCATTGACCATACTTTTCTGCCTTTTCACATATTATGTATTTCATAATTTACCTTCTCTATTCAAATTTTACAATTTTGTTTCTGACTGTACAAATCGTACGGACAGATTGACTTTGTTGAGAGAATTTTCCTACCCACATGCATGTGAATTCGTATTCACTATATTAACTCAAACTTTGAATATTAACGGGATTCTATGCATTTCATTTTAAGTCGAATTAATTCGGATTCTAATCCAACGGTATGCATTTCATTTTAAGTCGAAATAAATCTGCTGCGGTTTTTTTGGATCATAGGGTTCCTGTTTTTCCAAATCCGGCTATTCATCTGTTTCAACATTTGCGTATAAAAATTCAAATATCTCTAAAATTCATGCATTTAAAAAAATAAATAGTTGAATTTGAAAAAACATGAACATGCTATTCCAAAGAATCGCAGCATATTTCATTCATTAATAGAGAGGATACGGATTGCATGCATATCGACATCCATCCATCTGCTTTCCTTGGTTACGACAAAGGCGCTACCTCAATTAACACACAGCATTTCATTTGACTAAGCCAATCTTATGCAACAATATGGATCTTTTTATGCATTGCCAATAGCATCCATTATTTTCCCACATTTCAATTTATTTACAATATTTATCGACATTTTAAAGTGGATGATGTGAGATGAATTTTCTCGCACCATGTCGATAAAATAATCCCAAATTCCATACCTTTAGGTGGCCCTGCTATCAATTACAATCCTAAAAGCGTTTCTCAATCTTCGTCTAATAAACCTGTAACCCACAAGGGGAAACGAGTGAGAAATAATAAATTATTTCTCAGTCTTCGATTGCCACTCATATTTTTGGATTCGAAGCAAATCCATATTCGAATGAAATCACCGCACGAGAAATTAACAATTCATTTTAAAATGACGAATGCAAATGCTCAATATCAGTATCCAATCGAACAACAACAATTACATAAATAAATCAGAACTCAATGAATCTTATCAGAATAAATGGTTTGGGTCTAAATCTTTTAAATCATAAAGTCTGGTAAAGTTTGGTTTCTTATCTTTACAATTTCTAATCTGATAACACTGACAGATACCATAACAAGTATTCATCGTGTTAGGCTTATACTGTTCTATCTATCCTAACAATTTGTTAATGGAAACAATATAGAATCAATATCTCAATGCCGACAGTATCAGAAAGAAAATCGATGATAAGATAGGTACCACAGTTCATTAGTCTTACAGTCATAATTCATATTTATTCAATACCCCCTACCCAACCGGTACTAGATTCAGTTGGGGCCATTCACCATATGCGCATAAGGGTCCTGGAGTAAAGTCTAGTAGCTAGCTAGACTTTACGATATATTAATCATTTTTCTCCACTATATGTAGGTTCAAGGATTACAGTATTTAATATTCAATTAATTCAATCTTGTTCTCAATCAATTATTTAAAATAAAGCTCAACATAAGGTAGCATTATTATAATAAGTAACTCTCTCCTTTTTAAATAAACTGAACTAAAAAAAAAAATGAAGGTATTCCATATACCCTGCCAAGAGAATCATTCAATTTCTATATTAATCTATTAGTAGTTTGGTTAAATTATTATCTTCATTTCCACAATTTCCATCCTTGTTGAAAATATTTATAAATATGCAAATTAACCCCTCTGACAAGAAGAAACTACCAATGGATTGGAATTTAATCAATAAGTTACACCTCTTTTTATTCTTTCAAATCAGTTCTTTGAACCAAAACAATAATTAACAGGAGCAATTAATTATTGGTGCAGTTTTGTTTGAGGCTAGTACTGAATAGAAGTACCATGGATTGAGGTTTCAAGTCAAAATAAAAATAATAGAAATTAATTAAATAGTACATACCAATAAATTAATTATGTACAAATTTCGGAACACAACCCATAACAGTAATATCACATATAGAGAGAGACCAAGATAGTCATTAATTAGCACAAATAATAGAAGAAGGGGGATACCATGAATTAATTCCTCGTGTCTCAAACCGAAATATGTGTCCGTGCTTAGTCCAAGAGAAAACTTTTAATCCATGCGCATAAGGAACTGAGAGAGATGGAAAGGACTCACTCATGTTCAAAGAGAAGAAATTTGGAAGAGGAAAAGTTTCCAAGTCAAGAGGTGAAGAGGGGTCAAACCAAGCAAAATAACATATAATTAATTAAGGAAATTTAAAAATGAGAAACAGGGTGGCCTTCATGCATGACTCCGCGTGGTGCCAAGTTGGCTTTTATAATTCTTTTATATGATTAACCTTTAAACTTTCAGATTTTACAAATCAGTCCAAATACTAATCAAGAAAAATATAAACATTAATTATCGTGTATTAACCTTCTACTATATCTGTCTCATATAAGAAATTTTCTTTTAAATGTTTACATGTAAATATTTCTAAATTTTCAATCCAAAATCTTTAGAAGAATGTATTAATATGATCAAGTATTAATTTTTCATTATTTCTATCTCGTATCAATTCTAACTTTCAGAAATTCGTTTCGAGGTATCTAATTATACATATTTTATCTCAATTAAACAGATTTTCAGACAATCAATTTATCATATTTAACTTTAGTTTCACTTAATTATTTTACTCGTACACATTCAAACGTTTCGTACATTACTTTCAAATACTAATTTTATATATGCATTTTGTATAGTGTTACAAAAGTATGATTAGTATAACTTTTACTGGTCCAAAGTTTCTACCGATATAAAATATTTTTTAATAAAAAATAAATGTGTTTTGAGAGTTAAAAAACACCAACACATGTTGCGTTTCGCTTTTTTTTTTCTTGTTCTCCTCTAAAAAAAATATACAAATCTATGTGATTAAAATAAAAAATAATTGAGTTTTGAGAGTTGAAAAAAAAGAGCTTGTTCGGTGAAATAAAAAAGGAAGGAAGAAAAAAGAAGAGAAGAGAGAAGAGAGAGACTGCTGGTTCTCGAGTTAAAAATATAATGTAGTGGGACCGAAAATGTCATTTCGGTACAGACAATTTTTTTATTTTTTTGTGGCCACTAGACTAAAAATCTGTGAAACCACCTCGTACCGAATTGCCATTTCGGCCCGAAAAAAATAGTTCGAGCTGAAATGACAATTCGATTCTTATCATGTTTGTAAAAATGAAATTAATCATGTTGGTTTGGTAAATTTTTTGTTTTGTTTTAATTATGGTTAATAAAAAAAATCTTTATTGAGAGGGGCCAAAACGTTCAGTACCGAAAAAGGGGTTAATTCTTACCGAAAGGTTCCATTAACTATCAACAGGGAAAAAAATAGGGTCCGCCTAGTTGTCCCCCATGAAATGTCCCCTAACAGTCCCCCAGATAAAAACAGTTAAAAACTGCAAAAGGACAAAAAAAACGCGGAAAACCGTTGAAAGACACGTTAATCCCGCAAAAGATACACGGAACACTGATAGTATTCATTATCAGGTTAAATGTATTCATTAAACGAACAACAAGTATTCAACAATAGTCTGGATATTAAGAACGGCAGAAAATCCACTGGCGGGGACCGCAGACGTCTACATCAACACCGTACTTAACTGTGGGGACCATTAACGTCCATTGAAAGTGACAGGGACACAACGCGAACTATTCATTCTTGCGTGCATAGTTAAGATTTATTTTAGAGCTCAAAGTATTCATTTTAATATGTGAAGTATTCAATCATTTGTACTTATTCTTGCAGCACAGTTAATATTCATTTTAGAACTCGAAGTATTCATTTTCAACTGTGAAGTATTCAATCATTTGTATTCATTCTTTCATGCACATTTAAGATTCATTTTATAGCTCAAAGTATTCATTTTAATCGTGAAATATTCAATCATTTGTATTCATTACTTGTTATACTTTTAATACTTAATATGTCAAGTATTGAATCAATTGTATTATAATATTCATTATGGAACTCAAAAGCATTAATTTTACCATTTAGTTTCAAAATTATGTATTTGTTGTTACTTTGTCTTCACAACGCAATTAATGTCTTCAACCAATACAATGAAGTATTCAATAACAATGTAACGTGTATTCATTATAGCAAAAAACTTCAATGCCAATCATATATTAACAATATCATATAACAACTAAAATGACAAACTATGATTCAAGTTAAGAAATTAACATATCCGATCAGAAATTGCAAGTTACAACTGACAATGCTAACTTCAGACAATTTCAAACTTGCAATCATTTCTCTCGTCTATAAGCATCCTATAAGCTATTAGGATGCGCTCCACACTGATCATGTGCTACAAATTTTGAAAAATAAAAAAGAGTCAGTTTCATAATCATTTTAATATTCAAAAATAAATATATCATTCTTAACATATAGTAAGTATTCATCTCAATCTATCAACACCAGGACAGAATAAGACATGATACCAAATTAATGTATTCATATAATACAATGAAGTATTCAACAACAATCAAACATGTATTCATTTTAGCAAAATATTAATAACAGAACTTGGTCATACATTATCTATCAAAACAAAGGTACAAAGTATTCATACTAAGTATTCACAGCAAAAATATAATAATGACCAAAGTATTCATTCAGAAATTCATACACAATACCTGATTGAAATCTAACAGTGTATTTCTTGAAATGTAATCAACAGCTCGGATTAGGAATATAGAACAATCCAGCGAACCAGACTGTTGAGGACAGTCCCTCCACTGGACATCTACGTCCATCCATCTCTCATCTCCTGTATTTTGCATTAGCAAAATACATTATTAGAAAAAAAGTATAAACTAATAATAATAATAAAAAAAAAGTAAAATGTACTTACCAAGCCTCCATGACAGGAAATACTTGACCCAGTGCAAATAGTTTATGTGAGGCTTTAAATATTGGCCATTTGTGATTGGAGGCATTGAATTGTACATATGGAGTTCCATATTGACAAGATCAAAGGCAGCTAATATCCAATGTATTTGTCCAATCAAAGGAACAAACAACCATCTAGCATTTGCAAACTGAGGGGAGAACAACTCTTGTTGATGTCTGAATAATTCCAAGAATGAAGTAAAAGGGCCCATCTCCTACAATTTTACAAAATCAAATAAGCGCCGAATAAAAAAACAAATTACACATAAATTTTGCTTTAACTTCTTAACTTAGAAGACTTACAACAACATTGTTACGGATATAAAACCACTCTTGTGCAACAGATGTTTCCCTTTGCATGATGAAGAGTGTAATGTCAATAACCTACATAAAAAAAGTGAAGGTCAAATATTCAAAATAATTCTCAAAGTATTCATTCATTACTGTGAAATATTAAACACTAAAATGAAAGTATTCAACCACACAGTCAAATGTATTGAAAATAATGCTCAAAGTATTCATTCATTACAGAAAAAAGTATTCAACAGTATCTCCTAAGATGTAAGTATTCATCTCTAACTTTTAAAGTGTTCAACCACAACAAACTGTATTCATTGATAAGCTAAGGTGTTCATCAACATAAGATAAAGTGTTCATTCATAAGCTAAGGTTTTCACCAACAACAGCCAAAGTGTTGATTTTGCAGTTAGAGTGTTCACCAGCATAAGCTAAAGTTTTCATTTATAAGCTAAGGTATTCAACAACAACATCTAAAATGTTCATTTAACAGATAAGGTGTTCATCACATTATGTAAAGTATTCATTTAAAGGAATGCCATACCTCGCTGCCAACAGTGTTTCCATGGAATAACAGATCCCTGAACTGATGAATGTCCAGGAATAAGTCATTCTTCTTATTGTGAAAAGGATAGTCTTTTTCGAAAATTTCTTCCTGAAAATACTTCTTCACCCACGCATCCAATACATTACTAACTTCGTCTGATACGAAGTTTCTACGTTCATATACCCATGATTGGTCAGGCAATGGGACTTTCTGGGTAGATAAATCATAAGTGGAGTCGATAAAAATACTATCTGTGTAGTAATTCCAATTTGGGTCATTCAATCTGAAAGGCACTTCATCAAACTCACACTGTTCATCGCCACCACTGGCAATAAGAACCTCAATCCAAGTAGAGAAGGGTTCGTCGATCTTAACGTTCTCATGGATAAAAGGTTGTCCAACAAATGGAGCCTTATGATCCTTGATACCTCTCTTAGGCTGCACTCTGGGTCTAAGTGAGTACCTCCTACTTCCTCTTCTACCTCGTCCAGTATTTTTGGTACCCCTTACTTCTTCTTGTGAACTAATTTCAACAATTTTTGGAGAATCCCGTTTATGTATAGTTATGCCATCTGCACGTCCACGGCCACGTCCACGGCCACGTACCGTGCCACGTCCATGTCCAATGGCACATCCACGAATAGATTGGCATTTATGGCGGGACTTTAAGGGGCTTTTTGGTTCCTCGAGGTCTTGTTGTTCTTGTGACAAGACCTCTTTACAAGCTCCTACAGTTGGTGACAAGCCCAAATCAAAAGATGGGAATTCCATTTCACAATGATTTACAACAACCTTGTCTCCTACTCTCTTTTCAT
The DNA here is from genome assembly GCA_024447775.1 of Carex cristatella. NCBI lineage: Eukaryota > Viridiplantae > Streptophyta > Magnoliopsida > Poales > Cyperaceae > Carex > Carex cristatella. Next base: position 1,703,223 of record JAJHPF010000007.1, read on the forward strand.
CATTTACTGTATAAAAAATAAAGTATTCATTCAATGAACAAAAAATAATACTGACCAAAGTATTAATTCAGAGATCAAGGTATTCAACTCTAACATCTAAAGTATTCAACAAATATTCTTACAGGACTGCTAAAGTATTCAACAAGTATTCATAGATGACTGCTAATGTATTTAACTCTAACACATAAGAATTCATAATGGAATTCATACCTTTTTCAACCTTTTCTAACGGAATTCAACAAGTATTCATAAAAGACAACTGAAGTATTCAACTGTAAAATATAAGTATTCAACTCTAACATATAAATACTCATACAGAAGTGCTAAATAATTCAACAAGTATTCATGGTGGCTGCTAAAGTATTCAACTCTAATATATATGTATTCAACTCTTACACATAAGTATTCATAATGGAATTCACACCTTTTTCGCCACCTTCTGTAACTTGTTCAATTCCCTTCTGTGCCATTGATTTACTACTTCTCACTAGCACCTCTCTTACAATTCTTTCAATCATAGGGTCTTGAGATTCATCTTCCTGTGTTGTGAATCCATGAATATCTTCCTCTTCTTCTTCATCATTCGCTGCTGTCTTTAACCTATCTTTATCTTCTTCCTGGCCAGGTGCTTCTCCACCAGCATCTGCAAATTTATGAAAGTAGTCAACCCTAATTGCAAAATATTTCAACTTAATAAACTACAATATTCAACACAGCATATGAAATAATATACTGACTTAAACGAATAATGAAAACATGAATAAAATATTTACCATTAACAGCTACATCATCTGTTTTAGAAACAGCACCTCCAGAAGGACCTTCAACTTGTCCGGTCAATAACTTAGTTTCCAATTTGTCAGCTGAAACAAAAAACAAAACAACATAAAATAATTCTTATATATGTACTAACAAAACATAATACTTTCAATTTTAAAAAATAAAACTAAATAATAACAAAACATAAGTTCTTTGTTATATGATACTCCCGTTCTGAATGAGAAACTTGAGCAATAAATTTCTGTTCAGAAGCTGGGGACAAAACGGCAACACCGGTTTTGTCATGTAAATACTTCAACTCATCAAACCTTCGCTCTGGTGCCATTCTAATAAGTTCATTGGAAACATTGAAATTGAAAAGACAGTAGACAGCTGCCATTTGTGTCAGCAATTTCACAATGTCCTTGTTGATAGGGTTAAGGATTGCTGCATTGTCTGTCAGGTAAGAAAAGTATTGACTTGCAACAAACCCCTTCGATTCGAGAAATACTTCAGCACCTTTTCTTGCCAAAGGTTCATCCCTGATGGAAGCAAGAACGACATTAGTCATAACTTTCGAGAACGAAGAACGCCTCCAGTGCACATTCAGCTTATGGTCAAGAAATCTTGGAATTTGACCGGTACACTTACGATTTTTGGCAATATGAACATGCTCAAAAAACCATACCTGTAAACAAAAACAAAAAGTGAACACTAATAAACATAAGACTTCGAGAAGTATTCACAATGTGATTATAAAGTATTCATCAGTGCATATAAAGCATTCATTACAAAAGTATTCATATCAATAAAATATTTTTTAACCACCGGGATAAGTATTCAACCTGGGCAATCAAGAATTAAGGACTCCATACAAAGAATTCATTCAAGTATGTGGAAAGTAAAAATTCAAAAAATTAAATATTTTTTGAAACTTACAATGAGAGCAACTGCACAACCAGGAAGGGTTCTTGACTCCCTTTTTTTCTTCTTGTTATCCCCATCATCTTCTTCTTCATCAAAGCTGTCGGTTTTATTGTCTCTTCTTAACCGACACCAAGCAGCGTTGTTAGGGATGTTTTCAATAAGAACATCATGAACTGCCTGTGCCCAATTGTACTCTTTCAAATTCCGTAAATCACTAGCATAATGGAACAGTTGAGCTGGCACCAACCCACTAGCTAATGGGAAAATGATCATCGTGAACAGGTACATCACCAGTAACCCGACAACATCTTCTGCTGTCGAGTTATTCGTCAAAGCATTTTTAATTGTGTTCTCAAGTTGCGGCACTGATATGCTCCCTTTTGGGCTGAAATGCCTGTTCCTAAGCGAATTGTCACTATCACCTCCCCTAGTGTGTTGCACAGCCTCTCCCTCAATTGCAAGCCCCATCACTAATCCAACCTCTTCCTCTGTAAATTTGAGGACTTTTCCATTTAAAACAAAAGCACCTTTTTTATTGTCCCAGTGCAGTAACATGAAATTCAGAGCTGGATTATTGGCATGAGAACTTCTGGGAAATGCAAACAAGTGCATGAAGGGGGTTTCAGCCAAAAGGGCTTTGTGTTCTGGTGTCAATTTGGGCAAAACATCGTTGTGAAAAAACACCATAGCAGCATTAATGCAGCATCTATTCTTAATGCAGCTATCTGATGTCCTAGGTTGCTTAATACGTTGTCCTAAAAAAAAAAAAAAGATATTAAAAAAAGAACAAAAAATAAAAAAAAAGATAATATATTATGTCAATCTTAGAATGCATACTGTAAGGTATTCATCATAGTTAAACAAGTATTCATCTGTAATAGACATTAATTCAAACATGTCAAATTAATAATCATGTCATATCATACTGGAACTGAAACATTTGAAAATATATCTACACAAGTATAGCTAAAAAATATGAAATTATAGCTACAAAGTAATAAAAATTAATTCAAACATGTGAAATTAAATATTTATAAATAACATTTAAGTATTCATCATTACATATAAGATATTCAACAATCACAAACAAATGTTATTCCAATCTAAATATTAAAATTGTAACATATAGTATTCATCATGTGTTATTATGAATGTACCTTTTTTATGACCAGGTTGAGCTCCCCTACGCCGTTTTGCTGGGATAGTAGCTATCACTAGTTGATCTCTTTTCTCCTCTTCTTCTGAAGGATTTTCTTTTTGTACTTCTTTTTCTTCTTCTTCTAATAATAATTCTTCTTCTGCTGATTTAGGAATATCCTCCTTTATAGTTTGATATTTCTTCTTTGCTGCAATAATAATATTTCATCAATATATATAAAGTATTCATTCTATCAAATTTGTAGTGAAACAAATTATCATAATTGTACTGAAACAGAATAATAATAAAAAAAATAAAACAAAGTACCAATATTAAGACAAGCTTTGGCAACCCTATGCCGTTTCTCCGGGTGGACAACTTCCCTTTTTCCTGTAATATGAAGTATTCATTTGTAGTAATACTTGTGTATCAAAATATAAATGAAGTATTCATTTGTCGAAACAAATACTCACTCATTCATTATAACATTTCCTTTATCTCACTTGGTAATGAAAATAATTAAATGAAAAAATGAATAACAATAAAAATACCTTTCTTCGGAGCTTGTTTGCCTCCCCTAGTACCAGTTGTGCCTCCCCTATACCGTTTTGCCGGGGGAGTAACTTTCAATCCTTGTTCTGAAGAAAAATCATCTTCTGGTGTTGGTAAAAAAAAATAATTATATAAGGTCATTCATTTCAGTGAATATTTAATTATAATGATAGTCAACAATTATATTCTTCCTGTAACAATTTGTCGAAACAAATACTCACTCATTCATAACAAAATTTCCTTTATCTTACTTGGTAACTAAATAAATGAAAAAATAAATAATAATAAAAGTACCTTTCTTACGAGCTTGTTTGCCTCCCCTAGGACCAGCTCTGCCTCCCCTATGCCGTTTTGCGGGGGGAGTAACTTTCAATACTTCTTCTGAAGAAGAATCATCTTCTTCTTCAGTTTCTAAAACATCTTCTGATTTTTATGTTAAAAAAAAACAATTATATAAGTTCATTCATTTCAGTGAATATTTATGAAATAATGATATTAAAAACTACATATATTGTATGTACCATCAGATTTCCTCACAGGATCTTCAAAATCTTGTTCTGAATCAGTAACAGCATCTTCAACAAGTACTTTTTCAACTTGTACTTCATAAAAATAACATTTTTTAGTTATCGATAAACCAATAGTATTCAATTATTTATAGTATAAAGTATTCATAACAACCAAAAATTGTATTCATCAAAATTATTAGTAAAAAAAAGTTTGTTCATACCTTGAACAGTAGTTGCTTGTTCCCCATTATGAGGTTTACCTCCTTCCAACTCTTCTACACCCTTCTCCTCCTTAGAATCTTTGTTTTCAATCCGTAAAACATTCAATGATTTTTTTATTAAATAAAAAAAACTAACTATATTTGATAACGAAACAAAATTACTGATATAGAGTATTCATATCTGTAGTAATTTGTATTCATCAGAACATCAATATTTGACACTGCATTATAATAAAGCAAATTTTTTAATTATTACTAAAATTATTTTGTCCTACCTTGTACCACAGTCGATTGTTCGTCATTAAGTTGTTGCCCTCCTTCTAAATCTTCTTCAATCTTCTCCTCCCTTGATTCTCTGCTTTCACTCCGAAACACATCTCTTTGTATATTGAACAATATACTTTCTGGACTTATGATTTTCTGTACATCTTCAATCACCTTTTCATCATTTACAACTACAACCTTCTGTTTGTCCTCTCTTAGATATTTCTCGGGTGCATCTCTGCCAAAATCTGGTGTTGGTGTCATGCTATCTCCAAATAGAACCTTACCAAGCAATGGACTAGCAGGTGTATGATGCATTTTGTCTACTTCATTTCATGAAATAAAATATTATCAGTTGACATATAAATGTTCATCCAGAACTGCTAAGTATTCATCAAGAAATGCTAACTATTCATCAACAAATAATCTAACTAAAATTATAGTATTCATTCAGAAAAAAATATTACTGACTAATCTTACAGAAAAAGTATTCATCCAAATTTATTAAAAATTCATCCTAGCAGTTGATTCATGCATTTTATCTACTTGATTTCATAAAAAAAAACTGACATGTTAAGAAATAAAGTATTCGTTTATAGTACTGTAGAAATAAAGTATTCATCTATTAGTCAAAAACTGATATTTTCCTATAAATAAAGTATTCATCTATTAGTCAAAAACTAATATTTTGACTAATTTCAATTTCTTATACTGGCTTTGACAAATAAAGTATTCATCAATAAACTATCCCTAATTAAACGAAAAGATTAAATTATTCAAAAAATGTTCATACAGAACTGCTAAATATTCATCAATAACTGCTAATTATCCATCAACAGACAATCTAACTAACATGATCAAGCATTCATTCAGAAAAATAATATTACCGATTATCTTTATTAATTAATTACTCATTCTGAAATATTCATCCTAGCAGGTCTTTCATGCATTTTATCTCCTTGATCTAATCAAATAAAAACCGGCATTCACATTTTATCTACATGCATTTTTTACTAATTTGTCAAAAACTCCACTTCTGACTTAATATGAAGCAAATTAATTTCGAAAAATTTACAACTTAATTAGAAAAAATTTATGAATACTAAATAAACTATATTTACCTTCTCTATCACTTATAATACTCGTTTGTACTGAATTTTGAACTACATCTTCACCAGAGGGTTCACCTACAGGTTCATTCAACTGGAAATCTTCAATTCTGTGCCCAGTACATGCTTCAAATGCGAGATGCTTCACCTCCAATTTTTCCACTGGATAATCAACACATATTTCAACTACCGGTTGCTGACGTTGTTCCTCCTGAACTTGATCGACTTCGTTTGCTCCAAAATCGATTTTCTCCATTTTTTATGGAAATGGTGATTTAAAGAACAAAATCGGTGAAGAAATACTACCGAGCCGAAAGACTTAAGAGAAAAAAGAGAATGATCGGAGAAGTAAACAGGTGGAATCGGAGAAGAAAAAGGAACTAATTTGAAATTTAACCTAGGCACGGCCTAGTAGGAGTCAGTCGGACCGATAGGCGTGAGTTGATCTGACATTAATTTCGAAATTTCATTTTATTTTTCGAAATTTCCATTAGACCATGGGTGTATAAAACAGGTTCATAACAATGAAAGACCGTTAATGAAAAAGGCGCTATTGAAATGGCGCAACTCTTACAGATATATTTCAAAACCATGTGGTGGGTCCATGTAAAACTGAACACCATCTCCATTTCACTGGAGGAATGCTTTATATTTTAATGTTTTAATATTATATTCATTATTGTACAGAAAAGTATTCACTATGTTGAACGAAGTATTATCCAGGGGGACCATTTAATCTGATCAACATCTCCATTTAACTGGATGGATGCTTACTAACACAAAAACTTAAGGCTTTAATTATAATTTAATATTGACTAATACAAAAACTTAAGGTATTAATTTTAATTTAATATTATTCTTGATATTAAACTTTTAATTGAATTTATACATTTATCACATTTTTTATTTTCCATTTAAAAAATCCACTATAATTAATTTATTACATTAATATAGAATTCATTAAGGTTCTTAAAGTATTCATTTCAAATCAATTAGAACTTGAAAGTTTTTGCTGGATGATTCATATAATTTAATATTACTCATATTTGATATATTTTTTTTAAATTTAATTGCAAAAAAATAATATATTTTTTTTAATTCATTGCATTTAACAAACAATAAATTAAATTAAATTGATCAGTGAGATTGAAATTTAAAAAACTTTCTTTTACAAATAACAAACAACATTTTTAATCATGAAGCAAAATTATTTTTTAAATAATTTAACAAAAGTAAACATCTATTTAATAAAAGTATTCATCTATACAATTGAACTATGTATCCTTACTAAACAAAATCATCCTATTTTACAAAGTATTCAACCATTGTATGAAACGTATTCATCCAATCCAGTTAAAAATACTAATCCCTTGCAAAGTAGAAGACTGTTCATTTAATCATGAAAATCATTATAACAAATAATAAACTTTTTTCTCTATAAACAATGCTATGCAATTCTTTTTGTATAATATAGACATCAATCAAAAAAAATATGATTCTATATAAAAAATAAAAAATTAATTATAAAATCTTCAACTGCCCCTCGTCTTTATACCTATAAGTTTCTTTTTCCTACTTCTTATTCTTTTGCTTTTTTATTATATTCTTTATAGCAACATCAACTTTGCTCTTGAAAGCAATCTTCTTCGGCCGTCCCCTTCTATTTGACTTCTTGGGTGGTAGTAGAGGATTAGAAGGTGGACAATTAACTAATGATTCCACTCCACTCATAAGACTTTGCTCATCTGCAAAAACATTAAAGGACTAATTGTGTTATAATAAAGTATTCATTCAAACATAAAAAGTTACTCCATCACATATATCATAAATATATAACCTAATTGTTCATTAGCTTTAGCTTCTGTATTTCTTCTTTTCTTTCTATTAACAGATGGGCTTTGAATAGCTGACGGATCTACATTCACACTACTACTAGGCACTGCCTCACCTGCAGGATGTCAAAGTTAAAGTATTCATCATGATATAATAACTATTCATCTTTTTCATTGAATGTATTCACTATGATGTACAGCATATCATAACAGTTAACAAATTTTCTACCTATAGCAGTCGAACCATCTTGTGTATTGCCTTTGTCTTTTGAAGTTTTTGTTTTCCTTCTCACCCTAGGTGCCTTTCCAAATAATTCAGAATTGTCATTAGTATTGTCATTCTGTCCCCCAACTGTATATTCTGATTTCACAAAAAATATATATATATATATGTTTTAAGTATTAATCCTGTCAGTACAAAGTATTCATCATGAAATTTTTTTTTTTCAAGTAACAGAAAGTAATATAGAAAAGTCTGACAGACCTGAAATTATTTTCCTCAAATTTTCTAACCCAGTCAAGACTAAAGTATGTACTTCATCATTCACACTGCCCATATTTAGCAGATCTTCGATAATTGGATTACTTGCCATTGATAACTCATATAACCTAGGTAAAAATGAAAACAACAAAATACTGTCAAATATTCACCATACTGTCAGGAAGTATTCAGCCAAAAGACAAACATAATAAACTAATAATAAACTCTTACCTATTCCGTTCGGGCAATGTTGGATGAGATGAATCTACTATGGTCAAATTCTGCCGATCAATGTCTTTTCTCCACCGATCGATAAAATAATTTTCACCGATACATAATTCTCTCTCATGCTTTAATACTTGGATAGAATGTGAACATACAACACCCATCACCTCAAAGAGTCTACAAATACAGAACACCTCCTTTGTTAACCTCTTATACACAACCTGAAAATTTCGCCCCCAACAATCTGCAACAACATAAATGGCATTTTCTTCTTGTTGTGTCACTAGATTGCATGATAAGTTCATATACAGTGTGAACTATTCTTGACATTTAAGAAAAATCTCATTAGTGTACTTCTCTTAAAATTGGTGCTCCATAGGCAAATTCGAATTACATTTGTGAGCTCGATACTTCGAATCGTGATCAGCCTTGTGCTCTCTCTCCCAAATACTCCTCAATGCTTCATCAAAGCATTCAACAAAACCTTTAAGAGATTCTCTCCTTGTAAGGTAATTATCCAAAAAAACATTCATGCTTTCTACTCGTTGGGTTGTATTCATACCAGCCCAGAATTGGGAATTTAAATAGACAGGCACCCACTTCTCCCTCATTTGAAAGATATCCGCAAACCATGGATCATCAGCTTTACCAATTTTATCCATCAGTTTCACCCATTTTTCCTCAAAATCATCCACACTCTGAGAATAATAAACTACCTGCTTCACTTGAGTAGAAACATTACTTTCCTTTTCCCTTCTTCCAAGCTTTGTTGGTAACTTATGTAATATATGCCAAGAGCAGTACCTTTGAGTGGTTTCAGATCCAAATACATACTTAATTCCCAATTCAATGCTCCCACATTGATCAGTAAGAATGCCCCCTGGTTTAACACCATTCATACATTCCAAAAACCTATAAATTTAAAATATGCAGTTAGTACAGTACTAAGTATTCAACTGGTACACAAATAGTGTTCATCAATATTACAGAAGTATTCATTGTCAACTATAAAAACCCACAAGAACCTGTAATATTAAGAATTCAACTAACACAGTAAATTATTCATCTACAAGAAGTATTCATTTGTAATTATAAAAACCACATAAGTAACTGTCATACTAAGTATTGAACAATAACATAAAAGATATTGATTTTCCTCATAAAAGGTATTCATCCATAACTAACGAAGGTAATACATTATTCAGAATTTGCAAAAATGGTACCTGGAAAGACACCATATGCAATTCTTTTCAGTTTCCCTTCCTATCATAGCACAAGCCAAGATGATGGATTGACCATGGTGGTTAACACCAACCCACAACACAAGCGGCATGTCATACCTGAAATATTAAACACATAACTATAAAGTATTCATGTATAGATAAAAGTTTGCAACAAATATGAAATAATTGCTTACTTATTGGTCAAGTATGTTGCATCCATTACTATCACATCATGGAAGTATTTGTACGATGCACGACTTCGACCATCAGACCAAAAGATACTCCATAAACGCCCTTCGTTTGTGTAATCATGAGCATAAAAGAAATCTCTATCAACCTTTGCTTTGTCTTGAAAATACTGAAAAATTAAACTGGCATCATCTCCTTCAAAAGCTTGTAATTTCATCCTCCTGTATTTCTCAAGATGACTACGTGCATCTTTCTTCGTAAAAGGGCACCTTAGATAACCACCAGCAATTTTTATCACTAATTTGATATTAGCAGCAATAGCCATTCCAGAATCATCATGGAAATCCAACATCTGCTGGTATCTAACAGGAATGTAGCGAAAGCCGGAAATGAGAAATGAAGAATCGGGTTGTAAAATATGGTTGTGATCCACATTGACTTCTATTACAACCCACCCGTCACACGTATTAGAAGGTCTAAGCTTGATACATGCAGGACAACCAGTTCCTACAAAACCTCTTCTCCTAATGGGAATGTGACCATTATTTGACACCACCCTCTTCTTGAACTTGGAGCATGCAAAGACGTAATGGTTTATTACATTACCAACCTTGTGGCTAGATCTCTTGCAGATACCAAAACCGGATTGAATTCCATACAATTGATAATAAGAATGAGCATCATCAATAGAGTCGAATTCATCTCCAACAATAGGTTCTCTCACACGATGTTCATAATCATTAGGGTCGTCAGCATCATCAGTATCTAATTCAACAGCTTCTTCTTGAACTTCACAAACTTCTTGAACTTCAACATTTAAATCCAACTCGAAAATATTCTCCATAATGCCGACATTGTCATCCATTGCTTCATTATGCCGATAAATTTCTTCAAAATTTTGATAAGGATTGACCTCTTCAACTTCCACATTGGTATACTGCACCAATATTTCTTCTTCACAAGTGGCATTAAGATCAAACAACATCCTGGTACAGGCAAAAAACATAAAGCATTCAACCATATGAACAAAGAATTCAACATCATTACAGAAGTATTCAAGAACAATACCATCACAGTAAAATATTTTTAAAGTGTGAATTAAAACTAAGTGAACATGAACATGTATATTCAACTGATATATTCAACAACATTAAATAATTATTCAACAGGAAAAAATTCTCATATGATCACAGTAAATTATTCATCTGTTTAACCTTAAAGTGTTCAACTGTAATGGATAAAGTATTCACATTTTATGATAATACCATATTACTCAGTAAAAACTGTCAGAAGACACATCTAATTAAAGTATTCATCTGTTTTGGCCAAACTATTCAATATAAACCATACAGTATCAACTTGATAAGTATTTACGAGAATATACTCATTCAGTAGAAAATTCATCAGTCATCAAATAAAATTCCGAATGACTTAACACTAAAGTATTCACCTATATATATAAAGTATTCATCTGTTTGGTTGAAAGTATTCAATATGCATCACACAGAATTCAATTCATAAGTTTCTACCATAAAATACTCATTCAGCAAAAAAAATTCACCAGTCATCAATAAAAGTGCAAATGACTTAACACTAAAGTATTCATCCTTATAAATAATGTATTCACTTATAGAGATAAAAGTATTTACCTGATAATTATTTACCAACAATTAGCAATAATTCATATGATTTAAACTGAAATCGACAATATGTAAATCTCGAATAAATTAAGCATACATTTTGATTCAAACTGAAATATCATATAATTCACATAGAAATCAGACAGAAAATCGCAAAAAAACAAAAATATAATATCAAATTGAACATCTCGATTCAGTCATGAACATATCAAAATTAAAAATTTACCTGAAATGAGAAGGCCAGATCGCTCATCGAATTTGAAGCGACGGAGGAAGAAATCGAGATCGACGGAGAAAGGGGACGAAGCAAATCGACGGAGAAGGAAGTAATCCCGGTTTGGTGTCCGACGGAGAAATCGACGGAGAAGGAAAAAATCGTGGAAGTGGGAAAGAGATCAAAAGGCGCGACGCACTTGGAAAGAAAATAAATTCAAAATCGAGTAATTAAGTCGGGTCCAATGAAAACAGTTAATTATAGTTAAAATTCAGTTACAAGTACCGAAGGTGGGGACTGTTAGGGGACGGGAGAGAGGAGTACGTTATAATTACCCAAAAAAATATCATATCATATTTCTACTTGATGCTAGTGGAAGTGGAATGAATAGTTTACAAACTATGTTTTCAATAACTTTATATAATCGTATAATATACTTATTTTTTTCCTTTGTTTTTAGTAAAAATTAAATAGCAAGTCATTCTAACTATTTAATACTGTACTTTTCATTCTTTTAGTTAGTAAAATAGTTTTAATAAGCTCAAACTTTGTTTGTGTAATGTAATTATAAATATTGTTTATATTGATAAATATAGTGTTTTTTGTGTGTATTTTGTTTAAACTGTATTTTAAAAGAATAAGAATCACACACGGTTTAAAATACAATTTATATTGATAAATATAGTATTTTTAGAGTTCATTATATACTGTATTTAAAAAAATAATAATAAGAATCGCTCACGGTTTTCATTTAAAAATCCATGTGTGAAAAGTATACACCACAAGGTTTTAATTTTAAAAAGCATGTGTGAAAAGTATACACACAAGATTTAAATTTAAAAAAAAAACATGTGTGAATATATTTCGAAAAAAAATTCCTAGCCCATTTTTTGGACAAACATACACAATCTAGATCTGTGTTAAATTATCGACACTTTTATATATTATGCAAATGTACACGGTTGTGGATCTATGTGTCATTAGTATTTTTAACCGTCAATTGTTATGTATGTAGTGGGAACATATTTGGGAAATGTTCGGTAATGTAAATTTTTGTAGGAATGAAAATATCAATTTGTTAATTTCCAAAATCTAATTCAAATTTAACCTATGGAAAAATTTAGTATATAGGTGATGGACAATACATGAAAAAATTGTTAGGAATTTGATATTTTCTTTTTACATTTAAATTTTTTTGTAAGATATGTAATGTTAAACTCAAATTATATGTAGATTATTGATACTAAAGACAAATTTAAATTATACGTTTTGCACATATCAGATTAAAATTAGCTTAATTATGGTTGTTTAATTAATTTTTTATATTATTAAATATTTTTATTAATTAATAATCATTTCCTATTTTATTTTTCCATTTAATTAATATCACGTATTTATTAAATGTATTTAATTAATTAGATTTTTTCATTTAACTATGATCAGTTGTTTGCAAAAAAATTCTTTTTTTTTTTCCCGACATCATAACTAAAGACCAAGCTTGTATTGGGTATGTTTGATTGTAAAACAAAAATAGTTAGAATTGTCAAATCAAGAATAGTTATTATTTGTTTTATTAGAATAGTCAAATTTTAAAACTCTTAGGAATAGTCTTCTAATCAGTGATTTGAAATTCGGTTCTTATTCGGTATTCGGAAGATGCGGTATGCGGAAGATGTGGTTCTTACCGAATACCGCATATACAGTATGCGGCCGCATATGCGGATTTTTATTCGGATTTATATATGCGGATTTTAAAATGAGAATTCTTATTAATTTGAATGCAAATTAATAAAGTATCTATTATTTTATATCAGAGGCCAATATGTTACCAAATATGCAGATATGCGGCCGAATATGCAGAACCGAATACCGAATATGCGGAAACGAATATCGAATATTCGGAACCGAATACCGAATATGCGGAACCGAATACCGAATATACAGAACTGAATACTGAATATTCGGCCGAATATGCGGCCGAATATTCAAAACCTAGCTAATATTGGACCGAATACTTATTTTCTATGCGGATTCCAACCGAATACGAATATTCGGCTGAATAGACCGAATTTTAAAACACTGATTCTAATAAGACAAAAAAATTAGATTCACTATTCTAACTATTCTAACTCAATCAAAAACCAAATCAGTTCCGAATAGCATAATCCTAAAAATAACCTATTGTCAATCAGACCAAAAAGAAAAAAATTTCCCTACAAATTATATGTTAGAGAATGGAAATATAACTCAGTTGGGTGATGAAAATAGTAACAAAAATTGAGGTCCGAACAATTAATGAGTACAGATATCTATAAAGTCTGAGAACTACTATGTGTATAGTTTTGTTACCGAACAGGTCTAAGTGTGGTTTTTTTCATGTCATAGAAGGATTTCACTACTTATCTATACTTTAGAAACTATTTATAATTATTTCTTTTCCAAAATGAAAAAAAAAAAGAGTTTACTGAGGTGACTAGACATTCAGTTAAAAAGAAAAAAGGTTGACCCCTCTTGGCTCCTGACCTCAGGAAATGACATTAACGGTCAAAAGAAACAAAAAAAAATCATATATATCATATTGACGTCTGGTTCCATTAACAATCAAAAGAAAAAAAAAATATATCATCTTGCGATGTCATTGAAACGAATAATTTAAAAGCAAACCGTGGTTCTTACTTTTGAACAAAGAAACTATCTTTTCATTAACTTTTACGATAACCATCCAATCTGCTGAAGAATTTCAACCATTGATTTATTTACCGGTAAGTAATATAGTTCATATCTTTTTTTCTTCTTATGATTGAGTACGTCCATATCAACTAAAGGTAACATAATATTTCAGTCTCGAATCGAATTAATCAGTCCGGATTCTGATTGGACGGTGCTGATCTAAACATAATTATTCTTTTACCTCAGAGGATATAAGCCGGTATGTTGATATATTTATGATTATATTAGTCTTTGTAAATTAAAAAATAATGATTATATTAGTCTTTGGAAACAATTGGTATTACATAAATATGTAGAACATCCTCAAGTCACTATTCTCTGTTCTGGAATACCCTTTTAAAACTTAATTCTCTAGGAAACAGTAGTGTCACTTATGAACTAGGAGTACATACGCAGGTCCGATTTTGGACATATCACTGGTATCATAACTGTTCCTTGGGAATCATATTTTATTCTTTATTTTCCAAATGTTCTACTAAACATGTGTTGCTAGCAGATGTTATTAATTCTCAGAGACGAAACATGAAATTCAGAATTACACTAGTAGGGATAGATTACAGGGATTGGACAGAAATCTTACCATCAGCTCAACCTCCTTCTCTTTGCCTACTGACAAACTTGATTGGCGATGGGAACATTCAGAGCAGTTTTCAACTCAATCAATTTATAAAATTCTTAACTATGGAGGGATTTCACCTTTAGAGGCAATGACATGGTGAAACTTACCAGTACCACCTAAGATTAGGGTTTTCATGTGGTTAACAACACACAATACAATTTTGACTAAAGATAATTTAGCTGCTAAGGGTTGGGTTGGAGACCTTCCATGTCAATTTTGTGGCGCTAACGAAACAGTAGATCACCTTTTTCTTAATTGTATGTTAGCACAACGAGTATGGTTTTGGTTGGGTAAGAGTCAATTAGTTATGGAACATTGGCATACTTGACAAGATTTAATTGATTATGCTCATTCTCTTTCAGTCTCTGATAAAGTAGGATTTTTAGTAATTATAAATGTTGTTAGTTGGACTCTCTGGAAACATCGAAATGAAGTGATTTTTAATCATAGCAATATTAAAACAGCTAGAAATCTAATTCTAATGATTAACTATCATGTTGTTTGTATTGGGTAGGTAACATGTCTAAGAAGATCAAAAATGCAGTTGGTGAGTGGCTTCCGGTTATTAAAGATGCAATACCTCTGGATCAGATTAGACCAATGGAAATAGTGTCCTATCACCCTTCTGCCGATAGTGGAGTAGGACTTGAGTTTGAGTTACCTTAGTTATACATGACTACATATCCAAATCCCCCCCCCCAAACAACAGTGTCGACATGATTGTGACACCTTAATCTATTTTTTTATTTGAAAATTCTATCTTGGTGACTTTGAGATTTGAGATGTTCACACGTATGATATATAGTTCAGATGAAAGTATTTTTTATATTCGTATTCGTTGAGAATAAACATTATCTATATAATTTTTATTTGAATTTTTTTATTTTAACTATACTCTATATTTCTCTATGATTTTAAGAAGCACATCATTAGTTAAATATTACTTCTAAGATGAAGTTGTAATCTGTATCAGATGGATAAAATAAAATTAGAGTCTGGCAGCAACTTCACTGTTCAGGTGACAATTGGACAAGAAAATTTGATTTCGGATTACTATTGAACATAATTTAATTAATTCACTTCAGATTGAATCGATCGGGTCAAATTTTGAGTTGTCAGGCTCAAAATTATTTGAAGTTCATATCATTTCAAGTTAGATCAGGTGATCAGTTCATATATATTTTACCAATTTTGAAATAAACCATCTATTTCAGATAAATAAATATTCACGAAATATATTGTGAGTACTAATCAACTTAAATACTGTCATCATGTCAGTTTCTGGCGACATGCATGTCGACATTTTGACTTGGCTAATTGCAGTTCTGACTTTGTAATACAAAACAAGATGCCCAATTTGTTAGACTAGAGAGTAGAGACGCTCCTTTAACATTAATCCAATTTCTATTTGGTTGGTTAAGAGCACTAGCATCTGTCATTTAATTAACACAACGTTACATTGCCCAATAACACAATAGAGAAGAAGAGAGACAATGGCAAGACTATGTTGCTCAAGTGTAACATTGCTCCTAGTTCTAGTGACACTGTGTCTTCTCCCATTGATGGCTCACTCAAGCGGATGCGAATGCTCGGAAGAGGAATCTGGCATAGACAAGACGGAGGCACGCAAGCTGCACATAGTGGCCATCTTCACCATTTTAGCAGCCAGTACAATCGGCTGCTCCATCCCTGCACTTGGCCGGTGGTTTCCTGCTATCAGTCCCGAGAAAGACTACTTCTTCTTAATCAAGGCTTTCGCTGCTGGTGTTATTCTCGCCACCGGCTTTATTCACATCCTACCTGATGCTGTCCAAAAGCTGACGTCGCCTTGTCTTCCGGAATCACCGTGGCAGGATTTTCCGTTTGCTGGCTTCGGAGCCATGATTGCAGCCATAGGTACGCACGTTACATGATATGGTTTACATATATGATGTGTTCAAATGATAATGACATAGGAAACTGATTGATTCCAATTTTTTTATTTATTTGGTATCTATAATTTCTCCTTTTCCATATAATCTTTCTTATTAAATGAAAAAGTTCCACTTACAATTAACGTGGGGCCTATCATATATGCCAATATGTCATTCATTGATTCTGTTGATTAAAACTTTAAGAAAATATATTGCAGATATTTTTCATATAAAGTGACTTAACTATCTCTGACCGTAAAATTTCTTACTAATTTTTACAGTCCCATGAAATATATACGAACCAAATAAGTCTTTTTTTAGTGTATTGGAACATGGTCATAAAATAAATGGATTTACGTACACAAAGAGATACTATATATATGCTATTGTTGCTTAATGTAGAGAACAACTTGAAATTTTTAACGGGGTTTCCATAATTAAACAAAACTCAGGATTAGATTGATTTTTATTTTTTTCGGAAATGCCATTCTTAAAATTTATGATAAATTTCAACAACAAATATTCTTAAATTCAAGGTGTTAAAGTAATACTTTAGAAAAGAAACTTTTGGAAAAAATGAAACTATATTTAATGGAATTGAAATATGATTTTAGAAAAAGGGACCTGGAATGGATGGATTAATTAAGGTCCCAGTAAGAAACAAATCCATGTCATATGGAAAATTGAATTATGTAGTTAATATTGCATTTAATGCTCATTATTATCTAATATTTGCTAAAAAGACCACAGTAAAACCCGTTTGATCTAAAACAAAGGTTAAAAATCCAAGCCAGAATATGTATTACAGTTGGTCCGATGAGATGGAAATCACCTTTATATCATGCTACTGCAACTTTGTAATACAGATCAAATTGTAAACTTTTTAGTTAAATTTGTGGACATTTATTGATATTCAACAAATTACTTATATGTTTCTTAATTCTGGAAATCAGAGAAATCAAAGAAATTCATCAAAATTATTTCCAAATAAATAGTCAATGTAATCTTAATATTTATTGTTTGTTAACTTGTGTTTTTATCTATATTTCCGGAGATCATCGATGCATATAGATATTTTATCATACTACAGTTACTCACTTTCCTTCTCCTTTGTACATGGCGACATTTGAGCAAACAGTTATAATCCGAATCGAATTGTGATGATTAATGATCTAACACACGACTGATAGGTACACTAATGATGGACACAATTGCAACTGGATATTACAGCAGGCGACACTTTAAAAAGGCGGCATCTTTAGTCAACGATTTGGAGGCAACTGTTAAGGCGGAGGGGGGCCATGCAGATCATGTGCATATGCATACTCACGCTTCGCACGGACATGCTCATGGTGCGGCCATGATGGTTGATGCTACAACCAATGGTGATGGTCAACTCATTCGTAACCGTGTCATATCAAAGGTTAGAAAGGGATGATTATTATCATCAATAAAACTTGTACCTTGAATAATACACCAATTTTGAATTATGCAACTAAAGTTTATTTTTCTTGTTTCCTTAATGAAGGTATTGGAACTGGGAATTATAGTTCATTCAGTGATTATCGGAATGTCTGTGGGTGCATCAGATACACCATCTACCATAAGGCCCCTTATTGCTGCTTTAACATTTCACCAGTTCTTTGAGGGTCTTGGTCTTGGATCCTGCATTGCGCAGGTAAATTTTGACTAACTACATCTTATGCAAAACTAGTATATGATGACATGCCATATGTAATGTCCCCTAGTCCTATATTTAGTTTTGAGAAGATGAAACAAGCATAATATAATTGTTAGTGTTTTCAATGTTAAACTTCAATCAAATTAAATTTTCATGAAAGCATGTACTTATTATGTACTTTTTAAGCATATAGCTGAATAACATAACTCTTTATTTCTACAATTGCAGGCAAAATTTCATTTGAAGTCAGTCGTGATAATGTCGATATTTTTTTCACTGACAACTCCAGTGGGAATTGTCATAGGTATTGGCATAGCATCCAGCTACAATGAGAACAGTCACACTGCATTGATTGTTGAAGGGCTTTTGGATTCTGTATCAGCAGGAATTTTGATATACATGTCACTTGTTGATCTTCTTGCCCAGGACTTCATGAATCCGCGTGTGCAAAACGGCGGGATGTTACAGTTACTTATAAATATCTTCTTGCTTCTGGGTGCAGGTCTAATGTCCCTACTAGCCAAATGGGCTTAAACTTCCATTAGATGAGAGCTTAACAATGAATCTCACAAAAAAATTTCAATGGAAAATTGTTTCAGCATTCAATTGTTAAGTTCCTTCTCTTTTTCTGACAAATCAAGTCCGAAGCCTCATGCTGCTTCGGCATTGGATCAATTTCTGCTTGTATATTTTATAGTTTTCGATGAAAGATTGTATAATTCATAGTTGGCCCAAAATTTGGATTCTCATATTTGTTGATATATATAATTTGTATAAACTTGTTTTTCATAATTTGGATCAGTATTATTACAAAGACATCAATATTCTTTTTAGAACCTGCATTTAAAAAAAAATTGAATGCAGCTTTGTTCTTTCTAGCTAGACGACTAGATTATTGTCGGATAAAATCAAATAGCTGTACAATTGTTCAAAAATACTCTAGTTTTTTTAAACCTCGTTTTGTTTTGACCTTATATATTGAATCATTTCCTCATTGCAAGTTTTATAATCATATATGTAAGATATGTATTCTAATATACTTATCAGAAAAAAAAAAAATTCAAGTTGTATTTTGTTGACCTTCAAATCCGTCCAACCCAAAAATTAGACTACTCTTATTTGGAATGTAAACTATCTCGATTTGCTCTGGGTAATTAATTAGCTCCTTCAGCGATTGAAGAGATGCGTTAGATCTGCTGGGCATGGTAAGAAAATCCAAACTATGAAATATAGTAGCTATACAATCGGATATATAAACCGATCAGTAGAAGTAGGATGTCCTTAAGTTCATCAAGTCTATTTGAAAACTAAACTCCAAATATGTTTCAGAATAGGACTCTTCTCTTCTCATTTTGTGTAAATCTCTTTCTAAGAAGAGAGAAAAAGAGACGAAAGAGAAAGAGAGAGGAAAATAACAGAGAACAGAAGAATCTTCTTATTTATTTTAAATAGAAGCAAATTTGAAGTCAAGTTCCGGAAGTCTTTAATATTTTCACTTTATTGAAAAGAGAGTAGACTTTGACTTGGGCTACGCACTTCTATGCCAACAAAAAAATGTCGACATTCTTTCAACACCTTAATCTATTCGTTTTACTAATCAACAACCTTGGAAGTAGGAAACTACCACATTGTGACCTAAAGAAAGCAATTATTAGGCTCTCCGGGATTATGTGCACAAATTATCTCCCGGTTATTTTAATTTTTACGAGATGCTATAGAAAATAATTTATTTATTCCTTCCTTTTGTGAAATAATTTCTTAATTTTAGTTTATCATTATATAGAAATTTATTTTTGGAGCAAAGAACATTTTTAAAAGCACTTTTCTATTTTAATTAGAGTGGAATTTGAATAGTTTGTTTCTTCACTTGTATAATATTTATAGTTGTAAAATAAATTCTTGGCAAAAAAAATCCGTTAAGATATAATTAATATTATCTCTTTATTTAAAAAAAAAGTTATTACAAGTTTACGTACAAAATAACTTGTTTTTTTCCATTGAAATTGAGGGTTGAGACATGAAGAGAGCATAAAGGCAGAGGAGAGAGGAAATCAGTGCGTATGTTTTTAGTGTTTAATCAATATCATTAACATTAAAAATATGTTTTTATAATAATTTAAAATTCAAATTTTAAACAATTAATGTCAGCCATTAATTTTTATTTCATTTCCAAAACAATGCAGTCGAAAATGTTTTTTGGAGTTCCTTTTCTATGATCGGTCACTATCTTAACCCCAAATAAAATAGTACGTACTGAATTCTTTCAAAAAATAAGAGTTCCACATATATTTATTTAATTTGAATCGTTTTCCAATGGCACTGTATTGTAAAATAGACACTTTATAAATTAAAGATGAGTTTTAATAGAATAGTTGAGTAAATTTGTGAGTTTTTTAAGTTTAGAAGGCTAAACCTAGCGTAAGTTGACCAACTATTATAACGATATATGGAACTGTTACAACGGCAGGGCCAAATTATTTCTTTTTTATCAGCTCTCTATAAATAGAAATTTGGTCTAAGTTTGGATCATCACTCTAGTCGCCACAAACTTCAATCATTCGAATTCTCAGATCTAGAAAAAGCCATTATAGCTTGTGCACCTCGACTTCAATATTCTTATTCAATCTCGAGCTTATTTAATCAATACAAACAACTCTTAGATTGATCCTGAATGATCAACCTTTTACATTCGAGCCTTAGTTGCTCACATTGTTTATTTGCGAAGCTATAGCACTCGCTAAGCCGATTATGTGCTCGGGCTGTGTGATTCCCAGAAGGTGTAAGGGTTCACCGATTCCAACTTGTACTTCATTTCTCATTGGGTTAAGAAAGGCGCACCATCTCTGATACCTCCCTATTTTGCCTAGATTACGACCCTGATTTGTACAAAAACCTGTGCTTTAAAGCCTGCATATAAATCTTTTTACTTAATTATCATTAGAATGTGGTACTGCTATGTTTTGTTTGTTGTTTTGCAGGAAACGGGCGAAATTCCTCTCCATACGGTCCGTATAGGTCTCCATACGGCCCGTACAAGATCAGCCCAAAACCACAGAAGGTTCCATATCAGAGGCAACAATTCTCCAAGGCAAAGCACAGGTATACGGTCCGTATTGGATTTTGTACGGACCATACAAGCAGTTACGGAAACTCAGACTGGATTTGGAAACAGAGACAGCTGGGGAGCCCGAAAAGGCACCTTTTTAATTCGGGATTTCGAGCATTAAAAGGGGTATCCTGAGACAGAAAAGGGATCTCTGGCTATCCTTTGGACACAAGGTAACTTGGAGAGAAAGACACACTTTGGAGAAGAAGAAGAGGAGGAGAAACTCGATTTCGACGCCGATTCTTCAAATCTTTGATTTTTTTGTCATGAAATTCTTTATCTCTTATGTTTTCTGTTATTGTATGAACATGATTGGCTAAATTTTTAGTTTCTAGGGTTAAGATATAGTTTTTAATTTAGTTTTGCTGGCATGTTACTTGTATTATGTGTTGAAGATTGTGTTTTACTTTGTTGAGTAGCATTTCGATTACTTTGTTTGTGCTTGCTTGAATTTGATTAGTCATCCCGTTAGATGAATGCACACGTCTAATTGTTAGGAGCCAAGTCTATGATATTCAATCCAACCGAATAAGGTATATGAAGTAGGTTTGTGACCCGAAAGGTGAAACTTTCCTCGAGGCAAAAGTCCTTGGATACTTTTAGTAAACCAACAAGTAACTTAGATAAATTAGTCCAAAAAACGAAAGTTGAGGGTTAACGCATCTAAGAGGGGAGTAGTTGAGTCCGGTAATCGGGTTTTAAGCCAAAATTGCGACACTGAGGTAAGGAACTTAGATCTGGTCGTTGGAAACCCTAGACATTAGTATCAACACAGAAACAGTGACTGCAGCATTAACTTGGTGGTCCATACGGACCGTATAGGGTTCTATACGGGCCGTATACCTCGGGGCTAAAACAGAAATGAAATCTGAAACCCTGTAAACACTTTTTATTAATTGAAAACAACTTTTAATCTTCATTTACTGCTTTAAATATTGTTATTTCTCAGTAGAATTGTTAGAACAAACTCCAACCCAATTTTCTCTCACTTCTAGAATTTTAGTCAATTTAAGTAGAGTCCGGTCGTTTTCTTACCGTTCCTGTGGATATGATACCTTTCTATACCCAACTTCAGTTGTACGTTTGCAACATATTTTAGGTGTTCTAGGTATTTAAAAGCCTACACGCTTTCGAGCGAACAAGCTTTTTGGCGCCGTTGCCGAGGACGGCAACTAAAATTGCTAGATTTTTGCTTATTTTTGCTTAATTCTAGATTTTAATTTTTACTTTTCTTTTTCCATCTTTTCAGGAACATATTGGAAGGTTTACAGCCCAAGAACCACTACAATCTCAGAAGCAAGGGGCAGACCTCCAACACAGTTGTTCCAGCACCACCGCATCTGTCACCTCTGCGTACGACCCATACAAGATTTATACGGACCGTATACACTGTCAACAGAGGCCAGACAGAGGCAGAAGCCGAACCAGGCACCATGAGTCAGAACGGAGATGATCCACCCATCGATCCACCCAATGAACAATTCTCGGACGATAAAGACTTTGTGCCGAGGACATTGGAGATGTCAGAGGGGCAATCAGACTGGCAAGGATTGCCGGCAACCAACCCAACTTCAATCCGGGCATTGTCAACATCGTTCAGCAGAACACTTTCCATGGCATGGATCATGAGGATCCACATGCCCACGTTCAAACCTTTCTTGAGTGTTGTGCCACCATTAAAATTAATGGCGCAACAGCCTGATTATATTAGACTTGCTTTATTTCCTTTCACTCTTAAAGATAAGGCAAAGAAATGGTTAGGGTCATTACCAAGGGATTCAATTACTACTTGGAGGGAACTGTCCGAACTGTTTTTGACCAAATTTTTCTCTCATAAAAGAACTGCAAAGGTTAGGACCCAACTGATCAGTTTCAAACAAAGGCCTGATGAACTCTTGAATGAGGCCTGGGAAAGGTTTAGGGAATTACAATACTCTTGTCTACATCATGGTATTCCCGATTGGTTACTTATTCAGTTTTTTTATGCTGGTTTGACTGATAGCACTCGTACTTCTGTTGATGCAGTTGCAGGTGAAGCTCTCCTAGATCGAGAGACTACGGAGGCAATGAACCTGATTGACAACATGGCGACCAACCAACAGTGGTCCGGCCGAGAAAGCACTCGAGCGATTGGAGGTGGCCGGCTTGAGGTCGATTCGATCACTGCTCTCACTGCCAAGTTGGATGCTATGCAGAAGGCTTTCGACAAGATGAGTGTCAAGGCACTAGGCGATCAACAGCCAAAATCTTGTGTTATGTGTGGGGACGAGGGGCACGTATATGAGCATTGTCAACACGCACAAAGGGATGAGGAACTCGAGCAAGTCAACTCTCTCAACAATGAGCCATCCAACTTTCTAAAGCCTCCTTCAACCGGTGAATTGCTATGCAACAACAACAATCGCAACTTCTACAACAATGCCACATTCAACAACTCGAACAACCGCGCACCATACTCTGGACCATCTAAGCCCTATGTTGCTCCCGTGGTGAGTGACTTTATGCATGAGCAGGGGAAGATGAATCAAATGATTTTCGAGCAGATGCAGCAGATCAGTGCTCAATTGGCGGGTTTGACCGCTCAAAACAGGCAAAATGAGTCTCACACTACCCCTGGCCAAGCACAACCTGGGAGGTTACCAAGCCAACCAGAGATCAACCCCAAGGGAGAGGCTAAAGCTGTTACTTTGCGAAGTGGAACACAATACGAAGGACCAGCCATGCTTGTTGAGCCAGAGACTGAGTATACGGTCCGTACAGATCCTATACGGCCCGTAGAAGTTCCACCACCAGTGATTTCTGAGCAGGCAGAACATGTTCAGTCTGAAGTTATTTATGAGAAGACAGACCATACGGTCCGTACAGAGGGAAGCTGACAAGCAGAAGAAGAAGGTGACCGAGAAACCATCGCCCTACCGGCCACCAGTTCCATTCCCACAGAGACTAGCTAAAACACGACTCAATGAACAATTCTCCAAGTTTATTGAGGTTCTCAAGCAATTGCATATTACCATTCCATTCACCGGAGCTTTGACTCAAATGCCAACCTATGCTAAGTTTCTTAAAGACATCTTATCTAACAAGCGAAGCTTGGGGGGGCGTGAGACGGTGAAATTGATCGAGCAGTGCAGTGCTATCTTGAGAAGCGAACTTCCACCAAAATTGGAAGATCCAGGTAAATTCTTCATTCCATGCACCATTGGCAAGGCCACGATTAGACGAGCCCTGTGCGACTTGGGGGCGAGTGTGAGTCTCATGCCGCGCACTATCTTTGACCGTTTGGGTGTATGTGAGCTTAGACCTACCCGTATGACTCTACAGTCGGCCGATTCTTCCGTGAGATTACCACTTGGCATAGTTGAGGATGTACCGGTTCAAGTCGGTAAGTTTTATGTGCCCGGTGATTTTGTTGTGATGGAGATAGAGGAAGACAAGGAGGTCCCAATCATTTTAGGACGGCCGTTCTTGAGAACCGCTGGAGTGCTAATTGATGTGAAAAACGGGACCTTGACTTTGAACATTGGAGATGAGAAGGTTCACTTTCAAATCGACCGAGCAATGAAGTACCCCGCTCAAGCCGAAGCATGCTTCATGGTTGATGTGATTGATGAATTGGTTGAAGATAATTTCTTGGAGCAAGTCAATAACTCGCTAAGGTATCATTTTGACTTTTTATCTAATTTGAAGGTTGAAACAAGCGAGTTCGAATCGATTTGCGCAACAGACACAGCATCTGTCTGTCTGGAAGACTCTCCATACGGACCGTATATCAAGTGAATTGCAACCAGAGACGCTGGAGATTGAGAAGGAATCAGAAGCTCAAACTGAAGCTGAGGCATACGGTCCGCACAAGACCCATACGGACCGTACAACTGTCCAGACAGAGTAGATCACTCCTGAACTGAAACCTCTCCCGGCCAATCTCAGGTATGAATTCCTTGATTCAGAAAAGACATGCCCTGTTATTGTTAATGCAGGATTGACCCCTGATCAAACCGCCAAGCTCTTGGAGAAGTTGAGAGCTCACAAAGGCGCGATTGGATATTCTATCAAGGACTTGAAGGGGATCGATCCGACCATTTACACACATAGGATCTTGCTAGATGATGATCACAAGCCTTCAGTTGAACACCAAAGACGGCTCAACCCAAATCTGAAAGAGGTAGTAAAGAAAGAAATTTTAAAACTTCTTGAAGCAGGGATTATCTACCCGATTTCCAACAGCAAATGGGTGAGCCCCGTCCATGTGGTTCCCAAGAAAGAGGGGCAACAGTGGTGAAGAACGAGAAAGGTGAGATGGTGCAAACACGCGTTGTGACCGGTTGGAGGATGTGTATCGACTACCGGAAGCTCAATACCGCCACGCGCAAAGATCACTTTCCACTGCCATTTGTTGATCAACTCCTTGAAAGGCTTGGTAATCACTCTTATTTTTGTTATCTTGATGGTTACTCTGGTTTCTTTCAAATTCTCATTCACCCGCAGGACCAAGAAAATACCACTTTTGCATGCCCATATGATACCTATGCATACCGTAGTATACCCTTTGGTCTTTGTAATGCACTTGCGACCTTTTAAAGAACCATGATAGCCATCTTTTCTGATTTTATTGAGAAAGAAGTAGAAATTTTTATGGATGATTTTTCTGTTTATGGTACTTGTTTTGATTCTTGTTTGGCTAACTTGTGCAAGATTTTGCAGAGATGCGAAGAGGTGAATTTAATCCTCAATTGGGAGAAATGTCATTTCATGGTCCAAGAGGGAGTTGTTTTGGGACATGTTGTCACCTCGAGAGGGATGGAGGATGACAAGGCAAAGATTGAGGTAATTGAGAAACTCGAGATCCCTACAAATGTCAAGGGGGTTCGAAGTTTTCTTGGACATGCAGGTTTTTATCGCCGCTTCATCAAGGACTTCTCTAAAATCGCGAAACCACTGACCAATCTACTTATCAAAGATTCTGATTTTGTTTTCACTAATGATTGTGTTAAGTCTTTTTGCAGTTTGAAAGAAGCTCTTATTTCTGCACCTATCTTACAGCCACCCGACTATGTACTTGGAGCAGTTCTTGGGCAAAGGAGGGACAGAAGCTATGTGCTATTTACTACGCTAGCAAAGTGCTAGATACAGCCCAAATGAACTACACTATCACCGAGAAGGAGCTTCTTGCAATTGTGTTTGCTCTCGACAAGTTTAGATCGTATTTGGTTGGCTCAAAGATAGTGGTCTACACAGATCATGCCACGTTAAGGTACCTTTTAAGTAAGAAAGATGCAAAACCAAGGTTAATAAAATAGATTCTTCTTTTGCAGGAGTTTGATCTTGAAATCAGGGACAAGAAAGGAGTCGAGAACTCTGTGGCAGACCACCTATCCCGGCTTCATTGGGAGGAGGATACCACGGTTAAATTGCCAATCAATGACTCATTTCCTGATGAACAACTCCTTGCAATCAGTTCTGACCTGGAGGACATCCGTACGGCCCGTACACCAGTTCATACGGTCTGCGCGATCCAGTATACGGACCGTACACAAGGCCATACAAACCGTATAAGCACCACTCAGCAACAGCAACAAGTTCCATGGTATGCAGATATTACAAACTATCTGGTTTCCGAAGTATTGCCTGCCATAATGTCCTTCCAGCAGAAGAAGAAACTCAAATCTGATGCCAAGTACTACTTTTGGAATGAGCCCTACCTCTTCAAAGTTGGAATTGATGGCATATTCCGACGATGTGTTCCATACGAGGAGACGGGTTCCATCCTTGCACATTGCCACTCATCCGCTTATGGAGGACACTCCTCGTTCTTCAAAGCCACTGCCAAGGTATTACAATCTGGTTTCTTCTTGGCCTTCTCTTTTCAAAGATGCAAGATCTTTTGTTTTAGCTTGTGACAGACGCCAAAGAACTGGAAACATGACGAGACGAAACGAGATGCCTCTCAACTTTATCCTTGAGGTAGAGATTTTTGATGTTTGGGACATTGATTTCATGGGTCCATTCCCGTCCTCTAGAGGGAATGAGTACAATTTGGTGGCAGTCGACTATGTGTCGAAGTGGGTTGAGACAATGGCATGCCGCAAAGCTGACTCAAATGCGGTAAAGAAGTTCTTCAATGAGATCATTTTCCCTCGTTTTGGTGTGTCTCAAGCTGTCATTAGTGACGGAGGCAAGCACTTCATCAATCGACAATTCAACAATCTCTTGAGCCGACATGGGGTGACTCACAAGGTATCTACTTCTTATCACCCTCAAACTAATGGCCAAGCTGAGATTTCTAACAGGGAAATCAAGTCGATCTTGGAGAAGACAGTGGCAAGGACGAGGAAGGATTAGGGTTTCAAGTTGCATGATGCACTTTAGGCTTACCACACCGCCTTCAAGACACCAATTGGGATGAGTCCTTACAAGATAGTGTATGGCAAGCCGTGCCACCTTCAAGTCGAAATCGAGCACAAGGCATTCTGGGCCACAAGAACGATCAACATGGACTTGCTTGCAGCTAGAGAGAAGTGCATCCTTGACTTGCATGAGTTGGAGAAAATGCGTTTTCAAGCTTATGAGAATGCCAGGTTTTACAAGGAGAAGACGAAGCGAATGCATGACAGACGCATTATGCTTCGAGAGTTTAAAGAAGGAGATCTTGTACTTTTGTTTAATTCTAGATTGAGAATTTTTCCAGGTAAACTCAAGTCAAGATGGTCCGGCCTATTTCAAGTGATGAAGGTGTACCCCTTTGGTGCAGTTGATACTGGAGTAGAGAGACTGAGACCTTTAAGGTCAATGGTCAGCGTCTCAAGCACTACATTGCTGACCATCCGATGAACGAGCGGTGCACTTAGTTTCTTTCTGATCCCGCTCCAGTAGGAACGTAGTGAAAAGTGGTCGAGCTCAAGACCTAAAATGAGCGCTTCTTAGGAGGCAACCCAAGCATTTAAAAAAAAAATTCTACATTTCTTTTTGTTTAAGAGCAGTATTTGTTTTTGCATGTTTAAATTTGTTTTAGCTAATTGTGATTTTTCAATTTTTAAGTTGCATTTTAGTTCTGATTAGATAAGAAGAGCAGCAAATTCGGGAGGCTATACGGTTCGTACACATTCTATACGGGCCGCACAACTGCTTGTTTTCATTCAGAGGCAATTTTCAGAAATTTCTTGGATTATACGGTCCGTACATAATTCCATACGGACCGTATGGACCCCAACCGGTGCAAAATCTCTGAAGGGGCGCATCCTTTCCTTTTTCGCGTCTCTTCGTCTGGGGGCCTTTCCATTTTATACCCCCGACCGACAGGACCTGTCCCACACCACCCACTTTTGTCGCTTTCCTCAGACGGCCCGCACGAGTGCCCGTACACCCGAAGTCCGATCCGTTCCGCCTCAACTCTGCCTCTGCCTCCACCCCACCTTCGTGCGCGCTGCCGCCTTCTTCCTCTCCACCATTTCCTTCATTCCGTCGGTTTCACCCCTCCCCTCTTCTCCGCCGATCCAGCCGCCGCCTCTGCCCTCGTCTCTGCCGATCCACCGCCTAGATAAGTCTCCCTCTTCTCTTCCCTTTTTCCTTTCCATTTTCCTTTTTCTCTTTTCTTTTCCTTTGCAGATCTGATCTCCTCCATTGCTCAGCCATCACCACACCTCTGCTGCGAAAACCAACCCCCATACGGCCCGTACAAAAACCCATACGAACCGTACAACCACTCTGCCGCAACCATAGAAGGCCACCTCTTTATACGGACCGCACAACAGACCATACGGACCGTATACCTTCACTGACAAAGCAATGGACCCTAACCAAGAACGCCGAACCAAGCGCACCCACGGGAAGAGGCTCAGATCTCCACGCCAGGAGCAACCAACACCACCACCTCCACCACGTGCTCCCAACATTGACCCATATGACTCGGGGCCCGAACAAACCCTCTCAGGAAAATACACCGACCAAGCAGCAATTTTCAAGAACAGGTATTTCTCTATACCTACTCGTCGGATGTATAGCAAATTCATGTCTATGCAGAAAAAGACGTTTGAAAACACCCAAAAGGTGGACTTGGAGACACTCCGCAAACTCGGAGTGGAGGACGACTTCCTCCGTCTCACTTCTCGTGTTGGGTTTCGTCTCAAATTCTGGCAGTTTGATGAAAACTGCTATGAGATGGACACCAAAGAATTTTTCTCCTCTCTCCAGCTCAAACGCAATGAAGATGATGTCTATTTCATCAAATTCAGATTGTGCAACCAAACACAGCGAGTCTATCTCTCATCTCTCTGAGACTGGTTCGGTTTCCACCCAACCCCAACCACTGAGACCCTCAGCTTCCGCGAGGATTGGGACAGAGACATCTTCTGGGAGAAGATCACGGGCAACTCCAAAGCCCACAATGACGAGTACCGCGCACGCTTCATCTCTCACCCTGTCCTCCGCATCATCCAGCGTGCCCTCGCATGCACCATCTTCGCACGCGGTGAGACTCTTAATTGCGGCAATTTGGTCGACCTCATGCTGATGGACAACATGCTCAGTCCTAACCTTAACTTCCCTAACCTGGCGCTACTCATGGTCAACCATTGGATAAAGCTACAAGAATCACAACGCTCGGGTAGCAAGATCAAGATTGACTTATACGTCATGATCATCAAGAGCAAGCTCGCACTAGATGACTTCCCTAGTCGTGAGCTTTGCACTGGACCCACTTCTCTAGACCCCGAAAGTCTGCAGTTGCAGCAATTCATCAAAATCCACCGCATTGCCGTAGGCCACAGTGACCACTATGACTGGCGCTTCGCCAATGGAGCCTACCGCCGCCTTCCGTTTGCTGCACCTATCGACTTTGAGGACCACTCCACTTGGTTGGTCACTGCACCACCACCTCCTCAGCCTCGACAGTAGCCAGCCGCAGATATTCCCAGCTCCTCCACTCAGCCACCTGCCGACCTAGCTCCTCAGGGCCCTTACCTAGCTAACCCTACTCTGAGGGATCTTTATACCCTCATGACTGATATCAGGGACACACAGCGGGAGCAGAGATCTCACATTCTCGACATCCAGCGCCAAACTTCTCTCCACACTAAGCGCTTGGACGAGCTTGCTGACCACATGAGCGACTACTCCTTCCGCCTTAGGGATATCGAGGACCAGCTTCGCGACTGGCGTTTCGACCCCTCTTCCGACTGATCAGGTTTGTTTCCACTACCCCAGCTTTTATCTTACTTTTACGTCTTGCAGCATTGAGGACAATGCTCAGACTAAGCTTGGGGGGAGTGATAGTTATTTGCATTTAGTTGTTTTGCATGTTTGATTTTATTTTGTTTGTGTCTTGCAGATAAATTTGTGTGATTGCATGAATTATGGGCCAATTTGAAATTTTTTGGTCGTGTTTTGGATGAAATTGTGAAATTGAAAATAACCCCATGTTTGATTAAAAGAACCACATAGGATAGATTGTTTTGGGACTTTGTAGAACTGAAAAAATTGAATTGCACCAAGAAAAGCATTTGAAAACTGAACTGTGTCTTTTTAATAGGGAATTGGGATTTGAAAACAATAGAAAGGTTGGGATATTCACTAGTATGAATGAATACCTTTGAATGTGTGTAATCATGGTATCTTTGTAAAAACAGTTGAAAAATGAATTGAAAATTTTTGAGAAAAATAAGGACTCCGCTTGCCTATGTTACGGCGTTATGACGTACTTATGGTAATGAGTCTTTGACACTCTGCTCCGCTAATTCACCCGATAAAGTGGCCGAGTTTACATCAAAAGTGTGAGCTTGTATCATGGAAGGGTCGAACCAAGAGCACGCAAATGCGCTTTTGAATTAAATTTGTTGGGTATGGTTCACCACCTATAACTAGCCGAACTTTTACTAAGGATAAAGAACAAAAGTGTCACAAAAGCAACAATAAAAAGTAAACTTTGCATGATACCAACACACGTAGTTTACAACTTTCTGACCCTAGCTTGTTCTAAGCCTGGGAGGGACTCAATAGAAAACAAATCACCACAAATGAGGGCATGGGTTTAGTGGAAAAATGAACTATTGATGTGTTTGGTTGTTCGGTCCTTACAAATAACAGTACGTTCTTGAATATGGGGTTTGATTGATTGAATTGTGGGGTGAATCAAAGTCGACCAAAGGAAAACCAATTCACTATCCAAAATGACTCTTATAGGTTTCTAGTGAACGCAAGATCATGCAAATTTTTCTTAGTAGTTTAACTTGCATTTAGATAAGTCCAAGAACGAGAACCACACCTAAGTTAGAATTTTTGCTTGAGGACAACCAAAGTTCAAGTTTGGGGCAATTTGATACCTCCCTATTTTGTCTAGATTACGACTCTGATTTGTACCAAAACCTGTGCTTTAAAGCCTGCATATGAACCTTTTTACTTAATTATTATTAGAATGTGGTACTACTATGTTTTATTTGTTGTTTTGCAGGAAACGGGCGAAATTCCTCTCCATACGGCCCGTACAAGATCAGCCCAAAACCACAGAATGTTCCATATCAGAGACAACAATTCTCCAAGGCAAAGCACAGGTATACGGTCCATATAGGATTTTGTACGGACCGTACAAGCAGTTACGGAAACTCAGACTAGATTTGGAAACAGAGACAGCTGGGGAGCCCGAAAATGCACCTTTTTAATTCGAGATTTCGGACATTAAAGGGGATATCCTGAGACAGAAAATGGATCTCTGGCTATCCTTTGGACACAAGGTAACTTGGAGAGAAAGACACACTTTGGAGAAGAAGAAGAGAAGGAGAAACTCGATTTCGACGCCGATTCTTCAGATCTTTGATTGTTTTGTCATGAAGTCCTTTATCTCTTGTGTTTTATGTTATTGTATAAACATGATTGGCTAAACTTTTAGTTTCTAGGGTTAAGATGTAGTTTCTAATTTAGTTTTGCTTGCATGTTACTTGTATTATGTGTTGAATACTATGTTTTTACTTTGTTGAGTAGTATTTC
Source organism: Carex cristatella (assembly GCA_024447775.1). Lineage (NCBI taxonomy): Eukaryota > Viridiplantae > Streptophyta > Magnoliopsida > Poales > Cyperaceae > Carex > Carex cristatella. Next base: position 1,735,529 of record JAJHPF010000007.1, read on the forward strand.
GATTACTTTGTTTGTACTTGCTTGAATTTGATTAGTCATCCCGTTAGATGAATGCGCACGTCTAATTGTTAGGAGCCAAGTCTATGATATTCAATCCAACCGAATAAGGTATATGAAGTAGGTTTGTGACCCGAAAGGTGAAACCAAGGAGTATCCGAAAGGTGAAACTTTCCTTGAGGCGAAAGTCCTTGGATACTTTTAGTAAATCAACAAGTAACTTAGATAAATTAGTCAAAAAAGCGAAAGTTGAGGGTTAACGCATCTAAGAGAGGAGTAGTTGAGTCCGGTAATCAGGTTTTAAGTCAAAATTGCTACAGCTGAGGTAAGGAACTTAGATCTAGTCGATGGAAACCCTAGACATTAGTATCAACACAGAAACAGTGACTGCAGCATTAACTCGGTGGTCCATACGGACCGTATAGGGTTCTATACGGGCCGTATACCTCGGGGCTAAAACAGAAATGAAATGTGAAACCCTGAAAACACTTTTTATTAATTGAAAACAACTTTTAATCTTCATTTACTGCTTTTAATATTGTTATTTCTCAGTAGAATTGTTAGAACAAACTCCAACCCAAACTCTCACTTCTAGAATTTTAGTCAATTTAAGTAGAGTCTGGTCGTTTTCTTACCGTCCCTGTGGATACGATACCCTTCTATACCCAACTTCAGTTGTACGCTTGCAACAGATTTTAGGTGTTCTAGGTATTTAAAAGCCTACACGCTTTCAAGCGAACAATCTCGAAGGTCACGAGCCCCAAAGACATAAGCGTTAGTGCCGAACATCGTAAACAATTCTTGTGTCAAGTGTCTCTAAACTTTACTCTTTACTTTATTATTACATATTATAGTTTAGGATCAAGTTACCCTAGTTTTTGTCATAGTTAACTATAAGGCACGTTTGGGACTTGTAACTTAGCTAAAAAGTTTAAAACGTTAGGGACTTTTAAGTGTCTCTGGGACCAACAGTAAAATCAAATCAGTATCATCATCTACACAGATATTTAGATATCAGAAATCCAAATCTAAATTTTCGAATACGAATCAAATACAGATCCTATATTATCCACCGTTTTCACCCCCAACATGCGGTCCTTAGACTTTGTCATGTGACACACACATGTCAATTGAGTTTGTGGAGACATGTCAAGCACTGTGTAGCCAGGGGCAGAGGCACATGTATCAAATGGAAGTCAATTGACCCCATTTATTTTCAAAAACTAATTATTATATATGCTACTTTTGTATATTTTATAATTAAATATTAAGCGTACCTAATAAATAACTCTCATTGATTCTCTGAAAATTTTATATAGTTGACCCCCATTCATTTTTTACAAAAAAATAGACTATTAAAATGTATACAACTTGAAGACATAACATTTTATGTTCTTGACCCCCATTAGTCAAAATTCTGCCTCCGCCCCTGTGTGTAGCACACTGGCCGAGGCATATGCCTCCATGTGGAAGGTCTTAGGATCGATTATGGCTAGCATGATTATTTAGAGAATATGTGCGTGTAAGGGCTTACGTCAAAAAAAAAAGAATTTGCGGAGACATGCATGACGACATCCATCCATTCATTGCAGGCGATACATTAATTAACACATGGCACCTCATTTGACTAGCTTATACTGATCAACAATATACAAATTACAAGTATTCCTAAATCTAAAGGAATAATTTCATGCATTTTTTGTTTTTTTTATTTACTTTTTAATAGTTAGCTCTGTTTTATTTTCAGCCTCAAACAAAAACGACCAAAAAAATATTATACGGCCCAAAAAGGTACTATTATGAAAAAAAAAAATTAAATAGTATCCCACCTATTTTATATGTTATCCAAATTTTTTGAAAATTTCAAAAAGTTATATATCTTAAAAAAAGATGATCACATGCAGTTTTAAATTAATTTTTTTTTTCCATGCCTCCACTTAGTCTTAGGCAGGTGACATAGAAGCTCAGATGACATACATGTCGACTTCCATCGATTTGCTTTCCTTGGTTACCGCAACAGCAATTTATAGCCTCTGCAATAGATATCTTCATAAGGCATCGTTTGAATTTAGATCCTATCTGTTTAAAAGATATTAGCATAAACTTTAAAATACTTTTATTGAGAGGTGCCAAGACATTCAGTAGAAAAGAAAAAGAAAAGAAAAGGTTGAAGTCGTATCGTATTCCAAATTGATGTGAAATATTCAATAGTTTACAAACTGTCTTCTTTAATAACTATCTGGATAGCCATCCAATATAATAAAGAACAATTTACTGGTTAGGATGCACATGCTCTTTTGTTTATTGTCAAATTAAATGGAAGCATCTTCATGTTATTAATTAGATCTTCTATTGATATATAATGCCATACCCTGTATTTAAGAAATTTGCTCTATCGGTTACATGTAACTATAAAAAAAAAAAAATCATGATAATATTTCTATCAATATCAATAGTGTCATGATAATATTTCTATCAATATCAATAGTGTCATGATAATATTTCTATCAATATCAATAGTGTCGACATTCTTTTGACACCTTAATCAATTTTGTTTTGTTTGAAAGATAATTCTAATTCATTTGTTGCACGACGAGTTCATGACAATTACAGCTTGTATGGAAGTATATATTTTTATATATGTATCGGTTGAGAAGAGACGTCCGTATTTATTTTTATTTGATAACAAATAATTTTTTGTACTTTTAGAGTCTCTTTGTTTAAGTTTCCAAGTAATAATATTCAAATAGTACTTAGTTTTATCATATTTTTGTTTAAAAAATTATCTTAATTCATTTGTTGCACAAGTACGTCGATGACAACAAGATTAATTAGGAATGTTTATGGATATGACACACGGTTTGGATGAAAGTAACTTTATATTTGTATCCAATGAGAATAGACATTATCCTATTTTTTTTTTTTATCATTGATTCTATTTATTTCTTAAGATACAACGTTACTCTTAGTTTGTTAATCAAAATTAAGCTGACAATCACAGTGCCGAGCTGTACTTGCATGTAATGTCAAGAATACTTGTGTTTAATAAATTTACTCTACGCCTACGTGTAACTATAAAAATAATCATCATGATAATATGTTCTACCAATAGAATGTCGACATCTTTTGACATGTTAATCTATTTTTATTAATGAAAAATTATCATAATTCATTTATTACACAATTAGTCGACGACTTTGAAACTAATGGTATTTACAGATATAATAAAATTTGGATGAAAACAATTTTATATCTATATCCGTTGAGAATAGACATTATCCATATTATTTTTAACGGCACACCAAAAAGATAAGCCAAAAAAAAAGAGAGAGAGAAGAGTAAAAGGTGCTTTTATTGTACAATTTTTGTTCTTAGAAATAAAATAAAAATGTTTACAGAAGAAACTTTAAAAAGATGACCCGTTTTTTTATAACATGAAAAAAACAACTATTTTTTTATTCTTAAAAAATTATGTATTTGATGCAGTTGTAACTCTAGCTCATGAAAAATTCTTTTTTATACTATAAATTTACATTTCAGCTATCTTTTGAGATTTTTCAATTTTTATACTATAAATTTAATTTATTTATTTTTAAAAATACTACAGATAAAAATAAAAAAAAGCGGCTCCGTTTACTTTTCAGCCTCAAACGAAAAGGATGGAAGTATTTTTTTTCTTTTCTTTGACCAAAAAAGTACTTCTATTGAGAGGTGCCAAGACGTTCAGTACAAAAAGAGATGAGGCTGGCTCCCAACCTCGATAAGGAGAGGACCGAAAGGTTCCAGTAATGGTCAAATTAAACCAAATAAAAAAACCATCCAATAACTATGTCAGTGGAATGAAATCATGAATAGTTACAAACTAAGTTTCCAATAACTTTTTACTGGTTAGAAATATATTTTATATTCTGGGGATGCACATGCTTTTTTTTTTTTTTTTTATCTGTCAAATGCAAGCATCTTCATGTTACTAGATACCTCTATTGATATATCATGTATCCTATGTTAATAAATTTGGTCTATCGCCTACGTGTAATTATAAAAAATATTAATCATGATAATTTGTTCTATCAATAGTGTCGACATTCTTTTGACACCTTAATCAATTTTGTTTTCTTTGAAAAATCACTCTAATTCATTTATTGCAAGACGAGTTCATGACTGTTACAGCTCGGATGGAAGTATTTTTTATATATGTTTCGGTTGAGAATAGACGTTATCTGTATTATTATTTTTATTTGATGAAAAATAATTTTATGTACTTTTAGAGTTTTTGTTTAGGTTTCCGAGTAATAGTATTCGATAGCAGTTAATTTTGTTACTTTTTCCGTTAAAAAAATTATCTTAATTTATTTGTTGCATGGCAAGCCAATGACAATGAGACGAGATATTGAGATATTTTACGGACATGATACACATGCAGTTTGGATGAAATTAACTTTATATCTGTATCTAATGAGATATTCTACCAATGAGTGTCGACATATTTCAACACCTTAATCTACTTTTTTTTATTGAAAAATCATCTTAATTCATTTGTATGACGAGTCGATGATTTTGAAATTAACTAATGATATTTATAGATATAATACAGTACAGATGAAAGTAATTTTATATCTATATTCATTGAGAAGAGACATTATCTGTATCCTTTTTTTATTTGATAAAAAATAATTTTTTTTGTACTCTCATATATATATTTTTTTAATAAAGTGTGGATACCACTAGTTTCATTACGAAACTCAAATGTTCATACAAAAGTAACGGAATACAAGTTCTAGATAACAAACTACACAAAATACCTAAGTAAAATGCGAAATAGTCTATGAAAGGAGTATGAACCATAAAATCTAAGTAAAATGCAAAATAGTCTATGAAAGCAAACAAGAAACATCATAAACTGTAATACTAGCAGTGAAACTAGTAATAAAAAATAGACCTATCACAGATATAGTCAGAGAGGTCCGGCCCCTCTAAACCAAGAAAAGCGTCTTCGTCGGAATCCGTATCCTGAGCTGAGGGAATTATCAAAGAGCCTTCCAGGTTCAATAAATTAACATCCATAGGTAGAATCAAAGTTAATTTAAAGAATGAATCATCAAGTCTTGCTTTACAACAGTAAGAAGTTAAAGCTATAATAGCAGAACCTACAGAGCTAATGGGGGGACAGGGATTTGCTGAAAGCAAATCTTATTTCTGGTAAGCCATACCAACCATAAAGTTGCAACCCTAATTAATTCTAAAAGTAATGAATCTTTTAAAGGAATCCAATAATCAAAAAGCCATAGATCCACAATAGTAATACAATTGTAATCAAAATTATTATGGTTTCCTATCCATGACCAAATGGTAGAAATATAAGGTGTCACACCCCGGTGCCCCACGAGGTGCGACAGGTGCTCCTGCCGTAGGCATACGGTTGCCCGTATACCCACTAGGCAATTACGATATGATAAAAAAAGTAAAACATAACACGCAAACAAAACAAACAAATAACATATACAGATCTCAAATCCCAACTGGTCAGGTCACAGTATACAAAACCCGTATCTCGATGGATACGCATCACAAAATGACATAGAGAATATATATATATACAACCAAAACATAACTATATACATAATCTCTAATGTCACCATACCAGACGAGCTACACAGCGGTGAAACCAGGGCCTACCGACCTCGTGCCTCTCTCGGATCCGCCAAACGGAACCTGAAAATTTTACCCAAAAAGGGGATGAGAATTGAATTCTCAGTGCGATAATTGCCACAAAAGAATCCCTGGACTTGCAATCACAAATTATATTCAAAATGAAACACAAATAAAGTTCATATCAATTTATAACCATTTGTAAAAATGAATGAATGCGTAAATCCGACAACATGTATATCCAAATGAAATCACAATTCAGGAATTGCCAAGATGAAATTCAATCACACAATATCTGGTTTACTCGGTTTCAGAATATCGGGTAGTAACTACAGATGTTCCACCGATCTGGACCTTAATTCGTTCCCTCTCATCTGTAGGGTTACAGACACCTACAGACGGCTGCGCCAGGTAAAACCTTTTTCTCATGACACCCATCTGTAGTTACAGGCCTAACCATTTAATTAAAAGTCTGGTTTCAATTCACATCCAGAAAATCCATATAAAGCCAATTGACCATCCAAACGCATTACCCCCTGGGTAATGCCTCCGATACACAAGTCACATATAACCACAATCATAATACAAGTCACTTACCCCTCGTCCCAACCGGTACTGGAAACTGCCGAGGGCCAGACGATCTAAAGCTTTAGAACACTCGGGCGTCAAAGTCCCCGCAGAGACTCTGACAAATCCGGTTTCACCCCCTGGGTGACGTCATCACGGTGGATGACAATAATACCCTATCCACCAACCGATGGTGATATAAAGCACGGTGACTTTAATTCTAAAATCAGATCATTTAGATCAACACAATTTATAACCATACCAAAGATGCAAGTCAATCGGATAAAACAATTCGAGTTTCACTTTATTTGGGCAATGCAATGCATATGCAACACAATCCGATATTGCAATTCAATCAATAATCAACATGTCAATCGAAACACAGTTTAATTCTGAATATAAAATATCAAACAAGTCCAGAAATCCCGCACCTGAGTATGATGATCGTTAATAGATTCTAAAATCTGGACTTCCTACACGGGCCGAGTCATAATCCACACGGACCGTGTCATACCCTACTCGGGCCGAGTCACAATCCACACGGACCGTGTCGTACCCTACTCGACTCCCTACGCAGGCGCTGCACGGCCCGGACACCTTACCAAGTCTATTTAAAAGATACGCATAATCGTTATTTAACACTGTATGAATGGTGTATAACTAAGGCTAGTGCGATTACGGTTCGGTACTCATTCGATTTGGCTTAACAATACTCAACTAACCATTTCGGATTACCAGGTTGCAGCCCGTAATGGGTCCGATTGCGGCCCGCAACAAGTAACAGAAAACCCTAATTCATTTGGTTTCGATTCCGATCGGTCGACGCTCAATTCCGGTTAATCGGGGTTACTTACTGTATCACATTTCAAGGTATATGAAGCTATACGAGTATTCGACATAATTCCTAATTCAAGTTTTAATACCAAAACCCTAATTCCAAATTCAAAGTTCAAAAGGGTAGTTTTAAATGAAATAATACGAATCGAACGGTTTTAACGAATTATAACTCGATCAATTCCAATCAAATTTGAATTTCACAAATAATCATCCCGAATTCCATACCAACCCTTAAATCATGATTCCCACTTTAAAAAGAATATCTATTCAATTCAACCCAATTCAATATACTAATCGAGTTATAATCGTTCGATTCACACTCGAATTCGAAATTCAAACGAAAATCACAACAAATCGACTATTAGGGTTTTGTTAATTGAAAAGGAGAATATACCAATTTGAAGCTTTAGAATCGATCAAGGGTCGTCAATTCCGCTCAAATCTCAAGTTTCCGACAAGTTCGATCAGTTTCCGCGCTCAATTTCTCTCTCTCTCTTTTTCCCTTCCTTTCTCTTGCGCAACCCACACCCTCACTCAAATTTTTTTTTTTCGGTTCCAGAGTACCATTCGGTACAAGGAGATAAATATGACAAGATTTGGCTTTTTTGCCAATAAGTCCCTCCAAGTTTTTATTATTACACAAAGGACTTAAATTATGCACATATAACCTTATATATATTTTTAATGCATATAAACCCTTTTAATATAATTGATTTTATATAAGAATGTTACATTTCTCCCCCCCTTAAAATAAAGTTCAGTCCGCTGAACTTAATTACGTACCTTAATTGTCGAATAATTCCGGATATTTTTCTCTGATGCTCTCCTCGAGTTCCCACGTCGCTTCCTTATCGGAATGGCGTCCCCATTTTACCAACACGAGCCCGATCACCTTACTTGAGCCGTTGTTCTTTTCGGTCCAATATCTCGCATTGGTTCTTCTTGATAGGTCGGATCATCTTGTACGTGCGGGCACCGAGTGATCAATACAATGCGACGGATCTCGCACATATCGGCGTAGGCTGTGATACATGGAACACTTGGATGAACCCGGTCCGGCGCTGGTGGTAGCGCAAGCTCGTATGCTACCGGCCCAACTCGTCGCAAAATCTGAAACGGCCCAATGTATCGGGGACTCAACTTGCCCGAAACACCAAATCGATGCACACCTCTAACAGGCGAAACTCGAAGCCATACATGATCACTTTCTTGGAACTCCAACGGTCTTCGATGAATATCAGCGTATTTCCTTTGTCTCTCTTGAGCCGACTTAAGCCGACTCAGAACCATCTTCGTTTTCTCAGCAATTTCCTCCAACATTTGCAGTCCTGTAGGTGAATAAGTACTCGTTGGTCCCCACCACAGCGGAGTACGGCATTGTTGCCCTGTCAGCGCCTCTTGCGGTGACATACCGATGCTTGCATGGTAACTGTTGTTATACGCAAACTCCACCAGATACAAATGATCAACCCATGAACCTTGTAAACTTAGCGCGCAGGAGCGCAACATGTCTTCCAAAGGCGTCGAATGGTACGCTCGGACCGACCGTCGGTTTGCGGATGGTGCGCCTGTACTAAATCTCAATTTGGTACCCATAGCTTCTTGAAAGCTCTCCCAGAAATGAGAAGTGAACCGAGGATCTCGGTCAGAAATGATATTGCGCGAGCAGCCATGATACTTGAACTGATATTTTAAAAACAATTCCGCCAATTCTTGCCCGGATGTCTCAATTCGAAGCGGAATAAAATGCGCTATCTTTGTTAACCGATCCACAATCACCCAAACTGTATTATACCTTCCAACAGTTCTTGGAAATCCACTTACGAAATCCATTGTGATCGACTCGAATTTCCTTGTAGGTATTTCCAGCGGTTTTAGCAATCCTGCTTTTCTCCGCCGATCCGCTTTAACTTGCTGACATATTTGACATTTTTCAACATACTTTTGCGCATCTCGCTTCATTTTCGGCCACCAAAAATACTTCTTTAAATCCTGATACATCTTTACTTCCCCTGGATGGATAGTGTAACCCGAGTCATGTGCCTCCGATAAAATCAGATCTTTCAACTCCGAATTACTTGGTACACAAATACGGTCGTGAAACCGCAAGATGCCATCTCTTTGAACTTGAAACGGTGAATCAGCATTTGACTCGTAGTGCAGTTTAAATTTCTGACATTTCGGATCATTTTGTTGCGCTGCACGAATTTGCTCATGTAACTCTGATCGGATCTCAACCGCTGCTAGTACAACTGATGTAATTGCGGGTGTACCCGCCTCAATTCCACCTCCAATACACTTAGATGCAATATCCAACGCAAATTCGCGTGATGCGCCAACATGTATTTCCAATCTGCGCATTTCCTCAAGAAGATGCGCTTCACTTGTAATCACCGACGCCGCCGGGTTTACTCGACTCTTTCGCTTAATGCATCTCGCTACCTTGTTCGCTTTTCCCGCATGATACTCGGATATCCAAGTCATAGTCTTTCATCAATTCTAACCACCGCCTTTGTCTCAAATTCAGCTCTTTTTGCGTGAAAATGTATTTCAAACTTTGGTGATCTGTAAATTACGGCACCTCACGCCATACCAGATAATGCCGCCAAATCTTCAGCGCAAATATCACCGCCGCTAACTCCAAGTCATGCGTCGGGTAGTTTTGTTCGTGCGGTCGCAATTGCCGAGATGCGTAGGCAATTACATGATCATCTTGCATCAATACGCAACCCAAACCCGATCGAGATGCATCGGTATAAACCGTGTACTCTTTACCAGTAGTCAGCATAGCAAGGACTGGTGCGGATACCAGCCGACTCTTTAATTCCTCAAAACTTTTATCTTGCGCGGTACCCCAATCGAATTTTACACCTTTATGCAACAATTTTGTAAGTGGCGCAGCTAATCGCGAAAACCCGAGTACAAATCTCCTGTAGTACCTGGCTAACCCCGAAAAGCCGCGAATTTCGATGAATCGTCTCTCGGCCTCTTCCAATCTGTCACAGCCCGAATCTTTTCGGGATCCACCGCTAACCCTTTTCCAGAAACCACATGCCCCAAAAATGAAACTTCCTCCAACCAAAACTCACATTTCGAAAATTTTGCGAATAACTGATGTTCGCGCAATCTTTGCAAAACAATTCTTAAGTGTACCTCATGTTCCTCTCGCGAGCGCGAATATATCAGTATATCATCAATGAACACCACAACTATCGAATCCAACAAATCATGAAATACGCGGTGCATCAAATCCATGAACGGCTGGCTGGTGCGTTCGTCGGCCCAAACGGCATGACCAAGTATTCATAATGCCCGTACCTTGTACGGAATGCTTGTCTTATCCACATCGCTCGGCCGAATCCTCAACCGATGATACCCTCGTTCTCGGATCAATCTTTGAATATATCGAAGATCCCCGCAACCGATCAAACAAATCGTCAATCCGCGGTAACGGGTACTTGTTTTTAACGGTTACCTTGTTCAATTCGCGGTAATCAATACACAACCGCAAAGTTCCGTCTTTCTTCTTGACAAATAACACTGGCGCGCCCCACGGCGACGTGCTCGGGTCCGATAAATCCACTCTCCAACATATCTTCCAATTGCGCCTTGAGTTCTTTCGGTTCCGCCAGGTGCCATTCGATACGGCGCCTTTGAAATCGGTGTTGTGCCGGTACCAACTCGATACCGAACTCCACTTCTCGCTCAGGTGGCAACCCCACAATCTCATCCGGAAACACATCCGAAAATTCCGATACCACCCGGTATAGTGTCGATCTCTCGGGGCTGCCGCAGCCCGCATAAACCACTCGCCGCCAAGTAAGCATCACACCCCGATTCTAGTAAATGTTTCATCTCTACGGCCGAAATACACGGTGTTAGTTTCTCAATTTCTCTACAATTGAGTATGCAAGACATACCTCTCGATTCGCGAAATGGATCCGACGATGCGGACAATCAATAGTAGCGGCGTGTCTCGTCAACCAGTCCATACCCAATAACACGTCGTAACCGGTAATCTCCATCACCAACAAGTCCGCCTCGAACTCCCTCCCGTCTATTTTAATCTTTCGGTTTCGGCATAACGTGATTTCTCGATCAGTTGAACCAAACGGGGTTTGAACATTTAAAACTTGATTACACGTCTCAATTGGCCAACTACACTTTTTCACCAACGCCCTTGACACAAAGTAATGACTACACCCCGTATCAATCAAACAATATGCATCATGATCGGATATAGAGAGTATACTGTCATGACGTCGGGCCTGGCCATTTCCCAGCGCGATTGCGGCGTTGCGCGCGACGCTCCGGCGATGTTAGCAGCAGCGCATGCGCCGCCGCCTGCCGTCGTTCTCTCTCTTGCCGCGCCGCCGCCGCTAACCCCGCTAACACCGCGCCGCGCTGCTAGCCCCGCTAGCATGCGATGCGCCGCGTCCGCGCCACGTCGGCGCGCCACGCCCAACGCTAGCCGACCCTCCCACACTACTAGCGCCTCGCATCCTCATAAGCGCATTCGGGCACTCCTTTGCCCAATGTCCCGCACTACCACACACGAAACAAGTATTAGCCTTGCGCCTACAATCAACCTCGTCGTGCGCTTGGTTGCACGATCGGCACCATTGCGAATGAACCACCGGTCTAAAACCCGGCGTGGACATCTGTCTGAACGGGGGTCTTGGCGCCATACTCGGCCGAGCGGGTCTAGCAAATGATGGTCCTCCCCTCGACCTCGACATCTGCCCACTCGAGCCTCTTTCTGTTTCACATTCCTTTCAGCCACTTGCTCTTTCCTCCGCTTCCCATGCATCTCAATCTGTTCAGCGTGATCCATCATTGCTTGTAACTCCGTCGCCATCGGAGTATCCACGATCATAGAAATATGCCCATCCAACCCATCCAAGTATTGCCTATTATATCTTTCCACATCATTTCTTATATCCGTAGCATAGCGCGATAAAGCCAGAAATTCACTATTGTATTCCACCACCGGACGCCCATCTTGCTTCAACTCCAAGAATTTTCTCCGCAGCGCTTCACGCTGTATATTACTCAGAAACCTCTTATTGAAGTTATGTTCGAACCATTCCCAAGGAATCCTCGCTTCATCCCCGTCATAATTTCGTCGGACTCCATCCCACCAGAATCGAGCATCACTCTCCAGCTGCTGCTCAACTAACTCCACTTTATCTTCATCGGGGGTACGGCATAAATTCAACTTTGCATTTATTTGCGCCAGCCATTCCTCAGCTGCCGCATACCCGCCGGTTCCATCATAACGCGGCGGATTCAAGCGCAAAAATGCATCATATAACCTTCTGAAATCTTCAGGTGCACCCCCGTGAGCTACCGGTGTGGCATCCCGCATCTGGGCTTGGCGACCTCTCTCATAGGCCGCAATCAACCGGTCATCCAAGTCACGGTCTCTACCAGCTCCTCCAGCGCCACCAGCACCAACTGGACCAGCCCCGGCCGATCCACAACCGGCTCGATAACCAACTCCGGATTTGGTTCCGGATTCCTCCGAGGGTCCGCCTCTCGCCTCGGCGTGTTTCCATTTTCTGAATAAACACAGTTAGTTTATAACATTCTATATTCTTTTCTTATTATACAATATTTGTATAGTCGCGACGACCCCATTAATACGCATATCACTCTCGTATCCAAACAAGTCTGGTTCAGGTTTTAAACCATGCTCTGATACCACCGGAGAAGGACCTGTCACACCCCGGTGCCCCACGAGGTGCGACAGGTGCTCCTGCCGTAGGCATACGGTTGCCCGTATACCCACTAGGCAATTACGATATGATAAAAAAAGTAAAACATAACACGCAAACAAAACAAACAAATAACATATACAGATCTCAAATCCCAACTGGTCAGGTCACAGTATACAAAACCCGTATCTCGATGGATACGCATCACAAAATGACATAGAGAATATATATATATACAACCAAAACATAACTATATACATAATCTCTAATGTCACCATACCAGACGAGCTACACAGCGGTGAAACCAGGGCCTACCGACCTCGTGCCTCTCTCGGATCCGCCAAACCGGAACCTGAAAATTTTACCCAAAAAGGGGATGAGAATTGAATTCTCAGTGCGATAATTGCCACAAAAGAATCCCTGGACTTGCAATCACAAATTATATTCAAAATGAAACACAAATAAAGTTCATATCAATTTATAACCATTTGTAAAAATGAATGAATGCGTAAATCCGACAACATGTATATCCAAATGAAATCACAATTCAGGAATTGCCAAGATGAAATTCAATCACACAATATCTCGGTTTACTCGGGTTTGCGAATATCGGGTAGTAACTACAGATGTTCCACCGATCTGGACCTTAATTCGTTCCCTCTCATCCGTAGGGTTACGGACACCTACGAGACGGGCCGCGCCAGGTAAAACCTTTTTCTCATGACACCCATCTCGTAGTTACGGGCCTAACCATTTAATTAAAAGTCTCGGTTTCAATTCACATCCGGAAAATCCATATAAAGCCAATTGACCATCCAAACGCATTACCCCCGGGTAATGCCTCCGATACACAAGTCACATATAACCACAATCATAATACAAGTCACTTACCCCTCGTCCCAACCGGTCATCGGAAACCGCCGAGGGCCGGACGATCTAAAGCTTTAGAACACTGGGGCGTCAAAGTCCCTGCAGAGACTCTGACAAATCCGGTTTCACCCCCTGGGTGACGTCATCACGGTGGATGACAATAATACCCTATCCACCAACCGATGGTGATATAAAGCACGGTGACTTTAATTCTAAAATCAGATCATTTAGATCAACACAATTTATAACCATACCAGCATGCAAGTCAATCAGATAAAACAATTCGAGTTTCACTTTATTTGGGCAATGCAATGCATATGCAACACAATCCGATATTGCAATTCAATCAATAATCAACATGTCAATCGAAACACAGTTTAATTCGAATATAAAATATCAAACAAGTCCGTAAATCCCGCCCCTGAGTATGATGATCGTTAATAGATTCTAAAATCTGGACTTCCTACACGGGCCGAGTCATAATCCACACGGACCGTGTCATACCCTACTCGGGCCGAGTCACAATCCACACGGACCGTGTCGTACCCTACTCGACTCCCTACGCAGGGCGCCGCACGGCCCGGACACCTTACCAAGTCTATTTAAAAGATACGCATAATCGTTATTTAACACTTGTATGAATGGTGTATAACTAAGGCTAGTGCGATTACGGTTCGGTACTCATTCGATTTGGCTTAACAATACTCAACTAACCATTTCGGATTACCGGGTTTGCAGCCCGTAATGGGTCCGATTGCGGCCCGCAACAAGTAAAGAAAACCCTAATTCATTTGGTTTCGATTCCGATCGGTCGACGCTCAATTCCGGTTAATCGGGGTTACTTACTGTATCACATTTCAAGGTATATGAAGCTATACGAGTATTCGACATAATTCCTAATTCAAGTTTTAATACCAAAACCCTAATTCCAAATTCAAAGTTCAAAAGGGTAGTTTTAAATGAAATAATACGAATCGAACGGTTTTAACGAATTATAACTCGATCAATTCCAATCAAATTTGAATTTCACAAATAATCATCCCGAATTCCATACCAACCCTTAAATCATGATTCCCACTTTAAAAAGAATATCTATTCAATTCAACCCAATTCAATATACTAATCGAGTTATAATCGTTCGATTCACACCCGAATTCGAAATTCAAACGAAAATCACAACAAATCGACTATTAGGGTTTTGTTAATTGAAAAGGATAATATACCAATTTGAAGCTTTAGAATCGATCAAGGGTCGTCAATTCCGCTCAAATCTCAAGTTTCCGACAAGTTCGATCAGGTTCCGCGCTCAATTTCTCTCTCTCTCTCTTTTTCCCTTCCTTTCTCTTGCGCAACCCACACCCTCACTCAAATTTTTTTTTTTCGGTTCCAGAGTACCATTCGGTACAAGGAGATAAATATGACAAGATTTGGCTTTTTTGCCAATAAGTCCCTCCAAGTTTTTATTATTACACAAAGGACTTAAATTATGCACATATAACCTTATATATATTTTTAATGCATATAAACCCTTTTAATATAATTGATTTTATATAAGAATGTTACATAAGGCATGTCACAAAAAAATAATTTACTGTCTCAGGTGCACTACAGAATGGACAGTCTACATTACCTTGCCAACCACGTTTAACTAAATTACATTTAGTAAGGATCTTATTTTGTCGAAGTAACCAAACAAAAATCTTAATCTTTAAAGGAATTTTGGCATGCCATAAGGTAGAATATGATGTATTTGGAATAACCATATTGGACAACCACAAATAAAGGGAATGTACAGTAAATAAACCCGAAGAAATCCATCTCCAAAAAAAATTATCGGAGGAGTTAGACTCAGGAAATATAGAGCTATAGGTGCAAGAGTTAAGTAAATGTTGTCATTCAATTAAAAGAATACCCGTAAGTTGTCTAGTAAAGTGAATAGTAAGAATAGAATGAGAGAAAGCATTAGAAACTAAAAGTTGTAGATTGGAAACAATTCTAAAGAGATTAGGGTAAACACAATATAAAACACAATCACCAAACCATCTATCCAACCAAAAAAATGTATCACTACCATTACCAACCACCCTATTGATGCCCCATACTCTCATATTCTTATTCATTAAAGTTACACAAGTAATAGTATTTGTAAAGGAAATAGTTACATCACTTTTGTAAATAGACCATAAATGTTTTTTTTTTTTATTTACTTTTATGTGTATATATATATATGTTAGGTGACTAAGAAATCTATATATGTTTTTTCTTTACTTTTAACTAAAATAACGACACACAAAAGATAGAGCAAAAAAAAAATAGAGAGCAAAAGGTGTTTTTATTGCACAATTTTTTGTTTTTATAAATAAAATATATGACGGCGTTTTTTGATAACATGAAAAAATATTATCAAATTTGTGCTTCTTACATATTTGATGCTGTTCTAATTCTGGCTCATGAAAATACAACACAGGAGAAACGGAAGCACATGTTCCGTTTAAACTATATTTACAGATTTTTCCAATTTTATACTATAAATTTATTTTATTTATTTTTGAAAATAGTACAGATGAAAAAAAAACGTCTCTGTTTTCTTTTAAAAGACGAGATATATATCTATATACTAGTACTGTGCCCATGCGTTGCAACGGAAACATATTATAATAGAAAAAATTAATTTTAATTTAGAAAGATAATACATCAGCTTTATTTCACTTCTATACAGATATTATATTTTTTTTATGTAAACAAACATATTAAATCAGTATAAGATTTAAATGGAAACCAATTCAACTATATGTATCTAGTCAAAATCTTTAATTATAAATTTTAATTCGATCTTATGAGAAAATCAACAATATATATTTAGTAAAAGAATATCTCTTTCTACTCAATAAGATACCAATGAACGGTAATGATATATAGTATAATTGACTATAAGATTTTCAATCTAAATACAGATGGTTAAACAAACTTTTTTAGTTGGTTCTTTCCTTTTATAAATCACTATTTTTATTATATGTTATGGTTATTTTTCACTAATAACCTTGAACTTATAATTATTTTAGAATCATAAACATTCTTAATAATTACTAATAATTTATTCTTCTTTTTAATAAAATAATTTCTACATCTAAATAATTGATAACCAAATCAGATTTCATAGTTTTAATAAGAACTTTGAGATTTTTTTTCTTTATAGTTTTGTGATGAATTATTTAAGCGTCGGTATTACTATTATCTAAATTATAAAGTTTATAATTTTATATGAATCCAATTTAATAATTTATTACTAATCTGTCTTAATTTATGATATAAAGAGGAAATGAAGTTTACAAGAAAACTTTAAGAAAATAATTTAATTGCTGGAATCAAAGATAGGACATCCTCAATTAGATTTATATCAAACAGTGTATTTTAAGGAAATAATTTAATTGCATGAATTAATTATATATAGCTTTAAGGAGAAATAAGGAAACAAATCGCTAGAGATACATTCAATTTTAATTGTGACAAACTATGTAGCAGTATGTGTGGTGAGTATATTTTTAACTAAATTTATACTTCCACATATAAAATAAATGCTTTTAATCAAAAGATAACATATTATGTGATTGGAGGGCTGATATTAAATCTAAAAATTCATCCTTCGATCTCAGCCGTTGACGAATCAGGACAACTACGTGCATTATATAAGAATGGAGATATATATATAGAGAGAGAGAGATGAGCTATTGAGATGCAAAGTAAAAGGCTTGTTTTATTTCACACTTATATTTTCTACTTTTGAAA
Organism: Carex cristatella; assembly: GCA_024447775.1. Lineage (NCBI taxonomy): Eukaryota > Viridiplantae > Streptophyta > Magnoliopsida > Poales > Cyperaceae > Carex > Carex cristatella. The sequence goes on from JAJHPF010000007.1 coordinate 1,752,952, forward strand.
GTTCAAAAAGTATATCCGAAATGCTCGACATGATATAAATATTGAAATGTGTTAGGAGACAAAATTTTACATTTTTTTTTTAAATTATTACTATTTGTGTAGAAATTTTTAAATTATAGTTTTTTTATGGTCTATAATCCATAAAAAAATAACGATTTTTTACTCATCTAAAAAAATAGTAAAAAAAAAATCTCAAAAAATGTAAAATTAATTTTGAAGCACACTTCAATATAGAGATATATTAAGCAGTTTGAATTGGCTATTTATACTCTAAAAACAGAATTATAAGGGTAAAACAAAACAAAAATCTTAGTTGACAATTCAATATAGTCTATCTATCTATCTATATATATTTTATTAAGAGATGCCAAGACGTTCAAAACAAAAAGAGAGTTGGCTACCTCAGAAAAGGACAGAAAGGTTCCAGGAACGGTCAAAACAAAATAAATGTATATCATATCATATTCCGACTTGCGACTTGATGTATTCAAATCATGAATAGTTTACAATCTATGTTTCCGATATAACTTTTTTAGGATAGCCATCCAATATGCCAAAGAAGAATTTACTGGTTAGTAATGAACTTTAACAGTCTTAGGAGTTAGATGCACATGCTCTCTTTTATATCTGTCAAATGAAAGCATCTTTCTGTGTTTATGAGATTTGCTTTATCGCCTACGTGTAATTATAAAAAAAAAATTAATGATGATAATTTGTTCATCAAAAGAGTGTCGACATTCTTTTGACACTTAATCAATTTCGTTTTGTGTGAAAAATCAACCTATTTTATTTATTGCACGACGAGTTCATGACAATTACAGCTCTGATGAAAGTATTTTTTTATACACGTATCTGTTGAGAATAGACGTTATCCGTAATTATTTTTTATTCAATAAAAATTAACTTTATTCGTACACTCAGATTCTTCTTTATAAAATAGTAACTTTATATCTGTATCCAATAAGAATAAATATTATTCATACATTTTTGTTTTGGATCACTGATATATGTATTTCTCCGATACAGCGTTATTATTAGTTCTTAATTTGTTAGTTAATCAAAATTATAAGCTGGCAATCACGATGCTAGCTGCATTTGCATCTAATGTCATTAATCCTGTGTTTAATAATTTACTCACTGTCTACAGGTCTGCATGTAATTATAAAAAATAATGGTGATAATTCTTTCTACAAATAGAGTGTTGACACCTTAATTTATTATTAATTTTAAAAATTCATCTTAATTCATTCGTTCCACAATGACACGGTGACTTTCAAATTAGAGATGTTTACGGATATAATACATTTCGGATGGAAGTACATTTTTTATGTGTTGAAAATAGATATTATTTGTATTCTTTTTTTTTGATAAAAAATATTTTTTTCCGTACTCTCGTATTCTTATTCGTTGAAGTTACACAAGTAATAATATTCTATCATTATTGATAAAAAAATATTTTTTTCCGTACTCTCGTATTCTTATTCGTTGAAGGTACACAAGTAATAATATTCTATCATTATTTTTGAAAAATCATCTTAATTCATTTGTTGCACAACGAGACGATGACTTTGAAACTAGAGATGTTTATAGATATAATACCCTTCGGATGAAAGTACTTTTTCTATATCCGTTGAGAATAGATATTGTCCATATTCTTTTTTATTTGATTAAGTACTCGAGTATTCTTATTCATTGAAATTACACAAGTAATAATGTTCTATATCTTAATTCTTTTGTTGCACGACAAGACGACAACTTTGAAACTAGAGATGTTTATAGATATAATACACTTTGGATGAAAGTACTTTTTCTATATCCGTTGAGAAAAGATATTATCCGTGTCACCACTTACAATGCTATCTTTTCACACGACGAATTTCACCCATTGGTATGTAGATGATTATTGGCATATAGTAGACCGAACTATGTATGCACAGATAATATAAAAAGATTAAAGTGCAATAGAAATTCACACAAACAAAATATAAACAAAATATGAAAACATTACTAAGGACTCATAGTTCAACCCTCACTCTAGAGATGAGAGGTTTAGCTACTCGTAACCATGACAAAAGAAAAGAAAAATAAAGAGAATATAGATTATAACTCTCTTGATGAAGAAGAACATTGCTTCCTTAGATGACGCATCATTGCCTTAGCTTCTAAAGGTTTCGCTTCTCACCCTAGTTCTCTAACCTAGCCTAGTTTTTCCTAATCGGTGAGAATTCATGGTTATAGTACATAACTTAATCACAAGTAAACACGCACACTGAATCTCTCTCTTTTGTAGGTTGATTACACAATGGTCATGGGTAGACCTATGTCTCCCATGATCTCTACTGTTCCCACTACTTTTTAGAAAAGACTATAAATATCAATAGTCTAGCATGATTTGACTAAAAATAGCATTGAGGAAAATGTTTACAGAAAAAACTTTAAAAAGATGACCGCATTTTTTTTATAACATGAAAATAACAACTATTTTTTTTATTCTTAAAAAATTACGTATTTGATGCAGTTGTAACCCGAAATTTTTATAAATATACAAAATCCTAAATTAATTTAACAATCTATACATTTTTTTTATATTAATTTCCAAATCTATCCAAACCGCTGACAATGTCAGCGGTTTCAGAAGCCAGAACTGCTGACTCTGTCAGCGGTTTCACAAAGCTATAACCGCTGACAGGGTCAGCGGTTTAAGCCAAGCACAATTTTTTATGCTTTCTGCACACTTTTTGAAACAACGAACGACTCAGATTAAAACACTGTTTGTAATCATTACAGAGTTGCGCAGTTTCATCGAATTTAATATAATTTAAATGTTAGATATTTTTGTTAAACTTTTATTTTTTTCAAAAATAGAAAGACCATAATATTTTCTGTATTTATCTAGAAGTGAATTTTGAACCGGGATCAATAATTCAGATTCAAATCATTTTTATTTTTTTCTAATAACACACAAAGAAATATTTTAATTTTTCTTACAGCCATGAAAATTTTGATCTGAAAAATATTGATCCGGGTTATTTGTTTATGTCTTTCTAATAAATCAAATTATATGGTATTCTATCTAATTTTAAAAAATATATAAAAATATTTCTAATATTTTAATAGAAAAAATAAATAAATTATAATATTTTGTAATTAAATAAAATAATGAAATGAAAAATTATATTAAATTCAATTCGGATGAAACTGCGCAACTCTGTAATGATTACAAACAGTGTTTTAATCTGAGTCGTTCGTTGTTTCCAAAAGTGTGCAGAAAACATCAAAAATCGTTCTTGGCTTAAACCGCTGAACTGTCAGCGGTTGTAGCTTTCTGAAACCGCTGACAGAGTCAACAGTTTTGGCTTCTAAAACCGCTGACACTGTCAGCGGTTTGGATAGATTTGGAAATTAATATAAAAAATGTATAGATTGTTAAATTAATTTAGGATTTTGTATATTTATAAAAATTTCGGAGTTGTAACTCTAGTTCATGAAAAATTATTTTTTATACGCTAAATTTACATTTCTGCTATCTTTTGAGATTTTTCAATTTTTATACTATAAATTTAATTTATTTATTTTTAAAAATACTACAGATAAAAGAAAACGGCTCCGTTTTCTTTTCAGCCTCAAACGAAAAGGATGGAAGTATTTGTTTTCTTTTCTTTGACCAAAAAAGTACTTTTATTGAGACTTGAGAGGTGCCAGGACGTTCAGTGTACAAAAAGAGATAGGCTCCCAACCTCGACAAGGAAAGGACCGAAAGGTTCCAGTAATGGTCAAATTAAACCAAATAAAAAACCATCCAATAACTACGTCAGTGGAATGAAATCATGAATAGTTTACAAACTATTTCCAATAACTTTTTACTGGTTAGAAATATACTTTATAGTCTTGGGATGCACATGCATTTTATTTTTTTTATTTGTCAAATGCAAGCATCTTCGTGTTTATTAGGTACTTCTATTGATATATCATGTATCCTATATTAATAAATTTGGTATATCGCCTACGTGTAATTATAAAAAAAAAATTAATCATGATAATTTGTTCTATCAATAGTGTCGACATTCTTTTGGCACCTTAATATATTTTATTTTGTTAGAAAAATCATTCTAATACATTTATTGCACGACTATTTCATGACAGTTACAGCTTGGAAGTATTTTTTATATATGTTTCGGTTGAGAATAGACGTTATACATATTGATTTTTTATTTGATAAAAAAATAATTTTATGTGCTTTTAGAGCCTTTCTGTTTAAGTTTCCGAATAATAATATTCGATAGTAGCTAGTTTTGTTATTTTTTCTGTTAAAAAATTTATCTTAATTTATTTGTTGCATGACAAGTCGATGACAATGAGACTAGACATATTTTACGCCGAAATTTTTATAAATATACAAAATCCGAAATTAATTTAACAATCTATACATTTTTTATTCGGATTTCCAAATCTATCTATATCGCTTACAGCCTATCAAACCGATGACACAGTGATCGGTTCCACACTTGTCAAACCGATGACTAAACCCTCGGTTTCAGCCCAGCACGATTTTTGATGCATTCTGCACATTTTTTGAAACAACAAACGACTCAGATTAAAACACTGTTTGTAATGATTACAAAGTTGCGCAAATAGTGTTTTAATTTTTGTTAAATTTTTATTTTTTCAAAAATAGAAAGACCATAATATTTTCTGTATTTACCTAGAAGTGACTTTTAAACCAGGATCAATAATTCAGATTCAAAGTATTTTTTTTTCTAATAACACACAAACAAATATTTTAATTTTTCTTACAGCCATAAAAAATCCGATCTGAAAAATATTGATCCGGATTATTTGTTTAAGTCTTTCTAATAAATCAAATTATATGGTATTATACTAATTTAAAAAATATATAAAAATATTTCCAATATTTTAATAAAAACAATAAATAAATTATCATATTTTCTAATTAAATAAAAAAATGAAAATAAAATATTGGGCCGATGACAATGCCATCCAAAATAATTTTTATTTATTTATTTTCATTTAATTAGAAAATATGATAATTTATTTATTGTTTTTATTAAAATATTGGAAATATTTTTATATTTTTTTAAAATTAGATATAGTACCATATAATTTGATTTATTAGAAAGACTTAAACAAATAACCCGGATCAATATTTTTCAGATCGGATTTTTCATGGCTGTAAGAAAAATTAAAATATTTGTTTGTGTGTTATTAGAAAAAAATAAAAATATTTTGAATCTGAATTATTGATCCCAGTTCAAAAGTCACTTCTAAGTAAATACAGAAAATATTATGGTCTTTCTATTTTTGAAAAAATAAAAATTTAACAAAAATTAAAACACTGTTTGCGCAACTTTGTAATCGTTACAAACAGTGTTTTAATCTGAGTCGTTCGTTGTTTCAAAAAGCGTGCAGAATGCATCAAAAATTGTGTTGGGCTGAAACTGTTGGTTTAGTCATCGGTTTGAAAAGTGTGAAACCGATTATTGTGTCATCGGTTTGATAGGCTGTAACCGATTATTTTGTAATCGGTATAGATAGATTTGGAAATCCGAATAAAATATATATAGATTGTTAAATTAATTTCGGGTTTTTTGTATATTTATAAAAATTTCGGTATTTCCTGATATGATACACATGTAGTTTGGACGAAATTAACTTTCGATCTCTATCTATTGAGAATATCCGCATTTTTTTTGTATCACTATATTTGTTTCTCCAGAGAACGTTATTCTTAGTTTTAAATTTCTTAATCAAAATTAAGCTGGCAATCTCAATGCTACAAAGCTGCATTTGCATTCATTTTCATTTTTTTTTGGATGACAATGCTAGATAGAATATTATTACTTGTGTAAATTATGAAAATAAAATTAAGCTGCCTATATGTAACTATAAAAAAATAATCATGACTATTTGTTGTACCAATGAGTGTCGACATCTTTCAACACCTAAATCTCATTTTTTTTTATTGAAAAATCATCTTAATTCATTTGTTGCACGATGAGTCGATGACTTTGAAACTGATGATATTTACAGATATAATACAGTTCAGATGGAAGTATTTTTTCTATATCCGTTGAAAATAGATATTATTTGTATTCTTTTTTACTTGATAAAAAGTATTTTTTTCCATACTTTCTTCTTCTTATTCATTGAAGTTACACAAGTAATAATATTCTATTATTATTTTTGAAAAATCATCTTAATTCATTTGTTGCACGACGATACGACAACTTTGAAACTAGAGATGTTTATGGATATAATACACTTCAGATGGAAGTACTTTTCCTATACCCGTTAATAATAGATATTATCTATATATTTTTATTTGATAAAGTAGTCAAGTATTTTTATTCATTGAAATTACACAAGTAATAATATTCTATTATTTTTTTTAGAGAAAAATCATCTTGATTCATTTGTTGCACTACAAGAAGTTGACTTTAAAATTAGAAATGTTTACGGATATAATACAGTTTGTATGAAAGTATTTTTTATATCTATATCCATTGACAATGCTAGCAATTCAAATGTTATGAAACGTAAGTGTGATTAATTAATTGTCTACACCTCCGAATTGTACTTACAATAAAACAATAACCATAACAATTTGTTAGTGTCGACATCCTTGTGACACCTTAATATAGTTTTTTTGGGTTGAAAAAAATTATATCTTAATTTATCTGTTGCATGTGCGACGACTTTGAGATTGGAGATGTCCACATGTATGATATAGTCAGGATGGAAGTGTATATATATGTATTTTCAACATTATCTGTAATGGTCAAATTAAACCAAATAAAAAACCATCCAATAACTATGTCACTGGAATGAAATCATGAATAGTTTACAAACTATGTTTCCAATAACTTTTTACTGGTTAGAAATATTTTTATAGTCTTGGGATGTACATGCCTTTTTTTTTTTTATCTGTCAAAGGCAAGCATCTTCATGTTATTATATACTTCTATTGATATATCATGTATCATATGTTAATAAATTTGGTCCATCGCCTGCGTGTAATTATAAAAAAAAAAAAAAATCATGGTAATTTGTTCTATCAATAGAGTGTCGACATTCTTTTGACACCATAATTAATTTTGTCTCGTTTGAAAAATCATTCTAAATTAATTTATTGCACAACGAGTTCATGACAATTACAGTTTAGATGGAAGTATTTTTATATATATATCGGTTGAGAATAGACGTTATCCGTATTTATTTTTTATTTGATAAAAAATAATTTTATTTACTTTTAGAGTCTTTTTGTTTAAATTTCCGAGTAATAATATTCAATAGTAATTAGTTTTGTTTTTTTTTTATGTTAAAAAAAATATCTTAATTTATTTGTTGCATAACAAGTCCATGACAATGAGACTAGAGATATTTTACCGATATGATATACATGCAGCTTGGATGAAATTAATTTATATCTGTATCTAATGAGAATATCCGTATTTTTTTGTATCACTGATATATTTGTTTCTCCAGAGAACGTTATTCTTAGTTTTTAATTTCTTATTTAAAATTAAACTGGCAATCTCAATGCTAGATAGCTGCATTTGCATCTAATGTCATGAATCGTTGTGTTTAATAAATTTACTCTACGCCTACATGTAACTATAAAAAAATAATCATGATTATTTATTCTACCAATGAGTGTCGACATCTTTCAACACCTAAATCTAATTTTTTTTTTATTGAAAAATCATCTTAATTCATTTCTTGCACCACGAGTCGATGACTTTGAAAATAATATTTACAGCTATAATATAGTTTGGATGGAAGTATTTTTCTATATCTGTTGAGAATAGATATTATTTGTATTCGTTTTTACTTGATAATTTTTTTTTTGTACTTTCGTATTCTTATTCATTGAAGGTACACAAGTAATAATATTCTATTATTATTTTGAAAAAATCATCTTAATTCATTTGTTGTACGATGATACGATAACTTTAAAACTAGAGATGTTTATGGATATAATACACTTCGGATGGAAGTACTTTTCCTATATTGGTTGAGAATAGATATTATCCGTATTCTTTTTTATTTGATAAAGTACTCAAGTATTCTTATTCATTGAAATTACACAAGTAGTAATATTCTATTTTTTTTTTTAGAAAAAATCATTTTGATTCATTTGTTGCACTACGAGACGACGACTTTAAAACTAGAAATGTTTACGGATATAATACAGTTTAATTGTATGAAAGTATTTTTATATCTATATCCGTTGACAATAAATATTATCCGTAATATTTTTTATTTGATAAAAACAATTTTTTGTACTGTTGAATACATATTTATTGAAATTACACAAAGTAATAATATTCATATAGTATCATTTTTATAAATATGATATTGTGAATTTTAGAACTGGAAATACGTAGTTTCAAAGTGTTTGAGGGATATAAAAGAAATTCTCCCTTTATATTTATCTGTCAAAGGGAACATCTTCATGTCCTGTATTGATATATTTATTCCTAGAGAAAAGCGTTAATTATTCTTAGTTTATATATTGTTAATTAAAATAAAGCTGGCAATTCAAATGTTTTGAAACGTAAGTGTGATTGAGTAATTCACTATAACAATTTTACTCTTCAGCGACAGGCATCAGTGACCGAGACATCTGCGACCGATTTTGCGACAGAATTACCTATCTGCAACCGGCAATCGATATAGGAATCTGCGACCGATTTGGCCAGTTGCAGATGTGTAAAAATGCTGTAGTAGATATTGTTTACGCCTCCGAATTTGTACTTACAATGAAACAATAATCATAACAATTTGTTAGTGTCGACATCCTTGTGACACCTTCATATAGTTTTTTTGGGTTGACAAAAAATTCTATCTTAATCTATCTGTTGCATGTGCGACAACTTTGAGATTGGAGATGTCCAGATGTATATATGATATAGTCAGGATGGAAGTATATATGTATTTTCAACATTATCTGTATTTTTTTTTTGGTAATAAATCTTATGTAATGAATAATAATTGCATTCTACGCAAATGCTTCTCTTATGTTATGTTTCAATTGAAATTTATATGATAGAGCCATGACTTGTGTCAATTACTTGAGAACATTTATATATATTAGATCTTTCATATTGTTTCAGATCACCTCATGTTAAATTTAATTGGATCAAATTATGATCATTTTTTTTAAATCATTGAACCTATTGGGTTAGAATCCAGATAAGATCTGACGAATATTTCTATTCGGGTGATGGGCCATAATTTACCAGCTTTGGTAAAAATAAATATTTAAGATGATGGAGAAAAATATTACGAGTACTAGTCAACATAATTCATTTACTGTAATTTATATAATTAATGACGGTTTCTGGAGACATGTTGACATTTCAGGGATTTTTATTCATATCATCTATTAATTAAAAAGTTCCACAAATATTCTCATTTTTTTAAATGCTCCAACCGCTCAGAATCTGGATGATTAACTCTACTTAGCAAGAGAACCGTCCAAAATCTCAGCAGTTCTATTGTAGCTACATTTTTTTTTAAGATGTTGTTGGGAATGTACTAAAAAGTTAGAATATTATGGACCATAATTAATAATTAATTGTGTAATTATAATATGGATTAGACCATTTTGGGCTAAACAAAATATGGGACGAAATTTCTGCTATATCGATCTCTTTGATCTAATCACCCAGATACACGGATTTCTCCGAGGATAATAAGAATGTTATCCAAGCAAGTTTTTGGTAAGTAAAATTTTTTGAAACAAAACATCTAATAATTACTTTCTTTTTTTAAAGCTAATCAACGTTCTTAATTTTTAACTATGCATTGCAGAAGCACTATCACTTTGCACCGAATGTAAATGTGACTGAGGCATGGAATACATTTAGAAGGGTAGCTGATGGACGGTTGCAGTATATGCTCAATAAATGCAAAAGCCACGCAAAAAAGAAGTACGGAGATTCAATGACTGAGTGGAAGGAACGTGGGGCTGCTCCTCGCCCCTACGACTCCTGGATCAAGCCATCGTACTAGCCCGATCTCGTCGATTACTGGTGCAACGACGCTTTTGCCAGGCGGAGCACGCGGAATGCTTTAAATAGGGCCAATGCTGAAGGTTTAGGGGCCACGACCGGATCTGTGAACATGCTTGTTCACAAACAGCGATTCGTAACTCATTTTTTTTAAATGAAATTAATATATTTCATTCCAATTGAATCTAATCGAACTAACCTTGATATTTTTTTAAATAAAATTGTCTTTCAAATTCTTAACAGGAGCTAGAACAAGGGCGCGAACCCCGATGGTCCGATGAGTTGTTCCAGCCAACTCATACAAAAAAGAAGACATGAGAATATATTAATGTTAAGGCTAAAAACACACAGGTAATAATACTTTTGAATTGTTTTATAAAATATCATTGTTCCTATTATACCTGATTTACAAAATTTGCAGCTGAAATATGAGAATGCTATGAAGAAGAGGTATGGAGCGGATAGAGGAAAATGGCCCAATTACGACACGACATCTGGTACTCTACGGGCATTGATGATCAGAATGTTCACGGAGAAAACTATGGTCTCGGTGCTCTAGGTAAAATAAACATTCTTTGAAATTTGAAAGTTATTTTTAATTTTGTTAGATAATACTAATTGTCTTACTTTCAATGTTTCAGCCAGCACGAGACGGATGTTTCGCTCCAGTGGGTCCAGCGGTACTCAATCGCATTCGTCACAATCATATTCTTCTATGCCGCACCAGGCCTCGCACCAGGCCTCGCCGCCCGCTCCTCAGGATGACGAGGATGATGACAATGATGATGGTGAGGGGCAGTGGTCGAATGTTGGCGGTGATGGTACTGCTTAGGACTTTTTTTATATATTTTTCTCTTGTCAGATGGTATTGTTTAGATTTCCTGGTTTAGATGTTACTTGACACTTGGCTTATCTGTTACTTGATGTTATTCGACATTTATGTTTATGTTACTTGACATTTCGTATTTTATGTTTGATGGTATGGTATACAGTTTTCTGATATTTATGATTATATTTTTTTTTTGTATGTATCGATGTCTTGTATTATGTGTATATATTTATCTTATGTTGTATCATGTGTATGCATGTATTGATGTCTTGTATGTGTATTATGTTCTATGTTGGTACGTGTCGTACCAATTATTAAATTGTGCAAATTTAAATCATAAAAAATTCTAAAAACCTGGTAGAAGACTTCAGCGACCGGTTTTCAGTATCAGCAACCGGTTTTTCCCTCTCAGATGCTCTTTTTATGACGTCACTGATAAATTATCAGCGACCGTTTTTAACTATCAGAGACCGGTTTATTTGGTCGCAAATACATTTTGCTGACGTCACCAAAAACTATCAGCGACCGTTTTTAAAGCATCAGAGACCGTTATTTTGGTCGCAGATACCCATTTTTCTGACGTCAGCAAAAAATCAGCGACAAAAAAAAATGGGTTGCAGAAAAATTATCATCGACCGGATGACATCATTTAGAGACCGGTGATGTCATATGGTGGGCATCAGTGACGACGGTCTCAACGACCGAAGTATCAGCGACCAGAAACGGGTTTCAGCAACCGGCGCCACTATCAGAGACCGGCGATTTAACTATCAGAGACCGAAATTCCAGTCTCTGATAGTGGATTCTGTTGTAGTGCCTGCATAAGTGATATTAAATAGGTGCGATCAACAGGTGTGTTAATTGTATTATATATACACATGCATAAATATGATCAATTTCTTCTCTCTAATAGAACTATTAATTAATTGAGAGAATTTCACGTATACTCCTCAAAAATTTCAAAATTACGTATTTCCCCCTCTAAATTTTAAAATTACATATTTTCCCCTCTAAACTTCAATAATTCACATATTTACCCATTTTATTTTCTTTTACAATAGAACTCATTCTAAATTCATAAAATACCCATTTTACCCTTTTATTAAATATCATAAAACATCAATACCACTCCAATTTGAATCTGAAAGGTTCATCTACCATCCGAACTTCTTTAAGATTTGTGTGTGCTAGGTCAACACGAATCTTAAAGCGAACACACACGAATATTGAAGCAATGTGCACAGATCTTAATGCGATGCGTGCAGATAAAATTGCTTTAAAATCCGTGTGCACTATATTAGCACGAATCTTAAAGCAAATATGCACAGATCATATTGCGATGCGTGCGGATCGGACGGTAGAGGAGCCCTTCAGATTCAAATGAGTTCGATTGGGCGTTTTATGCTTTTTAATAAAGGGTAAAATTGGTATTTTATGAATTTAAAATGTGTTTTAATATAAAATATAATAAAGTGGATAAATATGTGAGTTTTTGAAGTTTAGAAATATGTAATTTTAAAATTTAGAGGGAGAAATATGTAATTTTGAAATTTTTGAGAGGTATACATGAAATTTCCCCTAATTAATTTTCAGACAGAGGCATAAAATAAACAAAAAAAGAATAGAGAAACAATATTTTCGATCTTGGATAAAAACTGAAAATCTGATATGTCTATTCGCACCACTTCAGAAATCGAGAGAGAAAAGTAGAAAGACATGAGAGGACTGTAAGTTGGCGCTAGCATTCCGACTCGTAGTTGTTTGTCCACCTTTTCATATGACTCGTAGTTGTTTGTCCACCTTTTCATATGAATACTGGCAGAAAATGGCTGCGGTTGCTACTCCGTAGATCCGACACGAAGTGTACATAGTGAAGAAGATTACTACTAGTGCTTGAAGTTTCCGGTATGCGTCTAATGATAAACTCTAGATATATCTTGGAATTAGTTTTATAAATAGATTCTAATTTTCAGATAGTAAACAAATCATGAACCGAATCAAATTATTGCACATATAACCTACCCAAGTTCCCAAGTTCCCAACAGATGTGACGTCCATATAAACAATTTTATTAGTTACTATAATAATAATAATTATTATTATCATATTAGTTACTTGTCTAAATTATTAGTTATTGTAATCATTATTATTATTATTTGTATATTCTTTGGATTATTTTGAAGAAATTATCACTAATGAATGATGATGATAAACAGTAGTAGGTATAACAAACATTAAACAACAACACGCCACTACAAGTACCATTTTACCAACAATAATAACAACTACGGTAATAGTATTATGCTATTAGTATATATTGCAATAAGTATTATTAGACGAGTAGACGAGTAAAGCTAGCGTGTACAATGCTCACTAAGAAGGTTCGGTAAGCATAACTTCAGAATCTATCAGATTGGTTTCAAACGATGAATCTAAATTGTTAAAATCGATCTACTTCATGATGCATATATGTACATGCAAAATTTTCAAATTCATTTAGTACAAAGTCAAGTGGTAAAAACAATAAAAGTTTATCAGTTATTTTAATGCATTTATTTTCATTATTTTTTTACTGTTTGACTTTGTACTAAATTAATGAATTCGAAAATTTGAAAATTTTACATTTATGCACATCACTCGTGAAGTAGATCAATTTTGATAGTTTTGATTTATCATTTGAATCCAATCTAATTGATTTTGGGGTTATCATCACCAAAACTTGTTAGTGAGCATTGTGCATGCTAGCTAGCTTTACTCTTATTATACTATAAAATAATAATAATAATAATGATGATGATGATGATGATGATGATGATAAATAGATAAATAAATAAGAACAAATCTAAGGTGTGTTGTGCTCACCAAAAGATTTGGTGGCATAACTCTAAAATTTATCTGATTGACTTCAAACGAGACAAATCCAAACCGTGAAGAAAATTTTAAATTCATTTAGTACAAAGTCAAGTGGTAAAAAATTGATGAAAATGAATGCATTAAAAATATTTGTAAAATTTCATTTTTTTGCATATACATAGTCATATTTTTAACTGCTTGATTTTATATTAAATATATCTGAAAATTTTAAAATTTGTATGTGCATTTATCAATTGTAAAGTAAAAAATTTGAAAATTTTCTATATGAAAGTATGAAACACTCTTGTATTTTGTCTTGAATACCTTTGATCACCCGAAATTTTTATAAATATACAAAATCTCAAATTAATTTAACAATCTATACATTTTTTATATTAATTTCCAAATCTATCCAAACCGCTAGCACTGTTAGCGGTATCAGAAACCAACCAGAACCGCTGACACAGTCAGCGGTTTAAGCAAAGCACGATTTTTGATGTTTTTTAATGCACACTTTTTGAAACAACGAACAACTCAGATTAAAACAACGAACGACTCAGATTAAAACACTGTTTGTAATCATTACAAGAGTTGCGCAATTTCATCCGAATTGAATTTAATATAATTTTTCATTTAATTATTTTATTTAATTAGAAAATATTATAATTTATTTAGTTTTTCTATTAAAATATTAGAAATATTTTTATATATTTTTTTAAATTAGATAGAATATCATATAATTTGATTTATTAGAAAGACATAAACAAATAACCCGGATCAATATTTTTCAGATCCGATTTTTCATGGCTGTAAAGAAAATTAAAATATTTCTTTGTGTGTTATTAGAAAAAAATAAAAATAATTTGAATCTGAATTATTGATCCCGGTTCAAAAGTCACTTCTAGGTAAATACAGAAAATATTATGGTCTTTCTATTTTTTAAAAAATAAAAATTTAACAAAAATATCTAACATTAAATTTTATTAAATGTTAGATATTTCTATTAAACTTTTATTTTTTCAAAAATAGAAAGACCATAATATTTTCTCTATTTACCTAGAAGTGACTTTTGAACCGGGATCAATAATTCAGATTCAAATCATTTTTATTTTTTTCTAATAACACACAAAGAAATATTTTAATTTTTCTTATAGCCATGAAAAATCTGATCTGAAAAATATTGATCCGGGTTATTTGTTTATGTCTTTCTAATAAATCAAATTATATGGTATTATATCTAATTTAAAAATATATATAAAAAATGTATAGATTGTTAAATTATTTTAGGATTTTGTATATTTATAAAAATTTCGGTTTTTCACTCATTTTGTGAGTGAATTACATAGGATTTTGGCTTAAGTTTTTCTCTATTTTCTCACATTTATGTTTAATTATTACGAGAAACAGGTTACTATTATCTAACTTTGTGTTTTTATACAGGAGCCATATTTTGTGGCTATTTTACATCATATGAAGCAAGAATCGGGTCGATCGGAATTACGCAGCATTGGTTCTAAGTCTCTGGTTCATACTGTACCAGCCAGTACGAACCAGAGGCCCAGTACGGGCTAGGAGACAGTCGATTACGCATTAACTCCATGAGTGACAAAGTGGCAGTACGGACCGTACCCGAGGCACCCTTTGGGGAAACACTGCTACAACTTTCTCCAGATCAGATTTCTTGGACTCCACTCATCTCCAGACGCCCCTCTGCCCTTGAAGAGAACTTGTCCTTTATCTTTTTAGTATTTTCTTTTATTCTATGTAAGAAGAGAGGAGCAAAAAGGGTAAGAAGGAGGATACTTCGTGTATGATTGTATCTTTCTCTTATCTCTTTGTAAACATGCCATTCTGTAGCTAAGTTTAGGTTTCTAGGGTTGGCATGTAAACCTTGTTACTATTGATGCATTGATATATATATTTTTGCTTAATCTTAGTTTAGTCATTGTTGTTCGATTGCTTTTGTGTTTTATGTTTGATCTTGCTTGACTTTGTTTTATTAGTCTAGACTGCCTTGTAATGACCACACTCTAGACCGCCTTGTAATGACCACACACAAAGTTAGTCACCATTAGGCTAATCGGGTTGAGATAAGAAATAATAAAAATACTAGATTATTGGTGGAGCTCTTAACGGGGAAAGTCTTTAATTAGAACAATAAAACTATCCATAGGGACACCCTATAGGATCAGTCAAGAGACCTAATTAAGTGAAGACTGTGACTTTGGGCTAGAACTCCTTGCACCAATTGAGTCAAGCTCCACAGGGGAAGTCTTGATTGGTAGTGTGACTGTGCAGCGATCGCAGCAGCCACTAAGCATGGATTAGAAATCCTAATACAACAACTGCAAAACTGACATCAAACGGGATATAATAATCAAAACAGATAGTATTAACAACGGTATGCCAAAATACTAGGAATTCACACCACTATCTATTTTACTTACTTTTAATTTTTTTTTCCAAATACTTTGATCATTGACCAATAAGCTAATCCAAAATTTCAGATTTCGTCTAGCCTTTTGAAGGATTGTGATTTAATCTCTGAAGACTGTAAATCTTATTATCTGCAGATCAATACTCGATATACTACTTGATAGAATTATATATGTGCACTTGTAATCTAACTAGTAATAAACATATTATAAATTTTATTAGTCGAGTGAGTACACTCATATGATTGCACCCATCAATCTTGTACTTTATTTTATTTTTTCTGAATTTATTTAATGTTTTGGACAGCAAATGATTTCATTTTTAGAGTGCAAATAGGTACACAGGAAAATAAGAATTTATTTTATACCCTGTATTATAGTATCTAATAATCTGTTATACATTTTCTTAAATTAAAACCTGTATTATAGTATCCAATAATCCGTTATACATTTTCTTAAATTAAAAGAATTTTATAGCTACAGTAGAACTGTCGAGATTCTTGACGGTTCTCTTCCTACACCAGAATTGCCGAAAATCTTGACAGTTGGGACATTTAAAAAAGTTAATAATCGAGGGTATTGTATAACTTTTTTTAATTGAGGATATAAAAATTTCGTCGACATTTTGACTTGTCTAATTGCAATTCTGACTTTCTAAAAAAACAAAACTCGAAATTTATTTTTTAGTGTGGGAATTTTATGTATATTCCTCAAAAATCTCAAAATTACGTATTTCTCTCTCTAAACTTCAAAATTAAACATTTTCCCTTCTAAAATTTCAAAACTCAAAATTTATCCATTTTTATTGTCTTTTATATTAAAACTAATATAAATTTAAGAAATACCCATTTCACTCTTTATTAAAAGCATATAAAATTGCACTACTACAGAATATCATGATTGTACACGGATAAATCACCTAGAGCTACACGGATTTCCAATAGTGTAGGATGTTAGGGTGTAGGAAAGGGCCATCTTTTGCAAACGGATATTTATTTGTGTTCAATTATCATAAAACCGACACGGATAAACTATAATAACCGTGTACAAATCTAACTCGAGCTACACGGATTTTTACTTAATAAACCGTGTAGGAATATCCATTTTTATACGGATTTCTAAATAAAAAACCGTGAAGGAATCAACATTCCTACACGGTGTTTTCATTATAAATCCGTGTAGCTCCAGTAGGATTTGTATACGGCCGTTCTGGTTTATCCGTGTACAAATCCGACTGGAGCTAAACGGATTTTTAATTAACAAACCGTGTAGGTATATCCATTCCTATACAGATTTCTAAATAAGAAAACCGTGAAGGAATCAACATTCCTACACGGTTTTCTAATTAGAAATCCGTGTAGCTCCAGTTAGATTTGTACACGGCTATTCTGTTTTATCCGTGTACAAATTCAAAGGATTTTTATTAACAAACCGTATAGGAATGTACGTTTATTTATTTAAAAATTTCTTCAGGAGACCTACACGGATTTCTAATTAAAAATCCGTGTAGGATTTTATTATTATTATTTTTTTAATTTTATTGGTTTTTGGCTAGCCTCCACTTTTGCTAGCCATTAAAATATGCAGCTTTTCTTAAAAAAAAAAAACAGATTCCGAAAATGTAATTAATAAATTGCACTAATTAATTTATACAAATCCATATTGTTCATTACAAAATTCTGCCTGAAAAAACCTTGCCCACATATCTCTAACTTCATCCATTTCCTCCTTGAAGTAAGGGTCCTTTGTCCATCGAAACTACAATTATAAATTGGTGATTAATTAGTAACTAGAAAATGTAGATGCAAGATTTATTATTGATATTAAAAAATGAAAAATTAATATGAATTACATACATCTTTTGGAAATGTGAACTGTTTTCTTTCGATCCAATTTAACATGCAAAGCATCGTGTAATAACCGCACTCCCATGAGTCCTCCTGTCGCGGGCACTGAAAATTTACATTGATCGGCCTATATATGTTAGAATGACAATAATTTTTTGAACATGACATAAAATAAAATAATTATAGAGGGCTCACCGTTAACCACCCGCAAGTCATCTTATTCTTTTCCTTTGGATCTTTGCTTTGTTGTCCCTCCTCTTTAACATATTTGTTAAAAGCCCTTACAAAATTAAGTGATTATAATTAGCAATTTTGATACACAATTTAATTAGAATTGAAAAAAAATCAAAGTGGGAAAATTATTCCTTACTGTCTAATAAGTTTGACGACCTTTTTGGCCGTTTGTAGTGGGATTTTTTCTTCGGTCCTTGCAGAATCCATGCAATAGCACCTATTTGAAGTCGGGACGATGATGAGCAAACACCAGTGTTTGCTGTGGCATGAGAAATATAAACACAATTATAATCACATTTAATTCATTTTTGTAATTATTTAAATTAAAATATAAATAATAAATAATTTGAAAATTGAAGGTTAGAATTAATTAACCTCTGGTGGTATGGCACGAGAATGAATTTCTTTCGATCCTCGAAGCAACGGTGCATTGCTCGGCGCAGGTAGTCGACGATATCCTTGGGATATAATTCCACCATCGTGGCATTGAGTTTGCCGGGATCCAAAAATATACTCCAGTTCTTCTTTTGTTCTAGCGGCCACGATTCCACACTTCGGTTCAGCTTCCTGAAAAATCATCATATTAAATTAGAACATATATTTCAGTGCCACACATCTGATATAAATAAATTTTGTTCACTTACATGGCGAAAATGGTGATGTGAGACACATCGAGCCATTTATCGCTACCCGAGGCATGAAAAATATCCAGAAAGTCCTTCAAAGATATCATCACAGTAGATGAATCGTGCAGAAACATCTCCGGTGGGATGATGATCATGATTTCTCGGGTTCTGTCGGGTGCCGTGATCAATTTGTCGTGGAGGCGCCGACAATCCCTGGGCAAAAGGCTGTATTCTTGTGCGGTGATCAGAGAGCGGTGTGATGATCCTGGCGCATCAGTCGCGACGATCGCATCAATCGCGACGCCCATCTCTCTGATCTCCGTGTGTACCGGTGACAAATGACTGTCCTCATCAGCCTGTATAAAATTTTAAATCAATTTCAGCATTTCAAAAGAGCGGATTTGAATGTAACAAAAGATATTGATTGTTAAAATATTACCTGATCCAAAATGATCTGATTCTTCGGCCATGGGATAGTGGCCATCCGGACATCATCCAGAGTGTACATCTGCTCGTTCGGGACAGGAAGAGGTATGTGCGTCCATTCCTTCATGACCACCTCGACACGCACCAAAGTATTATCGGGACCGAGCTGATTAGGGTCCACATCTGTCGGTCGTGGCTCTACGACGCCCTTAGCAACAGTAACGGGCACAGTACCGACCCAAATAACCAGCTCGCATTTCTTAGCGCTCTGCAATTATCATGTAGTCATTTTAAGAGGAAATGTTACCTAATAACAAATAAAAAAGTAGCAATTAATTAATTGTGATTATGAACTAGTATTACCTTTAGATTATCGAACGCGTCTCCCCAGGTCTCGGAAGCTTGACTGCTGCGCCGAAATCCCGGCGAAATGGGAGGTGGGTGTTCGGATTGCTGCCTAAACTGAGAGGATAAGCGTTCGAAGATTCTTGATTCCATCTCCACCATCTCTGCGGCATGCTCCTGTTTCATTTGCTGACGGAGCCGCTCCATCTTGGCATCCTGCTTTTCACGCTTTCTTCGAGATTTTGATGCACCGAAGACATCCTTGAAGCCCACGTGGACCCCCACACCCCTAACCCGACCTGGGTGCTCCGGATTCTCCAGCGTTTGAGATAATTCGTCATGCTGCCTCGAGACTGTACGGGCACCCGAATTTACCTCCTCCTCCACCTCCAACTGTTTAAAAAATTGAATAAAACACAAGACTAATTAAATGGAGGAAGTTATAATTTTGTTTGAATGATGCAAGTTATAACAAGAATTAAGTACCATTTTCTTAGCCAAGGGCCGCAATTCTTCAGGCAGTCGAATCCTTCCGTCGGCTGTTATCTCAGATCTTGCCATGAACCAACAGCTCCCCCTAGGGTTGGTTATCTTTACAACCGGTGAGTCGGAATCTATGTTTGACTCCCAGTATCTTCTTAAATTCGGACGACTTACCCTCGTACCCGCCCCGACCCTAAATGGTGCGGGTACTTATTCTTGGCAACAGTACTCTCGCCCCCTTTCACTTGCGGCCTTCATTAATCAAAGCCAATCAATTAGTGTAAGGCAGAAAAATGATCAATCCACAAAAAACATAGTTACAATTTTATAAATTTAGTTACCTGGAACTCGGGAGTTTGCTTCATCGCTACGAAGTCATCCCAGATCTCCTGGGTCAACCCTTCAAAGTGTCCGACCGGATTCTTCCCTTTGTTCATCCATTCGGTCACGAGTGTGCTCTTGTATTGCTTCCACCCATCGTTCATTTTCTTTAGAGTTTTCTTTTTCCCGGTATCATCTATGATGTTCCATTGAGCCTGATTGACACAAAACAAATGTCATTTCAGTTCATGCATGTACAGGAATCAAAAGAAATACTGAAATGGTGACATTACCTTCACCATCTCCCACCATTCTTGTTTTGTCTCCTTGTTGAAGGCCCTCCAAGAGGCTGCACGGATATCGGCTTTCCTCTTCGCGAAAAGGCTGCACCAATTTGAGTAATGCGCCCTGTTTTCCCCCGTCGGACACCCGTCCTTCTTGAACTCGATTTTAAATAGCTTTTTTTTCGTGATGGTTTTGCACGTCGTCGGACCTCTCGTCCTTCTTTGTGATTCCGACTGGGCTACACCTTGCTCTTCTTCGTCTTGGGGGTTCACGTAATGCTCACCCGAATGTGACATGATTCTACAAAGAATAATAGCAAAGAAGGTCGACGAGCACCTGGGAGAACTCGACAAAACAATCAACAATTAACGACGACCAAATTAAATCAGAAATGACCAAATAAGGAGGAAATAGAGAGAGAATAGAGATTGTTTTTATTACCAAGAGAGGCCGACGAGGGAGGCGGCGTAGAGGGAGAGGCAGCGCAGAGGTAAGTTGAGGGAAAAGCAGCGGCGGATCACTCCAGGTTTTTCAAAATCAGAGAAGTTGAGGGAAGCTAGAGTCGGATACTTAGAAATATTTACCAAAATTATAGTATAGCAAGATGGGAACTTTCCACACGGATATCTAATTAAATGTCCGTGTACAAAGGGTATCATACACGGATAATTAATTAAAAATCCGTGTAGTAAAGTTAAGAGTGACACGGATTTTTAATTAAATATCCGTGTACAAAGGGTATCATACACGGATAATTAATTAAAAATCCGTGTAGGAAAGGTAAGAGTGACACGAATTTTTAATTAAATATCCGTGTAGGATACCCTTTGCACACGGACATTATATAATATATCCGTGTAACTCTAAAAATTTTCATCCACGGATTTTTATTTAAATATCCGTCGGCGAAGACGAAATTTTTAGCGGGAGATGCGCGCCAGCTAATTTCATTAATTCATCACTGTGAATTACAAAATAAATACAGAAAAACGAAAAGTCGCCTTAAACCCGACTTATATAAACCTCAAAATATTTACTGAACCTATAAACTCATTGTTAACAAAATACAAAATCGGTGTTTTCGGACCTTTGAAAAACAGCGATTTTGTAACCCTCTTAATAAATAGTTAAATACAAAATATTACACAAAAATCATAATTAAAAAAACAAAATGAAATGAAAAATGCAAAATAACATTGTTACATGATTAAAAAATATTACATAATCAAAATATTACACAGTGCCCTTTTTCTTTCTTTTCCTTTTTTTTGGCACTTTTTGTACATCGGCCTATAATCCTTCGTTGTGAACAGATCTCATGTAGTTCGCTTCTTCTTCACTTACTGGTACCTCGATTGGCACGTCGGTGCAAAATGGAGGTATCTCGTCAAACTGGTCGTACTCTTCTTCGTCCACGACATTTTCAACCCTAGAATCCTTCTTTTTCATGATAGGACGATGCTCCACCTAGTATCACTCGGGTCAGTGACATAAAAGACCTGTGCGGCTTGCTTGGCTAGTATGAACGGATCATCGATATACCCGACTTTGTTGAAATCAACGAGTGTGAACCCGTTGTTATCAACCTTCACACCCCGGTCTTCGACCCATTGACACCGAAACAAGGGAATGTTGAGGTGAGGACTGTAAATGAGCTCCCAAATTTCTTCAATAACACCGTAATATGACTTTGATGCTATTACAGCCCGGGCATCCCCGGATCTACTGAATTCTTCAGAGGCCGCCACCAACGTCACCCCACTATTTTGCGTCGCACTCTTATCACTTGGTAATTTAGTGTAAAATGTATATCCATTAATCTCATATCCTTGGAATGTTCTAACAACAACTTGGTGTCCTTCGCCCAGTAGCCTGACAATTTCATCTACGGGCGACCTTTTGGCGTGTTCCTTCACTCTTTCTTTGAGCCATCATGTAAAAGAACGATTATACTCGTTATTCAACCACTTCTGACTTCTCGTGTAGTTCTGTTGTCGAAGGATTGTCATGTGCTCATCCACATAGGGAGCAACGTCTGCCATGTGCTGTAGTACAATTAAATGTGCCTTTTGTAGTTCATCTGTGTCAGCAAATACGGTTTTCAAACCAATTGTCCCTACTCCTTGGAGTCTTCCCTCGTATCGGGATTTTAGAACACCGATAGGAGACACACCGGTCAGGTAGTTAGTGCAAAACTCAACCGCCTCTTCTGTTGAATACCCTTCTACAATGCTACCTTCGGGCCGATGCCCGGTTCCTTACGTATTTTTCAAAATACCCATGTATCTCTCGAATGGATACATATACCGCAGAAATACAGGACCACAAATCTTAATTTCCCTCACGAGGTGGACAACAAGGTGAACCATAACATCGAAAAAAGAGGGAGGAAAATACATCTCAAGATGGCAAAGAGTAACGATGACCTCCGCTTGCAAATCGTCCAATTTGAGCGGGTCTAACACCTTGGAATTAATTACATTGAAGAAAAAACAAAGCTTCGTAAGGGTCTGCCGAACGGCCTTTGGTAAAATTCCCCGAATTGCGACAGGAATCATCTGTGTCATTAAAACATGACAGTCATGGGATTTCATACCCTTCAATTTCATGTCGTTCATGGACACCAGCTTCTTAATATTCGAAGAATACCCTGACGGGACTTTAATACTGTGAAGGCATTCACAAAAGTTTTTTTTCTCCTCCTTCGACATGGTGCACATTGCAGAGGGTAGGTATGCGCGCTTCCCTTTATCTTGCGGTGCAAGCTTTTGTCGTATTCTCATTTCCACCATGTCTTTTCGAGCGTTAATACCGTCTTTAGTCAGGCGAGGAATGTTCAATAAGGTGCCGATTAAACTGTCGCATAATATGGACAGTACGGTAGCTCCCAAAATATGGACTTCTTTTTCCAAATATTTTTAGGCGGTGCTTTGGCGCATATTCCGAAAACAACATCAAGGTTTTTAACCCGCGGAAGGCACCCTTCCCATCCAATGTACGACGTGCCACTCCGAGCTCATTTTTTCCATTGAATGTCTTCTTTCTCCTACAGTATGGGTGATTAACGGGGAGAAACCTGCGATGCCCCATAAAAACATTCTTCTTACAATATTTCAACCTCAGCACCTGCGTGTCATCTTCATAGATAGGGCACGTTTTTGCTCCTTTCGTACTGTAACCTGACAAATTCCCGTATGCGGGAAAATCATTCACTGTGCAAAATACCATGGCCCGCAATTTAAAGACCTCTTTGCCGTACGCATCCCATACCCAGACACCAGTCTTCCATAATTTTTGGAGGTCCTCAATTAATGGTGCGAGATATACATCTATGTCATTCCGGGTTGTCTGGGTCCTTGGATCAGTAATGACATCATTATATACTTGCGTTTCATGCACAACCAAGGAGGAAGATTGTAGATGGATAAAAGAACTGGCCAAGTACTGTGCTGACTGCTCATACTTCCGAAGGGACTCATTCCATCTGTGCTCACCACAATCCTAAGGTTTCTCGAGTCGGAACCAAATTCTTTGAATTGTCTATAAATATTTCTCCATTGAGGAGAATCAGCCGGGTGTCTTAGTTTTCCGTCCTTTTTCCGCTCTTCTTCATGCCAGCGCAATAATTTCACATCTTTGGAATTTGCAAATAACCGTTTAAACCTCGGTATTATCGATAGATACCACAGCACCTTGGCCGGAGGCGGGTCCTTTTTTTCTTCATCGTTACAATCGTCAGTTTCGTTGCCCTTACGCTTATAGCGTGAAACGCCGCATCTAGGACATACATGCATGGACTCGTACTCTTTACGGTACAATACACAGTCATTAGGACATGCATGTATTCTTTCAATCTTCAATCCCACTGGACAGATCAACTTCTTTGCCTGATATATTGTACACGGTAACTCGTTGTTATTCGGGAGCATTTCTCGTAAAAGTCGTAGTAAGGACGTGAAACTCTTATCGCTCCAACCACTGTCTGCTTTTAAGTTCAATCATTTCAACACAACTGACAGTTTGGTAAATGTGATACACCCAGGATACAACGGCTTTTTGGATTCATCCGACAAATACTGAAATTTATCATAATTTTCACCACCAATTTCACATTCCACATCACGTAACATGTCCTCTAGGTTTTCAGTAAACTCGTGTTCTACATTTTCATCAATACTCGTTGCCATCTCATCATCGTCGCAGTATCAACTTCAACACTATTCAATTTTTCGAAATTCTTATAATCATCGTTGCAATCAAATTCAAAATTATCAGAAATTTGATCACTCTCATTTATTTCATCACAAAATTTACCGGTACCACTACTTTCTCTAATTTTCTCACCATGCATGAACCAACATGTATATCTCTCCTTAAATCCTCGACAAATTAAATGAGTTCTAATTTCTTCCAATTCCTCAAATCCTATACAATTTTTACAATCCCTACAAGGACACAAAATGTTGGCCTCCTTTTGCAAAACTCTGTAACTCTCAGCAAACTGTAGAAACTCTTCAACTCGGACCAAATATTCTTCACTGTCACGCCGCATTTCATACATCCAACTTCGATCCATCTGTAAATTAAATTCCAAAAAATGATTGCAATTAATCATGCGTGGTGGATGGTCGACATATGTATAACCTACCGAATTCTTGGCTTACAAAGGGCCGGTTTACAATCCTAACCCACTCCTTGAATATTGTGCCTCATATGTGAACACATGTTAGCGTGATTTAATTAGTATTTGAGAAAAATTCGGCAGCATTTCCCCTTAACTCCCCAAGTACATGTACATACCACATACTCGTAGGAGCAATAAGGAGAAATACTGTCGAATTTTTCTCAAATACTAATTAAACCCGCTAACATGTATTCACATCCTAAATGAGACATAGTATTCAAAGAGCAGTCCCAAACCGGGGACTATCCAAAATTAATCCCTATTGGATTAATTTTGAACGGGTATGGACCTACAAGCATATTAATAGGTCGGTTATTGGACAACAATACACTAATTATTTTACAACCATGCATGCATTAATCAAACTCTAAACCGTAAATAAGCAATAAAAACTAATTAACAGAAAATTATTGAAATAAAAGAGAAGTATTACTAACCTTAACAAGGAAAAGAGGAGCAAATCACAACTAAAAATCAAAAAATCTCAGATGCCTGCTGCGCAAAAATCAGATTCCAGCCATTCCAGAGGAGAGAGAGTGATCAAAACGGCGCTGGAAGAATACTTTTAAGTGAGCTGAACCCTAGATGACCTTTTCTACACGGATAATTAGAGATAAATCCATTTAGCTCTCCCAACATATCTACACGGCTATTTAAATAAAAAACCGTGTGACAATCACCATTCCTACACGGATATTTAATTAAATATCCGTGTAGCTCTATAATATTCATACACGGTTATTGAATTATATATCCGTGTAGGAAGATAAATAGCTACACGAATATTTAATTTATTATCCGTGTAGGATTAACTTTTCTACACGGATTTCTTCTCAAAATCTGTTACGAATATGAAGGGTTTAGGGTTTAGTTAGGGTTGTCCAAACGTCGCGCGGGAGTTCAAACGCTCTTCTCCCTTAATTCTATTTAATCACCGCTGATTTTAGTGAAAAATCGCACTGCACATAATTTGCCTCCTAGCGTTAACCAGAATTTTACAAATCAGGAAAAAAAAACCAAATGGAGAGTCCTCCTAGCGTTAACCAGAATTTGCCCACAGTGCAAAATCCTCTATCTGAAAATCCTCCATCTGAAAATCCTACTCCATCTGAAAATCCCACAGAAAATCCTACGGCCAAAGACCCCCAAGATGATCCCAACTGGGCTCCCATAATTCCTCCACCGCTTCCTATTCCCGCTGGTTACCCTCCTCTCGTTGGTCCATCTGAAACCTTCCAGTTCTCTGATCCACATCCAGACATAGTTGAGTGGAGTCATTTAGCCCCGCCCCGTAATTGAATTAACATCATCCCCCGATGAATCTGATCACTACCGGTTCTCGATGATGAGCCTTACGGTCCCGTAAGGTCCTATGGATGATGAGGATGTTTGGTTATCTTTGAGAAGAAGCAAGAGAATTTGGGACAATGTAAACAAGGATGGAGGCAAGAGAATCAACTACTTCCCTAAGAAAAAAAGGCGCGGCAATTAGTTGGAAATGTTTTGTATTTTGTTAGTTTTATATTTTGTATTTTCATTTTAGTTATATATCTAGATGGTTTTTTTTTTTTTGTGATATCTAGCTAGTTTTTTTATTTTATTTCTGTGATGTATGGTGTATGTTATTTTAATGTTTTCTATTTCTGTGATGTATGGTTTTATATTTAAATTTCTGTTTATATTTATATTTTTGAATAATCTAACTAGCTAATGTTATCTTTAAATATAAAAATAATAACAAAATATGAAATTGAAAAAAATAATTTGAAATTTTTGAACTACACAGATATTAACGTTCAAATCATATTTAATATAATAAAATATCAACATATATATTCAGAGAAGTTAGGGTACTTTGATAAATTTTCGGACATGGAAGAATTTCAAAATCAGACGAGAAAGAAGTGAACTGGGGGGACTTAAGAAAATTTTTGAAGACATAATCTGGTTTTGAACTGCTACAAGGATTCCTACACGGATTTTTATTACAAATTCGTGTGCAATAGATACCTACACGGATATTTAAGTACATATCCGTGTAGGTCTCCTCTTTTCCTACACGAATTTTTATTAAAAATCCGTGTGCAATAGGTATCCTACACGGATATTTAAGTACATATCCGTGTAGCTCTCCTCTTTCTTATTAAATATCTGTGAGGAATATTTTTTCAACACGGATATTTACGTAACTATCCGTGTAGGAAAAGATGATATTTATTTCAAAGCATGCGCGCCCCATTTATTTCATGTATTCATCACTGTGAATTAGAAATATTAAATATTAATATATTTAAAATTGAATATACAGAAAATAAACACAGAAAAACGAAGAGTCGCCTTAAATCCTATATATTCTCGAAATCGGTTCCTCTCTTAAACCTATCTTTCTCTAAGTGAAAAAATGTCGTCTGTCACAGAAGAACAACCTATTGAGGCACCACCACCACCTGTTGAGGCACTACCACCACATCCAGAGGATTTCATGCCAATGCCTTGGATCCTACCCGGGTACGAACGACCACCACCAGGTTATCCCAGAAGTTGGCCATGGCCGACACGCCCACGTCGCAGCCCCAGGGGCCATCCGCCACCGAAGCCCTACATTCGTCGGACAAAGAAAAAATCTGTTGTTTAGAGTTTCTTTTTTTTTTAGTTTTATTATATCAAATTTTTGGAAACTTTTGTAATATTTACCAGTAGTAATATATTAAAGTTTACTTGTTTACATTTTTGTTCTTTTGTATTTATTTTTTGTATTAGTTGTACAATTTTTAATTTGTTAATATTTAATATTTCTAACACAGTGATGAATATTTTTATTTGTAAAATAGTGTACAAGAATGAATACATAAATTATAAAGAAATTAATATTTACAAAGTTCATATCTAAATGAATACATTTCTTAATTTATAAGAATGAATATTTAAAGAGCTTCACAGTAATGAAAACATCCATAAGTTCATTTTTATATTTAAATAATCAAAATGTGAAATTTAAAAAAATAAAAAAAGAGAATCCTACACGGATATTTAACTACATATCCGTGTAGGAATATGAATAATATAATAAAATATTTATATTAATATCATATTTAATAAAATTTCACATCCATGGACTATCCTACACGGATATTTAACTGAATATCCGTGTAGGATGATAGATAGCTACACGGATTTCTGCACAAAATCCTTTATGAATCTGAAGGGTTTAGGGTTTACTTAGGGTAGTCCAAACGTCGCGCGGGAGTTTAATCTATATTTTGTATAATTTATTGCTTTCCATAAAAAAAGAACTTATCAAAATATTTATAATTCCTAAAAGGAACTCGTCAAAATATGACATAAAATGCAAAATGTAAAATTAATGCTCTCCATAAAAAATCACAACAAACCATTCCGACACGGATATTTAATTAAATATCCGTGTAGGATTGTTCTTTTTTTTTTTTTTTTTTTAGGTAGCCTCTATTTGGTTGATTTGGTTGATTTGCAATTTTGCAGGTCCTATTGTAGCAGTGTGCAGTTGCACCTGTGGGTTTAGGAAGCCGCGAGTGATCTTTGAATTTCAGCGCACACAAATGCATATTTTCTTTTCTCCTACGTACCCACAAATGCAAGCGCACACTGCTACATAAGGACCTAAACTCATTTGTGCCTCGTAGAGAGAGTGATCAAAACGGCGCTGGAAAAGAAACTTTGAATTTCAGCTGAATTTTTCCTCCGTTAATTTTACTCTGAGATGGAGGATTCAGTGTCATTTCCTCCACCTCCAATAGGGAGGAAAGACTTTGAATCCTCCATCTCAAAGTAAAATCAATGGAGGAGAAACTTTGAATCCTATATCTCCTTAATCCGTGTAGAGAGAGTGATCTTTCCTAAACTCTTATGTGCCTCGTAGAGAAAGTGATCAAAACGGCGGTGGAAGAGAAGCTTTTTATTTCAGCTGAAACCCTAGATGACCTTTCTACACGGTTATTTAGATATTAAACCGTGTAACTCTATCGACATATATACACAGCTATTTAAATAAAAATACGTGTACAAATAACTCTCCTAACACGGATATTTAAATAAATATCCGTGTAGCTCTCATACAATTCCTACACGGATATTTAACTAAATATCGGTGTAGGAAATGTAAATTTCAAACGGCTTTTTTGAAACACTGTTTTTTAATGAAATATCCGTGTGGGATTCTTAGAGATATCATTGATAATTGGAAAAATCCTATTTGGTACACGGTTTTACATAAAACTGAGAAAATCCGTGTACAACCACAGTGTAGGAAGCGCCATTCTGTAGTAGTGTTGTATCGTTTTAAAAAAAAAATGTTGATCTTATTAGATACCAATTATATCCTTTACTCTTTAAAACATAATATTTTTGTCCTTGAAAACTGGATACCCATGATACCCTTCATTCTTTAAACAACTCATTTTGCCCTCGAAAACCAATCAAAATATATGATTGACATTTTTCTTAAACAAGCTACAAATTTTATGCTTTTAATGAAAAGTAAAATGAGTATTTTATAAATTCAATTGAGTTTTAATATAAAAGACAATAAAATGATAAATCTGTGAGTTTCAGAAGTTTAGAGGAAGAATACATAATTTTAAAATTTAGAGAAGAAAATACGTAATTTTGAAGTTTTGAGGGGTACACGTCAAAAATTCCCCCGTTTAATATCAAACAAGATGTCCGTCTTTCTAATTTGTTTGACAAGAGAGAAGAGACCCCTTTAACATCCACCATAATTCAATTTGATTGGTTGAGAGCATTTTGTCATTTAACACAACATTACAGTGTCCAATAGCAAAATTCAAATTAATTCCCAAAAAACACATAAGAAGAAGAAGAGTGAGAGAGACAAATGGCAGAACTATATTGCTCAAGGATAACATTACTCCTACTTCTAGTGACACTATGTCTTCTCCCATTAACGGCTCACTCGAGCGAATGCGATTGCTCGGAAGAGGATTCCGACATAGACAAGACGGAGGCCCGCAAGCTGCACATAGTGGCCATCTTTGCCATTTTAGTGGCCAGTACAATCGGTTGCTCTATCCCTGCACTTGGCCGGTGGTTTCCTGCTATCAGTCCTGAGAAAGACTACTTTTTCTTAATCAAGGCTTTCGCTGCCGGCATCATTCTTGCCACTGGCTTTATTCATATCCTCCCTGATGCTATCGAAAAGCTGACGTCACCTTGCCTTCCCGAATCACCATGGCAGGATTTTCCGTTTGCTGGTTTCGGAGCCATGATTGCTGCCATAGGTACTTACGTTACATTATATATTATGAATAAGGCTGGCGTGCTACCTGTAGCATAGTGACATGTCGTGCTACCTCTTTAAAAACCTATTAAGTAGATTTCAAACGACAAATCTAAACCGTTGAAACTGATCTATTTCATGAGTGATATATTTATATATAAAATTTACAAATTTTTACATTCATTTAGTATAAAGTCAAGTAGTCAAAAAAATAATGAAAAATGAATGTATTAAAATTAACTTATAATTCTTATTTTTTTGACCGCTTGACTTTATACCAAATGAATTCAAAACATTCTAATTTTGACGTGTAAATGCATCACTTATGTAGTAGATTGGTTTCAACGGTTTAGATTTGTCGTTTGAAATTTACTCAATATGTTTTTTAAGAAGTAGCACAACATGTCACTATGCTACAGGTAGCACTCTAGCCTTATTCATATATTATATACATACATGATGTGCTTCAAATGATAATGACATAGGATACTGATCGTTTTCAACTTCTGATTAAATTTATTTCTAGTTTCTCCTTTCCCATATAATTTTTTTTTTTATTTAGTGAAAAAAAAATCCACTTTTAATTAACGTGGGGCCTATCCTTCATTGATTCTGTTGATTCAAATAACCCGTAGGTATATATACACTATATGCTATTGTTGGTAAATGTTAAGGGTACAAAACTTAAAAAATACAAACTGGGGTTTTACGATTACTTGGACGAAACTCAGGACTAGATTGATATTTTTTTTTTTTTGAAATGCCATTCTTATATCTTATGATAAGCTTCACGATAAATATTCTTAAAGTCAAGGTGTTAAACTAGTACTTCAGAAAAAAAAAAATAAACTTTAGGAGAAAAAAATGAAACTATAGTTAAAGGAATTGAAATATATGATTTTAGAAAAAGGGACCTGAAATGGATGGCTTAAGGTCCCATTAAGAAACAAATCCATTTCATATGGAAAATTGAGTTTTTTGTAGTTAATATTGCATTTAATGGTCATTAGTATCTACTATTTGCTAAAAAAGAAACACTATATATACTAAAACCCTTTTGATCTATATCAACTTTTTTTTTGAAGATGGACCTATATCAAAAGTAAAAAAGAAACACTATATATACAGTTGGTCCATCTTCAAATACATATCAAATTGCAAACTTTTCAGTTAAATTTGTGCACATTTTTTTATATTCCACAAATTCCATGTATGTTTTTAAAATCTTGAAATGAGAGAAATCAAAGAAATTCATCAAAATTATGTACAATTAATCATTAAATGAAATCTTAATATTAATTGCTTGTTAACTTGTGTTGTGTATATATTTCTGTCTACGGAGATCATCGATGCATAGAGATAATTTATCATACTATTACTCTCTTTCCTTCTCCTTTGGTGTACATGGCGACAGTTGAGCAAACTGTTATAATTCGAAATTGTGATGATTAATAATCTAACACACGGTTGATAGGTACACTAATGATGGACACAATTGCAACTGGATATTTCAGCAGACGACACTTTAAGAAGGCGGCATCTGCAGTCAATGATTTTGGGGCAACCGTTGAGGCAGAGCGGGGGCATGCAGATCATGTGGATGTGCATACTCATGCTTCGCACGGGCATACTCATGGTGCTGCCATGATGGTTGAAGCTGCAACCAACAGTGATGGAGATAGTCAACTCATTCGTAACCGTGTCATATCACAGGTTAGAAACAAGATGTTTATTATCATCAATATGACTTGCACCTTGAATAATAGACCAATTTTGAATTATGCAACTAAAGTTTACTTCTGTTGTTTCCTTAATGAAGGTATTGGAACTGGGAATTATAGTTCATTCAGTGATTATTGGAATGTCTGTGGGTGCATCAGATACACCATCGACCATAAGGCCGCTTATTGTTGCTCTAAC
Organism: Carex cristatella; assembly: GCA_024447775.1. Lineage (NCBI taxonomy): Eukaryota > Viridiplantae > Streptophyta > Magnoliopsida > Poales > Cyperaceae > Carex > Carex cristatella. The sequence continues at coordinate 1,785,549 of JAJHPF010000007.1, forward strand.
ATTTCACCAGTTCTTTGAGGGTCTTGGTCTTGGATCCTGCATTGCTCAGGTAAACATTAACTTGTACTACAATTATGTTCTAATGGCTGGTACTTTTTTTCCCCAATTTATGCAAATTATATATGATATGCCATATGTAGTCCCTAAGTCTCAAATATAGTTTTGAGATAATGAAATGGGACAATATCAGCGAGGGATACTGTCGGTATAACCACACGGATACTCCCGTCACTAATAGAAAAATCACCTTTATGTCGGTATACTTTTTGGTATAACATAAAAGTTTTCTTGAGTAAAATGCATAACATATATAATTAGTTAGTATTTCTAATGTAATATTTCAATCAAATATAACTTTCATGCATGAAAGCATGACCCATGTACATATTATATATGTAACTTTTAAGCATATAGCTGAATAACATAAATCTTTATTTTTACAACTGCAGGGAAAATTTCGTTTGAAGTCGGTGGTGATAATGTCGATCTTTTTTTCACTGACAACTCCAGTGGGAATTATCATAGGTATTGGCATAGCATCCAACTACAATGAGAACAGTCACACTGCATTGATTGTTGAAGGACTTTTGGATTCTGTATCAGCAGGAATTTTGATATACATGTCACTTGTTGATCTTCTTGCCCAGGACTTCATGAATCCGCGCGTACAGAACCGTGGAATGTTACAGTTACTTATAAACATTTTCTTGCTTCTGGGTGCAGGTCTAATGTCCCTACTTGCCAAATGGGCTTAAAGCTTCATTTGCATGGTGTGACATTACCAATGATTCTCTACAATTTTATTTTTTTCATTAAATGATGTTTCAGCATTTTCCAATTGTTGAGTTCCTTATTTTTTTTGAAAAATCAAGTCCTAGGCATCACGTTGCTTCGGCATTTTTTATTGAATCAGAATTTTGTGATTATATTTTTTTTATTTTTTTTAAGAATGATTGTATATTTTATATTTTATTTTTATGAATGATTGTATATTTTATATTTTTTTTATGAATGATTGTATATTTTATATTTTTTTATGAATGATTGTATATTTTATATTTTTTATGAATGATTGTATATTTTATTTTATTTTATGAATGATTGTATATTTTATATTTTTTTTTATGATTGATTGTATATTTTATAGTTGGAGAGACTCAAAATTTGTGTAACCATTTTTTCTTGATTTAATTTGTATAAATTATTTTTCCATAATTTGGATCAGTATTACTAAAGACATCAACATTCTTGTTAGAACCTGCATTTTAAAACCAATTAATTGAATGTAGCTTATGCATTCTATACTTCTAAATTGTCAGATAAAAATGAAAAGGCTGTATAGTACTCTATTTTTTAAAACCTCGTTTTATTTTGACCTAATGTATTGAATCATTTGCTCATTGCAAGTTTTGTAATCATTTAAATAGGATATCTACTACAATATATTATTCAGAAAATAAAAATTCAAATTTTATTTTCTTGACCTTCCAGTCCGTTTATTTGATGTAAAGTTACACTAAAACTATTCATGTTAAAAAAAAATCATGTTGTTTAATACTCCTCAGTAAAATGAGTATGTTAAGTAAGATAGCACGCTAGATATGAAATTAATCACAACTTGGAATCATTCCTACAATTTAATGTGCCTATAGCAGCAACTATGGCTCCGAATCCAGCAAACGGAAAATCTGGTAATTCGGGAAGGCAACGGAACATCAGCTTTCCGGCAGAATCAAAGAAAATGTGAATGAAGCCAGTGGCAAGAATGATGCAGGAAACAAGAGTCTTGATTAAGAAGAAATAGTCTTTCTCAGTAGGAACTCATAAGCTGATTGCACCGGCCAAATCGGCGAAGATAGCTGCAATGTTCAGTGTTTGCACCTCCGTCTTATATCTGTCAGAATATTCTTCTGAGCATTTGCAGCCGCTCGAGAGGGCTGTCTATGGGAGGAGACACAGTATCAGTAGGACTGGAGCTTACACCTGAGCAATTTTCTGCTTCTTCTCTGTTTTCATATTCTTCTTCTTCTCTGTTTCTATGTGGAAGACTGACAATAATAACAACATGGTTCTGGATTGCTATCAAAAACCATCTCTAGTCTAACAATGTGGAAGGCTGACAATAATAACAAAAGGGTTCTGGGTTGCTATCAAAGAACCATAAGCATATAAACCACAAAGAATTTAAAGCTCAATAATAACACTTCAAAGCATATAATCCTCAACAAAAACATTTAATGTACAAAGCCTTGAAAATTTAAATGGTTGTAGATTGAGTTTTAAAACTTGAAAAATTAAATTATTGTATATATAAGAGGTATTTAATGATTCACATAAGAGGTTTGCAAAGTTCAAAGTAGTTTCAATGATATACATAAGAGGATGCATAAGAGGTTTTTTAATAATATACATAAGAGGTTTTCTTGCACAGTTCAAAGTGGTAGCAATGATATACATAACAGATTTGTGTGATATATATAAGAGGTTTTTTAATGATATACATAAGTGGTTTGCACAGTTTAAAGTAGTAATTTCAATGATATACATATGAGTTTTACTTTCAAAAAACAAAATAAATTATTTGAAAATTACATCAAAAGTATTTCTTCTTGGATTTTATTTTGAAAGATAAAATTGAATAGAAAATGTTCATATTTTTAGATTCGTAAAATTCATCACCGGATCGTCGGTAAAATAGATTAGAATGGTCAAAGAAAAATAAAAAGTGGGTGAAAGAATTTTTTTCTTTTTTGGCTTGAAGTTAAAACTATTTAGATTTTGAATTTAAATACTTTCATATAGAGGTTTAAATTCTTACGAGTAACAATGTAAAAAATTATAAACATAGCTTTAAATTATTGGATATTAGTGCTGGAAATGAAAGTTAGACAAAATTAGAAGGTTTTTACTATTGAACTAGTTGGAGGGCGCGTTCATGTATGATGGCTCGAGGGACGAGAATATTTCTCTTTCCAAAATATTGTTTCGGGAAATGTTTCTTAATTTTAATATGAGGATCCAAGTACACCGTTTTATAGAGACACATCTTCACACCATATGCTTATAAGTTAATTTTGCAAGTTAAAAGTCCAAGCAATCGATCTGAACCGTTCAATATGATCTCCATATTAAAATATGTTTGGAGACCAAATTTAATTTTTTTTTGAATTTTTATAGTATTTATTAAGATGTGTACAAAATTATTATTTTATGACAAATTTTTACTATTAAAAAACAACAATTTTCAAAAATTCTAAAAATATAATAATAAAAAGTAAAAAAAAATATAAAACTTGATCTCAAAGTACATTTTCATATGAAAATCATGTTAAACGTTTCAGCTTAATTGTTTGGATTTTAAATTTACAAAAATAACATATAAAAATATAGTGTTAAGTGTGTAATTAGATCCCACCTCTTATAAGTCGCAATTTTTCCTTCAAAAGGACAGTTATTTTCTTCGAGTTAGCAAATTTTAACAATGATATATATATCCTAAAGAGATTATAGAGAGGGAGGGATGGAGATTGCTGTCGCTTACCATCTAGGGTCATAGGATATTTGAGAAATGAGAATGGAACATGAAAGTTGGATCGGTAAAGCAAAGGCTCATTCACTTCAGAGCTTCCTAATTTAAATTTAGGAAAAGAACTTAGAGGAGCTTGCAAAAACACTAAAATCAGTGCTGGTATAACTTAAAATGACGGCGTGATTTCTTTTGCTGATGTAGGGCATGACAAACCTAGGGTAAAAATCTGGAGCAGGTTTGTACCTCATACTGTTGACCTTGGAAATCTTCTCCCAAAACATGAACTTGAATACCTTCACTTCTTAGAGATTGTTCAACTCACTCTCAATCAAATATATGAGGAAGAAGAATTATATTGGAAGGAACGATCCAAACAAAGGTGGTTGGCAGAAGGGGATTCAAATACTAAATATTTTCACAAATGTGCTACTAATCGATTTAAAAAACATTCTATTTTACTCATGGACATTCAAGGGCAAATGACTGATCAGATTTCAGTGATTGAAAACCATATCGTAGAGTATTATAAAGATATTATGGGAGTTAGTGGGGTTGGGGCTCATATACAATCTGATTTTTGGGATGTACAGGAAAAAATCATGAAAATACCTTAATAATAATTGGGTTGTTCCCATGCTTACTGTTGGCACATGTTAGTGCCATTCGAGGATATGCTGACTTCTTGTGTTCTTTGCTGGTGCTGTTACTCTAGCATATGATCCATCTGTTATTTTTTTGGTTTTTTAGGTTTGGATGTACTTGAGTTTGGCCTTGGGTCGATGATGTGTAACTGCTGAGATCGATTCAGGCCTTGGGTTTTATTGGGTAGTTTTCTTTTTTTCTGTCTATTTTTTACTTTGAACTCTGTATTGTTTGCTTTATATAATGGAAGGGCATTTCTGCCTATTTTCAAAAAAAAAAAAAAAAAAAACTTCTTAGAGATTGTATGGCTTTCCCACGCAAATGATGAAGTGGGTGCCGGAGACCCACCACAACCCTTGAGATTCCTGCCTAACTAATAAATATTAATACTGATCGGTACAAGTGCAACACAAATTATACCATTTTTATGTCTAACTTCTAATTCAAAAAAATATATTGTTACATCTCATTCAAAGGATCTCAGTAGATACAGGAACCCACTACAAACATAACCCCATGAGAAGAAAAGGGCACAAAAGAAAGCAAATTCCCGAAGCAAGCAGATAACCACCTGAACTATAGCAGAAATAGCCGTGTGATCTCCATAGCAATCTCCGGGCTCAAGATTTAGATACACAACACCGCCACGGGACAATTCTCCAGCGGCCTCAACCGCTTGTAGTTCAGCGCATTTAGTGCCATGTGCATAGAGAAAACCCTCTCCAACTACTTCGTCTGAGTTTCCACGGGTGATTACACAGCCGAAATTGGGGTGCAGGGAGGTGAAGCCAGTGGAGCGGTCGGTGAGGTCAGCGGCTCGGCGGAGGAGAGAGATGTCTTGAGAAGGTTTAGAGGCTCCTGCGACGGAGCAGGTGATGATGCAGCTGGGTGATGGATGAATGGAGCGGCAGGAGGTGAGAGGTAGCGGCGATGATCGGAACAATGGATGAGGCATTTCTTAATTGAGAGAGGAGAAAGGAAGCCGTTGGTGTTGAGAACAACCAAGTTTTCGATATCAAATTTAATTTCAAGTTTTCTTTTTTGAAACTAGCAGATAGTCATCTGCTTTCATTAATAAATGCAAAATTATTACAACTGTAATCGACACAATTACAACATGAATCATGCAGTGATGCCCCACGAATCATGCAGAGATGCCACATGTATTAACTTAATAAAGTCGAAGAGCTCTCCTGTGCATTGAAATTCAATTTCTTCACTATCATTATAGATTAAACATTTGGTCACGGATCGAATCAGACAGGCTTCTTTCAGAAACTAATGGGTCGAATCTGCAGACATGGACTATTAACAATTCCTATTCGCTCATTCGAGAAATTCTATCCACTGCATGTACAATTGCTGGGTATAAACGAACCGGATGATAAAATTATATATGTATCTGTTTTTATTATTCAAATACAAATAAAAATTAAATATTAAACAGATACAAATTAAACTGTATGGTATAAGATGGATACAGATTAGATAATCGTAGATTTATGCATAATTTTCTTCATAATTATATATTTACTATTTGAATACAAATAATTAAAATTTAAAATCATATTTGTATCATATTCATATTTGTATAGATATTTGAATATCAAATATTCATATGTTAGGTTTTCTAGGATTTGAGAAGAGGAAGAGAGTAAGAGACAAAGAGACAACTCAAACAGATTTCTATTGGACTTAATTCTCTCTCTTACCAAGAGTCATTACATAAGCAACATATTAAAGATACAAAGTCCAACGGGCCCGAATAGCAATTTGGGTCAAAACATAACAATCTCCACCTTGAACCAAATTGCATTTAAAATAAACTAAAACATAAAGCAAACATAACCTAAACAAAGGTAAACATAAAGATACACTAGCAACATGCTATAAACAAAACTAACTCAAACAAGCTAGAAACAAACCGACACCAAACTTGAACAAAGCTTGAACTTTGCAATTGGAAGAGGCTTTGTGAGCATATCGGCCGGATTCGATTCGGTACCAATCTTCTTCACGGCAACCTTGCCTTCCGAGATCACATCTCGAACAAAATGGTATCGAATGCCAATGTGCTTCGTCTTCTCATGGTACATACGGTCCTTGGTCAAATGAATCGCGCTTTGGTTGTCACAAAACACCGTAATAAGACCCTCGAAAGAAGACATCTCACCAACAAACGCCTTGAGCCAAATAGCCTCCTTAATAGCCTCGATAATTGTCATGTATTCAGCCTCGGTACTTGAGAGTGCAACGGTGGCTTGAAGTGTAGACTTCCAACTAATTGCACAATCTCCAAGGGTAAAAACATAACCCGTCAAAGAACGCTTCTTGTCAAAATCACCTGCAAAATCCGCATCCACAAAACCAGTTAATGTCTTGCCATTACCAAACTCCAAACGAGCATCAATAGTACCTCTCAAATAGCAAAAGATCCACTTCACCGCTTCCCAATGCCCTTTCCCTGGACAAGAGAGATATCTACTTACCACACTAACGGCTTGAGCAATGTCGAATCGAGTACACACCATCAAATACATGAGACTCCCGACTGCACTCGAATATGGAACCTTTTCCATATATTTCTTCTCATTATCGGATTTTGGGTTTAAAGTGGCCAAAAGCTTGAAATGCGCCGCAAGAGGTGTTGAAACAACTTTCGCTTTCTCCATGTCAAAACGGCGTAGCACTTTCTCAACAAAACTCTTTTGTGAAAGAAACAATTTTCTTTTGGACCTATCCCTTGTGATTTCCATTCCGAGAATCCTTTTAGCGGCCCCCAAATCTTTCATCTCAAATGCCGAACTTAGTTGCTCTTTCAACCTTCTAACTTCTTTCAAGTTTGAGAATGCAATCAACATGTCATCCACATAGAGCAACAAGTAAATGAAATCCCCACCATCCAACTTCTTGAAATAAACACAACTATCATAATTGAAATGATGAAAATTAATACTCACCATGAATGAGTCAAACTTCTTGTACCATTGCCGCGGTAATTGCTTAAGGCCATAAAGGAACTTCTTTAAAAGACACAGGTCCTTCTTTCTCGCAACTTCAAAACCCTCCGGTTGGCTCATGCAAATTTGCTCCTCCAAATCACCATGCAAGAAAGCAGTTTTCACATCCATTTGCTCCAACTCCAAATCCTTCATTGCCACCAAAGAGAGCAAAACTCGAATGGAGGTGTGCTTAACCACGGGAGAGAACACATCATTGAAATTCACACCTTGAACTTGACTATACCCTTTAGCCACTAGCTTTGCCTTGTATCGAAAATCCGCGGGATTTGAGCCATCAATCTTCCTTTTAAACACCTACTTTCAACCCACAATCCTCTTATCACTCGGAAGCTTCACAAGAGACCAAATCTCATTTTGTTGCAAGGATTGTAACTCTTCATTCATAGCGGTAACCCAATTGGCCGCATCCTTAGAAGAAATGGTTTCACTATAGGAAAATGGCTCATAATACTCCACTTCTTCTGCAATTGCCAAATAATAAGCAAAGTCAGAGTATCCATACCATGTAGGTGGTCGAATTTCTCTTCTAGCTCGGTCTCTTGCCAATGCATATGGTTGTGCCTCTACTTGGCCTTCCTCCAAATTGGCATAATCATGTGAGATCAAATCATCACCTTCTTGGGACTGGCACCTCAAACTCCACATTTTTCTCAACCGTCTCATTCTCCTTAATAGTCGGCTCGGGTGCAATATCATTTGCCTTCAACATTGCTGACTCATTGAAAATGACATCTCTTGAGATAAGAAACTTGGATGATTTGGGACACCACAATTTATACCCCTTCACATTTGCGGGATACCCAACAAAAATGCACTTCTTCGATCTAGGCTCCAACTTTTCTTCATTCACATGTGCATAAGCGGGACAACCAAACACCCTCAAATTTGAATAATCGGCCGGCTTACCCGACCACACTTCTTCGGGTGTCTTCAACTCAATTGAAGTGGTAGGAGATCGATTCACCAAATAGCAAGATGTATTAATGGCTTCCGCCCAAAACTCCTTACCCAAACCCGTATTTGAAAGCATACTTCTAGACCTCTCAAGTAGTGTCCTTTTCATTCTTTCTGCAACACCATTTTGTTGTGGAGTGTTGACCACCGTCTTGTGCCGGACAATCCCTTCGGTCTTACAAAAATTATCAAACTCACGGTTGCAAAACTCTAAACCGTTATCGATTCTCAACCTCTTAACTTTCCTTCCCGTTTGGTTCTCCAAAAGTGACTTCCATTCTTTGAAGGTACGAAACACATCACTTTTCTCTTTCAAGAAATAAACCCAAACCTTCCTGGAGAAATCATCAATGAAAGTAAGCATGTAACAAGAACCATTACCTTTGGAAGGCTCACGAGAAGGTCCCCAAAGATCTGAATGGATGTAGTCCAATGTTCCCTTGGTTGAATGAATGGCAGTGGAGAAGCTTAATCTCTTATGCTTGCCAAATACACAATGCTCACAAAACTCCAAGTTGCCCGTGCATTGGCCACACAACAAGCCTCTTTTGCTCAAAATGGTCATTCCTCGCTCGCTCATATGCCCCAATCTCATATGCCACAACCTAGTAGCATCCGCATCCGAGATAGTACCCGAACGCGCAATGGCGGCCGAGCCCGTGACCATGGAACCTTGTAGAAAATAAAGAGTTCCAATTCTTTTCGCCTTCATAATTGTGAGAGCCCCTATAGAAACTCTAAGGACTCCACCTTCACTTTGGAACTTACACCCCTTTTCCTCAAGAGACCCTAAAGAAATCAAATTCTTCAACAAATCGGGTATATGCCTCACACCCGTCAACCTTCGGACCTTTCCATCATGGAACTTAATTGTCACCGAACCAATTTCGACAACCTTACACATGTTATTGTTCTCCATGAGAACCTTACCATCCGTAGGCTCATAAGTCTCAAACCAATCTCTATTCAGAATCATGTATTGCGAAGCACCCGTATTCATCACCCAACAATTCGTATCATCAATATTGGTATCTACCACACAAAGAGTATCAACCGTGTCACACTCGGCCACATTGGCCTCCTCCGAAGAAGAACCTTTACTATCCGTCTTTTGTTTATTTTTAAGCTTGAAACAATCAGCCTTAATGTGTCCCTTCTTCTTACAATAGTTACACGCCAAATTCTTGTGCTTAGATTTCGAACGGGTCCTTGTATCTTTCGAGTTTCGGTCCCATGACCTACCTCGATCAACAACTAAACCAACACCTTGACTCTCTTTCTCATTATTGGTCATTTCACTATCAATGTGCAATTTGACTTGCAAATTGCTCTTAACATCCTCAAGGAAAATCTTGTCTCTACTATAAATCAACATGTTTCTAAAGGCCTTATATGATGCATGTAATGAGCACAATAACAAAAGGGCTTGGTCCTCATCCTCCACGTTAACATCAATCTTACCTAAGTCATTCAAAATAGATGCAAACTCTGAAATATGATCAGAAATTGATGTACATTCAACCATGCGAAGGGTGTAGAGGCGCAATTTCAACCGCAATCGATTGGTGAGAGACTTCTTCATGTAAGTATTCTCCAATTTCTCCCACAAATCCTTAACAGTTTTCTCCGATAGGACCTCTTGCAATGTCGAATTGCTCAAACACAATTGGATAATGGAGAGTGCCTTATCATCCATAACTCTCCACTTACTATCCGTCAACACATCAATCAATTTTTCTCGACCAAAAATGACATCCTTAACGCCTTGGCTCGACAAAATTGCCACCATACGTACATACGTACTTGCCATAATGCAAAACTCGTTTTCCCATCATACTTTTAAATATCGTATTTTGCCGACATATCCATTCAATTTCTCAAACACCAAATTCACAAATTCTCCAATTTATCAATTTTTCCAAACACCAAATGCACCACAAAATCAGAGAATCAAAAATTCTCACCGAAAATACCAGAAGGAAATTCTGGGTGTTTGCGCGGTCCACCAGAAAGATGTCAAAGGAAATCGCTGTGTACAAGAAAACTGGAGAGAATGGCCTGTCTATTCGCGCGGTGCACACAGAAAACTCCAAAGGAGATCGCGGATCACAGAAGCGAAGTCGCATGCACGCAACGGCGATCTGAACGGAAACCCTAGCGACAGCGAAAAACCTTTAACGGCAACGGAGAATATCTGAACCCTGGAACCACCGAACGAATTGCCGGCAGCGAGATGGCTCTGATACCAATTTGTTAGGTTTTCTAGGATTTGAGAAGAGAAAGAGAGTAAGAAACAAAGAGACAGCTCAAACAGATTTTTATTGGACTTAATTTTCTTTCTTACCAAGAGTTATTACATAAACAACATATTAAAGATACAAACTCCAACGGATCCGAATAGCAATTTGGATCAAAACATAACATCATATCTAATTTTTTAATACAAATGATAAATACAGAAGTATTTGTGAAGAGATGTACCTATACATTTTATCCTAAAAAGTGCTTAACGGCGTCAGTATTTTTGCGAATATTTTCAAAAAATAATAGTAATACTTTGGGAAATGATAATTTACGTCACTTTATTGTCAACAATAATTATTTTTTTTTCTCGTTGATAAAATATATTCTTGTATTATCAACATTTTTCAAAATCTACAAGAGGCACCTACCTACGAATTCAAATCACTTAGGGTGCGTTTGGATGGGTGAAGAATAGCTATTATTCCGGATTAGCACTATTCCGAGCTACTATCCGGCGTTTGGGTGTGTTTGGATTAGCGAATAGTCACTATTCTTTGTTTGTCTTTTGTGAGATAGCCCACTATTCTACTATTCCTACAAAATATTGGAATAGCTACTATTCTAAAATTGAAGATAGCTCTATCCTTGCTACTATTTTTAATTCATCCAAACGCACCCTTAAGGTAACGGAATCTTTTTTTTTAAGTTAGACCGTCCAATGAGAATATGCACAAATATTAAAAGAATCCCTTACATTCCACCTTTAGATAAAATTGGTTTGAATTCAGATCAAACATTCTGAATCTAAACAGAAATATTGTGTTACCTAAGAGGATTGGATTCACTATCTACCTACCCGGATTGAACATGGCTCTGCCCTTAAATAACAATAGTAGATAGATGACCGTGCAATCCACAAGGACATTCTAGTTGACGATTATTCGAAAATGCATCACCAAGTCACCAACAATCTCAAGGTTTAAAGATTTTATTTAGAGGTGCATATTTTAGCAAGATAATGTAACATACTAACAATAAATTTTAGTAATTGCATCAACAAGCTAAGCTAACTAAATAGAGGATATCAAATCATTCTTTTCCAACTTTTCCTGTCGAATTTGGTAAATCGTACCTATAATTCATGTACAATAAACTAATAAAACAACTGACAACAGAAAAAAAAATGTTAATGTTAATAAAATGGGAGAATTTCACGCATACTCCTAAAAAATCTCAAAATTACATTTTTCCCTCTAAAATTCAGAATATCATATTTACTCCTCTAAATTAAAAAAATTCATAAAGTTACCTAATTTATTACTTTTTCTATTCAAACTCATTTTAAATTTATAAAATACCCATTTTACTTTTTGCTAAAAAAATGAAAAAAAAAAAATATGTGGCATGTTTAAGATAAATGCACAGTATTCTAATTGGTCTGGTTTGAGGGCAAATAGTTCATGTCTTACTTGACATACACACAAGCGTATGTCTAAATGTTATTGTGTATGTCTCAGCAGAGAAATGTCACAAAATATTAGAGAGAAATGCCGTACGCGTGAAATGCCATTGTGCGCAACATGAGATTAGAGAGAGAAGCATTTATCCGTAGACTATTTGGATAACTGACGTGACGTGAGACCCAAATCCATATGACAAGAAAAGCTCCAATTTTCACAGAGAACCAACACGTTGTAGCATGATACATGGGATTGGTGTGTGGCCTCTCTGACAATTTACCCAACAAAAACCCTGAGCAATAGAAATTACCAAAAAACATTCAGACCTTTGAATCCCCTCTTGAGTAACCTTATTTACACCCAAAAATATACAAGAGGTGAGTAGATATTAAAACCCAAAACTCAAATTTATATAACAGAAACCCAGGAGAAACCATCACTCATCAAAAATTCCAGAAAAAAACCGAAAACTACTCTTGTTGAGTAAGAATTCGTATCCAGTGTAGTACAGCAAAAGAGAATCTTTTAGAATGATTCCCTTTTTCATGGATCCGGATCATTCTTTTAACTTAGCACGAATCTCAAAGCTCAATAATAATGCCCCTTATTTTCCTCCGAATCTTAAACCGGCTGAGATTTAATCTCAAACCTTAAGTAATGCGCATCCTCTGTAGTAACAGAGAGGATACGGATCCGTTGAGTAAGGCCATGCAGTGGTGGAAAAGCAGGGTAACAAGATCCAATTATAATGTTAGGTTTGTCTCTACCAATTTAATTTATTAATTTTGTTAATATTATGAATAAAAAAATCGGTTACTTAATGGACCTGTATTTTTGTCAAATTTATATGCTAATGGATTATTGGAATGGATCCGTGTTTGAGTTTAAAGAGGCTTAGGTATTAATAGTAGGCTTTACTTTCTTGAGTGGGCCTAGGCTTTATAGGTAGAGACAAGCCCAACATTTCCCAATTTCTCTAATTAAGTTGCATATCAACCAGACAACCAGAGGCCCTTCATGTAAATTTAGCTAATAATTTAATTTCTAATTTAAAACAATTGTCGTTTATGAAAAATTAGCAATAAACAAGGAACAACAAGAGATTTAAAAAAAAATAATAATAATTATTATTATATGTATTTGGCGTGTTCTGTATGTGTCCCATAAAATATAGTGTATTCTGCAGGAGTAAAATAGGTTTATTTTGTTTTGTTGTATTGCCTAATAATTCTTTCAGGGGCCAATTGTAGGTTAAGGTCTCAAGCTTGTACTAATTTTTGTTGATTTTTTTATTGGAAAAATAAAGTGGTAACCATTTTATCTTTATTATCATTGACAAATATATAATGATTTTTTATTGGAAAAATAAAGTGCTAACAATTTTATCTTTTTTGTTTATGCATTTAAGAAAAAAATTTACTGTTAGACTGTTAGGTTGTCACATTAACTTTCCAAAATATGCACTTCTAAATAAAATATTTAAAAATTGAGGTTGTTGGTGCTCCATTTACAAATAATTAATCATTCAACTTGTTAGACTTTTCTTTATGGATTGCACGGTCATCTATCTATTATTCTATAATTGTGTTATTATCTTTAACAAATCCAGTAGCTACTCTTTGGTTAGGTATATATATTGTATAAAATTTTGACAATGTGGTTTTGGAGAATACGAGGATGGACATCAATGGTGAGTGGAATTTAAATTCAAGATCTCTCAATCATACAATAGAGTTTTAACCACTAGGCTACAATTAAATATATGTTATTTATCGAGGGTGGTTAGACTATATAAAAAATTAAAAAATAATTTCTATACGTATAATTAAAATTTTGAAATCATAGGAGTGGCTTAGCAAATTACTTCATTGTATAATTTTGTAAGCAAATGACTTCTAGACGATTACACTATTGTTGTAAATATGTGTTTAATTATTGGTAATTAATTGGCTTCATACTATTATTTTTTGGAAAATCAGTCAATTCGCAGCAGAGCGCAAACATCAAGAATTTTTTATTCTGTAAATTATTATTAAATAATATAGAAAAACATAAAATTGTGTTAAATTTTTCGTGGCATACATAGATCCGAAAAAAAAAATTTCATATCCAAAGCTTTTTTTCTGATACAGCTTCACAATTCAATGGCCACAAAGAATCTCTTTTGCAATAGAAAAAGCTTTGGATCAAAAAAAAAAATTCGGCTGCAAAATTTGAATTCGAATTTTTTTTTTTTTTTCGGTTTCATTTATCATGTATGTCATGGAAAAATTTCAAGACTCTTTCGGTTTTCCTTTATTATTTAATAATAATTTCTAAAAATAAAAAATTCTCTTTGATCACCTAGATTTATAATTATTTAAAACATACAACTAATTGTCAAATATTTATAATATTAGTTACTCTCTGACAAGATTCCCTATCACATTTTATCTCTGTGACTCTCTCTGCTATTGGGTCCCTGACATCATAACAAGTTTGACCTTGTAGAAACTTAGAAACTTACATGAGGCTCTAATTGAATCAATTAAACAATAGGGTCTCCATCTTTTGAAATTGTTTAAATCAGACTATGCATTTGGTTCCTAATTAACAACAAAAAGAAAAAGCAATATCTATGCATTTGGTTCCTCTCCTTTTAGTGAATAAATGTAATAAATTAAAAAAGATAGAAATAATTTAATTTATGAATCCCACCGAATTTAATCCTGATGTCTAGACATCAAATTTAAAAATGATTTTCGGAATTATATTTGATCACCTATATATCAACTATCAAGTATCAACAATATTGAACTATTAATTTTTGAAATTACTCAATAGATTACTCTTTATTTTTAAATTAACCAAATTGTATACATAACCATTTAAATTAACTTTATTTCTTTATTTTGATAACTGTTTTTGTTAGTCAGTACTTATAAGTAATCTTATTTTGATAAACAAATCTTATAGATGACGTTCGCCAACAATGCAGAGTCATGCAAAACATTATTTGGGGAACATTTTTCCCTTTGGCACTATTCTTATATAATTGATAGAATTGATTCTAATTGGATGGTATTGAATAGGCTATTCGGTACCTCGCAGACGTAGAAAAATAATAGGTTCCTGACATCATAGCACTAGAATCAATTCCCCTAATTAATGAAGTTTGGAGTGATATTTTGACAATTTCAAAGTTTTAGAGTGGCATTTTCACAATTTCTCCTAATTTTTTTAATCACACAATGGATGATTCTTTTTTTTAATTAACCAAATTATATACATAACTAAATTAAATTATAAATAATATATATTTATTTCTTTTACTTTAATAACTATTTTGTTAATTAATACATTCATATTCTAATTTTCAATACAACATATCCTCTAATGATACAAGTACTTTGTTCAACGTTCAATTATTTTATTTTGATAAGCAAATAATATACATGACGTTCACAAACAAATCATATTCATACAAAATAAATTGGTACTAAATATATTAAATAGTACATTGATTTTTCTTACATGACGCTCACAAATTGGTACTAAATATATTAAATAGTACCCAATCAGTGGGGAGACATTATTTTTTTCTTTATTGGCGCTATTCTTGTATTATCGATAGAATTGGTTGATAACATTTGTCTTCTCGTAATAATTGAGTATATTTTATTGAGTCAACCAAGCCCCCATGCCCATATCCTTCATTTTTTTTTTCATTGATCTTTCTCCATTTTTTCACTAAACGGAGAGGAACGAAATGTTTGAAGGATGTATTCGTTATTCAACACCTATTTTTTATTTCTTGCATATATAATGGGGCAGTTTTTTGTATTAATGACGTCAAAATACTTGCAATAATAATAAAACAGTACAGCATTATATATTAAACCAAAATGACATACTATGATATTTGAAGTTGATATTTTTAGTCGAGAAAATGACACAAGAAATCTTGAATATTAGTATTTTTATTTATTTGCTTTTGTCAAAATTATATATACTTTCACGAAGGGATATTTTTTTTATTTGTAGGTTGCTAAAGATGTCGAATCGTATATTAACAACAAAATGGAACTGAATACCAATAATTTATATCAAATTGGCATACTATGTTAAATTAAACTTGATATACTGAGCCGAGAAAATGGTTTAAGTTTGCTAGGACATTTATTTATTTTTCTAAAATCATTTTGTTCCCTTTAAAGTTTGCCATTTTCAAAAAGGCTACAAACTACATAGAGGTGAAATGGCCTCTCCATTTTCCATCGAAACGGAGAGGAGTCTATTACTCTCTCCAGTGTCCAGTCTACACGTTTCAAACGCGGGGTTTGTTCAGATCTCCACACGCTTTTCTCTAAATATTTTATTCCTACAAAAGGACAAAAATACAATCAAGAAAAAAATAAATGCGGACATGCCTTTTGATTTTGATTCAGGGGTGAAAATAGCATGAATAATATGCGATTTGTATTGAGTCTGAAGTCGAATATTTTGAATGTGGATATCTAATATTTAAATATCTGTATAGATAAGAATACTAATATAGTTTTACATTTTCATTATCCTAGTAGATATACCATATATTTTAATATATATTATAAAAAAATTATATTATTCACCATTGTAATTGGATAAATATTATGAACTTTAATATTTTTTAAAATTTTATATTATTTTAATAAATATTCAATCTGACCGGAATCTGTATTTGTATCTATCTAATATGTCTAATTAATATTTGCTTTGTATCCATATTTATATATATATATATATATATATATATATATATAGAGAGAGAGAGAGAGAGAGAGAGAGAGAGAGTAAATATAGGGTGTGACGTGCTCACCAAGAGGGTTTGGTGAGCACAACTCCAAAAATACATCGGATCGGCTTCGAATGATGAATCCAAACCGTTGAAATCCATGTACTTCGTGAGTGATGCACGTACATGCAAAATTTTGAAATTTTCGAATTCATTTGCTACGAGATCAAGCAGTCAAAGAAATGATAAAAAATGAATATATAAAACAACTTATAAAATAACTTATTAAAATATTCATTACTTTGACCGCTTGATCTTGTAGAAAATGAATTCGAAACTTCCAAAATTTTGCATGTAAATGCATCACTCACGAAGTACATGGATTTCAACAGTTTGGATTCGTCATTTGAAGCCGATCCGATGTAATTTTGGAGTTGTGCTCACCAATCTCTCTTGGTGAGCACGTCACACTCTAGATTTACTATATATATATATATATATATGTTTGCTAATATCGAATCAGTTGTTCCTGAGGTCCCGTGCAACCAAATTGTTTTCCAATTTTTGAAGTTCAAATCATCGATCCAAATTTTATATTTTTTGAATTTTTATTATTATTTATTAAGCGACTATGAAAATCGATGATCCAATGGTGACTTCTAATTTTATTATTTTGTTAAGCCACTGTTGGATCAGCGTTTTTCAAAGTGACTTAATAAATAGTAAAAAAATTCAAAAAAATATAAAATTTGGTCTTCAAGCACATTTTAATATAGAGAACACATCTAACGGTTTGGATCAACGATTTGGACTTTGAAAATTGAAAAACCACTTGGTTGCACAGGACCTCAGGAACAACTGATTTGATATTAGCCAACCTCTCTCTCTCTCTCTATATATATATATAGTGACTAATATGATTTCAGTAGCATATGGGCCGAAATGCTTACGGTCCAAATTTGAAATTTCAAAATCCAAAAAGTCGATCTAAACCGTTAGATGTGTTCTCCATATCAAAATGTGCTTGGAGACCAAATTTTACATTTTGGAATTTTTTTGCTATTTATTAAGCCACTTTGAAAATCGCTGATCCAACAGTGGCACTGTTGGGTTAAGATACCGTTGGATCAGCAATTTTCAAAGTGGCTTAATAAATAGCAAAAAAATTCCAAAAAATATAAAATTTGGTCTCCAAGCACATTTTGATATGGAGAACACATCTAACAGTTCATATCGATTTTTTGAATTTTGAAATTTTAAATTTAGACTGTAAGCACTTCAGCTCATATGCTAATGAAATCATATTAGTCTATATATATATATATAATGGCTTTATCACTCTCTACTCGGTATCCGCTCCATTTTCATCCCTACTTCTGAACGCCATATTAAAACCAAAAGTCCAAAAGTGATGGTTGGGGAAAAGGATGGAAATATTTGAAAGCCATCGCCTTTCTCTTTCTTAGGATAAACTTATAACTCAGCACTCAGTTTGGCATCATTCCATTTTGAAAATTATTTGATGCCTCTCCAATTGATGCAATTGATTGATGGTGACATCTGAATTTGGTCGGAAGTGTTGAATTTAAAAAAAAAATGTAACATTTAAAAATAAATAAATTTAAACTTATAGTATCGTTTTTAAAAAAAAATTACGAACAAGACACGACCCAATAAGCTACGGTTCCGCTCGATGGGACGTGACGTCCCGCTATAGTATTGTGTTATTGTGTACCATAGCTACTGTGGTTACAAATGGTGATATATATTAATTTTCAAGAAATATAACATTATCATTGTTATATTATCAATATTATGCTATCGTTGATTGATTATATATATTTTTTTCATTTACATATAAAATATCAATGTAAATTAGAGTAGTGTGAGTTATAGGCAATAGGTAATATTTTGTAGATACTAAAACAGATCGTATAATGCTATCAAAATTATGTCTATGTTCTACTATCTTGTACTATATATTTCACATTTTATAAGAATATAAATATATTTTTGGAACTCTTAAGTTAAATCTGTCCAATTCGAATAACAATAAATTTTATTTAAGAGTGGTAACTTAATTTTTAAAACATAATATTAGACATGTTTTAAAATAGTTCCTTCCTCAATTGTATGGATGATATAATCGGTTAAATGTTTATAAAAAATCTCACACAATCCATGCATCTGGTTCTAATAATTGGCTGATGCACATGCACATTAGAACGCTAGTGATTATTAATTATTTTATAGCGGAGTCAACATTTTTAGTAGAATAAGACATAATTTTATAATTATTTTGTATTTTAAGTATGTTTTATATTTTGTTGAGAAAAATATAAAAATAAAATTTTAAGAAGAGACATACTTTTATAATTTTTTTTAATTTTAAATATATTTTTAAAGTTTACATCTGACAATATGTGATTACGTCCTTGAAAAAAAAAACCTAAGAACAGGACTAGTTGGTAAAAGAGCACATTCAGCCAAAAGCTTATCTGCGGCTGTTATATATAACCGAAGCAGCACATCGCTGCACGGCTCTCGAAAGGATGTGTATGCGTCCCAAAATTTTTATTTATACCATATTCTAAAAAAAAAAAAAAAAAAAAAAATCAAACAATCACTGTTTTCATATAATTTTAAACTTACTGCATCCGTCAATTTAATTGACAGATTAAAAATAACTTATTTATCAATTTAATTGGCGGATCATTATTAGAGTCTACTCCTATTTTTATTATAATATTCTCTAATTAAATAAAAATATATATAAATTCATAAAACACAAACCGAAGAAATCTAATCAAAAAATTTATTATACAGATGCTAAGATTTTTGGCAGCTCAATTTTATTTTCGGCAGTCGAAAATTTCAGCGGTCTGGGCATTTTTAAAATTCTTCAAAACATTTGAATATTTATATGATTTTATATTTAATGTTAGATATTAAAAAAAATCGGTATATATTCGGTAGCTCATTTTGAGCTCAATTCATGTGTAGCTGTCAGAGACTTATGAATTCAGGAACAACTCAGTTATTACCGAAATTTTTATTAATAAGAATATAAATAAATAAAATATTGATTTTGAGAAAGAATTTATGTAGGATTTAAAAAATGGGGAAAACATAATTGTTTATAACGTCCTCTGGACGTGATTGTCTACAACGACTTGATTAGGGAAATTAGATTATTGCTAATTAACACGTTTAAAAAAAAAAATCTAACCGTTATGGACGATAACAGCTAGCTACAGTGATTTTTTCTAACCATATCATCATAGAATTGAACTGAACTGAACTTAAAAATAAAAAAATTGTAGCTGGCCGTTATACTCCATAACAGCCAAACTTTTTTTTTCTGACATTAATTAGTGTTAATCATATTTTGCTAATTTTACTATTGTAGACAATCACATCCAGAGGACGTTATAAACAATCACGTTTTTCCACTTTTTAAATTCTATACAAAACTTTCCCTAAAACCATTATTTTTTTATTTATATTCTTATTAATAAAAATTTGGGCAGTTATTACCACCATAGGCGCAAGAGTGCGTTTTCTCTGTGATATCTCAAATTTTGCATGATCGACGTGTCCGATGTCTATTCGGAGATAGCATAGGTGGCCATATTAATTGAGCTTTGATATTCATGTAGAACGTATTTCAACGGTTGATATTTTCTAAAAAGTCCCACAAAATATAAAATATCGCAGAGAATGCGAATTCGATAGGCGCAGTATATAGGTCCAAACGAAAAATAAATTAAATTAAAAATAGGGGGAATTTCACGAATACTCCTCAAAAACTTTAAAATTACGTATTTCTCCCTCTAAAGTTTAAAATTACATATTCCCCCTCCAAACTTCAAAAACTCACAAATTTACCGATTTTATCGTTTTTTGTATTAAAACTCATTCTAAATTTATAAAATACTCATTTTACTGTTTATTAAAAATATATAAATCACATTAGACTCAAATTATTTTAATCTGAAGGGTTCCTCTACCGTCCGATTCGTGCGCATCGCATTAAGATTTGTGTGAGTTGCTTCAATATTCGTGCTAATCTAACACACGAATCTTAAAGCAATTTTGACTACCCATTTTATCCTTTATTAAAAATTATAAAACATCCATCTGACTCCAATTTGAATATTAAAGTTCCTCTAACATCCGAATTACTTTAAGATCTGTGTGCTAATATTGAAGCGAACATGCACGAATATTGAAGAAACGTGACAGATATTGATGCGATACATGCATATCAAAATCTCTTTAAGATATGTGCACACTATATCAGCAAGAATCTTGAAGCGAACACACACATATCTTATTGCGATGCGGACGGATCGGACGGTGGAGGAACCCTTCAGACTCAAATTTGAGTTCGATGTGGTGTTTTATATTTTTAATAAAGGGTAAAATGGGTATTTTATGAATTTAGAATGTGTTTTAATATAAAATATAATAAAATGGGTAAGTATGTGAGTTTTTGAAGTTTAGAGGGGAAAATATGTAATTTCAAAATTTAGAGGGGTAGATACATAATTTTGAAGTTTTTGAGGGGTATACATGAAATTGCCCCTAAAAAATAATACCGTGTGGCATACTGGCATTCATCAAAGGAAATCAAATTAGAAGCGATCGGTTCTAATTTAAGCTGGATTTATTTCTCTCTTTCTGATACTTTTTTCGTCAATTTATTTTGAGCTCTTCCCGATTCTCCTTTGGCTCTCTGCAAACGCGTTTGAACTGATATTGAATTCTCGATCGGAGGCATCGGAGGAAGGAGTGATGAACCCAATTGACGGGATTTCTCTGTGAAAAAAGGGGGCGTTCGAAATCACGCGAAAATCGTAGGTATTTGGCGAAATAAGGTTCGGAATGGATCAAGAGAGCGGAGCTGACGGCCAACAGGTTAGAATTTTTTTCTTAATTCTCATTATATTTCATGATTAACGGGAAATTTGGTACTGAATGGATATTTCATCAACTGAATAGTTGACTCACTTGTTTTGTTTGTCATTTTGGTGAAAATTTTGTGTATGTTTGCATCTCCTATTATTCCATGTTTTTATAATAAACATGATAAATCACTAGAAATTCATCTAGTGACCTGTTATCCTCTCATGCAAAGTAATTTGTGGTAGCTAGTTCTTTGCAAATATATTCAAGACATTCGGATAATTGTTTAGTTATCCATACTAATTCGCTGGGGATAAGATATCGACAGCACTGTTTTGGCTTCATGCAGCTCACGGATAATAGAGTAAAAAAAAAATACTACTACTGTTCTGCATGAAGCAAAAACAGTGCTGTCAATATATTTACTTATTTGCTGGTATGCTGTGTTTTAACTATGCTAAGATAGTCTACAATTAATGATAGGCGAAGTTGTGGGTTATAGTATAATAGATATTTATGAATTATGATATCAGGTCATAGTACTCTGTGCAGTAAGCAGGGTAAAAAAAGTAATTTACATCAGCTAAAATTGTCATATAAATTGAATGCTAAGTCCAATTTCTTTTTAATTTCTGCTTCTGATTTCAATGCTGGATCAAATGGACATATTCTCTTTTCTTCTTGAAATTGAGGGGAGCATAGAGCTATTAAATTATAACTCGGACTCAAAATGGAAAAGAAACATCAAAAACCCAAAGAAAATAATAATATAATGGACAAACAAAAGCAGAAAATGAAGTTAAACTGATAGCAGCACAACCGTACCAGTAAAGGTTCCTTACTTTTTAAATGCTCATTCTAGTACCAAAATAAGGCTCCCATCCTCTAAAAGCTGCTACTGACTTTTCTCAATCCTTGTCTCAGTGGAAGAGCCACTACAAGAATCTTCTCCTTTTAGCGTACCAGAGTTTTGGTGTGGTATATGGTGACCTTGCAACATCGCCACTCTATGTGTACAAAAGTACATTCTCAGGCCGGCTACGCCACTACCAATCAGAGGAAGTTGTATTCGGTGCATTTTCTCTCATATTTTGGACCTTTACACTTATACCGTTGCTGAAATATGTGCTCATGGTTATAGCTGCTGATGATAATGGCGAAGGTACACAATTTTTGTACTTTGGGATTAATTTTAGGTAGTTTGGTTAGTGTGCTAGGGAGTGTATAGCGACAAGCCGTCTATCGCCTCGAAAATCTATTGGATAGGATCCAAATGACGAATTCAAACAGTTGAAACTAATCAACTTCATGAGTGATGCGTTTACATGCAAGGCTTATAAATTTTCGAACTCATTTCGTACAAAGTCAAGCGGTCAAAAAATGAAGATTTATGAATTAATTTTATTACATTCATTTTTCATCAATTTATTTACCACTTGACTTTATACTAAATGAATTCAAAAATTTATAAATATTACATGTAAACGCTTCACTCGTGAAGTAGATTGGTTTTAACAATGTGGATTTGTTGTTTGAAGACTATACGATAGGATTTCAAGGTTAGCATGGCATGTCACTATACACTCAATAGCATGCCAGCCACTCCATTTTACTTTTAGTAGCAGGGGTTTTCATATCAGCTGATGATCTTATTGGCATTACAGTTCTCCCAAACAAGGTTTTAAGCCTCCATTAACCTTTTATTAGAAAAGGAGCCTCAGCTGTGCAGTTGCATTTTGCTTGATTCCAATGTTTCTTCTTACAACCTTGGTTTCTTAATTTACCCTTAATTTGCCAACTAATGAAGATCTTCGTCTGCCAAGCAGTGTCATGCTCAAAATTGCCTTGGTCGATTATCGGAAATTGAAACCTTGACAATTAAATTTTTGGAAATGCTCTAAACAGGAGGTACGTTTGCTCTATACTCACTACTATGCCGGCATGCAAAATTAAGTCTGCTGCCAAATCAGCAAGCGGCAGATGAGGAGCTCTCGACATATTACGGCACAGGGATGGCGCGTGGTCCCATCTCGTCCCCGCTCAAGCGCTTCCTTGAGAAGCACAAGAAGATCCGAACTTGTCTCCTGCTTGTCGTCCTCTTCGGTGCTTGCATGTTCATTGGAGATGGCATCCTCACCCCTGCTATTTCTGGTTACTTTCTTTTTCTTTTTTAAAATCTTAAATTGGAATTTTCTTTTTGTATATTTCATGGATATTGCTCCTGGGGGTGCAAATATTAATTACATGTTTTAACAAGATATGGGGAAGATGCAAAATGTCTTGAGTGAGGCTATTGTACTATGCATAGCGCATAATGGTCTGTACTACGGATCAATACCTCCATTTTCAAAGTTTAAACAATCGATCTGAACCGTTTAACGCGATCTCCATGTGAAAATGTACTTGTAGACTTTATTTTATATTTTTTTTACTACTTTTTTCTAGGTAGAAAGTCACTTGATCTAAAATTATAGAACATTCTACAGTAGTGAATTTCTACCTATCTAAAAAAATAGTAAAAAATTTCTAAAAAATGTAAAATTTTCTATGCAACTGCATTTTCATCTGGAGATCACTTTGGATGGTTCAGATTGACTATTTGGACTTTGGAAATGAAAATATTGATCCGTAATATTGACCATGGTTTCACTCATTTTGAAGAGTAAGCATTCTAAAGAAGAAACTGATATGCCAGGTATCATCAAGTACTTAGGTACATCTGCAAAATACTCGCAGGATATATTCTAGCTATGTCACCCTTTACATGATGTCGAAGTGATTGCAATTATGGCTTCCAAAGTTACCTCAAGACACACACACACCCCCATTCTGCCCGTAGGCTCAAGTTACCCGAGTATTGCTGTAAATGAACAAGAGAACTGGTGTGAAATTTGTGTTGGAAAGCTTATGCTTTGGATTTTACAACTGATCAAATTCTTTTTGTCGCTTTTGTTTTCAGTTCTGTCATCAGTTTCTGGGCTGCAAGTACCTCTGAAGAGGCTACATGACAGTATGTGTTTCTATTTTATATCTGCTATTCTTCTATTGATTATTTCCCTATTGGTTTGCCAACACCAGAACCAATTGATCAAAAATAAGCATTTTTCTATAGAGTCCATGTATTTGTTAGCTTGAGCTTAGCCATCTGAGAAGAAAAAAGGTTCCAAAATTGGTACCTATTTTATTATTGTTTATTTGACACATATGTTCAGTAATTTCATTGAAAAAGTTGTTACTTTTTTAGAGGCTGCTACAATAAAATTGATTCAATTTGTTTATTGAAAAAAACAGAGGAGTGAACAGATTAAGAAAATGTAGATGCTCGCTAACCTTTTATGATAAAAAACAAAACATTCAGCATTGGTTATAGTTTAATTACCTCAGAAGAAATTTATTGAAAAAAAGAAACACAAGCATATTCCATAAATCCCTGTTGTAATTGCATATGTTGCCACAACAGGAGAGGTGGTTATCATCGCATGCGTGGTCTTGGTGGGCCTCTTCGCATTGCAGCACCGTGGGACCCACAAGGTTGCATTCCTCTTTGCACCGATCGTGATAATCTGGTTGATTTGCATTGCGGTCATCGGGTTGTACAACACAATCCACTGGAACCGTCAAATCTACCGGGCCCTCTCCCCGCATTACATCATCAAGTTCTTCGAACTGACGGGAAGAGACGGCTGGATCTCCCTTGGAGGGATTCTTCTTTCTATCACCGGTAATTCTGAACTGCTCTTTTATTATTTCTTACAACCATTTCACTAGTCTGCTGTGAGACATGAGAGCATAAAAAATGTTGGCTGAGATCATCCTTTTACTGAGGCGCCAAAGACTCTTCTACCTTTTTATTGTTAACTTTTTTTTTTCCTGCATATTTGAACAACTATTGTTCAGTTTTCTTACATGTATTTTCATTGGCTGTGTAGGTACTGAAGCTATGTTTGCCGATCTCGGGCACTTCACTGCTGCATCAATTAGGGTATGCATATTTAACCCCACTTGGGGTGGTTTATTCTAGTACAGAAATAACATCAGTTCAATGTGAGAAATGCTCGGTGAAGGAAAGATATGATAAGTTGGATCAAATTATGTATTCAACTGACTCTATAGCTTTTGTTGGATAGGGACTATAGGAAAGATGGAAGGGGAGGGAAAGAAAACTTCATAAATCCTTCTGTTTGGCTGGATATTTAATAGGAATTTTGAGTATTAACCTCGTGCAACCTTCTAAAGCTTATATTTTATTGCTTCCCAAATTGGGGTGTAACGGAAGGAAACAAGACCAACTAAACAAGAGGATGGAATATAATAGCAACTGTCCTTTTCATTCCTTTCCATTCCCTTTGACTCTTTGCCTTCTTTACCCTTCACCTCATGTCAACCAAACGTGGTGTTAAGGATAAGGGTGAAATGGAAAATTTTGAAATACAATAAATAAGCACCATACTGAACAAGATAGTGACTAAGTTATAGATGAGAGTCACCAAACCAAAAAGTGAATAATCAAATTATAACAATAGTATCAAAAGTTCCCTTGATAACTTGATATTTAATGTTTGTGCAGCTGGCTTTTGTTTCTTTTATATATCCATGCCTGGTATTACAATATATGGGTCAAGCTGCTTTTCTTTCTAAGCAGAGTACTGCAGCTGCCAGTACTATCTTCTATGATTCTATTCCAAGTAATGTCTTCTGCATATGATTCCTTCTGAAACACCTGAATTACTATTACATTAATAAAATTTTACAATTTTTATTTACTTCCGGTGCAGCACATGCATTCTGGCCAATTTTTGTCATTGCCACACTTGCTGCTATTGTTGGAAGCCAAGCAGTTATATCCGCAACCTTTTCAATTGTGAAGCAGTGCCATTCTTTGGGTTGCTTCCCGCGTGTGAAGGTCGTTCACACTTCTAGGTGGATCTACGGCCAGATTTACATCCCTGAAATAAACTGGATTCTGATGGTGCTATGCCTAGCTGTCACCATTGGCTTCCGTGACACCACTCTCATCGGCAATGCTTATGGTACGTTACAATGTTAGCAAGCAAATTACAATTTTTGGGGTGAGAGTGGTGCACTTTTTTTGTTTTTTGGGGAAATTTCAAGTATGCCCCTCAAAAACTTCAAAATTGCATATTTCCCTCTCTAAAGTTTATACCATCATATTTACCCCTCTAAATTTCAAAAATTCACAAATTTACCCAATCCATTGTCTTTTCTATTAAAACTTATTTTAATTTTATGAAGTTCCCATTTTATTCTTCATTAAAAAATAAAAATATGTAATTTGTTTAAGAAAAATGTTCAATCTTCTAATTGGTTGGTTACTGAAGGCAAATGTTTTGTTTATCTACTTGTGACGCATACACAGTAGCATTTAGGTGTATACTTGTTTCTCTACTTTTTTTTTGGGTGGTTTTATTTCTGTCATATTGAGTTTAGGAAGAAATGGGGTTATATAAGAACAAAAAAAAATTAAGTTTCACTAAATGCTTGGGAAAACAAGAAAGAGTTTGTACTGGTACAATGGTTCAATTTGGTACTGATCACAATTGTTTTGATTTATGTATATTAAATTATTACTGTGAATTATAAGACCAGACTACTTGAGTTTCTGATGGAGTTGTCTCAAAAATTTCAGGCATTGCATGCATGACTGTTATGTTCATCACAACCTGGCTAATGGCACTCGTTATAATATTTGTGTGGAACAAGAACCCGGTACTCGCTTTCCTCTTCCTCTTCTTCTTTGGCTCAATTGAGGCTGCATACCTTTCCTCCTCTCTCATAAAGGTACCCCAGGGGGGCTGGGCTCCACTTGCCCTCTCCTTAGTCTTCATGTTTATCATGTATGTCTGGCACTATGGAACCCGCCGCAAGTACCAATACGACCTTCAAAATAAGGTTTCAATGAAATGGATTCTCACCCTTGGACCCAGCCTCGGCATTGTGCGTGTACCTGGTATCGGCCTCATATACACTGAGCTGGTTACCGGTGTACCATCCATCTTCTCCCACTTTGTAACCAACCTTCCAGCCTTCCACCAAGTCTTGGTTTTCATCTGCGTAAAATCAGTACCAGTTCCCTATGTGCCAGAAGACGAGCGGTACCTCATCGGGCGAATTGGACCCCGAAATTACCGTATGTACCGGTGCATTGTGCGGTACGGATACAAGGACGTGCAACAAGATGATGACAACTTTGAGGACCAGCTTGTACTGAGCATTGCGAAATTCATTGAAATGGAGGCCGAAGATCTGGCTTCGGCCTCGTCTGGTTCATATGACCCGTCAAACGAAGGCCGAATGGCGGTGATAAGGACGTGTGATTTGTCGGCTAATGCAATTATGATGAAGGAAGAAGATGAAACGATTGGTGATGATAACTCGATCACAGTTCGGAGCTCCCGATCAGAGACTTTGCAGAGCCTGCAGTCAGTGTACGAGCAGGAGTCACCCAGTTGTCGCCGTCGTGTGCGCTTTGAGTTGCCGCTACCCCGGGCCAATTCTATGGACCCTCAGGTTAGTCCACTTATTATATGACGGGGTTCATGAAATGAGAAACCAGTTGATGCACATGCTACTTGTGCTACTCTTGATTTGCTCCAGACCAAAATCACCTTAGGCGCAGAAGCCTCAAAATATAAAAGGTAGCCATGGAAAAGGATAAAAACCCGGTAAACCCTCTATAAGCATAAGAACTGTCACCATGCCCCTAAAGGTATAAATGTTAAGTTATGCCGTGAACAATTCACCATTTCTAGAGTATGCAACTGGACTAACCCCATGCACTGTTCTCTTGCACAAGTAAGAAAAGCTTTCTCATGTTTTTTTTGGACATAACGGAATATTGTTAATAGTCCAAGAGTTGCAAGGCAGATGTAAAATTTCTCATTTATTGGGTACAGTTTATGATTCTATAAGTTGGCTTGACATGAAGGTAAGGGATGAGCTGAATGCACTGATTGAGGCAAAGCATGCGGGTGTGGCATACATAATGGGTCACTCATATGTCAAGGCAAGGAGAAATTCGTCATTTGTCAAGAAATTTGTCATTGATGTGGCATACTCTTTCTTGCGCAAGAATTGCCGAGGTCCCTCAGTGGCACTACATATCCCCCACATTAGTCTGATTGAGGTCGGCATGATCTACTATGTCTAGAACAGCTGTTTGTGTAATCAGTGATTTCACTGTCATGAGGTGCTGTAATCTCTCTCTTTTTTTTGAAAATCTTGGCAGTGGCTGCCAAGGTATAATTATATTAATTAACAGAACATCCTTACAGCACGCAGTAATCTCTCTCTCTCTCTCTCTCTCTCTCTCTCTAGAGTTGACTGCTTAAACTGTGCATGCCAAAAGGTGTTAGAGTGCAGGATACGTTAATAAAAAATGTATGCTTGTTGAAAGAAAAGACAAAGTTAAGTTAAGAATAGTACTTTGGGTCAAATTTAACCTGATACTTTAGCAGCCCATAATTACATCATGTCACTAACTTCACTATACTATGTATATAACCTGACAAGGGTCATTAAATTTACATTTTGACAGGAGTTTCAGATCCGTCACTCGGGTTAGCAAATTCTAAGTTTTATATGTTTTGCAAGTTGAAGGTTCAAGTTTAATGTGACACCTGGTCTTGATGCAAGCTTCTGTAACTAATTTGGCCAATTTTCATTCTTTTGCAGTATGATAATGGCAATTTACTCCATGGGCTTCATGTGCAAAATGTAGAATCGGTGGTGTTTTTGTTACATAAACATTAAACATGAAATCATGTTATATGGCCATGATGTTTTTTCTCTTTTGGTCGAGCTGTGAATAGTTTGTAGCATAGCTTGAGTCGTAAAATGTTCAAGCTTTCTCTTGCAAATTTGGAATATATTTTAGCACATGCCAGATCAAATTTTTGTCCCGTGTTTTCTCATATAGATTCTGTCATTCTGACCAGAGTGTGCATCATATTATATGGGTTATTCTCGGAATTCTTAAATTGTACATTATCTAACATTAATTTTTTTGAAAGGCTCATATAGATAGGGCTGTCAAAAAAGCTCGCTCGTGACTCACATCTGGCTCGATCGGTAACAGCTCGTTCGATAGTGGACCGAGTTGAGCTAAGGCCTTAGCTCGGCTAGGCATCAATTTGTGAATTTGTATGAATTTGTGTGTATTTTATACGGTTCAGCTCGGTCCAAAAATGTTTGTAAAATTTATTTTCTACTTAAAACAAGGTCCAACAAAACCCAGTGAGCTAGCTCGTGGCTCGTGAGCTGGCTTACGAGCTGGCTCGTCACGAGTTTGAGCTGAGATTTTAGCTCGCGAGCTATTAACGAGCTGGCTCGCTAATGGCTCGCTAACAGCTCGGTCTAGAATTAACGAGCTGAGCTTGGCCCGAGCCAGCTCATTTACAGCCTTACATATAGATACTTCCAATAAAACCTTGGTTAATGCTTGTTACATCAATAAGAACTATAATACAGTTTGAGCCTCTTTTAAGCGAGTTATCCTTTTGAGGTAACAGAATATTTCTGTTTAGACCCAGACCGCTTAATCAGAATCCAAGCCACGACCTGAGGTGAAATGCACAAGGTCCTTAAATATTTCTGCAGATTCTAATCGGACGGTCCGAATCTAAACTGAAATATTATGTTACCTTGGGTGATGTGAATGCCTTCTGTGCCACGTTATCTTTTTTTAACTTGCCATTCAATTTAAATTTTGTTGCGTCTGTTTGGTTGGCTATTTGATTAGTCGAATTTGGTATTTTGCTTGGTACTTGCTGTTTCGATCCGGACATGTTTGCTTTGTTACATCTTATCGAGTGTGCTATGGAACTTCAACGAAATGCTAATTTCAAACCGGTTCTATTGCCCCACATATTAAAACAATAGGGAAAATATACAAATTCAACAGTTGCGACCCAATCCACCATGCCAAGTTGTTTTCATCCCGATTTTTTTATTAATCGAAAATAAAATAAAATAAAATATCACAAAAGAGAATTATTTTGTGGAATAATCGAAACATAGAGAAAATGAGATGATTTATCCCGTCCGGGAAAGAGAATCGTTTTGTGGAATAATCGAAACATAAAGAAAATGGGATGATTTATCTTGTTCCAAATAGACAGGTGTTTAAAATGTACTTCGAGTTTAGAGACCAAAATTTATATTTTTTTTGAATTTTGTTTGCTATTTATTAAGCTACTTTGAAAATCGCTGATCCAATGGTGACTTAACCAAACAGTAAAAACAGAAGTTACCATTGGATCAGCGATTTTCAAAGCAGCTTAATAAATAGTAAAAAAAAATTTTAAAAAATATAAAATTTGGTCTCGAAGTACATTTTAATATAGAGATTACATTGAACGATTTAGATCGACCGTTTGGACTTTGAAAATCGGAAAATAACTTAATTGCACAGGAGCTCAGGAACAATTGATTGTATATTAGCCAACCTCTCTCTCTCTCTCTCTCTATATATATATATAGTAAAACTTGGGTGCTCTTAAGTTCACCAAGCCTATTTGTTAACTCAACTCTAAAATCTATCGGATTGATTTCCAATAAGTTGAAAGTTTATAAATTAATTTTAATACATTCATTTTTTGAACAACTTTTGACCACTTGACTCTATACATAATTCATTCAAAATTTT
Source organism: Carex cristatella (assembly GCA_024447775.1). Taxonomy (NCBI): domain Eukaryota; kingdom Viridiplantae; phylum Streptophyta; class Magnoliopsida; order Poales; family Cyperaceae; genus Carex; species Carex cristatella. The sequence goes on from JAJHPF010000007.1 coordinate 1,816,726, forward strand.
AAAAATTTTGTATGTAAACGCATCACTTGTAAGGTATAAGGGTTTCAACGTTTCGAATTTGTTATTTGAAATTAATCCGATAGATTTTAGAGTTAAGTTCACAAAGAGACTTGGTGAACTTAACACCCTAGTTCTACTCATATATATATATATATATATATATATATATATATAGAGAGAGAGAGAGAGAGAGAGAGAGAGGCTACCGTGCATTGCGAATTAAAGTGGGTGTTTTAATTCGCGCTCATATCACTATTTTCAAAGTTCAAATAGCCGATCCGAACAGCTCAACATGATCTCCATATTGAAATGTGCTTGGAGGCCAAATTTTATATTTTTTGGAATTCTTTTACTATTTATTAAGTCACTTTGAAAATCGCTGATCCAACGGTGGCTCAACCAAACAGTGAAACCGTTGGATCAGCGATTTTCAAAGTGGCTTAATAAATAGTAAAACAATTCCAAAAAATATAAAATTTGGTCTCCAAGCACATTTCAATATGGAGAAAATGTTGAGCAGTTCGGATCGGTTGTTTGGATTTTCAAATTGGAATACGAGCGTGAAGTAAAATGTTGTTTTACATCACAACTCACCATAGCCCATCCCTATATATATATATATATATATATATATATATATATATATATATATATATATATATATATATATATATGAGTATGGCTAATATGCTTTCGGTTGTATTTCGGCCAAAATACAACCGATTCATTTTTAAATTTTCGAAGTCCAAAAAGTCGATCCAAACCGTTAGATGTGTTCTCCATATTGAAATGTGCTTGGAGACCAAATTTTACATTTTTTTGAATTTTTTTACTATTTATTAAGCCACTTTGAAAATCGTTGATCCAACGGTTTCACTGTTTGGTTGAGCCACCGTTGGATCAGCGATTTTCAAAGTCCAAAAAGTCAATCCAAACTGTTAGATGTGTTCTCCATATTGAAATGTGCTTGGAGACCAAATTTTACATTTTTTGGAATTTTTTACTATTTATTAAGCCACTTTGAAAATCGCTGATCCAACGGTTTCACTGTTTGGTTGAGCCACCGTTGGATCAGCGATTTTCAAGGTGGCTTAATAAATAGTAAAAAAATTCCAAAAAATATAAAATTTGGTGTCCAAGCACATTTCAATATGGAGAACACATCTAACGGTTTGGATCGATTTTTTGGACTTCAAAAATTGAAAAATGCGTCGGTTGTATTTCGGCCGAAATATAACTGAAAGCATATTAGCCATACTCTATATATATATAGTTTGTCTTCATATAAGAGAATGAAAAAAAAAAATTGCTTGACAGAAGGAATTATCTATCCTATCTAGTTTTTTATATTTTTTTATCGCTAATTAGGATTAACAAGACAGGATAAACCATCCCGTTGTTCCTATATTTCCATTTATCCGCAAAACGATCCCCCCTTTCGTAATATTTATTTTATTTTATTTTCAATTAATAAAAAAATCAGTGCCAAACAATCTCCGTACACCTTTGATTAAGACTTTTTCCTAGTCCCACGAAGGTAAAATCTATAATTGTAAATTTAAAAACTTAATTGTTCTACCACAGATGATAACGAAAGTTAAAAAATAATATATTGCATCCATGCTTTTAACCTCAAAGAATCAACATGAGCTTACACGACAGTCCACAAGGGACCTTATTTGTCTACTAATTTACCTGTCTACTGTTAATACACAGACATCCGAACTAAAAATTATATAACCAACCAAATGCAAATAGTGAAAAAGTTGGCTGGTGTATTTACATCGAGGCTATCATATTTACATCATTTGATAGACAAGGCGGTATACACCTCTTCATTTCTTGTTCAAAACATTCTTAAGTCCATCTGATGATGTGACTATTGGGCTGCACTTGAAATTCTGGCATACATGTGCCACAGCTGGTACATCAGGAGGGCCACCAGAAGCCATTTGAGCTACATTCGGGTTTGTTTTCTCCCAAAAATCAATTACTTCTGCATTTGTTGGGTCAATTTGGATCACCTGCATAGCATAGATCAGACAAGTCACGAACTTTAGATTCAACCCAATACTAGTCTTAGAACACCAGTGACCTGAAGCAGATTTAGCCTCGAGTGAACTTCACATTAAATGGTTAAAAAAAGGTTCTGTAAATCTTTACACAGAAAACCCTAAAGATGTAATAACTTTGAAAATTAATGTACACAAATTTTAAGGAGTACCATACTGTTATGTAATGCATTTTTATTCCTTACATTCCCCTCGTGATGAAGTTGAAATTCACACTTGAATTAAGACTCAACCAGTAGCATACAAGTACCAGTCATGTTTGAACTCTAATCCATAGTTTCCAACCAGAAAAACTTACAGTTCTATTAGGATCATACGATGCAAAAGCAGTTGCAAGCATCTCTTTGTATTGTGGTGCTTCCTTATCACCAACCAACACAATTTGCTTCCTCGAAGGAACTGAAAGCATGTCAGCAGCACAACACATTAGTGGCACTGCCACACTTTGTTCGCTCAATCTCGTCTCAAAAACTGCCTGCAAAAATAAAGATTAGTGGCACTGCATGTCAGCAAACATTAGTAAGGGGTTTTAACTTCATCTACCGTGAAATATAGAGAATTGTTATCAAATCTCCAAAAGGAGAAGGCCAAACTACCTCTTCTAACACTGTCAAAACTGCTAAGTTACTTTTTTTTTTTTTTGTGAGAACCTTTTATGCTAAGTTACTGATTGCAACATTTTAATTATCACACATGGTAATACACAAAAAGCCTACACATCTGAAACTCTGTCAACTAAACAATTTCTTTCCACGGCAATACAGCTAAATACAACAATATATATTTTGCCAAATTACTACTGTAAACTCAGAAAGTCTTCAAATACAGTTGCAAATTTAGCATCAAAGAGAGAGAATACCAAAAGATGCTCAGCAGTCTGCCTATAGGCATCAGACTTGTCGGCAACGAAAGAAGCAAGTCTTATTAAATTGATAGCAGAGACCGAGTTTCCTGATGGCTCGGCCCCATCATGATCCTCTTTAACACGCAAAAGCACCGAGGGATCCTCCCCTGGAGTGTTGAAGTAACCACCCCCTTCTCGATCTAGAAATAGTTCATCCTGCAAAAAGTACAATCCACAAACTAACAACGAGTTCTACAAGATACTTGCCACACCATGCGATGCATAGGATATTAGTTTGTGTATAAAATTGGGCTTGAGACCAAATTTTATTTCAGGTTTATTAGTCCCGTTTTCAGATGAAAAATATTACGACACAAATAATAGTATGCCAAATTAACAAGTTTTAGACTATCAAGTAATATTATACCAAATCTGCAAAATGGTACTTGCCTGAGTGGTCTGGAGCTGTATGGCCCATTCAAGCCAATCTATATTACCCCCATATTCGTAAAGATCGAGGAGCCCCGATATGAGAAAAGCATAGTCATCAAGGAATCCTGGAGCTTTGGATGGGCCATTACGGAAGCTGTGTTGTAACTGGTTTGTGATTTCATCGTATAGCTTCCTTTTAATGAAAGACACTGCCTTTTCTGCTGCTTGAAGATATTCACTTGGCTACAACAATTCGGTGCAAAATTTCATGTTCAGACTAGACAAGTCATAATTGTACTTTAAATGACAGTACATGATTAGCTTTGTACAGGGATACTCGATGCATTAATCCAAATATAGGATAGAAAGCATCGTCTCTTGGAAGTTTCTAATAATTTACTGTTCTACCCAAGTTTAACCTGTTTCCTAATTTTTTTTCTGTTCAGCATAATAATTCCAGGTACATCTAAGGTTTACTGGCAGAGTCTGCATATTACCTGTTTGTCCCATAACCTAAGTGAGTCAGATTTACTGGAAGAGCCTACATATTTACCTGTTAATGATAAATAGTTGCAAATAGTAAACGAAAAGTACGATGACTTACATCAGAACCAACTACAGGAAAATGAAACCCAATGCCTTTTGGTTCTAGCTTGAGAATCTGTGAAGCTCTTGCTAAAGCAGAAATAACAAGTCCATTCCATGAGACGATCACCTACGTACACATTTCCAGTTAGTTGCAATCAATTCACACAAGTAGCAGGAGGAACGAAACATCAAAAGGCTAATTACATGGATAGGTATTTCCCACTTAATTTTTTTCTGTATACTGATAATGCCTTGAACTTAGAAAGCAATTCATCTCTTCTGAGATAGCATACCCATCTCTTCTGATATTAAGTAGATTTTAGGTTCTCTCATGATGTATGTGCTTTTATGTGTTTCTATTGATCAGAGTGGGCCACTTTTTCTCTTTATAAAGAACAGATGCACACAAAAATATCAGACTAGTTAGCATGAATTTACTAAATCCATCCCCATGTATAATTTTCAACATATCCAATAGACAGAATTATATACAAATGAAATTATGTTCAGAGATGCGTCTGCCCCAAAAACATATGTACAGGAATTCCATGCATGAATGAATCAAAATCTCTTTTTATCCATGAACATAGAAGTATGCTTGGGTGCATAGATTAATGGATGCATTCCATGAATGCATTGCATGTGTTAATGTACGTTGCAATTACGTGCATGGGATGATGGGACTAGAGAGACATCGCATATTGGCATGACATCATGCACACAAGCCCAAAGAAAAAGAGAGAGGAACCTTGTCGTCCAAATGGGGCCGAGGACGATTCAACCGCACCTCAAATAGCTTTTTCCTACAATCACCTAGAACGCTTGAGTATTCATCCAAAGACATGCCATGCTTAGAAGCCATGTAGGAGATAGGTCTCCTCTCAAAAAAAACGTTTTTGCCTTTGAACTCGCCATGGGGATCACTCCTTCTCGACAAGTCACAATTCCCGGATGATTTGACATAGTAGTGATCCTTGAAGAGATTGGCATTGTCTCCAAGGATCTCATCTATCTACATAAGTACAGTAATTAACAATCCAGTTAATAAGTTTTACTGGTAGCAAAACAAGTGAAACACAAAATAGCAACTAATTATTAGCCGACTTATTGGTACACTATCGAGACTGTTTCACGGTATGATACTGGTGCTCAAATATCAAGATGAAGTCGGAAGAATCAGGATTGTATTGTTGGCCTGAAATTATCTTCATTTATTCTGTAGCATCATCTTATATGGCTTATAATTTGTTTCATCTGCTAAAGAAAAACCTGGTTATCAAACTAAAAAAGCGAACATCTGAAATTACCTCTTCACTCGACCAATAATAGAATGCGCCTTCTTTCTTTCTAGGTGCACCCTCATGTTCATAACTATCAGCATCTTCGGCTGAATAGATTTCACCTTCTTTTCCAATCATGTCTCTCCTCAAATAGTCCAGAATGTCACGTGCGATGGAGGAATAATAGTTGTCTCCAGTTATCAAAAATGTGTCCAGGTATACATTCACGATTTGTCCCTGGTCATACAACATCTTCTCAAAGTGTGGTACTGCACAAAATTGAGAGAGAAATTGAGAATAGGACATTAAGAAAATGGGAATTTCATGTATACTCCTCAAAACTTCAAAATTATGTATTTCCCCCTCTAAAATTTATAATATCATATTTAACCTTCTAAATGTCAAAATCTCACATATTTTATTTTGTCTTTCCTATTAAAGCACATATAAATTTATAAAGTACCTATTTTACCCTTTATTAAAATAATAAAAAAATATGTACCATGTTTAAGAAAAATTTCAGTCTGCTAATTGGTTAATTTTCAAGGGCAAATGGGTCTTTCTCTACTTCTTACGCATACACAGTTATACTTAGGTGTATGCTTGTTTAAGTTTCAGATGTAGAGAATAAACTATTTGTCCTGGAAAACTGACAAATTAAGAGGGACATTTCTGAAACATGCTACATATTTTTTTATTTTTCATAGTAAAGGGCATAACAGGAACTTCTTAAATTTAAAATTAGTTCTAATAGAAAAAATAAAATGGGTAAATTTGTGAGTTTTTAGAACTTAGAAGGGTACATGTGTTATTATGAACTTTAGAGAGGGGGAATACATAATTTTGAAGTATTTGAGGGGTATACATGAAATTTCCCCTAGTGAAAAAGAAGTGCAGTTCCTGGGAAACTGATACAAAAAATAACAGGTAAGTGAAAACTAACCATGCCAACATTCATCAACACTATATCTATGGAATCCACCACCGACATGGTCATGAATTCCCCCTCTGGCCATGCATTGCAAAGTATGTGTCACCATTTTCATCAGATCTCCTGCTTCACTATCTTTCCCGCTCTCCATTAGCTGATTATGTTTGTACAACATCACACAATCCTCGACGGGTCGGGGAAATTTTGGTGCAGACCCAAATCCACCAAATTCGGGGTCATAGCTGCTCGTCAGCTGAAGAGAAAAGAAGTTTGAGTGTATGGGTATTGAAAAATCATGTTAATGATGCAAATATTATTGAATGGGTAAAATATATTGCTCCTTTGAGAGTGTGTCCATCTTTAGTTTCTCCAGGGGCTGAAGCATTGAGCAACTCGGCGAAACCCTTTCTTTCTCGATAAATTAAAAAAATAGATAATGACATATATTTCTTCTGGATTATACAAACAGAGAAAGTTGGGTCATTCATCTTTAGTCTCTCCAGGGTTAAAGATTAACAATGTTTTCAGAAAATATACTATATTGGAGTGCAAGGTATCAAGTAAATTTACAACAACAATAAATATATAAAAAGGAAAAGAAATTGAAGAACCTGTTCAACACATTGATTCAAGCAGCAATGTGCCAGGCCGTCAGAAACTTTGGTGGACTTAGCAGAGGCTGATAAAGCCTCTGTCAGCTGATCTATTACTTGGGTCCCACCCATTTCCAGTGTTTCTCTCTTTGTATCCCATGCTTGCTTCACCTTTCTGAAAAATAACCCAGTTCACACTGAAACGCTTCCTTAAAAATAATAATTTCATCAAAGTATTTACCCTTGAAATATACAAAATCCTCTTGCCAGAACAACAAAAGAAAAAAAAATTTAAACGATTAAATTGTTCCAACCTTAAAATAGTCTTGAAGCCAGGTCTGTTAAACTTATCATCTGGAGGAAAGTAGGTCCCACCCATCATAGGCTTCAAATTAGGAGAGAGGAACACACTCAAAGGCCAGCCGCCACTGCCATATAGTGCTTGTATGAAAGTCATGTACACCTACAAGAGAAAAGTGTTATTATCATTTAAACCAGAAAAGAATAACAACAAGCAACAAGAACTAATAAATTAGCAAAAACCTGTGCTGCCTATTCTTCTTCCCGAATTGTAGTACAGTGCTTGTATATATGCAATAATGCAATAGCTTGGTACTATACTTGTAAATCTAGAAATGACTCTTAATTAACAGTGGCAGGGTTGTAGGGACTAGTTGGATACAGTGCTGGTAATTACCAGTACTTGCGTGTGCAAGCAAATGAAGAACAATAGAAATTTGTCTAACCTTGTCAACATCTGGTCTCTCTTCCCTATCAACCTGTTTCATATAAAAATAAAAATAAAAATAAAATAAAGAGCTGAATAACTGAAATGCTACATTTCAAAACGATGCCTCAGTTCTAGTATGAGGTCAAGTCTCAACCTTGCCCCCATTATCATCCTTGACTAGCCCCAATGCTATGAAACTAAACCCCTAATTAGTCTCAAACAAGCCTAGAAAAGAGTAGTGGTGGAAGTAAACAGAGGGGGGGTGCTAAGCACCCCCTATAAATTTGAATTTTTTTTTCAGCTTTTTCCTTTAAAAATTTTAAATTTTACAAGAAATTATACTATTAGCCCCCATCATAAACTAAAATTATACTACTCTTTTTTATCCAGGGCCCACTATCTCATTTTTCTGGTTCCACCCTGGAAGAGAGGGAAAACCCAGATCAGCAACATTAACCATTGCTAGTACTGCAAATATGAACCAAACATATAACCCAATTTGCTTTTGTAGTAAACAAAGACGAGGTAACAGCAGAAAGAAAAACCTTGATGCTAACAAACCAATCATTTAGCAATTTGGCAACCTCCTCATTTTCAAATGACTCCACCTCCATTACATGGCACCTATGGAAATATTTAGGAACGAACAACATCAAATCATACAGACTAGAAATGCCTTCCATATCAAGAAATAGAAGAAAGATGAATATAAGGGTACCAAATTGAAAATATTACCAGTGACATGTGCTGTACCCAACTTCACAGTGTCAAGGCAATAATGGATGCGAATGAGGATTAACCGACAGAAACATATTAGCACAAGTTGACATTATCACTTCAAATTAAGAATAAAGTAAATGAATAATTTACAAGAAAAAATTGCAGAGAGCTAGAGATATCTACTAACTTGAAAGGAAAATAGGTACATCTCTTTTACGAGCAGCTTCAAAAGCCTCTTCTCCCCATGGATACCAATCAACCTTTAACCAAACACATCACTTGTCAATATGCAATTCCAATATCAGAAATTGGAAAAGTTGTACGAAGTAATTCAGGAAAATCCTAGTCGTACCAGTATTTCACCAAGTGTAATACCTATCAAATCTTCAGTTATACAATTAGTCAACTATACAATTGTGGTACAGAAATGGCGCAAATTCACCATTAGGAGAATCACTAAGGAGGCTATAGCAAGAGAAGAAGTACGATTATAAAATGTGGTGAACATACCGGGTTGTGAGCGTGCTGAAGGAGGTAGGGGCTGTGCTCGGAGGCGAGTCGGTTCGTGTGTCGGGTCGGAGCAGTTGACCCGCCTGAGCCGGATGCGGAGGTAGCCATGGCGGATTTGTAAAGAAAGGAGGTTAGTGTACGGCGAGAGGCGAGAGAGATGGAAGAGAGAGAGCGAGAGAGCATGAGAGTGCGGCGAGAAGGTAATGGAAAGGAGAAGAAGAGCGAGAGAGAGAGAGCGGTCGCGCCTCGGTGCCAGAGCGCCATCTGGACTTTGAAATATCGTGTTGGTTTTGAGCGAGCGGTGCCATGCTGCCATTTGGCGATTGGAATTCAGATCCAGTGGCCATTGGTAGAGGTCGGCATTGTCCTTTTTAATCTACCACGAATCTTAAAGCGAATCTCCTGCAATCTACGAAATTAGCTTGGCTCAGCTGCAAGCTCACTATTCTGTGGTATCCCGAGTCTGGGATATGCTTCGTAGCCATTGCGGGTAGCCCACAAATTTTGGTATCAATATCCTCCCAGGTACATGGGCCTCACTTTACGGTTGTGATTAAATCTCAACTGGTTTGAGATTCGGAGAGAAATAGGAGACAGTTTTATTGGAATTTGAGATTCGTGCCAAGCTAAAAAGAACGGTCCGGATCCACTAATTGTAAAAGATTCCCTTTTCAGATAATGCACTGGATATGAATTCCAAATTTTGCCATATTGTAAAGAAAAATATCTTCTCAAAGGAGTCGTTCGGCAACAAAGAATAAAGAGTGAAGGATTAAGAGCTTAAGGAGAGCTAAGGAACCGATGTTCGGTTGTCTTAATCCGTGGGTGAAAGATTAAGCGCTTAAGGAAGGGGGAGGGGTGTCTTAAAGTTCGAGCAGAGGATTAAGATCCGGGTAAAATGAGGCTAAAGGAGGTAATCTTAATCCGCGCTAAGGAATCGGTATTCGGCAGGATTAAGTTGCTAAGGAAGCTAAAGGAAGCGGATTAAGCCTTAAGGAGGCTTAATCCTCTCCAGCCGAACACCAACAAAAAGAGTTAAATTAACTAAAATGATATAATATGATACTAGCATTTCAGCTTTTATAACACTTACTTCAAAATTTATCAAATAAACTGTAAATTCAAATCAGTCAAACTAATATACTTCATTAGTTGTGTATTTACATACAAAATTTATAATTTTTCAAATTTATTTAGTATCAAGTCAAGCAGTTAAATGTGGGAGCTTTTAAGTTAATTTATTGCGTTTATTTTTCAACATTTTTGACCGCTTGACTTAATACTAAAATAACTCGAATAAATAATTTTTTTGCATGTAAATACATTCCTCATAAAGTAAATCAGTTTTGGTCGGTTTGAATTAATCGTTTGAATTATATCTAATAAGTTTTGAAATTGATATCATATGATACCTATGTCATACTAGTTGGACTCATTGAACCTATTTTAACTTCAAAATCTATCAAAAATTCAATCGATTCACCTTCTTATGCCTCGTGTATTTCAAATCAATCCAAAACAATGATTTTGTACTTGTATAAATAATTATTATAAAAATAAAAAATGTAAAGTTTGGTCTTAAGTATATTTCAATATGAAAATTATGCTGAGTAGTTCGTATTAATTGTTTGATTTTTTTGAAAAATAAAATAAAAAAATGAAGCATGAGTGCATGACAAAGCATAAAAGACCTGAATTTTTTTTAACTCTTCTATAAATTTATATAATACAAATGAAGTGGTCTTTACAATAGTGACATCATCGGTTATGGGTAATTCAAATTATATTATACTAATTAACGGTGAAAACGAGTTGTGTAATTTGTCGCATCAATTCAATTCAATTTATTATAGTTGGGTTACAATATTTTAATATGTAACTAATAATAAGAAAAATTATTATATTTGAGTTTTAATTCGACAGTCGGATTTTACGAGCTTAGAGATTTAAAAAAAATCTTATAAATAATAAAAGCATAAGTAATGATGCGTTATAACTGGAAAAAAAAAATTAAAAAAAAAATAATGCAGCGTTTTCTAACTAACAATGATATACATAATATTCTAATTTAAAATTAAAAATTAACAAGATAACCATATTAGTTCTAATGATATTATGGTTAATTATAACAATTTTTAGTAAGAAAAGGAGTGTACTAGGATTTTTTTTTTCTTTCAATATTTGTATCCAAAATTTTACGTTTCAAGTTTATTAAAATAGTAAAATATAGGTCATACATTAACAATCAGATAGTAAGTCAGTGGCAAAGACAATATCTCTGTATGGGCAGATATTTTTCCTTCACCAGGATAAAAGCTATATATTCACTTTATCTGGTGAGTTTTTTTTTTCCTCTTTGACAAGATCTATTATGATAATATTGGTATGGTAGTTTGTGTTGTTCAATATTTTTATTTTATATATTTTTTTAATATAATTCACACTTTATTTAGTTTAAATCTTTCAATTTGGAGCGTTCAAATGTACACTTCAAATTAATTTACAAAAAAATATAAATATTATTTATATAAAAACATCATTAAAGTTAGATATATACCGTTTTTATTTATGGATCTCAAGAAAAAGTAGAGATAAAAAAAAATCAGACCATCGACATTTAACAAATTATATCATAACGATCCATGTAGCACCCCCTACGGGATTCTGGATCCCCTAAAGTACTTCAATTTTTGGGTTTTGGTTAGGGACTGTCCGATTCGAATCTGTCATTTGGGGTCGTTTTGGGATTCGAATCCGCCGCTTGGGATGTGTGTGTTCCACTTCGGAGTGGATTATTGTAAATTCGGATCGGACGGTTCTGATCTAAAACTCAAAAATTGAGTTACTTCACTGGATCTGAATTCATACAGAAGGTATGGTTACTCGATCGGTTCATTATACTATAACGAAAAAATGTTAGAATCCCAGTCAAAATGGTAATTTTTTAGTGATTTTAGAGCGCTGATGCACCAACGTTATCTTGCACAACTGAAGTAGAATTTTGTTTTTGCAGAGATCAATTATTTATAATTAAAATTTATACAGTAGTTCATTTAATATTATTTTTATCATGTTATAAATATGGGGCGAAATTAAACTACTTTTAATATAAAATACAAAAGTCCAATTAAATATATATATATATATATATATATATATATATATATATATATATATATATATATATATAAAACATAAGTTTCTCAAATTATATAATACAAAATAAATAAAAATGACCAATTTTTAAAAAAAGAAATTAGGCTCAATTGCTTTGCAGATCGATCATTACACCGCGAATTGTAGGAAAATCGTCAATAATACAATATAACAATTTTATTTTAATACACATTGCACGAATATTCTACAGTAAAAAAAAATTGTCCAGTTGGAGTGGTTGTTTAAAAGGTCGATATCACATAACATGATCCCCCGCTGGTTTGGGCGGATGGGACATGGGCCTATGACGCGAGCAGAACAGGTGTTTATTCTCGAATAAACATAAATTGGTACATCAGTTGATCAATAATACAACAGATCGATCAGTGGACGACTTTTTTTTTTCTGTAAGTAGAATAGTATATAGAGATGTATTATATTTGTGTAAATAAACTTTTTTATTAATACAAATTGTTGGCGTTTTTCATACGACAACCAAAAAAAAAAAAAAGGTGTCACCTGCCCAGTTGACTTAAAAAAAATGAATTCAGATTTCCTTAAGTAACTCAAATTTTGAGTTTGGATCCGGCCTATTCAATTTATTATGGAATGAATATTTCATGTGCATTTTATTTTGGATCAAATTAATTTGAATTTTGTCCGATACCAATTTTTTTTATTAATAGAAAAAAATATTAAAATAGAAGTAGGTTTTTATGAAATTTTGAAATATAAGAAGAACGGAATGACCCATATTTCAAAAAGAAGAATGGAATGGTTTATCCCATCCATCTAATTTCGTAACTAATCACACAAAATCGCTAAAAGAAATTTTGTTTGGACATAATAGTCTATCCTGTCTAGTAATATTCATATTATTTTTTTGAAAATTATCTTGGCAACTTGCATATTTTTTTGGAAGTAGATAGAGTAGGGATGAAAAAAAAACTTGAATAATAGCAGATTCTGTCTAGGATTTTTTACTTTTATAAATTTAACGAGTTTGCGTGGTTAGAGATGAGATTAGCTGGACGTGATAGTTTATTCCGTCCAGATGACATAATAAATCATCACATCCTTCCTATAATTCGAAATAAAAGAGACCGTCCATGCTAGTTTTTTTTTCCGAGAGAGATGGAGAATATAAAATAAGAGAGATCGTATACGGAGATTTACTTTGTTAAGAGAATAAAAAAAAAGTAAATTTTGTATTACTTCGCTTCATTTATTCTTCAATGAAAGAGTTCTTAAAAAAAGGGTAAAAAAAGGAGTAATGAAGAGCTAAGCGGACAAGGCAGGTCAGATCCGAGAAAAATATCTTTATTTAATTGGAAGCGGTCACTTATATCTATTAAAACATTCATTAGGGATCTCTGTGAAAATGTGCAGAAGCGAAGAACTCCACCTTTGACCAAATTACACTCTCGCGCACGACACACCCCATTGACCACGAATTCACATCCTCAGAGATATCTCATATTTTGCATGTTTTCCTGAAAAATCTCAACCGTTGAAATATGTTCTCCAAGAATCACAAAGTAAAAATAATACAGACCCCCCCATCTCCCGAATAGCCACCGGACACGTCGGTCACACAAAATATGAGATATCTCAGAGGATACGCAATCATTGACCAGTCACCAGTCTTTCATTTGTCTTTTCGAAAGCTGGGCAGTGATAGGCTGATTGCCAAGGGAACAGACACCTCTCTCTCTCTCTCTCTCTGGGCCTCTGTTTGATTGCAAGAGAAGAACCCATGGTGGTTCCATTGGCCACCGCCGCAATCGGCTGGGGGTTCTCCGCCGCGGGTTGGCTGATCTCCCCTGTCACAACCCGTTTATTGAACAAGTGCTTTGATGAACTCGGCTTAGATCCAAAGTTCCAATCTCGAAAGCAAATCCTCCTACAAAAATTGGAAAATCTACATACCACTCTCCTTCCTCAGCTTCTCATCCTCACAGATGCTGCAAAGCAGAGCCCCCACTTTGAGGCTGCTCATCTCGAGAAGTGGCTTCAGAAGCTCAAGTTTGCTTTCTATGAGGCTGAGCATGTGCTTGGTTTAGTCGAGTACCAGCGCCTTGAAAAGAAGGTCAATATCCTATTTCCTTCTAATTCTAAATCTATTTCAAAGAAATTAAAAGACAAACTCCCGAAATTTTCATCTGAGAAGAAAGATCTCATTAAAATCCTGGAGAATTTGGAAAATATTGTCAAAGAAGCAATGGAATTTGTTGCCCTGCTGAACCTACCAAGCAGTAGTGGCAATAATTCAACTTGGAGCTCTACGGAAACAGTTTCTATTCCAGATTCCACGGTTATTGGTCGTGACGAGGACCGGGATCGCATTGTAAAATTGTTACGGGAAACTACATTGGAATCAACTAGTACTGCTGAGAGCTACTCTGTTGTCGGAATTTGGGGCATGGGTGGGTCGGGGAAGACAACCTTGGCACAGTATGTTTGTGACCATGAGAAAGAAGTAAAGCACTTCGACCTTTTCATGTGGGTTCATGTTTCTCAAAAGTTTAGTGTCCGTACAATTATGAGGAAAATATGGGAGTCGATTTCAGGGAGCATCTGCTCTAATTATGAAAATTTAGATGTGCTACTATCCCAAGTTGCTAACGAATTAAGAGGGAAAAAGTATTTGTTGGTGTTGGATGATGTTTGGTGTGATAAAGGGGTTAGTGAGAAAGAACTAAACTTATTATTTGCCCCTCTAAGAGATGGTAAGCAAGGTAGCAAAATATTGGTAACAACTCGGAATGCAGAAGCAGCAAGAGCTTTGCGCGTTATGGATCTGATAAAATTGCCAGAACTTTCAGATAAGGCTTTCTTGTCATTATTTATGAGCCATGCATTAAATGGTGTAAAAGTCAATGAGCACCTGGAGAAAGAGTTACAAGCAATAGGGGAGAAGATTGTGGGAAAATTATGCCGGTTGCCTCTAGCTGCATTGACAGTAGCCGGTCAATTGCGTAGAAGACCTGATCCAGAATTTTGGTCATCCATGCTAAACAGAAGCTTGTTAAATGATGCCATGGGAACGCTATTTTTGAGCTATCAGTACCTCCCTCCCTCATTGCAACGATGCTTTGCATTTTGCAGCTTGTTTCCTAAAGGCCATCGATTTGAGCATGACCATTTGGTTAATTTATGGATTGCAGAGGGCTTCATTGAAACTGAGGGTAGTAAAGAGCATATGAAGGATATTGCTAATCGATATATTTTGGAGTTAGTTTCTAGCTCTTTCTTTCAAACTAGCGAATCTGATAGTAATTATTACTCTATACATGACCTATTACATGATCTAGCTCAACATGTTTCTGAAGGTGAATGTTTTCAAATTGAAAGTGGTGACGAAAGGGAAATTCCTCCTCAAACTCGCCATTTATTCATTGTGCCTGATATGTTTGAGAAGTATATAAAGAGAATATGCAAACTAAAATATCTAGTTACAATCTTTGTTTCCATGTCATTACCTAATTTCAAAGTGAAAAAAGTGAACCTTAATGCTCTTTTTAAGAAATCCAAGAAATTATGTGTAGTGTATATACAAGCAGCTATTGTTGAAAGAGTTCCTGAATCTGTTATTCACTTGACAAACCTACGTTACCTAAACTCAGTGACAAGTCTACTAGATGGAACCCACAATTCATTAAATAGACTTTACCAATTACGTTTCTTATATATTGGGAGCCAGGTTCCCGATGTTGGAAGGCTAATATTACTTCAAGGTTTGCCAGAATTCCACGTTGGAACGACAACGACAATGACAGGTGGATTTGAGCTAAAACAATTGGAGCATCTCAAAGACCTTTATGGATCATTGTCAATTAATGGTCTCCATAATGTTGAAAGTAAGGAGGAGGCAGATCGAGTGAAGTTATTTGAAAAAGAAGGTCTCAATAAATTACATTTTTCTTGGGATTATGAAAGTAGAGATGTCCTGAGAGACATCGATGCCGAAATTCTAGATGGCCTTCATCCACCACCCCAAATAAAAGACCTTACTATTAAAGGATATACTGGTAAGAGGTTCCCCAGATGGAATTTAGAAAATAATGATAACAATATTCATCTCCAGCATCTTAAACTTGTTGATTGTGGAGGCTTGGAATCCCTTCAAAGAATACATCAACTATCCGATCTTCTATCTCTTACCATCTCTTTTCTTCCAAGGCTGAAGAGTTGGGTACCTCTTCCCTTGAAATTAACTCAGTTGGAAATTTTTCATTGTCACTCTCTTGCTTTTGTTCTCAAAGAAGATTTAGAGATGATAACATCAATTAGGAGCACACAAATATCCCAAATTGCGACTTTTGTGGAGAATTCCCTCAGCCAAAATTCATATAACTCTGTTGATTTTCAGTTCGAACGTGTTCAAGAAATGATGAAACTGAATGATCAATCAATTGATGAACAAACATATTCAATCATTTCAAAAGATATAAAAAAATGCTTAGAGAAAAGGTTAGATCTCATTTGCCAGCTTAAAGACGTTTATGGTGAATTATTCCTGCCCCCTACTCTCAGGAAACTTTCAATTAAATCATGCTTCATCACAGACAAAATCTTAGCAGGGAGTTCTCATGGTCTTACCTTCCTGACCCATTTGACATTAGAGGATATTATAACTATTACATGTATACCTAAAAAGGTGCTTAATTCTCTGAACAATCTCATTGTTCTCGATATTAGTGGATGCCTATTGCTTAGGTCGATTAGGGGATGGGACACTCATAGTACCCTTGAAGAATTCTATATAGAATGCTGCCCCAACCTTATCCTTGAAACATCAGTAGCAGCAAACAACAGAGTGAAAACTGAACCTAGCATTATGAAAAAGGTTATATTTGGCGCAAGCCAGTTGCTTAGGTCGATTGGAGGCTGGGACACTCATAGTACCCTTGAAGAATTCAATATAGTATCGTGCCCCAACCTTATCCATGAAACATCAGAAACAGAAAACAGCGGAGGAAAAACTGGACCTAGCATTCTGAAAAAAGTCATATTTGGCTCGTGTATGCCCTCAAATAATATGCATGGTCTAGTATCCCTAGAAACCTTGTGGATTTGGGACTGCCCAACCATAGAAAATCTTCATATAGGCCATTTCAAGTCAATCGTTGACCTAGTAGTACGGCGTTGTCCAAACCTAGTTTCACTAAGGGGTTTAGGGAAGTTGTGCAATCTTAAATGTTTAAACGTGCTTGGGTGTCAAAAGCTCGAATGCTATTCAGATGCTGATAAGATGCTCCAGCCGAATAATCTTTACATCAGCAGATTGGTGCTTGTTAAAGAACTCATCTCTAGAGATGGGTTTTCTTCTTTGGTTTCTCTAGAGCTTCACGATGAACAACAAGAATACTTTTCTGAAGAAGAACTTGAGGTTCTTCGTGATCTCTCTTCCCTTAAAGAAATTGTTTTCTACCGTTGCAAAATACACATGCTGCCCATTCTAGAGTACCTTGGTTCTCTCAGAACTTTGAGCATCTATTACTGTGTAAATCTAACTTCTCTCCCAGACCTGCCGCCCTCAGTTGAACTATTTTCAATGAGGGGCTGCAATGAAGAGCTCACAAGGAGTTGCAAAGATACAAGTGATCCAAATTGGCATAAGATTTCCCACATCCCTGACAAGCATATAAGATGATAAAAGGTAACTCTGATACTCTGATCTGCACAAGAAAAAAAATATGTTTTTGCAGCTTTAGCTCAATGTTACTTATAATCCTGCCAAATGCTTCGGCCAATGCATCTTAATTTCATTTTTTGACGGTAAAATCTGCCAATTTTTCTAGCAATGCATCTTAGTTTCATATTCTGGAGGTAAAATCTTTTGAACCCGCTTGAAAACTTTCAAATGCTTTTCAAATAATCTTTTGCTGTAAAGAGCTAATATTTTAGGCTGCTATAGGAATGATGTTGCATCTGATTAACATTGTCTTAAAAATTGTCTCTGTGATGTTTGTGAAGTTCCAAATGACAGCAATTATGTCATGTAGAGAACAACTTTAATGTAAAGTGGTTTATCCTTCACAATTAATTATAAATTCACCAAGCATACTGAAAACAATGACAGATTAAGACAATCTTATCAAAACCATGAGTTGCTTAAAAATATGAAGTTTCATGTGTTGTTCTCTATATCTTTGATTGGATTCTTTGTCATTTTAGTGTTACTGAAAACACTCATCAACAGTTCATTTGACTATTTGCAGTTTCATGATGGAGTTTCAACTTTCAACAATACTGAAAATAGAAGGAGAGAATACAGATGATTAATAGAAGAGTTACCTATCCTTTACAATCTCCTGCTCTGTATTCGCTATTTAATTGAAAAAAAAATGATAAAAAGAAAAAAAAAAACCTGAAAAATCAAGAAAAAGCTGTATTGTGTTTGTATGTAGCAGTAATTTTGTTGGTTTGGTTTCCTTGTATAATCTATGCCCAAGATATAAAAAAGTGAAAAAAGGGGGTGGGAACAGAGAAATCGGTATTTCAAAGATAGTTTCTGTGGTGTTTTGTATGTGGCAATTTTTGTATTTGTGGTCATGTCAGTGTAACAGTCTTCTGCTTAATTTGGTTTCAATCCTTAGAAAATAAATTAATGTCTGGAGCTTGATTGGAGAACCATTCCTCCCGAGACCCTGATTTGCTTTTGCTATTTCTGTATCTTGTTGTGCTTGTTTGTCATGAAAGGACTGATTGGGAACAGGGTAATTATATGGAGGTCTCGATGAAGCTACAATTAAGGTGCATCAAAATAAAGACTTCTTTCTTTTACATATCCATATACTCTTATTATATTGTTTATTACAAGTTTATTCCATTTACTTCTCTTTTGAAATACCATATCCCGTGTTGGTCCATGGATTCAGTCGTCCTTTCCTGAAAATTCAAGTTGAGTTCTTGGATTTCCAGTCATTTTTTTTGTCAGATTTGTCTTCAATTCAGTTTGCTTCAAAATATGGAAAATTAGAATTTGGTTTCGTTATATCAATTGTAATCTTTGCTTTCATGGCAAACTATTTTTTTTTATTTCTTGTTGGCTACTGTAATAATAAAAAAATATCGAAGTTATTGTGCGATAAGCCTCGTTGAAGTGTGTGGACATGTTTACTCTATTAGAGATCCAACTGAATCTTGATTCTTGAGTGTGTTATCTCATGATAGTTCTTTTGTTTCATTCTTATTTATATGGGCGTGGAATATTTTTCGTTTCAAAAGTGCACGACTAGCCATGCTATCCTGAAATTTTCAGTTACCGGTGCTTTTACAGCTAAATTCTATTATCAAATATACTTTACACACTCATCTGTAATGTTTTATCTTGAAATACTCTGATATTTTAGCAAGTAATTTGAGCCACTCATCATTCAACTCTGATAGCTTCACTGGTCTAATTAGTGGAAAATAAGTTGCCTGAGGCAAGAGTTTGTGCAAGAATAATGTGCTTGGGCCAGTACATTTTCGCGAAAATTAATTTGACATAAATCAGATCTCTGGTCATGACATGAAGAATTGACGTCTAGGGAAACCAAACTAATTTGCCATGGCCAGATTTTTGGACTTTGGGTACTGCATTTCAAACGTTACAAAGGGAAACAAGTCTAATAGCCTGTCCTATTGATTTCATATTTTAGCACCCAATTGTAAATTTACTTCCCTAATGGACAAATCTGACGGCCGGAGCACCATTGGACCTAAACATTGGTCATGATTAAATGCCCATGAGAAAGAGAAGCACATATAATGAAGATTTATATAGTTGTTTCTTCTAAAAAAATATATATTCACAAAGTTGAACGGCAATTAACCTTAAAGACTTCATCAAAAGGGATCTATATTTATTAAGAATTTGCAAAACAATCCCTGTATACAACAAAAAGACATCCTCTAATTCAAAGCAGTACAAAGCTAACAAAGCTAACACTACTTTGATCATAAATGATTCAAAATTGCTAGATCAAAGAAAAACACAACAAACAACTTCATAACATATAAAATGAAATCCGCATAGAGAAAAATATTCTACTACATTTTTTTGCAATTTAACATTAATGAAAGACGGCGCGGTGTCAACTTTGCCTCTTATTTCAGCCATTATAGATGGGAAGCTTCTGACCAAATTTACATATTCGTCACTTAATGTCCAACTAATTAGAGTTGCTGGCTCTGCAATGAAATCTAGGCAAGCATTTTTTAGGCGAGGAGAGTTGTGTTGCAGAGCCAAAGCCAAAGTGGTCGTAAACGTGTCAAGTGAAATGTGAGCACATAACTTATCCTCACATAATGACTTCAACCCTTCTATGGCATATCTATCAGAAGCTACAAACAAATGTTGTGTAAATTTCATCGATGTCTTCTCAGAGTTGCAACTAGGAACGGAATCAGTACATAGGAAGTGAAGCATTGCCTCGAATACCTCGGGGCACATGTCTGCAATTTTAATTTGTTGTTGTGTCGCCTCGGCCATATTACCAAAGAGCTCTGCTTTAAATACAGGGGATCGTGCAGCAAGCACTATTCTATGGCAAGTAAAAGATCGGTTTTCAACGCAAAAAGTTACATCAGCAGTCTCGCTACTTTCCAAGAGCTGCCCAATTTGGCTGTGTAAATCAAATGACTTCGGCACCCTAAGGGAGCACCTATGGTGGGTTATATCTGTGTTATCGATGGTACAAATTAATTCAAAACTACCATTGTTGACAATATCCTCTGCGAATAATTGGTTAGAATAATCGCCATAAGCAAATACCTGTCCCTCAAAAGGAGAATTTTGTATCGCATACCTCAATTTTTCTTCCTCTTCTCCTTTTAGATGATACTGATGAGTAAGTGCAGATGTTGTCCCGTCTCTCTTCATGAGACTCAAACTGATTGTTGGGTTCACGGTTTTGTATTCACTGTGAAGCCTAACAAGGAAAGAAATACTATTGGACCACTCTCGACGTGTATCTCGTGGGTAACAGTCGATGACCCATTCATTGCCTAATGCATAAAATATGGGGGAGGAAACAAATTGCTCAGGTTGCAGATCCTTAAATCTCTGAGAGGTTAAATTTGAAATGGTGTGAGAATGAGACTTTGATGTAGTTTACTGATGCTGAATTTGCCATGAGTTCTGAGAGACTACTTATAATATGGTAAAAGTTCGTGGAATTCAGATTCAGAACTAATAGATGACATATGAACTGAAAAGTAAGGAGAGGTGTTTAGTACCAATATATAGAGCCATTGGTGACTAATCGTTTCCCTTAGACCGAATTTTTAGCAAAAAACCGGGATGGACAGGGTTGAATCGGCCGATTCAAGCGAGTTTAGGGTTTAGGGTTTATAACCGGGTTGAGTTCTCGACTTGAAGTTTTTTGTTTTCTTCTGGCGTGGATGCTCGCACACTGGCTCTCGCTCACGATTTGGGGGCGATTTGATGCCGATTCTGGGTTTTTTTTGCGTCAATTTGGGTTTATCAGGAAGAGATCGATTTGGGAGAAAAAGAGTAGTCCATGGGAAGAAAGGGGACGAGGTGATCAGGGGAGAAAGAAAAGAGAGGCAAATAGATGCATCTTTTTAAATAGACCTGGTGTATTGATTGATTGTGTACAGAGACATTTGATCCATAGTGAATTAGTGATTACTGATTAGCTATGTTGTATGGATACGGGTACGGGTATCGTATCGGATACTGTACGGATACGACGATACGGTAATTTTCAAAAATCAAGGATACGATACGCCTATTTTATATATGAATAAGACTGGCGTGCTACCTGTAGCATAGTGACATGTCATGCTACCTCTTCAAAAACTTATCGAATAAATTTCAAACGACAAATCTAAACCGTTGAAACCGATCTACTTCACGAGTGATGTATTTACATATAAAATTTACAAATTTTTACATTCATTTAGTATAAGGTCAAACGGTCAAAAAATAATGAAAAATGAATGTATTAAAATTAACTTATAATTCTTATTTTTTTGACCACTTGACTTTATACAAAATGAATTCAAAACATTATAATTTTTGCATGTAAATACATCACTTATGTAGTAGATTTGTTTCAACGGTTTGGATTAGCCATTGAAACATATCCAATAAGTTTTTGAAAATGTAGCACGACATATCACTATGCTACAGGTAGCACGCTAGCCTTATTCTTTATATATTATATTATATTTATATTATTTATTCAAAAATTATATTATATTATATAAATTAAATATCAAATATTCTGATGATAAAATTAGTCCAAATATATATTAAATATAAATGCTACTAACATTTAACAACAAAAGGGAAGTGGTGTGGTGGTAAATGGCCTGGCGCATATTCCTCTTCACGCGAGTTCGATTCCCAGTGCTGAAAAAAATATTTTGCTATTGTAGAGGGTGTATGCGCGGTGTACGGATATTGTGGCCCGACGTGTCAGAGCTGTATCTCAGCGAGTCAAGCCGTATCTGAGACCGTATCAAAGTATTAAGGATACATCACGTAAGCGGATCGGTGCCGTATCGGTCGCATATCGGTATCGGATACGTGTTGGACACGGATACGGAGCCTAATTTGGAGTATCCGAGTAACATAGTTGATTAGTGAAGCAGGAGCAACAACTTTTTTAAATGTACATGGTGTACTGATCTCTTACGAATAGAAGCATTTGGTCTATTGTGAACCAGGAGCAACGAACTCTGATGAGAATTGAGGGAGAATTGAGGATGAAGTAACAAGCAGGATTATTTGAGCGCCATCTTTTGATTTATTTCACTGGATGCCAATATTCCCTTTTGTACTTCAGACTTATTGGGCACATTCAATTAAAAGCATATTAAATAAGCCTTCTATTTGGAACATATTTAATGTTAGTAACTCAATTTCATTTTAACATATCAAGCAAATTGTCTAAATTACAAATCATACTGAAGAATATAATTATTATTATTATTTTCAATTTATATGATTTTATATTTTCATACATTTCGTCATATTTGAAGTAAAAAAAAATATAGCATGTATATTATGTATGGCTAACTTATAAATGTAATAAACTTTTGCAATATTCTTTTTCCTTAACATAAGTTTTTGAATTTTTTAGTACAAAACAAGCTTTAGTCATTTTTTTTTTTTCTGATTTCAAGATTAAGTGACCGATTTGGATTCTGATTCTAATTTTGCAGTTCATGCCTTCAAAGCCCTATCAGTTTAGCTAGTATTAATAAATTTCAAAACCGAAAGATTCGAACTATAATTAAAGAGTATGTATGAAACAATTCGTTCCCCTACCTTGATTGATCTTTTAAGAGCATTATCATGTTAATAAATTGTCACTTGTAGTCTGGAGATCTATTAAAGAGTATGTACTACACAGCTTCAAAACTTGCAAATAAATACTGAGATCTATTAGTCAAACAAATGTTGTGCCATCTGCGTTGATGACTTCGCAGAATCACAAGAGAGAAAAAAAAAAAAAACGGTGTAAATGAAGTGGAGCATTGCTTCGAATGCCTCGGGGGCCATGTCTTTAATTTTAATCAGTTTCTGTGTCGCCTTGGCCATATTACCAAAAAGCTCTGCTTTAAATACAGGGGATCGTCCAGCGAGCACTATTCTATGGCACGTAAAAGATCGATTCTCAACATGAAAAGTTACATCAGCTGTCTCGCTACTTTCCAGTAGCTTCCCAATTTGGCTGTGTAAATCAAACGACTTCGGCACCTATTGTGGGGTATATCTTTGTTATCGTCTTATCGATGCTGCAAATTAATTCAAAACTACCATCTTTGACGAAATCCTTCTCTAACTCTGTTTTACAAACAAAACACTCCCCGTCACTCAGTATGTAAGTAATTAGAGGTGCGGTTGTTGTCCCGTCTCTCTTCATAAGACTCGAATTGATTGTTGGGTTCACGGTTTTATATTCACCCTGATGCCTAACAAGGAAATAAGGAAGAAAACGAGACAACAACTCCACGTAGGTAACAATCAATGACCCATTCATTGCCTAATGCATGAGGGAGGAAACAAATTGCCCAGGTTGCAGTTCCTTAAGCTCTTTGTGGTTGAATATGAAATGGTGTGAGACTGAGACTTTGATGTAGTTTACTGATGCTGAATTGTGGAAAGAAGAGGGGATTTATTTTTATATATTAATGGGTATTAACTATGGCAGGCAAGAGATGCTTAAAAAAATCTATTGAGAATATGAAGGTTGCTAGTATGATAAATACAAACTGCTGGAGGTGTAAAAATCAATCTCATCCAACTTAACCGTTATTTAATTAGTTAAAATTTATAATTTTTTAAAATTTATTAGGATATAATATTTAGCTTGAATTAATTATGTGAAAATAAATTTTTGCAATATAAAAGCATCATTAACTGTATTATATGAAAAAAATAATCTAAAGATTATATTGGTCTTTTACAATTTTTCTCATAGTATGATATTTTTTAATGTATTGATTCAACTTTCTTAATCCTTGCATATCTTGCCAAACAATCACTCCTTAACAAAGATTAAAAATTTAATCCCTCACCTTAAGGAGGGTTGCCCAACATGGCCGAAAGGTTTACCGTTCAAGGGAAATGAACTGTTGGTTTTACAATGTATATTATTAAATTGACTTTTATTGTTTGGCTCTCTGGGTTTTGTGATTAATCTGTATTTGCTAAACAGATGTGAGGCTTCTAGGGAAACGATTAGTCACCTATGGCTCTATATATTGGTACTAGAAACCGCTTCTGCATGTCAGTTCATACGTCATGTATTAGTTCAATGTGAATTCCACAATTTTTCCTTTGTTATAAATCGTCTCTCAAAGTCTCAGTCTCAGGTATGTGGGTTGGAGAGAGAGAAGAAGAAACAATAAATAATTATAAAAAAGTATAGTAGCTCTAAAGGGGTTGCTTTTACAGGGGTATTAATATCTGCAAAATGAGTCTAAGGAGCTTCTTTAGGGTCTGTTCGGTTGTCACGGGATTGTACGAGATGAGATTTGACGGGGTCGGGAATCCACTTTTTTATTTGCGGAAATCCATACTCATAAGAATGTACGGGAATAATTATGGAAATGTACCGAATGAGTGTTTGGTTATACCGTGGGAATAGTTATAAGAAATCATATTTTCTTTCTAAAATAATTATTAATTAAATTAAATAAATCAATTAAACAATAAGATAACAATACTTATCAATTAATTATTTTATAATGAGTTTTTTTTGCCTATCACCGAAAAATTATTTAAAATTAAATTACAACTTAATCATTATAGTGATTAATACAAGATTTTCATTTTGCATAATTTTTTGAAATTATACAATTATTTTATTAGTACAATTATAATAGTGATTAAATAAAATAGATTAAATATATGAAACATTTATAATTAAAATTATTACTAAATGGATACAAATAAAATAAGAACGAATTTATAAATAAATAAAAATAAGAAAAAAAATGGACACAAAATAATTAGACTAATATGCTGGAATTGTTGTAATTAAAAAAATGTTGAATTCGTAAAAAAAAAAATTGATGTGATCTGTTGAAAATATTGTAAAAATATAGAGCCAATAACTTGGTGTCACCTGTTTTCTCAAGCAAATTATTTAGCTAAGTGTTAGTGACAATTAATATTCTCAATCAATCAATGATATCAAATTATTAGGGTGAAGTATGGATGCTCCGAACCGGACGTAGCTTAGTCCCACAAAGAAAATGTAAAAGATATAAGACCCATTTATATATAACTTCGAGTGTAGCATGTTGTCTTATTTGTTTTTTATTGCTTTCGTAGGAGAGAGAGTATGCTGATCAGATATCGACCAATAAAGAGAGGAGAGGGAGCAATCACATTCATAATGGGAAAAAATTTATTCAGTCTGAGTCCGTGTTTTTTTTCCAACCAAATTACACTGAATTGGGAATTGGGTAGGAAAAAAGTTAGGAATGTATGGGATTAAAAATGGTCAGCCGAACAAGCTTTGGGCAGAATATTCCAATTAGCTCAAAACCTCACCCATTTCCACTAAATTTGTGACATCCGAACTAAATTTGTGATATTCAAACGAGGTCTTAGAGGTCAATTTGCTAAGGAGAGACCAGACTCGACTTAAGATATGTCCAAAAGAGATGTCTTAGAGGTCAATTTGCTAAGAAGGGGTCAGACTCGACTTAAGATATGTCCAAAAGAGATGCTTTAATCCAATCTAAGGAATATCTGTTCGGCTGGATTAAGAAGGATTAAGACTAAAAGAGGTCTAAGGAGGTGGCACTAAACATGTACTTCAAGCTTAAATTTATGTTCAATAGTAATAGATGTTGACCATAAATAAATGACAAACAACCAATAAATTTTCATTTTTATTTTTAACTTTTTATAAATTTTTGGAGTGCAAATCCCAAAATAACTTTTGATGGAATTTGATTTTGAGTCTTTACATTAAGAGGCATTTATCACTATCTAGTAAATAATAAAAGCGCGTAACACGTGAGCAATGCACAACATGTATAGGCTCGAACACTGTAGAACACGGCACCGGTGTCTGGAGTGCCGTGTCAAGCCGTTTGTGTTGTGTTGTAATAAGTGGTGTGTTTATTTTATTGAATTTTAGCACAGCACAATACGTCTAATACAGACGAAAATAAACACGTAGGAGTGTCGATACGGATAGGATAGGATGGAAACATTTTCATACATATAACCACTAAGTGTTGATTTTATTCATATTTTATCCATTAAGAATTTGTCTTATCCTATCCTACTCGTATCCGTTAAGATTAGCGGGTAACGAAACAGTAGCGGGTGAATAATAAATAATACTAATATAATGATTTTATTATTTTTACAAATATACTATCAAAACTCATCATGTCATACATATGCAATCACAATTACTAATATAAAAATCAAAATACAACTATGCAATCAATTCTAACTAATAATTTTTTTATAAAGAAAAAAAATACAAATATATCTTCTAACAAATTCAAAATTCAATTCGTTAATTAAATAATAAAGCATTCAAATAAAAAAAATAATATGTTTAATATAATATTCATCTGACAACAAAATACATACATTTTCCCATGGATTATTAATACAATAATTTGAGGAACATAAAATTGAATAAATTGAACATAACATTTATATATTTATATGTAATTTATTTTATATAATTACCTGTTACCCAATGGGTACGAAATAGTCTTTATCCATACCCATGCCCATACTCATACCCATACCCGTTTAGCTAACAAAAAAATCCTTACTCATACTCATACCCAATAAGATAACGAAAAAAAAACCTTACCCATACCTGTCTTATCGAATACGATATGGGTAGAGTAAACGGATAAACGGTTTTCATTGACACCCCTATAAACACGTTTGGACACAGACGGAATCTTGTTATAAGAAAATTTTGAAACAAAGGAATAAACGACAAATATTCTTATTAGGAAGACTAAATTGAAAAGTTTACAATTTAGTAATTTTTTTTGGAGAATTTCATGTATACCTCTCAATTTTTTTAAAATTTCGTATCCCCCCTCTAAATTTAGAAAACTCATGAATTTTACCCATTTAATATTTTTTATATTATAACTCATTTAAAATTATAGAATACTCATTTTATTCTTTATTAAAAACATTAAAGCATGTAACATGTTTAAGAAAAATGTCGGTATTATAATTGATCAGTTTCCGAGTACAAATGATTCATTTCTCTACTTTTGATGCATACACAAGAGTATACCAAAATTTCATCGTGTATACATCAGAAGAAATAATGAACCATTTGCCCTCGAAAATATATCAAATATAAGATTCACATTTTTCTGATATAAGCTAAAGATTTTTTTATGTTTTTAATAAAGGAAAAAGTGGGTGTTTGAAAAATTAAAAATGAATTTTAATATAAAAGACAATAAAATCACCTTTGTTCCTTCTGCTGCTTCGATTGCTCTTGAAGAAGAATTTGTCAAAAGCTTCATTCTTGACGACATAGCGGGCTGGGGCCCAGAACAGGTGGAACGAGCACTCAATAATAGATTTGAGAAAGAAGAGAATGATGAATGAAATAATTTTTTATTATTTTTTCTTACTGTTACATGAGCATTACAGGGTATATATAACCCAACTTTCTTATAGCCGTTAGTGGCTTTCCTAAATATGAGGATTCTGTATTTACATAATTGGAGAAATAATCTAGGTACCTAATTTAGCCTAACAGCTAGATTTTGATGCTAGCTTATTTTCTTCCTAAATAGCCTATGATGATTTTCTGAGGCAATTATTCTATTTCTCAACACTCCCCCTCAAGTTGGATTCGAACAAATTAAAAGAATTCAACTTGCACAAAATATTTTGAAAACATCCCTTGCCTAAAGCCTTGGTGAAAATGTCAGCTAGTTGTTCCTGACTTCTCACGAAAGGAGTCTCGATTTCTCCGGCTTGCACTTTTTCTCGTATGAAGTGACAATCCACCTCAATGTGTTTAGTCCTCTCATGAAATACAGGATTTGAAGCAATGTGTCGTGCAGCTTGATTATCGCAATACATTTGCATTGGTCCTTCACATGAAACTTTCATGTCTCTCAGCAATTGTTTGAGCCACACTAGCTCACTTGCAGTTGATGCCATCGCTCTGTACTCTGCCTCTGCGCTTGACCTTGCAATTACATTTTGCTTTTTGCTTTTCCATGTTACAAGATTCCCGCCTACAAATGTGCAGTAACCTGTGGTTGATTTTCGATCAAAGCTCCCAGCCCAATCTGCATCAGAGTAGGCAAGAATATTATTAGTATTATTTTTCTTCATCCATATCCCTTGTCCAGGAGATCCCTTTAGATACCTAATAATTCGATTTACCGCATCTAGATGAGTGGTTCTTGGTGCATGCATGAATTGACTTACATTACCAACCGCATAGGCTATATCTGGTCTAGTAACAGTTAAATAAATTAACTTACCAACCAATCTTTGGTACTGTCCTATGTCTTTTAAAGGTTCACCACTATCTGGTTCAAGTTTATTATTGATATCCATCGGGGTATTAGCAGGTTTTATACCAAGTTTACCTGTCTCCTTTAAGAGGTCAAGGGTATATTTCCTTTGAGAAAGAAACAAACCTTTATCGGAGTGAGCAATTTCAATGCCTAGAAAATATTTCAGTTTCCCTAGGTCTTTAATGTCAAAATTTTCTTTAAGTTTTCTTTTAATGTTATTGATTTCTGTATTATCATTTCCAGTAATAATTATATCATCTACATAAACTAGAACAATTGTAGTTGAATCATTTGTGTGTCTAATAAACATAGATGAATCAGCAGAGCATTTCGTAAATTTATGAAGTAAAAGAGAGTGACTAAGTTTAGCATACCATGCGCGTGGAGATTGCTTTAACCCGTAAATTGATTTATGTAATCTACATACTAGTGTCTTATCATGTTCATTTTTATGACCTGGAGGTAAAGTCATGTAGACTTCCTCCTCTAAAGTGCCTTGAAGAAAAGCATTCTTAACGTCCATCTGAAATAGACTCCATCCCTTGTTAACAGCAACAGATAAAAGAACTCTAACAGTGTTCATTTTGGCAACTGGGGCGAAGGTTTCTTGGTAGTCAATGCCATATGTTTGGGTGAAACCTTTCGCAACAAGTCTGGCTTTATATCTTTCTACAGTCCCATCACTATTGTATTTAATTTTGTAAACCCATTTACATCCTACAGGTTTCTTTCCATTTGGTATAGTGACAATAGACCATGTGTTATTTTTCTCGAGAGCTTTAAGCTCTTCTTTCATTGCTTGGTTCCAAACAGGGTTGTTCTTTGCTTCTTGAAATGTGACTGGTTCAATTTGTTTAGAGATACTAGTCAAAAAAGCTTTGTGCTTCAAGGAGATCTTATTATAAGAAACATAATCTTGAATTGGATACCTTACATTATATATAACATAATCATGTAACCTGGATGAAGGTTGTGTTGATCGAATCGACCTTCTAAGATTTGTATTTTCTTGACTTTCTCCCCCTGAGTGTAACTCCTCTTCATTATTTATTTGACCTTCTCCCTCAGAGCGCAACTCTTCTTCATTTGCACTTCTGTTATTTTCTTGAGTTTGTGTACCTTCAAAAAATGTTAGTTCTGGAAGTATAATATCATTTCTAGGTTGTGTTGTAAATTGTTGTTGATCATCTTTCTTTTTATAAAATGGTATTTTTTCAAAGAATGATACATTTCTAGAAATATATAACTTTTTGTTAGTAGGATCATAGCATTTATAACCCTTTTTTTGAAAAGAATATCCAACAAAAATAGTTTTTACTGCATTTGTATCCAATTTATCTTGTCTTTTAATGTGTACAAAACACGTGCATCCAAAAACTCGAAGATGGTCTATGTTAATTTTTTTATTTTTTAAAATCTCTAGTGGACTTTTATTGTTTAAATTTGGACTAGGTAATCTATTAATAAGATATATAGAGGTTAAAATAGCATCTGACCAAAAGGTTTTTGGAACATTTGATTGAAAAAGTAGAGACCTAGTAACTTCTAATATGTGGCGATTTTTTCTTTCCGACACTCCGTTTTGTTCAGGTGTATTTATACATGTTGTTTGATGTAAAATTCCCTTTTGTTTTAAAAATTCTAATAAAACTCTATTTACATATTCAGTACCATTATCAGACCTAAATATTTTAATTTTAGTTTCGTATTGATTTTCAACAAGAGTTGTAAATTCTTGAAACTTAGAAAAAACTTCATTTTTTTTATTTAAGTAAATACACCCAAGTTGTACGTGAAAAATCATCAATAAATGTGACAAAATATTTAAAACCATTGTAAGAGTCTACAGGTGCCAGTCCCCAAACATCAGAGTGTATAAGTTCTAAAACTTTGGAAGTTTTATTGGTAGATAATGAAAATGGTAGTCTAGTTTGTTTTGAAAAACGACAAATATCACAATGACTTGAATCTAAATTTGAAAATGAAAATAACTTATTTAATACTTTATCAGAGGGATGACCAATCCTCCAATGCCACAATTCATTTTGTTCTACATTATTCCTAGCAATAAAAGCTTTATTCGGAAAATTTAAAATATAAAGACCATTTTTTAATTTTCCTTCACCAATCATCATCCTTGTCGTTTTGTCCTGAAATACCACAGCTTGAGATGAGAAAATTACATCACAATTCAAATCCTTTGTAATTTTACTAACAGACATGAGATTAGAATTAAATGTTGGTAAATGTAAAACATTTGGTATTTTTGTTCCACACAAATTGATTGTTCCTATATTTTTAATAGGTACTTGGTCACCATTTGCAACAGTTACATTTTGTGGGTTTTTGATTTTTTGTACATTCTCTAAAATTTCAATATTACTTGTCATGTGGTCGGTTGCACGAGAATCAATAATCCAAGATGCAATTTTGGTGTAAATCGGGTTTAGTATGAGATGCAATACCTGTATAAATACCTGTTATACCAAGTTTATTTGTGATTTGGGCCACAATATTATCTAGCTGGGCTTGAGAGAGGACTGGGCCTTCAGCTTTGTTAGAATTGGATGATGTGGGTTCGAACCCAGTGGAGAAAGAAGCACCTGGTTCGGATCCAAGTGAGAAAAGCGAGAACCTTTCTTCTCCCCAGCGAAACCTCTCTTTTCCCCTTCATTCGGTCTGTTGTTGTCGCCTCCCTTGCGCGCTCCGCCACCTCTTTCTCCCTTCCGCTTAGGGCGGAGATGCGGATAGAGGAACCAAGATTGGTCTCGGCTATGGCCTTCCTTTTTGCGGTTGTCGCACTTGGCCGTGCTTGTGTGCTCCCCGCTTCTCCTCCCATGAGTTCGGATTTGGGTTGCGGATCTGGTGGTGGTGCACGGCAAAAGCTTGATTCTCTATCGAGGATTCGGTGTTCATTCCTCTTCTCCTTGACTCTTCTCGGCTGAATCGTGGCTACCACTTGTCGCAAGGTCGGGAGGGGTGGAGGAGGACAGCAGTATTTGTGCTCGCACCGCCTCATAACTTGAGTCTAGCCGCCCGCCGAGGTAGATGAGAACTTCATCAAGCTCGGCTCGCTTCGTAGCTCGTCCGGGTCGGAGGTAGGCGGAAGGTAAATTTTGAGTTCTTCGAATTTTGTTGTGAGTTCCGATAGGTATTCGGTGGTGGTTCTGTTGCTCTGTTTGATCTGTGAAATTTCTTGCTTGAGGTTGTAGATGTGAGCAAAGTTTTGTTTTTGATCGTACATAGCTTTGGCTTTGTCCCAAATTTCTTTAGCGAGTTTTTGAACATGAACATGTCGGCTATTTTTGACTCCATTGATGCCGGTAGCCAAACCATCACTTGGTGGTCTTGAGTCCGCCATTCTTCTAGTTTGATCATTTCTTCGTCTTTGGTTGGAGTTGACAATTTTGGTTGCTTTTTTGTCCCGGTTATAAAACCGAGCCTCCCTTTGCCACCGAGGGCTAGAGTGGTTGCCCTAGCCCATGAGAGGTAATTGATGCCGTTTAGTGTAACATTTGTGATGAGTTTTGAGGAGTCTTCATTTGGAGACATGATTTTTGGTTTTCTCGGTATTCGACGGTACCAGTTTTGAGATTTGGGTTTTCGGGTTCTTAGACCTCGCTCCGATACCATAATAGATTTGAGAAAGAAGAGAATGATGAATGAAATAATTTTTTATTATTTTTTCTTACTGTTACATGAGCATTACAGGGTATATATAACCCAACTTTCTTATAGCCGTTAGTGGCTTTCCTAAATATGAGGATTCTGTATTTACATAATTGGAGAAATAATCTAGGTACCTAATTTAGCCTAACAGCTAGATTTTGATGCTAGCTTATTTTCTTCCTAAATAGCCTATGATGATTTTCTGAGGCAATTATTCTATTTCTCAACACTCAAAAAGTTCAGACCGAGCTACCAGTGGGTGGTGACGGTGTTCGATGAGTTCAAATACATGATCAAAGCACTTACCGTCGAGTGGATGGAGGAGCATGTCGGGGAAGGTACGATCACACTGGATGGGACTATTTTTCCGACTATTCTGTCGGATTTGGGTTTTGGTGAAGGGATGAAGTTAGCCTCCGCTTGGGTGAGGGTTCAAGGCTTTCCTCTGTTTCTTTGGCAAGCAATTGAGTTTGAGCGTTTGTTTGGGGGGGGGGTGGTGGTGATTCTGCTCCGACTAGAGAGATGGGGGCCGAGTATAACGGGACTCAACTGATCGGCAGTCCCACACAGCCAAATATTGGTGTCTCTGCCGTATCTGTGCCGATGGTGCCTATGGATATAGTGATGGCTAATGCGGAGGTTGTTCCTGATTCCACTACGGTTCCTGTGGTGACATCAGTGCTTGAGGGGAGCATATTCTCAATGCTGCGTTCGATTCTATAGGTGAGGAGGCTCTATCTACTTCTGAGGTGCCTCTGAAATCGGTACCCGTTGTCACTCCCACTCTGGTTGTTGGAACTACTCAGGCTCAACCTCCGGGGTCTGCATACGGTCAAGAGCCTGACTCGCCTATTTCGGCAAACTAGAATCTGAGAATCAAATGGTGGTATCCACAAGTTGAAGGCTCCACACTCTGTCCAGTACTTAGAGTGGGAAAATGGTACGGTAGAGCCGGCTTCGTCACGGAATAGTATGGTTACGGTACGGAATGGGACGGCATGTGTTACTGTTCCGTGTTCCGTGTTCCGTGTCGTGACCATCTTTTAAAAATTTGACACGGCACGTCATACGGAAAATTCGATCACTGCACGACACGACATGTGGTTACGTGAGTCGACACGTGTAATCAAGACCGTTAAGTCTTGATCAAATGGTGGATCTTGAATAAACTAACATAAATTATGAAAAAATAGTTAAATGTGAGAAACGTGACCAGTTACGTTTGGACACAGCACGTGAGTCACGGCGTGACTCGCTTGCCGTGACCAGCCCTCGACATTTTAGTCACGACACGGCACGAGATTAAAGTCATGGCGTGTTAGTCACGTCACGGCACGCTTTTTCCACTCTACCGGCAATTGGACTAACCAGTTCAATTTTTTCTTCAATTTTCTTTCTTCCTCTCCATGTTTGTGTGTGGAGAATACCTACATTTCTTCTTGCTTTTGTTTTTGATTTGATTTTAATTTTTTTTTGGATGTTTTCTTTTCTATATTTTGTTTGTTTCTCTTATGTTCTTTATTTTCTTTTCCTATTATTTACATTCTTTTTTTATTGAAAGAATATGATTAATTATGAGATTAATTTCATAAAAATTATAATATGAATAATTTTATGAATATTAACTTGCTTGTTATTTGAGATTTTTACGTGACCAATTTTTTTTTTAAAGCTTGGTAGTACCCTACCAAGCTGTTTCTTTGACCAATTTAGGTGTCCACAATACACAGTAAGAGTTAAGGATTGAGAATTAATGTATCTTCATAATTATTGTTTCATTGTCGCAAATAAATGACTCTTTTTTATGTCTACTATTTTTTTTTGTGGACTAAGTTTCAAACTATTTCTTTCTTCTTCTTTTTTATGCAACCCGCTTCTCTGTCGTGATGCCGCGCACTCCTGTCTGTTTCTTCTCATTATTTTTTTATCTAGTATCAAAGTAGTTAATAGGTTTGAATCCGATTAGTTATTTAAATCCGATTAGCTATTTTTTTGTCCTATCCTGATAGAAATCCTAGATCCGCCCCTGCTCACATGTATTTATGTTGTGAGTGCGTTTGAGAGATTTGATTAAGGAGACAATTATTTACGTAAAAATTATTCACCTTATAAGTATAAATGATTTCTTACATAGGTATTAATACTTTAGAAGAAAAAAAAAATCAGTGCTAGAGTTTTGGTAGTTCTTCCAAATAGTTATGGTAGTTATAGTGTGGATACAGTACAGATACTGTAGCGCGAATACTGTTATCAGCTTCCAACAAGTTAATGGAAAAAACCTTACTCGTACCCACAATTGTTAAGTTAATCAAAAAATTCTTGCTCTTACTCATTTTAGCAAATACAATACGAGTCGGATTAAATAGCTAGATAAAAGAATTTTGTTGACCTATCACGGATGCAAAGTATTTTATATGCTAATATTCTAACTTGCTGAATTAAGAGGGATTCTTTTTGTCGATTGATTCTTCAAAAGGAAAAGCAAAAACAAAGGTGGCAAAGGCAAACGTATGTGATCAAGGTCTAATGATCCTCTGCCTCGCCTCTCTAATAAGCCATCCAAACTTTTAATCCAACAATCTATGTTATAGGACCACCACGTGGCTGCAAAAAATTACAATTTTCTTTCATTCTAATCCAAGAATCTCTGATTAGTGATTAGGCATACTTACAAATTCCAAGTAACAAGACATACAAATTATAATTTGGCAATCTCAATTCTCAGCAACTGAAGAAAATGTCAATGAATATGTAAAACAGTACAAAAATCTTATAAACCTTGGCAGAGGCTGCACTATCTCTCTCTCTTCCTCCCTCCCTTTCTCTGTGACAAATCCATGATGGATACGTTGGTCACCTCGGCAATCAGCTGGGGGTTCTCCACCGCCAGTTGGCTGATCTCCCCTGTCCTAAGCCGTTGCTTGAACAAATGCTTTGATGTACTCAACATAGATTCACAGTTGCAGTCCCAAAAGCAAATCCTTCTTGACAAATTGGAAAAGCTCGAGACCATGCTCCTCCCACAGCTGCTCACCCTGACAGATGCTGCAGAGAAGAACCCCCGCCGGCCAATTTTCGAGAAGTGGCTTCAGAAGCTCAAGTCTGCTTTCTATGAGGTTGAGCATGTGCTCGGTTTA
The DNA here is from genome assembly GCA_024447775.1 of Carex cristatella. Classification (NCBI taxonomy): domain Eukaryota; kingdom Viridiplantae; phylum Streptophyta; class Magnoliopsida; order Poales; family Cyperaceae; genus Carex; species Carex cristatella. The sequence goes on from JAJHPF010000007.1 coordinate 1,852,404, forward strand.
ATCGAGTACCAGCACCTTGAAAAGGAGGTCCATTCCCTCTTCCCTTCTACTTCTAAATGTAATTTTAAGAAATTAATAGGCAAGCTGCCCAAATTTTCATCTGAGAAGAAATATCTCATTAAAAGCCTTGAGAATTTCGAAAAAATTGTTAATGAAGGAATGGAATTTGTTGCCCTACTGAACCTACCGAGCAGTAGTGGCAATAGTTCAACTCAGAACTCTAATAAACAGTATAGGAAAACCATTTCAGCACCAGGTTCCACTGTTATTGGCCGTGAAAAGGACAGGGATGACATTGTAAAATTGTTACGGGAGAATTTCCCGGAATCATCTAGTAATGATAAGTGTTACTCTGTTATTGGAATATGGGGTATGGGTGGGTCGGGAAAGACGACCCTAGCACAGTATGTTTCTGACCATGAGAAAGAAGTCAAGTACTTCGACCGTGTCATGTGGGCTCATGTTTCTCAAAAGTTTAGTGTTGACACAATTTGGAGAATGATTTGGGAATCCGCTTTTAAGGAGCCTTGTCCCAATTTCGGTGGCCTTGAAGGGCTACAATCTGCACTTCAAGATAAATTAAGAGGAGAGAGGTACTTTTTGGTATTGGATGATGTTTGGTGTGATAATAGGGTCAGTGAACAGGAAATAGAGCAGCTATTTGTCCCTTTAAGAGCGGGTAAGAGAGGTAGCAAAATATTGGTTACAACTAGAATTGATGCGGCAGCGAAAGCTTTGGGTGCGACAAATCCAATCCCATTGCGGGAACTTGATAATGAACAATTCATGTTGCTATTTATTAGTAATGCAATAGGTGATGCACAAATCAGTGACAACCACATAAAGGGAAGATTAATTTTCATAGGACAGAATATTGCAGCAAAATTACATCGATCACCATTAGCGGCAAAGGTCGTGGCAGCTCAATTGCGTAGAACACTAGACCCAGAATTTTGGTCATCCATGTTAAACAAAAACTTGTTAAATGATACCATGGGAGTATTGGTTTTGAGCTACCAACACCTACCTCCCCCATTGCAACGATGTTTTGCATTTTGCAGTTTGTTTCCTAAAGGGCATCAATTTAAGCATGATCATTTGGTTAATTTATGGATTGCAGAGGGCTTCATTGAAACCGAGAATAGTAATGAACATATGAAGAATATTGGTAATCGGTATATTTTGAAGTTAATTTCTAGCTCTTTCTTTCAAGCAAGTACATGGAATAGTAAAGTTTACTCTATGCATGACCTAATGCATGATCTAGCCCACTATGCTTCTGAAGGTGAATATATTAGAATTGAAAGTAGTGAGAAAAAGGAAATCCCTGTCTGTACTCGTCATATATATGTTGCAGATTATATGCTTGGGGAGTATGTGGAGAAAATATGCCAGCTCAAAGATTTACGTACAATTATTGTTTTCAGATCATATAAAAAAATTTCTTTGAAAGAAGGAGACCTTGATGCTCTTTTTACGAAGTTAAGGAGGTTATATGTGGTGGAAATAGAAGGGATTATTGATTTTAAACGATTTCCTAAGTCCATGGTTCAGTTGAGAAACCTACGTTACCTCAAGTTTATGACAATTGTAAAAGATGCACATTCTGTATTACTAAACAGACTCTACCAATTACGTTTTTTATATACTTGGAGTCAGATTCCTGATGTTGGGAGACTAATATCACTTCAGGAGTTGGAAGAGTTTCATGTTGGAATTGAAAGGGGGTTTGAGCTAAAACAGTTGGAGCAACTCAAAGACCTTTATGGATCATTATCGATCCATGGTCTAAAGAATGTTCAAAGTAAGGAGGAGACATATCGAGTGATGTTATCAGACAAGAAAGGCCTCCTTGAATTATGTTTTTCTTGGGACTATGAAAGCAGAGACGTACAGAGAGACATCGATGTCGAAATTCTAGATGGCCTTTGTCCCCCACCTCAAATAAAAGAGTTGATTATTGAAGGATATAGTGGTAAGAGATTCCCTTGTTGGATTTTAGAAAACAATGATAACATTATCCATCTGCAGCATCTTGAACTTGTTAACTGTGGAGGCTTGGAAGCCCTACACAGAATAAATGAATTATCGGATCTTCTATCTCTTACCATCACTTTTCTTCCTAGGCTAAAGAATTGGGTACCTCTTCCCTTGAATCAAACTCAACTGGAAATTTCTCATTGTCTCTCTCTTGCTTTTGTGCATAAAGAAGATTTAGATATGATAATGTCAACAAAGGGCACACGAATATCCAAAATTGTGACTTTCGGGAAGAATTCGAACTTTAGTTATGGTGATTTCTCTGTTGATTTTCAATTTGAACGTGTTGAGGAAATGATGAAACTGGGTGATCATATAGAAGAAGAAGCATTGTCAACCATTTCAAAAGATTTGAATAAATGCTTAGAGAAAAGGTTAGATCTCATTTGCCAGCTTAAGAATGTTTATGGTGAACTATTCCTGCCCCCTTCCCTCGAGAAACTTTCAATTAAATCATGCTTCATCACTAACAAAATCTTAACTGGGTCTTTGCACAGAGTTACATCCTTGAAAAGCCTAAGCTTAGTGGATATCATAACTATCACATGTATACCTAATGAGGTCCTTGGTTCCCTGACCAATCTTTTGTATCTCTATATTATGGGATGCTTGTTGCTTACCTCAATTGGTGGATTAGACACTCATAGCACCCTTGAAAAACTTGTCATAACCTGCTGCCCCAACCTCAGCTTGGAAACATCATTAGTTGTTGCAAGCAGAAGTGACGATGTTGAATTAACATCATCATCACACGGGACTAAAGCTAGATCAAGTATTCTAAAATACGTTAAACTCAACGGTTGTATGCCTTTGGATGATATGTTACAGGGTCTAGTATCCATAGAAGACTTGGATATTTGCAACTGCCCAACTGTAGTAAATCCTCATCTCGGTGATTTGAAGGCACTCAGTGTCCTAGAACTACAAGATTGCCCAAACCTTTCTTCACTAAGGGGCTTGAGTGAGTTGAACAATCTCAGACTTTTAAAGGTGTTGTCTGGATGTGATAAGCTCGAATGCTATTCATATGCTGATAAGCTGCCCCAGCTGAAAGAACTTTGCATCAGCAGATTTTCACTGCTTCAACAACTTGTCTCAAAAGGTGGGATTTCAACTCTGGTTTCTCTAGAACTTTTTGGTGCACAGCAAGAATACTTCTCTCAAGAAGAATGTGAGGTGTTTTATTATCTCTCTTCCCTTAGAGAAATTAGCTTTTGGTATTGTAAAATGCGCTCATTGCCCAACCTGTAGTGCCTTCAGTCTCTCAGAAATCTGTATATCTATAGCTGTACAAACCTAAGTTCTCTCCCAAAAGTGCCGCCATCAGTTGAGGGTATTGTAATTGTTGACTGTGATGAAGAGTTCACAAGCAGTTGCAGGGATCAAAATCATCCAAATTGGTGTAAGATTTCCCACATTCCAAACAAGAGTATATTTTAAAGGACATGGCAATAAAAAGGTAATTTCTATTTACACAAACCAAAGAATTTTGTTTGGGCAGCTTTTGCATCATTTTATTTAAAATCCTACCAAATGCTTCAGCCCACGAATCTTTCTTTTTAATAAAAAAAAAAATTCTAATAGATGCTACCAGATCGATACGGAAAGTTAAAAGAAATTACAGCAACAGCCTAGATTATATTTAGAACAGAATAAATTCCCTATTCAGCAATACAGCATCCATAGCCTCTCTTTTTTATGTATTGTGCATACCGCTTTTGGAATTGTTAAGTGTTTGACCTCATACAAAGAAGCAATAAAATAGGAAGAGGAAAAGAATCTAGGAAAACTTGCAAAAACATTAATAATTCAATTGGCACCAATGATTATGTAGAAGGTACAAATCAAAAGTTTAAACTAATAGATACAAGTGCAGACCCGCAATGGTTTCCAAATTCCAAATCCATGATTTTTATTCCTTGATCAACGTTGGGGCAAATATTAGTCATGCCCAGAAATCAGTTAACAGGATATATATTTAATAGAGGTAGCAGTTAGACCTTGAAAACTTTCACATATATAGTTTTCCATCTTTTACTATAAAGGATAAAAAAAATATTAGGTATTGTTTTATGCTTGCCAAGTTCTAAATGACAGAAATTAAGCCATGTAGACTACAATTTTAATGTAAAGTGATTTATGCATCACTACTCATTACTCCAAATACATCAAATAATGACAGAATTAAGACAATATTTTCAATAACCTCAGTGGTTTAAAAATATGAAGTTGATTTGTCTCTTGATTGGATTGTTTGTGATTTTGGTGTTACTACAAACATTAATCAAATGTTTATTCAACTACCTGCAGTTTCAAGATGAAGTTTCAATTGTGCGCTGGAAATAAAAGAAGAGAAAAAGAGAAAATAGATGAGTTATGTGTAGTCTCAACGATCTCCTGCTTTGTATTTGCTTTGTTTTACAAAAAAATTAAAAAAAAATTGAAAAATGATAAAAAAAAAAAAGAAGAAGCAGTATTTTGTTTGTATGTAGAAGTATATTGGTTGGTTGGTGTTTTTGTGGTTTTGTGTGGTAACTTCTGTATTTGTAGTCATGTAAGTGTTTTACTTGTTTTGGTTGTTACTTGTTAGTCCTACAAAAAAAAAAAAAAAAAAAAAAAAAAGGGGAGCTTGATTGGAGACCCCTTGGTAGCCTTATTTGCTTTTAGTGTTTCTGTATCCTGCCAAAATAAAATAAAAGAAGTCTTCTCGAATGCCTGGTTTTCCAAGAATGAGCTGACTGGGGCAAAATGAAGGTCTCAATTATATATGCTACGGTTAAGGTGCAGTATAATAAAATCTTTCCTTTTAGATATCCAAATGATCTTATTATATTTGTTTATAAGCTCATTCGATTTACTTCTCTCATGTAGGTACGTTAGATGCGGTCATCCTCTACTACAAATTCAAGAAGTAACGTCCGTACCAGTCAGTTCTTTTTTTGTGATATGTGCCTTCGCTTTGGTGTGCTTCAAGCAATGCAAAATTAAAATTTTCTGTTATTGTATATCAACTATTTTTCTTTGCTATTGTTGCTACCTATCTTAAGTTGTACTTTTGTTTTGTCTTATTGTGTTATTGTAATAAATAGTTATCTAATATATGGTGTGATAAACCTTGTTGAAGTGTGTGAAAATGTTTATTCTTTTGGACAACTAGATGATATTGAGTGTGTTAACTCATGATTTTTCATTCATTTTATATTTAATTTTTAATATCTAGAACATGTTTTTTGGTTAATTGTTCAAAAATACGCAGGGAACTAGAAATGTTGTGAAGAAATTTTGAATTGCTGATGTTTTCTTAAAGTCCTATATAGCTCGACTTTTCTTTCTCCTGGATGTTTTATCATGTCGTATATTAAAATGTTTGTTTTGTCATGGCGCAGTTTTCTAATAAGAAAATCCTCAACTTCTCATAGCAATTGCTATTTGCTAGGTATATATATATATGTTTGAGCACGAGATGATAGCTTAACTGAACATTTTTTTGTATTGAAGTAAATGATGAGTACATGATATTGCTAATACATATGTCGTGCCTGTCATGAATAAAAAAGTATATGTTGCTGATTGAATAAGACATTGCAGATGAGTGTATGATACAAGTTCAATAAATGGAACTTCATTCCGCTTCTCTGTTCTTATGAGCAGAGTATCATGAGACAATAATTTGAGCAAGAAAGTGTACCAAGCATAGTAGAATTTGAAGAGAAAGTAATACGACACAAGTGAGTCATAACAATAGGCTTTGATGTCTGCAGAAGTAAGTGCAAAATTGTTCCCGTGGCTAATTTGAGTGAAAAATTATCTGAGTATGGGTTCGATTTTAGGGATGAAAAAGGTCATCTAAATCGTCAATTTAGAAATGCCTACAGAGAAATTAAAGGATAGATGAGAAGAATTATTTTCTAACTTTCATATATTAATCTTAAATATTATGTTTGACATGCAATTAGATAAAATGAGGACAACTTAGAGATAAAATTATTCTCTGTGAAAGGTACGGGTAATTTTTCTATGAATTATGCTTCCAACAAATACAGTTTACGTAATAAAATTTAATTGAGAAAAGTTTGGCAATATAAAATCAGATTTTCGTAAAAACTAATCTAAGTACTAGATGTGATTGAATTTTATATTAATGCCATAATGCTTCGACAAATCCATATTATCACTTTTAATTTTTGGCTATTTTCTCCTCCCATTGTTTTATATGAAAAAATTATAATTTGTACATCCGACCTCTGTAGTCTGTTACGCTGAAACACAGAGTACCACACTAAACGATGCCACAAAGTAAATCCGATCCATCTTAATTCGAATCAGACCCGCATCGCTGCGAATTCGCATCCTCTGAGATATCTCAAACTTTGCGTTACTTTTTGGAATATCTGAATCGTTCATATACGTCCTGCGCGAATCTCAAAGCTCAAGTAGTATAGGCCCCCTACGATGCCCCGAATAAGCACCGGACACATCGGTCACGCAAAAATTGAGATATCTCAGAGGACTGCATCCCCGCATGGATTCATGCATAGTGCAATACCTGACTGAGTACAATTAAATCTGAGTCGTCAGTTTTAACTTGGCACGAATCTCAAACAGACCCCATGTTTCAATAGGCACCGTTCCAATCGCTCGGCTGAGATTTTATGAGAACCAATTTGACTCACTCAGGTACCTGAGAGGATATCCATCGTGATAGAATCTTGGAGGAATTCGGATCAACTCAGGGTAAGGCTGTACAAAAAATTCGTAGTTCGTGATTCGATTCGAGTTTGATTCGAAAAAGTTCATAAAAAATTCGATTCGAAATAGTTTGAAATTAATTCAAACCAAACTCAAACTAGACATAGTTCGTTCGAAATAGGTTCGCAAACTATTTTAGTTCGAATCTTAAAGTAACATGAACTGTTGATTTCCGCTGATGACTTAAAAGTTAAAACATAGGCTGCCCAGTCATTAGTCATAACTCGTAAGTCGTAACTCTCGCTCTCAATTCTGAAACCCTAGACAACTTTCACCTCTCGCTCTCGGCGACTACGATTACTCTTCCTTATCGTAAAAGGTAAAAGATTCGAAATTGAGTTCGTAAAAAAATCGATTCAAAATTAATTCAAACCAAACTTAGTTCGAAATTAATTCAAACCAAACTCAATCTGAGGTAAGTTCGATTCGGTTCAATTCGTTTGCAGCCCTAACCCAGGGTACCGGACTCAAGAAAATTAAAAACGGACGGCTCATGATCGTTCTTTTAACTTGACACGAATCTCAAAGACAAATAATACTGTCCCTGCGCCATCCCCGAATAGGCACCGTTTTGAGGTAATCTGGACCATCCGTTTCAATTTTCTTGAGTCAGGTACCTCGGAGGATTCGGATTTCATCACGATTCCATCTAAATCAAAACAGATCCGAATCCGAATCTGCCCATATCTCCTTCCTCCCGTGCTCCGTCTGACCGTCACCTCCTCTGCACTCTGCAGTCTGCTCTACTATTTCCCTACTCGTTGTTTTCGTTTTTTCTCTCTCCATTCCCCACGCAAACAGCCGCTCTTCACTCCACAAACAAACCATTGACATAAGTCTTCGCCTAAATCTTGCTCCGTTGACGAAACCCGTGCGCTGTTAGAATTTATAAGGGATAAGGGAAAAGGAGACATATAAGAGACAGAAGAGGAGAGCACAGGTTAGTTTCATTTCTTGTTTAGCTGCTGGTGTTTCAATCGTTTGTTGTCATGATCCTCCGTTGGGTTCAAGTTCAACTGGTTGTGAGTACAAGATGTTCGATGAAATGCCACGCAGAGTACATGGCCAACTTAACGGTCTTTTTTCATTATTACAGATTTTATTTTGTGTTCAACGATTTTATACTTTGTAACATCCAAAGGGAAGTTAGTTTTCATCTTTTGATTTCCATTGAGCATATTCATGGCAATTTCTGATGAATCTTTGGCTTCTTTCTCTCAATATTTCTGGTAATGGAAACATGCGAGGAAGTAAGTGCCACAATTGATCAGAAAAACATTTTTTTTTATATTTATTATCTATTATTCCAGGAATTAGCAAGCCTTCTCTGTCTTCTGATTTCCGCAACCATAGCCATGCTCACATTCCTCCAAACCCCTGTTATATCTCCATCTTGCAACCTTTCCAAAACCCTAAACCCTCCCAGTACATATCCTCTAATTTTTTCCTTCCCTCTAACCACCACCATCAGCACTAAACGTCTCTGCCAACCAAAAAGTTATTTTCCTACCCTTGCTACCTCATCCAGCTCACAACCCCACCCAACTGCCGGTCCAAACCCTTATTCCAAATCTCTCAAGTCAATTCGGAACCCCAAGAAAAAGACTAAATCTGTCATAAATGGTGATGATAAAGTGATGTATTTATCAGGGGAAAACAATGGAAATGATACAATTGCGGAAAATGATCAATCTGATCTTAATAAACAAGCACCCAACCCTAGTGAACCAATTCAATATATCAAGCCTCGAAAACCTCAGTGCAATGAGGTGCAAAATGATCAGTCTGATTTAAACAATGGAAATGATACAATTCTGGATAATGATCAATCTGATTTAAACAAACAAGCACCCAACCCTATCAACCCACTTCAATATATGAAACCTCGAAAACCGCGGCGGGGCCGGCGCAGTGAGGCGCAAGCCACAGAGGATTTCATTCGCAACCAGCTCGAACAAACCTTGGCCTCAATTGCCGCAAAGAACCCTAACCAACGTGAAAAGATTAGCAAAATCTTGAAAGAGAGGCCAGAAGATCCCAACTCTGACAGGGATGAAGAGAGTGAAGTCAAGGAGGGAGAGAAAAAAGGGTTGGTTGAAGAGGAAGATCCAGAGTGGCCGTTGGATGCAGAGGTGGGTTGGGGAATACGGGCTTCGGATTATTTTGAAAAGCACCCGATAAAAAATGTGGTGGAGAATGGGGTTGAGATTGATTGGGAAGGAGAGCTTGATGAAGGCTGGGTTCAAGAGATTAATTGCTTGGAGTGGGAGAGTTTCGCTTATCATCCCAGCCCCCTTGTTGTACTTGTTTTTGAACGCTATAAGAGGTAACAGTGTTGTACCTTTTCTGATAGAATATCAATTTTATTCAGTTGACCATATGCTGTTAACCATGCTTTATTATGTTCAACATAGTACCCATGGTGTCTATAAATTTTTCTTTTATTAATTAAGAATTGTCAAATTAATTGTGCAGGGCAGCTGATAACTGGAAATTTCTTAAGGAGTTGGAGAAGGCTGCAAAAGTCTACTGGAGTTGTAAAGATCGTTTGCCACCTAGGGTTTCTCTCTCTCTCTCTCTCTCTCTCCCATTATTTGTGTTTTAACGATGGATAAATTGGCTATGAAACGATGGATGATAACACATTTGGTATAATTTGTTACAGACGGTGAAGATAGATGTAAACATAGAGAGGGATTTGGCATATGCTCTGAAAGTAACAGAATCTGACTGTCCCCAGCTCTTGTTCCTCAAAGGAAACCGAATTTTGTACCGGGAGAAAGGTAAGGGGTTAAAGAAATACCAGTTCATGAATTTTATGATTTGACTGTTGAAAAATTTGTACCAGTAAAGACTTGCTTGTAGGAATGGTCTGGCACACCTGTTAAATACTTTGCATTTGTGTGATAATAAAGCGAAGGAATTGAAATACATAAGGTTCATACCTGTGCCATATAGATTCAGATAACTGCAAGCTGATTTGTGTATTTATTTGTAAATTTCACAGAGCTAAGGTGTTCAGACGAACTTGTGAGAATGATAGCGCATTTTTATTACAACGCAAAGCGACCTGAGTGGGTTGATTCTTCTGCTGTTGCATCATCTTGAATTATGTTAAATTTTTTTGTAGATGAAATGCAAAAAAATACATTTTGAGCTAAAGCCTATTATGAGAGATAGGTTCTAGTATGGTACAGTATGATATTACTTTTATCATGCAAGTGTTCTGACAGAACTCCATATCAGCTTTTTAAAAAAGCTCCTGATTGGTTTATCTTTTTATGACCTACTTGGTGATTGGTCCAAGGCAGTAAGACTTTCTTGTTCTTGGTTACTAAAGTAAAACGCTGCTACGCGATTATAACTGTAATAGAGTGAGTCTACGGTGCTATGTACAGCGCAATGAGTCTTTACTGTGGCTCCATATCTCTGTTTACAATGTCAAATCAGTTGATTGTAACCACAAATTGAATCGAAGGGGATTTGAAAGAATTCTTTGTGGATCAGCCGAACGAAAGAAGGACGCCTTTGGACAGGGTAATTTCTCCCGCTTTGTTTTTATAACTCAACATGATTTCTATATGAAAATGAAAATTTTACATTTTTTAGAATCTTTTTTATTATTTTTTTAAATAGGTAGAAATCACTAGTTTTGGATGGTCCATAATCTTTAGATCAAGTAATATTCTATTTACAAAAGTGGCACCAAGAATTTTGAAGAATATAAAATCTGATTCTGATTTTAAGTACATTTTCATGTATAGATTATGTTGAGTGGATTGAATTGACTATTTGAACTTTGAAAATTGAAAATGAAGATATGAAGCCATAGTACAGACCAGTATGCACCGTACCCTCACTCACTGAAATATATAAAAATCAAGTTAAGTCTGAGTAACAAGAAAGGACTTGATAACCGTCCATTTAACCTGTTAAGATCTTATACTAAACTATGAAGTATACTATAGAGTGAGAATTCACTGTGTAAAATAAACCACAAAATGACCAAAAATGGTAAAATATAGTACTTCAACAGCTGGATGATATGATAATGCCAGATGCATCTAAAGTAGCAAATTTCTCTGTGTATGTAGTAAACGGGAACACAATAATTGTTATGGTAGGAAGCCATGCTACTAAAAGTAGAGCAAATTAGTACATTCATTATTTACAGTTTTACACCAATAAATACAAATGTACATTAGTACATTTTTCACCCCTCCTGCATAATTAACTGCAAGTGAGATTCTGCCAACTATGTTAAGCTTGCAGACTAGTTGGCAGTAATTGGCATAATAATATACATCAGTAAATATCATAATTGACAATAATCAATTAGGTGCTTGCTCTAAATATAATAACCTTACATAAACTTCTAATCCCAAGCTCCTAATTATTTTTATTTCTGTTGAAAATTCCATGCGTACCCTACAATACCTCATAATATCATGCTGTGCAGAGTGAGAATTGCTTTACACCTCAGAGGCAATGTGACATCTTGAGGAATTTTCAAGGGCACACAGGAAAGTTTCCTCTTTTCTCACTTTACCCCCTTCAAGAAGTAAATAATTGGCTTCCAAGGGTAACAATGGCAGTGCCGTCCCCCATGACGGTGGTCAAGTTCATCTCAGTCTCTAAAATTCGGTCAAGTTCAGTTGCTACAAGCCGCATTTTGGGGCGTCTTCTAGAACTTGAGGTTACGCAATGAAGGGTTAAATTGATTAGATCCCTCATCCCTTCTGATGTGAAACTCGACTTTAATCTTGGATCAATTAGTTCGTTGGAGTTTAGATGTGATTCCACCTATCGGATACAAATTACAAAGGAGATTTTAGTTCAAAAATGCTTGCTACAAAAGCTGGTATTGTATATATAGAAATGTAAATTATGCCTTCATTAATTCTCCACTTTCAAATCAATGAGCAAAATGCATATGAAAAGGATATAACACTTTTTACATTTTATTGAATTTTTTTTACAATTTTTTTAGATAGGTAGAAAATCACTTGATCTAAAGATTCTAGACCATTCAAAAGTAGTGATTTTCTACCTATCTGAAAAAATAGTTAAAAAATTATATAAAATGTAAAATTTAGTCTGCAAGTACATTTTCATATGGAGATCATGTTAAACAATTCAGATTGACTATTTGGACTTTGAAAACGAAGATATTGATTCATAGTACAAACCAATCTGCGCTATGCATAATACATAGCCTCACTCAAAAGTGGTAATAATTTTTTTGCAGTTTCCAATAATTACCCATGGGATAAAAGAAGATTTTAATTCAGGAGGAACAAGATGGGCAGCTTCTTGGCCACTTATGAGCTCCAAAAGAAACACTCCAAAACTGTACACGTCACTGCTCTCTGACTGCTGCATCAATGAAGTAACCCTAAAAAAAACAGCAATTAACTTAGTTATCTAACTATCAAAAATTTCACCTGAATTTTTTTTTTTTATGTTATGCTCAGTTTTACTTGACAGTATTGAACATTTCATGGCACTAATAAAAAAAAAAATTTACAGTGCTTTGATAACTATTGAAACTGAAAAAAGTGAAAGTCAATTTGATGCCAGATTTCTTGCTTCATTTTTAAAAAATGGAAGTCCAGAAAAAGAAATTCCATTTTATCCAATTGACACCCTCAACATTAATTTTTTATATGCAGCCCTAAATGTAAAGAAAAAAGATATGAAGTAAATGAAGTAGGAAATGTTTTTGAGAAAAAATTGCCATACTCTGGGTCATGGTATATGCTGTCACTAGGTTTGTTAGAGGGGCCCGCCTTATCAGACCCTTGAATTAGCCTAATGATACCAGCATCAGCCACCTTGGCAATGAAATTTTCATCCACCAATACATTGCTTGTTTTAAAATTATTATGCACCACTGGAGGTGACAGGCTATGCAGATGTGACAAACCTGAATTTAAAAATTATTATTAGATATTAAGCATTTATGTTGTGCTTTCTGTGGCAATATTTACAATACACCCCTGTAAAAGCTCAAAAAAAGCTCGTATATTGTTGCAAAATGAGCATATTACAAACAAGTCCTTAGAAACTAATTGGTGTAGATGTACTTGCTGATATTCTTTCAACAAACCATATAAATGCAGATAACAATATCAGGTGCAATAATGTTTAAATATGAAACCCTACCCAAGAGAAATTCCGCAAGTATCTTCCCAGTCGACATGTTTTACAACAAATGAGGCCCCAATTGACGTCACTTTGTCTCTCATTAATGATTCTCTTTCATAAATGAAGAGAGAGAATTTAAAGATGGGCAATTTGGGCCTTTAGATTGAATAAAATGGGGAAATCAATCGAAGGGTACATCATAGTTTGAAGTCATGCAGGGGCATAAATGTAAAAGCTAAATTGACAAACCTGAATTTAAAAATATTGTTTGAATACTAAGCTAATCATACACCCCTAAAAAGCTCAAAAAAAAAACTTGTATACTGTTGTAAAATGAGAGTATTACAAACGAGTCCTTAGAAACTAAATGGACCAGATGTACTTGCTGGTATTCTTTCAAAAAACCGGATAAATGCAGGTAACAATATCAGGCGAAATTTATTAAGCCCTAACCATGAAAAATTTTGCCAAGTATCTTCCCAGTTTACATGTGTTTTTTTCAACAAATGAGGTCCCAATTGCTGTCACTTTGTCTCTCTTTAATGATTCTCCTTCATAAATGAAGGGAGAGAATATAAGAAGGGGAAATTTTTTTTTTATAAAAAGGGGAAATTTTTTTTTTTATAAAAAGGGGAAATTTGGGACCTTTAGCTTGAATGAATTGGGAATGAGTCGAAGGGTACACTAGATAGTTTGAAGTCTTGCAGGAGTTATCTTAGAGAACAATATTATGTGCAACATTCAAATATTCTAAAATGAACAAAAGGGCAATTTAGGAAACAAAATATTCAGATACCTTTGGCTACTCCAATGGCTATTGACAGTCTCTGCTTGAATTCAAGCCTTGTACCAGAATCACCTAAACAAAATTTTAATTCAATCACCAGCCCAAGAATATAAATTATAGTCTTCTAATTTTAACGAGTTGTTGAAAAGTACCGTATAAATGGCCACAAACACTTCCATTAGGTAGATATTCATATACCAGCATTTGGTATCCACCTTCTTGACAATAACCGAAGAGGGTCACTAGATTTCGGTGCCGAATTTCTGACAATCTCCGTACCTATAAAATTATTCATGCAATTTCCATTAGGTTTATCTTTCTAAATTTTGGATGTACCTGTTTAGTTGTTCATTGGTACGGTTCAGTTAAAACCGAATTAAAATAGTCAAACCAAAATTTATTTCAGTTTTCAAAAATATAACAGAACCAACGGAATTAAACTTGTCAACCGAATAACAATAGAACCAAAATAACCAAAGTAAATTCGGTTTGTTTGGTTGAACTGAAATAAGAGAGGTTAAAATATAAAAGATCAAAACTCAATACATACACAAATCATACATTTAATCCAAACCGGACCATATATTAAAAACCAAAGTAATTAAAAAATTCAACCGAAACGATCCATTTAAACCAAAAAACCGAACCATTTAATCCAAACTTTTTTGGTTCGGTTGAAAACCAAATACACCGGACCCAATGAACACCCCCGTGTACCAGTATTAATAATCATGAGTCGAATCATACACCAATAAGCCAACAAAATGCAGTAAAGATAACCCAGAATTAACCACCTCTTCAACAAAATCTTGCTGAGCTGGACTCACTCGTCTTTTGATGGCAACAATAGTACCATCTAGAAGCAAACCCTTGTAAATCTGGCCAAAGCTGCCCGAACCAACCAAATTCAAGCCATTAAAATTTCTAGTGGCTTGCTGTAGCTCCTCTAAGGTGAATTGACGAGCTCCGAAATTTTCAGCTAAGTGGGACCCACCAGCTAAAGAGACCTGACCCCCTCTATTCCATTCCACTAAATCATTAAATAATAAAAAAAAGTTAATTATACCACTTACAGTACTAAGGAATGCACCATGCACAGTTATCAACAGCCATTACCATGCAATTAGAAAATAATTCAACTGCGAAGCCATGTTAAGTCCTTTTATTTTGATAGTTTAAAATAAAAAATAAAATAATCCTTCAAATGGCCTCTTGTATTTGTTAACCAGGAAAGTTTTCATGAATTTCAATATTATAAATGTCATAACTTGGTACTGATGGTTACCATACCAAACCAAACATACAAACCTGGATGGGGCAGTATCAAACCTGTGTTCTTATTACAAAATTAAAATTAAATTTGACACATTAACATTTAATTATTTCAGCCAATATCATTCTTTTGATAAACTGAATTTTTATACCAGACAGAGAATAAATAGGACAACTAGGGGCTTTACTTAAAACTTGGCTAACTAATTAAAAGTGCCTGTGGTATCAACCACTATATACCCCCTACTTTATTTAATGATCTGGTATCTAATAGAGATACTTACTCAAGATCAAGGAAATAATCACCAAGATAAATGCAATTTACTTAGCTCAGGCCAGTGATCTGATCCTTTTTTTTTTAAAAGAAGCTGTCAGATGCTGTCAGCAGTTGTATTAAAAAGAAAAGTGTCTTAGATTACAACAGTTCCGCACAAAACAGGAAATAAAACGGTTTCATACCCTGTCATCTATTCCTATCAACCCCCTTTGATGACTTCCATTATCAAATTAGCCTGAGACACCTAGAACCCACTGATGCCTACCAGTACTCATTATAATGTTGAAAGACCACTAAAGGCCAGTGATCTGATCTTAGTTTGTATTTTGTTCTTTATTTTCATTTTTTTTATTTTGATTCGTACTTCTTTATACCCTCCTTGCTCAACTGTTTTGAGCAATCTTTTGTATTTCAATCACTGTTACATGTCCTATGTAACTATTCAAACAATCAAATGTGGGCATGATACGTATATTTCCTCGAAAATGGATAAATGCAATTGTACACCATGTATAATATTACACGTATCTCCAACAATTTGGAAGAGGAATTATAATATAAAGACATTATTAACAAAAAAAGGTGTTATAGAAATATAGTACACAAGACTTAATTACCTAGAGTAGAAGGATCTGATGAACCAGTCTCTGAATTTCTATTGGATGATGATCTTCGGCGAAACACACAGCACCACAACAGCCCAATACAAATTAGTAATACCAGAAATACCCCTACAACTATCCCGGCTATGACAGCGGGTGACAAAAACATATGGAAAAATGGTACATTGAGTTCAAATTCAAATTCACACTGGAAATTCAAGCTCCTAAATCAAAATCAGGGTTCTGAATTCAATTCTAGCAAATGTATCTTATCTCTCTCTCTCATTCCCAACAGCTGTGTTCAAACTAGCGCCAAAATTAGGTTCTGGTCGATAAAAAAAGGGACCTTTGAGTCAATTATAGTGCTCCAAAAGAAAACCAACAATCAAAATCTCTCAAAAGTGAATCTAGAAACAGATTGGTTCAACAGTGGCCACTTATTACTGTTCTTGGAGGGTATTAAGAGCCCCAAAATGAGAGAGACAAATAATCAAAGGAAGCCAGAGAATACAAGTGGACTTAGAGAAAGAGAGAAAGAGTTAGAGAAAGAGGAGCACATGGGACAAATGGGGCAAGGTGAAAGCTTTTTTATTAGAGAGAGAGAAGGGGGGATACCCCCCATGTGTGTATGAGAAAGGGTGTGCTGGTGTGTGAGCAGACTGGGGAATCTCCATGGCCAGAATAGGTAATACACACACCTTTCTGGTCCTACCTATGCTAGCTTGCCAACTGTAAAATCCTATAAGAAACAAAATCATTTTTACGACAAGTCTTTGGAATGATTAAAAAAATTGGTGACTTTGTTCTACAAATTTTTGCGTTTCAATTTTTCATTAGGGAAGATAGTGTGCCAAGTGCCAAGTGCCAACCCCCCCACTGTAAAACACCGACCTTGGGTCCATGGCCATCGACCATCTTGGACAAATGAACAGATAGACCTGGTGTAGCAAGAAAATTTGAAGTTTGATTCCCTGTGACAAGTGAAGACAGGATGACCGTGTTGCTTATCAATAAAGGTAGGAATATAGTGACAAGATTCGCGAATAATTTCCGAATTATTCGGTTTTTTAGTGATGCCGAACCGAACACTGAATTATTTGGTTGACCAAACTTTGACTAAATAATTCGCGAATTTTACGAATTTTTCCCGAATTTTTCCCAGAATTTTATTTTTTGGTTATTTTTTTGTTTTTGCTTCCTTACAAAACTGAGATCCCTGATCCGAATAATACCAAATCATTCCCAAATTATACCCGAATTATTCCCGAATCACGAATTTTTGATATCGCCGAACCGAACCCGAATAATTGATTTGTCACTACGTAGGATATGTAGAAATTGAGGACTGATATTTTTATGTGTAGTTATTTTAACATATGCAAGGGCGGAAGAATATGCATCCTCTGAGATATCTCAAACTTTGCATGACTTTAGGAAAAATCTTAACTGTTTAAATAGTTTTGCACGAATCTCAAAGTAAAAATAATACTAGCCCCGCGCTATCCCCGAATAGGCACCGAACACGTCGATCATGCAAAAATTGAGATATCTCAGAGGATACGCACTCGGGGCGGAAGGTAGTACAAGATAAAGAATTCACATCATCTTATCTAAAAAAGAGAATCTTTTACAATTAGTGGATCTTGACCGTCTTTCTAACTTAGCATGAATCTCAAAGTCTAATAATGATGCCCCTAAGTTATCTCGTATCTCAAACCGACTAATATTTAATCTCAAACCGTAAAGTGAGGGTCTCTACAATACCTGTGAGGATAGGAATCCCAAGATAAAGGTGGCTAAGAAAAACTAAAAGTTTTCACTTATTTGTTAACCGGTACAAAGAAATTTTATTAAAATTGTTATTTTATATGTACTAGCCATCTCTATAATAATACAAAAAATTTAAAGGACATATGTATAAAAATAACATATCCCTTTTTCTAGAGCTTACCGAATAGAAGTAAAAGTTATTGAAATTGAGAATGCACGATTAGTGAAAAACTGAAAATAAGTGTTTTGTTTCAATTATACACTTAGGTCTCCTTTTTTAAAGAAGAAACTTCAAAATTTTAAATAAGAAACAAAAAGGAAGAAAAACTCTTTTTTTTGCTATTGAAAATTTAGAAAGTTAAAATAATAAAGCCATGGATTCTCTAAATGTACATTCTAAATTAAAAAAAAAATCTTTGCTTTCTAATAACAGTGCATACTAAATTTGAAAAAACTTTTTTTTTATCAACTTTTTAAATTTAGAAGCAGAGAAAAGAAAAGAAAAGCCACATATTAGAATGTAGAAATAGCGAATTATAGAAAAATTTAAAATAAGGAAGGTATATGAGTACGTTATGCTTTTTCTTTTAATAAACATGTCATTTATTGGTGTAAATTATTTACCGTAACTTTTATAAAATCAAATAGCGATGAATCATATTATCTCATGTTATATAAATTTTAGTTTTTATTGTAAGTTTTTTTAAATATATTATGTTTAGTTGGTTAGCCCCTCTATATTTTAAGTCGAGTTCTGCCTCTGAACATATGCGCGTCAAATCAACAAAATCTCGAAACATTGTAAAAATGTTGTCATTGGCTTTGTTTTTCTTCCGAGGTGAAACGCTGTCAAATGAGAATGCCAAAGTTACTTCTAAAAATTGAAGCAACATTGTGAAATGATGTCACGGATAGTGTTGTATCTCAACACGGAAACGCTATCATTGATAGCATTTTACCTCGGCATAGAAATATTGTCTTTAAGAATGTTTGTGCTATGTTTTGAGATTTTTGATATTTAATGTCACAGATTTTGATTCATTTTTTAAAAAAATGCTACAGAAAAAATAGGAATTGAGGATTTAAATGAATTGTTTATAGATATTAATATTGCAATTGAAAGAATATTTATCGGATTCTAATTGGATTGAAAAAATAACTCAACTAAAAGGAGGTAAAAAAGGTCCATAAATTTTCTTAATTTACCAACTTCTCCATTCAAAAACCCTAATTAAGTTGTGTGTGAGAGGATAAAAGATGATAAAACTTACAAAATAATTTAAAAAATCTGATCGCATTAAGAATGAGAATTGTATAGTAAAAGCTCCTTGACATGTTTCAGTAGCATAGGGAGCACAGATTGTCATTAAAGGTCAACTTACAAAGATTTATAATATCTCTAAAAAAAATCTCAAAATGATAATATCTAATGCATATTTCACAATGTAAATGCGGTTATCTGAACCCACTGAGCCATCACGAACACGTATCGTTTGCAATATTTAAAATATTTTAAGTAAAGATTGGAATTCAAACAACTCAACTATTTAATATTTATAAAAGATATTTTTATTCAGATTTCGAACTTAGTTAATGCAAGACAAATCTGAACCGTCCGTTTTGATTTGACACGACTATTAAAAGGTCTCCGTGATTTTCTAAATCGGATTGCATGCTGATGAAATGGTCTGAATTTCAAACTCAAAATTTGAGGTACTGTAGAAGTGCATAGAATACGGACTCCTCCACTGAGCCCTTGAAGGCTTGAACGTATTTACCTCAATGTAGAAAATGCAAGAAAACAATTGCATAATTAACATTCCACCTCCCCCATTAGAACTTTAGCTAAAAATTGTTTTACTCAAGGTTCTAAATAGCATGCTATAGCGACACCATAGCGTTTGGACCATAAAAGCTACGACACTATTGGCGCTATAGCGCACTATTTCACACTGTAGCGGTGTTATTTAAGTATAGCACTGTTTTTTTCAGTCATTCCGCTATGACACGATAAACGCTATTTAAATCTTTGGTTTTACTTATTTAAAAATAGATAAATGGATATAAACGGATGGAGAGTTTGGATTTAAAGTTTATGGTTCATGGCATGTTTCACCCTCCACCGAGGCAATGCTTCGATGGAGTTGTTTTTCAAAATTCCAACACCCATGGTGTTTGTTTTGTTTAAATCAATTTATTTATTTCTAAATAGATAAATAAATCATAGCAAAATATCAAATTTTTATATGATTTTTTGAGAAATTTTACTATTTTCAAATCCTATAAAAATTTCTCCATTTGCTTTGATTAAGGTATTTTGAAAGTGCCTAGAACAAATAAAATTTCTATATTTCATTTGGTAAATAGAAATTCTGTTCTGATCACGAAATTTTTAATTGTATCATATTAAAAAAATACTTTTTCAAAAAATTTTAAAATCTGTCATGTCTACCATCTTAAATGGCGGACATTTCAATTTTGTTTTCAGTTTTGAACTTGTTATGCATTTTTTAATATAAAAATTATATTTTAATATAAAAGTCATCATGACTTTTGTTTTTATTCTATTTTAATGTGTAAATCTATGATTCCTTTTGCAAATCTATGATTCCTTTTGCTTGAATCCAGAAAGCTCAGTGTAAACCCTGATTATTATTTGCATATACTCATGTTGCTTTTTCTATGGGGCTCGATTTGCAAGATGAAAGTCGAATGAACGATTCCATTCTGTCTAGCTGTAAGAAAAAAAAAACGAATGTCTGCCGTTTAATTTGGCGGATCCAATCTTGGATCTGTTAAATTAAATGGCGGACCTATTTTTTTTTGTCTGTCGTTTTATTTGACGGACATGTCATATTTTGAAATTCTCGAAAAAAAAAAAAAAAAAAAAAAGGTTTTGGTTTTTTTTTTTTAATATGGTACATTAAAAATTTCGGGTGTACATGTCTTAAACGATTAAAATTCAGATGTGGTGAAATTTTCAGAAAGAAAGCAGATGTGGTGAAATTTAATTTGACTTAAGAAGTCTGATTGATCCATTCAAATATTTGAAATTGATATTATCAAAATTGCGTTATCAATGACGAAATATATGTATGAGATTCACTGCTCTAGGAAAGAGATGTGTCACCATTCACCAAGGTAAAAAAAATCTCACAAAACTTCCAATTTTAAAAATAATTATTAAGAAATTGCAAGTTCAATTTTATGGATGCTAAATGTTTACATGGAATTTGCAAATATATTTTTGGCATAAAAAATTAATAAATGTATGGCACAGCGGATGCTCAATTTACAAAAATAGCACCAACACTGGCACTGCCAAACTTCAGGTTGAAAACAGAGATATTTGGCATTGTCAGCATCAATTTTTTAGCCTGGATGCTGTTTGTGTCAATATCCGTATTATTTCTACAAATTAATTGTCCAATATTATGCATTCAATTTATTTATTTTTTAATGAGATAAAAATTAGGTGAAACTTACATGCCCTTATAATTTTAAAAAAAAAAAAAAAAACAGAGAGATGTTATCGTACGGCAATATCTAGGCTGTGTCAATTATTTTACTCTGCAGTGGCAGCTAGAGAGAGAAAAAATAGCACGGCGGAGCCGGTTTTGTCACAGAACGGTAACCATACCGTACGGAACGACACGGCATGTGTGACTTTTTCGTGCCATAACTCGCGTGTCGTTACCGTTCGCGTACCGTAATCATATTTTGAAAATTTAACATGGCACGTCATGTCACGCTAAAAATTCGGTCACGGCACGGCACGACACGTAATCACGTGTAATTAGGACCGTTAAGTCTTGATCAAATAGTGAATATTGAATAAACTAATCTAAATTATGAAAAAATAGTTAAATGTGAGAAACGTGACTAGTTACGTTTGGACATGGCACGCGAACGGTCACGGCACGGGAGTCACGGCATGACTCGCGTGCCGTGACCACCTTCCACATTTTAGTCACGGCACGGCACGTGTAATTGTTCACTTGATCACAGCACGGCACGGCACAAGACTAAAATCATAGCGTGTTAGTCACGGAACGGCACGGCACGGCACGTTTTTTTCCACTCCAGCAGCTCATTGGTTTGGTTCACAATTTAAGACGTAGACCAATTCTACGAAAATTAAGGTGATAAACTTTTCATTTGCCATCTCATAATATCAAATGATGGAATCTCCCTCAGTCCCTCTCTGCTAGATTTTTTCCGTTCTTTAGGAGTTCAATTATATAATAATTATTATGCATTTTTTATGTTACTAAGATGATATGTGGCTAATACAGTGAAGCTATCATATTAGGATTAACATTCCAGCGTTACAATATGCATAACTATTTATTATATATTTAGTAAAATTAATTTAATTTAATTTCTAAAAAATGAAAATTCCACATTTAATTACCATTTATTTTATTGAAAAAATATTGAGACTTCAGACGAAATATATTTTTCGTTTTCAATTTGATGAGTTAATTCTCAAACATAAGCAAGTTAATATTTACAAGTTTTATAAACCTTGTAAATTCAGATATATTCATGAATCATGATTTTTTTTTTTACTTCTTTAATTGGCAATTAAAACAACCAACCATCTTGTTGTCACAGATAAGATCAATAATTTACTGAAATGTCATAAAAAAAATATTATGTTCATATGACTGTACCATATTGTAAAATTAGTATATTCATTTAAATGTATTATAATTATGTAAACCATACTATATTCATATTTTGCTTCTAAGAGTTGTTGGGTTCCAAAATAAAGAGACATAACAAATATACAATGAAGTTGACACAAAAGATCTTCACCTGAGCTTGGCTGTGGTGACTTGTCTTTTGGCTTTTACTATTTGATTTTTATACGAGGGTACTATAGACCGTCATTTTTATTCATGTCCAAACAATTATAAAATTCGCCAACTCTGCCCATCAAACTCAGATTCTATCAAAAATATCCAAACCGGCTATTAAGCCGCCGGTCTCTATTTTTTATTAGAAACCGGCTATTAAGCGGCCGGTTTCTAATAAAAAATAGGAACCGGCTATTATATAGCCAGTTTCCAGGTTTTATTCGGGCAGAGGCTTATAGAGACGTGTTTTCTCTCAAAACATACAGTGGTGTCATTTTTAGAGAAGGAGAAAAGAGGAAGAGAAAGAGGAGAGACGACGAGAGAAAGCGAAACTACAGTGGTCTACAGTATTTTTGAACAGTACGTAAAGTATTTTTCTACATTATTTTTTGTACAGTAATTTCTACAGTAAACCTTGTACAGTAACGTTTTATTTATTTTTTATTATTTATCAGTGGATTATGAATAAAAAATGGATTACTTAATAGATGTTTATCATTTACCACAATGTGGTTTGTTGGTCATGGCATTGTTTGTTACATTACATTATAATGGAAAGTTTCTGCAAGGTCCAGAAGGAGCTTATTACTCCAAACCGCCATCGCATTCTTTTATGGTTCAAGAGAGTACCTCCATTTCGGGCTTGAAGTCTCAAATTTATGATTGTGTGGGTTTTTACCCGAATCGATGTGACTTAAAGCTGTCAACCCGAGCCATGAATGAACCAATGTATATCCAAGTTCCGATAGATAATGATACTTTTTGGAGTCAATTGTGCAACAAGTTTAAGGAGCAGGAGTTTTCTTTTATGGAACTATACGTGAAGAAAATTAAAAAAGACAAAGGTGGGAGTAGTTCGGAACAAAATTCGGTGGCGCCAAACTATGGACAAGAACGAGTTATAGAACAATACACCACTGCTGGTCCAAGTTTCCAACCACACTCAGCACCAGACATAGACCCATACAACCCCGTTACTACATATGCCGAACCATACACCCCCGTTGGTCCATATTTCGAGCCAACTCCCGAACCACCAATCCATAACACAATTCCATTGCCATTACCTCAATCACCACTAAGAAAATCACCACCTCACCCTAGACCGTTACCAGTACCAGCAGATGAGCGCGCCGGGTCGGATTTTGGTATATTGTCAACCATCTTCTCAGTACTTGGAATGGTATGTTTCACTCTTATGGAAATGCAGATGAATGACCATTTTACGATGGACCTAGAATAATACCTAACAAGAAATGGATGAGAAAGGGCAAAAGAAAATACACCCGACTTGTCATGATCATGGATGAGTTGAGTGGTCGCCCAAAGGGGCATACTGCTCGCCGTTCAACTACCGACCGACGTAGGAGAGGAACGTAACACTCACAAAATCTTATATATCATTACAATTTCATGATTTAACTGACACATATATGAAATACAGAGGCAAAAAATACAGCAGCTGCGGAAGAAAATGAGCGAATTCTTACAGGTTCAGGGGGGTCATCTGGGTCAAGGCGTAGCACAGCCACAAGTTTCTTGGATGCATCCATTATGTATGCCGAGGCAATGGGAGATGTCTTCTCAGTGCCAGGAGAGGCCACTGGTAGCCATGCAGAGCCGTCCGTTACCCAACCAAGGAGGTCATCTCTCAGGCTGCCAAGAGCATCTTTTAGCCAGCCAGGGTCATCTAGGACTGCAACAGATCCATTTGGTGCGCATGTAGAGCAACCAAGGCGATCATCTCTCAGGATAGAAAGGGCATCTGTTAGCCAAGCAGCACCATCTGGAGCGCAGGTAGAGCCAAGTAGTGCTCCTGTACAACAAACAAGGAGCTCGTCTTTTAGGCAGCCAAGGGCATCTAGTAGCCAGGGAGCGCCATTTGATACTCAACCAAAGACATCAAAGAAGCCAACATTTGGGTCTCATCTGTTCAAGGGATTTCGTTTCAAGAAAAATATTTGAACATAAGAGTGACTGTGAACTATTGTTTTGTATGTTTTGAGAACTTATTATATGAACTTGTAATTTTTTTGAGAACTTCATTTATATTATCTTTGGTTTATTATGTTGCTTTTTTTTAGACGAAAACGATGAGCAAAAACACACCAAATCAATTGTCAGGTGGTTGAAAAGAGAAATTTCAAAAGTTGTTTAGTAAAAACCAAGTCAATGATGATGATGATTTTGCCGAAAGCCTTTACATAAAAATAAAACCAATGTTTCCAAAGAAAAATGCAGGTAGGACTATCTCTTCACCTCGTGCGACTCTTACCGATGAGGTCAAAACAAAAAAAAAATACAAGTAAGATTGGCTCTTCGTCTGCTGCGACTGAACCAGACTCAGACGATGATTTTGGTCCTTGTACCTTCCGTATGGGTTCTGAGAAGTAGTATTATTTCATTTCTGTAATAATTATTTTGCGATTGTGATGTACTTTTAATTACCAACAATTTATGCAGTACTTTTTGCGAATTTGATACCAAATTTAGTTTAAAAATACCAAATTGTAATAAATCAATCACAAATTTTATTAATTAATCGTCTTAAAAACGAGAATTTCAAACGATTTGTAACATATACATCAAAATCATATTTTAAATATTCAGAGCGAATTTGATACTTACAAATTACTCAAAAATTATACATCAAAAAACTATTTTTTCACAGAAACTGGCTATTTAATCACCGGTTCCTAATTTTTATTAGGAACCGGCTATTAAATAGCTGGTTTGGGTAGTTTTGATAGAATCTGAGTTTGGTGGGCAGAGTTGGTGAATTTTATGATTGTTTGGGCATGAATAAAAATGACGGTACTGTAGATATCTTGGATCAAGAAAAATATTTATATAGGTTAAACTTAGAGTTCTAATAATGCCTCCGGGGACGTGCCCGTGCCCGTGCCCGTGCCCGTGCCACGGGCACTCACGGGCACACGAGCCGGACCCTATTTTTTTTATCCCTGCCCGTGAGTGCCCGTGCCAATTTTTTTCCCCCGAAAATTCAAACTCAAATTCAAAATCCCCCCCCCCCCACGTATTATGTGTCTAAACTCAAGTTTTTCATTTGTCTATATCTTCATCAATAATTTGTTTATCTGTTAATAAATCATAAGAAGTATTAAGATTAGTAAATCATCATTGACATTCAAATTAGTTAAATCTAAATCCTCTAAGAAACAAACAAAAAAATTGAATAAAACTGGAACTTATAACTGGTTGAAAAAAAAAAAGATGTATATTAGTATATAACTATACAAGCACCAATACAAAAACTATATCACACATTTACATATGAGAATATGAGATGATGTACATTATTCTTTCTTATGATTTTACAGCAGCAACACAAGTTTTGTCAGTAAATACATTGATCAACTGTACCGCTGTACATACAAATTTATTTGTGGTCATTTCCTTCTAGTGAACTCCAACATTATAAAATACTTACTAATTAAACCATTGGACATCTAATTTTAAGAAGGAAATAAAGATCAACACACAACAAATAAAAACGATAAAAGTAAATATTACACAATTAGAAAGAACAAAATACGAGAAACTTACATGTAACAATTTGTGATCTCATGCATCAATTTTTTTTTGTCAAAACAATTTACGACTTGGCATAATTAATCAAAATAAATTCTCGGTATTGAAAGTTGTATTTTTTTTCCTTCTAAAATTGCATTATTATTTTTTGCAAAGATAATATTAATATATCATTATCAAATAAATAATAATCCTCCATAGCATCCAAATTGTTATGGTACAACAAAAATTAATTTTTCTAATATATTGGAGTAATTATGGCGTACATTCATTTGATATTTCAAAAAACTGAAAATGTTTAAATTAAAAATTAAAATCAGTTTGATATTTGAATCAATTTTGAAATTCAATTAGTAGTTTATCACAAAGTCGTTAAATTACACCATTAAAAATTTAAAATGGTTAGATAGAGTGGTAAACATCATTCAAGTTGGTTATAATATGATACATGTGATATTTAAGAAATGAAAAATACATTTACAAATTTAGTTTTCTAATTTAACTAGTTAATTAACACCGTATGAATGTCATAGAAAATTAATTTTGGAAAAAAGAAAACACAATTTAATTATTTCTATAAAAAAAAAAAAGGGAGCTAAACTGCTGGGCAATTATATTAATAGATATTTATTGGTTTTCAAAGAAAAAAAAAACAGAAAAAAAAAAACAGAAAAAATAAAATAAAAAAAAATTCTCGGCCCTGCCCGTCCTGCCCCCGGTGTCCAACCCGTCCTGCCCCCGAGCCCGTGACGGGCACGGGCATTACACGGGCAGGACGTGATTTTTGAAATTTTTGTCCATGATGCCCGTGCCCGTATGCCCGTGTGCCCGTGTGCCCGTGTGCCCGTGACACCCGTGCCCGTGCACTGCCCGTGTCCGTCCTGCCCTGCCCGCCCTTCTGTAGAACACTAGTTAAACTTAAAGTTGTCTGTCTTTAAGTGCTGGCTAGGTTTCCTTTTAGTACAGCTAGGCAGCATATTATTGGTCTAGGTTACAATAAAAATGTTCCGCGGTAAAAGTTACCAGTTGAGAAATTAAAATAAATGATATATTTCTCCAATTTTGAAAAGTATTTGAATCATCTATTGAAGTTCTTAAAATTGAAATATTAAGTTCAAATTATTTGACGAATGATTAAATAATCTTAATTGTATGAAATTTTTAT
Organism: Carex cristatella; assembly: GCA_024447775.1. Taxonomy (NCBI): domain Eukaryota; kingdom Viridiplantae; phylum Streptophyta; class Magnoliopsida; order Poales; family Cyperaceae; genus Carex; species Carex cristatella. The sequence continues at coordinate 1,879,627 of JAJHPF010000007.1, forward strand.
ATGACTAATATATCTACAAGAATAAATTATACTAATAACATAATAATTTGAAAATTATGACAACTACGTAAATCTAATCAAAAAATATATATATAAAAAAAAGATAAAGTTATAGGTACATTCTCTACATATCCACAACAATCAAAATTTTAAAAAAGAAAATAATCCAAAATTAAACTAATTCATATTGACTGATTTATATTCAATTCAATCTGACACCAACCAACATGAGTTCTCTGATACACCTCTAGCATATCTAGATTGCATTGTCAAAATAAGTCAGATGAGCTGGAAAGAGAATTTTTCATTCATAGAGAATAATAGAAAGAGAGAGAGAAAAATAGAAAGAGTGGATAAGAATTTTTGTTGGTAGTAAGTTCGACGGTGTTGTAGAGCTTACTACAAATAAAAAATTTGCAGGAAAAAAAAAATAGGATCGGTGACACGAATCTTACGAATTCGGATCACCGCAGGTACCTGACTCAAGCAAATTACAAACGGACGATTCAAATTAGTTCTTTTTACACGAATCTCAAAACAGATCTCTATAATTTGGTCTGGCTTGGATTAATTTGGATTGTCCATTTGTTATTTGCTTGAGTCTGGTATATGGATAATACATATTTCTGATCTTACTATCACTGAAAATTGTCATGCACTCTTTCTATTTATCTCTGTTATTTTTTATTATTTTCTATGAATAAAAGATTCTCAGCTGGAAAGGAAGAAAGGATTTGGTATCTTTTTATGTGGGGATTCGTCAGCGACCTGGGTGGGGGGGGCGGGGGGATGGAGAGAAAAGGGTTTCAGTGTTTGACAGAGCAAAAGTCGCAATTTGCGGTCATAATATTAAACTTTGAGCAGTGAAAAGTGAAAAAGTGAAAAAGTGAAAAGTAAAAAAAGTAAAATTAACTCTGTAGTACTAGGTTGCCGGTGGTCGGTGGATGAGATTTTCAGAATTTTTAATTTTATAGTTTATTAAATATTTTGTCCGGAAGAGAAAGATAATTTTTTTTAGATGTATTAGAAAATACTACTATTGTGTCCATTCGTTGCAGTACGGACATATTATAAGATTGAAGAGAATATGAGGAGACCTTGTTGTTTGACATTCACACAAAATTAAGAAAAAAATATATTTAAATGAAAATAAAAACAAATAAAAAATGAAAATTCAAATAATAAATAATATTAAAAGAAACAACTACAAATAAAAACAACAGATTAAATATAACATGAATTTTTTTTTTGAAGTATCAATACCAGTGTGATCATGTTCGATATAGTCCAACATTTATGAAAATGAACAAACAAAATATGAAAAGTAGATTATAATTCCTCAAATTAAAAATATGTAATAAAATTAAAAATGTTAAATTAATATGGTTCATACCTTATTTCATCTATTCATAAAGATATAGTAGCCCTAATAAAGATTATTTTTCCTCTTGACACAATAAATATAGCATATCAGAAAAAATTCTCTACATATTCAAAAAAATTGAATAGTTTTCATTTTTAATGTCGAAAATATAGAGAAAGAGGAGAAATGAAACAAAGAAAACGATGAAATAAAGAAATAATTTAATTGAAGGAATCAGATATGAGGAGCGCTATATTGAAAGTAAGAATTCTATTATTGAGAGCTAAGATTTTTTTTTCTCTTTTCTACCAACTTTGCCCTCAATAAATTTTTCTTGTAATATTTATTTGAAATTAAATTATTTTAATAAAGGAAACATTTGATTTGGAATTGTTTCTCCATCTATTATTCTTAATAAAATTGTAATTCCTTTGAATTGCAACCTGAAAATCGAGACAAACTCAAATCTGACTATATGTCGTCACATATATTTACAAAATAAACACTAGTGAGATGAGTCTCTTGCCATGTTATTTACAAAAAAATTCAAATGCTTAACAGTACAAATGACATATCTTGTATATATATGAAAATTATAAAGAAGAAATGCAATTATTTTTTAAGTTTATCCGTATGATCATGATTACAATATAAACCAAGTTACTTTATTTTATTAAAGATTAATATATTAGCACTAAATACAATAAACAATTTTCCAAAATGAAACTATCTATTTTAGTTCACAAATGAAATACTTAGAAAATTACGAAATATTTATTAAATTTTAAATATTAATCAATGACTCCTCAACTGAAAAGGTCCTAAAATTTAACATGTTATATTTTTTTTCATAATTTTAATTGCACATATTGGAACTATCAAACTTTGACCCTTTTTTTAATTCAAATAATTTTCGTTGGATCAAATAAGGATGAATTTATTCTACCAATTTTTTTGACCAATCTCAGTGAATTATATCAATTAATTATTCAAATTTTTTATTTCTAACTGTTCTAATTTTAATCAATTTGAAGTTGCGAAATTCTATACTTCCTTATTCCAATATATGTAGAATGAGCAACTTTGTTATACAGGAATAAATAAAAGAAATTTGTAGGCATGAATTTTCCTTCTATAATTGATAGCAGAAATTAATTAGAAACAAAATAAGAAGATATTTATAACACTTTCCATCAGAGATAGATTTAAGAAGAAATAAGGAAATAGATCGTTAGAATTCATTCAATTTTAATTGTCACAAACTATATAACAGTATGTGTGGCGAATATTTTTTTTAAACTAAATTTAGACTTTTACACCTAAAACAGATGTATTTAATCAAAAAATGACATACTATGTGATTGGATGGCTGATATTAAATTTGAAAATTTATCTTTCAATCTCAACCGTTGACGGATCAGGACAACTACTTGCATAATATAAAACTGGAGAAATAAATTATTAATTCGAATGATTAGGCTGGTTTATACTTTTTTTTTCTAAAGAATTAAATCATTAATTTGATTATTTATTAAATTTGTATGTAAATTGAATCCTTAATAAATGAAAATGTATGATCTGTGTACAAACTTTAAAGAAACTGAGTCAATGATCCGGTTCCATTTAGTACAACTATTTTTTTTATTTTCTAATTCATTACAAAATATTTAATAGATTTTTTAAAATAAAATATTGCGTAAATTTTTTAACACTTTATCTTTCTCGGATGGGAATAAAACTAATTATGTCCTTTTTCTTTTTGTGCGTCGTTGCAAATAATTGAGAAAACTTACAGAGCATTTACATTGATAATTGTATTTCAAATTCTAAATGACAATTTCATTTACAATTTAGATGTAGATAATTTCATATAATTCATTTACAATTTCATTTACTAATTTCATGTTGACAAAAAAAATATTAAATCTTATTTGTCCATCTATATCAAAAATTAATTTTTTAGATGTATGAAATTTCTTTTTCAATTTCTGAACGCTATGTCTTGGAAATTTCGTCTAAATTGGTTTCAAATCAAACTATAGACATGACATATCTTAATTTATTGTCTTAACCTAACTTTTCATAAAATACTTTAATTTTTCGTGTAGGGTCTAATCAAACAAATAAATGTCTTGTGAAATTTTTTAAGCTCTAGTCATGTCCGAACGAGAAAAACCCTCAATTAATAAGATAAGACTGTTTATATATATAAAAAAAAGGTAGATAAAATTACACTTCTGGAAGCTAAGGGGAAAAACAAAGGGTTTCAAGTTGCAAATAGTTGCGGGAAAAAACAAAGGCAAGTGAACTTATTAAAAAGTTGACACCAAAATCTTCCGTTATTTTGGAAAACTAGCCGTTTATTAGGTAGAAGGGGACAAAACCTTCGTCAGGAGTGCACTATTTCAAATACTTAAACAACACTGTCATTTATCAAGCAGGATTCAAAACGCCAATTTTATATTCCAGTTGAGCAACTTTACACGTCTACAATTATCTGTCCACGGTCCTGGGCCAGCTGATCATTTTTCGCACAATAGTTAAACAATTTTTAAATAATAATGTTCATGGAATTTTTTTTATCATTATGTTGTTAAGACAATTATTGATCATTCGATTTTAAATAATAAATTTATATATGACAATATTAGATGAACTCTATGGATGTAATGTGAAGGAGCAAATAACTCTTTGATGACGATATCTACGTACCGCAAGTACACAAAATATTAGAGATATTCAAAGGAAAGGATTTCAATAAAATAGTATCAATTTATTTCAAAAATATAAAAAATATATGTATATACAACAATCATTTCAATACAAGCATACAATACATATCCAAAATCAAAATTACAATCAGGGGTAGAACCAGATTTTCAAATTATGGAGGTCAAATGTAAATGTAGATCAATCATATAAAATTTTCATATTGAGAATATGAGTCAATTTTACAGTATCCATAATATGTTACTCTAAATTATATAAATAATCATACATAAATACAAACAAAAATAGAAGTCAATTAATCCCCATTCATTATACATACCTCTCCCGCTCCTGACTACAATTCAAGATTCTTCCAATAGAAAATTAAGGATGTGCAGTAGTTGAACTAAATGGGAGACAATTAACAATAACTAGCTAACCTTTTACTTGAAAGGTAGTTACTGTTAGTTTGACCCAACAAGGCTGGAAAAAACAAAAAAAGAAATTGTAAACAACACAGTAATTAAACAACCACATAAAGTCTTGCATGCAGCCATGCATTGATGAATGCATATGTTTCCATGCATATTGCCCACAAGATTAGATCCGCCGTCAAAAAGAAAAAAATATAATCAAGAACATAAAAATAATAAATAAGAGAGAGAGAGATCTAGAGAGAGAAAAGCAAAAGATGAGAATCCAATGACTGAAGACTGGACACAACCTGCTGCATGCATGCATGTACTCATTACATGATGCCAATCACCAGCCTGGATTAAATTTATTTTTTTCAAATCAATTAATGACCTCATTGGCCTATTTATTTCATGAGTAGCTACGAAGTTACAATAATTTTGAGTTACCACAAAGTTATAACAATAGTTTTTTTCATTTTCAAAGTTCAAATCGTCGATCCAAACCTAACTAAAATATGCTTCCAGATCAAATTTTACATTTTTTTTAATTTTTTTACTATTTATTAAGACGGGTACAATATTCAATAGTCTGAATTTGTCTAGTTTTTGCACCCATCTTAATAAATAGTAAAAAAAATTCAAAAAAAATGTAAAATTTGATCTGGAAGCACATTTTATTTAGATAATCATGTTGAACGGTTTGGATTGACGATTTAGACTTTGAAAATGAAAAAAAAAAACCCGTTGTTGTAACTTTGTGGTAACTCAAAATTGTTGTAACTTGATCCCTCCTCTTATTTCAGACTATTTTTTTTATTTATCTGATTGGTACTCCGGATTTTAGAAAAATAAGAACAATATACTTATTTTTGGAAAAATTATAAAATAATGTCTAAAATCTGAACACATTTATTGAAAACTTTAGTTATTGTAGATGTTCATTGCTTTGTCTGTGCTAATATTAATATTTCTTCAAGATAAAAATAATTTGTAAGAAAGAATGGACCTTTTGTGTATATTTCAATACATAAAAGGGCATATGTGATAATATGTATTGTATACTTGCAGTAATTCTTGAATACATTCACATTGGATCTAGCAATTAATGATTAATATAATTAATCAGGTGTCTATTAGCTTAATTAATTTTATCCCAACCTGCGCGAGTTTCCAAAACACGGATACAAATATATATACTTTAACCATGTCTGAGTAAATCTCTAATGAATTTGCATATTCGTATTTTGTATTTTAGAACATATAACTATATGCGAGGAGGATTATTTGACAACTAGCTAGTTATTTTGACCAATATTTACTATTATTAAAAATAAAATTTCATTCACAGATATGATGTTATATATATTTATATATAAATATGGTCTATATTACTATATATGCATGTTGCAATTGTCCATATCATCCTTGTTATCTATACATTAAGTGATTTAGATCTTCAAAATTAATATTAAATAAAATTAGCGTCATTTGACGCCCACTGAAATATATTCAAATTAATTGCATACAATTTGTTTGATATGCTATTTATATGTAGATGAGGGATCAATTTACAATAATTTTGAGTTGCAACAAAGTTACTACAATGGGTTTTTTTTTTTTTTTTTTCAAAGTCCAAATCGTCGATCCAAACCGTTCAGCGTGATTATCTAAATAAAATATGCTTCCAGATCAAATTTTATATTTTTTTGAATTTTTTTACTATTTATTAAGATGAGTACAAAATTCAATGGTCTAAATTTGACTAGTTTTTGTAAAATACTTAATAAATAGTAAAAAATTTAAAAAATGTAAAATTTGATATGGAAGCACATTTTATTTAGATAATCATGTTGAACGGTTTGGATCGACGATTTGAACTTTGAAAATGAAAAAAACCGTTGTTGTAACTTTATTGTAACTCAAAATTGTTGTAACTTGATCCCTCCTCTTATATGTATCCAATAATATATATCTATAAAATTTATTTTTAAAATTTTCAAACTTAACCTTTTGAATTAACTTAAAAAAAAATATTGTCAACATTAATTGACAAGATATATTGTTTAACTATCTACAATTATGCGAATATGCAGAATTTTTTTATATTTGTGTAATTTTTGTTTGCTTGACCAGCTAATGCTTTTTGTACTTTTTCATAATAAAATATACACAGTACAATATAAATTTATATATGTATGGGTATATATTTTTTTCATCGAGGATCCATGTGAATAATCCGACCAAAACCATGAAAAAATGAATGGAGAATCTAGAATAGCAGAATGTAACGTGTACCTGGAATTGAAATGAATCAGAACCAATATAAATCTGAGTTTCTGGCATGGCGAACTGGATGGGGATCAGGTCACATGTCACATGCATATATGCATGCCCTTTTGGGCTTCTTTTTTGATATATTGCTGGTATTAAATTTCTAAATATCTGAAACATTTTCAGTTAAAAGAAGATAGTTTAAATGCTTCTAATTTTGTGTGTCTATTATGTCTTATTTTTTATATATTAATATATAAGTTTAACTTTAAAACTTAAATGTTACAATAAAAGTGTTAAATATTTTTTAGATAGAAAGATGGAGGTATAATCTTCCAACTTTTATTTAATGTTCATAAATAACCTTCCATCTAGATTTCAAACCACAACCTCTCACATGATACTCTTTGTAACTAGATCAAATGCTGGTTCTTAAAACTGTTAAATATAATATATATTATTTTTAGTATGTACATATAAAATATTTTGACATTTCAACTCTATTTTGATTGTAATCAAGAGCTTGTAAAAATACAATAATGTGGATAAATTATGGACGTTAATTTTTTAATTTACTAATTCATATAAAAGCAAAACTGAAAAGTGATAACTTTTTTATACATGTGTATTTGTAGAAACAATATAAATCACATTTAACGGTTTTATTTTGACATATAAGTTTAAGAATTTTTTTTAATTTGGAAATTAAAAAGTGGAGGTATAATGAAGGCACAAAAAATAAATGCATTTAAACCATCATCTAATTTAAATAATAATAATAAAAATAAAAATTATGGCCTTCTAGTATAATTGGTGAAGGAATAGCTCTTTACATGAAAGATGCAAGTTTAAAATCTAGTTTTAGATGTGGTTTAAGAAAAAAGAGAAAGTCATAAGCCTTTCGTTCGCTTAAAAATAATAATCAAACAATAAACAAATAAAAATCATGATCATGCAATATACTTAATTAGTGATGAATCTCGATCGACTGCTTTTCTCTTAGGAGAATGTGTACGGATAAGAAAACGATTAATTAAGAATTTTTTTTATCGGGCATATGTTGTATGTAATATATTTGAGTATGCATCATTTAAAAAAAGAGTAAAATAAAGTAATAAAATAATAAAAACCATGATATATGACAACAACAAATTACAGTATCAACAACATTCACATCTACTGCGATCCTAAAAGGATGAACAATAATTCTAAAATTCTTGTTTTTTCAAATCCAACCGTCCAATAATTTATGTGCACGTATCTCAAAACAGCTGATTTTTCTTTGCACGAATCTCGAAATAATTCAACAGTTGGATTTAAAAAAATAGAAATTGTAGGGTACTGTTCATGGATAAAGAATCACAGATTCGGATCCGTATCAACAAACGACAATAAACAACAAAGGGAGCTAACACCTCTTCTATTGCTAGCTACGTACCCAATACTGTGTTTCTAGGGGTGTAAACGGATACGGATTATCCACGGATAATCCGCTCCGAATCCGCTTATTATTCGTATTCGGATTAAATGGATACGAATACTTGCGGATACGGATAAGGATAATTTGAGTATATGGAAAAATAATGCGGATACGAATACAGATAATTCCGTGAGGATATAAACGGAGCGGATATCCGTATATATCCGGATCCGAAATTTAATCTTTCAGCAGCTTTCAATTCATTTCACCTTTGCGAAATTTCCAAAAAACATACATATTCGTTTAAGTCCAAGAATCTTGGTAGAAAAATTATATAATCTATTAGGATAATGAATTGATTCTCTAAACCAATAAACAATTAGTTATGCATAATCATCACTGTGTAAACTTAAAAAGACTATTAAATTTTTGTCAATTTAGATAATCAAATTAGGTAATTTAAAATTATGAAATTTAGTATAATTACTCAATATCCGACAATTATCCGCTCCATATTCGTATTCGAATCCGTATCTTGGATTATCCGTTCTGTATCCGTATCCGTTTAAGACGGATATACTTTTCAATTTTGATATCCGTTTACTATCCGTATCCATATCCGCTTGTTGAAAAACGGATGCGGATATGGTATTAACATTATCCGCTCCGAATCCGCTCCGTTTACACCCCTATGTGTTTCTTCATTAACCATATTAAGTCCATTAAATTAAGGCAATATATATAAACCATAAAAAGCTTCTCACTTCACTTTTTTTAATTCCCTTTTTAACTCATTTTTTCCTATTGAGTTTTATTTGTTTAACATTTTGTTCATCTCCTCTTGGTCAAAAAAGGACGAAAATGATCGAGTACATATATGACACATGGGACCATGGAAATAATATCATGAAGCAGTGTTAGATGCTATGATTCCCTATGCTGGAGCCTCTCTTCTATGGTTTCCAAAGTCAGATTAAACTACAAATAGTTTATTATTTAATTTTATACGTACTGTCATGTACTGTGCACAACATGCATGCAGTGGTGAACTGACCCAATAGCTAGTATTACGTATTAATTGCATACGAACTTGTAGTTGTTGGATGCTACATATGAATGTCAGTGTGATATCTTCTTCCACAACCACAAGATCTCAAGACAGATATTTCAGAAAATTTTCCTTTTTAGAAATATATTAAATATTTTGTCCGGAAGGAGCTAGAATGATGAAAACATTTTTGATAAACTAGAAGAAACCGAGTCATCGATTCTGTTCTTTACTTATTATTTAAGGAACCAAAATCATCCGTTCGATACAATTATTATCACAGAAAATGTCTGATCTACGTACAAATTCTAACGAACCGAATCATTCTTTGTATGGCATCAAAATTTTTGTTATCATTCTTGTTCTTTAGAAAATACTTAATACATTTCTAAAAATAAAAATTCTGATAATACTGCATGCGAGCTTGTAGAGTTGTAGTTGTTGGATGCTACCTATGAATTTTTAGGGTGATATCTTTGTTCCAAAATATCCACACAAATATTTTGTTAGAAGCATATCAAATATTTTGTTAGGAAGGAGAAAAATGGAAACTTTTTTGTGATGCACTAGCTAGAAGGAACCGAATCATTGATTCATATCCTTTAGACATTGTATAAGAAATTTGTATGAATATATCAACCCTTAATTAACCGCAAAAATACCTTATCTGCATACAAACTCTAATTGATAATATTAATTCGGTTTTTAGAAACTACTTAGGAATCTAATCAATTTTTTTTTTCCATCTTTCTGATTTTTCGCAAAATACTTAATACATTCTAGAAATAAAAATTATGCAGATTTTATGTCTTCATTTTGTTTTGCAATTATCCCAAATTGCATATATTGTGATTCAAAATATGTAAAATAGTAGAAATCCATGTTGTTATTTTATATAGAATTTTGTTATATATAAAGAATACTTTATGTAAAGAAGGATAATGTAGAACTAAATTATTTTATACTCTTGAAAAATATGGCATATGTCAAATAATTGTTTTTCTTAATAATCCTACGGCCGGGCCCTTGATAGATATTTTTGATAAGATATGACGAGTGAATTAATGAATGATATCTTAATTATATAAAGATCTGCTTATTAAGCTTATTAAGCTTATTTTCAGATTGTTGGAGAGATAATTTAAATTTGACAATTTTAAGATTTATTCGGCCATTTAAAATTTCATCGATTTCTTTATAATTTTTTACGACAATTTTAAGATTTGTTCGTTCGATAATTTTAAGATTTGTTAGTACATAATTTTCCTCTGATATGTTTGGTTGTTTAAAAAAGAAGTGTTAGGGAACATAAGAATCAGTTGGAGACAAGAAATACAATAGACTGCAACAAAAAATTTCAGGTAGGACATAATTGTATAATTATTTTACTTTAGCATAATTTTGAATTTAAAAAAAAAAAAACATGACAAAATAAGTATATTTTGTCAAAAGAATTTTGGATCAGGAACAGGGAAGAACAAAGTGGTGTAGGCTGTGCCAGTGATGAGCATACATGAGAATTTCATTTCTGAGTTTCCGTGCTCATGGGTATATGAATAATATTTCAAGCTGCAGACCAAGCTATGTTGTCAAATTTCACTTATTATATTGTTCTTGAATTAATAACAGCATACCTTTTTTTTTTTTTTTTTTTGCTTTAGAAAAACTTGAAAGAAAGAGAGCTCCAATTGAAGACCTTTGCATGTGTATAGATGAGTTGGTCTTCAATTACTATTAATTTTAGGAAAATATAATCTTACTATCTCAAACCGAAATGTTTGACTGAAAATGAACGGATCATCATTAACAGGGGCAGAGCCAGACTTTTGAACTATAGGGGTAAAAAATATATAAGGGTCAATCATATGAAATTTTTGTGTAGAGAATGTGGGTCAATTTTACCGTAACATGATATTTTATTCTAAATTATATACAAAATGATATATAAATATAAAATAAAATAAAAAATGAAGGTCAACTGATTCCCATTAGTTCTTCTTACCTCCGCCCCTGATCATTAACATAAAAATACAGAGCGGGGTTATTGGGGGCACCAGGTGTTAATTTATACATAATTATTTCCATGCCAGATTTATCTAATTCACAAAACATTTTTCTTTATAATAAATAAGCAAATAATTGATCACACATTTAGTGTTTTTTCACGGAAAATATTTTTGGGCAAGAAAAAAAATGATTAAATTCATTTTAAAAACAAATAAGAAAGTCCAACACCCCGTAGGCACTAGCAGTGGCGGAACAAATATACTTCCAAATATAAATATTTGTAAATATATTCTTAAATTTCAAAGTAATCATGAAGATATATTGTTGCATAATTTTTTAAAAATTATAAAATTATGTCATAACCAGTCCCACGCGCTGCCTTGACCTTTTACGTGCAGGTTATGAACCTCGTAGAATAAGGGCCCAACAAAGGCCTGCTTTTTTTTTTTTTTTTTTTTTTTTCCAGTTTCAAAAGTCCAATCTCACACAGGCCACAGGTATACGCACTGTTTCAGTTGTTAATACCTCAAAAATCAAAATAAGGAATAAAATCACAATTTGCGGTCAATTAATAAGCGAATAGCTTATTCTAAAGAGTGAAAAATTAATGCATAAATATCATAAATATGCATGCTTATAAGTCACGACCAATGTCGTTATGTCTCCCCAGGTTTCAACCATGCATGATGCATGCACTAGTTAATTGTTACTACCATTTTAGTATGCCCATGATTTGAGATCCTAACCATCACTAAAATTTGTTAAGTTTTTATTTATTATTTTTATGGCACCAACCTCTAGAGAAGGAAATTTGTCACGGCGTGACTAGTCACGTCACGTCACGTGTGTCGATTACGTGACTCGCATGTCGCGTGACGTGACTGCATTTCAGTGAAAAGTACATGTCACTCCATGGTATGAAACATAGGGTATCCAACTTTTTTTTTGTATGTATAGAGTATTCAGATTTTTATTTTAATGTAAGTTAAGTGATACTAGTACTAATGTAGTACTGATTTTTATTTTCTTTAGTTTAGTCTAATGAATGTTTGTAATTTTTAATTTTTAAAGTAATATCAGATGCAACCTTTCCTCAAAAAATAATTTTTACAATATTATTTACTTATTTTAGAATTTTTTATATTTTTTTTCTAAATTTTCAACAATTTAAATAAAAATATAAAAAAAATTGACATGACTAATTTACATCACGCATGGTCACGGCGTGATGTGACCATCCTCCACCATTTTGGTCACGTCACGTCACGTGAAAAAAAAAATTGATCACGTCACGTAACCAAATCACGGCGTGTCACGTATTTCCTTCTCTACCAGCCTCTAGCCATACACACCTTTAAATCAATATCTTATAGAAGACAAGATATTCCTCTTTGCAGTACAAAAGTCTCCTATTCAGGGACAGGTATATGCTTATTGTGAATATCCTAACTCATTATTCAAGGATCGTTTTGTCAAAGATGATAGTTTTGAATTACTCTGCATCATCAATAACACAGATATACCCCACAATAGGTGCTTCCTTCGGGTGCCGAAATCATTTGATTTACACAGCGATATCGGGAAGCTCTTGGAAAGTAGCCAGTCAGGCGTTGATGTAACTTTTCGTGTTGAAAATCGTTCATTTATGTGCCATAGATTAATACTGGCAGCACGATCCCCGGTATTTAAAGCAATGCTCTTTGGAAATATGGCAGAGGCAGCACAGAAACATATTAAAATCGAAGATATGTTCCCTGAGGTATTTGAGGCACTTCTCCACTTCATTTATACCGATTCTTTTACCTGTTGTGATACTGAGAATTCATCAATGAAACTGGAAGAACAGTTGTTTGTAGCTGCTGATAGATATGCAATAGAAGGGTTGAAGGCAATATATATGTGAGGATAAGCTATGTGGTCGCATTTCACTTGACACGGTTACGACCGCTTTGGCTTTGGCTCTGCAGCATAACTCTCTTCGGCTCAAAAATGCTTGCTTAGATTTCATTGAAAAGACCGAAGAACTCTAATTAGATGGACGTTAAGTGATGAGTATGTAGATTTAGTCAGAAGCTTCCCATCTATATTGGCTGAAATTAGAGATCAGAGGCTAAAAAGGATTGATAATGGTTGTTCAATTTTGTGAATACATTTTTGAAAAAGCAACTATGTGATTGTCCTCTCAAGGTCAGGTGCAACTGGATGTTATTCTGTGGGGGCACACAATGAATATTGACATGGAGGTGTAGCAACTGAACGTTATTCTGTGGGAAATGTGGGCATTATGAGGATCTTGTTTTATTCTTGTTCAAAATACAGAAATATATTAAGTTGGGTTTTCTTTATCTTTTATTTCTAATGTTGAAGAACTGGCTTAAATTTGTTAATTAGATTACTTTTGCTTATTGAGGATGCTGAAAGAGCTTACTGCATGCCCATGTATCAATTTAGAATTGTCTGAATTTGTTTGAAATCTCAGTAAGTTAAAACGGTTGCTATATTTAGAGTAATGAAAGTGCATCAGGTAAGTCAACAAATTTATGGTGTCTAGCAATGAAAAAGATTTTTTTTTTTTTTTTTTATGCAAGTTGATAATATTTTTCACAAATAAAACCATTGAAATGTAACTTTTCTTAGGTAAGAAGCACAATGAAACCATTGAAAATGTTAATTTTTTTTTTCAAATTGAAAGTCCTTATCACCTGATGATGCTCTCATGAAGTAGTCAGAGCTGCAGTTTGTGATAACTTTACTCATTTTTGTAGATAATTCATGAACATTACTCATTCTTATCAAGTACTCGCGTGCAGTGATATTCTTGCTAGATTTATCTCTCGTGTATTTGAGATACCGTCTCTTAACACCACTGACACTTCCCTGATCATTTAAGTCATGAACCGTGAATTTTTTTTGAGGCAAAGATTAGTACGGGCCCTTGTTTTCAATTTGTGTTTTCAATTTGAAGAAAATTGATAAATTTTAAGGTTTCTTTTGCTGTGATTTTAGCTTTAGACTTTTGGTAGGCTTTAAAGAACTACTCAAAACAAATTTATTCTCCAAATTAAAATTTCATTAACATTTAATTTACTTTTATTTGAAATTTAGATATTCAAAGAGATAACTTATTAATTATCATTGAAATAATATATCAATTTATAACATTAAGTGAACGAGCATAAATGAGGTATATTGTAACTAAGTGCAGACTTGCAGTGCTCTGAGAACAAAGCAGTTTAAAAAAATTTACCCCATATTCATCTTGCTATTCCAAATTATCCTCAGTATCTTTTTTTGACATACAGTGGCATAACTTCTATAACGAAGCTTATTACAGAATAATTTTGATTAATATAATTAGATATAACAAAACCTGCATTAAATGTAGTAATTAAAATATATTTTGATTCGACCAATTAATTTCGTACGAGCAAAATATAATAAAATTTGTACATTTGTCCAATTTCATACATTAAACTATATTGTAATTTGTACACTTGTCCAATATCATAAAATTTGTACATTTGTCCAATACTGGTAATATATACTTGGTATCTGAATCCAAACTATACAATTCGCAGATTATAATAATGGTAATACTATTTCCATGCTATACAATTGCAATATTATATTGATAATGCAAACTATATAATTGCAATATTATTTCGAATTTGACTACAAGTATAATACTGGTAATACTTAACCTGTGACAAAAAAATTGAATTATACAATTCGCCAACTGGCCCCTGACACCACAAAACTGATACCAGAATCCAAACAAGGCAGGTCCGGTCTGGTGCAGGATTCCTACAGCCTCTCAACTTATCGATCAAACAGGAAATGACAAAAAAGCAAGGAAAATCAACAAGTCACGGCCTCACAGGTTAGGCTAATTTGGCCATGAAACTATGTCTTCATTTCAATTCATTCAAACAAAAGACAACAAACAAGATTCAAACCAATTCACAGTTTAAAGACTTAATCAAGGCATCCGGCATTGCACATTTAAATTAATTCACATACTAAACCCTCAAAAGAAAGAAGGGATAGACAACATTCAATCAACAGTACAAGGAAATTGCATTCATCAACAATCGTTCACAGAGCAACTAGGAAAGGGAATTTTCAATACCAGAATTGCTCCAGTTAAATATTTTTTTCAGTACCAACTATGAAAAAAGAACCTTAACAATATGAACATTATTCAAAGAACTCAAACCCACTTGATACAAATAAACTTAGGAGCCTAAATGTACAGGAATAAAAAGAAAACACTACTTCCTTTTCACACTAACAAACTATAAACTAAATGCTAAGGTTGATTAAACTCGGGCATAGTTGGCTAAAAATTGAGAGACTTGGAGCGCAGTCTGCTGTGCACCCTCGACGCAGCGGCCGAGGGCAACGCCGGCCACATAGTTTCCTCCGAGAAATAGACCTTGGAGGCCGGCATTGCTTAGAGCAGAGGTGGCAGTGTCAAGGATGTCGAGGTGGCCAACCAAGAACTGTGGAATTGCCTGGGGCCACGTTCGCACCCCCAGCACCAGTGGCTCCTCCGCCCCTTCTCTTATCAGCATTTTTCTCAGGTCCCGGTCAACAGCTTCCACTAGCTCGCTCTCACTCTGTACATTTAGACAAAATTACAATCATGCAAGCAGATCCATCAGGCATCAATCAGTCCTTTATTATATCATATTATATTATAGTCTACTAGAGTAGCAGAAATCCAGCTGTAGTGTACTACTTGTACCTTGGAAATGATTCCAGTGTTGGTCGAGCCACCAATGTAGTTGAGGAGCAGCACCCTTCCTGGTGGTGCACGGTTTGGAAACAATGAAGAGCTGTATATAGTTCCTGCCATTCATAATTTCAAATATTCATAATCGCTACTAAGAAGAGGAATTCAATCTATAATGATGTACTGACAAAATAACATGTTTGCTAGTGCAAAAACAGCCAAGTGGAATGCAACAGTCATCTAATTGCCAAGTTTATGCAGCTGGAAGGTAGAGAGCTCTTGATAGTAGAGTGAAAATACTGGCAAGCTAAATTGTACCTAAAGTTTCAATGCCTTGGGAACGAGGATGCAGCTGGCCAAAACCTTGGAGCTTGCCATTAATCTGGCATTCTTCTCTAATTGCTCCTTCCTCATAAGACACCGTGACTGCAGCAACTGGTGGGTAATAAAATCTAGAGAGTGCATCTGCTGCCTCACTCTGATTCAGGAAGAAAACAGAAGTTAACTTTCCCTACATCATACTATACCAAAAAAATATTAACACAGCATATTTTATTTCATTTTTTTTGTGGTGGAGCGGGGCGAGGGGTTGATGGTAGTTGACTCACAGAAAGAGGACGCAAGATGTTGCTAGCAATATAAGATGGAACAGTAAGAACAACGCTGCGGGCCCACACTGACATTGGTCCATCTGGTGTCTCGTACAACAGAACATAGCCTTCCTTTTCTGACTTCCCAATGCATTTTAGTTTCCATGATAGTTTCACTTTGCTAGCCAACCTGAGCCACAACAAAACCACATTTTTTCAAATTCAAATGATTAGCACTACAATATTTCCTTCTATGTGTGATTAGATATCTAATTTTTTTACCAAAAATTTAAGCTAATCTGGTTCTCTTTCTTATTCTTCCCAGTTTTCTTTCTTTTTCGGGATATGTTATTCTTGAATCTTGAGCACAAACTACTACCGTATGCAAGCACCAACCAGAACTCACAAATGGTAAATAATGTGCCCATCGTTTAATTAGAAAGTCTGGTTCTATTTTTATTTGAACCAACATTTTAAAATAAGTTGTAGCTTGTAGTCAGACTATAATGCGGCCATCTATCTTAGAAGCTCTATGTAGGGACAAAATGGTAAATAATTTAGTGATAAATTACAAAGAAATAAATGAAAAACAAAGACTATACATAGAATGAATTGCATTAGGCAGCATCTTGAGCCCCTTGCGGAATGATCCAACTGTTTGGCCCTTGGGCTTCGGCAAGCGCCTTCAAGCGGAAAAAAAAAAATTGAATTTGTTTCTCAACTCTTTTGTAGATAGATACAAAAATAATGTTGGATTGAAATTAAGATTGAAAAGGAGGATGCAGGTTGTTACGGATCTCTAGGGGGTTTGGAATTGTTATTCCTCTCTTGAATTGCCTTAAAAGTGCCACCAATTATACTGCCGCCATTCTGCTCTAGCCGCCACACCTTTCCAAAAGCTGCTTTCATGCTCAGCTTAGCAGGATCCCCAGCATACACCCCTGTTGTAAGTTGTAAATGTAAAATGCACCACAACTCAAATCAACAGAGAGAATTGGGAGGGAAGGAGACAAGAATCAAGATGGAACATGAAGGCAACCTGACCTGAACAAAACGGCTCAATAAGGCGCTCAAAAACCTCGTCACCAAGATTCCTGCGAACAAATTCCTCAACCGACTCCTCATGACCCTGAAACCTTTGCCAGAAAGGAGAGCACCCATGAGATGAAGGCATCAAGGAGGGAAGAACACAATGAGGAAATGAAATCAAATACATTTAGGATTGAAAATGTAGAAAGACACAAACTGGAGGAGGGGGCCGAAGGCCAAGGGCACCGGCACCAGCACGGAGTTTGCCAGGTAAGCTCATCAAGTCAAAGAACGGGAGGTCCGTGAGCTTAGCTGGCACAGGTCGAAGCCTTCCGTCCCAGAGTACAAAGCGTGGTGCGTCAGGGTCGCCTAAGACGAGATCATCACGGAGCCCGGCATCAATAGCTGCTGTGAGAACAGCATCAGAGGGCTGGAAGCTGTTGGGACCCTCTTCCCAGAGGTAGCCATCGTTATTCTCAACTGTGGTGATGTTGCCTCCTACCCGGTCCCCTGCCTCAGTCACCAGGATGCTGTCCTGGTCCCACATGCCATGTCGCGTGGCCAACGCCTGTGCAGTGCACAGCCCACTGATCCCGGCCCCCACTACCACGCACTCAACTCCCATTCTCGGAGTCTCCGCACGGGGCGGTGCCTCTGCTGATGTGGCCATACCGGTCTTGCTGGGGATTGCGCAGGAAACTCTCCATCTCCGCCTCGACCTTGAGCAGGAGAAGGAAGAGGTGGAGGTGAAGTTGGTGAGACCTCGCCTGTTCCAAGTAGTAACGCCTTCTCCACAGCAATTCGCTGTCACAGACAGAGCTGAAGATGCTGATGCCAATGCCAATGCCAATGCCATGTTCAGAATGATACAAAAATTGATAGTCGGATACTCTGATGGATAGAAATGGCTCGATAGACAATGGAGCGGTTCAGGATTTTTGACGAATAGCCTTCGGGTTCCAGTCCCTCCCTTATCTCGTATCGTTAGTTTTCGAATTTGGATTGCACTCCTTGATTTTTTTGCACGTGAAGAGCACGCCCTCGACGTGCTCGGTGGGCCTCTTTTGTCCTTGATTTCTGTTTTCTTTTGTTTCTGTAGGGACCACATCTCCTTCGCTCCTTTTATAAAAAAAATACTAAATTATTAAATAATTATTTGCAAATTATTTATGAATGATATTGCTGAAATATATATATTTGCAAATTTTTGCAGATGATAATTTTCATTTTTCACTACACTCAAATTAACTTCTAATTATCTCTTTTAAGAAAATATATATAGCAGAAGTGTCTAGAAAAACAGGCCAACCGACTACATTACCCCGTGGTTTTTATTAATATCCAACAATAAATATAAATTGTCAAATATGTCAACCAAAGTTAGGTAATTTTAAAAATATCCAAACCGGCCAATTATTGGCTGGATCCTATTTTTTATTTTTAGTTTTTGGAATTTTTTTGGTAGAAACCGGCCAATAATTGGCCGGTTCCTAATTTTTTTAGAGATAGTTGATATATTAATTGTCGAGTTTATATTAAAACATGAAATAAAGTACATTAATACTCTAACAAATTCGATACGTGTCTTTATGTTATAATGAATCTATATTAATTTAGAAAATATGAAAATATAGAAAATATTAAGATATGAATTTGAGTTGTTTAATGTGTATAGAATGAGATGTATTGTATAGATATTGTATAGAATCCAACTCAAGTACTGAGAAAATATACTCTTCACAAATTTCTTAATTTTTTTAATTCATTTTGTGTCATCTTTCATAAATCATAAAAAAATTGTAAAAAATTTCAAAAATAGTAAAAATTGGAATTCTACAAGTTCATTATATAACTAATTTACCGAGTTACTTAGATCGAAAAATAGAAATGAAAATTTTAATTGGAAATTTCAACTCAAGTTTTGAAGCTCTTCCCTTTGTTTTTTGGCAATTCTGAATTTTGAAAACGGCATCGTAGGCACTGACGTATGTGTATTTTCGCAAGCTTTCCGAAAATTAGTCATTTACTAAAATCAGACACTCGAGCACCGTTTTATGGCTATTTGCAGTTTTGTTGTCGTTTTATGCATAACACTCGAGCACCATTTACTAAAACTGTCTCTTTTGCTTTATTCATTGTCCTAATCTCGGTTGTCTATGAAAAATATCTTAGATAAATACATGTATAACATGCAGGTGCTTTAGAAATGAGAAAAATAGCTTAAAAAAATTAATACATATGCATTATAATAGAAAGACACATATTGAATTTGTTAGAGCACTAATTCAAATAAATCAAATATAAAAATCGACAGTCTTTCTAATAAATCAAATTATATAGTATTGATCACTTTTCGGAGCTTAAATGAAGTCATTTATTATCTATCGGACATTCTCAAAGCTTGATATTTACTTAATTAGTCAATGCATATACAATAAATAATATTAAAAAAATTAGTCTTAATATAAACTCAACAATTAGTATAACTATCTCAAAAAAAAAAAAACCAAGAACCGGCCAATTATTGGCCAGTTCTAATAAAAAAATAGAAGCCGACCAATAATTAGCCGGTTTAGATAAATTTAAAATTCGATAAGAGCATATTTGACAATTTCTTTATTTAATGTTGGATATAAATAAAAACGACGGCATATTACCGCGTGCATACAGACACAAATACAGCCCCCAACACACACAAAATATAAAAGAAACATTGACTGAGAATTTAGAGCTAATCTGGCACGGGTTAGTACTACATGCTACCACATCATTTCTTGGAAAAAATAAACAAAGCAAAAATTAAAAAGGAAAATATCATATATATCACTCGAAAATTAAGAAATTACGCATTTTCTCCTCCAAATTCTGTTACGTATTTATCATACTAAATTATAATAACTCATATATTTATCTAAAATATTACATATATCCAAAACTTAACTTAATTATATTTAATATTTTAAAAATTATAATTAATGATTAACTTAGTGTCCTCTCTCTCTCCTAAGACCTTGGAGCTGTTCAAAAAAGACATGTTTAAAAAAAGATCTCTTAAGAGAGTTGTTTAATCAAGGATTTCTTACACACATGTTTACCAAAAAATAACACACATGTACGTTAATCGAAGAATATATGAAAATATAGAAATGTGTACTTCAACTAGTTGGCAGTATGGTGCGAGTCTAATTTTGAATTTCAATAGGTTGTGCACCTGCTTGAATCAGAGAATACATTAATAAAGATTTTTACTGAACATATTCGCACCATACTGGTACAGATCATGTACCAATCTCCTGTACATTCAATTTACTATGATTCTTCTGTACCAATCTCCTATGCATTATCTTGTATTCATTTTTGTTAATTAATTAGCTATTCAATTAAGCTGAAAAGAGTTTTGGAATACAAAACATACAATCCCAATTCATAAAATAAAATCAAACTACATCCTAAAACAAACCCAACTTCCTTAGAAAACTACAATACCTGAATTTTCTGTACAGTACCAGCCCTGGAAAATTACAAGCACATCCCTAAACTTCTGAATAATCATAAAAACAATAAAAACAGTAAAATAACAGTAAAAACTGGAGTCCCTTGTCTTCATCAGGGGACTCATAGCATGCCCAATTGGCCTACTTGTGCGATGCTCTGATCCCAAATTATCATAAGATCACAATTTTGTGACCAATCATTCCTAAAAGCTAAAGAATAGTCCAATATTAGGTTTGAACAGGAGATGCTCCAAACACCAAGTTCATAAAAAATTGTCACATTAATAAACATTGATTAAGTTATGTTTGAAATTCTATTTTGAGACTTTTTAACCAGCATAATATCAAAGAATTAGATTAAAAAAAAAGAAATTATACTATAAATTAAAACTGCTAAAATCTGATTTAGGTAATTAGTTTTCTGGGTAAATTTGATCTAAGACCATTAAATATTTTTGCTGTTTCCCACAAAGCCGCTTATGATTTGTCCATTCACAATCAAATGTAGAGTTCCAGTTTGATTAATCGTATTCCGATATATATTATGCAAGATATGTTGAATATCTTGCATAAAATTCTCCCGTTTATGTAGAAGAAGATCACAAGGAGAAACCACATTCTAACCTTGATATCAGATATCGGAATTTAATTAATACCTAGAACTCTTGTCCTTTTCCAGCAACAACATCATCACTTGAGATTGGAAAAATGCAATGACAGTAATGATGAAGTGCGACTCATTTGTGAGTTATCGCAAAATCAAGATTAAGGAGCTTACTCGATTCTCGGTGATTCTACTCCGATCTCCCATCTAGGTCTCTCTTCCTCCTCGTAAACCATCACTATAAACCAATATATGATTAGAATGGTGTTGGAAAAGTGGAAAACACAAAATAATGAAGGCAAAGAGTTGCAGTTTTGGCGCTAAAGAAAAGCAGGAACGCAGAAAGAGAGAAAAAAGGGAAGTAATTTAGTAATTTAGTGATTAATATATTTTATATGATATTAGATATAATTAATCTCAGTTTTTGATCAACTGGGGAAATATGTGAGTTATTATAGTTTAGGATGGTAAATACGTAATTACAGAATTTGGAGGGGAAATACATAATTTCTTAGTTTTTGAGTGGTGTACATGATATTCCCCCCAATTAAAAAGACGATCAGAAAATTTCCTCTAAACTGGGACTCTATTTCTTCTCATCTTCACTGCTTTCAACAACAACTGCTTTACCTTTCGTCGGCCGTTTGACTTCTTTATTTAAATCGAACTCCTCATGATCACCATCTGACGACTCTGAACTAACATGCTGCTGAATTACTTGTATAATCTGTGCACCGTACTTCTCTGTCTTCACTTTCCCTATCAGTTTCTCTAACTGCAGATCGAAACAAATCATAATTTGTGACAGTAAATATACGCACATATCAACAATCATGGCAACCAGACTAAAATTGAATATAAGGCTTCTTTTATGATGATTATTTCTATGGTACTATGCATAGCGCATATTGGTCTGTACTATGGATCAATATCTCCATTGTTAAAGTTCAACAATCGATCTGAACCGTTCAACATGATCTCCATATCTAAATGTACTTGTAGATCAAATTTTACATTTTTTAGAATATTTTTTACTATTTTTTTATAGGTAGAAAATCACTTGATCTAAATATAGACCATTTAAAAGTAGTGATTTTCTACCTATCTTAAAAAATAGTAAAGAAATTCTAAAAAATGTAAAATATAGTCTGCAAGTACATTTTCAGGTTGATTTGAACGTTTCAGATCAACTTTTGAATTTTAAAAATGAAAATATTGATCCATAGTACGGACCAATCCGCGCTATGCATAGTGCCATAGCCTCACATTAAATCCAATTACAGCCTTGATCCGTGAAAAAGGTAACCGAACTAAAACTTGAGACTGGGAATAAAAAAAAACTATATTGAAACAAAGACACTAACCAAACCCTACACGACAGGTAACAGCATCAGTCAATAACAGTAATTACCTCAGCTAAAGAAGTAGGTCTTTGAGTGCTTAGCATGGAGATCTGTTCAGAAGACAAAACAGAGTGTGGGAATATTCCCCCATGCTGAGACGAGATCTCAGTGCGTAGTTCATCCAACTTCTTTTCCAGATCTGACACTCTTTTGCGCTTTGCTCCTTTGTCAGTACTATTGTTACTGCCCACTTGACTATTTGTGCGAATTTCCAGCTTTACCTTTCTTTTCCCTATAATTATGCAACTTTTAGAATAATAAAGAACCCAAAATTAACATATCGGAAACTGCTTTAGATAGTTTGAAAAGGTAAAATGAATCACCGTCTAATACTTGCTTCGATAGTGGTCCCAGTGTGACATATGCATTGGTAGAATAGGCTGTATGTTGAAATTCTTCTTTCTAAATACACATCAGAGATACTTGTCAGTATTCATTTTTTTCTTTGCTCAAGTCATCAAGTAAACACGTAAAATTAGAAATCGATCAAGCATTTAGAAAATTCAACTCATAGTTAATATCTTAGCGAGGAATAATACCAAAATTCGGTCCACAATAAGCTGGATAATTAACTGTTCAATATCTTCTTTCTTCAGATCAGAAGCTGACTCCTTTGATCGAACTGATTTACAGAAACAGGGTAAAATTAATTATTTTTCTCATTTATGGTGAAATAAATGAGGAAAAGGAGATAAAAGTTGATATGATCATTAGAGTGAGGCTATGGTACAATACATAGCACATATTGGTATGTACTACGGATCTAGAATCTTAAATTAAGTGATTTTCAACCAACCCCAAAAATAGTAAAAAAATCTAAAATTTGTTCTACAAGTACATTTTCATATGGAAATCATGTTGAACGGTTCAGATCGACTATTTTGACTTTGAAAATGAATATATTGATCCTTAGTACGGTCCAATCCGTGCTAGGCATAGTACCATAGCCTCACTCTAATCATTATCATAATATTAAACCAATAGGTTATGAAATAAAGATCACCTAGTTCCTTTATCTTGGACTTAAATCTGTCAACGAGTTGCAATATTGTTGCCTTCTGATCAATTTCTTTAATCTGTTGTAGCAGCGAGACTATAACTGTTGCTTCATCTGAAAGCCAACACATGCACTAATCAGAGAAAGAAAGTGCAACTAAAACATATAATTATCAAAAACCAAAAAGGAGTTAGGTATAATCAACGCATTAGAAAGTTCAGCGAGTAAGAATTAAGTGCCACAGATTCTTAATTAAAAGTGCAATAGAGAGGACAAACATACGAGAACAATCAATCTCCTTTATCTCAGATCCATATGCACAGTTGTCGCACATCCCTGGAATTTGAAAACTTATGTTATACAAACTATCTGTGCTTCATAAGTAAACAAACAAGAGTGAGGCTATAGTACTATGCATAACGCACTGTGGTCCATACTATGGATGCATATCACCATTTTCAAAGTCCTAACAGATCCGTTCTGCTCAACATGATTGCCATATGAAAACATGCCTGGATGCCAAAGTTTACATTGTTTAGAATTTTTTACTATTTTTTTAAATAGGTACAAAATCACTTGATCTAAAGATTCTAGACCATTCAAAAGTAGTGATTTTCTACCTATCTAAACACATAGTAAAAAAAATTCTAAAAAATGTAAAATTTGGTCTCCAAGAACATTTTCATATGGAGATCATGATGAACGGTTTGGACCGACTATTTAGACTTTGAAAATGAAGATATGGATTCGTAGTACGGACCAAAGTGCGCTATGCATAGTACCATACCCTCACTCAACAAACAAAAGAAGCTGACAACTCTTTCGTGCATATAAAGAAATAAATGAGAGGGTCTACTGAAAAAGCATTTAAAAACTATCATGCTCGAAAACCACATGCCCAACTATAACATAAATTAAAGGAACAAAATGAAACAGTACCATTGCAATCTTGTGCTGTTTCGTTAAAATGATGAAAGAAAGCCCTTCTGCGGCACATTTTTTTAGACTGGAGAAGGAAAAGGCAGGATAACATGTCCTTATTACAATAAACTCTCGTTTTAAACATCATATTTATTGAAAATTAGCCAAATGATTATGAGTGTATATAATTCTACCTGACAATATCGCACCATGTCATAAAGATTTTGTAAGCCACAATTCTCATAGAATACCATAGAGCTCTGTAAAGAATATGAAATAGAGAAACAACAAAAAAACAAATTCTTGAATGAAGAGGTATAAAGGAATAATCTAGAAATGACACATAAACAAAGATTAAAACTTAACCTGTCGTGCCATATCACCCGGCCTGTAGTACAAAACACACTCCGAAGGAAGCCCATCTCTCCCGGCACGGCCACTTTCCTTTAATTATAATGGTAATAACACAATGCTAGTTATGAGTGTTCATTGGGTCCGGTTTTTTTTTTTGGTTTTCAGCCGAACTGAAAAAGTTTGGTTTTTCGGTTAAAATGGATCGGTTCGGTTGTTAGAATTACTTTTATCTTTTTATATTTGGTTCGGTTTGGTTCAGTTTTTCAAACCAAAAAGACTGAACCGACCAAACTCTATATGGTTCAAATTCATGCTTCGGTTATTGGACTTAAAATGAAGAAATTTTTGGATTGGATATTTTAGAACATCTACATATTTTGTATGGAATTGAACAATGGGTGTTTCCGCCAACAACTAATAAATATATTCATATTTATATCTATTATTATTAAATGGTATTTGTGTATGTATTAAGTTTTGACCTTCTAAAATTCAATCTCTTTTATTTCAGTTAAACCGAATAAACAGAAATTTACTTTGGTTATTTTGGTTCAGTTGTTATTTGGTTAACAAGTTTAATTTGGTTGGTTCAATTATATTTTTGAAAACCAAATAAAATTTTGGTTTGACTATTTTAATTTGGTTTTAACCAAACCGACCCAATGAACACCCCTAATGTTAGTTATTATTTGGAAGAAGTATTAGAAACTTTTTACTTTCCTGTGTTAGATACTGATACCTGATAGTAAGTCTCCATAGACTTGCTCAGGCTATGATGAATGACAAACCTGACTAGAGAAAAATAAAAAAGCATTAGTAAAACATTAAGTTAATTAACAAGAGGAAAGAAAAATTAGAACACACCGTCAGGTTTGTTTATGCCCATCCCAAATGCCACCTGCATAGATGTAACTGCAAGTACTCAGTACTAATTTTTCAAAAAATAAGCCCCTACTAAGATTCTCAGAAAAAAAAAATAGTTGGAGAGATTGAGAAAGAGAGAGATGCGTACCGTCCCAACAATGACCTGCAATTTGCTTTTGCTCCAGCTGTCAAATTTTAGAAAATTAACAAAAATTATTTATTCTGGCTTTGAAAATTACACTTTGCTTTAGCGTTTTTTTAGTATGTGAGAGAAGAAAGTGAACTCACCGGAGGTGGACATTTTCACGAGAAATTACATCCATATCTGCATGGTAAAAATCTGCTGAAATTCCTCGATCACGCAAATCCTTTGCAATCTGTAAATAATACAAGCATGATCAGATGGACCAACAATCAAAAATATTATGAAAGAAAAATAGAACAAATAAGAAGAATTAGAATCAGAGCAGGATAGCAAATGAAGGAAAGATAAAGTTGTAAAATGACAATCTAACCTGTTCACATTCCTTCCTAGAGAAACAATAAACAATTCCAGACTCTTTATTAGGATATGACCCTTTAATAAAATCTGCTATCTCATCTACTACATTTTTTCCCACTGACGATTTGTCATGAACCTGTTTAACACCAAAGGTCAAGAAAAACTTGGCAAGATGTTACACGAAAATTTATCCAAAATGTAAAGAACTTTAATGGGTAGTAAACCTTATAGAAGAGGTTTGGACGGTTGACTGTACTAACAAACTTGACACATTTGGGTATGTGAAGCATCTCCATCAGGTCCATTTGAACCTTATATGTGGCGGTTGCCTTCAAAAAGTTAAAAATCAACAACAAACCTATTAAAAACTTCAAAAATGAAAAAATTGTCGAACTGAATTACTAGGGGTGTTCATCGGGTCCGGTTTGATTGGTTTTAAACCGAACCGAGAGAGTTCGGATTAAATGGTTCGGCTTTTCCAGTTAAATGGATTGGTTCAGTTCATTTTTAAAACCTGTTTAATTGTTTGGTTTGCTTCGGTTTAGAAACTTTTAAAACTGGTTAGACAGAATAGACCGCAAAGAGGAGTATAATTCTGACCCTATAAAAAAATAATTATGAACGTTTTCTTTCTCCTTGAGTATAAAATCACTAAACCCTAATTCATTTATGTGTATTGAAATAAATAATTCTTTTGAGCCAATAAAAAAAATTTCAAAAAATTAACAAAACTGTTCATTTTTTTTTATTAATCTTCTTATTTCAGTTCAACCAAACAAACCGAAATTTAGTTCAGTTTGTTTAGTTTGGTTTTAATTCAGTTGATAAGTTTATTTCAGTCGGTTCAGTTGTATTTTTTTCGAAAAACCTAAATTAAAATTTTGGCTTGCCTATTTTATTTCAGTTTTAACCAAACCAATGAACACCCCTATGAATGACTGATACTTGAGAAATATAAACTCACAGTGAGAGCTACTATAGGAACATTAGGGAATTGAATCTTCAAAATCCCAAGATTCTTATAGTCTGGTCGAAAATCGTGACCCCACTGGCTACAACAATGAGCCTCCTAAAAACAAAAACAGGGAAATTTTAATTCTTTTGTAGGGGTTATATATTGTGCTGCAAGACATTCACGTCACATATTCAAATTTGTGTTTTTACAGTATATGTTTTGGAAAACACAGTAAATCAGAAATCCAGTATGGAATCAATCATGCAAATGCTCACATCAATTGCCACAAGGGAGAGGCGGCCCCCATGATTGCACTTTTCAAGCTTAGATACAAATCTCTTGCTTTTTGAAATCTTTTCGGGTGTCACATACAGTATCTTAAGTGTGCCTTCCCCTTTATCAAGGGCCTTATATATAAATTTCTCATCTTCCTTGCTTGTTGTAGAAGTCAGCATGTGTGCTGGAATACCCAAAGCTTTGAGTCCCATAACCTGAAATATCAATTAAATATTTTTGCTTTAGCTAAAAAGAACATATTGATTTTTGCAAGTTATTACTCAGATTCATAAGGATATGTACCTTTTGAGTATGAATAACTTACTGAGTTTAGGTTCAACTTGAATGCTATGGGAACCGCCTCACTGACTTAGTTTACAGTGTTTAATTGTACAAATGAGGGTAGTTGAATCTATAATTGGTTTACATAAACTAAATTGCAGATAAATTGGGTGATTTTCAGTTTTCCTGAGAGTTCATAAATAGCAACAAAATACCAAAGTTGGTCATCTTTTATTTGAGATGAGTGAGACCTAGGGTTTAGGGTTTAGGGTTTAGGCAATTATTCTGAGATAAATGGCAACAGAATACCGAAGTTGTACACTTTTCTTTCATTTATGCAAATTGTTAGTGGACAATTCGCCCTCTAACCTTAAAAAAAAAAAAAAAAATCTGATAAAAATAAGCATTTTTTTTATCTCCAACAAAACACAATAGATAATGTTATTTTGTAAAAACTGTTATTTTCATAAAATAAAGACAAGGCAAGCTGCATGCAGCCAGGGTTTTGCGTATATGCAATTCAGCACTGTACTGGTACGAACCTGGTCATTATGATATAAATCAGGGATCACAATAATTTGATAAAAAAATACCTGATCTTGGATAAGAGAGAGCAGTGGGCTGACAACTAGGGTAATTCCATCATGGAGTACAGCTGGCAACTGGTAACATAAACTCTTGCCGCCACCAGCTGCCATTATAACCAGCACATCTCTCCCACTCATCACAGCATTAATAATCTAAGATAATATCAAAAGAGAAGAAACCAATTAGAATAAAGTTCCAAAAGGTAAGTGAGGTACCAATGTAGGTAAATAAGCAACAAAATCAAATAACTAGAAGAGTAGACTTGAATCTGGTTCGTCCAATTTATATCAAAATTTTAGTTTTATAGTTTACTGCTACAAACTCAGATAGTTCTGATTTTATCAGTAAGAGCTAGCAACTCTCTGAATTAAACAAAATAGCTTGACAAAAGTTGCTTTATTCCTCAGATAAAGTGATATAAGTAGCTACTGAGTCCTTCATTTGAGTAATTTAGTTCTCAATTGACAATAGCTTAAACATTGAATGGTGAATTGAAAATCTAAAACTAACTTCAATGAAAGGAAATGTTCATATTAATTACCTCTCTTTGATTAGCTCGATATGAAGAGATGCCAAATACATTGAATCTAATATCATCAGCGCGAGAATCCCACTCAAAACTCCGCGACCAATCCTCTGCGGCAACTGGTGCGGCATTCTCTTCTGTATTACTTTCAGATTCCTTCAATCCATCCAACAAGGCCCTGAGATGAGATTTCCTCTCTTGCAACCTCTCTTGGTGCTCAAGCAATTCTTTGATTTGGTCTAGAAAAACAATAATTAAGCTTAACATTTAACACAGCATCAGTGCCAATGCCATCTCATCATCTCATATGTTGATTCGAGTTTCTTCTATAGAAGTGGATTACCTTGTACGTCATGGAGCTCGGTTTCGACCAAAAGGAGCTCTTCTTCTAGGTCTCCTTCCATTGATTCGAATCACACCGAGCTAGTTTGCCGTTCCTAAAACCTCGAGTTGTGATCAATTCATGTGTAATGGAGAGAGTACTCGAGGAACTTGACGGGCAGCGAGAGCCAAGTACGCATCCTCTGAGGTAACAAAATTTTTGAGTTTAGATACAGGCCGTCCGATCAGGATCCGGCCTAATCTGGAATGCGCGATTACTCTTTAATATTCGTGTCAAAGCAAATTGGACGGTTCAGATCTAAACCCAAAATTTATTTTATCTCAGGGGATGGAATTCGCGAGGGTTAGGCTTAGAGATAGTTAACGGTGGCGCGGCGTCGCTTCACGATGGGGAAGGCAAGGAGGCAGAGGGGGGAATGCTCCAGAGAGAACTAATCAACGGTTGCGATTGTATAAAATCTGATAGGCCACGTTGTCGGGTTGGATCTAAAGTAACTCAAAATTTGTGGATCCGACTCTTGCTACTTTTTTATAAGAAAAGTAGGATCCTGCTTTTTCAATCTCAACCATTCAAAATTTTCATTTGAATGGTTTGGATCGAAAAAGTAGGATCCTGCTAAGAAAAGCAGCAGAGTCCTTTATTCCAAAATTTGTATTCAGATCAGGTCCGTCCGATTTAACTTAGCACGACATCATTTATGAATTATCTACTACGGAATAAAGAAGGTATTGATTATATTTATTATTTATTACATATTTGTAATTTTCAAATTCCATCTTTTTTATTGTATAGTTGATTATTTTTTTACTAATTTCTAAAAATCCAATGACAACAAGAATTAAGTTGTAAATGTCTGAAATATCTTAAAAATTAACATTTTAATTTGAAAATAATTGTTTTTACAGATAAAAATTTGACAAATAATTTCACTTCTAATTTGAAAAAAAAATGTCTTATTTAAAACTAATTATTTCTGAATTTATTTTTTTCACCGATTGAATTAGACATATTAACAATTAAAAAAATAGAACGTTATGAACAATAGCATCCACATAAAATAAAAAATCTGCGAATCAAAATGTCCTTATTATGTTCCAAGATTTTTCAAAAATGATGCTATTTTTTTAAATAAAACAAATAAAAACTACATGATAGGCCATGTACCAACGGCTCATAACAAAGCTAGGTCTCGGATTATGAAAAAGACTTGGCCTTGGACTTCTAACTCGAGCCAGGCCAAAGCCAGCCTTCAGAGCACCATGAACAGTTCCAGGCCGAAAGTAGCTCAGCCCGGGCTCCCATGTCGGGACCGGACGGAATGAGCAGGGTTCGGTCGAAGTCAGCCTAACTAGGCCCAAGAAATGATACGCCCAAACTAGACCTCGTCTGGCACCAGCCCAGAAAAGCCCAATTCGGCCTCAGTTTACACTCACCGTAACTATCGCCACCGACAATAAACACAGTGTTATTACCGTCCATACGGACGACCAGGTCTATTTAAGGCGTGGAGCTCCAGTTATTAAGGGTTGGATTTTCTGAACACACTTACTGAGGCATGATAGGTTAGAGTTAAGTACATCTCTCACACACACCGCGTTCTCAGCACGACACAGCACTTCGCTCTCCTAATCTCGGTCCGCAGCTCCGAAGCAAGACGAGCCCAGTAAGAAAGAGATCTAGCAGTATGGCCCGCTGCTATCTGAACGGAGCGTATCAACATATTCATCCTTTGCAATAAGTCTAAAAGACACCTTTTGTAATTTTGTGGGGGGAATGAAGGCAACGCCTCAACTACATAGCACTTTCATTATCCACAACAAAGTTGCATCATTTATCTGTTAAAATAATTATCTATAAATATAAAGGAGAGAATATGCAAAGAATCGACACGTATTAAGTACAGACATGCGTAGTCATGATACACACAAAAGCGGATTCTAAACAAATAAAACTTGGGAAAAGATTCGAGGGAATTATTTCGGCAAGAGAGAAGATAAAAAGGAGGAGACATGAAACGAATGCAAAGTCATCCAATGAATCATTTTTCTATGCTTGGAGAGATGTTGATGCTTCTCTCGGATAAACTTGCCAATGTGGTGAAACTGATATAGATATTTTTTTTTTAAAAGAGGCCAAGATATCTATTTTCATTGCTGAAAATAATAATTACATGGGAGCCAGTTTTAGACCGAGTATATCTCAAATTAGGGCTGTAAATGAGTTTGTTCGGGCTGAGTTGGGCCTTAGCTCAGCTCGTTAATTTTGGACCGAGCGAGCTAGACCTAGAACTTCCGAGCTAAAAGCTCAGCTCAAACTCGTGACGAGCTAGCTCGCGAGCTGACAAGCTGGCTCACTGGATTTGGCTGGACCTTGTTTTAATAAGAAAATAAATTTTACAATTTTTTTTGGACTGAGTTGAATCGAACTGGAACGAGTTGAACTGAGCTGGACTGAGCTTGATAGTATAAAATACACACAAATTCATACAAATTCACAAATTGATGCCTAGCCGAGCTGGCGAGCAAGCTAAACCCCAGCTCAAACTCGTTAATTCTGGACCGAGCTAGTAGCGAGCTGTCTCGTTAACAGCTCGGTCCAATAATGAGCGAGCAAGCCAGATACGAGTCACGAGCGAGCTACAAGTTACGAGCTTTTTGGCCACCCCTATCTCAGACTAACTGCATCAGTAAAAGATGTTGCTAAAATAATCTAACGAGTAACATAGTAACCAAATCATAGCTGAATCCAAAAACCAAAAATAAAATAAGTTAGTACTAGTCCATAAGGTAGTAAACTAAAAGTTAATCTAGATACAAAAGAATCATAGTGATATATCTTCGTTCAACATCAGCATGGCCACTATGTAGAACTATCTCTCTGCCAGGGGGAACTGATATAGATATTGGATTTTGTTTAGGAGGAAAAGCAATTTCTAAGTGACATACCCGTTATGACTGATCTGATGGGTTAATGGATCTAAAGTGTCAGAGAGAGGAATAGCCACGTTACTCAATCCGTTAGGCAAGTTATTTTTCAAACGAGTATTTTTTTTTGTAACAAATCCGGGGCAAATATCGATTTTTTTTTTAATAGGGAGAAATTGCACGAACAATAAAAGATGCTACTCTAATCCGCCGGATGGTTCTTAGATGGGAGAAAAGGAAGGACTGATCAGGAGTGTTTATTTATTCGGTTCGGTTAAAATTGAAATATAATAGACACAAAAATTTCATTCAGTTTTCAATAATATAACTGAACAAATAGAAATAAATTTATCAACTTAATTAAAATTGAACTAAATATTAACTTGTTAAGTTGAACCGAAATAAGAAAATTAATAAAAAAATAAATAAACAGTTTTTGTTAAAAAAAATATTTTTATAGACTCATCAAAAGAATTATTTTTAAGCTGGTTCATAATAATATTTTATAGGCTTAAAAGAATTATGATTCTCTTTTAAGTCGGTTAAGTCTAAATAGATCTAAAAAAAATTAACTGAACAGAACCCAACAAGAGATGGACTTGGCTAAGCCATGGTGTAAATGTGCTTGGTGAGCTATGGCACAATATCTTCATTTTGAAAATCCAAACAACAGATCTGAACCGCTCAAGATGTTCTCCATATTGAAATGTACTTGGAGACCAAATTTTACATTTTTAAAAAAAAATTTACTATTTATTAAGCCACATTGAAAATTGCTGATCTGGTGGTTCAGAAATTTTTACTGTTCACAGTAGATCAGTGATTTTCAAAGTGGCTTAATAAATAGTAAAAAAAATTCAAAAAATGTAAAATTTGGTCTCCAAGCACATTTCAATATGGAGAACATGTTGAGCGTTCGAATCGGTTGTTTAGATTTTTAAAATTAAGATACAGCGTGGAGTACAAACGTGTTTTATTCCATGACTCACCCTAGTCAATTGAAAACCAATTAAACCGGACCCAATAAACACTCCCAGATCCGATGAGTATCGGATCTCGGTCTGGACAATTCGATTTATATTGAGATCGGTATTTCTGATTTAATGTTAATTACGCTAATTATTCATATCGGATCAGGCTATATTTTAACATTTTAATGTAGTAAAATGGCTTTGACAATGTCAAACGGATAAATTGGGACATAACATCTTTATCCATATCCGATCCAATAAGATAAGTCGTATTTGGCAGAGTACTAGATCAATCCTTTGACATATGTGTCGGTCATGAAAAATGTACTGATGGAAAAATTCCGATGCCATATTTAAATCGGTGAAAAGTGCTTATTAGGCGCCAGATTTTTACTAGGTCAGAAGCTAGTTTTTAGAGTAAATTGGTGTAATTAATTATCAATTTTATCCCCCAAGTGACTGAGAAAGTTATTCATTTAAGTCGGTGATAAAGCCAACTTAGTCGGCGACCCTTTGGTAGCATGAAAATAGAAAAGGAAGAATTTATAATGAATCATAAAAAAAAAAAATTTAAAATATAAAATTTAATTTGTATGTATATTTTTATATGAACATCATGCATGTTAAATATTTCTCGACTATTTGATTTTAAAAATAAAAATATTAATCTATAATACGGATTAATTCACAATTATATGCACAATAACAGTCTCACTCATGAATCATCTTCATTAAGGTGTAATGAGAGAAAAAACAAAAAAAACACCATATATTCTTAAAACTATATAAACTCTTAGATTTTTGGAGCAAATATGATGACACGTAGTAGAAAATCATCAATAGAAGCCATCACTGGTAACATGATTTTTTGGGGGACAAACTAAAATTTGGTTAATTTTCTTTTTTCCTTTTCAGAATCGGTAGTACATGCACCAAGTGATGAGATTTATTAATCCAACGCAGAAAATATAGGTCCGCTTCCGAATTAATATATTATCTTAATTAATTTGTTGGCATTTTTAAAATAAATTATCTCACCTTCAAGTACTCGGCATCCAATTCCAATCTATGCTCCAAAGCAAAAAAAAAAAAAAATTCTTTTGGCCAAATTGCAAGACACAAGCAATTAGTGATTCTATATATAGATGTGAAGTAAAATACTCGTTTTACTTTGCAAAGTACTGTAGTTCAACTCTCTCTATATATATATATGTTAATTATAATAGCAACTGGTAGTGTTTGTACGGAGAGGATATATTATTAGCAATTGTTTGAAAATGATCATTGCATTCTCCATTATTTAATTAATAAACCAGGTATTCAATTTTTCTGCAATTAAGAACTAGCATTTGATCTGGTAACTAAGACACATGGTCTCTATATGAGAGGTCATGGGTTCGAAACTCAGATGGAAAAAATCATTTGTTATAATAACAAATGTATTAAATAGTTGGGTGGCCTCCAACTTTTACTCAAAATATTTTTTTCTGCAATTACCTAAAATATGCTTTGACCTCATATAAGTATGTTTGTTTGAAGAATTGAATATGTAAATTATTAAATGTCTGAATAATACAAAATTAAAATATATCAAATATTTTGCATATTAAAATTGAAGAACCTTTTAAGGAAAAGTTGTTATCTAATCATTTTTAAAACAAAAGCTAAGAAGTAGAATGAAATTAAATTAGCCCCAACAATTTGTGATGGCATGTACAATTTATTTTGCTTTAGTGGTGACATAGGATTTGCATTTATAATTAATTACTAGATAAAAGTTCTACAAAAATTAATTGTTCCAATTAGTAAGGAGGAGATCTTTTGTGTTGCCACTTACCCAAAGAGATGACTCAAAGGTGATTCATATATCATTTCCAGAAGAAAGGGAATAATTTTGCCAAAGCAAATTATATTTCCATTTTCATTATAAAAAAAAGAGGGAACCGACCCAAAAAAAATCTTACATTAACCTTGAAAAGATTGTTCTAATTCATATCACCTTTTCTCTTCTATAAATAAGCTACTCCTAAGCCCCAAAAACTCCAAACACACCACAAAATTAGCTCTTACATATATACTTCAATTTGAAACCAACTTTATTTTGAGATAGAAATTAAAGCAACGTCCCTATCATACTTACATTCATTCATTAATTCTTGAATCAAATTCATACATGGATAGAGTTAACAAGTTGGCATCAGACCGAGCCGTCGTGATCTTCAGCGTGAGCTCGTGCTGCATGTGCCACACCGTCAAGAGACTCTTTTGCGATCTCGGAGTGAACCCCGCAATTTATGAGCTTGACCATGACCCTAGAGGGAAGGACATAGAGCGGGTCCTAGCGAGAATGATCGGACGCAACCCACCTGCACCAGTTGTGTTTATCGGTGGTCGGTTGGTGGGCCCAACCGATCAGGTCATGTCACTGCATCTCGGCGGGAAGCTCGTCCCTCTGCTTAAAGAAGCAGGCGCCATCTGGCTCTGATATCATGTTAAATAGTAGATGAGAATTTATGTTTTAAATGAGAATTTATGCTTTAATTTTAGTGCAAGCAATGTGAGGGAAGAAAGAAAGCCCCTTGAGTTTTGCTGCCAAATTATCATATAAGCTCTCTTCTTCTTCTTTTTTTTTTCTGTATTTTCCGCTTTTCACAAGGGTAGCATATTTTTGAGCTGCCTTTGTTTCTTCATCAAATGTACATTTTCTTGGCAAAGTATAATTTCAGATGCAATAAATGAATTGAAATACATGTCTTCATGCTGTGTCATTTTTGGGGGAGTCATGTACATTTTGTTATTATCAGAGAATTAACAAGAGCAATCAAGTTGGGGGGAAAAAAAGTACATCTTTCATGGGACTACATTATGTGATGCATAATCCGTTTTTGTAATAACCTCTTTAAATAAGAAATTTAAATTAAAGTATTAACTTATCTTAAATTCCACAAAGAGGTGACTAGCTAAGATTTTTTTTTTTGCTCTGGGACACGTCAGCATTGTTGTCATTTAAAAAAATATTTGCTTTTGTTTTCTAAATACAAAAAGAGATATTAAACTAAAAACCTACTAAATTTCCACTAACCGAAAGAAGATTGAGACCTAGCTAGAAATAGAATCTGTACAGAGAGATTCTAATCCTTTATCCTGCCACATTTTTTTAGATAATTATTTCCTCTCTTTTTTTGTTTCTCAAAGGCATATTTTGGACTTAATTATATATTCTTTCTCCTTATTTTATTTTTTATTTTTGGCGAAAAGGGCCCATAAGCTATCATTGATGTATAGAAACCAAAACCCGACCTACTTAATCCTGAACGCACTCAACCTCCCTGTTCTCCAGAAATTGTACAAGTTATTTACATCCAAAAATTGGAATTACAGAATAGGAAACCCAACATTATACAAATAAGAAAACTGTGAAAAACGGTACATGAATTTAAGTAGACGGTATGATACCGGGGTAGGTGTAACCTTGGTATTGCCTGAGTAACCCTTGTGTGATATGCTAAGACATTAGCCAATGCCTCAGCCATCCCTTTTAAGTAGAGCGAGGGCTTCCATGGAATCGCATCCTCTGCGGAGTTTTTACCTGCGGAGCTATGCGGTTCTTTTAATCTGATCCGCTCGTTTTTTATCGGACGGACCGAATAAGATTTTGGCACGAATTTTAAAGCAAAATTAATACTGCCCCCTCCATCATCCGAGCACTCACCGGCTGAGATTAAATCTGGGCCGTCCAATCAGCTCCGCAAGGAGAAAACTCCGCAGAGGATGCTGGTCCGGGCTTCCATGTGGTATGGGGAGAAAAACCGTGACACGTGTGTATCTCTCTCTCTCTCTATATATATATGGCCATAAAGAATCGAAGCAGCTTTTGTGAGTTCGATTTTTTTTTTGGGTCCCCCTAGCTGTCCTCCTCTAACAGTCCCTCATTTTGTCCTCCAATCAATAACTACCTAAGTAACTACTAACTAACTGGGGAACTACATAATATTTGGGGACCGCCTAATATTTGAAAGATTTTACAGCTGTCGCATTCTAACTATATGTGAATTTTTTTCTTGTAACGAGTCGAGTTCGCACAAACAGAGCTGAGTCAAATTGGAGTCAAATTTAAACTCACTAATGACAAGTTGAACCAAAATCCAACGAGCTAATTATGAGTTTTTTTAGCTTGATCTCGAAAGAATCACTAACTATATGTGAATTTTTCAGCCAAGTCTAAGGACAAATTCAACTAAATTTTTTTTTTCTCGCATGAACAGTAATTTTTAGTTTAATTTCCGTGTCAATTTTCATTTCTAATAGCCCGCCAAACAGACCCTAAAAGAGACCTATTGTACTGTTATATTGCGGAGAAATGGAAGGCAGTGCCTCAGCTATACATCACTTTCATTATCTACAACAAACTTGCATCATTTATTTGTTAAATAGTTCATATTATATGAAGAGAGAATATGCGAAGGATCCACATTTTTAGTACAGACATGCGCAGTCATGATACACACAAAAGCGGATTCTGAACAAGTAAAACATGGGAAAAGATTCGAGGGAATTTTGCCATGAGAGAAGATAAAAAGAGGAGGCATGAAACGAATGCAAAGTGCTCCTAATTTGTACGTTTGGAGATAAAAAAAGGTAGAATGCAAAGTGTATCTTTGGATAAACTTGCCGATGTGGTGAAATTGATATAAATATTGGATTTTGTTTAGAGACGGTCGAATAGCAATTTCTAAGTGGATTTGAACCCGTACACGTTAATGAATCCAACATGTCTGTGAGTCCCAAGGGTTTCAAAGAAGTTATTCAAAATTATGTCGATAAAAAAATTCGAACCTGTCCAGAAGTTACGAGGTTCTTTTTAGAATTTGTGTCAATTAATAATGAATTCGAATTTAATTTTACACGATAAGGCACCTTATCGAATCTTAACACGACTATCGGATCAGTCTAATTTCAAGGTAGAAAAAAGGTTTAGCAAATGTCAAACGGATAAATTGTCATCGGATCTGAACTAGATCTACTATCGGATCAGGCTATATTTTAACATTTTAATGTAAAAAAATGACTTTGACAATGCCAAACGGATAGATTAGAACATAACATATTTATCCATATCCGATCCTATAATACGTCACATCTTACAAACTTTTTCAAGTTGGATCCGATAAGTCGGATTAAGCAGAGAACTAGATGGGGTCAATCCTTTGACACATGTGTCGGTAGAGTGG
This sequence comes from Carex cristatella, assembly GCA_024447775.1. Lineage (NCBI taxonomy): Eukaryota > Viridiplantae > Streptophyta > Magnoliopsida > Poales > Cyperaceae > Carex > Carex cristatella. Next base: position 1,918,450 of record JAJHPF010000007.1, read on the forward strand.
GAAAAATAGCACGGCAGAGCCGGTTCCGTTACGGAACGGTACGGTTTACAGTACGGAACGGTACGGTACATGTGACTTTTCCGTGCCGTGACTCGCGTGTCGTGTGCCGTGACCATCTTTTAAAAATTTGACACGGCACAGCATGTGGTCACACGAGTCACGTGTTATTAGAACCGTTAAGTCTTGATTAAATAGTGAATCTTAAATAAACTAATCTAAATTATGAAAAAAATAGTTAAATATGAGAAATGTGACTAGTTACGTTTGGACACGGCATGTGAACAATCACGGCGTGACTCGCGTGCCGTGATCACCCCTCCATATTTTAGTCACGGTACGGCATAGCACGTGTAACTGTTCACTTGGTTACAGCACGGTACGAGACTAAAATCACAGCATCTTAGTTACAGCACAGCAAGGTTTTCCACTCTATGTGTCGGTCATGAAAAATGTACAGATGGAAAAATTCCGATGTCATATTTAAATCGGTGAAAAGTGCTGATTAGGCGCCAGATTTTTGCTAGGTCAGAAGCTAGTTTTAGAATTAATCTAATATCAATTTTATCCCTCAAGTGAAAAAGTTATTCATTCAAGTCGGTGATAAAGCCAATTTAGTCGGCCACCCTTTTTAAGCATGAAAATAGGAAGAGAAGAATTTATACTGAATCATGAAAAAGAAGTAAAAAATAAATAAAAAAATGAAAAATTTAATCTGCAAGTACATATGAATAAATATTAAATCTGAATTTAAAAATAAAAATATTAATCTATAGTACGAACCAATTTGTGTTTCGCATAACTGTACAAGTACCATAGCCCCACTCATGAGTCATGAATCACCGAAATTTTTATTAATACCACTGTAAAAAAAAAATCATGGGGAATTCGAATATCATGGTCGCCAATTCAATCTGCGTCCCCCCCTCCAAGAATGGAGCCACATATTGAATTGAAGGTCCTCGTATTTTTTGAATTTTCCAATTCCAGTGGTGTTTTGATTGATTTATTTTATTTTAAATGGTATTAATGAAAATTTCGGCATGAATCATGTTCTTTATAAGTGTGGCAGGTGAAATGATAGAGAAAAAAAACATATATTGTTAAACTATATAAACTCCTGAGGGTAATCGTCCATTTTTTATACTGAAATTTGGTTAATTTTTTTTTTGCTTTTCAGAATCGGTATACAAAGCGATGACATTTATTCCAGTACAGAAAATATAGGTCCGGTTCCGAACTAATATATTATCTTAATTTGTTGGCATTTTAAAATAACTTATCTTAGCTTCAAGCGCTCGGCATCCAATTCCAATCTCTTATATGCTCCAAAGCAAAAAAAAAAAAAATGCTTTGGCCAAATTGCAAGACACAAGGAATGAAGGAAATGATGATGCTATGCTAACAGCAACTGGTAGTGTTTGTACGGAGAGGATATTTTATTTAGCTCGTAATTTATATAATAAATGTAGCAAATATGTCCACATTCGTTTCAAAATGATAATAGCTAGCTAGCATTCTCCATTATTTAATAAGGCCAGATATTCATTTTTCAAAAAAAATACTTTGACCTCAGTATAAGTATGTTTCTTTATAGAGCTGAATATCTAAATTATGAGATGTCTGAATAAAAAAAATTCAAAATATGTAAAATAAATTGTATATATTAAAACTGACCAACTTTTTAAGAAAAAATAATTATCTAAACATCATTTTTAATTTTAAACAAAAGGTAAGAAGTAGAATGAAATTAAATTAGCCCCAACAATTTGTGATGACATGTGTACAATTTTATTTTGCTTTAGTGGTGAGATAGGATTTGCAATTATAATTCATTACTAAATAAAAGTTCTACAAAAAATTAATTGTTCCAATTAGTAGGGGGGGGGGGGTGTTGCCACTTGCCCAAAGAGATGCTCAAAGGTGATTCAGATCATTTCCGGAAGAGAGAGTAATTTAATTGCCAAAGCAAATTCTGATTCCATTTACATTATCTACAAGAAAATAACGTCTCTTTCAATCCAATGATGGCAGAGAGACCAAAAAAAAGGAACCGACCCAAAAAATCTTACAAGAACCCTTGAAAAGATGGTTGCAGTTCATAGCACTTTGTCTCTCCTATAAATAACTCCTAAGCCTGAAAACACCCAACACACCACAAAATTTAAGCTCTTATATATATCCTTCAATTTGAAAGCAACCTTATTATAGCTATTCTCACTTCATCCATGGATAGAGTTAGCAAGTTGGCATCCGACCGAGCCGTCGTGATCTTCAGTGTGAGCTCATGCTGCATGTGCCATACTGTCAAGAGACTCTTTTGTGATCTCGGTGTGAACCCCGCAATCCATGAGCTTGATCATGACCCTAGAGGGAAGGACATAGAGCGGGTCCTAGCGAGAATGATCGGCCGCAGCCCACCTGCACCTGTTGTGTTTATTGGTGGTCGGTTGGTGGGCCCAACCGATCAGGTCATGTCACTGCATCTCGGCGGAAAGCTCGTTCCTTTGCTCAAAGAAGCAGGTGCCATATGGCTCTGATATTATGTTAGATAGTAGATGAGAATTTGTGCTTTAATTTGGTGCAAGCAATGTGAGGAAAGAAAGAAAGCCCCTCTGAGTTTTGCTGCCAAATTATCATATAAGCTCTCGTTTTTTTTTGTACTTTTTTTTTTTTTTTTATCTATTTTCCACTTTTCACAAAGGTAGCATATTTTGAGCTGCCTTTGTCTCTTTAACAAATGTACATTTCTTGGCAAAGTATAATTTGTTTTATGTATTTTCCACATTTGTGTGTGTGTGTGTGGGGGGGGGTAACCGGGGCCCGGCCTAGACTCCGGCCCTCCTTTGGTCTAGAAAATATACATAAATTTTTTTGCTTATGGACTTTTGGTACCCCTTAAAAATTTTTTTGCTTATGGACTCTAAATTATTTATAGCCTCTCTAGTTTTCATTCCTGGTTTCGCTGGGGCAAGAGGTCTTACACTATGTTATTCTTACAAGATAAGCAAGAGCAGGCCTAGTTGGAAAAATGACATCTTTCATGGGAGATTTTGGGATTACATTATTTGATCCATAATCTCTTAATCTCTTTAAATAAGAAATTTCTAATATAAATATTAACTTCTCTCTCTTTTTTAAGCTTTTGCCCGTAGGCTAATATTAACTTATCTTAAAGTTTAAAAAGATATGTTAGCAATTTTTTTTAATGTATAAAGGTGTTCCCCAGGGAATATATAGAATCATTATCTGCTCTGGTGACACGTCAGCGTTGTTGTTAACATAAAAAATTATTTGCTTTTGTTTTCTAAAATAAAAAAAAGGGATATTGAACTAAAACCCTACTAATTTACCTCTATTTTTTTTTTTTTGGAAATCTTCACAGAAACTGTGAAGTTCTGACGGGGAATCGAACTCTCCATCTTTGGATATAACAGTTCTAGAACTTTTTCCTAGGCAACTGTCCTACCTCTTCTTTCTACTAATTTACCTCTAACCGAAAGAAGATTGAGATCTAGAAATGGAATCTGTTGACAGAGAGATTCTAATCCTTTATCCAGCCACAATTTTTTTAAGATTATTTCCCTTTGTTTTTTTTTTCCTCAAAGATTCCGAAAGGTACTTATATATTCTCTCATTTTTTTTTTCTCTGTACACTTAATATGTGAAAAAGGCATATTTTGGACATATAGTCTCATAGTGATCAAAATATTTTGTCAGAAAAAAAATAAAAGTTTAACATTTGACAACAGTCATGTGAATATTATAAGTTCCCAATGCATTTTGTTTTCTATAATAATATGTAGTTAAGGTTTTACAGGCTCTTTAATTACTTTTCCAAATATTTTTCTTATTGTTTTTGAGAAAATGGTTGGGCCACTCAACTGTCTAATATTTATAAATAATTCCTCATTCAGAATTTAAAGCATACAACTTTTTACAAGAAAAATATGATCTTTTATCAGTACACCGAAAGCTTATTCTAACTTAATTTCAATTTTATACATATGATATATTTTTCTATATAACAACCACAGACAGGTAGAGTGGAAAAAATGGCATGGCGGAGCCGGTTCCGTCACGGAACAGAATGGTTATGACATGGAATGGCACGACACGTGTGACTGTTCGCGTGCTGTGACCTTCGAGTGCCGTGACTATCTTTTGAAAATTTGACATGGTACGACACGTCACACGAAAGATCTGGTCATGACACGGCACGTGGTTATGCGAGTCACGTGTAATTAGGACCGTTAAGTCTTGATCAAATGATGAATCTTGAATAAACCAACTTAAATTATGAAAAATAGTTAAATATGAGAAACGTGACCAGTTACGTTTGGACACGGTAGGCGAATAGTCACAGTGTGACTCGCGTGCCGTGATCACCCATTTACATTTTAGTCACAGCACGGCACGTGTGACTGTTCACTTGGTTATAGTACGGCATGAGACCAAAGTCACGTTGTGTTAGTCACGGCACACGGCACAGTACGACACGACATGTTTTGTCCACTGTACAAACAGGTCACAAACTAATTCCTGTTCCAAACAACATTTGTGTGCATTGCTAATGTCAAAATCAAATGTTTGTCTATTCCATTGGGCTCCAATCCAACCTAATAAATTACAACTAAAAACATTGTTATAATAGTCTTTACTCCAGTCTAATAAACATAGACAAGTCGAGGCCCATTTGGATTGGGCTCAAAATAAACTCAGAATTGCGCATGCATGTGTCCGATGCCCATCGGAAGTGGTTTCTACCGTCCGATCCACTTCAAGATCTGTGCGCATCACTTTAATATCCGTGCTAGTTGCTTTAATATCAGTGCATACAGATCTTGAAGTGGATTAAACGGTAGAAACCACCCATCGAACCGAGTTTAGTCCGATGGGCATCGGACACCCCCCTCCCCGCATGCATTGGCATTTGTATTTAATTCATTTAATGAAGTCCGAATCACACCCAAATCACCAAGATCACACCCAAATCACCAAGATTGTGACTATATTGTGTAAAGGCATACATATTAGGTTTAAAAAGGAAAGAGGAAAAAAAAATTGTGTGCTTATTTTTATCCCTACGTGGCACAACTTACAACGGAAAGTAGTTGTAAAAAAGGAAAATAAAACATGGAATTTGTTAATAAGGGTTAGTTACAAATTAGGTAACAAAATTATGACAAGAATGAAGCTATGCTTTTCTTTACCTCTATGAGCGGCAAAAATAGTAATCATATATCATCAGATATAAATTAGACAGAATATGGAATCCAACAAATTTTAAGTGATTTTCTTTTTTCTCATTTGATGTGATCTTCACTGTAGAAAAATATTACGTGACGTGACTAATATACTTTTACTTAATCGCAGTACGTTACAGCACGTGATTAAATTTTATTTTTACGTGGCGTGACTAAAATAGTAGAGAACAGCCACATCATATAAATAGTCACGTTACATGTGATCACATCATATATGACCACGTGTGACGTATCAAACATGACTTGAATGATCATGTTTAATTATTATTTTCAAATTTTAAGTTAGTTCATAAAAAATAATAACAAAATATGCTAAATAATAAGAAACTATTATAAATAAATTATAATTAAAAAATAAAGTTAAAAAAATTGATCATGTAATGTGTCACGTGATGTGGCCGGGTAAATTTGCGTGACATGATATGAAATAATGTGACTACAATAATAAAAAAGACAGTCACGTCACGCGACGTACAAGTCACGTTACATAATTGATACATGTGATGTATTATTGTGACATGACATGACAAAACTCGTAACGTTGACTAATTTTCTTCTCTAATCTTCCATACAAAAAATAGCTAATTTTAACTATAAATTAACAAAATTACATTCAAAATAACCACACGGTTAGTTTCTCTTGTGTAAAATTACACATATCAGAATTAAAAAAAGACAAATTAAGTATGTATGCTTTATTGCATCCTGACAGAAGTACGAGATAAAATTACCAAAAAATTAAGATGAAACTTATTACTACGGGGCATTTATAACTGAAGTCATACTTATTAGTTATCAGGTTAAGAAAAAGAAAAAGAAAAATGAGACCGTATGCCATTGTTTTCATTTGTAATACAAATTTTATGAAAATATTATTCGTATTATTAGCAAATCTAGGGGCCACTGTTTACAAATTAGATAAAAAAAAAATGGGAAGATGTGTCTTCAAACTAACTTAAAAGTTTGTGTAATGAACCTTTTAATCTGGTAACAAAAAATCTAGGGGCCACTTGGAGATGTATCTCCACTCACACTATTTTTGGGTGACGCCGGATTACACGCAACATTTTTAAAGTTTTGAAAATTCAAACAATCGATCCAAACCGTTCAACATGATCTCTATATTAAAATATGCCTGGAGACCAAATTTTATATTTTTTTGAATTTGTTTACTATTTATTAAGCATTTTACACAATCATTGTTTTTAGACAATTGAATTTTTCCACCTATCTTAATAAATAGTAAAAAAAAATTTAAAAATGTAAAATTTAATCTGCAAGCACATTTTTATATATCTATTATGTTGAACAGTTTGAATCAACTGTTTGAACTTTAAAAACATAGGGTGTAAAATTATTTTTTTGGTGTAAGTGGGTCCCTTTAAAAAAAATAACTTGCTCTTAACTATCAGTGGAGCAAATCACATCCGAAATATAAAAAGAATTATAAAATCTCTTCACATACAAGTTGTACATACATATCAGGTAATATATTATATATACAAAAATTGAGTCATGTGTCATTTTTTTTTTATCTCTGTGCGTCAGAAATTGAATAAAAGATTAGTATGAGATTTCTTTAATATATAAAATACAACATTACTAATTGAAATTGAAGTAGTAAATATTTATAAAAAATTTACGAGATAAAGTTTTTCAACTCATCTTAGCTATGATGTAAAACATTATTATTTAAATCATGCAAATTAGGTAACCAAGATATTTACATCATGTATTCGTATTTCTTTACTAGTCGGCACCCATCGCAGTAACGTAGTTCATTGACTACCATTTTTAATTCCTACTTGTATGAAGATCAAAACATAAGTACATAACTAAGATATTGACACTCTTGAGGGGGGCCAAGAGAATTTGCTTCGGGTACCAATCTTTCCACATAATGCCAAACAAATACATACAACCGAGGAACCGACGACGCAAACTTCACTTTCTGATCGGATGTTAGACATTTGGGATGAGATTTAATAATAGAAAAAAACACAACGGTTGCAATTGCCACAAATTTGTTGCTGGACTTCGTACGATAAAAATAATGTGATACCATCATAGAAAATAAAAGGGGAAGTTTCATGTATACCCTCAAGGAAATTATGTATTTTTTTCCTCTAAAATTCATGATATACTATTTACTCCTTAAAAAAATTGCTTACTTTTAACTATCAGTGGAGCAAATCACATCCGAAATATAAAAAAAATAATTATAAAATCTCAGTGGAGCAAAATCACATCCGAGGACGCAAACTTCACTTTCTCAGTATTCTAATTAGACAGTTTGCGGGGGCAAATGGGACATTTTTTTTTACTAATGTGGCTTACACATTGACATTTAGGTATATACTCACGTAGGCATCAAAAGTAGAGAGATGATCCATTTGCCCTCATAAGCCAACCAATTAGAAGACGGACATTTTTATGAAACACGTTACTAGTTTTTATTTTTATAATAAAAAGGTAAAACCGGATTTTCATAAATTTAAAATGAATTTTAATAGAAAACACAATAAAATAGATAAATTGTGATTTTTTTAAATTTAAAAGAGTCAGTATGATATTTTGCATTTTAGAGGGAGAAATACATAATTTTGAAAATTTTGTGAGATATACATGGAAATCCCCAAAAAGAAAATTACACGGATAATTTTATGTAGAGTGGGGTTAAAATGCTAATGTCCTAACCATACCTCATGTCTTTATCTTTATTCTCTAAATTCAAACAGTTGATCCGAACCGCTCAACATGATCTCCATATTAAAATATGCTTAGATACCAAATTTTACATTTTTTGAAAGTGTTTTACTATTTTTTTGGATAGTTACAAAATCACTGATTATGGACCATCCAAAAACAATAATTTTGTACTTATCTAAAAAAATAGTAAAAAGTTTCCAAAAAAAATATGAAATTTGGTCTATAAACACATTTTAATATGGATACCATGTTGAGCGGTTCGAATCGACTGTTTAAACTTCGAGAACAAAGATAAAGACATGGGGTATGGTTGGGACACAAAACCAATGATGTATTTTAACCCCCACTCTTTTATGTATGCCTTTAAACTCAAAATAGCATATTTTCAGAAGTTTAAAATATCATTTTTACTCTTTCAAATTTTAAAATCTCACAAATATATTCAATTTATTGTCCCTTTTCTATTAAAACTCATTAAAATTTTTTTTTTCATTCTATACTATATTAAATTTTTTTTTAAATATGTACAATAAAATATGTACAAATAATTTGGTACCCTTTAACTTCTCCATTAATTCAGGAACTGCATCTATCAATTCTGTACCACATGAATTTTGTAATCCCAGAAAAGATGCATTCGTGGATTCGCGTAGTCCTTAATAGAATGGACACCTCCAATTTGAATGAATTGGCAATGAATTTTAAAAAAGCGAGAAAAAGAAACGAATTCGCATCCTCTGAGATATCTCAAACTTTGCGTGACTTTTTGGAATATCTCAATCGTTCAAATACGTTCTGCACGAATTTCAAAGCACAAATAATACTGGCCCCCCTACATTACTCCGAATAGACACCGGACACGTCGGTCACGCAAAACTTGAGATATCTCAGAGAATACGCACCCCTCTTGGACGAATTGACTTGATTTGGTTCCTCTTCAGTCATACGCGTAACATTGTACCCTCATAGGTAATCTTTACTGTCCATTTCATATTAGATGGCGAGGATCAACACTACCTTCATTCCTCCCGAAAACTATATTCAATATGTACTGTCCAACAAGTAATGTACGTTCTAGATCTTGTATAGTACGGTGTGCTGCATCCATACATTGGAGAGGATCAAAATCCTGAGGTGAATAGAGAACAGTCGAAGCAATCAGTGTGAGTGGTCCCACAAGAAAGCACTTGATATTAAATGCTAGCAATACATCCTAGTCACAGTGTTAACCCATGTGACGATGTGTCTATGACTCTATGTGAGTGCGTTTCTCTTTGCTTCTAATTAATTGGAAGCGCATTTACCAAAAAAATAAAAAAATATTATAATATTAATAATTTGAAGCACACAAAAGATGCGAGAAACAAACAAAGCAAGAAAATTTGGGGACAGAGAGGAGGTTTTGCTTCTCGCCGCAGAAAAAAGAAACTTTCTGCTTTCTGGGAACGATAAATAATTTCCCAAGGTATTTATTTAAAACGTTTCCTCTTCAGGACTGTTTCAGATACGTTTCCTTTTTTAGAAAAGTTGCTTTGCTTTAATTTAATCCGTGATTTCTCTTCTCTGCTGCTGCGCTGTCTCGCACCTCTGGCAATCACACCTTAGTTTCTTCTGGAAGAGTAGCGCTTGTTTTTCTCTTCCTTTTTGTGTGAGCTATTTTTTTATTTTTTGAATTAAATGATATATTTTTTAGTTAATTTTCTTCTGATTCTACTGTAGCTCAAAACCAGGTGTGATCTTCAATTTGTGTTTTTTTTTGTTTTGTTTTCTTTTTCGTTTTTTATGCAAATTAATTTAGAATTACGCAAATATTTGCATGCAAGCATTGTTTCCCCTTTCCTTTTTTTTTTTTTTTTTTTTTCATTCAAGCGCCGATTTATTCTGAATTGGAAAAACCAGCGATTTGAGCTTGAGTTGTTTCTGGTTTGCAATCAATAGTACACAGATTTATAAATGATTTCTTTCCTAGAATAAAGATACACTCAATAAGTGAAATAGATGTATCCTCTCTACTAAATAAAAATTAAATTTGCAGATGTGTTGGGAGTTCAAGAGAGACCACTTACACCACAGGGGAGTAATTTGAGAACTACCTATAAATCTGAAGCAAAATTATCTTCTTTCTCACCTGACAAATGTGTGATAATGAGCTTTCTGATAAATTCTGATAAAAAATGGAAGCGTCAGATGCGAAAAACCACTTCCCGGACTTGTTTGACATAGTCAAATCATGGATTCCACCTAGGAGAAGCATGTCAGATGCGGGTCCCACCGATTCCAAGCCCAAGCCCAACCTCAACCCTACCATTAACCCTAGTAACAACCTCCCACGTGACTTTTGGATGCCCGATCAGAGCTGTCGTGTCTGCTATGATTGTGAATCCCAATTCAACTTGATCAACCGGCGCCACCACTGTCGCTTATGTGGCCGTGTCTTCTGCTCCAAGTGCACCACTTTTGTGCCACGCAAGTCTCGTTCTGACCAGGCTGAAGGGGAGAAGATGATACGGGTTTGTAATTTTTGCCTCAAACAGAGGGAGGAGGCGTCAACTGGTGCGGGTAGAAATGGGATGCTCAGTCCGAGTGTCTCATCTGTTAGCATGGAGAGTAGCAAAACAAGCTCCACTGGACAAACCTTAAGCACTCTGACAGGTGGGTCCGCTGCATCTGGTTCAAATAATGATCAGAATTACGATTGTGCTGCTGGGGAGTATGTGCGGTATGGTCAAGCAATCGCTGCTGACACTTGTCCTGAGATGGAGGAGTTTTTTGAGCCGGGAAAAGCTGAGAATGATACAGACACGGTATGTGAGCACTATGAGTGTAGTTTGAACAGGTACGCGTGATATTTTCTTGGTTTTATTCCATTCATTATATTTTTTATATTTTCATCTTGTACTTCTTTATTTAGAATTTTGTGAGTATAGTGCTGATACAAAACTCTACAATGAACTAAGGTTTTCTCTTGTGGTAAAACTGTTATTTACATTTACTAATATAGTGTGAACTGCTTACCTTAGGTATCTTTTCTTTTAAGCATAAAATATGTACTGTAGCAGCTGGTTGGTAAACATGTACTGTACTAGTGGTGACACTTCATCTTTATGGAAAGTTAGAAAAGAGACCATAAATGAGGAAACAAGCACCAACATTTTTCTATATTTATAGTAATAGAAACAGAACGATGGTCAAGATTTTATTCTCTCAAATTTATACAATGGCAGACATTGTCAACAATTGTTTCGCAGACAAAATTTGCGATCCTTCAGAAAATAATTAGTGTTCCGTTCTTAGAATTTCGGGAATCAGGGTTTCTTAATGAAAGAACAGTGAATAATAGTTAGTACTACATTTCAGTCACAAGACAATTTTTAACTGTTATGCCTAGTCCTTGATATCTTTAATGCTATTTGTAGCCATTTCTTATTATACCAAATGGCTTTTCCCTAATTTGAAATCAAAGCACTTTTGGTTGAACAAATCCTTCCAAAATTTCAATACTTGGCTAACCTTTTTTTTTAATCCTTTGTGTAATAGGAGTGACGACGAAGATGACGAATACAGTGGTTTTCGCTCTGACTCAGAAACAGGCCATTGCCATAATTCAGATGACTATTATACCCTTATTGATTTCCATAATGCCCCTGAGCCCTATCAAGCAGATCAAGTACAGGTCGATGCAGGCTCCGACCAGAAACTTCCTTATTCTCCAGTTCATGCCGAAAGCACAGTCTTCACCTCTCCCTTTATCTCTGATCAGACTGGAGAAAGCCAAGGCTATAGCGTCGATGAATGTTCCACCTCGCATTCAGCCTTGTATGGAATTGAACATATAGAAGAGAACACAGTTGACATTGAAAATAACCGGTTCCTGTGGGTCCCTCCTGAACCTGATGACAGAGAGGAGGGAGATGAGCGAGAGGAGGGAGAAGTCTCTTTAGAAGAGGAAGATGATGCAGGCTCTGCTGGGGAGGAGTGGCGGTACCTACGTACCAACAGTTTTGGCGGCCTATTTCCAAGCAGGTATTATACTTGAACTGACCTTACGTTTTTGCATGGTTACAAAATTTTTGTCTGGTTCTTCAAATTTATTTTGGACAAACTTCAAACTGCAGATACTCCAAGGATTCCAGGATTAACCTAAAATGAAAAAATTTATATATGTATATTAAAAAAATAAAAATAAAGTAGATGCCAGTGAGTAGGGGTTTAACTTGGGGATAAGGTGAACTAAGCTCACTAACTTGGATAGTCCAGTAGGCTATTTTTTTGGCTTTATATTGATCCTATTGTAGATTAGTGTACCATAACAACACTATGAAATGACTAGAGGTATTTTCTTCAAACAGTGAATACCTGCATTTAACTCTTTAAATGTGTGCCATAACTAAAATTTCTACAAGATAATCTTTGATGTCTAGCAAGCACATCTTATTTGCAGAGAGAGATCGGCAGAGGAGCACAAGAGAGCAATGAAGACTGTCGTAGACGGGCATTTCAGGGCGTTGATTTGTCAGTTGCTAAAGGCCGAAAACGTGCCGACAGGGGAAGGTGAGGAAGGAAATGACGGGTGGTTGGATATAATCACACGCTTGGCGTGGGATGCTGCATCACTTTTAAAACCGGATATGAGCAAGGGAGAAGGGATGGACCCGGGTGGATATGTGAAGGTCAAGTGCATTGCATGTGGATGCCCAAGTGATAGGTATGACCTATGCATTTAATTTTAACTTTTGTTCTACGTGATAAATCTGTTAGATGATTATTACTTACTAGATCAGGTGCAATAGCAGTAGCAATGGCGGATCTAGATGCGAGGAATAGGGGTCAATTGACCTCATTTATATCTCAAATAATTGTGTTGCTATATGTTGTTTTATAATTTTTTGGAAAATATTACAGTTTCAACCATGATTGACCCCCATAGTATATTACTAATTATGTCCACCTTTGACCCCCATATTATAGTTTCTGCCTCAATTTGAAAGCTTGCTAAACATTGACCCCCCAATGAAAAATTTATGCCTCCGCCCGTGACCAGTAGGTATGACTTACTATAATTTATTTGGTTGGCAAAATGTCTACTGCAGTATCATTACTAGTTCCCTAGATTGTCAACCTAAGCTCTATATTTGATTGCATATAAGCATCATTTGTGTTATTGAGAGCATTTAAGCCAGTTTTATCTTGATATAAACTTGTATTATCAGTACTACATCAGTTTGAGCTCAAATGTGTTATTGTCTCATTTTCCAAATGCTGTAGCCTTTGATTTACTCTCAACTTTTCTATTAAAAACATCTAGTAAAGAAAATAAAAAAAGAAAACCTCAAAGTGGTAATATTACATTCTAAACCACATTTATGAACAACCTGATTTGGCAAAATAAAATAATTTTACCTTGATGGTATAATTTATGCCATTCTGCATTACACCATTATTAAGCAAAATATTATTTGTGCCAGTAATGCTAGCAATGATTAGGTTATATTCATTACATCTGGTGGCTTAATGAATTATTTACTTTTACATGTTTTTAGTAATATTTAAATGAGAAGCAATGGAAACAAAACCTGAAATTGCAAATTTTGATTCCTGGGAAAATCACCTACAATGTTTGTGAACCATGTTTTGATTTGCAGCAAAATCTGTGATCTTGCTCTTGCTACGTGCATTAAATAGGCTAAAAAATTCAGGTTCGCAGACAAAATCTGCGAACTTCTTTTTGAAAAATGAAAAAAAGGTTTGATTCTATAACTATGTCAGATGACTTGCTACTTTTAAACAGTATTGTTTGTAACTTTATTAGATAACTGTGCTGCGTCTTTTTTTGTTTTATATCAATTTATATTTGTGTCATTTTTACTTATTCTAAATTTCTCTAGTTAAGCACTGTTAGCTCACCCTCCTCTTGGCATCTCATAGTGTGGTTGTAAAAGGAGTTGTTTGCAAGAAAAACGTGGCTCACCGGCGAATGGCTACAAAAATTGTAAAGCCTCGCATTCTCATTCTTGGAGGAGCCCTAGAATATCAGCGTGTTTCAAACTTGCTTTCGAGTTTTGATACCTTGTTACAGCAGGTGCATATTTCCCTTGTTGCTTGTAAATTGCAAATTGAAATGGAATTACAACTTTAAATATCTCTCTATTTATGATTTATATAGGAGGTGGAGTACTTGAGAATGGCAGTTGCAAAGATACAGGTGCACCGACCAGATGTTTTATTGGTGGAGAAGGCTGTTTCCCGTAGCGCGCAAGACCTGTTTCTCAATCGTAACATTTCACTTGTTCTCAACATCAAGCGGCCGCTCCTAGAGCGCATAGCACGCTGCACTGGGGCTCAGATTGTGCCTTCAATTGACCATCTCTCAAAACCTCAGTTAGGGCAGTGTGAACTGTTCCATGTTGAGAAGTTTCTAGAAGAGCATGGTAGTGCCGGTGAAGGGAAGAAATTGTTAAAGAACCTTATGTTTTTCGAAGACTGCGCCAGGCCCTTCGGTTGCACGGTTAGTGGGTGTTCTTCAAATTATTAGTTCATTCTTCTAAATAGGGACCAGCGTTGACCAGTAACTTTCTGGTAATGTCCACTGCAAAATGAAAACTCCTCCCAAAAAAAATATGGAAAAGAAAATTAGCAAAGAAGGCAAAAATGAAAGGAACAATCTTCTGTATACACTTGAGTTCATTTTGGTAAAGTCATTGGCTTATATATATCTTTGTTTTCCCAGTTCTCGTAAAAGAGTTGTTCTTCCTTTAAGTTTGGTTATTATTCATGGGTGTCATCAAACTTTTTATTTGCATTTTTGCTCATTTTTTTCATAGATTCTACTGAGGGGAGCCTGTGGCAACGAGCTGAAAAAGGTGAAACATGTGATCCAATATGCAATCTTTGCCGCCTATCACCTTGCGCTTGAGACATCATTTCTTGCAGATGAAGGGGCCACTCTTCCGGAACTACCCCAGACCCCTTTACTCGTCGGTTTACCTGAAAAACAATCTGTTGTTGAACGATCTATAGCTGTAGTGAAGCCAAATTCACCATTGCCACAATCCCAAAATGAGGATAGCACGATATTGCCACCTTGTTTAGAGAGTAGAAGCAACAGCCTTTTTGGTTTTCTCTCAGAGAGCTTTTTACCATCCCAAAATGAGACTGTTGAGAAGCAACGGGATTCTTCGCTGAGTGTGGATGTTTCTAGACCTACAAAGACTGATAACATGCCAAGGAAGGGGGATTATCTCCCTTCACCGTCAGATAACCAGAGCATACTTGTTTCTCTCTCTTCAAGGTGTGACTGGAAAAAGACGGCATGTGAGGGGGCCCATCTATTGCGGATAAAGTACTATGGGAGCTGTGATAAGCCTCTAGGACGATTCTTGCGAGAACAATTATTTGATCAGGTTAGTATTTGATTTAGTTGCTAACCCAACAGTTTCAAGTTAAGCCAATAGTAGACCTCATTGGTATGGTATCGGTCTATTGGAATATGATAAGCTACTCTTAAAAAAAGATATGGACTGATATTACTACTAATATATACTGGTACCAAATTAGACTGAAATGGTAGCTTATCTGGGTCAAATTGAGTCTTATTCATATCAACAGCTGTCTTTGGCTTCATTGAGGCAAAATTGAGGTAAATTGACTCTTGTTTTGCAAGCTGGGTCAACAAGTGAATATTATGGGAGTTTAATCAGTGCTTAGGTGCTCATTTATAAACTGGTCACAGTAGTTCCATCTATTAAATTACTCTGATTCTGTAGTATAACCAACTTTCAATTTCCTATACAGAACTGATTGTTAGAATTTCTTATAGAGTTACCGGTGTCATTTTTGCGAAATGCCCCCAGAGGCTCATGTTTACTGCTACACCCACCGGCAGGGAAGTCTGACGATCTCAGTTAGGAAGCTTCCAGACTTCCACCTGCCCGGGGAGTCAGAGGGCAAAATATGGATGTGGCACAGATGCCTAAAATGCCCTCAGGTCAACAAGCTTCCTCCTGCAAATAAGAGGGTAGTTATGTCTGATGCTGCCTGGCGTCTCTCCTTTGGCAAATTTCTGGAGCTCAGCTTTTCAAACCATGCTTCTGCTAGTAGAGTGGCAAGCTGCGGTCATTCTCTCCACCGGGATTGCCTTCGTTTCTATGGGTAAGTTGTGAAGGATAATGCATTTGCAAGGATAGGAATCTCAGATCTTTGTATTACATATGAGTTGGTGGTAACTAGATATCTAATCCCCCTCGTTTACTTCTCTCTTTTTTATACTTGTTTAACTACCAAAGGAGGAACTCTTTTTTATAACTTGGAACCTCAAATATTATGGATGACCCCAATGCATTATTCCGCAAGATGCTGTTTTTCGCGATGCAACCAAGATATCAGAAATTACCCTTCTTCTCATGAACTCTGCCAATCTTGTGGAAACTATGTATGTTTGTTTATTTTGCCATTGAGTACACCCCTTCACTAATGCTGAATATTGCAACTGTAAAACAGTTATGTGGGTGCATCTTTCATATATGTTATTTATGGGGGCATATGTGATATTTGGATATTTAGGAATGAATGATTGAAACAGTTGTGCACTAGCTACCTTAAAAGTTGCTAGCTTGCTATAAATTTTAAATTCACCATCATTTGATATTGTAACTGGCAAAAAGGATTAAATTAGTTGAATCTAAAAAGAGTTATCTTTCTATGTTTTCTGCATAAGCAGTTTTGGACGAATGGTTGCTTGTTTCCGATACGCACCCACCAAAGTTCACGATGTTTATCTGCCACCTCCAAAGCTAGATTTTGGGTTCCTCCATCAAGACTGGGTTGACAGGGAAGCAGCTGAGGTTAGTTCTTTGACCACTCTCTTATCTGTGATAACAGTTTGTTGAGATGGATAATGGGCCATGGCGTCATCTCGTATGATATACTGGTCCGGCACAGTAAGCATTTGTGTAGATATCTAAGAGTAAATCCACACAACAAACTAAATTTGCAAAAGATTCTTTTGGGCCTGTTCGGCAACACATCGAATAGAGAAAGAATAGAGGAAAAGTGGAATTTGGAATAGGCTTATATTTTGTACTATTCTGGTTGTGTTTGGTTTATTGTGGAAGAGTATTGGTAAATGAGCCAATTCAATCTCTTGGAAAAAAGGCCATTTACCATAGAGGAATTGGCCTCTATCCACTTTACCATGGAGTTCAAACCCAATTCCACTTTATTCTTTTCTTGTTCGGTGGGAATTTGACCTCTATCCACTCTATTCTCCTTTTCCACACTTGCCGAGCAGGCTTTAAGAATAGAAAACCTTTACCCCTGCACTTCTAGTGGAAACATATGTGGCACAAGTAAACATAGAAGAAGCCTGTAAAGTTATAAAGTAATTAAATGTAAAGAGAAAAAAAGATGAAGCATTGTTGGTGTACCTAAAAGGTATTGATCCTGCATATTCAGTGAAGTCACATTTGGTTATTGCTGATGCTTGAAAAGCAGGTTGCTCACTCTGTAGAGCTGGTATTTTCGGAGACAACCAATGCATTACAAAGAATAAAGGATAGATGGTCAATGACGACTGGGTCCCTTGATGGTAATGAGAAACTTCTCGAGTCATGGAGAAATATTGCTGACCTTCAGATGCGGCTACAATCTGAGAAGGCTGAATTTGAGGTGCAGTTTCTTCTTCTCTTTATTATCTGTTTTCACTGCCGATACCAAGTAGATTTTTTTTAATATTTAGGACCTGATATTTAGCTGTCCCTTCAATTTTGCGATTGAGTCGCATTGGACCTAATAATAATCAATCAAAACTAGTTAACTCAGTTTAAACCAACTTCAGTAAAAAAAAATGCTTTTTAGATTGGGTGCTTCACATGCTCCATATTCTGAGCAAGGTACATTAGACTCTTCTAATTAAGTTCCTGATTTATTTCAGGAAATGGTGCTTAAATTGACCAAGAAGGAAACGAAAAAGGGTCAACCTGTCATTGACATTCTAGAAGTTAATAGACTAAAGAGGCAGATACTTTTCCTATCATATCTTTGGGACCAACGTTTAATTATAGCTGTTGGTTCAACCAAGGACAAGGTAGAACCTGTCTCAAATTTATCCGCCAGGTCAGCGGAACATGGATCTGACGAGTCCCCATCTGACGACCTTGAGCAAGTGAGTGTAAATGAAAAAAGATCCAAGGGCCATCATGGGAATAGTGCAAGCTTACATGGGGACTCAAATTTGGGTTTGTTGGAACCCGGATCCATTTTCAGAAGAGTCCTTTCTGATAGCAAGTTCCCCTTAACTACAGATATCTCAGACACACTAGACGCCAAATGGAGGGGCGAAGGTGGAAAAGTTTTATTACCGGGTCTGACAGATGACAAGAACAAAAGCTTGGTTAAGATTCCATTTTCATTGTTTTACGATTCTCTGAACAAAAATTCTAGCGGGTTGACCCGGTTGAATACTTTAGGGGAATACAACCCGATTTGTGTCCCATCATTTCGGGATTTGTCACGAAGGCTAGGTGGTGGTAGACTGTTCCTTCCACTTGGGGTTAATGGTACAGTTATTCCTGTTTTTGATGATGAACCGACTAGCATGATTTCATACGCTCTTGTTTCCCGTGACTACCGTTCGCAATTATCTGACGAGGTGATAAAACCAAAAGAGGTTGTAACATTCGACCCTTTACCTGCGTATGATTCGGGAAACTTCAACCCCCTCCAGCTGATGGATGACCTCTCATCAGATGGTTTTAATATTGCTTCTTCAATTGACGACCCCATAAATTCCACTAAAGGTAATCATATTAAGGTTTCGTTCGAGGAAAATGGGCCCCTCGGGAAGGCGAAGTTTACTGTACTGTGCTACTATGCGAAGTGCTTTGAGGCATTAAGAAAGAAATGCTGTCCTTCTGAGGTTGACTTTGTTAGGTCACTTAGCCGGTGCAAGAACTGGGGTGCTCAAGGGGGGAAGAGTAATGTGTTTTTCGCAAAATCATTGGATGATAGGTTTATTATAAAGCAAGTCACCAAGACAGAGCTTGAATCATTTATCAAATTTGCACCTGAATATTTCAAGTATCTGTCAGTGTCGATAAGCACTGGGAGCCCCACTTGCCTTGCAAAAATTCTTGGAATCTATCAGGTACTGCTCTTATCAGATTTTTCTATCTAAGGTTTAGATGAATTGTGAATATTCAAATTGATATGATATGGTATTTTTTTTACTTCTCCAATGAGCACATCAAAAGCATGCAACCACACTCTGGAAAGAGTCCTTTAAAACTACCTACTATTAGTTAGATATCTTTACCTTGCACATTAACAAAAGAACTAATAGGCGTGGTATAACAAACTATCAATAATAAAAATGACATATCCATAATTACTGTCACTATTTTGCAATGTTAAGTGTTGGATTTTTTAACACAAATTTACTGTTGATTATGCAATTTAAGTGCAAATAATAGCAGCTTTAAAAGGAATTGAGTTCAATTGCTTACTGTAATTAGGTGACAACAAAGAATGTCAAGGGAGGAAAAGAGTCTAAAATGGATTTGCTCGTGATGGAGAACCTCTTATTTGGTCGAAATGTGACAAGGCTTTATGACCTAAAAGGGTCATGTAGATCAAGGTACAATCATGATTTGAGCGGCAACAATAAGGTGCTTCTTGATGAAAATTTGTTAGAGATGATGCCGACTTCTCCTATTTTTGTGGGAAACAAGGCCAAGCGGATATTGGAGAGGGCCATTTGGAATGACACCTCTTTTCTTGCAGTTAGTTTCACATTACTTTCTTCTTTTGTCATTATTTTCTAATTATTTCCAATTCTCTTTACACCACATAGCACTTGTTTGGTTGTGGCATGACTCGCGGAACAAGTACTTTGTTCCGCACTTACGCTGCCAAACAAGAATAAGGTCTGAACGAATATCATGGATTAAGAAACATTTTATGCCGTCATAACTTAACCCACCTCCGAGGCTACTTAAGTTTTTTGTGCGATTTTCTAACCAACAAGAATAGTTTTAAGTCACGGGTTAACTTTAAGTCACAACCAAACAAGAATAACTTGTACCATTATAACTTGGAATAAATAACTTATATCACCGTTTTAACTTGTTACAGTCAATTGATGTAATGGACTACTCATTACTGGTTGGAGTTGACGAAGAGAGGCACGAACTCGTACTTGGCATAATCGATTTTATGAGGCAGTACACTTGGGACAAGCACCTTGAAACTTGGGCCAAGTCTTCTGGAATCCTAGGTGGGCCCAAAAATGTTTCGCCGACCGTTGTTTCTCCCATGCAGTACAAAAAGCGCTTTCGCAAGGCAATGGCTGCATACTTTATTGTAGTACCAGATCAATGGCCACCAGCTGTTGGTGCACCGAACAAGTCGTTCTCCGATCTCAGCCAGATTGAGACCCAAAACTCCTCTCAGGAGCCAGAGAAGTCTTAGAAGTTTTTCTTTCGTTTTTATATTATAATATAGTACCCGTTTTGAATCTTGTTCTGCAAGAGATTCTTTTGCTCGAGGAAGGGTTCGAGTAATCATAATTCATAAATAGTTTGAGTTTTTTATGTAATTTATATAGTTATAATCTTATAATAGATCCTTGGAACATATTAGGTCTGCTGCTCGGTAGTCACTGTACTTTGGTGTGTACATGGGGGAATAGAGCAGCCTTGGTTGAATACATTTTGGGGTCTAAAAGGGAATGTTTTGATGTTTTTTGAAACTCTATTCTTCTCCTTTTCTTTTCTTTTCTTTTTCTTTTTTGAGGTAACAAGTAATTAATTTCGCCTCAGTATCTGTGAATCTGCTATGGTGCTATTACAAGTAAATCTGTGCTATTTCAAGATCGAACTGTTGAATTTAAAATGGACGGATTGGAGAGACCAATTGATGCCACATAAGATGGTTTTGCATGTCAATTCCGTCTGTTTTAGATTAGACAGTTCAATGAAAAATAGAGGGTTTTTTTTTTCTAGGTGAGAATAACAGCGGAAAACAAACTGTTCAATTTGTATCTTCATTTGAGTTTCGATATTATAATGAGGGATCCGACTCTCCTGTTTTTTTTCTTAAAAAAGGAGGATCTTACTTTTTCAATCTCAATAATTCAATTTTTTTTATTCGTGTATCTTGATAAAAAAATTTTTTCATGCACAAATTTTAACAAATTTGAATGGTTGGAATTGGAAAAACAAATTTTGTTTTTCTTAGAGACAGAGTCCGATCCTTACAGGATAATGAGAGACTTATTTTTCGGAATAACAAGTTTTCATATTGAAATTGTAAAATCGGTTTTAAGGGCGCAGTCTAAATTCAATTTATTTTTTGCACACTTTCTTAAATTAATTGTATAATATATTCTTATTTAATAATAGAAGATCTTCGTGACTCCTCCCTCCGATTTTTTTATTCATAGTATTAAAAAATAATAAATTAAATTAATAGAATCACTTGTTTAAAAATTTCAAAAGTAGATTGCGGTTCAAATTTGTTTTTATTTCCAGTCTCTCTCTCAGTGTCGTTGAACAGATAAACAAACTTGAGAAGCATTGGTTCCTGTTTATTTTTTTAATGTTTAGAAAAATAATAATACCTAACTTATAATTTTTTTAATGGTATGAATAAAACAATACCTTTGGGATTTTCTTGAAAAAACATTAAATAAACATTGGTGCACAATAACAACTCCAGCCATTCGCTCCGCGAATTAAAATCACCTTAAGGTAACATAATATTTCTGTTTAAATTCTGGTCGTCTGATCATAATCCACATGAATATTAAAGAAATCCGTGCATTTCATAGAATGGATTGATCCGAATTTTGATCGGACGGTTCGGATCTAAACAGAAATATTTTGTTACCTCGTAGGATATGAACTCTAGCTCCGCATAGGAATTAATTAAATCTCAACTCAGGAATGTGTGACAGAATTTAATTTAGCTTTGCAATTGAAATAGTTTTGTTTTATTCTCTCTCTGTTGTTTTTTTTTTGGTATTGTGCCCCGATCAACCTTGTATGTTTTTTATTAAGAGAAATTATTTATACATAACATGCAATCTCTTTATACAGGAGCTCACAAAAAAAAACCTAAATTGAACACTTTGTCTAGTAAATAAAAAAACATATATATAACTTTCAAAATTTTATTTATAATAATGTGAGATATAAATAATTTCATCACTGAATATAAAAAGTTGGACATTAATTTAAGTCGGTAGATTTCCTTAACTCTCCGGATCTAGTTTTTCCATTTTATTATAACCACCCCCCCCCCTCCCCCGCCCACCCCCACACACAGACACACACACACAACCCACCTTGTATCTTTTTTTAATGAGAGGAATTATTTATACATAACATGCAACTTTTTTATATAAAAGCTCACAAGTGCTTATATTTAGTGCGTGTTCGTCTTTTTTTTTTTTAAATGATTATAAGAGAGTTAAGCTAAACACTCTGTCTAATAAGTAAAAAAAATATACATAATTTTATCCTTTAAAGTGTTAGCATTGCGTTCATTCTAGCATGAACGCAATGCTAACACTTTAAATTATTAAAAATACTCTCAATCAAAAAATAATAAACAAAAAGACCACATATCAAAATAGAAAGAACAACTAATAATTTGAATATATTAAAAAGATCATCAAACAAAAATAGATAAAATATCTTATAAACTAGATGTACTAGAAGGACTCTGAAATATTTTTCAAGCAAGATTTTTTTCAGCTGTAAAAAAATTAAACTATTTCTTGGTATGTTACTGGAAAAAAATATATAAATGCTTTGGATCTAAATTATTAATCATGGTTCAAAAGTCATTTCTAGATAAATACATAAATTATCGCGATCCTTGTAGTGCATTCAAATTGTAAAATACTCCATTTATTTTCGAAAAAAATTGATTTGACATTTCCTAATGATGACAATTTTTTTTTCAAAATAGATGGAGTGCCTTATAATTTGAATATACTAGAAGGACCACGATAATTTCTTTATTTACCTAGAAGTGATTTTTGAACCGGGATCAACAATTCAGATCCAAAGTATTTTTTTTTTCAGTAATACACCAATAAATAGTTTAATTTTTTTACGGCTGTAAAAAATCATACCTGAAAAATATTTCAAGAGTTCTTCTAGTACATCTAAATTATAAGATGTTTTATCTATTTGTTTGATGTTCTTTCTAACATATTTAACTTATTAATTGTTCTTTTTATTTTTGAAAATTATTAAACAAATATATTAAAATAAAGCATAATAAGCTGAAATTTTTGGTTTTTAAGGAGCCGCAATACTAAATGACTGCTCCAGTCTTGGAACTTTGCTTCGCCCCCTTTCTATCGAATTTGAAGTTCTCAGCTAGTCCCGATATTTCACGCTGCGGTTTAGGTAAATTTGGAATACAATTTGTGGTCTTTTGGTTTAATACTTTTTGGTTGAGGGGTATTGTCAAAAATTTGGGCGTATCTAGTTCAAATTTTTCTTAACAGTTATTTTGTACTTATACATAGGTAATTAGGTTTAACATAAATATAGTTACTTTTAATATATAATCATGGAATATTAGACTATGTGACTGTGTATTTTTATTTCTTAATAATGTTGGTATAAATTTTCATTATATTCGGATAGTTATAAATTAATTAAAATAAATCAAATTGAAATAGAGTTACCCGGATCGTGCAAAGCACTGTCCTTAAGCGTATTCCGTCTCATCGTGCAAGATGGAACCGCAACCAAGATAATCCGGGGTTGTTAACTTCTTAGGCACGCCATGGAAGTAACTTACGATAACTCCGCAATATCCAGCATAGATCAGAATTTGATTAATTGGAATAAAATGAAAATGGAGAATTGAAAGGTGACTTTCTGTGGGAGCTAATCAAAGAAACACATTTGATTTCTTATTTATTTTATTTTTTTTGGATGCTCACAAATAAAGACAAATGGTTGTATATATAGCAATTAAAAATGAGAGAGAACCAATTAAGAATGGATCAAAGAAAGGAAAAAAACGCATCTACCATTATATGCCATGAAGAGGTTTAAACGGTAGGAAACAATTAATATATAGAATAATTAATTGTTATTAGCAAAATAACTCACCATTAAAGAAATACATATTTGATTTAGTCCTCTAATTTTCAAATATCACAAACGGATATTTAAGCAAATTTATTGAAGAGAGAATTTTGAGTTTTTTTAGAACTCAAGTTCCAACAAATAATACTGAACAAGTTTATTTTTAGTATAAATATTGCTCTTGTTAACACTTAGCTATTTTTTGTTTTGTTCTTTGTTTACCATTTCTTCGTTTATTTTAATACATACATTTATAGTTTTGAAGACATATTTAATTCATGTAGTTATCACTCTTTTTTTCTAAAAAAAGGAAAAAAAATGGCGATATATAATAGTCATGTTTTTTTTTTTCATGAAACTTTGATAACAACAGAGAGATAATTGCATTTTTATTTTGTGATACACTGCACATAACATGCATGTTTTTCTCCTCTTTTGTTTTTTTTTACTTGAATAGCATGTGGTGTTATTTTGACAAATAAAGTTTTCAAGCAAATAACTTTTAAGCATAAAGTTATATAGTATGCAAATATCATTGTAATTTGTTATATTTGCAATCTTAATACTGTAAATGAATATTTGTCATTTGAATCGACCATTGTATACTATTCCTTCAATTAATTACTAATGGGAACTCAATAAATTTGTAAATCTCTATCATTAAATGCAATCCAACACTAAAAAAAATCATGAATCATTAACAATGAATGGTGAGTTGTCTGGTATGACGACCGGTCAAGATAGCAAATTTATTGCAAGGCCCCTATCAATATAATTTCTTATTTACAAGGAAGATTTTGTCTAATTTTTTTTTCATAAAATAACAAAAAGTGCAAATAGGTGACGAGTCAATTGAAGAAAATAACTAAATGTATATTTTTAGGCACCAAGAAAACTTCTTTTTTTTTCTCCCTTTGTCAAGAAAAAAAGGAAACAAAATATATATATATATTTCCTCCTTTTAATGTGACATGCATGTCATAAATCATAATGTGTAGGTAGCTTGTCTCGATTTACGTGTCAAAATCATAAAGAGTTTCTTATGACGAACTTTCTCTATTTTAGTTGAAAAATGACATCATTCTACTCGTTGCAATTGTTTATAATTTTTGAGACAAGGCCAAGACAATAAAACACTTTAAGACTCTGGAGGCGTCTAGAGCCTCAAATCAACTTAGAAAACAATCGTCACTAGTTATTATTATTATTTTTTTGAAAAGTATAATCTATTAATTAATATTATTCAAAAGCCTTTTAAGTTTTATCAAAAATAATAATTAATTAATATATATATTTTTTGTTAATTGAAACACTGATCATATTAATCATACTCGTTGAAAATAAAAAGAAAGGAACTTACAAACTAATCATACTCGTTGAAAATAATCATCATGCTTTGAAATTAATTTACTCTTTGCCTGGACTCGGTGTAGAAAACTCTCAACGGAATAATCAGGTCCCACCACATCGTTAGCTTGATAAACCTGGTTCATCCGACCGTTCTCCGTAGTATCATGGATTTATTCAAAAATCATATTTGGTGAGCAATTAACACATTTAATGGCGCCATTAAAGCTTTAGACCCAATATTTGGGTAAAGATATTAACAGAATAGCTTGTACTTCATGCAGCGCACTAACCATATCCGATGCTGTTTTGATTCTATAGTCTGTGCGCTTTCTTAAGCTAAAAGTACTCTGTTAAAATCATTACCCCAACCCATATTTACGAATTCACATCCTCTGAGATATCTAATATTTTGCGTGTTTACTGGAAAATCTCAACCATTCAAATATGTTCTACACGCATCTCAAAGCTCAAATGATACTGGCCCCGCGCTATCCCCGATTAGGCACCGGACACGTCAGTCACGCAAAATATGAGATATCTCAGAGGATAACGTAATATTTACTGAGCAAAAATAAAAGTGTACTCTCTCTCTAACTCTGCACAGAGCTGACTTTTGCCTTATTTGTTAGTTGTTCCTCTTTCCATTGTTTTTTTATTTTATTTTTTCTACTCTTTGCTTTTTTGCACCTCTCAACTCTACGCTCCTACCCAAATTGTCCCCAATTTCTTTCTCCATTTGAGCTCTTCTCTTTCTATTTTAGCCATTTTATTTATTTTTTTGTTCCTCCTCGCCTCCCCATTGGAACTTCAGCTCGTGTTTTATTCTCTTTTAAATTCTTCGATCGGTTAGATAGATCTGGCGCTGGTCTGGTTTGTTTTTGAATTTGATCGATTGTGGTCTCTGATTTTTCCATTGAAGGAAAAAAACCCGGTAGAATTCGTGTATTTTACTCGATCTTCTTCGATCGAATAGATCCATTTGGGGCTGCGCCGGGGTTACCAGATGGGTTGCTTCATGTGCTTTGGATCAGCAGCAAAAGAGGAAGAAGATGAAAAGGAGAGTAGAAAGGGAGCTAAAGGAGGTGCAGATTTCAAAAGCGGATCAGGTTAGATCAAATGTTAACTGTTCTTCCTTTGTTCTAATTTATCGTAATTTTTTTTGTATTTATATTTGAACGTGTATGTATCACATTTTGTGTGACAGTTAGTGACCCACTTGCTAGTGTTCTTGGCATTTAAATTTTATCGCAGCTGTTTGCTCTGGTAGTAGTTTGTTATCTATTTTTAGGGGTTTTGTTTAGCTTGGAAGCCAGTTTAGTTATGGTTATTTTGGTAATATCTTACTAATTGCGTCAAGGGTTTGCAAAACATGCCAAAATTCTTAGTTACAAAAATGTAGGGGGGAACTGGATCTTTTTAGTTCCTTTGGCATGCAAAATGAGACCGTTCAGTTCTGTTTCTATGCATATTTTATAATCAGAAAAGACTAGCTGCTGGTCCATTGTGGTGTGTATTTTGGCCAAAGAATAACTTTTTTTTTAATTATGGATACATTGTTGTTACCCAAAAAGTGTATGAGGAGGATATTTATAATGTGGTTTTTACTTGACTATTGAAATGGCAGTTTTGATTTATTGTGATTTATTATATAAGATTTTTTTTATTGTTATTTCTCTCTTGCCTTTAAATCTCCCAAAAATTGAGAAAGAATGAAAGAGAAATATTGTTGTTTGGGTCTGTTAAAATATTGGTTTTTACACCCATTAGTGCTAAGTCCAGCAGGTAATAATATGTGAAATCTCTTATATTAAACTTTTTTTTTTTGCCTCCACGAAGACTTATCCATAGATATATTTTCATTCTTTAAAACATCTCTCTCTCTCTCACTCTAGCTCTCTCTCCCCATATGTGGGTGCGTGTGTCCCTCCTTTTTACTAAACTTATAGTAGCCTACTTTGATTCTGTCACAAGAGATTCATGTAATAAAAAAGGCTTGTTTATCACAGATATATAACGATGGCGTATTAGTTATTAAAATTTGTGATCGGAGCCATTTCTTTGGTAAGTTCAGTTAATTTTGTTTGAGGATAATAAATTGCAGATTGGAAGTTCTAACCGGAAAAGGCAAGTCGAAGTGTTGAAAAGAAGAAATTGAAGATTTCAAATAGAAATTCCTACTCTATTATACAGTTATTTTACAAACTTTGCCACTCTCTTTATTTCAAACCCTATCTCTAACCATGGACCTTTCTCATTGCTCTTCATTTCTCTCTAGAAATTTTAGAGAGAAAGGAGAGAATAAATTGTAATTCATACATGAAAAATTGTTGGTCCTCAAATCCGACCCAAATACGTGTAGTTTTGGATGACCTCTTTTTGGCCTCCAAATCCTGGAAATTGAACTGGGTACTTCAAAGAATTTGTCTGATGTGAAGATTCCATCTTTTATTTTTGGAAACGTGTTAGTTCGAGTTCTCAACTGATGCTTTTGTGGGTATATTGTGGTCAATTTTGGAGGTATTGTTATTTAATTATGAAAGTTTCATTTGTGCAGAAAAATTGAAGCA
Source organism: Carex cristatella (assembly GCA_024447775.1). Taxonomy (NCBI): domain Eukaryota; kingdom Viridiplantae; phylum Streptophyta; class Magnoliopsida; order Poales; family Cyperaceae; genus Carex; species Carex cristatella. Next base: position 1,946,446 of record JAJHPF010000007.1, read on the forward strand.
ACAGACTGGTACAGACTCGAGAAAGGATTTGCAGGTACCAAAAGACGGCAGCACACATATAGCCGCACAGACATTTACATTTCGGGAGCTTGCTGCTGCTACAAAGAACTTCAGACAAGACTGTCTTCTTGGTGAGGGTGGTTTCGGGCGTGTATACCGAGGCCGTCTTGAGAATGGACAGGTCCAGTTCATTCCTCTTGTAATAAATTTTGTCTGATTGGTTAAAATATTTCACAAAATAAATGATTCCTATACCAACAAAAGGCTGTTAAAAATAATACCGTCCACCTTGCTTTGCAATACTTTAAAATATTAACATAAAAACTTCCACAATTGTATTCTTTGTTGGGTCTTGGGGGCATTCTGTTTTTGAACTTTGATAACATATGTGCATGTGATATTAAATATGTGCTATATCCGTATGAGATATAATTCCCACTGTACAGGTGGCATGCATTGTATTTCGAGGTTTGTTGGTGCAGACATGAAAATTAAATTGTTACTTAGTGTTGTTGGTATTTTGAGGTTATTGACCTGGGATTCAGTATATGTCACTGTAATGTTGGGATGTCCATGTTGGATTTATAAGGGTCCCCATAAAAGTAAATTAAAATAAAACAGGAAAGACCCAACATACAAACAGACAAAACTAACAAGAAAATTATGTTTTCATACTTTCATTCCAGGTAGTAGCGGTGAAACAACTGGATAGGAATGGTCTCCAAGGGAACAGAGAGTTTCTGGTCGAGGTACTGATGCTCAGCCTCCTACACCACCCGAATCTGGTAAATCTGATCGGTTACTGTGCCGATGGTGACCAGCGCCTCCTTGTCTACGAGTTCATGCCTTTAGGTTCGCTTGAAGATCATTTGCATGGTTTGTTATCCTCTTATTCTTTTCTCATCTTATAATATCATCTTAGGTTTTGGATCAAATACCATGCTCATGTAGAGATGGATCATTTGCATGGTTTGTTGGAATCTGATTATTTACTGCATAGTGGTATTTATAAAATTTCTTTTTTCTCTTTTTTCACATGTAGAGATGGATTTTTTTTTTCCTTAAATGAGGGGCCGGGATTAGAGAAGGAAATACGTGTCGCGCCGTGACGTGACGTGACAAACACGCCGTGATTTGGTCACGTGACGTGATGTGACGTGATCAACTTTTTTTTTTTCACGTGACGTAACCAAAATGGTGGCGGATGGTCACGTCACGCGAATGGTCACGTCACGCGTAGTCACGCCGTGACTATACGTGACGTGACGCGTCGTAATGTAAATTAGTCGTGTCAATTTTTTTATATTTTAATTTAAATTGTTGAAAATTTAGAAAAAAAAAGATAAAAAAATTATAAAATAAGTAAATAATATTGTAAAGATTATTTTTTTTAGGAAATGTTACATCTGATATTACTTTAAAAATTCAAATTACAAACATTCATTAGACTAAACTAAAAAAAATAAAAATCAGTACTACATGAGTACCAATATCACTTAACTTACACTAAAATAAAAATCTGAATACTCTATACATATAAAAAAAGTTGGATACTCTATGTTTCATACCGTGACGTGACTGGTTCGCGTGACGTGACGTGACGTATATTTTTACTAGAACGTGGTCACGTCACGCGAATAATCACGTCACGCGTCACGCGAGTCACGTCACGTAATCGACACACGTGACGTGATGTGACGTTAACGTGACGTGACTAGTCATGCCGTGACAAATTTCCTTCTCTAGCTGGGATGTTAATTCTTGTGGGTATTTTTGACTGTTGCTTCCAACCATACTGATAGATGTACAGTAAAGCATAGGAGCTCTATTATCTTGTCTAGAAATTAATGGCTAGAGCTCACATAAGTGTTTCCACATAGTATAGAAGAAAAAAACAATAAATGTTAGTAAAAATGAGCCCAACCAGGATGTAACAGTTACTGCATTATAGGTGGCAGTCTATACATGCCATGGATGCCACCTGTACGTCACAGTGGCATCGCTTCAGTTCAGCAAACCTTACCACCAAATTCATTATTCATCCTTCTTTTTTCATATATTTCTTTTACAGATATTCCTCCTGATAAGGAACCTCTTGACTGGAATACTCGCATGAAAATTGCTGCTGGTGCAGCGAAGGGTCTAGAATACCTTCATGACAAGGCCAATCCACCGGTCATTTATCGCGATTTTAAATCCTCTAACATCCTATTGGGTGAGGGTTTCCACCCGAAATTATCGGATTTCGGACTTGCAAAATTGGGACCTGTTGGGGATAAAACACATGTGTCAACCCGTGTCATGGGAACTTATGGGTACTGTGCACCTGAGTATGCCATGACTGGACAACTCACGGTCAAGTCAGATGTGTACAGTTTTGGTGTGGTTTTTCTTGAGTTAATTACGGGTCGCAAGGCTATTGATAATACCCGACCCGCTGGAGAGCAGAATCTTGTTGCTTGGGTAAGTCACTTCTTTTTCTCTCTTCTTTTTTCCATTTCTTCTTCTCAAAGAAAGAGAATTAGAACTCCACAAGGTCAAAAATCATATGGGACATAGGGAACCTACCAGTTAAGCATATGGCCATAGGATGGGAACTAAAGAGCATAGGGAAATTGAAAAGTAAACTGTACAAGTAATATCATTCTACGGATTTTATTTTATGAACTTTAAATGTTAAATATTAAAATGATTGTGAACGTAAATAAAAGAATAAGCAAGTGCATTAGTAGTTTTGAACCATTATTGCTATTTTATTTGTGCGAACTGCATACTCCATCAGAAGTTTTACTTTTGCCTGAGTTATACGGTATAACTTATACCTCTCTGCTGTTGATTATACTCTTTCCTCTATTGCTTCCTCTCAAAGTGTATCTCACACATTAAATTTCTGAAATAAGATTTAAAATAAAATTTCATGGTGATATGGTGTGTAATTGTATGAGCACATAGAATATATTCTTTTGATTTCCCTCTAGTTACACAACTTATACTTTGACCCAGATGCTTGAAAACATTCATGTCCTTAAATTAGTACCGTGCACTATCTTGTCAATGAAATTAGCTTAAGATGAAAAAATACTGCATAAACGAAAGAATGCTGGCACATTCCAATTGGTGTACCAATCCTGATACAAGCTATAGATAGTGTGATATTACTGGGTTATTAGTAGGCCATAACGCATGCAAAAAGTTCTTCCTTGTTCTGTGGTTTTTTAGAGGGCAGCTAGGTCAGGGTTTCATAGAGGATAATAGGAAAGAGATGTATATTAAACCCCAAACGTATATAGTACTTGAAAGAAAACTGTGGCATATTATTCATAATTATTAGTTAAAAATAGTATTACAGCCTTAAATTGACTTGACAAAAGTGGTTACCAAGAAGCTTCCTAAGATAAAAGTTTTGAAATAAACAAAACTAAATAAGATTGAAATGAAAAAGATAACTCTTTGTAAGAAACTTCCACTAACTTCACCCTTGATCAAGTACCTAAATGATCGTGCTTATTTGGTAATGAATAGCTCTAAAATCTTGCGCAACTTATTATTATTCCTACTAATAACAGGTCTGACTGACTTTAGGGAAGTTCAGACACAATTTTACCATATCAATTTTTAACTGACTTGACTAAACCTCTATTAAACCATACGTCTTGGATTTGGACTCAACCGTGCAATTTATGTTGCATGACCTCTTGTTATGTTAGATGATCCTTAATAAATGATATGTTACGGTAAAGGTACAGTTATGAATTGGATCTATAAGGGGGCGCTTCCGAACTCGTTCGTCCTGTCATAAATTCGAATTGGAGCGATCTAGGCACAATCTTAGAAACGTTTCATGTATGTCTATTACTGGGTTTAACAGCCTTGTTTGGTAAGAAAAAAGTTTCCCTAAGGTTTTGGTTAAGTAGACCCGACACATTTATTTTTAGAAGAAACATTAAACCTTGGTTAAACTTTCCCTCTTTGGTATTAACTTCTCTTGATTGATTTACAGGCACGCCCATTATTCAAAGATCGTCGAAAATTTCCGAAAATGGCGGACCCTATGCTCCAAGGCCGATTTCCCATGCGGGGCCTATACCAAGCCCTTGCTGTTGCCGCCATGTGTCTTCAGGAGCAAGCTGCCACACGACCTCTTATAGGAGATGTGGTCACAGCATTATCGTACCTTGCATCCCAGACCTATGACCCCAATGCACCTCCTTCACACAGTAGCCGAAGCATACCTAACACTCCCCGTTCAAGCCACACCGGCCTGAATCCTGGGGTCCGTGTGCAGTCCCCCAACCCCAATTCCCCTGATTTGCGGAGGAGGGATTCTAGGGTTAGGAGGGAGTCAGAGGCAGATTCAGCATCAGGATGTGGGTCCGGCAGGAAATGGGGATTTGATGATGTGGAGTCACAGGATTCGCAGTGGGGAAGCCCTGCACATAATATGTTAGCAAGAGGCGGGTCCCGCAATGCTGACAGGCAGCGTGCGGTTGCTGAGGCACGGGTTTGGGGTGAGAATTGGAGGGAGAGAAGGCACACCGGTGCCAGGGGCACTAGCTTTGATAGCACAAATGAGTAGCAAAAGTGAATATCCATGGTGCTGGTTTGGTTTGATGAGCTATTTTGAGGTTGTTTGTTCGAGAATTCTTGAATGAGGTGCGACGGTTGCTCGTTGGGTTGTGTGGAGAGATGAGAGGGGGGGGGTGGTCAAAGCAATTGTATTAGTAGAGTTTTATCTATGAAACATATGTGAGGGAAGGGATGTGCAACTAGGTGTGTTGCACCATGCATGTAGAGTTTTGTATGGTCGATGCCTTTGATACAAAGGACATGTTAAATTTTTGTCATTTTAGAGTTTTTTCTTTATATAGTAAATTAACAGCGCTCTATGCAGCTATGAAATTAAGTAATATCATTTCCGAGAAATATATATATATATATATATATTTATATAGAGAGAGATGCTACCATACTTTGAGAATTAAAGTGAGTGTTTTAAATTCTGCTCATATTTTTATTTTTAAAGTTTAAATAGTCAATCCGAACTTTTCAACGTGTTATTCATATTGAAATGTATTTGGAGATCAAATTTTATATTTTTTTAGGAAATTTTTTTTGAAATCTGTGTTTTTCTTTATTTTTTATTATTATTTTATTTAATGAAAAATATTGAGATTCAAAAATTCTATAAAAATAGTAAAAAAATTCTAAAAAATGTAAAATTTGGTCTCCAAACACATTTCACATTTCAATATGAAGAACATGTTTAGAAGTTCAGATTGATTATTTGAACTTTAAAAATAAAAATATGAACGGGAATTAAAAAACCTACTTTAATTCCCAAAATATATACACATATACATATACATATACTTTTCCTGCGGTGGCTTCACCTATTGAGTATAAAATTTTGCTAGCGAAATATTTATTTCTGGGAAAAAAATTCCAATTCCTTACCAATTAAAAATGACGAACTATGCTAGCCAATTGCTCCTAGAGGCAACTAACATAAACCTATGTTCTTAAACTATGTGCTAGCTAATTTGCTCCTATAGGAAATTAAATATGTACATTATCTTCTCAAGTTTATTAGGATGTCTTTTGGTGCATATCAGTAAAATGGATAGAAAGTAACTTGAATTCAGAAAGAACTTGCACAAATATAAATTAGTAGGTCTACTATTCAGACTTTCTTGACATTAGTTGCCATTTATGTTCTAGACATATTTTGCTAGTCCTGCATGCTGACGGGCCTTCTTGCAAACTGCTTCCAATGTGTCTCTTTGTGTACCGCATTAGTGTTAGTCTCTTTGCAAATAACACCTATGGCTCGATTAAAATATTGATCTGATGGGAATGTTAATTTCAGCAAATGTAAAGATGGTATTCAAAGGTTAAAATTATGTGAATATCAATAATTGAGAAGTAATTTTGCAGCTTGATTTAAAAATTATTCAGGATTGTCAATTGATCCCTGCCTGTAAAATTTACTGATAGGATGTTTCATCAAGGTTATTACAGAATGACTGCACAAGTAATACTTGACAACTATTGTTAGATTAATGTGCTCAGATTTTGCGATAATTCATGTGCGAGCAAGTTCTCAAATTCATTCATTGAGTAACGCTATTCTTTACGACCAGTTTTGTTTGATTGCCCCATTTCAGGTTAAATATCGTTGAATGCATTTGCTTTGACCTTCATTTTTCTTGTTATAGTTCCATAGACTTGTATATGCTGCTGAGTAGTGATCTAATAAAATGAAAAATATCTGACAACTAAATTTTCTCATTTTCTCATTATATGAATAGAACTTCTGATTAAGATGTTATATGAGCATCAAATCTCACTGTTTCATAATTAACCGGTAACCACTTTGTCTGAAAGCAAGACAACTAATGCTTTTCTTCAGTCTGCTATTCAAATTGGTCACTATTATCTGTGTAACAATAAGAACACCTTTGTTTGCTACTTACCAGTGTTAACACATGAAATACCAATTAAACTCTAATATATATATATATATATATATATATATATATATATATATATATATATATGATCAAGATTTCAAAAATCATGGAGTGGCTTAGCATCCCCACCCCCTTGTATACTAGATCCACCCATCCAATTATTGTGTTGACAAGTTACAGTATTAATTTCTGAGTAAATTCAAGCAATCATCCAATTAGATACACATGAAAGTCAGTAGTTTTTTAATAATAATTAAAAACAACAACAGTAGGAGCAACAGAAAAGCTCAAAAATACAAAACAACAGAATGAAAAAGTTTTGACTTTTACTCCCAACCATAGCAAACTTGACAGAGTCTCAACCATATTAAACATGCCAAATATTCTATTAATAATCCAAGACTTCAGCCAACCTTCAAATTAATAAAATAACTGCAACAAGATACGTGAGTATCCCCGTCCAGTTGGTGGACTTGCAGTTAAGCTGTTTTCTATTTAATATTTTTTAAAAGGAAAACAATCAGATGGTAATATAATAACAGAAACAGGTACAATTTCATCAAATAGACCATGTCTTATCAGTATTACTACTGAGTACCGAGAACTCATAATAGATAAAAAAAAGCTCCATCAGCACCCAAATGTAAAACAAGAATATAAGTATATAAATGGTTGGTACCAGAGCCTGGTATGGGTCAAAAACATAATTATATAAAGCCACCATAATATACTCCTGACGAACAAAAAAAAAAAAAATAAGAGACAAAAGGTCAACAAGTTAGCACGAAGAAGCATAATTAAACATCAATAATTAACGAGTGTATTACTGGTACGTAATAGTGCTTTTATACTGAAGTTATCAGCTAACGGATGTACATAAGAGACTTTGCCAGATACTTTACCTGTACTGTGGAGAGGGGAGACTGTAGTCCTGACTCCTGATTCAAGCACCCAGCATTGTCTGCACTGAACAAAAAGTGTTACAACAATAATTAAATGAAAAATGAACAGACTAAAATTATTTGGGTAGATTAGGACGGAAGAGGAACATGGATACAAGGATTTTAGCTTTGTAAATATAGATTGCTGGTACCATGGTTCAGAGGTTAGGTGACAGCTTTTGCATGAATTCTGTAAATTCTTGAGTGCCTCCAACTCAGCTGGTTCGATCTTTGTGACATCAGCAGACCTGATATCCTCTATCCTTTTAAGAGTTGCTTGAAGGGCCTCCTTCTTTTTTTTCCCGGCTTCCAGTCTGGTCGTAAGCTCTGACAGCTGCTGACTCAGAGCTGTCTGAGAATTGGAAATCGATTCTGGTGGTGATTGTTCCGAAGGAAGGCCAATGACCTTAGCAAACAAAGAAGGGCTGTTTGCAGGGTAGGCACAACTAAACGGATTTCCAGCCAATGAGAAAGCGAGGACTTCAACATGGGCCCCGCATAGAACAGAGAGTTCCTTGGCCTTATTAAATAGGCCCTGGCGACGCTTTGTGAAGGTCACCTGCCGTGCATTCTTGTTTTCAATCCTCTCAAGTGGTAGTTTCCTTCTACCTGAACTTCTCTTTCTTTTGAGCGGGCTAGGGCTACCTTGAACTTCTCTTTCATCAGTGTTGATTGCCATGAGCGCGAGCTGTTCAGGTTGCTCTGCCATTGATTGAACCTGGAAATCTCTATATTTTAATTCGTGTGCCGTTGGAGATGAAGAGAAGCAACAACTTGTAAGATTTTCAATTCCATTTTCGTAATATGCATTAGGGTTTAAGAAAAAAATTTAAAAAATGGTTTTTATTTCTCTGGTTATGGAAATGAATCCAATCAGAGAATTAAAAACCTTTTTCTTAATTTTTTTCTTAAACCCTAATCCAAATTATGAAAATGGAATGGAAAATCTTACAAGTAGTTGCTTCGCTTCGTCAATTAATTAGCTAAACATATAAAATTAACAAATGCTAATTCATTTTGAGTACGTCAATTAATTAGCTAAACATATACAATTCACAAATGCTAATTCATGTTGAGTAAAGTACGAAACAGGGTTTAAGTCGATTGTTTTGTTTTCATGAAACAGCTTCAGAAATCAGAAATCAGAACTCAAGAGGAAAGAGAGGAAAAAACCTATAATTTAAGTTTCATGGTATTGGAACTGGCCTAATACCTAATACGCCTTATTTCCAAAAAAAAACAGAGAAATGAAAACCTTTTTTTCATATTTTCTTAAACCCAAACCCTAACCCTAATATGCTAATTCATTCTGAGTATAGTACGAATCAAGGTTTAGGTCGATTGTTTTGTTTTGTTTTCATGGAACAGCTTCAGAAATAAAAAATCAGAAATCAAGAAAAAAGAGAGATAAAAACCTATAATTTAAGTTTCAAGGTAATAACACGGGCCTAATACCTAATACGCCTTATTTTCTAAAAAAACGAGAAATACAAACCATTTTTTTTTTCTTAAACCCTAACCCTAATCCAAATTGCGAAATTGGAATTGTAAATCCTTACACGTTGTTGCTTCTCTTCGTCCACTTTTCTCCTCTTTCCGTCACCAGTCGGAGCCATCTGCTAATCCGCGATTTGAGCTGAGGGTTTTCGGGAAGAAAGAAAGAATGATGGAAGGGTTTACTGTCCAAGGAATGAAAGAAAAAGGGATTTGAGGGAGATGTAAAAAAAGAGTACGAGAGATGTTTTTTATAGACTGGCATGTTTAAATTTGAACAAAAAGAATCCGTTAGAAAGTTCTAACTGGGGATCGGCGGTTAGAGAGCTTTTTTTAGCTCCGGAGGTAATTTCGGGGAAGGGGATTACTGGATGCCTCCAGTGATTCGACGAATTTCTTCTAAATTTTTCCGTCAGATCGTAACGTGCATCATTTAATGCATAAGGAGCTGTGTGCACCATGCGGCTTGGGCCGCTTGGCCCATCTCTCTATACATATATTTATAATGGACAAATTTATAGAGTAGAACTAGGGTGCTTCTAAGTTCATCAAAATTTCTTGAAAACTTGACTCTAAAATATATCGAATCGACTTTAAACATGAATCCAAACTATTGAAACCCTTCTACTTAATGAGTGATGCGTCTACATGTGAAATTTTTTTAAGTTTCAAATTAATTTAATATAGAGTCAAGTGGTCAAAAGTTTAAGGTTTATAAATTAATTTTAATGCATTCATTTTTTGGACTCCTTTGACCACTTGACTTTATATTATATTAATTCGAAACTCTAAAATTTTCACATGTAGACACATCAATCATTACGTAGAAGGATTTCAACAGTTTGGATTCATCGTTTAACGTCGATTCGATATATTTTAGAATCAAGTTCACAAGAAGTTAGGTGAACTTAAGAGCACCCTAGTTCTACTCCAAATTTATATATATATATACTTATGATTTAGTTATTTTTTCATGAAAATATTAAAATGAACTGTTTTTCCCATTAAACTGACTTGAATTATTACATCGTCGGTTTTAATCAATTAAAATTCATAATTTCTTAATAAGAAATTGTTTATGAAGTCTGACGTGGTGAAATTATCGGTCCGTATTCGCTTAAGATGGACCATCTGCTGTTGATTATACTCTTTCCTCTATTGCTTCCTCTCAAAGTGTATCTCACACATTAAATTTCTGAAATAAGATTTAAAATAAAGTTTCACGGTGATATGGTGTGTAATTGTATGAGCACGTAGAATATATTCTTTTGATGTCTCTCTAGTTAGTACCGTGCACTATCTTGTGAATGAAATTAGCTTAAGATGGACCATCTGCTGTGGACCTGCCCTATGCAAAAAAAAAAATTGGATGAGGCTGTGGGCACACTTCAATATCCCCCGGTCAACGGCAACAAGCATAACGCGGGCTTGGACCCAGGGCAGAGCGCAACTATCGAACCGAGCAAAATGTCTATGGGACAGAGTTTGGACGGCGGGGGCTTGGACGCTCTGGAGGGAACGGAACAGACGACTCTTCGCAAATAAGAGCAAACCGGTGCATCTATTGTTAAATGATACGACCTTTGATATCAACTTCTAGGATCAATTATAATAAAATTAGGAGTGGGGGTGAAGATGATTCGGATTTTTGTAAACTAATTGTAGATATTAATGCAAGCTAGTTAGGACCTTTTAATTCAAGGCCGCGAATGTAAATAAACTTTTTTAATATATACATGTCATCAACAATTGCTGATGACCATCAAAAAAAGAAATTAGCTTAAGATGAAAAAAATACTGGAAACAAATCTGCTGCGATTCTTTGGAATCGCAGGATCCCTGCTTGTCTAAATCAAAAACATAATTACATAAAGCCACCATAATATACTCCTGACGAACAAAAAATAAATAAGAGACAACAGGTCAACAAGTTAGCACGAAGAAGCATAATGAAACATCAATAATTAACAAGCATATTACTGGTACGTAGTAGTGCTTTTATACTGAAGTTATCAGCTAACGGATGTACATAAGAGACTTTGCCAGATACTTTACATGTACTGTGGAGAGGTGAGACTATAGCCCTGACTCCTGATTCAAGCACCCAGCATTGTTTGCACTGAACAAAAAGGGTTACAACAATAATTAGATGAAAAATGAACAGACTAACATTATTTGGGTAGATTAGGACGGAAGAGGAACATGGATACAAGTATTTTAGCTTTGTATATATAGATTGCTGGTACCATGGTTCAGAGGTTAGGTGAAAGCTTTTGTATGAATTCTGTAAATTCTTGAGTGCCTACAACTCAGCTGGTTCGATCTTTGTGACATCAGCAGACCTGATATCCTCTATCCTTTTAAGAGTTGCTTGAAGGGCCTCCTTCTTTTTTTTCCCGGCTTCCAGTCTGGTCGTAAGCTCTGACAGCTGCTGACTCAGAGCTGTCTGAGAATTGGAAATCGATTCTGGTGGTGATTGTTCCGAAGGAAGGCCAATGATCTTAGCAAACAAAGAAGGGCTGTTTGCAGGGTAGGCACAACTAAATGGATTTCCAGCAGGTGAGAAAGCGAGGACTTCGACATGGGCCCCGCATAGAAGAGAGAGTTCCTTGGCCTTACGGAATAGGCCCTGGCGACGACGCTTTGTGAAAGTCACCTGTCGTGCATTCTTGTTTTCAATCTTCTCAAGCGGTAATTTCCTTCTACCTGAACTTCTCTTTCTTTTGAGCGGGTTAGATGCATGCCCTTGGTAAGGTAATACTGAGATAGAGGGTTTTTTAGTGGATGTTGTGTGCAGTTTGCACTTGGTAAGCTTGAACGTACAACAGAGAAGGAAAAAGGATGACGAATTAGAGAATTGTGCAAAGCCATATTATTTACATTGATTTCTTCTAATATCTTATTTTATAAAATCTGTTCAATTAGTTGAATTGTTGTAGTATCATCTTTACTTTTAATAGGTTAAACAAAGATGCATTTGATCTATTGTATTTTCCTGACTTTTATGTTCTGGATTTATAATAAATACTCGTGTGAATGGTAAAAAAAAAATCATACAAATTTGATTGTCCCTTCTTAGTAGTTAAATCATGAAAATTTTGTGTCTTTGAAACAATAATAGTGATATTTACAAAATCAATTTGTTAGATAGTAGTTACTTCATACATTTTTGTTTGATGATACATATTGAACTTGAAAAAAAAAAATATATATATATATATATGTTGTTGCATGCCACACACAAAAAAAAAAAGTTGTTACCTATTTAATTAGATCGTGCAAGTTTGCTAGGACTTCTTTTTGGACATCATTTGGGAAATAAATATATATATTGAAGAAAAAAAATTAAATTAACAGAAATAATATCAAATATACAACATATAAAAAAAATATCTACAAATTTTAATAAATAAACAAAAAAATAAAGTAGCTATATAATTTCTTACATTGAAATAGAATATATACTTACATATTAATAACATTTTTCAGTACAGAGGAAAATTATCTTACATTCGGATTATTTTTTGGAATTCGTTCAGCAAATAAAAGTATATATTATAAATATATATATATACATATCAAATATAATGAAACAATATTATATATATAATTATTTCTAAATAAATTTGACATATCTCACATCCATTTTACTGCTTCTCAACAATTGATCTCTCTTTGATAAGTCGCAACTTCAATTGTGATCACTGGTCAGTAGTTTGAAAAGCTACAGATTAATTTTTCACCCTTGTCGTTTGATGTGACATCTGTTACAATTTGAATTTTGTTCTTTGTATATAAAATTAATCATCAAAACTATAATCTGTGTAAAGCGAAAAAATAAATAAAAATAAAGGTGCATGAACAGAACTTAATTATGATGAGGCGTTCTTTTTTATAATTAATCAATGTGTGACGATAATAAAATCTGATGAATTCTGTGAAGGAATTGTCGACACTACATTAGTCAGAACATTTCTTGAATAAAATTGGAAAAAATATGAACCGTTCGATGCAAATCATCACTTCCAGATTCCTGAGATAGAAATATATGGGGAAGTATTAAATATTTGGTACCCTCTCCAACTTCCCGTTCCAAGCATCTTTCTCCATATTATTAAGTGCCATATTATATTTGCTTGTTCAATGAGTCGAAGAAAGAAGAAAGAAGTGGTAATTTGGGGACACGAAACTAAATGGATTAATTATAATAATAGAAGGGATTCTGAATGGTGGGCCTCTTTCTGTCAGAGTTGCTGCACCCCTATTAATCAATTAATTATACCACAGCGGGAGAAGGTGAGGTTTCAAAAAAGAGAGGGTGCCCAAGCCATGAGCCTATTATACTCTAAATTGAGACTACCATTGATGGGCTTATCCATTTTAAGACTGTTTTTTTGTTTCGTAGTTGTACTCCAACGAATATTAGACAAATAATTTTTTTTCTCTAAATAATAACGAAATACTTCCATCCGATAAACAATGACTATAATCTTTTATGCTAAAGGTCGAATATTCTGGTACGATTCAGGGCCTAAAATGTGATAACTTTTTTAGGATTTGTAATGTCCTCGGGACGTACTAGAAGAAATAAACTGAAGATAATTGTAATTAGAATAAATGAAAGATTAGTTATATTATAAGAGTCTGGGTAATGTCATAACGTTATAATTTCAGTCTAAGTTATAACAAGTCAGTTTTCGCGATTTCAAAGTCTGAACAGTCGATCCGAACCGCTCAACATGATCTCCATATTAAAATGTGTTTGGAGACCAAATTTTATAATTTTTGGAATTTTTTTTACTGTCGTTTTAGTTAGGTTCAAAATTACTGTTTTGGATGGTCCAGAATTATTTGAAAACAATGATTTTGTACCTAACTAAAATAAATAGTAAAAAAAATTGAAAAAATATAAAATTTGGTCTCCATGCACATTTTAATATGGCGATCATGTTGAGCGGTTCAGATCAACTGTTCGGAATTTGAAATCGCAAATACTGACTCGTTATAACTTGAGTTGAAATTCTAATGTTATGACATTAGCCGTACTTATATTATAAGAAGTTAATTGGCAGCGTTTAGAATAATTTTATAATTAGGTGGGATATTTCAATTACTAATGTTATTCTAGTCTATGAATAAAATGAATTGAAAATTTGGAAGTTTATTTTTCTCAATCTTTTATTCTAATGGTAATCCTACATTGCACATCGTACATGGTTTCTCTAATTTTATATAAAAACCGTGTACCGCATAGGTTTTTTTAAAAGTCCGAAAAATCTGTGGAAATCCTACACTGATATTTATTAAAGAATCCGTGTAGAATTGTTTGGAAAAATCACTGTGTAGGATTATTAGAGAGCTACACGGATATTCAACAAAAATCCGTATAAAAATAGCTACACGGATTTTTGATAATAAATTCATGTAGAAAGATAAGAATTGTACACAGATTGTTTCATAAAATATTGATCTGATTGGAATGTTAATTTCAGCAAATGTTAAGATGGTATTCAAAGGTTAAAATTATGTGAATATCAATAATTGAGAAGTAATTTTGCAGCTTGATTTAAAAATTATTCAGGATTGTCAATTGATCCCTACCTGTAAAATTTACTGATAGGATGTTTCATCAAGGTTATTACAGAATGACTGCACAAGTAATAGTTCTGATCCATTGACAACTATTGTTAGATTAATGTGCTCAGATTTTGCGATAATTCATGTACGAGCGAGTTCTCAAATTCATTCATTGAGTAACGTTATTATTTACAAACAGTTTTGTTTGATTGCCCCATTTCAGGTTACATATCGTTGCACGCAGTTGCTTTGACCTTCTTCATTTTTCTTGTTATAGTTCCATAGACTTGTATATGCTGCTGATTAGTGATCTATTAAAATGAAAAATATCTGACAACTAAATTTTCTCATATTCACATTAGATGAATAGAACTTCTGATTATGATGTTATATGAGCATCAAATCTCACTGTTTCATAATTAACCGGTAACCACTTTGTCTGAAAGCAAGACAACTAATGCTTTTCTTCAGTCTGCTATTCAAATTGGTCACTATTATCTGTGTAACAATAAGAGCACCTTTGTTTGCTACTTACCAGTGTTAACACATGAAATACCAATTAAACTCTAATATATATATATATATATATATATATATATATATATATAGATATATATATATAATATATATATATGATCAAGATTTCAAAAATCATGGAGTGGCTTAGCATCCCCACCCCCTCATATACTAGATCCACCCATCCAATTATTGTGTTGACAAGTTACAGTATTAATTTCTGGGTAAATTCAAGCAATCATCCAATTAGATACACATGAAAGTCAGTAGTTTTTTAATAATAATAAAAAACAACAACAGTAGGAGCAACAGAAAAGCTCAAAAATACAAAACAACAGAATGAAAAAGTTTTTGACTTTTACTCCCAACCATAGCACACTTGACAAATATTCTCTTAATAATCCAAGACTTCAGCCAACCTTCAAATTAATAAAATAACTGCAACAAGATACATGCCCCATCAGTCTAGCGACAGAGAATAGCATGACGAGGTAGATTGCAGTGAGTATCCCCGTCCAGTTGGTGGACTTGCACTTAAGCTGTTTTCTATTTAATATTTTTTAAAAGGAAAACAATCAGATGGTAATATAATAACAGAAACAGGTACAATTTCATCAAATAGACCATGTCTTATCAGTATTACTACTGAGTACCGAGAACTCATAATAGATAAAAAAAAAAGCTCCATCAGCACCCAAATGTAAAAAGAGAATATAAGTATATAAATGGTTGGTACCAGAGCATGGTATGGGTCAAAAACATAATTATATAAAGCCACCATAATATACTCCTGACGAACAAAAAAAAAAAAAAAAAATAAGAGACAAAAGGTCAACAAGTTAGCAGGAAGAAGCATAATGAAACATCAATAATTAACGAGCGTATTACTGGTACGTAATAGTGCTTTTATACTGTAGTTATCAGCTAACGGATGTACATAAGAGACTTTGCCAGATACTTTACCTGTACTGTGGAGAGGGGAGACTGTAGTCCTGACTCCTGATTCAAGCACCCAGCATTGCTTGCACTGAACAAAAAGTGTTACAACAATAATTAAATGAAAAATGAACAGACTAAAATTATTTGGGTAGATTAGGACGGAAGAGGAACATGGATACAAGGATTTTAGCTTTGTAAATATAGATTGCTGGTACCTTGGTTCAGAGGTTAGGTGACAGCTTTTGCATGAATTCTGTAAATTCTTGAGTGCCTCCAACTCAGCTGGTTCAATCTTTGTGACATCAGCAGACCTGATATCCTCTATCCTTTTAAGAGTTGCTTGAAGGGCCTCCTTCTTTTTTTTCCCGGCTTCCAGTCTGGTCGTAAGCTCTGACAGCTGCTGACTCAGAGCTGTCTGAGAACTGGAAATCGATTCTGGTGGTGATTGTTCCGAAGGAAGGCCAATGACCTTAGCAAACAAAGAAGGGCTGTTTGCAGGGTAGGCACAACTAAACGGATTTCCAGCCAATGAGAAAGCGAGGACTTCCACATGGGCCCCGCATAGAACAGAGAGTTCCTTGGCCTTATTAAATAGGCCCTGGCGACGCTTTGTGAAGGTCACCTGCCGTGCATTCTTGTTTTCAATCCTCTCAAGTGGTAGTTTCCTTCTACCTGAACTTCTCTTTCTTTTGAGCAGGCTAGGGCTACCTTGAACTTCTCTTTCATCGGTGTTGATTGCCATGAGCGCGAGCTGTGCAGGTTGCTCTTCCATTGATTGAACCTGGAAATCTCTATATTTTAATTCGTGTGCCGTTGGAGATGAAGAGAAGCAACAACTTGTAAGATTTTCAATTCCATTTTCGTAATATGCATTAGGGTTTAAGAAAAAAAATTAAAAAATGGTTTTTATTTCTCTGGTTATGGAAATGAATCCAATCAGAGAATTAAAAACCTTTTTCTTAATTTTTTTCTTAAAACCTAATCCAAATTATGAAAATGGAATGGAAAATCTTACAAGTAGTTGCTTCGCTTCGTCAATTAATTAGCTAAACATATAAAATTAACAAATGCTAATTCATTTTGAGTACGTCAATTAATTAGCTAAACATATAAAATTCACAAATGCTAATTCATGTTGAGTAAAGTACGAAACAGGGTTTAAGTCGATTGTTTTGTTTTCATGAAACAGCTTCAGAAATCAGAAATCAGAACTCAAGAGGAAAGAGAGGAAAAAACCTATAATTTAAGTTTCATGGTATTGGAACTGGCCTAATACCTAATACGCCTTATTTCCAAAAAAAAAACAGAGAAATGAAAACCTTTTTTTCATATTTTCTTAAACCCAAACCCTAACCCTAATATGCTAATTCATTCTGAGTATAGTACGAATCAAGGTTTAGGTCGATTGTTTTGTTTTCATGGAACAGCTTCAGAAATAAAAAATCAGAAATCAAGAAAAAAGAGAGATAAAAACCTATAATTTATGTTTCAAGGTAATAACACGGGCCTAATACCTAATACGGCCTTATTTTCTAAAAAAACGAGAAATACAAACCATTTTTTTTTTCTTAAACCCTAACCCTAATCCAAATTGCGAAATTGGAATTGTAAATCCTTACACGTTGTTGCTTCTCTTCGTCCACTTTTCTCCTCTTTCCGTCACCAGTCGGAGCCATCTGCTAATCCGCGATTTGAGCTGAGGGTTTTCGGGAAGAAAGAAAGAATGATGGAAGGGTTTACTGTCCAAGGAATGAAAGAAAAAGGGATATGAGGGAGAGTTAAAAAGAGAGCAAGAGAGATGTTTTATATAGACTGGCATGTTTAAATTTGAACAAAAGAATCCGTTAGAAAGTTCTAACAGGGGATCGGCGGTTAGAGAGCTTTTTTTAGCTCGTGTGGTAATTTCGGGAAGGGGAGCGGAGGGAGATAATTTCGGGGAAGGGGATTACTGGATGCCTCCAGTGATTTGACGAATTTCTTCCAATTTTTTCCATCAGATCGTACGGTGCATCATTTAGGAAACCCATTTTTACAGAGCAGTTTTTAGTGCGTACAGAGTTTGAATTTTTGATAGACCAAAATACCCCTACATCAAAGGCAGAAGATTTACTCTGTAAATTTCGAACGGTGATGAGCAGGGGTATTTTTGTCCATCAAAAATTCGAACTCTGTACGCACTAAAAGCTGCTCTGTAAAAATGGGTTCCCATCATTTAATGCTTAAGGGGCTGTGTGCACCATGCGGCTTGGGCCGCTTGGCCCATCTCTCTATACATATATTTATAATGGACAAATTTATATATATACTCATGATTTAGTTATTTTTTCATGAAAATATTTAAATGAACTGTTTTTCCCATTAAACTCACATGAATTATTACATCGTCGGTTTTAATCAATTAAAATTCATATTGATATTAAAAAATGACAATTTTATACTTTCTTTCAAAATAATTGTATCACGGTACTAGGGAATGCAAAAAGATCAAATACAAATTGGAAATCAGAGAGTGGTCAATCCATATCATAGCATCTACTTTCTAATTTGACGTGACAATTTTTAAATAAGTTTTAGATGGATTTCTTCATCAGGAGTTTTACTTTTGCCTGACTTATACCTCTCTGCTGTTGATTATACTCTTTCCTATATTGCTTCCTCTCAAAGTGTATCTCACACATTAAATTTCTGAAATAAGACTGTAGTCCTGACTCCTGATTCAAGCACCCAGCATTGTTTGCACTGAATAAAAAGGGTTACAACAATAATTAGATGAAAAATGAACAGACTAACATTATTTGGGTAGATTAGGATGGAAGAGGAACATGGATACAAGTATTTTAGCTTTGTAAATATAGATTGCTGGTACCATGGTTCAGAGGTTAGGTGAAAGCTTTTGTATGAGTTCTGTAAATTCTTGAGTGCCTCCAACTCAGCTGGTTCCATCTTTGACACATCAGCAGATCTGATATCCTCCTCCTTTTTTCCTGCTTCCAGTCTGGTCGTAAGCTCTGACAGCTGCTGACTCAGAGCTGTCTGAGAATTGGAAATCGATGGTAGTGATTGTTCTGAAGGGACTAGGGAGGCCAATAACCTTAGCAAACAAAAAAGGGCTGTTTTCAGGATAGGCACAACTAAACAGATTTCCAGCAGGTGAGAAAGCGAGGACTTCGACTTGGGCCCCGCATAGAACAGAGAGTTCCTTGGCCTTACGGAATAGGCCCTGGCGACACTTTGTGAAAGTCACCTGTTGTGCATAGAGGTGCTACTTTTACCCGATTATCCAGAACCGAGCCGGATCCGGTTCATTTGGGTAGGGTATGGTTTAAAAAATATCCGGAACCGAGCCGGATCCGGTTCATTTGGAATTATTAGAGAACTAAACGGATATTCAACAAAAATCTGTGTACAAATAGCTACACGGATTTTTGATAATAAATCCATGTAGAAATATAAGAATTGTACACAGGTTGTTTCATAAAATATTGATCTGATTGGAATGTTAATTTCAGCAAATGTTAAGATGGTATTCAAAGGTTAAAATTATGTGAATATCAATAATTGAGAAGTAATTTTGCAGCTTGATTTAAAAATTATTCAGGATTGTCAATTGATCCCTACCTGTAAAATTTACTGATAGGATGTTTCATCAAGGTTATTACAGAATGACTGCACAAGTAATAGTTCTGATCCATTGACAACTATTGTTAGATTAATGTGCTCAGATTTTGCGATAATTCATGTACGAGCGAGTTCTCAAATTCATTCATTGAGTAACGTTATTATTTACAAACAGTTTTGTTTGATTGCCCCATTTCAGGTTACATATCGTTGCACGCAGTTGCTTTGACCTTCTTCATTTTTCTTGTTATAGTTCCATAGACTTGTATATGCTGCTGATTAGTGATCTATTAAAATGAAAAATATCTGACAACTAAATTTTCTCATATTCACATTAGATGAATAGAACTTCTGATTATGATGTTATATGAGCATCAAATCTCACTGTTTCATAATTAACCGGTAACCACTTTGTCTGAAAGCAAGACAACTAATGCTTTTCTTCAGTCTGCTATTCAAATTGGTCACTATTATCTGTGTAACAATAAGGGCTCCTTTGTTTGCTACTTACCAGTGTTAACACATGAAATGCCAATTAAAATCTAATATGTATATATATGATCAAGATTTCAAAAATCATGGAATGGCTCAGCATCCCCACCCCCTTATATACTAGATCCACCCATCCAATCATTGTGTTGACAAGTTACAGTATTAATTTCTGGGTAAATTCAAGCAAGCATCCAATTAGATACACATGAAAGTCAGTAGTTTTTTTAATAATAATAAAAAACAACAACAGTAGGAGCAACAGAAAAGCTCAAAAATACAAAACAACAGAATGAAAAAGTTTTGACTTTTACTCCCAACCATAGCACACTTGACAAATATTCTCTTAATAATCCAAGACTTCAGCCAACCTTCAAATTAACAAAATAACTGCAACAAGATACATGCCCCATCAGTCTAGCGACAGAGAATAGCATGACGAGGTAGATTGCACTGAGTATCCCCGTCCAGTTGGTGGACTTGCACTTAAGCTGTTTCTATTTAATATTTTTTAAAAGGAAAACAATCAGATGGTAGTATAATAACAGAAACAGGTACAATTTCATCAAATAGACCATGTCTTATCAGTATTACTACTGAGTACCGAGAACTCATAATAGATAAAAAAAAAAGCTCCATCAGCACCCAAATGTAAAACAAGAATATATGTATATTAATGGTTGGTACCAGAGCCTGGTATGGGTCAAAAACATAATTATATAAAGCCACCATAATATACCCCTGACGAACAAAAAAAAAAAATAAGAGACAAAAGGTCAACAAGTTAGCACGAAGAAGCATAATGAAACATCAATAATTAACGAGCGTATTACTGGTACGTAATAGTGCTTTTATACTGAAGTTCTCAGCTAACGGATGTACATAAGAGACTTTGCCAGATACTTTACCTGTACTGTGGAGAGGGGAGACTGTAGTCCTGACTCCTGATTCAAGCACCCAGCATTGTTTGCACTGAACAAAAAGGGTTACAACAATAATTAAATGAAAAATGAACAGACTAACATTATTTGGGTAGATTAGGACGGAAGAGGAACATGGATACAAGGATTTTAGCTTTGTAAATATAGATTGCTGGTACCATGGTTCAGAGGTTAGGTGAAAGCTTTTTTGTATGAATTCTGTAGATTCTTGAGTGCCTCCAACTCAGCTGGTTCCATCTTTGTGACATCAGCAGACCTGATATCCTCTATCCTTTTAAGAATTGCTTGAAGGGCCTCCTTCTTTTTTTTCCCGGCTTCCAGTCTGGTCGTAAGCTCTGACAGCTGCTGACTCAGAGCTGTCTGAGAATTGGAAATCGATTCTGGTGGTGATTGTTCCGAAGGGAGGCCAATGACCTTAGCAAACAAAGAAGGGCTGTTTGCAGGGTAGGCACAACTAAACGGATTTCCAGCCGGTGAGAAAGTGAGGACTTCGACATGGGCCCCGCATAGAACAGAGAGTTCCTTGGCCTTATTGAATAGGCCCTGGCGACGCTTTGTGAAGGTCACCTGCCGTGCATTCTTGTTTTCAATCTTCTCAAGCGGTAGTTTCCTTTTACCTGAACTTCTCTTTCTTTTGAACAGGCTAGGGCTAGGGTTAACTTGAACTTCTCTTTCATCAGTGTTGATTGCCATGAGCGTGAGTTGTGCAGGTTGCTCCGCCATTGATTGAACCTAGGAATCTCCATATTTTAATTCGTGTGCCGTTGGAGATGAAGAGAAGCAACAACTTGTATGATTTTCAATTCCATTTTTGTAATATGGATTAAGGTTAAAGAAAAAAATGGTTTTTATTTCTCTGATTATGGAAATTAACCCCATCAGAGAAATAAAACCATTTTTTAATTTTTTTTTCTTGAACCCTAATCCAAATTACGAAAATGGAATTGAAAATCTTACTAGTTGTTGCTTCTCTTCGTTAATTAATTAGCTAAACATATAAAATTCACAAATGCTAATTCATTTTGAGTAAAGTACGAATCAGAATCAGATTTGAGGTCGATTGTTTTGTTTTCATGAAACAGCTTCAGAAATCAGAAATCAGAAATTAAGAAAAAAGAGAGATAAGAACCTATTAATTTCCATGGTAATGGAACGGGCCTAATACCTAATACACCTTATTTCCAAAAAAACAGAGAAATGAAAACCTTTTTTTTAATTTTTTCTTAAACCCTAACCCTAATATGCTAATTCATTTTGAGTAAAGTACGAATCAAGGTTTAGGTCGATAGTTTTGTTTTCATGGAACAGCTTCAGAAATAAAAAAAAAAAAATCAGAAATCAAGGAAAATGAGAGATAAAAACCTATCATTTAAGTTTCAAGGTAATGGAACGTGCCTAATACCTAATATGCCTTATTTCCAAAAAAAAAAAAAAAAAACAGAGAAATACAAACCATTTCTTTTTATTTTTTTTTCTTAAACTCTAACTCTAATCCAAATCACGAAATTGGAATTCAAAATCCTTACAAGTTGTTGTTGCTTCTCTTCGTCCAGTTTCCTCCTCTTTCCGTCACCAGTCGGAGCCATCTGCTAATACGCGATTTGAGTTGATGTTTTCGGGAAGAAGAGAGAAAGATGGATTGGTTTATTGTACAAGAAAATAAAGAGAAAGGGATTTGAGAGAGAGGTAAAAAATGGGTCTGAGAGATGCTTTTTATAGACTGGCATTTTTAAAAATTTTAAAAAGGGAATCCGTTAGAATTTCTTTCTAAATTTTACCGAAACAGAAAGGATTAAGCCATTAGAGCTATCTTTAGCGAGGTACTAATTTTGCGGAGGGAGGTACTAATTTCGGGGAAGGGGTGCTCGAGGCGAATCTATTATATTTCGCGGATCGTGATCAGCTCGGATCCTGGCCGATATTCAACGAACGGTGAAGCTTTAATAATAGTGCATATTCTAATTTGACGGTCCAGATCCAAACAGAAATATTATTTTATTTTAGGTTATACGAATTCGCATAATTCAACGCCCAAGGGGCAGGGACCAGTATCCTCTGCGGATTTTTTTTCCTGCAGAGCTGATCGGACGGCCCAGATTTAATCTCAACCGGTGAGTGCTCGGATGATAGAGGACAGTATTAATTTTGCTTTAAAATTTGCGTCAAAATCTTATTTTGTCCGTTCGATAAAAAACGAACGGACGAGATTAAAAGAACCACACAACTCCGCAGAATAAAAACTCCGCAGAGGATGCGATTACATCGTCCTTTCTTGAACTGTTAAACTCACTTAAATTATTACATCATGCTTTCTTGATTTAATCAATTAAAAATTCATATTAATATTAAAAAATGACAATTTTATAGTTCCTTTTAAAATAACTGTATCTGTATCACACTTTGGAGCCGATTTTTTTAATAATTGAAATTAAATTTAAAAAATATCAAAATAGAGGATAGGATCCGGAAGGATTCGAAAACTATTAAGGCCTGGATTAACTACAACGTCCCTCGGACTGCTTAAAATTCCACGTCCCGGTTTTTTTTAATCGTAACCCCCTATTACAGCATAAACCAAACGATTGGGAAAAAAAATTACAAAGTAAAGGACTGCGTGGATTTAAACGTCCATTAGGGACGATTTACAGAGCAGCGGCCCTTGTAGGGACTATTTACACTACGCAGTCTCTTGTAGGGACTATTTACACTAAGCAGTTCGTGAAGCAATTAATAATGGAGCCCCCTTTCGCTTTCGCTAACCCACGGAAGCGCTGACACCAACCGAAGAAGCCCCACATCGCACGCAGAGACCCGGGAACGACGCACGCGCCACGAACGGTGTAGAGTACTCAGTCCTTGTTCGCATATTCCGCCACCGGCCACTCCAGCACCATTCTCTCTGCAAATTTAGGTAATTTTTTTTTTTAAAAATTAGTGTAAAAATCAGTGAATTGTGTTTAATTTGTGTAAAAATTAGTGTAAAAATTGTATTTAATTTGTGTAAAAATCAGTGAATGGTGTTTAATTTGTGTAAAAATTAGTATAAAAATGAGTGTAATAATCTTAGGTTTAATTTGTTATGAGATGATTAATTTTATTAGTTTGGTAATTATGTTTTAGTAAAATTGATAAATTTGTGGTTAGGGTTTAGAAGAATTGATTAGTTTTAATATGGTGTAATCAATTTTGTTTAGTTAATTTTGTTTGATTAATCACAACATTATTTTGATTATTGCTAAATCAATCTTCTTAGTTCAATCGTTTTGAATTATTGGTAACGTACAAAAATTGGTTCAAGTAGTTTAATGATTTAGAATGTATTATGAAATTGAATTGATCATTCTATTAGTTTGCAATAATTGATAAATTAGATAATTTACACCTCTTAATTTATTCATTCATATTTGTGCCGATATTACTGATAACTATTTATGTATAATAATGTATTAAAATGGAGGATTATAAAATCTTATCTTGCTATAACTTCAAGTTTATTGCAAGCGAAATTGCTATAACTTAATGTTATATATAATTATTTCAAAATATTATGCATGCAGAATGTCAAGCAGTATAGGTCCGAGTGGCCCTACAGATGCTGAAGCGGTGAATAATGAGGATTTTTCGGATCCGTCATTGTCAGCAAATAATTTTAGCGATTTATTATGGATGCCGCACGACCAGCATAAGGTCTCACGGATAAATGATAATGTAAGTTACTGAATCAATCATATAATATATTTTTTTTTATAAAATGATATAAATGTTTAAATTGTAGTATTTTATTTCAATCAATTTGTATAACATTGACAGGATTACAGAGATATAGGGGTGCATGTTCGACACCTCCGGACTGGGATTGCATACCACAACCTTTGCGAACCATTCTTGCTAAAACTCAGTCTGTATTAGGTGTCTCGAATGGATCACATAAATATCGACCCGTCACTTCTCGCTGGTCTCGTGGAGCGATGGAGACCAGAGACTCACAGCTTTCATCTTCCCGTGCAAGAGATGGCGATTACTCTTTAGGATGTTTCTTGTCTCTGGGTGCTGCCGATTACAGAGTCACCGGTGACAGGCCCTTCCAACGGTAATTGGCCTAACTTAGTAGATGAACTTCTCGGAGTTGGGACCACAAGTACGGTGCTTAAAAAGAAGAAGAGATCTGGGCCAAACGACCCCCAAGAGGTTCGCATGACTTCTGGGTATGCCATAAATTTAAAGTTATTGCGTGATCGGTTCGCTGCAATGCCGGGAGAGCCTACAGTTGAGCAGGTACGCCAGTACACCAGGGCTTATGTACTCGACTTGTTCGAGTCTATGTTGTTTGCTGATTCGTCGGGATCATCAGTTCCGGCAATATATTTACAATTTCTACAAAATCTTGATGCACCGAATCAATACAACTAGGGTGGGACTGTTCTGGCGTATCTCTATAGGAGCCTTTGTGTTGTGGCACAGCGTAAAACAAGGAGTATGTGGGGACTGGCTGTGCTTCTACAGCATTTGTGCTGGTCGCGTTTACCTACTGGCCGTCCTCGTGCCTTGCATAGTTGGACTCCAGAGTGGCGCGACCCGGATGCACACTGTTGTCCTGCATTCAGAGAAAAATGGTGTTGTCGCCATGATTACCATGTAGGTCACAATCAAAGTGGTGTTAGTTATTTTCGCAATGAACTGCAAAAGCTAGAGGATTACATGGTAATTTGGGAACCTTACAGAGGGATGTTAGCTGAGGACTCGAATGCGCTCATGTTGCGTGTTTATGAAGAAAGCGGCGTATGGCTAGCCCGTGTGCCACTTGTATACTTCTGGATATCGTGTGATGAGGCAGTTCGGATTTTCACAGGTCATCCTACCACCACTCCCTCTCGCAGAGGATGAGGTACGTCGATTACATAAAATTATTCACAGTGCGTTGTCTGGACGAGGAAGTTGGTATGCTGTGCACCAAAATTACGTTGATTAGTCATCTAATCCAGGAGACCACTTGGTTGTTCCGACCGGGTATTGGAGCAACATTGAGATATTGCCATATTGACGTTGGTTCCAGGATCACTACATGTTCAATATCTTCCTGGGAAAACGGTGCATAGAGGGTCTTGATAAACCCATCCCAGAATACAGAGATAAGATTGGAGAAGTAGGGTACATCTCTAGTGCTCCGAAATCCACGCGTGATGTAAGTTTTTTTTTAATTAAAAATTTCTTATCTATTGATATTATTATTTCATGTAGGTGATCACATCTTTTTTTTATTTTGTAGGCATTACGAGGGATCAAGATAGTCGGGGCGGCTATGCAACTGGTAAAATGAGGACTTACAAAAAATAGGAAATTTTTTTCCCAAAGCAAGCTGTGGTCTTCTCAGAGACAACGGTATGGATGCTAAATTAGAGAGCATGTTTAGGGCGGCTAATCTTCCGGACAACATCGCCTCGGTGTTTGTTGTGTTTGATGGGGTTGGAAGTGACTGGGACCCGCATAGTTATCACTATATTGGGTCTGCCGAGGTTCTGGTTGTGTCAGATGGAGATAAAGGTCTCGTCTCGGTGTTTGTTGTGTCTCGTAGGGTTCGAGGTGGCTGGGACCCGCATAGTCTGCACCATATTGGGTCTGTCCAGGTTCTTATTGTGTCTCCGGTACCAATTCAATGTATAAATCGACAAAAGAATATTGAGTCTGAGCAAGCATACTTTGGTTATAAATAACTCTCTCCAAGTCTGATCGCACACAATTTCTATGCTCTCATAATAACGTTGGGCTGTTGTACCAACATTAACCCGTGCATGTGCTTTCAGGTTGTACTCACTTTCAGAATATCCAAGTTGTCGATAAATTTCACCTTTCACATCATACCAAGATTGTTCACCAGTTACGCTCAATGCTAATTGAGAGCTAGTACTATACCGTACTCCACTTTTACCGTATTGTATTTCACCACCAAAATGAATTCTTAATATTAACATGATTAATTTTTTTTAATCAATATCCTACAAAATAATTAATAAATCACGTATAATTTATTGTTCCAAAAAAAGGACCTGATTAATATATACAGAAGTTTACCTGTTTCTGATTTTTGAACTTTAGAAGGACAAAGGAGCGAGAAACTTTGAGACAAAAAACTAACTTGCAGAGAGAACACACTCCGAATAACTATAAGAATTTGTAATTTATAAGAATTTGAATGAATTTCAGATGAATGAATTTGTATTTCAATTTTAGTTGGCCGAATTTCAGATTCTATATGCATGTTTAACGGAGAGCCAACATCCATCTATTAATTCTCAATTAAAATTGAAATACAAATTTTAAATTTTGCAAATGAATGAATTCAAATAAACCAACTTATAAATTTAAAAACTTCTGCTTTCAAAGCAAAGGCGTCGGAGGAGTAGCAAATGAATGAATAACTAAAGCGCACTCTCTGTTAATTGCTTTAATTTATTATGGCTATATGTAGCATTCCGAAGGGCATGGACACGGACGCAGTTGTTCAAACCGTCCCTAAGGGACGTTTTTTTCTACATAGTCCGTGATGGATGTTTTAATCCAAAGAGTCCTTTGCTTCTTCTTTTTTTTCCAATCGTTTGGTGTTTGTATTAAGCTGAATGCGGTGATTAAGAGGGACGTTGTTTTTTGTTCCGTTTTCAGGGACGGTGATAATAACCCCGGCCTTATTAGTTTTGAAAAAAAGCCGCATCCTCTCCTCTATTTCGATATTTATTTTATTTAATTTCGATTAATAAAAATCCCGGCACTTTGGAGTGCAAACAAATCAAATACATATCGGAAATCAGATAGTGATAGAATCACATAAGTATCTATTTTTATATATTGTATACATATCATATATTTAACGAATAAAGATACAAATACAGATGTAAATACATGATACAAATACATGTTATATATTAAACAGAAACATATGCAGATATTTTTAATCAATCTTCTAAAATGTATTAGAGCTATTTTTTTTTTTTTTTAAACTAGAGAGGCTGTCTATATTAGAGCTATTTTTCAATCTTCATCAAATAAAGCTATTTACTATGAAAAATTGAATTTTTAAAGGAGAATTTTTTTTAATGCTTAAATTATGCATAATGAAAAAATAACACAATTATTCGTGTGTGAATACTACACAATAATACGAAAGATGTGTATAATTTAAAATAAATTCAACATCTTAAACACATCAAACACAATTAATATTCGCAGCGTACAAAAGAGTCGGATATACAAAATGCACGCTGAGGGTCTGTTTGCAAACTGCATCCAGTGTTTCTATTTGCAAATAACACCTACAGCCGGATTATATACGGGTCTGATTGAAATGTTAATTTCATCAAATGTTAAGATGACGTGAAAAGATTAAAATTATGTGAATTGATTATAACTGCGAAGCAATTTCCATTCAGCTTGGCAACAACGGTTTCTGGTAATGACAACCTATTATATATCACAGTACCAGGATGACATATGTACCAAAGCCAAATGGCAGGCGCGTATGGATTCTCCAAAATTAAAAGCTACTCGTCAATCGCATATTGCTAATTCTACAATGTGTTTTTGTGGCGATCGATATGGGGTTCAGTGAAAATCCACGCTAGATTTTTTTTTGATAAAAATGAGAAATACTTTTCTATTATGCAGAATTAACAATTTTTGAGCTGTTGCTGCAAACATAACCAAATCTTTAATTTCTGCATAATACACCCAGAATCACACTTCCTATGCAGCCTTTATTTAAAATTTTCCTAAAACAGATTAACACAGACATGTCAGGTTAACATAGACGTGTCAAATTTTCCTATGCAGCCTGTATTTAATTTTCCTATGCAATTGCTTTGACCTTCTTCATTTTTCTTGTTATAGTTCCATAGACTTGTATATGCTACTGATTAGTGATCTATTAAAATGAAAAATATCTGACAACTAAATTTTCTCATATTCTCAATAGATGAATAGAACTTCTGAGTATGATGTTATATGAGCATCTTATCTCACCGTTTCATAATTAACCAGTAACCACTTAGTCCGAAAGCTAGACAACTAATGCTTTTCATCAGTCTTCTATTCAAATTGGTCACTATTATCTGTGTAACAATAAGGGCTCCTTTGTTCGCTACTTATCAGTGTTAACACATGAAATACCAATTAAACACTAATATATATGATCCAGCTTTCAAAAATCATGGGGTGGCTTAGCCATCCCACCCCCTTACATACTAGATCCACTCATCCAATCATTGTGTTGACAAGTTATTGTATTAATTTCTGAGTAAATTCAAGCATGCATCCAATTAGATACACATGAAAGTCAGTAGTTTTTTAATAATAAAAAAACCATCAACAGTAGGAGCAACAGAAAAGCTCAAAAATACAAAACAACAGAATGAAAAAGTTTTTTACTTTTACTCCCAACCATAGTAAGCATGACAGAGTCTCAACCATATTAAACATGACTTGACATAGTCTCAACCATATTAAGCATGACAAATATTCTCTTAATAATCTAAGACTTCAGCCAACCTTCAAATTAACAAAATAACTGCAACAAGATACATGCCCCATCAGTCTAGCGACAGAGAATAGCATGACGAGTTAGATTGCAGTATCCCTGTTCAGTTGGTGGATAACTTGCGCTTAACCTGCTTTCTATTTAAATTTTTTTAAAAGAAAACAATTAGATGGTTATATAATAACAGAAACAGGTACAATTTCCTCAAATAGACCATGTATTATCAGTATTACTACTGAGTACCGAGAACTTATAATAGATAAAAAAAATGCTCCATCAGCACCCAAACGTAAACCAAGAATATATGTATATAAATGGTTGGTACCAGAGACTGGTATGGTCAAAAACATAAATATATAAAGCCACCATAATATACTCCTGATGAACAAAAAAAATAAGAGGCAAAAGGTCAGCAAGTTAGCACGAAGAAGCATAATGAAACATCAATAATTAACAAGCATATTACTGGTACATGGTAGTGCATTTATACTGAACTTCTCAGCTAACGGATGTACATAAGAGAGTTTGCCAGATACTTTACCTGTACTGTGGAGAGGTGAGACTGTAGTCCGGATTCATGCACCCAGTATTGATTGCACTGAACAAAAAGGGTTACAACAATAAATTAAATGAAAAATGAACAGACTGACATTATTTGGGTAGATTAGGACGAAAGAGGAACATGGATACAAGTATTTTAGCATTATGAATATAAATAGCTGGTACCATGGTTCAGAGGTTAGGTGAAAGCTTTTGTATGAATTCTGTAAATACTTTATCTTATATTAATACAATTGTTGGAACTTTCCTTAAAACCCTCACAAAAAAAAAATAAAAAACTAACAGAAACATTGAACAGTTCAGGCAAAGTAAATATTAATTAGGGTCTCTAACCTGGTTGAGTTGTATGCACCTGTAATAATGTGAAAAGTAAAATTAAAATTTAGCTGTATGCACCTGTAATTGGCGGAAACTAGTGGACTTAGAAACATTGGACTGCAACTTAAGCACGTTGGGCTGTAACGAGGACTTGTAGGGCTGTAACTGGGGCTCGCAGGGCTGTAACTGGGGCTCGCAGGGCTGTAACTTGGACTTGCAGGGCTGTTACAGGGACTTGCAGGACTGTAACTTGGGCTCGCAGGGCTGTAACTGGGACTTGCTGGGCTGTAACTGGGACTTGCTGGACTGTAACCTGGGCTCACTGGTGAGTATGTTGGAGATGTCGGGGTATACGTGGGTGATGGTGGGGTGTAGGTGGGGGATGGGAAATAATAGCTTGGCAACCTCGGGTTGTAACTAGGGCTTTTTGGGCTATAACTAGAAGAAGTGGGGCTATAGCTTGGTAAAGATGGGCTGTTACATTCTGGGCTAGTCGGTGAATAGCCAGGCAAGCTAGGGCTGTATGTTGGACTGTACCCAGGTGAAGTCCCGTTGTACCCAGACCAAGACAGGCTGTGTGTGGGAGTTGCAGGACTGTAACTGGGGCTCGTAGGGCTATAACTTGGACTTGCAGATCTGTCACTGGGACTTGCAGGATTGTAACTTGGGCTTGCAGGTGAGTACGATGGAGATGTCAGGGTGTACGTGGGCGATGGCGGGGTGTAGGTGGGGGATGGGCAATAACTTGGACTGTAACTTGGGCTTGCAGGTAAAGATGGGCTGTTACATTCTGGGCTAGTCAGTGAATAGCCAGGCGAGCTAGGGCTGCATGTTGGACTGTACCCAGGTGAAGTCCCGTTGTACCCAGACCAAGACAGGCTGTGTGTGGGAGTTGCAGGACTGTAACTGGGGCTCGCAGGGCTATAACTTGGACTTGCAGATCTGTCACTGGGACTTGCAGGACTGTAACTTGGGCTTGCAGGTGAGTACGATGGAGATGTCAGGGTGTACGTGGGCGATGGCGGGGTGTAGGTGGGGGATGGGCAATAACTTGGACTGTAACTTGGGCTTGCAGGTAAAGATGGGCTGTTACATTCTGGGCTAGTCAGTGAATAGCCAGGCGAGCTAGGGCTGTATGTGGGACTGTACCCAGGTGAAGTCCCGCTGTACCCTGACCAAGACGGGCTGTATGTGGGAATTGCAGGACTGTAACTTGGGCTCGCAGGGCTATAACTTGGACTTGCAGGGTTGTTACTGGGACTTGCAGGACTGTAACTTGGGCTCGCAGATCTGTCACTGGGACTTGCAGGACTGTAACTTGGGCTCGCTGGTGAGTACGATGGAGATGTCACATGCGAGGCCGGGGTGTAGGTGGGGAATGGAGAATAATAGCTTGGCGACCTCGGGCTGTAACTAGGGCTTTTTGGGCTATAACCGGGAGAAGTGGGGCTATAGCTCGGTGAAGATTGGCTGTAACATTCTGGGCTAGTCGGTGAATAGCCAGGCGAGCTAGGGCTGTATGTGGGACTGTACCCAGGTGAAGTCTCGCTGTACCCTGACCAAGACGGGTTGTATTCGATGCCACCAATGTGGTATAGCGTGCCAGTTATAGGGGTCCGGACAGGGGTCATGCCATTGTCAACAAAGTCCAGGAGGTTTAAGCTGATTGCAATCTGGAGAATTTAAAACCAATTAATTAATTATTTAAAATAGTCAAACTCTCAATTGCTAATGCAATTTTAGTGATGTACAGGTTTTATTACATCAAACAGCTTCAGAAATCAATCAAGAAAGAAAAAAATTAAAACAGTCTTTAAACCTTTTTCTTAAACCCCAACCTTTTCGGTGAACAACATCCATTGCTTTCTGGAGCTTTTAAAACCAATTAATTAACTATACATATCAAATGCTAATTTATTTTGAGTAAAGTACGAAACAAGGTTTAGGTCTGATGTTTTTTTTTTCATCAAACAGTTTCAGAAATCAGAAATCAAGAAAAAAGAGAGATAAAAGCCTATAATTTGAGTTTCATGGTAATGGAACGGGCCTAATACCTAATATGCCTTATTTCCAAAAAATAACAGAGAAATAAAAACCATTTTTAAATTTTTTTCTTAAACCCTAATCCAAATTACGAAAATGGAATTGAAAATCTTACAAGTTGTTGCTTCTCTTCGTCAATTAATTAGCTCAACATATAAAATTCACAAATGCTAATTCATTTTGAGTAAAGTACGAAGCAGGGTTTATCGATTGTTTTGTTTTCATGAAACAGCTTCAAAAATCAGAAATAAAAAAAAGGAGAGATAAAAACCTATAATTTAAGTTTCATTGTAATGGAACGGGCCTCATACCTAATACGCCTTATTTCCAAAAAAACAGAGAAATGAAAACCTTTCTTTTTTATTTTTCTTAAACCCAAACCCTAACCCTAATATACTAATTCATTCTGAGTATAGTACGAATCAAGGTTTAGGTCGATTGTTTTGTTTTCATGGAACAGCTTCAGAAATAAAAAATCAGAAATCAAGAAAAAAGAGAGATAAAAACCTAAATTTAAATTTCAAGGT
Organism: Carex cristatella; assembly: GCA_024447775.1. NCBI lineage: Eukaryota > Viridiplantae > Streptophyta > Magnoliopsida > Poales > Cyperaceae > Carex > Carex cristatella. Next base: position 1,979,404 of record JAJHPF010000007.1, read on the forward strand.
AATAAAACGGGCCTAATACCTAATACGCCTTAATTTCTAAAAAAAAAAGAGAAATACAAACCATTTTTTTTCTTAAACCCTAACCCTAATCCAAATAACGAAATTGGTATTGAAAATCCTTACATGTTGTTGTTGCTTCTCTTCGTCCACTTTTCTCCTCTTTCCGTCACCAGTAGGAGCCATCTGATAATCCGCGATTTGAGTTGAGGGTTTTCGGGAATGAAGAGAGAATGATGGAAGGATTTACTGTCCAAGAAATGAAAGAAAAACGGATTTGAGGGAGAGGTAAAAAAAGAGCATGAGAGATGTTTTTTATAGACTGGCATGTTTAAATTTGAACAAAAGAATCCGTTAGAAAGTTCTAACAAGGGCATCGGCGGTTAGAAAGCTTTTTTTAGCTCCGGTGGTAATTTCGGAAAGGGTAGCGGAGGGAAGTAATTTTGGGGAAGGGGTTACTGGATGCCTCCAGTGAATCGACGAATACGGTGCATCATTTAATGCATAAGGGGCTGTGTGCACCTTGCGGCTTGGGCCGCTTGGCCCATCTCTCTCTATATATTTATAATGGACAAATTTATAGGAGTAAATCTAGGGTGTACTTTTGATTTAGTTTTTTTTTTTCATGAATATATTTAAATGAACTGTTTTTGTCATTAAACTCACTTGAACTATTACATCGTCGGTTAATAATTTAATTAATTAAATTTCATATTAATATTAAAAAATGACAATTTTATACTTTCTTTCAAGATATCAGGGTACTAAGGGGGTGCAAAAAGATCAAATATAAATTGGAAATCGGATGGTGGTCAAATCATATCAGTATCTGTTTTTAGATTCATATACAGATACAGATACTAAACTAATATATATACAAATATAATTCAGATCCCTAATTTGGATATTATAACAAAACTAACATGTTGTTCAATAAAATATATTTCTCATTAGAAAATTAAAAAAAACATAAAATTCGGATATTCAATTATTATAGTGAACAATATAATTTTTCATATATTAAAGTTGTTATCATTACCATATTTTTAATCAATCTTCTAAAATGTATTAGGGCTAGTTTTCAATCTTCGTCCAATTATGCTATTTACTACGAAAAAATGAATTTTAAAAGAGAAACAATTTCCATAAGAAAAAAAATAATGCAGCAATGTAAAATTAGAGGGAAAAAATTATATGCTAAAATTATGCATAATGAAAAATAACGCAATTATTCAGATGTAAATGCTGCAGAATGAAACAAAAGATGTGTATAATTAAAAAAAAACCAACATCTTAGATGCATCAAACACAGTTAATATTCGCAGCATATAGAACAGAGTCTATTCTACAATGTGATTTTGGGGCGGTCAATATGTGACTTCAGCGAAAATCCACGCTAGAAATTTTCTGATAAAAATGAGAAATACTTTTCTATTATGCAGTGTTTACAATTTTTCAGCTGTTGCTGCAAACAGATCCAAGAAATCTTTAATTTTCTGCATAATACACCCAGAATCACACTTCCATTTCAGCCTGTATTTAAATTTTTCCTAAAACAGATTGACACAAACGATCATGTCTACATTTTTTTTTATTATTATTTACCTTCATTGTGAATATCTTTGTTGGTTGAAGCAGGATGCTACATATGGCATCTCATTCTGTTATCCTATTTTCATTATAATGTCAATCCTTGTAAACAACACATGCCACATAGATTTAGTAACCAATCTACTAAATCAACTTAGGGAAATGGAATCACATTGCTTACTAATATTCTTGCCTAGTACCATTATAATATTTCTTTACATATAGGAACTACAGATTTAGAAAAGAAAAGAAAAAAAAGATGAGCTATATACAACATTTTCATTTTTGCTTAAAATTAATCCCACCTTCCGGGAATCCAAAGCTATTATTAAATGGACCCCACTAGTATATTTCCACATTACAACCTAAATAACACTGGTACTTGATACACTGCTTCCTTGTTTGCTCGGTTGAACAATGTATTTGGATTCTGATTCCTTGGGAATCGCATCCTTTGACAAGACGACATTACCGGCCAAGTCCATCTGGTAAGGGAGTACACTGTAGTCCATTACAATTCTACATGTGCCCCATGTTTCTGCTTTCAAGTTCACCCCCAGGTACACTAAGTGATCTTTTACACTCGTTCCAGTTACCGACCTGAAAAAAAAAATAGAATATAAATATATTTTTCTGTTTGTTGTGCATGCAAATAGGGGTGCTCAAACAGTTTATTTTATTTGGTTTTCAACAAAATCGAAAAATTTCAGTTTAAATGGATCGGTTCGGTTTAGACTTTTCAACACGAACTAAACCGAACCGACTGAATTATAATGGTTCAATTATGATTTATCTTTTGTTTGGTTCAATCATTGCTTCCTTTCATTTAGTCTCTTATTCAGTGTAATGTTATTTTGTATGGAATTGAACAATGCGTGTAGTTTTTTATCTTGATATTTATTTCTATGAAATTACTAATGTATTGATGTATGTATTGAGTTTTGACTTTATGAAATTTAATCTCGTCTTCTGTTCAACCAAACAAACCGAAATTTAATTTGATTTAAATGGTCCGGTTGTTATTCGGTTGCCCATTTTAATTCAGTTGGATTTTTAAAAATTGAAAAAAGTTTGATTTGGCTATTTTACTTCGGTTTCAACCGAACCAACTGTTTGAACACCCCTAAGCGCGCACACGCGCGCGCGCGCGTGTGTGTTTGAGAGAAAGAGGAACCTGCTACAAGTGGGGTCTTCACCAGATTCGTCACAGACCTGCTCGATCGTGTAAACGAGGTTTCCCAGCCCTATGTCGTGGTGCCATACCTGACAAATACAAATTAAGGAACTTTTTCATATTAAATTGAAAATATCTAGGTACTATTACCATGTTAGCAGATTTAAAGCTATGCCCGAAAGAATTGACTATTCTGATAATTTCTATTTCCCTTTCCTTTCATTTCCCTTTTTCCTGGTAATTTCTATTGCAGTTGTTTTGTTGAGACTCAATCAAAATAATCATGCAATTTTTGTTACATTGACTATTCTGATATGACTATTCTAAGAAGAGCATGTACCTCACGAGGAAAATGGTGGTACGTCTTTTGTGGGAAGTATTGGTAGTAAGGGGGCAGATGCGGTACAATATCATGTGCATGGGTGACTCGAATTGTATCTGGAACCTGTTCTATGAAGTATGATGCAAAGGCCGCATTGCCGATTCGTGGCTGCCCAAATGTCATTAGCTTCACCTTTTTCAGTCCTTGGTTCACCTTCAATAGGTGAATTAGATACATATATAAATAACAAAATACGAAAGTGAAAAGAGTGCTGATAACAATGCCAATAATCACATTGCAGTACTTCACATGATCTGACTAGGCAAAGGTACCAAGTGGCACCAAATTTGAAGGGTATGATGCCTTTTGTGTCTTTTAGGCCAGAACCTAATCTTCATTGGTAGGGGACATCTCCACTATGCAACTAATGAACAAGTGGGAATTTCATGTGTACCCCTCAAAAACCTTGAAACTACGTATTTCCCCTCTAAAATTCATAATATCATATTTACCCTTCTAAATTCTAAAAACTCACAAATTTACCCTTTTAAAGGATGTGAGGCAGGATGAGGCATGCAATTCCCCCAACAATAAATCGGGTAAATTTGTTTATTCTTTAAATTTAAAAGGGTAAATATGATATTATGAATTTTAGAAGGGGAATACATAATTTCAAGATTTTTGAGGGGTATACATGAAATCCACCCCCCTCCCCCAACAATAAAAAATGAAAATTTGAGATCAAACTACATGTTCAGTAATTGTATCATTACAGGGTAATGCTACTTCACAATTTTTAATCTTAAACATGACGTTGCCAAATTATATGACTGGGTTTGTTACATACTGGAGCAATCCAGAAACTGTTGATATTAAAAATAAAAAGTTACTTACAACTAGGTCAAGTGCGCAGAAGGATGCCATGGCCGCACCCATAGAGTGGCCCACAACTATTATAGGGACATCCCCTTTCAATTTTCTTGTCTTTTCTACAGCTCTTAAAACTGCTGGTCTCAAAGTGGTATTGTGGTACGCAGAGTAAAAACCATGGTGTACCTTTACAAGTGAAAATTAACAGAGAAAGAGTTTAATAATTTAATTAACAGCACATGCATTTCATTACTTGATTACTTGACATGCAGATGAAAAAAGCTTTTAAATTCCCAAATAGACTGTAAAATGAGTAGAAGTAGCCCTGCTGTCTTTGAATAGAGAGAAGGGCAATTTGGATATTTTGTTAAACAATAGGAGCAGCGCAGCATATATATTGACATTTATGGGTCATTTTCTTTCACATGGTATTACATGAGAGGCTGGGAATTTGATGGAATAGAAAGGTCATTAGGCATCTACCATAGCATCTGGCATGCCTGGATAGTTCAAGTCGAGTTGTTTCCAAAAGAGATCCTCGATCCAATTTTGGATGCTGTAAAATATTTCAAAAATGAGGGTCAATAAATTACTATCACAAAATAAGATATTATGAATTATAAAACTTCACTGTGATATGTTCAGAGGAATACCATAGACAGAGTAAAGTGATGTGCAAGTGCAAGTTACCAAGAGCAAAGAAAAGAAATATAGAATTAGTGAACAGGATCTAATTGTAGAATACCTATTTTCCTGGGTTCCTCTGAAAACTATAATTATAGCATTTGGATCAGGCGAAACACCGACATAAGCCTGAAAGATGTAATTTTTATAGTCAATTACAAATTTTATTCATATTCCATATTGTTCTTTATTTATTTCTTTATTTTTTTTTCTTACCTGTAAGCAATTTTGTACATCAACAATTATTTCAACCACCTCAAATCCCTGCATCAATCAAATATATGGAAACCATATTGCTATTTTAGTTAGAACTGGAGGAAAAAAAATCATCCTATGGGAAAATTAATCTTAAACTATCTGCCAAAATTTTGAAAAACAATGATTCAGCTTTTCCATGCCTCAATCAAATTAATTAACAACAGAAAAGATTAAGAAGTAGGCCTATCATGAATATTGAGGCATCTCTCTATGGAAAGATACAAATTCAACCCCACCAGACGCATCTCAAGAACTAGATGTCAGGATAAATGGGGCTCTTATTCCAAAGAATAAAAAAAAAAGTTGTATAAACCTCTGTCAAGTCACAGCACCGTGAACAGGTCCATGTAAACAGTTCTGTCAAATCCACTGTATAAACCTGACATTTTTATTAACACAACAATCAGTTACCAGTTCTTGATATCATAAAAACTCTGGTGCACTACCTTAAAAATCTAAGCTATCATGAAGCCCCCAGCAAACAACTAATGTTGTACACAACCCAAAATTAGATAACTTTATGTAATACAAAGGACAAACAAAGAACCTTTTATGTTATATATCTCATTTACATCTCTTTTCCTTAAAATAACCTTGTTTTGTCACAATTCTCTGTTCATGAAAGAGAGTTGAGAAGAAATACGGATAGGGGTTGGCTGTTGAGAAATAGTATAGGTGATTCATTTTTTCAATAATTTAAATAGCTTTACCCAGGTTTTTTTTTATTTTGTATGTCAATTTCAGATTGTATGACAAATCGAGACAATGTTTATACAAAAAAAATCAATTTTAGGAGAAAGTACATACAGCAGAAGCATATTCTACGAGTATCCGAGCAAGAGTTTTGTTGTAGATATGATCAGAGTCTCCTTTCTTGAACCGAAAATCTGTTACAAGAAAAAAAAAATATAAACTTAGTCAAGTAAAAACAAATACTTATTTATATACAACCATCAAAAGCCTATTTTCACAAATTATCGTTAGAACACCGCAAATTTTCGCTTTATCCAGTTATTTAGGTCATTGATATTCACACTGCATTTGCATTTTCTCACATCTTAAAACAATCAGCTGCTTCATATAATTTTCTTGTCAAAAATAGTTCACTTACGTTTGTAAATTTTACAGATTGCTCAGCCATCAAATTGCAATTTAGCTTCTTAATATCTACTCCTACTTTTAGGTATAATTAAGTGGAAAAAAATACCTCCAAATCCTCTCCCTTGGGAAAAGGGCAACAAACAAAGAAAAATAAGAGCTACTATCTTCAACCATCCTCTTTGATCCATCAAACCTGAAATTGTAGATAAAAAAACACCCAAATAAATACCAATTACTGAGTTCGAACTCAAACATGTGCGAAATTGCAATTGAACAAATTTCGTTTTGCATTGCGAGAACATTGTACGGAGGAACCAAATCAACTGCTTCTGTCTAAAGAAAGAAAATGTTTAATATCCAATGGGCTTCCCGTTTAAAGATCGGAACTATCTATCACACGGAGATAAGACCTAGAAATTAGGGTTAAAAACATCAACTATTAAGACTATTCAATTAAAACCAACAAATATCCTACCTTTTGAAGATTTAAATGCGCTCAAAAGGGTTAAGTATAGTGTAAAAAACTAGAGAAAAATCTAACGAAAAATCTAACGAAAAATTACCAAATCGAGGAACTCTCTCTTGTGAAGCAATGCCCGAGAACAATTTGGGCGTAGCACGGAGATTGGTAGATAGAAAGACTGAGACTTTAATAAGTAAAATATTGTGACCAATTCAATTTTTTCGTACCTTATACGGATTTTGAAGAGGATGGGGGGAGAGAAGAAAGGGAAAAGGAAAGGGAAAAAAAGAGAAGAATCAACACAACTGGATAAATGAAAAGGACTTTTGCACATTAAACCTCATATTTTTATTTTTTACTTGAGGGGTACTCTCACCTTATTACCCTTTTAAGACATTTAAGTTGGCTCTTCAATTTTCTCGAAATTTATAAATATGCCATTAAAAAAATGGATAAATCAAATAACCATGATTTTATCAGAATTTATTTTTGACATAGCCGGAACATCAGATGGCAGACAAAAATGGAGTGTCTGCCACGTTAAATGGCAGACACCAAAAAAAATTTCCAGCAACTTTGACCAAAATTCTATGAACAACGGCTTTTGATTGGCCAAAATGTTAGGGGCCACAAACTTTGTTGTTGCAGCGGCGTTGAGTAAAAAAAGTTTGTTATCCTCCATTTAACGTGACGAACACTCTATTTCTGTTTGCTATCTGTTGTTGCAGCCGTGTTCAAAATAGAATTTTGACAAATTTGTAGTTATTTAGTCTGTACTGTTTGATGAATGGTAAAAATAAAAAAATCGCCAATTTTCAAAATACAACGCCTTACCATATCAAATTTTGAACAATATTTAATTTGACAGATGTGCTTTAGATATCAATACTAATTTATTAGTTATTATTATTATTATGGATTATGTTGCAGGAATATTATTATTAATTTATATATCTAATTTTCATATTTTGTTTGCATGTTGAGAAATTAAATAGTAAAAACAATGTAGTATGAATTTAGTTGTAATCAGTACAAAAATGTGATTCATATTTTACCTCAAAATGATAACCTAAAAGTTTAACTGTAATATTTTCTCATCAGTATTTGATTTGTCAATATAGTTGAGAGAAGTATATTGACAAATTAAATAATTTGAGAGTTCAAGTATTAGTGCAATTACTAATTATGTTGGACTAGTATATAAATATATAAAATCTCAGTGGTCCTTATAAGAAAATAGCTCATACAATATTCTGATAGAACCTGCATTTATGAAATTTGTCTATTACTAGTCTCCCTTAATTAGCATTTAGAGGTCCAATTAATATTCAACTAACTTTTTATTTTCTGGAGAGCGTAGTCGGCCAAGTTATTAAATATCATTAGAGAACAATAGCATCAGGATCACATTGATAATCTTTCATCTTAAAACCACATAATTGGGTAAATATTTTAACAGAGCTATTTTTGCTTCATGCAGCGCAATAACTATATACAGCGCTGTTTTGATTCTATAGTCCTGGTGCTGCATGAAGCGAAAACTTCTCTGTTAAAACTTTTACCCCATAATTGGTTCTCCAGCAAAAGCCCCAAAAGAAAAAAAGATCATCCTAGAAAGTATTTAATTTATTTAAAACTGCCTTACATGCTGCCAACTTAGGTAGGTAATTTCATATGTGTTTTCGCTGATATATTTGGATCAACAACTTCAGAGAAATTTTATAAAAATAAATACGCCTTTTTCTCATTGTTTTTCTAATTAATGGTTTTATTATTGAATATTATTTTTGACATTGAAGTTTGCTAATTATCATCAGTGATTATGACTTGTACAACTGTGAAAGTTCATTTCAGATTTTCTATGACAAATGCTATTAAAATCCTCGTACTAATATTATAATTTGCATACTGCAATTCTTACCCTTCCATATACTTTACCAAGGTTGGACAAATAAAATTTCAGCCAGATGATTCATCTATGATTAATTTCGTTACAATTGCTAAATTTTTCCAGCATTTATACATAATTGACACTTTACATCACTTTAATTAGCACTAAAAATCTAGTAACAAATCTATGCTTAGCAACTCAAAAGAAAGAAAGAGGAGAGATCAAGTTACAACAAATTTGAGTTACAACAACGGTTTTTTTTTTTCCATTTTCAAAGTCCAAATCATTGATCCAAACAGTTCAACATGATTATCTAAATAAAATGTGCTTCCAAATCAAATTTTATATTTTTTTTTGAATTTTTTACTATTTATTAAGTATTTTATAAAAACTAGTCAAATTCAGAACATTGAATTTTGTACCCATCTTAATAAATAGTAAAAAAATTAAAAAAATATATAAAATTTGATCTGAACGTACATTTTATTTAGATAATCATGTTGAACAGTTTGGATCGACGATTTGGACTTTGAAAATAAAAAAAATCGTTGTTGTAACTCAAATTTGTTGTAACTTGATCTTAACAAACTAAATATTAACATTTAAACAAGTTATAAAATTAATACTTAATTAATATATTTCAGTTACATGGCAAAATTAAAAAAAAAAAAAATACAGCCGACAGAAATGAACGAGTCTAGACAAATTATTTTCTGGTCAAATTTGTGTACTTGATTTTTCTATTATCTTGATTGCATTGTCAGAGATACGCACCATATAAAATATTATGGCGTAACCGGATTTCCTTCTCTGTGTTTATTTTTTTTCATTCTCGATTGAATTCTCGAATTGAAGTTTTGATGCGTTGGCCAAGAACTTATCCAAATGAATTAATTTTTGCGATTGGGACCGTTACATAATTTTACAGACCAATCCTCTTATTACGCGCCATGCTTCATTTTTCTCAGGTTTATTTAAAAATCAATGTAAAATATCCTCTCTTCTATTGATTAATATATCCCTTAAATTGGACACGTAATATCTGAAAACTAATTCATTCTTACGAAACAAGTCCTAATATTATATAGGATATCATTTAATACAATATTTTATTTAATACTAATCTAATATGATATTATATTTATTTGATACTAATCTAATATTTAAATTAAAATTATATTACATTTAATATTATATTATATTTATTTAATACTAATCAAAAAAATTATTTAGTATTATTTTAATATTTAAACTAATTCTAATTGAGAGGAATGAAAATTATTTTTTTATTAATATCACTAATCTTACTAACTCTCTTCTTGTTATTTCACCATTTTTTTGGATTAGTAGAATAGAGCTATTCTTGAGCTAATTCAATTTTCTAATTTGTGTTTGGATGATTCAAGATTAAGAATAGTAAAGCTAATCTAAAATAGTTATATTATTGCCCCATCCAAACACAACCTGAGCAATGAACAATTATATAAATTAATAAACAAATCAATATAGGGTAATTGGTGGAGAAACTAAAAAATAAAAATCTGACAATTGAATTGACGCGTCCCAGAAACAGTGCATCCAGAAAAAAGAAAGAAAAAGAAAAAAGAACGATTCAGGGACAGTGAAATTAACGCGGCAATTCGTTATTGGTTGCTAGCATTATGGAACGGATGGAAATGTTAGACAGTAAATAGGCTTTTCTTATATCATGATGGAACGGTAATTTGTTAAATTAACGACCGAATTTAATTAAATTTAATGCTAGGTGTTAACATTTTGACTCGAAGTGAAGTCGTCCCTCTCGTCTCATTGTCCAGGGGATGCAATCATTCGGAACTTGACAGCTTCAGATTGGTTCCTGTGAGCCCGTGATTGCTGTGGAAGCAATCTGCTGCAATTCAAAAGGATAGCAGGTACTGCGATTAAAATCTCAACTATTTATTTATTAAAATATATGAATTTTGAAAGAAGTTAATTTTTATGTATGAATTTCAAGACACATGAATGTTTGAAATTGGAATTGCAGGTTCCTGTGATCTTTTGAAATTGTAGGGTTCCTGCGATTTTTTGGAATCGCAGCAGATTTATTTTCGATTGTTTCGCTGCCCTGTCCTCCGTACATCAAATTATATCGGTAGTGTTCCGTGCACACTTTATAGGTTTTTGCAGCTTCTTAAAACTAAGAAGTCTTAAGTTTGTCAAACACTTCTTTATAAAGCTTAAAATTATTTTTTTTTTAATTTTTTATCCACATTTTTAAGGAGTCATTATATATATTTTTAAGGACTTAGAACTTTTTAAAAAAGTTAAATATGCACTTTCTTAATTTTTTGTTGTCAAACATATCTTCCTTAGAGAAGCTTAAAATTTATTTATTTCTAACTTGCCGAACACTACCATTCTAATTAAGTGCAATACCTGACCAGAAGTACAATGAGATCTGATTCGTCAGTTTTAACTTGGCACGAATCTCAAAATGAATCCCTATATTATGGACAAATTTTTTGGGTCAAAGTAGGGGGTAAATATATTGACAGATCAGTTTTTACTTCATGTAGCGCATGAGTAATCTTCAATCTTGTTCTTGCTCAACTTTCTGTAAGCTGTATGAAGAAAAAGTCATTCTGCCAATATCTTTACCCCAAATTAGTTGTTGGCTGAGTGAAATGTAATTTGTTTAATTGTTATTTTTAAAGTTAAAAGAGTCAATCTGAACAGTTAAGCATGACTAATCTTCAAAATTTTACTATTTTTTTAACAAGTAGAAAATTGTTGTTTTTGTATGATCTAGAAATTACAAATAAGGTGATTTCCTACCTATTTAAAATATAGTAAATAAATTAGTGGGCTCACATAAGAAAAAAACTGTCGAAATTCAAAGAATCTCAGATCTGAACTTTGAATTTCAATATTCTTTTCATATGTAAGTTAAACTATATAATTCATAATTATATAGTTTGAAATCCCCTTTTTCAAGAAAAAAATCCTCTAGTCTTCATCTGTGAAAGGAGTAGTTTAGTATAAAAGCATATTCCTCGATCTGCCCTATAAAGAATTACTATATCTTTTATGTGGTGATGTTGTTCCCTATAAAAAAAAATATAAAATTTGATTTAAAAGTATATTTTCATATAAAAATCATGTTCAAGATTCATACATATTGATTTTCTAAACTTTTAAAATAAAGATATTGAGTTCATAGCAGGCGCTGCTGTGTAATATGCATATTAACAGAGCCTCATTCTTGTTTATTTATGTGAATATGGAAAGAAGTGAGGAATGTGAGGATGTTCCCGCAGAAAAGAAGAGCTGAATCTAAAGCTGTCCTTTGCCGTGTTTGATTGAAATTAGAACAGATAAAGTGATACATGACCTGAGAATCGGTCTATGTAAGGACACGGAGTACACATAATTATGATTATATTTATACCCAAGGTCCCACTTAGCAATCCATGATTTAATTTTGTCGGTGGAGTCGAGCAAAAATGTTTACCACAATGAGTCCAAATTTTAACATGAGATATAATTTGATAATTATTTTAAACATTATATTTCGTAATTATTTTTCAGAAAAGTATAGAAACAAAAAAAATATCTTGAAGAGAAATTTTAAAACGAGACGTATATTTAAAATGTCAAGTATTCTTTGAATAGAAATATATTTTTACAAAACTTTTTGAGTAAGAAATGTCAAGTATTCTTTGAATTTTGTTAACAGAGTTTGTTAACCAGACGAAAGTGTAGGCATTTATTTGAACCAACAAGGCATAAAAGCTCCGTTTGGATAGACAATTAGAATTAGGCACAAGTAACCGACTCTTTCTCAGCCCAAAGGGCAGATTCTCCCACATAAAATAATTAAAAATTAAACAACAAATGAAGAAGATTAATATATTATAGATGTAATTACAGGCGCATTTTCTTAGCATGCCAAGGGCTTAATTGGGTTTCTCAAAATAATAAAATAATTTTACGAAGGGTTTCTTTTGAAGGTCATCTTAAGATAAAAATCATAGAATTGACTCGAGGTCTTTGCAGAATTCTCCCTCTTGATAGTTAAAGTCTCTGGGATGACTAGTGCCACATGAAATAATTAAACATTAAACAACAAGTGAAGAAGATAATTTATTATAGATGTAATTATTTAGGAACATTTTCTTAATGCATGCCAACGCCTTAATTGGGTTTCTCAAAACAATAATATAATTTTATGAGGGTTTCTTTTTTTAAGGTCGTCTAAAGATAAAAATCATGGAGAAGGGAGTGGGTCTGATGTCCATCAGATCTATTTTTAGGTTCAACGAGATCTTAAGATCTATGCGCACGAAAATCGAAACAAACATGCATAAAATTTAAAGTATTACGCACGAATCTTAAAACATATTGAACGGTGATTGAACCCATCGAATTAAAGTAGGTCCGATGCCCATTCAACCTACTCTCAAGTGCTATGGTGGGGCTTTCTCTTCCTTTTTTATTTTTTCTTCTTTAATAAACTCAGGATGAGATAATCAGGTTGTCCGAGTTGGACTGGACAAGATAGACAAAAAGGAACATAATTTTTTTTATTTTTAGAAGTATACTAAATATTTTGTTGGAAAAACAAAAAATAAAATTTGGTACACTAGAAGTAATTTAATCATTGATTTTATTAAGTGTTTTTTTTTATGATTTGGAGCTTGGAGAAGAAGCGAGCCGGTTACATTTATGATTTATGCATGCAAAAATAGCATCTATAGACTATAGACACCAATAATTCAATTCAATAGTCCATGTACCTTGCAATTTGCATGTGCTTTGTACGAAAATAACAATAGTAAAGTTGGCCGTGTCCACTGTTAATTGCATTGATCTCCATCCAGGGGTCCACAGAAAACATCAGTACGGCACAGGAAAATCCTCTCAAAATGAAAAATAAATAAATGGAAAAACAGTTTGCTTAGCGGATTCAAATACTCGGATCCACTAATTGTCAAAGATTTGCTCGGCAGGTATCTGGGAGGAGACAGGAGTCGGTCCGATGGGCATCGGACCTATTTTTAGGTTCAATTAGCTCTAACACTGTATGATTAGATTCGAAATTTGTGCGCACAAAATTTGAAAATGCCTTTTCGGATTTTAATGTGTTCGCACAAATCTTGATGCAGATCTGATGGTCATTTCACCCATTGAACCAAAGTAGGTCCGATGGGCATCGGACCTACTCTCAATTCATCTGGGAGATGTGAATTCGCTTACCACTAGTTCGGACCTCAAATTTTTTTTAGTTACTACCTAAATAAATCAAAATTAAACAACCACCGCCCGTTGGCTCAAAATTGAGCTTTTATTACCCACGCTAGCTTAGTTGGGCACCAACTTAGGTTGGTGCGTTAGCTGGCCTTGTGCACCAAATTTTGTTTTTTGTTTTCATTTTTTTGGTGCGCCAGTTGGGATTACGCACCAAAAAAATATTTATTTGTTTTTTTTTTTAGTTTTGTTATGTTGTTTTTTGAAATTTTTGGACTAGATTTCTTTCTTGTTATATTCTATTTTGTTCTGTGGTGTTTAGAATTATATGTACATATTAAATTAGACAGAAAAATTATAGAAAATAAAACGCACTTGTTTAACAAATAAAATTGTAGAAAATAAAATACACTTTTTTAACAAATAAAATTTTGTATAAGTTTGAATTAAAATTACTGCAACAAATTATATGCACAATCTGAGCAGTGTTTTGTACTAAGTTGATGCACAAATTACTACAAATTATATGCACAATCTGTATACGTACAATAGAAATGTAAATGAAAAAAGTTTTTTTTTTGTGCGCAAGCTTGCTACAGATTATATGCACAATTTGTATACGTACAATAAAATTGAAATTGAAAAAAGTTTTTTTTGTGCACAAACCCAACTAGCGCACAAAAAAAATGGTGCGCAAGTTTTGCTAGCGCACTAGTTTATGTTGGTGCGTGAACTGAGCTAGTGTGGGTGATAATAAAATAATTTTAAAGTTTATAGCAGTGGTTATTTAATTTTAAATTATTAACTTGGGTAACTAAAAATCCGCTTTTTATATTATCATTTTTGGGAGCATATGTGATGTTTTTGGATGCGGTGCATGAAAGGAGTTTTTTTTTATAAACCATAAATAAAAAAAAAAAACAATTTTTGAATTTCAGCATGAGTACTTGGTTTTTTATAAAAATCATAAGAAACGGTTTGGCAGCCCGTTCCCTGCAGTAATTTCCATTCCAGAACGAGCTGCCAATTCGTTTTTAACAAATTTTTCAGACCACAGTACTTATCGCCACAGAAAATCCAACTTGATCAAAGATCGGATTGCCAAACCGTTTTTAGTAATTTTTTTGTCAAAAAACGGGATCCCAAACCATTCTCTCGGTGGAAAAAAAAAACGGATCGCCAATTTGTTTTTCCAGTGGGGACCAAAACGACCCCGCGGCTCTTCCTTCCCAACTCAATTTCACTCCATTACTCAACCGGTTCTTCTCTCTGCCTCCGAACCAAGGTCAGTTTTTAAATTTTTTTTCCAACCCTGAATAAGTTATTATTTCTTAATTTAAGCACATATAATTGTAGATTTCTTTAAGAAGAACAAAAAAAGTTTCAGATCTACAAATTTCGTTAGATATGTAGTTTAATTTTTTTTTGGATAATTAATCCGAAATTTAATTTTTTGTTAGTTTAAATAAGTAATTGTAGTTTAATTTGACCTTTGTATTATTAAATTAAGAGTTTTTGTAGTATATCTCCCGTTAATTGATGATTTTGGTATAAATTGATGGTATATTAGGAAATTAATGGTATATTAAGAAATTGAGAGTATATGAATAAATTGTAGAATGATTTAGTATTTTTTTTAGTGTAATTTAGGCATTTTTGGATAAAAATCCGAATTTTTTTTTTGTATAAATAAGTTTTTGTAGTTTAATTTAATTTTTGTAGTGTAAAATTGAGGGTTTTGTAGTATAAATAAATAAATAATTGATGGTTTTGGTATCAACTAAGGGTATATTAAGAAATTGAGGGTATATCCATCAATTTAGAACGGATTGGCAGTCTGTTCTCTATAGAGAACGGATTGGCAATCCGGTCTAAGGTTAACAACACGGTTGGCCATAGAGTTCCAGATGTTAAAATTTGAAAATTGGTTAAAAACAGATTGGCAGCTTGTTTTGAAATGTCAATTACTGTAGGGAACGGACTGCCAAACCGTTTCTTATGATTTTTATAAAAAACCAAGTACTAATGCTGAAATTCGAAAATTATTATTTTTTTTTTTTTTATGGTTTATAAAAAAAAATCGCATGAAAGTGGCAATCTGGTGCATAACCTCGAATAGTCGTCACTTGCAATATATGGTCCATATTTAAATATTTTCGATCGGACATGAAATGATCTTCATATTTCATAAAATTTGATAAACTAATGTAAAAGGCAAACAATGTGTTGCTCTTGTAAGCTGTTTCTCTAATTTTTTTTGTCCCAAGGAGCAATTTTGTCAAAGTCAACATTTATTTATTATACTATTTAAAAGGAGAATGTTTCGTGACGTAAGAAATGAATTGGGTCACCTCTGTTGCCTCCCGTTCTTTCTTTCTTCTAGGGTGGAGATTAAAAATGGGTGACGATTTCTTCTGTCACGCCCCTCCAATTTCTCTCTCCGTACCGAGTTTTGGCGTTCATCAGGCCGTGCATTTTCTTCACCGAGTTCTCCCTCGCTTCTACGCTCATCCAGCCGTCCGATTAATTAACCGACTTCTCCCTCGCTTCTACGACGCGTGCCCCTTTGATGCGACGCCGTGTGTCTCGCAGTCGCTTATCTACCTCGGTCTTCCACCGCCAAGAGCAGTCCCAGTTTTCGTTCACTGCTGATCGTTCGCCTCCTTTTGCGTTCCCTTTTGCTCCGCAAGCGACGTGACTCCAAGCTCAGGTACTAATCTCCTCTTCAATCTAAGTGTGTAGTGACGATCTCAATTTGCTTCTCCTCCATTTCCATCTCTCATTTATCGAACCTTGTAATTTCTTCCAAACATATACCAGTATGGCCTCAATGGAACGATTTACTGTGGAGTCCATGTAATTTTGTGAGGTCCAATCACCGCCTGTCACCCTCCTGCGTTTTCAGTTCAGCCTACTACCACATCCATCCCGCTCATGCTACCCTTTCTCATGTTAGGTCAAGTTGGGATTTTGTCAGTTTGCCTTAATTTTTATAATTAGATCGAATTTGGGTTTGGGTCAGTTTGTAGCTTGTCATCTAGCTTGATATAATGTTTGAATTTCGGGTCTGGTCGGAGTGAGTTTCATCCTTTTCAGCTTTACATTAAATTCAAGTTTTGGATTGTTCTCATGATATCACCTAATAATTCGTACAGGTTCTTATACCTCCACTCCAATCAAATTTGACTTGTATGCAAATTTTAATTTCCTCACACAAGTTCCCTTCTTCCATTCCATGTCATTCATTACTTCAATTTGCATTATATATTGGGACCTTTTTTTGGGATAGACAAAGTTTGTTACTGAGGCAGTGTATATTTCCTAATGTATAATAGATGTGATTTCGGTACTGCAACTCCACAAGCACAGAAAAACATGAACAATTCTGATGGAACATGATTTCAAAGATTTGATTTTCACAACATCAGGTTAGTTATGCTTATTAGATTTTAATTTATCACCGTGGTTATTAAAAAAAATGCATGTTTTTGTCAAATATCGGTCAACTTGTAGTGGACTGAGGTCACTTACTGAACTTATTAACTTACAGTTGTGTGAGTTGACTATATAATTGCTACTCTGGATAAAAATGGATTTGTTTGAAATTAGCTGCCAAATTTACATAGGCTTTACGAAATCCAATGCAATTGATACCAATATTGATACTGGCACAATAACTTCTGCCATTTGTCTCCCATGTAGATTCTTCTGCAGTCTTCATCAGCGAGGGGCAAATATGATTCCAGTCAAAATGGACAAATGGCTTTGTCCCTCAAATTTCAACAATAATTTCCAAATTGTTTATGCACAAGCTCAGAAAAAAGAGGAAAAAGTTCTTTCGAATTACTAAATGCAAATGTAAAATAAAAATACCTCCTATTTTTTTCTTCTACATATTCAATAAAATTTTATATTTCCTCTATTGTAATTATTTTCCCATAGTGTTGCTATTTTACATGTAACAATACGTTGGACTTCCACCTCTTGTCTGGAGCTCAAAAGTATGTTCCATTTATGTTGTTACCTTCTATTTTTAATAAAGTTGCAATTTTCTGATTCTTTCCATGTTATAATATTTTCTTCCCCTTGTCTCACAAGGTATGTATTGATTGCAACAAATACTCTCTTCTGATACACTTTTCTCTTCTATCCCTCTTTGCCCATTTCATTTCCTTCCTACTTTTATCTTATATTCTTTAACGTTTTAAGATAGCTGAGAATCCTCTTATATCTCTCCTTTGTTAACTTTTCTAAACTTTCTTCTTTCTCTATTCTCCCAATCTCAATGTTTTACATTGTGCCAATTACGACCACTGAATACTGGACACCTACCATTGGAAAAAAAAAAGGTTCCAACGCCAAAAAACGAAAGCTATAATTAAACAATTTCACAGTTGCGGCGTAGCCGCAACCCAAGTTACTAGTTTAATTTAAAGGAACATGATTCAAATCCCATGTTACTTGTAAGCTGTTTTCTCTAGAACTTGGTACATGTTAAAATCCATTAAAAGTTATGTCATCGAGGTTAACATGCTATTGGACTTGGAGGTATTATATATAAGAAACAGAAAATTATGAAAGATGAATAAATGGCCATGATCTCTAATTGTAGCCCAAAGCCCATGTTAATATCAAACTAAGGCCCTTCGCATAAAAGCCCATAAAAGGAGGCTGATACCAGCTCAATGCACACCATTTGTTCGACGGAATTCCCCCGTTTTCTTTCTGAAGACAGCAAACCGCGAAACTTACCCTCTTATAAACCTCCAAGAAATGACTAAAAACATTGAATCATCCGGCCCAATTTGTCCCCAAGTTACTGATCTTGAAGTAATTAATATGATTCAGCATAAACCATATACCTCCTGGTCACTCGCCTACCTCAAATTCTCTCACTTCCACCTTTTCAATCATACCCCTTTCACTTACCAAGCCATGATCAAGAGATTATGTCGATCTTTTGAACTAGATATGGTCCAGCTTTTGTTAGTGTTACAGAAAATGAGGCTGGAAAAGGTACCATGTAGAGAAGAGATTATGATTACACTCATAAAAGCATATTCTCAAACAGATTGTGTGATGTAACCGTACTGTTAGGGTATATAATTACCTTTTTGATGCATTGCTTAAAGAGAACAGATTTACCATGATAAGCTCAGTGTATAGTGACATGAAGAGAGATGGCGTCGAACCAAATGTTTACACTTATAATATCTTGATCAAGGTTTAATGTAAAAACAAATGTATTAAGGCAGCACAGAATTAAGCTTCTGGAAAGTGCAAAGTGCAAACTTATCACAACCATCCCTGATTGTATTTTGTACACTGTAGTTCACTTCATGGGATTGGTGAATATTGCCAAACGAATAGCCCCAATAGATATATATCATACAATATAGGTAAGCGAAAAAAAAGGAAAAGAGTACTCAAATTATGTAAATATAAACTTATATGTACAAAAACATGCACACGTCAGAAGATGGACTCGAATGCTCGACGAGCCATCTCAATAAATACATTTACATTATTAAAATGAAAATTGAGACATTCCCTAATTGGCGTGGCTAGGTCCTTGCCGTGCATTAGCATCTGGTACCTCATTGTAGCCTTGAATGCAGCTATCATGGCATCACCCTGTAACATACAGAGATAGAACCAGTGTTAGCCATTAGATAAACTACTGATCTAAATTAAGTAAGATTACTTTTAGAATGCCTGATGTCAAGAACTAGCCTTTGGTCTAGTGGCAAAGGCACATGGTCTGTATGTGAGATGTAAATCCTTTGTTGTAATAACAAAAATATTAAATAGTTGGATGGCTTGACCTCCAACTACTAAAAAAAAAAAAAGAATGCTTGATGTCTTACACATTTTCCATGTGAAATCCTTTGTTGGTAATTTGTTTGGCTTTTTTTTTTTTATAAGTTTATCTTTAAAATCACAGTTTATTTAAGG
Source organism: Carex cristatella (assembly GCA_024447775.1). Classification (NCBI taxonomy): domain Eukaryota; kingdom Viridiplantae; phylum Streptophyta; class Magnoliopsida; order Poales; family Cyperaceae; genus Carex; species Carex cristatella. The sequence continues at coordinate 1,998,938 of JAJHPF010000007.1, forward strand.
TCCAGAAACTTTTGAATCAATGGATTTTACTACCTATCTAAATAATTAGTAAAAAAATCTAAAAAAAATGTAAAAGATGGTCACCAAGCACACATTTTATTAAGAAGATCACGTTGAATGGTTCGGATCGACTGTTTGAACTATTAAAACAGAGATAAAGGCTTTGAAGTAAAAAAATTTCTTCACAACTCACCATAACTGATCTCTTGTTACAAAAGTTCTGTTTAGGGAAAAGAGCTGAGAAACTTACTAGACTAATTGCCTCGTCGGTTACTAATGCCGGGCTCATAAGAAAGGCATGCCTCATGGAAGCCAACTCCAAAGCCTTGTAGGCTAGAGCAGCAGCAGGCTTATTTTTTTCTTGCTCACACTCAGAAGCACAGTACCTATTTATTTATAAAGAAAATACAAATATATTAGTTTTGAACTTTTGATACAAAATATTCAGAGGACAGATTCAGAGGACATTTTTCTTGTTTTTAAGGGGTATAAATGAATACACTATAAAAAAAATGTGAAGAGGATATTGTTCATTTGTTCTAAAGTTATAAATCTCCAGATTGCAAATTAAGTAAACGATACGCTACCGGCTTAGCAAAGAAGATCAAAATTCCCTCCTTTATGTGGCAACAACTTAACTTAACTCTATTGCAAAAGGTAAAATGGTCTTACTGGCAGAACTTTGCGGTGTCTAAGTAGAGACACATGGCCGCCTCGTTGTTCTTTCCCGGCCCGTGCTCCCAGAGAGAAGCAACTTTTAAGAATTTAAGAACAGACTCCATATATAATATTATACTTTGCGGCTTCTTACCTTCCCTCTGCAATCAAGAAAAACCATCTCATGAAAAGGTAGAACAAGTTAATTATGAGTAACTTTAGTGTCCGGCCAGACAAACTAGGCACTTTTGTATTTTAAAGGCTGAAGCATCAAGTGTGCTATGAATCACCAAAATAACACAAGGCAATGGACACAAATGCAGTGGTAAGATAGTATTAACTGAAAGGTATATTAATAAATTAGCCAAATCAGCAAAAGAATATCACAGAAAATAAAATGCATCAATAATTAATTTAGAACTCCCAGTAAAAAACAGTTCAAATAATTAACCTGGAGGCGATCAGCTCTGTGTTTGAAATCGCGTGCCTCGTTCAAGAGCAAGAAAGATTCCTTAGACTCATTTGCCTTGGGGATGTCAGTGGAGTCACCTATCTTCCCTTTCTCCTGTCTCTCAAGAACACAGGAAGAACCTGTACTCGTCAGAATCTGGTGGGACCCGGAGGTCAATGACATGCTGGATATCGTCGTCTCCTTAACGGTTCTATTCCCAACAGAGTCTGTGCCTTTCTCCCTCAAGGAATCATCTATCAGTTTTCTTCTCTTCTGGTACTGATGATCTGACGCCAAATCAGATATTCTTCTTTTGGGAAGGGAATGCACTGGCCTGCCGTCTGCCTGAGAGTGGATTTGTGTCATTACAACTCTTACATAGTTTATATCTTTTGGGAAATTAAACAGTGGTTGCTTAAGAAACAATGTAAATAAGGAATGAGGAATGGGACAACACAAAATTCTTGCCCTGGTTCAATCAATAGAGATTTCTCAATTCTTTTTATTACAAATTTGTTGTTACCTCTAGTTGAGGCCAATCCAGGCTATGCATAATATTTGTAAAAAAAAAAATGCATGCTTTAACTCTGTATTTTGCATAATATATAGAAGAAAGAACAAAGAAATGATTACAGAGCAAAACAAAACATTTACATTATTACATATAATAGCCTTACCTCCAGATTTCGAGTAGGAGATTCTGCTGGTGCAGCTCTAGCAACCTGGGAAGAGCGGCAGGTGCTTTCGTGCGGTTTCCTGTCAGGAGATGAATTGGTTAGAACAATACCAGGCTCCATCAACTCCGTCTTTTTTTCAGCCTTTTTAATTTTGATCCTAACAATATTCCTCCGAGCTGACGAGGCCAAGCGTGGAGGTGACATGGTTTGCAATTGTTGTACAAAACTCAGATGTAAAATCAAGATCCTCTCTGCAGTTTGCAGAAATGAATTCTCAAATATGATCTATTAGAGAATTGGATTGTAATTGAGAAGGAAGCATGCAGGAGTGTATTTAAAAGGCAACAGACATGTATTATTGGAAAGTGTCTATTTCAAGTTATCAACTCATAAAAATAGAAAATTCACCCCCGCTCCATGGACAATTTTAGAAATCTTGCCTTTTTTTTTTTTTTAACTTATGGGCTAAACTTGGCTAATTCCAATTTAGTTCATATTAATAGAAGAAGGGGAGTACTATATTGGGGGCATCTTTTCTAGTTTTGAGAGCTAAGATAAAAAATTTCAATAAATACCGATTTTGTCCTTCCATCTTCTCTCTAATCCAATTAATAAAATAACTAATAAAGGAAATAAAAAAAAGTTCCATTTTCTTCCCCGAGTGATTGGTGCATGGAAATAATTACACTTTCTTCTTCATACATATTCTAACCATTTCTGTTGCTATGCTATCTTATTAATCTCCCAGTGTGAAACTCAACCATACCAAAGTTCACGTCAATTAATCCAAAATCTCGCATACTATGAGACTACAAGTTAATAGAAAGTAGTGCTTGAATAGTCAAATTGAAATATGCAAAGATAAAAAACAGCTAATTGATGTGCTAAATTATATACAACGTTTATTTAGTCTTTCAGTCGAAGCCTCAATAAATAATGACAATGTTACACTTGAACAAACTTGAATAAACACATTCTGAACAACCGTTCAGCTTAAAAAAAATAGAAAGAGAATGACAATACGGCGTAAAAAATAGAAAAAGAATAACAACCGTACGTTCAACCTCAATAAATCATTAGAACCAATCGGACCCACACTTTGTTTAGCTAAGTTAGCACCCAATTCATTACCAGTGATATGAAGACGTAAGGTCTAGCGGTATGTGCTCTGTTTAGCTAAGTTAGCACCCAATCGGACTCACATTTTTTTAGTACTGCTACTGAATTAGACTAATGGCTGATATTAAATTACAATTTTTGTTTATTATGACTTGTGCTTAACAAAAGTACTGAATAGGCAATCCCATTTAGCTTTCATCATTCTTTTTTAAGATATAAATAAATTTAATTGTTTCCTTTTATATACAACCTACATGTATTAATGAATCTTGGCACATTTAGAATTAAAAAGATGTGAGTATTAAATAGTAAGGGTAAATTGGGTATTGAAATGAAAATTATTCTCTTAGCTCTCAAAATTGTAAAAGATATGTTTAGTATAGCGCTTCCCATAGAAGAATTATCATAAGCACTCTAAAAAAGATCTGGCGGCTGATAGGTCATATATTTTTAGATTGTTACTAACCGAGAGTACCCCGAAAAAGAAAGTAAAAATAAATAGCAGAATAAGAAGGCATAGCTTGAATTTCTGCGTTAAATTAGTGTAAAACTGTAAATAGACTCAGTTCTAATTATTAAATACCGAGGAGCGTTAAATTAGTGCAAATTAATGTAGACAGTTCAAATGCACTCTAAATAAATGACTTAAATTTTTTGTTTTTTTTGTTTAGTTAGTAGTAGTAGGCTCGGTTAATTAAAGATTAATCAATAAAAACAATTTTTTTTAATCAATAATAAAGTATTAAAATCATAAAAATATATAAATAATAACTTTAGGTTATATATCTTAATTTGTCAAACTTCTCAGTTAATTTCTGATATTAAAAAATGTATCTATTTTATATTTTTGGAAATTTTTTACTTTTTTTTTAAGATTGGTACATAATCATTTTTTTTGGATGGTCCATAATTTTCTGAAAAATATTGATTTTGTACCTATCTGAAAAAATAGTAAAAAAATTTCAAAAAGTATAAAATTTGACACTAAGCATATTTTAACATGGATATCACGTTAATTGTTAAGCTGTTTAGATATTTTGTTTGGACTTTAAAATCGAAGATAAAGATGATAGAGTACGATTGGGGCATCAAGCAATGAGGCATTTTAGCCATCGTCATATATATATATATATATATATATATAGAGAGAGAGAGAGAGAGAGAGAGAGAGAGAGGTTGGCTAATATCAAATCATTTGTTTCTGAGGTCCCGTGCAACCAAGTCGTTTTTCAATTTTCGAAGTCCAAATTGTCGATCCAAGCCGTTAGATGTGTTCTCTATATTAAAATGTGCTTGGAGACCAAATTTTACATTTTTTGGAATTTTTTTTACTATTTATTAAGCCACTTTGAAAATCGTTGGATCAGTTATTTTCAAAGTGACTTAATAAATAAATAAAAAATTCAAAAAAATGTAAAATTTGGCCTCCAAACACATTTTAATATATGGAACACATCTAACGTTTTGGATCAACGTTTTGGGCTTCAAAAATAGGTTGGATCAGCGATTTGATATTAGCCAAAAATTAACGGTGGCTTAACCAAATAGTAAAATTAGAAGCCACCGTTGGATCAGCGATTTTCAAAGTGACTTAATAAATAGTAAAAAAATTTCAAAAAATGTAAAATTTAGTCTCCAAGCACATTTTAATATAGAGAACACATCTAACGGTTTGGATCGACATTTTGGACTTCAAAAATTGAAAAATGACTTGGTTTCACAGGACCTCAGGAACAACTGATTTGATATTAGCCAACCTCTATATATGTGTGTGTGTGTGTGTGTGTGTGTGTGTGTGTCTCCATTCTTATATTATGCACGTTGTTGTCCTGATCCGCCAACGACTGAGATTGTAAGATTAATTTTTGGATTTAATTTCAGTTCTCCAATCACATAATCTGACTTCTTTTGATTAAATATATATGTTTTATGTGTAGAAGTCAAAAATTTAGTTAAAAACACACTCGCCACACATACTGTTATATAGTTTGTCACAATTAAAATTGAATGAATCCCTAACGATTTGTTTCCTTATTTCTCCTTAAATCTATCTCTAATTCATGCAATTAAATTATTTTCTTATTTCTTTGGTTTCCTCTGTTTCACTCATCTTCCTCTATATTTTCAACAATGAAAATAGAAATGATTCAATCTTTCCGAATCTATAGCGCTATTGTATCTTTACGAATAAATGAAGAGCATATTTTGTGCTGATGGAAACAATTATATCTTTCCAATTAGATTTTTTGAAATATCTTTTGAATCTGAAGTAAGAAAGTGATTTTTTTTGCCTAGATAACGTAGCTGGTTGTTCATTTTGTTTTAAGAAGGTAATTATCCTGATAATTTCGTTAATTTTAAGTTGTATTATTTTTGAGTTGGTCCTAATAAATTGAAATTTCCTAAAGTATAAGTTTTAATTCAGGAAGAAAATAATCTTCCAATTTCCTCACACACCCAGTAGATCTTTGATATTGGAGTCACTTATCTAAGTACCCACATTTTAAATTTTAGAGAAATAAATAAATTAGACGTATCAGTCTAATGACGATGCCCATTTAATGTTTAATAAATATTGAGTCATAAAATGTACATTGCAGTGGTGAAACTCCCTGTGATATATATTAATTGATAGTAATTCATCTCAATCATCAGTTTATCAATTAAATATCACTTTATCTATGTGATTGTTAAAAGATGATGGATGATGCATAAATAAGAGATGTTTGAAAGAAAATAAAGAAAATGTATCTTAAGTCATTTCAATTAGTTTGCATAATAGTAAAAAAGAAGAAGGTAAAATGTTATTGAAATGGTAAACTCAATCTGCATTGCCGCAGATTTTGAGTAGATTTTGTGCTGATGAAAACAAAATATCTTAAGATATTTTGTGCTGATGGAAACGATTCAATCTTTCTGAATATTTAGCGAATTTTTTTTAATATGCTATATTCATTGTGTCAAGATGAAAAACAATATTTACTAGGGTTATTATATCTTTGCGAATAGATGAAAGACATATTTTGTGTTGATGAAAACAATTATATTTTTCTAATTTGGAGTAAAATGAAAAATATCTTAAACTTTTGTGTAAAGAAATGATCTAAAGAGAAATTTTCATTGTTAAAATAATTTCCATCAATAAAATATTTGTAGAGAAAATTCTTATTTGAATTATTTAATCATATCTTTCTCAATTTTATTTTATTACAGATCATTTCTTCTCTAAATATTTGAATCATTTAATGTCCTGTCTCGCCTGTGGAGAAAATTATATATTAAATCGTATTGTGCTTTGTGTTAAATTTTCCAATCCATTTTGAAAGAAAAAGACTACTGATCAATTTTTTTTGTAAATATAAACTACTTTGAATATATATATGTGTGTGTGTTCAGTGTGTAAAAGCATGCACACGTCAAAAGATGGACTCAAAGGCCCGATGAGCCATCTCAATAAAAACATTTACATTATTGAAATGAAAATTGAGGCATTTCCTAATTGGCGCGGCTAGTTCCTTGCCGTGCATTAGCATCTGGTACCTCATTGTAGCCTCGAATGCAGATGTCAAGGCATCACCTGTAACATATATACAATTTGAGATAAAACCAGTGTTAGCCATTAGATAAACTACTGATCTAAATTAAGTAAGATTGCTTTTAGAATACCATATGTCTTACACATTTCCCGTGTCATGAAATCCTTTCTTGGTATTTTGTTTGGCTTTTCTTTTTATAAGTTTATATTTAAAATCACAGTTTTTTTAAGGCCCAGAAATTTCTGAATCAATGGATTTTACTACCTATCTAAAAAATTAGTAAAAAAAATCTAAAATATGTAAAAGATGGTCACCAAGCACACCTTTTATTAAGGAGATCATGTTGAACGGTTCAGATCGACAGTTTGAACTTTAAAAACGGAGATATAGACGTAAAAATTTCCCTTCGACAACTCACCATAGCTGATCTCTTGTTACAAAAGTTCTGTTTTGGGAAAAGAGCTGAGAAACTTACTAGACTAACTGCCTCGTTGGTAGCTAATGCCGGGCTTATAAGAAAGGCATGCCTCATGTGAGCCAACTCCAATGCCTTATTCTTTTCTTGTTTACACTCAGAAGCAATTTATTTATAAAGAAAATACAAATATTTATTGTGTTGTAATATAGGTGCGAATTTGTGTCGTATAAAGCACAAAATATTTTTCACCTAATACTACACTTCTATAATTTAAGTTTCTACCTTATATAATATTTTTTAAGATATTAAATTAATGTACATAAAAGCTATAACTATCCTTAAAATATTAACAAAATAAAAAGATAGGAGAGAATTAAATGACAGGTGCATTGCATTTAGATCTTTTTTTTTTTTTTTATGGTTAGTGAACTACAAGAATGCGATAGTATCTACAAGGACAAATAGTAACTATCCACGAGAATATACTGACAGGAAAGTGTTTTTTTTATTAGCGACAGTAGTATCTGCAACCGAGATGAGACTTTACGCTCTGAACTCCGACAATATCACACTTTCAGCTCCGGTTCCTTCCCTCTCTCTCGTTCTCCTCTTTGCCCAATCAAGGAGATACCGAAAGAGAGGGATATATTGTGTCGAGAATGAGATCTACAAGAAGTAAAAAGGGGTTGAATGGAAGAGAGTGAAGGGATTATATATTTCATTGCAAAAGAGAAATATTACTAGTTTATCATATTGATCAAGTTGTGTGTGCCCTTAACAACATATTCTTCCTCTCAAGACGTTAAAAGAGAGAACATGTCAAGTATCAAAAGGTTTATTTCTAAACCCACAAATTTTTATGCATATGGTTTAGTTAATGCTATGTGAGCTTTGCGGAGTTTTTGTAGCAATACATTTTTCATCAGTTGATTGGATTTGATGCCTATATTATTGAGAAATTATTTGAGTCATGCATATTAGTTCACTGCCGTGCTAGATCGTGTCACGGTGTTTTGTTTCCTACTTTTTTTATGTCAGTATGTCACTAGATTTACGCCTATAGAAGCGCAAAAGTCAGTAGTGGATTTTCTATTGAAACTTTCGGTCCAATTTCCATCGGAATAGCCACATATCTCCATGAGCGTAGAACCTCACTTTTAATATTATCATAATTAGAAAGGTAATTGGTAGTGGAAAGATATATCAGAGCTACACATTTAGGATTGCACCGGTTACCGAATATATATAATGTTGTATTTATGGATCAATTTTTTCAACTCCAATCACAATTCATTGTCTTATTTTTTTTCTTTTACAAATTAATAGTGGCCACAATTCCTTTTCTTATGAGCTCATGTGGTGACATTTATTACATTTTTTTTATTATATTATCGTAGAGGCAAAGAAAATAATGAATTTGGTTGGTATTTCTCAAGTAAAGAAATTAAGAGAAAGATATGTAGCTAGTTTGCACTTTTCATGTTGGACCATACTATATACAGTACTCTCAAGAGAAGCCAACTATAATTGATACGCTATGATATATAAACTCTAAAAACAAAAATCTAAATTTTAAACTCCTAAATTATATACACCATATATGCATGTGCTTAGATGTTGAGTTGGCTTAATTCGGAGTTGCAGTCCGTTAAGATTTTGTGTTTTTATAAAGTAATTAGAGCAAAGCTAGGTGTGATGTGCATGTCAAATCATGACAAAGATGCGGTTAATTTGTTTAAGTATTTTCTTTGATTCTGGGTTTTATTGGGCTACTTTACTTGACTTATTGGCGGCCCATAAATATTAAGAACTCTAAAATTAATTGGAGAAATTCTTGTGATTCTTGCTCGTAATTAGACAGTTATTTTTCTAACTATAAATTCAACAAAGTAAATTAAGCTATTCATTTTATAACAAAATAGCAAAAAATAGATGCAAGAAAAACATACAGTCATGCAGATATGAGAACCAATCTGATGCACATGTACAAACAGTGCTAACATAGGAGATTTAGCCCCAATTAATTGCATCCAAAATATTATTCCTAAATTAATCCTAACTTAGCATGGAACAACACTATTATACTCCATGGGTGCAATCCACTGTTCCTAAGCGCAACACACCGCCTTGGCGCAAATCGAACTCGAATTGTGTATTGACTTGCTGAAACGCACCGAGGACACCCGGAGCAAGACCAGTTTCCTCCTCAAACATTGCAAGACAAAACTGTTTTTCGTGCAAATCCACATAAAACACTTGCTCATAAAAGAGTGCCATGTCAGCCCCAGCAAAATTAAAGGTCATGCTAGGCAGTAAATTTGCTGGGTTGGCATTTTCTGGAAGGTCGAAGCACAGGTCGAACTTTTCATTAAAACCCCTTCCCTCTGTCGGCGCGAGATGGAGCGCTTCAAAGTGATTGACGAGGCCTTCACGCACTATCGGATAAGCAGTCTTAGGTAGATAACTATAATGTGCCCCTGAATCTATCATGAATCCGCGATACCCGGAGGGATCTCGATCGAATGTTCCCGGTGGAAAGTACATGCCTGTTTTATCGATACTAATACCGGTCAAGTTTACGTAATAAAGTTTAAAACCATTTGAATACCTCAATATCGGTGTCTCTTGTATCTTGGCAACAGGAGGCCAAGTGATATCGTCACCGAATCGCAAAGTCATGGGGGTTGTGGACCCTGGTTCAACGAGGCAGTAAGAGAACCTTTTACCAGTATTCGGGTCATTTGATTCTTGGGAAATGAATGACTCCGGTTCAAGGTTCATTCCAAAGATCCCCACGGGCCCACTAAGCGGGTAATCAGTATCGGTTTCGTGAGTGCAACCGAATACAACAGTAGGCATGTAATAATATCCTCCATCATTGGCAGGAAAAGTAAAGATCTCCGAAGAAAGCGTTCCTTTAGCAGAGGTATCATCAGCATAGATGATGCTGAATTCACATAGGCCGTTGGGACCGGGATTATAAAATGGGGCTTGACAAAAAGGATGGTTAACCGTGAGTGCTAGGTAGCTCGGGGAATTCTGGGGATTGAAAAGCTTGGGCTGCTGATGGAAGCATTTTGGGCACGGCTCGCATTGGATCCATGATAAACTGCTTCCGGTGTCTAGGTGAAGATAATAAAATGCACCGCCAACTCCACTACCAATGCCCGCAGAAATCATGTAGTAGAGATCACTGGAACCTATTCCTGGTCGGATCGTGTCCATACTGTGGAAATTTGAGGAACCGGGATTGTATAACGAAATGAGATAACGAAGGCGGCGTCTATCTGATTGAAGAACTCTGTTAAAACGCTCCGTGTCAGTGAGATTAGGGTTGTAGAAGGGGGAGTTTGGTGAGAGAGGGTCTATTAGTTCTAGACTAAACCCTTGTTTGGTTGGTGAAATCTTTCGTGAGGTTACTAAAATGAGATGAAGAAAGGTTAGCAATGAGCAAATGATGAGGTGGCTGTAAGATAGATTTAAAGACTCCATGGCATGAAGAGTGATGAGGAGAGAGTTTAGAGAAAAATGGGGTGATTATGGTGCTTTTATATATATTACCATTAAAATAAATCATGGATTATATAGTAAAACAATGAGAGGGATTTGTTTATTTGGAAGGTAAATCTTAGAAATGATTCACTATTGCATGATTAGTGAGGAGAGGTCTAGATAAATGAAAGGTCATCTTTTGCAAATGCAGTATGGTGCTTTTATGTATATTATCAATAAAATAAATCATGGGTTATGTAGTGAAACAATGAGAGAAATTTGTATCTTTGGAAGTTAAATTTTAGATTTGATTCACTAATTAATTGTAAGTCATCAATGGCGAATATAATTAGACGGAGATCAAAGATCAATACATGCATGAACTTTGTTAATCAGTAATAATGACTACGTTTAAAATCTGGAATTATTACATGTATGTATGTAGGGGCGGGATTTCTGTCAGGATAGGGCACTAATTGGATTCAAATAGCTAATCGGGTTCAAACCCATTAACTTATTGAATGCACAATTACAACTCAATCCCTATAACTATGTTTATTATAAAATATGTTATAATTATAAAATTGATTGACATAGTATTGAAATATTTTTAGTAATTTAATTAAAAATTTGTTTGGCACAATTTATAGCGGGACTGTTTTTAGCTAATTAGCAAATTGAAGTCAAAGTTTAGATAAAAAATTTTACCGAAAAATAAAAAGGCACAAAAAGTTCGGCCAACCCACTTCTTAGAATTATAATAATAGGTTCCACCATAAGATCTTTCTTGTTATCTTATTCTCTTTCATTCTATTTATGAAATAAAGTATTGCTTATCTGAACAAAAAAAAACGAAATACATAGAATTGATCAAAACTCAAAAGGAATCGGTTCATGAATCAGACTAACTCGAGCCAGGAGTAGGCACTACACCGGACTAGGGGTAGGCACATTAAATAATTAGTTCTGGATCGAAATAAAAAATTTAAATCCAGGAGTAGGCACTTGCCTACCCCAATTTGAATATAGACCCGCCAATGCATGTATGAACTATATCAAAATATATTGTAAAGGAAAATATAGTAAAAAAAATATACCGTAGACCAACTCTCTCTCTCTATATATACACACGTACAAAGAGGTTGATTAATATCAAAATATTTGTTTCGGAGCCGTGAAATAACCGCTTCGGTTTTTACATTTTCAAAGACCAAACAATCGATCTAAACTTTTCAACATTCAATCTATAATAAAATGAGCTTGGAGACCAAAATTTAATTTTTCTAATTTTTATTATTATTTATTAAGTCAGTATTAAAATCGTTGTTTTCAATGATCCAGAAATTTTGCATTGTTTATTAAAATAAGCGATTTTAAAATTGGCTTAATAAATAGTAAATTTTTTTTTTTCCAAAAGATGTAAAATTTGGTCTCCAAGCACATTTTAATAAAGATATAACATTTAACGATTTGGATCGATCATTTAAACTTTGAAAATTGGAACTAATTGGTTGCACCACAGCTCCGGAACAAATGTTTTGCACCACATATTTTACAGTATGTATGTATGTATGTATGTATGTATGTATGTATGAATTATATTTTTTATAAATTACATTATAAATTTTCATTCTTATATTATGCAAATAGTTGTCCTGATACGCCAATGACTGAGATTGAAAGATGAATCTTCATATTTAATATCAGCTCTCCAATTACATAATCTATTTTCTTTTGATTAAATACATTTGTTTTATGTGTAGAAGTCTAAATTTAGTTTAAAATATCACACATACTGCTATATAGTCTGTCACAATTAAAATTGAATAAATCCCTAGTGATTTGTTTTTTTTTATTTATTTCTCCTTAAAGCTATATATGATTTCTGCAATTAAAATATTTCATTATTTCTTCATTTCCTCTGTTTCATTTCTCCTTTTTCTATATTTTCGACAATGAAAATGAAAATTATTCAATCTTTCCAAATTTGTAGAGAAATTTTTCTTTTTTCTTTTGATATGCTATTTTCATTATGTCAAGAGCAAAAATAATCTTTATTAGGGGCTATTGTATCTTTGTGAATAGATGAAGAACAAATTTTGTGCTGATGGAAACAATTATATCTTTCCAATCCAAAGAGAAAATGAAGAATATCTAAAACTTTCGTGTAGAGAAATAATCATCGTTAAAAATAATTTCCATCAATAATATATTTGTAGAGAAAATTCTTATTTGAATCATTTAATGACATTTCTCCTCTAAATATTTGAATCATTTAATGACATTTTTTACTTGTGGAGAAACTTAGATATTAAATCATATTGTGCTTTGTGTTAAATTTTTCAATCCCACGGCCAACACAAGACGAGAAACATTGTGCAGTGAAACTTATAAGTTCAATTTAGTAAATTGTGAATTAGAGTTGTACCAGTTCCTTCATTGCTTACTAGTACAAGTTTTTGATGTGCGAGGGGCTGATTTAAAAATTAATTTAAATTATGAGTCTTGACCCGGTTGGGAAGACGTCAGTTAAGTTTTACTCTAGAGTTATAATACATTTACTTTCTAGGTGATAGTTATATGCTTAGCAGTTTTGTCAACAAGCACTTATATTGCTGTACTTATGCGAGAAATAAGGTATGAACCATATTAATTTAAAATTTAAAATTTTATTATTTTATTATATGTTTTCAATTTGAGCAATTATAATTTACTTTTCATATTTTGTTTGTTCATTTTCATAAATGTTAGGCTACACAGAAGATGATCACAATGGCAATGATACTTTAAGATCTTTTTTCATGTTATATTTAATCAGTTTTTTTTTCATTTGTTGGAGTTTTTTTATTGTTATTTTTTTAATTTGTGTCTTTTATTTTCATATAAATATTTTTTGTCTTCTTAATTTTGTGTGAATGTAAAATAAAAATATCTTTTTATATTATATTCAATCTTATAATATGTCCTCATTACAATGCACGAACACGATACTAGTAATAATTAATTAATTGATTTGCAAATAAATTCGGTGGTATATAGACTGTATATATATAATTTTTTTTTTTTTTTGCCAAATTGCCCGTATGCTTTTCATTAACAAATAAAGATTGCATGTATATTGATAACATGATATTTTCAATAATAAAAAAAAATTACATGATCTTGAAAAGAGGAATGGTAAATCCTTTATATTCAAACATTTTTGTTGTCGCCAGATTTTCTTAAATTATGAACTAGACTTGTATCAAGAACTAGACTTGTATTATATTATTAAAAGTGTTGTAATGTGTAACAAATTTAAGAAAATTTACTAGTAAAAGTGTTATAAATATATGTCGTTTTGAGATTCATTTTACCCATATTTGTTTTAAAAATTATTATTTGACTTAAACTGTATAACTATATTTGAAGTTGTGTGATAATTAATAAAGTTGACTTATATTGAAATTATTAGTATATTAGTTTTCTCCAAAATCTAATTAAGGATAAAAAGTTTAATTGGCATATCTGGATTCTGACTAATTGGGATCACGGTGTCATGGAAAAAATCCACAATGCAGCAATCTGATACAAAATTCGCTGTATTGCTGACAACACAGAGAATTAGATGACAGAATTCACACCGACTTCATACAGCTAATTATTGTAGAGAGTGACCAGCTATTAATGATGTAAAATCCGTAGAAATAGATACAGAAATTATGTTTCAATATACTTTTATGTTATGAAAACATGAAAGATGTGTTTACTGTAAATTGGGAACAGAATTAAACTTGATCAACTGAAATAAATGAGCGAAATATTTGGTGCTCTGCAAACTATTTTATTCCTCAAGAATTTGCTAATTGTACAACTGGGACTTAAAAATTAGGCTTACGTCGAGTAACGTAACTTAAATTATTATTACAAAATATTTGCTGTGACACTTACATTCATTGCATATAGATGTTTATGGAATGGTTGGAATAATTGAATTTAACAGGTAAATTTGCTCCAATGAAAGCAATTTGCCTATAAGAGGTACTGTGGATCCGGTATTGTAGTAATTCTTGAGCACGAGGAAATGGATTTATTGAGAGAACGAGGACAGCTTAATTTGATTGTAATTTAATTTAATTTAATTTAGAATTGAATGTTGTAAACAACTTATATTAATTCAATCTTGGTAGCCTCTACCAAGCTTTCAAAAAAAGAAAGAAAGCAATTTGCCTATACCAGATACAATTTGAACGCATAATTGATGGAAAAATAAAAAAACAAATGAAAAGCTTTAAATGAGACAAACAATGTCACGGAATCACGGTCCAATTTCCCTGACCCATTGCTCTTCTCCATAGTCCATACGGATACATCCCCTTCAAATAATTAATGAGCTCATACTGACTCTCTCAATTTCCTAGGCGACCTTTGAGCGGGCAATATTAATTATTCTGTTAACCAAAATCTATATAACAAGAATATGATTCTACTGTTGACAGTAGAAAATTATAATATCTAACCATATATATACTCCGAGTGGAAGATATTAGATATACCCAGATGGGTTCTTCCGCTGAAGCTATCGGCAATGAAAACTTCATGACAGCCTCAACAATTCGAACAGAGACCATAACTGGATCACATCTATTTAAGATTCACGGATATTCTCTGACTAAAGGGATTGGCATAGGAAAAAGCATTCCCTCTGGTGCTTTTACTGTCGGCGGATATAACTGGATAATTCATTTCTATCCTGATGGTAAAAACCCGAATGACATAGATTTTATATCATTTTACCTTCAACTTGAAAGTGAAGCTACTGATCATGTGAAGGCGAAAATGAGTTTGACTGTACTTCAACAAAATGGTGATCCCTCTAACTTGAGCATTTCATCCCCATTTAGTTGGACTTTCAAAGGTCCTAGCAAGGGTTGCCCGCAATTTACAAATAGAATTAAATTCGAGGAATCTGAACATCTGAAAGATGATGCTTTCACTGTGAAGTGTACTGTTACAATCATTAAAAAAACTAAGCTTGAAGCAAGCAAGTCCTATGGCATCATTGTTCCACCGTCGAATTTGAACCAAAATTTGGCTAGCCTCCTACAGAGTGGAAACGGGGCGGACGTTACATTTGTAGTGGATGGAGAGAAAATCAAGGCTCATCGTTGCGTGCTTGCAGCAAGGTCGGTTGTCTTCAATGCCGAGCTTTTTGGTTGTATGAAAGAAAAATGAACTGACACCATAACACTTGAAGATATTGAAGCACCTGTTTTCAAATCCATGCATTACTTCATATATTCTGATTCACTGCCAGATTTTGAGAGAACTAGTGATGATGAATGTGAAAAGAAAGATATGAGATTGATGGCTCAACATTTGCTAGTAGCTGCAGATAGGTATGTAGAAGATTTTTTTTTTCTCTTCTAATCTTCTTTTTATCAATTTTAATATGATAATAAAATATCTGAAAAATAGATATCAGTTGGAGAGGTTGAGGTTGATGTGTGAAGATTTACTTTGCAAGAATCTTGGTGTAAGCAACGCTGCGACTACATTAATTTTGGCTGAGCAACACAATTGCAGTCAACTCAAAACAGAGTGCCTCAAATTTATGAGCCTTCCTAAGGTTTTTAAAGCTGTGGCACAGACCGATGAATTTTACAATTTGGTGAAGATTTGTCCATCAATTTTGAAAGAAATCTAAGTTCTTTGTTTAACATTAATGATCCTCCTTGATAATGATTTTTCCATCAATTTTTTTTTCTTTTCATGTTATGATGGCTTTTAATATTGTCACTGTTTATGAAATCAAGAGTAGCTGATTTCGTACTTGCATATGTAGAAATGACAATATAGTATTATTTTATTCTGATAGCCTCTATCAGAGTTAAAAAAAAAAAGACAATATAGTATTATTAACTTATTTTTTCTCTGTGTACTTTCGGTACAGCTTACTTTTTCAACTGTATTATTGCGCTTCATATTTCTTTTCAGAAACTAAAGAATACAAAGCCCATGAAAGTTGTTAATTTGTATGTCTGACTCATGTCATAGAAATTGTAAAGTATATATGATGAATGTAAATCCACCTTCAAATTACTAGCAATATTTTAAGCAACTGCACCGTTAAATAGTAACATCTGATTTTAATTATCTAGTATTTTGATGTGCTCATTAAGAGAGTTTGATGAGCACAACTCTAAAAATTTATTGTATTAATTTCAAACGACGAATATTCGGATATTCGGATTCATATAGTTTGTGGATACGGATGCATATATGGATATGATTAACGCAGATACAAATATGAAATGGTTTGATTTCGAAAGCGCATGCAGATAATTTTCCGTATCTGTATTTTCTAATAAAACAGATACCCGTTAGCAGTTTTGTACCCATTAAGTTTCATGAATTTTTCACTGAATAGATTAATCGTGAGTCGAATTGTTCGGCAACACTCTCACTCTTCTTCTTTGATTTGCTAGGTTTTCTTGGGTTGTGATTTAGTCGCTGACCGGGTTGTTTTTTTTTTTTTTTTCTCTCAACAGAGCTTGTGTATCTTCCCCTTCTTTCTTGATTCTGATTTTTCTCTCTCGTTTTTTGTTTGGTAATTTGTAAAAGGCCAACTAAGCAAGTCATTTTTTCTGTAAATTGGGTTGAGGAATTTGATTGATTAAAATTTCTCTTCTTCAACCTTTGATTTCTTTATATGGTTTGAATCCGTTAGCCATTATTGGCAGGGGCGGATGCAAGGATTTTATCAGAATAGGACAAGAAATTATCGAACCGGATTTAAATAGCTAATCAGATTTAAACCTATTAAATAATCAGATATTAAAGATAAAAAAATAGTATTCTTTAAATTAAAACTTAAATATAACATACTATAGAAAAAGTTAATATAAAAAAATACGATAAAAAAATATATTTAATAATCAAATCATCAAACTACCAATTAAAACATGACAAAAAAAAAATAGTATTCTTTTATATTATCTTTTTACATATTAAAAACAAGCCAAAAAAACTTTTTCTAAAAAACAAACCAAAAATTAAATACTAGATAATTAAATCAACGAAGAGAGTTTTCATCTACGGATCTTTATGGTTTAAATTTTGCATAATTATTTCATCATAGACATGTTTAAACAACATATTTTCAATAAAAATAACCAACACATCATTCATCCATTGATCACCCATAGTACTTTATAAATTTGTTTTCACATGTTTACCCTTATATAGTACTTTATAAATTTGTTTTCACATGTTTACCCTTATAAAAACGAGAGAAGAAAACAAAAAAGTGAAAAAAAAAATTAAAAATAATGAAGAAGAACGAAATAGGAAAATAAAATGAAAATGGAGGCATCTATTAATGCACAAAATGGTGAAGGAAAATGGAAAGAATGATAGAAATAGAGAGCTCCATTGTACAGATAAAATTGAGAGGAGAAAAAAATAGGTTGCTCTTCTCATGTGTCTCATTAAATCTTACAAGTGGTCCTATCTACTTATTATTTTTATTTTAGACTTGGTCCACAAAATTCATACACAAATTCTTTTATATGGTCTACATGAACTCAATCCAAATTAAATGAATAGCATTTCTTTCTCAACAAACAAGAAACTCATTTGGGAGAGTTCTTAAGAAAGTCACCGGTAGAGGGTGTGAGTAGAAAAATGTATTTTGATGTTAATTTCTTTGCAGCCTCTAGAAGAGAAATGAGAAAAACAAACTTATTATAGATTCAGAGTAGGGCAAACTTATTTTTCAGGGTAGGGCAAAGGCTCAGAATTCAGTTTCTATAAATTAGTTTTGAATTTTCAACCCTAAACCCTAAAACCCTAAAACCCTACCTGCAATGAATTGGATCCGCCCCTGATTATTGGCCAATGCCCTTCATGGGTGTTCTTGTGCGCTGAGATTAGGACCCCTAGGCTGATTTGATTTTCGGTTTTGGTTGAAAACTTTAAACACTAGGATTTTCTTGATACTGAGCTCAAATTCTTGCTATGCTGAATTGCCGATGCATAGCTATTTGTTTCCCTATTGATTACCTTTTTATTACTGTGTAGAACCGGTATTGAGTTTCTGTAACTCTCTCAAATACTGGTACCAGTCGGTACCGGTTGGTTGTGCTTACTAATGTGTTTTATTGGTTTTTGAGGCACTTGAGTTGGGTACGAGGAAAAATAATATAAAGAGTGAAAGTTGCAAAATTTTGAAGTTAGATAATTAGATTATGTTACAAAATAATTAGATTATGTCAGAAAGACTAACTTGCAAAATAGTAACATTTTATGAAACAAATAAGTTTGATAATGTTTTTGACACCATGTTTCAGCAGATTTATCCATTTCAAAGCCAATTTATTCATTTCAATAAAATAAAACAAGGATGACAAAATCGCCTTTTTGCATATTGGATTCTCTGTGCGATTACTATACTGTAACACTATTTTATGTTGTTAATTAATTTTGTTAATTAGATATATATTTTGCAAAGAAATAACAAAGAAAAAAAATATTGTTCGTCATAATGATCGAATATCTGAATTATATATGTATTCGTATTCGTATCCGTTTAAATATCCAATATGTATTTGTATCTGTTTAATATCCGATCCGTATTAGTATCTGTATCTGAAAAATAAATATGGATATGGATATGGTTATGGTTTTACCACTATTCGATCTGTGTCCAATCCGTTTGCACCCCTACTAAATACTTCACGAGTGATGCATGTACAAGTAAAATTTTGAAATTTCTGAATTCATTTAGTACAAAGTCATGCGGTCAATATTCATTTAGTATAAAGTCACGTAGTCAATAAAATGATGAAAAATTAATGCATTAATATAACTTATAAATTAACTTATGAAACTTCATTTTTTTGGTTCCACTTTAATGATTTACAATTTATTTCAAATATGTAAAAAGAGTGGATTGATTCAAAAAAGTTGGAGTCAGTGAGTCGCGGAGTGAATAAGCCAGCAAAAAATAAATCACCATCATCAAAATGTTGGCGTTCATGGTTATTATTTAAAAAGGTCATAAAAAATATATCCTTATCATTTAATTTTTATGATGTAAAAGTCAGTTGAGAAGGTCAATAAACGTGATAAGAAGTACAAAATTGAGGAAGTACTATATATTTTGAGACATTTTAAATACATCTTTCTTCATATACAAACAGGCAAAACTTTCTTCTAAATAATAAAGAGAAAAAATTAATGAGCTTCGATACATAATTACTCTGGACCTTTTTAACAATTTTACTTCTAAGATATTAGAAGAAAATCAATATTATAATTAGTCCGGGGTGTATGTTAGAGATGTGGGATTGTACCAAGACGAAGACGGGTTGTACCAAAACGAAGTTAGGCTGTATCCGGTCAAGCTCCAACTATATCCTGGTGATGCGTTTGAAGAGAATGGCTCTGTGCAAGAAGAGATGCAACAGTGGATTCCAGAAGACACGGAACCCAAGTGCTACTTGTTGCATGGTTGAACAATTAGAGCATTTTACGTTTTCAAGAATTTAGGAGAACGGGCCTAAGGATAGTATAGTTAGAAAGAAATCGAGTCTGTTTTAATGTAACTAAGTCGATCTCTCTCAAAATACTAGGGGCTAAAATTATATATTTAGTTTTATATTGGTGTAAAGCAAAATTAAATAATTCTTTTTTCAAACTTAGTTTAATACTTCTTTCTGATGTTAAGGACTTGTCAGACCAGTTATCGGAGGAGCCACCCAGCAACCCAGACACGGCGGAAGCCGTCAAGTTGCTGCTGTCTCTAGCACAGGAAGGATCCAGCGAGGAAATTCAGAATTCTAGAAGTGGCAGTCCAACGTCTGGAGAAGGCTAACAAGATGATGATTCCATTGATTGAGATCAGTTAGATTATTATTTTTTGGTGCTTGTGTTAGGATAGTTCTTTTTGGTGCACCAACAGGTTTACTTTTGTTCTTAATAGGCCTGAACTTTTCTATTATGCATTGGTAGTCTTTAGTCAGGTTACATTGTGTTAGTTTATTTTGATATTTGGTTTGATTTGTAAGATGTACTGGTCGGTACTTATTTTAAGTATCTCATTCCTGACTCTTTTGGTTTCAATATGAAATCAGTGAATTATCCACTATTTATCAAAAAAAAAGGGGGGGGGGCAGAACGGGCCTAAACAATATTATTTGGTTTATTTGTACCAGCCGACACCGAATAAGAAATAAATAAAATCATGACTTCAATTTTGACTTGAATAAAATATGAATAACTTTAACTAGACGTTATAAATTCAACTAAACACCTCCATTAGATTCAAACCAATTTGAAGGTTTGACTCATTTGAATTCCATCATTTAATTTCAATTGATCAAGTTTAATTCCGTTCTCTATTTACAGTAAACACCTCTTTCATGTTTTCATAGCATAAAGTATTAAACGGATTTTTTTTTTATTTAGCACCTCAGAAAATCGTTTTAAAATAAATAGCACCCAGACTACTATTTTGTCAAAAATGACACTCCCCGCGGACTCAATCCGTGCATCCATCAGTACCAGGTGCGTGAACTGAGGAGGCGGACCCTGATCCGCGGACTAAGGGCGCGGACCCGCAGATTCAGTTCGCGCATTCAAGTCCGCCTCCTCAGTTCGCGCACCTGGTACTAATGGATGCGCGGATTGAGTACATAGGAGTATTATTTTTGACAAAATAGTAGTCCGAATACTATTTATTTTAAAATGATTTTCTGAGTGCTACATGAAAAAAAAAAATCCAAAATAAATATGATTTTCTGAGTGCTACATGAAAAAAAAAATCCGAGTATTAAAGTACCTTGAAACATCGAATGTCAACATCTCTGTCTATGAGTTTGCATCAATAGCAGCCACTCTCTTCAATTATTAGCTGTATAAAGTCGGTGTCGGTTCTATTATATAATCTGTGTTATCAGCAATACAGTTAATTGTGTAGCAGATTGCTGCATTGTGGATATTTCCATTACAATTTACAAATAGTCAGAATTCAGAAATGCATAGTTTACCACACCGCCTCTGCCATAGAGAAGCTGACTTAGAAGAGTATGCGTGCTAGTGGTAACCTTTCCCATGTTTGTTTAGTTTGCGGTAGTCCACTAAATTTATTTTAAAACGCAGAACAAAATAGCATAGTACACACAAAAAAGAAAGATAACACAAGCAGTGAGTAACATATGTTATGTTTCATGATTGCAAAAACATAGAATGATTTGTTGGTCGATGAATCGGATTCATATCTGCTGCTATTTTAAAAGAATGAACAGTAACTCTAAAATTCATGTTTTTCTAAATCTAGTCGTCTAATAGTTTCGTGCACGTATTTCAAAACAGCTGTTTTTTTCTTGCACGAATCTCAAAACAATTCAACAGTTAGATTTGGAAAAACAAGAATCGTAGGTTACTGTTATGAGCAAAGAATCACAGCAGATTTGGATCTCAATGAACAACGTCAAATGAAATTAGAAAGTTGACTAATATTTAATTTGTAAACTAAAAAAACATGAGATTTTATCTTTTTAGTTTTTCTATTGTGTTAATTTATATAAGTTAATGATAATGTTATAGTTGATATAATAAATCACATGAAATCAAATAATAATAATGAGCGGTTTAAATTTGAAATATCAATCAATATTAATGTTTCTTCAAGTTAAATGAATCGAGGATGAATTATCTAAAGAGAAAATTCAGGTGAAATATCATATAGAAAATTGCAAAATTTTCTGTATTTTCTCTGCCTGACCAAATAAAAAATTGCAAAATTTACAATGGAAGTGAAATAACAGAGGACTCAGCATGGAGGGAACTGATAGTGATCTCTCAACTACTGTCACCACCAAACTTACCATAAAGCAAAAACCTTCATTCCAAAGGATTCCAAAAGCAATCCAACCTCTGTCACACCATTCTCTCCCTAATTGCCCCCCAAAATTTCCCAAAATCCTGAGTAAATTATGGGGAAATTGTGCTGCTCTCAAGAAGATGATGATGAAGGAGGATTCAACATCTTGGGTCTATTGGTAGCACTTGTAATTGCACTTGTTTTGATGGTTGTATGCTCTCCGCCTAGGCGCCGCATCGTGACCGTCTATCCGCAATGTTGTTAGAGAAAGGCTATTTGTTGCAAATACTTGTCAAATATTGTCGTTTCTCTTTTCCTATTTAATTTACTTGTAATAAATTGGAAGGAATTTTAATTTCAACAGTTTGCTGTACAACTGACAAATGTGGTTAATTTCTTGCGTAATTTGTAATGAAATTTTGTAGATCTTGGTACTTACCTTTGCAACAGAGAAAATGTACCAATTTAGGGCTTGCAACCAAAATTTTTCCAGTCTGATCTAGTGTTTATCCAAAATGTTACTATTTATAGTAATTCCTCTTTTCTTTGGGAGGATGGTATTTTCATCAGTATTTTGGGTTCCTTATTGTCACAACTTTAGCACACATTTAATCAAAGGCAGCAGATACTCCTCAATTCTGTTGCAATTCTATCAATTTGGTGTTTGATTGGTTAAATATTTTTTCTAATTATGATAAAACTTATACAAATCTCGAATAGGAACTTTTTCTAGTACTATCTTAGAAATCATTAAGCATGCAATTACCAGTAAATGTAATGGTATTAATTGTATAATTGTACCTGTCACAGCAGCATTCCATACTGGTAACAGAAGTATGGCATGGTCTCAGTTTCAAATTCCAAATTCATTTGTTTTCCAAACGGTTCTCATTAAAACTTAATCAGGTGCCCATTTAAATTTCAATGAGCAATAAAGCGTCACAATTCACAGCGGATAGTGATACTAATCAACGGTTGTTTTAATTAGATACTATTTCAGATTCCAAATTTGGATTACAAATGTGAAATTATTGCTTTATACTTCGATAGAGCTTACTGATCTCCGGGACAACATGTTCATATAATACCTAAGGAGGCCTAAAATTAGGTAGAAATTAATGCCAAAGCGATTCTCAAAATATTAAAATTTCATCAAAGACTTCTAAATAAGATAAGTCCCTTTGTACTAAGCCTCTGAGATATATCAACATTGATACAAATAATTTTGCTAGAATGTGTTTACATTTCAGAATGCTCGTTTCTTTGTTTTCTTTAACCAATTGGGCACGAGAGTCATACAATCAGTAAAACTAAAAATATATTCTTAAAAATTTATCAGATATTTTCGAACTTACTCATTTTAACTATCTCAAAAATACAATATTGTACAAAATGAATCCTGCTGTTACACATTTACAGCACAGTTTGTGCAGCTTTTTAATACTGGATAGGAATTAAATGCTTATTTACTCCACCTGTGTTGGTCTGTTGGAGTCCTAATCCTCTGAGGTAACAGAATATTTATGTCAAGATCCGGACCGATCGATCAGAATTCGGGCCAATCCGGTCTGAGGTGGGATGCACAGAACTCTTTAATATTCGTGTGAATTCTAATCGAACGGTCCAGATCTGAACAGAAGTATTTTGTTACCTTTAGGTGCAATGAATTTGACTGTTTGGGGCCCGACAGAGAGAAATGCTTTTCCCAGTTCCTGCTTTCTCGTTTATCCCGTATCCGACGCACCCGCAGCCGCTCTCCCTTGTGAGTTGTGACCTGACTGCTTCTCGCGCCGAGTCGACTCGCGCTGCTCGGACTCGCCACGCCGCGTCCCGACCGCCCGTCGCGCTGCGCCACCCGCGACCAACACCCGACGTGTCGATCCCTCTACTCCGTGTCACACTGCATCCCAATCATCCTATTTCCACTTAGATCAAAGAAAATAAACCGTCAATCTCGCTCTCATCTGTTCTCAATTTCTCCATTTCAGAATAAAACCTCTATATTATTTGGGTTCAATTGAGAGCTTAATTGGAGGAATTTCAAACGAAGTAGATCTCCTGTTTTTCTCACTATAATAAAGTGATGTCAGTCTTGGGATCGCAGGGGCTGTCGAGTTCCCTCCAACGACTTCACTATGTAGAGAAGGTATGTAAGATTTAATCTCACTAATTCCCGATTAAGTCTAAGAGGAGTAATCAATGATATGTTACCATTTTATTGGGCTATGTAGAGGATTGTGAGGTTGCTAGAGCTTGCGGGTTTGGCCATGGATGAATTAGGAAATGCAAGTGCCCCTAAAACTGAGGTGCTTGCTTTGCACTGTCGCGAATTCATGATGGCTATTAAGGTACTTCTTTTCCTCTCTTTTTTATTTGTATTTGTACCTGGTTGGTGGGAACATGAGATAAAATTGGTTATGTTAACAGTATAATTTCAGGTACTGGTGTGTAGTGATACTGGTATAAATTTAATTACCTTTCTCAAAGCCCATTTTTGCTGCAAATCCCTTATATATTACAAAAAAAATATAATTATAAATATAAAATAATTTCCTATTGGAGCACGTTGTAATTTCTGATAGAGTCAAGCTGCAATTTGAACTTTTATTGTGATTCTCATTATACTGTCTTTTTTTTTGGACTGAACTCTGACAAGGATGAAAGTACTAAATTTCTTTTGACTCGTACTTGTTTTGCTTTTCTATTGCTTCACTTGCTACTGGTTCCAGGACATCCACTTAGCTGTTATAATCGGTAACAGTTGGTCCATGGGGTTTGTTTTGGATTGGTACATTTTTTTTTCTTTAATGGCTTGACTGGGGTAAAACATAAAAACATAGCCAAAAATATATCGGATCTTTTGGAAATTGTACCCAGCTATTTCTTTTGTGGTATTTGTGAATGATGCCCAAACTCTTTAAATTTATGATTGGTATTCTATGTTCAATTATATCTCTCAAGTTATCTTTTGATGAGGCATGACTGTGGATCAAATTATTGCTCTCTGGCTAGCTTTGATGGAAAATATATACTTTTCTAAATTGGGGCACTTTTACCCCTACCACTACTATCCTAGTCCTCCTTTCTGAATATGCAAAATGAATGAAAATCAAAAGAATCCTGATTTATATAATGTTGTTTTCTGTTAATTGGTTATCAAGCAATCTGATCAAGTCAATAATACAACTTGCTCAAGGATAGTTTTGTCAATTCTGTCTCACTTAGTCTTGGTTCTTCTAATTGGCTATTAAATGCAAACATAGGAAATGTAAAATGCTAATTCACAAAGATGTAAACTGGTTGGTGCCTAATTAACCAAATAACCATAATCCTTGTCAGTTCATAATCCTTATTTTAACTGAAATTGGAACAATGCAGGAAATCCAGACAACATTGCGTGAGGAAATCAAGGGCACATGCGAGTACCGGCCCTTTGAGAAGTGTGATTATAATTCAAGAATTTCCAATGAGATCTGTTGCAAGAAGCTTGAGCATATAATGGAGCAGTTGGATGCTATGCAGCAGAATATTGACCAATGTTCAAATTTTTTATAAGCATTGACATTATTTTTTTTCTTTGATGAAGATAATCCATTTTCAATGCTAGTGTTGAATGTTAAGGCTGAGATAGGTTTACTGAGGCATCTGTATGAGGTTTTGAATTAAAATCCTTAGGAACTGTTACATATGCTTATTGTATTAACTATGGTTATCTTTCACAAATAATGACTGAGGTCAGGTGAGTTGTTTTGTCTACTTGCAATTTCATTACTGTTACCTGTGGAAACATTATATTATGTTATTTTTTCTAGCTTGTGTAGGAGTGTACCTATTTCATGTTGGTATCAGTATCCCATGGTTGTACTAGCATAAAAAACACTGCTTTCTGGTTTTCAAATTTTACTACCCATACAAAAAGAGGATATGGTTGTATTAATTTGTGTTTAATTTATTTTGGCTGTTAGAGAGCACATTTAAGGATATATTCACTGAAATGTATTACAAGGCTTCTCATGAGAATAAGCAAGGAGTTGCAAATCCATTGAGAAAAGCTAGGCGAATCCACATACCTTCAAAACTTGGATTTGCACAGTTATCTTTGAATAAAGTCAACTAGAACAATGATCGTTAGTTCTTGTTACTAAATAATTATTTAAGTTTAATTTTCTTTATTAATCTCTATTCGCTTATTTAATCACTTGGACTAAGTCAAAGTATTTGACCAGTCAAAATGAGATTAAATAGTGCTAATTTAGAATATGCAACTCGTTCATTTAAAATTCGAGTTAGTTTGACTTGAGTTGAGTAACTCGTTTAACTCATGAGTTGAGTTCGAGTTGGGGTTCAACTCGCTCGTTACAACTCGTGAACTCATTTCGTTTGATTAATTATAATTCCGTGGACTCGTTTCTTTTGATTTTTTGTTATATTGTTGTTGTATTTTTTGTTAAATTTGTTAGTTTGTTAAACCGTTATGGATTGTTTGTTAATTCAATATTTACTTCTCCTATTATTACATAACAACAATCATTAGTTTAAGTGTTCAACATTTCAACACCTTAAACGAGTTGACTTACGAGTCACGAACCAACTCGAGTTAACTCGATTCACTATCTTTTGAGTTGAATTTGAGTTATGTATAACTCGAGCTAACTCGGCTGGTTAGCAGTCCTAGGCTACCTGCATACTCTTATCAATGAATAGATATCGTGGATTTTGGGCTTGTGGGCCCATCTATATGTCTGGTGTCCCAAAATCCATCAGCGCCTGGTAATTTACAAAGCCCTGTAAATTGCATCCTCATACCAATTATTCAGGTTGGCCTATTTAAAGCAAGTATTGCATTTTCAAGCCCAAAAGAAACTCGCAAGTTGTAAAAAGAAAATCTCCATTTATAATGACGTAAAAGGTAAGCCATTATTTTTTTAGCAAATGAAACCGACCCTGCTATTCACGCGTATCACGATTCACGCCAAAACAGCCTGTCATTTTATATTCTTTTTATATTTTGAATTAGCTTAGAAAGTCCGCGGTAGTCGGTCACTCGGTCTTGCCTTTAATACGGACAAAAGGGAATAAAGAAATATCACGTGGCGCTTCCAATGAAAATTTGACGCGTGGATAAATCTAGTCCGTTTAAGACAAAACAGAAATTGGGAATTCATATCCGCTGCATTAACGCACTGTTTGAGTTTAGATCAAATCCATTCGTTTCATATTAACACGAATATTAAAGAAACTAGTCGTCGGCCCGATTTCTGATCGGACGGTCCGAAGATAAACTCAAACAGTATATTAATGCAGAGTATGCGGTGGGTTTACAAAAATGCAAGAGACACCTATAAACCGACTTAGAATTTGTTTCTATAAAATCCATATCCAAGAAAAACCAAGAATCTCTACTCCTATTCCTAAAAACCAAAGCCCCACATTCTAAAATTAGAGTTTGCTGAGGCCGAAATTATAGGAGAATTGAGCGGGGGTGATGTAGAGGGAGATCTATTTTAAGCTGTTTCTGCGCGTTTGATGTTATAGATCTGGCGCTGATCTGAAAAATTACAGCGAGACTTTCGAAATCAGTTTCAGATCCGGTATCAAGTCAGATCGATCTGATCAAATAAATATTACTACTGTTATGAGCTCCGATTTGGCGATTTCGAACATGGTGTTTATTCGATTGACGGATGACTTGAAACAAAGCCGTTTGATTCATCTCCCATAAGATCATGGTCAACTCCCTTTCCTCGACATGAAGACCATGATCTTTGTCCGAGATACAGCAATTCCCTCGGACAAGTGGAGGCCGAGATCGATGATTCTGAGATCATGTTTGGTTATATTACGTGGAAGGTTTTGGTAAGTGTGTAACAAGTATTTTGTTATAGTTGTAAGCTTTCTGATCTGGTATCTTGTATATATTTTGTATCTAGAGGCCTTTGCCATGTTGGGTGCGCTCGCATGGCAGGTCAACCTTAGTAATAAAAAGATATTTTTGTTGTGAGGGAGATCGCATGGGGAAGTTTTTTTTACCCCCAGGTTCTCCCTCTTGTTGTGTGTTTGTGTGTGTCTCTCTATATACACCCCTTTTCTCTTTACCTTTCCTCTACAGAATACCTGATTGCTACACAACTTAATCTGTAACTTGCTTTGATGATGGATGCCTTGCAATTGAAGCTTAGTGAACTACTAATTCGAGGTATATTTTAGAGTACACTCTTTTTAATTACTCATATGAATTGATGTTCAGTAAGTAGCAGGTAATATATGTTAGCATGACAAATAAAGACATTTCATCCCGGTGAATGATTTATAACAAATGACAAATTAAATTGAAATTGAGTATAGAAAAGATCTGTTATATCGTAAGTGTGTTAAATGACTACATGAACAGTTGAAACTTAAATAGATTGATTCCTTTGTAGCTCAATACATGCAGTAAGAATCTGGAAAAATTAACTTTAATTTTTAAAATGTAGGACCTCCAAATATTTTCCTTGTAATGTGCATACCTTTCTATAATCTGGTAATTTTGTTACGTCCGAATTGAATTATTCGAAGCTCAATGCATGCAATAGAAGTCTGGAAATAATTAATGTGTATGCCTCTCATTTAAATCTGGTAAAATTTATCATGTCTGAAGTGATTCGAGTTCTTGTGGCAATGAGAAGTTATCTCATAGATTAACATTATGAAAATTCAATTTGTTCATATTAGTAAATTAGTTATGCCATTTCATTTTTTTTTACTTGATAGTTATATGCCATTTGTTTGTTAGAGTTATTGTAATTAGTTGCAGTTATTGTCATCCATTTTTTGTTTGATGAAAGTAGTTTGATATTTTTTGTACTTAAATTCTTTAGATATTGATGGGCAAGGGTGGTGTTTTGGACTTTTTTGGATATATTTACATGTATATTTACATGTACAAGGGTGGTGTTTTGGACTTTTTTGTACTTAAAATTCTTTAGATACCGATGGGCAACATTTCCACTATATATTTTTGTACCTGTTGTTGATATAGGAAAGGTTGATCATTTGTTGGGTACATGTACAGTGTTGGTGTTTTGGACATCTGTAAGTTCTAGTTTGTATGTTGAGACTTAATTAAGGGATCATACTCATGTTTACATCCAGGTTATTGAGCTACTGAATTCTGTTTTTAGTTTTGTCATTCTGTAAAACTTGTATATTTATTATTTTGCTAACTTTTTTTTTGCAGTGATGTCATCTGATTTTATCCAACAAAAACTTCTTGTCGACTGGATATTAAGTTTTAACTAGAATGTTTGAGTTTTTCACAATTTGGCACACGGCTTTCACTTATCAGGCATATGTATGAATTGATAGCACATTAGCACTTGAGAACACATGGTGTTATCTATTGTGTTAGTGATCTGTTGATTGTAGATAGTGTTGTTAGTTAGATGATCTTCATATGTTAGAATTGGAAGCTTTTTTGTGCAATTCTTTTTGAAATATTAATGTGGTCTTGGCTCCTTAATGAAGAAAACCACCCTTAAAAAAGGGTACCTTTTGAAATGGGTCTTTAGCTCAATAATATTTGGACAGAGTCCCTGAATTTTCAGGGGGATGATGGTTCGAATCCATCAAGATCCTTAGAATTAATAAGAAAACATCCTAATTAAAAAATTATGTAATATATATCTTGTGAAATTACATATGGATATTAATAAAAGGGAAATTGTATGTTAACATAATTTTTAGTTTAAATGTTACTTTATATGATTGGTTTAACATTCCTCAAACATTACTTTTGTAAATTTTTTTTTGGAAATTATTTATTTATATTGGTTATATATGCAACCTTTATGTAATATTACTTTTTAATGATCAATATGTAAAGAAAATTACTGCTGTTGCATAACATTACCGGGGGCATTTGGAAATTGTTTCCTGTGTTATTGCTATTAAGCAGGTTGATACTTTGAAGAGCTAATTGATTCCTAAGCTGTGCCGTGCCCAATTTATGATTTGAATCTGGTGGTACTAGATATTCATGACTGCACTGAAGAGTAATTGTGGTACATCATACACAGGCTAACTCCTGACCCTACACTCTTTTTTTTAAGTGTATTAATTGGTACAAATTCATATTATCTGTGTTAATTTCGTAATAAATTTAATATCATTTACAAGACAAGAAACTAGGAAGGATGATGAAAGAAGGGCAAAAAATAACCAACAAAAGATCGGCTGGTGGATGTTCTATTTTACCTGGATGACCAGCAAAGACTCTAGTGGTGGATTATACCGATGGTGGTATATTTACAGTTGAGATCTTGAGGTATTTCTTTCATTTTATTATTAATTGTTGTCTTAATAATTTATAATATTCCCTTTAGTTTCTTAAAAGTAATTTTTTATATTTAATCGAGCAAGTGCCTCTAATTCTATTTGTTCTTAATTAGTGTTTGGAGGGTATAATAATTCGCTATCATGGTCACTCCTCTAAATTGTGCATCTGTTGGAGATACTGGGCTGATATTTTTTTTTTGAAAAGCTGATAGAGGCTACCAGATTATATTACAACCTAGAGACAACCTATTTACAATGCTCTAACCAAAGCTTTGCTTCCTGCATGTTCCTGTCAGCCACCCTCTCTGGTTCACCAAGCTCTCCATCAAAAATCATTCTATTCCGCTCTTTCCAGAGCATCCAGCATCCAGCCAGAAATTTCGCAACCCGAGTTCTTCTTGACATCCCGCTCTTGCAAGTCGTCCATGACTTAGTGAAGGTGTCTGGGACTGTTTCACCTGTTGAAACCAACCTCATTCCCGCCCATGTTGGAACATCAGATGCATGGATGTCTCAAACGACACTACTGACACATGACACATCTCAAATCGCACCTAAGTTCTCTCTTGAGCACGACATCATGAGTGAGGATTTTGCCCCTGAGCCAGAGAAATGTGAAGACCTGCACTTTAGGAAGTATTCGCAGTTTCCATATATATGCAAACAGCCACTCGGTTTTCCTGCTCTGATAATGAGGTCATAGAACGAACTTGCTATGTACTCCCCCGTAGTGGAGCACTCCCAGACCATCTTGTCAGGTGAGTCCGTGAGGTCTATGTCCCCAATTAATCCCCGATCAGCTGCTTCTCTGAGGGACCATCGTCGGTTTTGTGGCAATGGGGCGGAGACTTCGGATGGAATTGGTACAGTCCAAGGATCGAACCAGTAGGATATTTGCCTCCTAGACCCCACTACGAAGCTGACACATCTGTTGAATAGTGGTTCAATTTTGGCAAGTTGTCGCCAAAAGAAGGATCCCTGCTGCATCCATATATAGAACCCCTGGAGATCTCTTGATATGCCTTTGATTGCAATTAATGTCCCACTCCACAGAGAATTGGACTGTTGATATAGTTTCCACCATCATCTTAAGATTAAGGACCAATTTCTAAGCATAAGATTGGTGCCGTCCATGCCACCATTCCTCTTAGGGATAGACACAGCGTCCCAATTGATTAAGGAGATACCATTTTTGGCATCATCCCTGCCCCAGAGGAATTCACGTCTGATTTTATCAATCCTTGCAATCACCCACTAAGATAGAATGAAAGATGCCATAAAGTAAATTGATACCGAACTGAGTACTGAGTTCATTAGCTGTAGTCTACCAGCTCTGGACATGAGTTTTCCTTGCCAGCCTTGTAGTTTTGATTCAATCTTTTCAGTCAAAGGCATGTATAAGGCCCTTAGAGGTCGGTTTAGTGTGAGAGGTAGGCCCAAGTAGTTGACTGGAAATTGCGATACCCCACAACCTAACAAGGCAGAGATAATAGGTATGAAATGTGGCTGCACATTAATTGGGATCCAAGAGCTTTTGTCAAAATTGATTGCCAAACCTGATGCCTCAGTGAATAATCGCATTACTATCTTGAGTGTGACTACTGTGGTGACGTTCGTGCAGGAGATGAGGGATGTGTCATCAGCATACTGATGACCAATAACCGCCTTATTAAGCCTATTGGTAAACCACCCGGCACCAGATCATTTAGGACTTGTATGAACTTCTGAAAGATATCTGCCACTATATCGAATAGCATGGGGGATAGTGGGTCCCCCTGCCGTAGGCCTTTCTTATGTGGAAAGAAGTCGGAGTGGTCCCCATTTACCAACACCCTAGATGAGGCAGTATGTAGGATGTCTTGCATCCACCTGATCTACCTGTCAAGACGTTGTATAGAAATGACCAGTTGACAGAGTCAAAGGCCTTTGCTAGGTCTAATTTGAGGAACATAGCCGGCGTCTTGTTTTTGGCCAGGTGGTGTAAAATCTCTCTTGTAGCATTGAAATTCTCTGAAATCTGCCGGCCTCGTATGAAAGCTGTCTGACACGGAGAGATCAGGGCAGGCATGATTGTCCGTAGTCTGTTGGCACATAATTTCGAGATTAATTTCGGGATTGCGTTCATGACGCTGATCGGCCGATAGTCCCCTAGTTTTGTAGGGCTCTCATTTTTGGCAATTAGGATTATGTTTGCCCGATTAATCTCTACTAGGTCCAGTGAGTGGCTATAGAAGCTGTGAATTATGGAGGTGACTTCCTCCTTAACCTCAGACCAATGCATCTGTAGAAACTCGTTCGGCAACCCGTCAGGGCCGGATGCTTTATTGCGTGCCAATTGCCTAACAGCAACCTCAATTTCTATTTGAGTGAACGGTAGGCCAAGGAATTGGAGATCAGGGTTATCTGGGTATAGAGCCTGAGGATCGAAAGGGGTGACATTGTTGTCAGTACCCAGTATGGACTCCATATGCCCCTTAAAGATTGTCAGCATTTGATGCTCATCTGTTATCTGGGTGCCTTTGTGTATGATGCTCGGTATTCTATTTCGCCTGTGCCTTGCCGATGCTATCGCATGAAAGAATCGTGTGTTTCGATCTCCCTCCCTCAGCCATTTACACCTTGCTCTATGGGCCCATCTTGATTCAATTACAGAGGAGAGGAAGTATGCCCGCTCTCTAACCCAAATTCTGAATTGGAATTCATGTGGTGCCAGTATCCGTCTCTCCTCAATCTGGTCAAAGAAAAGGATTGTCGCTTTGCAAAGCTGAAGCTGTTTCTCAATGTCAGTGAAGTTGAGATAGTGCCAAGCTTTAAGCTTGTCGTGCATGATCCTGGTGTTATCTTGAAACCTCTGTAGCCCATGCTCCATATCTGTGTTGACCTCATTCTACACCGTTTTAATTAGGGTCTGGGCTTGAGGGTTAGACAACCAGAAGAACTCCATCTTGTGTGGCCTTTTTTGAGTCGGTTTGGAAACACAATTTAGTAACAGCGGAGTGTGATCCGAAACCAAGACCTCCAGTGCCCTGAGAGATAAAGAAGAGAATTGTGAGGATAGTTCTGGTGTAATGAAAATTCGGTCAAGTCTCGAATGAGTAGGGAAAGGCCTTTTGCTTGACCACGTGTACCGCCTATTTTGTAACGGCACGTCAATAAGTTCCAATTCACAGATCACATCATTGAATAGATCCATAAGATTAAAACAACATCTGTTTCCAGATTGGTCTATCGACCAACGAACAAGGTTGAAGTCTCCAGCCAATATCCATGGGTGTTTGACCTGCGGCGCAAGCCCCTGTAGCTCAGAGATGAATGCTGGTTTGAGGTCATCAGTGGAGGGGCCATAAACGTTTGTTACTATGAATACCCCGTCTGAGCTCTCCTGTCTGAGCATTGCGGAGCAGGAATTTTTGGTCACCCATGAGTTCAGCAGCGTGAAACTTTTCTTCCAGGAAATCAACAATCCTCCCTTGGAACCATCCGTATGACGCAGCACAACATTCCTGTCAAAGAAAGATGGTAGAACACGAAAGTAATAACTGAAATTGTATTCATTCCATTACGTTTCTTGCAAAATACAAACATCACATCTTGATTGTCTTATGATATTCCTAACAACCTCACATTTTTCCAAGCTACCCAGACCCCTACATTTCCATGACATCAATTTAAATTTTTTGAGTTTAATATTCATTGACAACATATTTGTACAACTAAGTATCATTCTTGAACTGTATAGTTGAAGCTAGGTCCTCATCTGAGGTTAGCTCATCGTTTGGGTCCGGTTCAAACCGTTGCAGGTCGTAGTCCAGCCCTGGTTCCTCTTCGTCCTCCTTGGGAGTTTGGCCTTGTGAGATGAGTGCATCTTGCCTTGAACGGTTGTATGCTTGAATCAACTGATCTACCACCATGTCCTGGAATCCACATCCCTCAGCCAAGCGGGAAATGTGTTCATATCTGACCTGCACTTCATAGTAGCCCGCAGGATTAAGATCTATTTGGGCCTCAGTCTGAGATGCCTGTCCTTTAGTGGGGGTTGGTCCACTTTGTTTTTTGGATTGGAAGAGCGTTTTCTTCTTGGCGGGCTGAGTTGTGTTGTTGAATTGATTAATCACCGTATTGGGCCTTTTCTGCCTTCTGGGCTCTTGATTGCTTGCTGTAGAGCCCAAAAACAAGGCCTTCCCCTTTTGTTGAGGTGTATTCCTCTCTTTCTGTGCCCTTGACACGTGTCGCGATCCCCCAGCTTGGAGGGGTGCCTTGCTCTTCGCCCTTGTCTTATCTCCCACTCTGTTGCTCAGTGTGCCAGCCTCTGGAACCCTTTGTGCAGGTGGTACAGTTGGCAGGCGTAATGCCGAAATCGTCCCTGATCCCGAAGATTCCCCTCTCAGCAGGATCCTCTGTGGACCTGTTGTTTGGCGGAGCAAACCATGAGGTTTTTCCTGTGAGGTTTTTGTACCTGCCTCATCAAATGGCCTCCCCAAAACCACTGTGTTTGGTTTTGGTTTGTACAGCGCTAACTGCGAGGCCGGCTGCTGTGCTGATGTTGTGTGAGCTCCACCAACCTCTTCTATGTTGCGAATCCATTTGTTACTTTTGGAGTGACCCGCAATATGCAACGCCTTGTTGAGAGGCTTTTTTGAATGATTTGACCGTTGGTCTTTCTGCTACGATACTCTGTCCGCAGACTGTGTGTGCAGGGTATCAGAAGCTTCTGCAACCCCCGGATCCGTTGTGGCCACTATCTGTGTAGTCATGTGTGGGTCCTCCATTTGAATTTCCTCCAAGGTTGCAACGGACATAGCTCCCGGTGGCAAGGAGTCAGCCGTCCGACCTCTGCAGATATCTCGAAATACCCTAGTGCTCATTGGGATGAGGTCACTGTCATCCTGACCTGGGCACTCGTCAGAGTCACTTGATGCCGGCGTAGGGTGAGGGTGGCGAAAGAGGGCGGGCTGTTTTGGCATTTCGTCCGCCGTGTACAGTGGTGTGCACTTCTAAGCCAGGGTATAGACTGTGATGTTATGGACCAAACCACCAACGTGCATTGCCAAGGCCGGAGGTACTAAGGTTAGGTCATCCACACCAACACCGACAAATGTAGGATGTAATGCACGCGGGGTCCTCTGGTTTGACAGCTCCCAGGAACACCCCAAACCTAGAAACTGCCTGAATGACAAATTATTCCCTCTGGAGATGAGGCGGAATGCCCACGAAACTTAGCAGAATCTTGTACGCTGGGATGCTGATTTCAGCCTCATCCAGCGGCGACCATGGTTGGAAGCTGTTGCCCTCGTCCCAAGCTTCCTGTGGTGTGGCGTTGATGAACGTCTCAGGGGCCAATCCATCTGGAAGTACAATGAGGAACCGCGAGTCCGTGAGCTGGGATATCTGGATCTCATCCCTGGTGACGAGGCCAGTACGACACACATAGGTAGCCACATTGGATTGACTGAGCTCCCATTGTCATCTTTTGGTGTGCATAACCACCGCCTGTTTAAGGCAGTTTAACTCCTCATAGTAAGCCGCGTCTCTTTCTATGAAACAGTGCAGACGAATAGGTCTTTCAGTCGGCATTTTCGGCAAACGGTTAGGATACGATCCCTGTAGAAGCTCTTCAAAGCCTGACTTTGATGGTTTGGTGGCCTGGTTGCCTGTTAACACCTGGGGAGAAGTTGGCAGTGGGGGGACTACGGTCTGATTGCAGGAGAAGCCAATGTGGCCAAAGGCCCAGCAGCGACCACATCACTTTGGGTTGCAATAGTTAGCTTTGGAGTGACCGGTGCGGCAGCATTTGAAGCACCGGCCCTTCCACTCCCGAAAGGACGGTGATGAATGGAACCTCAGCCTCGAAAGGCTATGGGGGGAGACATAGTAAATGGTGTTGGTTGAGGATACGGGCGAGGTCGGTCTAGATGAGGTTGGGGTGGTTTTGGACGAGCCCGGACCACCAAGAGGACAGGCGGTCGGGGAAGGGATGCTGCAAAGGATGTCCGCATAGGTGGGAGCATATGGGGTATATGGTGTAACCTTGGGTGGTTCAGGTTACTGGTGTCTCCAGTTGTCGGGGTACTGCCGGCGGTGCTGCCTGACTTCCATCCATTCGCCCTTAGCTCCGTCGGATGTTGCCTTGGAAGTCGCCCTTAGAGTCGTCATCCTCTAAATTGCACAACGGGTTTTCTTATTTTTAAAAATTTTGAGAGGGTAACCGGTTAGAATATTCGATACTGGGCTGATTCTGATGTTCTGTTATAGAGAGTTTAATATTAATTATTATTTTTTTAAATCATGTATGTTTGTGATATTCTTAAGACATTTATTTAACCATTCATGTCAAGCAATTTAATAGAAAAAAACATGGAAGACGCAACAGTTCCTTCAACGAACAAGGTATGTTTTGGTGATTTCTTTCTTTGAGGATATAGTTCAGAATTTGTTAGAATAAATTCACATGATATGTGTTAATATCGTAATGTAATTACTGTCTAATTTCGGTTCCAATGAGCTGGACACTGATTATTTGATAAATCCCTGTTTTTTTTCTCTTCTTCAAAGGAGCTTCAATTGGTTCAGGGTAATATTTGCAGTAACATTTTATATGTCATGTTATTCTATATGGGCCAAAATCATCTACCTAGTCGAGTATGTATAATTACATACTTATGTTCAAAAATATTGTCGGTGCAAGTATCTCGCTCGACTCCCTGAGCTTACAAATTCAAAGAAATTTTACCAGCACTCTGACTTGTGCCCGAAGGACTTAGATTGGAAAAGTTATGTACATTTTTCAGGAGCAGTGTTTTAAAATTCGGTCTATTCGGCCAAATATTCCTATTCAGTTGCAATCTGAATAGAAAATTTATATTCGGTCCGAATATGAAGTTTAAAGTATATTATTGATTTAGAATATATTAATAGTAATAAAATACCGGTTTAAAGTATATTAAAAGTTATTTATACCATATATTACCAGTTTATAGTATATTAACAATGATAAAAATACTGATTTAGTGTATATTAACAGTGATCCATATCACATATTACCGTATGCTTGTTTATATATACAAATTCTCATTTAAAATCCGCATATATAAATCCAAATAAAAATCCGTATATGCGGCCGCATACCCTATATGCAGTATTCGGTGGCCTTCCGCATACCGAATGAGAACTGAATTTCAAAACACTAAACACTAATCAGGAGCAATACAGCAGAAATTTGTTTGTTTTCAACATCAGTTCAATAACCCCATGTTTTAAGTACAATGACAAATTGTATAGACTGGTGGTAGCTGCTATCATGCTTTTAAAACAAAAGAAAAAAAAAAAAAAAGACGAATTGTCTTAAAGACTGAAGTGCTGCACAACAGAGCTCTATAGAACAGTTTTGCAGAAAGGCTTTTCCAATTGCAAATAAAAAAATTAAGTATAAAACAACCGAAGCAACGAGGGAGATATTCTTTCACCTTTACTCATTCTAAAGGTGTAAATTTAGCATAAACTATGAATCCAAATATACGAGGGATCCACTTGCATTATTTTTTTGGTAACACCGAATTACACCCTACATTTTTAAAGTTCAAACAGTTAATCTAAATCGTTCCACATGATGAATATACTAAAATATACTTGCATATCAAATTTTACATATATATTTTTTTTTTTACTATTTATTAAGATGGGTACCAAAATTCAATGGTCTGAAAACAACGATTTTGAAAAAAATACTTAATAAACAAATTCCAAAAAATCTAAAATTTGTTTTACAAGCACATTTTAATATGGAGGCCATGTTGAGCTGTTTGGATCAAATGTTTGGACTTTGAAATTTTTTAAAATAGATGGTGTAATTTGCTGTCATAAAAAAATGGTGTAAATTTAGCATAAACTTTGAGAGAGAGAGAGAGAGAGAGAGAGAGGGATCAACTTACACCAAAAAATAGTGACATTGGACTACATTCTATATTTTCAAAGTTTAAACAGTTGATCCAAACCGTTCAACATGATGGATATATTAAAATGTGCTTCCAGATCAAATTATATATATATTTTTTGAATTTTTTTTACTATTTATTAAGATGGGTACAAAAATTTAGTATTCTTGAAAACAACAATTTTATAAAATACTTAATAAATAATAAACAAATTTAAAAAACAAAATTTGGTCTCCAAGCACATTTTAATATGGAGATTATGTTGAATGGTTTGCATTGATTGTTTGGACTTTGAAAACTTAAAAAATGTAGGATGTAATTCGGTGCCACAAAAAATGATGTAAGTGAATATCTCCTCATATAGGTATACACACTAAATTTTATCATAAATGCATGATAGAAATAACAACTATCTTGCAGAATAACAATCCATGGCAGAAATAGCAACTAAAAATCCCAACAAAACTCATTTGAAAACAACTAGATAAGGCACCTACAGTTTATCTATCCCTCTTCAAGCTTCGTTGCATCGACTTCTCTTGGCGTACTTCCCATTAACATCTCCAAAATATCCTGTAACATATCGACAATTTTACACTCAGGCTTGTACCAAATTGTCTAGCACATGCAGATACGCGATACACACTGTGCACATTTATATTCCTCTTCTTTTTCTCTTTTGTTTTTCTCAGCAATGTTTCGCTCTCGTCCTTCTCTGAATGGTTACGACTGTGATGATGTGTCGCACTAGTAATGTCATCATGATCATGATCATGCTCGTACCCGTGTCTGTGATCATGACCTAATAAAAAGGCCATCACGATATTAACCATTAAACCAAGTGCAGCTACAACAAACATAAGCAAACCTTCCACCTCTTCACCTTCGTAAATAAGCCTATGCACTACTTTCCAAATTAAAATGTCAGATAAAATCCATATAATTTGAAGAGAAACCAATGCACGGAGAATTTTTATTCTGTAAAAGCCGCATGACTGATATGGCGTTGCATCCCATTCAGACGCCCACAGAACAAAGATATAGCAAAAGGCTGCCACAACAGACAGTAGGTGGGCTGCATCCGAAATAATGGCTAAATTGTTAGTCTGCATTCCATCAAACACCTCAACAATCATTAAAATTACGCAGTGTTTTATTACGATTGTTAGTTTTCTCATAGATGTGTCTCTCTCTAGTGGTTGTGGTGGAATTAGAAAGGTCAAATGTCACACCGGCACATATTTTAGGGTTTTCAGGTGTGGTGGAGGTATCTCCAAATACATTGTCGGTGATGTTGCTTGTATAAGATCGCTCTGAACTTTGCCTTTCCATCTATAGAGTAAATATAACAAATTCATTAAAATAACTCAACATTTACATAAAACTTTTAAGGCATTTTGATCAAGGCATTAAATAATGAAGTACATCATGAAACTATGATAGCTTTGAATTTGTCTTTATCAAATTTCAGACAAGTAAAAGTTCTATAACCTAAGAAATAGAAAAAAAGATTACATAGTCAATCAGATAATTAATTCAGACAACTAAAAATTTAAAAATTATGGAGGAAGTAATTTCATAAACTTGCGATAGGCTCTCTGATAAATATAATCTAATACAAGATAAATTAGGTAAATAAAAAACCAAAGGGGGGAATCTTGATAATGGTGAAAACTAAAACGTAAGTACCAAATCAGATAATTGATGCAGACAACTAAAATTTATGAATTTCTGTACTTGCAAAATATCAATTACAAAATTTGTAATTGCACCGAGAATCTAATTACATTTATAAAGTTTTGATTCTGCTAGAAGGCACTAAATTATCTTAGCTCAGCTTCTAGGATTGACTTGGGACAAAATTAAAGTTCTTGGACAAAAATTAATTAATATAAGATAAGTTTGGCAAATAAAAACCAAAGGGGAAATCTATATAATGTGCTTTGTTAGACATGCATTTTGATGCCATATTTATTTAACAATTCCACAATAAGGTTTAAAGAAATTAACTTACTTGTTCTGTGAAGAAAGATAGTCTAACACTCCAACTGTCTTCTGTAATAAATAATAGCTTTCCCAATTGCAAATACAGCAAGCCAGAAAATAATTGAGCTATATATGTATAGGAAAAAATTAATAGGTAAGATATAGAAATAAGAAACCGTTGGTAAACATTGGAATCATGTATCAAGAAATATTATGTAGGAAAATATAAAAGAAAAAAGTACTCTCTTTCATGTTAGAATTATTAAAAAGGGAGAGAATTCAATAAATTAACTATTAATCTGCCTATCAAAGCATTTAAGAAGTTTATAATGACAATGACCTTGGGTTGGGGCTGGGCATGATGTGCATTGTTATACTTAGACAATAACGTCTAAAGAAACACAGTCTAACATTTCAACTGGCTTCTGATCAAATAAATAATGCCGCTCTTTTCCAATTGCAAATAGAGCATGAATAAAAATAATTTAAAATATATATGTACAGGAAATAAGCATAATAAAACTTGAGGAGATGAGCATCTGGCTCAAATATTGCAGAGTAGTCGGTTTTGAGTTTCTAATTCATAATTTCAAGAAGTGTAATTTTTGTTTTCCAGCTGGTGCAAGTGGTACTGTACTGCTGATACGGCCAGCACATATTCCTGTTGTAATTCTACTAATAATATCACACCTGGCAGCTTCTGCTAGGCCTTTTCAAAAAAAAAAAATTAAGGAAAGAGACTGAAACATACGGAAGCTGGCACGAAGAAATGT
Organism: Carex cristatella; assembly: GCA_024447775.1. Classification (NCBI taxonomy): domain Eukaryota; kingdom Viridiplantae; phylum Streptophyta; class Magnoliopsida; order Poales; family Cyperaceae; genus Carex; species Carex cristatella. Next base: position 2,040,160 of record JAJHPF010000007.1, read on the forward strand.
AGAATCTTGGAAATAGAAAAGGAGGGGGAAAGCTTGAGTTGAATCAATGTACAAGGGGAAAGAAGGAATGAGAGATATATAGAGGGAGGGACTGAGGAAGGTATATATATATATAAATAAAACCAAACAATTTTGATTTGATCGACTGCTTTAGACTCCTTATATACAGTTTTATAGCGGGTCAGATATAAGGACACAACATGTACAATTTGGACCATTTGAGTTATTGAAGGATTTTTATATTATTTGTAAATTAAAACATATATAACAAATGACAAAACATATATATCAACATAAAAGTTATTAGATGGACAAACATGCTTTGTTACGCACACATCTTCTGTGTTTTATAAGTTTACTAATTTCTCACATTTCATGTATAATTAACATGTTGTTGCTGTACAATCATGTCCTAATTAAACCTGATTATGGTTCTGGTTCTGGTTCTGTATTGCCCATTTTATTTTAATTGGTTGTTCAAAACTATTCTTATAAGAAGAGTTCATTAATATAATTTGATGTAATTAATCAACATAACATGTATGTCCCATCTGCCTTGTAAGGATAGAGCTTTTAGTTTTATTAATAATCAACAGTATGTATATCATATAAAGTTTTATTTGCTGATTTGAAACAGAAGTTTGACCTGCCTGATTTATATCTTTACGATGAAATTAGTTATCACTAATAACTTGATTCGTTGTTTTAGCAAAATGACTGCTCGAATTGAAGCACAGTTTTATTTTGTGTTGGAGAAATCTCTATAGAATATTGGAATTTGTACTTGATCTATGTATTCCTCAAAGCTTGATTTTTGTTGTTGCATGTCCTTGTAGAATTAATGACATGTGCTGAATTTAATATTTTTGTGTGTGTATATATAGAGAAAATGACATAGATCATATGTCATAGTTTTGTGGTGACATTTAAGTTTAAAATTTGAAATTATTGTAGGTCTAAAAATAGAGAAATAATGGAAGCATAAATAATGAAGGCATTTGAACCATCTTCCAATTGAAATAATAAATTTTGGTAACATTTGATGCATATTAATTTCTAAAAAATGTTATTATCTGAAGATTGATCAATTTGTTAATAGATCAATTGAACTAACAGATGCATATCAATTTCTTGAATATACTATCTAATTAAGTATATATATGGTCCAATTTGTTAATAGATCAGATCAACAAACAACTTTGATGAATATCAATTTTTAGAAAATATTATTTATTGAAGCTCATGACCCATTTGTCCTTCGAAATAACAAACTTTTGGGACCAAATTGATGCACATGAATTCATGATCCATTTGTCCTTTGAAATAACTAACTTTTGGGACCAACTTGATGCACATGAATTCATGACCCATTTGTCCTTTGAAATAACCAACTTTTGGGACCAACTTGATGCAGTTCAACTTTTGGTAAAATCTTTAGTTCAAATTTTTACGGTGGATGAATATTCTTTTTTTTTTTTTAAATCTTCGCAGAAACTGTGAAGTCGTTAGGGGAAATCGAACTCTCGACCTTTGGGTAACTAACAATCCTAAGACTTTTTTCCTAGCCAATTGTGCTACCTCCCCTTTCACGGTGGATGGATATTCATAGAGGCAAAGATCGATGGTGGCCGGACAGAGGAAAAAAATGAAAAAATATCTCAAAGGTGAAATATAAAAAATCCAGAGTTCTCTGGATTATTAAATGAGTATAGAGATTTTGTTGTAATTGGTTTTTAAACTCTTAATAGATTAATTGAAACGAGATAATTTTTTTCCTATGGATATTCGTTTCATTGTGAATTTTCAAATCTAGAAACACGTAAATATTATTTTACTATTTACAGCAGATTGGAATTTGGACATAAGAAAAGCAACGGTGTAGATATCTTATATGCTCATATTGCTCCCTTGAGAATTATATCTGTTGTTATTTTCATATTATTCAAATAATCACAAAAAGTTAGGTTTAATGGTTCTTTTATATAAAACATGGAATTCACTGTAGGTCCGATGCCCATCGGACCTACTTTGGATCGATGGGTGTAAAGACCATTCAATTGCATCAAGATCCGTGCGAACTATATTAAAATTCGTGTCAGTCTGTTTCAATTTCTGTGTGCTCAAATCATAGTGTTAATCGTACGGTGTTAGAGCTAATTGAACCTAAAATAAGTCCATTGCCCATCGGACTACTCCTATCTCATAAACATGAACCAAGCACCACATGTAACATTTTCGATGCGACTGCTTGCTCGTAGACTTCGTAGTCTTTTGTTGTTTGAAAATAAATAATTTGATCAGATCAGAAAGAGGTTTTAGTTGTAGATTCATGCATTTGAATGAAAACAATATACAAGGCTTTGAATGAAAACAAGAGGGAATTAATTAAGATATACATTAATTAATTAATTTATTTCCACACGGGCAGAGGCAGAAGCGGAAGCAGAGCACAGTTCAGTTCCGACATAAAAAATGTGATGTTAATTAATCAATTAGAGGGAGGTACGTATCAGGTATAGCGTCTGATGAGTTCATCGACTGTGGTGTACTTGAATTGGGGATAAAGCTCCGTTGCCTCAACACCGAAAGAAGGCTCGATCTTGAAATTGGTTTGATCTCCCTTTATAAACACCGAGTAATGGAGCGACAGAATAATATTTACAGGATATGACGACTCTGAAAATATTATATTTAAAATTGGATATAAGCATTAATTAGCATGAAGACATGAATATTAATTAAATTGAAAAGCAAGAAAGACATGCAACCTTGGATCTGCTTCAAGAGTTGTTCTTCAGTCACATAAATGCGCTCCAATTTCTTTCCGGTTATCTTCTCATACAATGACACCAAATCGTTTTTGGTGATTGTATTTGCCGCAGGTCGAAGGTACAGACTCTTGTTCAAGGTACGCGGGTCATCTACCGCCTTGATCGTGTACGTACCAATATCACCTTCATCGGCAAACACAGCCGGAGTATTTCCATCTCCTAAGATTGTAATCTTATCAGTAGGCGGCGCAAGTTGGCACAAAGTCGGAAGAAAATAGCCGGCAAAATAGGCACCTGCCACGTACGTGTACAGTATCCCCTCTGCCTCTATGGCACGTCGGATTGATGCCTTCAATGTATACATCGACTTGGCGGGTTCCACTGCGTGCACCCGGTCTGCATCATTGCCGAACTCTGATGGAAAAAATCTCTGCATGTATGTAGTTAGGCACATTGCTAAAAAACCTACTAATTAATTATATAAATTTATATATATTTTGATCACCTTGACATTGCCAGCTTCCTTGATTGCGGCGATGATGTTTGTTTGATCAGCTATCTGACGGGAGCCAACTGTCGATATGACGACATCGACGGCCTTGATTGCCTTTACCAAACTCCCATGGTCATACAAGTCCCCCTGCTCACCAATTAATTTCAACACACGCATTCATGTATATGTTAACAATTTTTATTCTTTGCTTAAATTAGAAGGAGAAATAAGGTGAAATTAATTTTAGAACCTTGACAAGAGTAACACCAGAATCCTTGAAGCTCTTCAGCAACTTGGCCTTGGCAGGATCGGCTGGTGCCAGGTCGCGAACCAGCGCAAATGTCGGGTGGCCCAACCGGGCACTGGCTGATACCACAAACTCTCCGATGTAGCCGGTACCGCCGATGATCAAGATTTTGGTCTTGTCAGATGCAGATGCCATGTTGAATATGCAGTGAGGGAAGAACGATTTTTTTTTTGGAAGAACAGGAACTTAATTATTTAATTTTGTTAAAGACAGATCAGACAAGATGAGTCAAGTCCTTCTATAAGAAATGGAATCTAACCATTTCAGGTAACGACATTGATCGATCGACCAGTCAAGAGATTAATTAATTGAATGAACTGAATGTTGGTAATCGATCAGTTGTTTGTTTGTATATTTCATTGTACCTGGACATGATTAGACGGGGGGACGTGACTGAGTTCATTAAGCGTCCCAATACAACGCATTGTAGTGTCTAGTTCATTAAGCGCCCCGTAGGCTTGAATGAACTGAATCGGTTGTTTGTTTGTATATTTAGGCTTGATTTTGAATTAGGCTTTGTCCAAAGCCCATTAACAAAAATCCTACCTAATATTTTTTTAATCCAGTGTGAACAAAATTAAGAGAACTAAAATATTTTTAAACGTATTGCTTTTAATAATTACTTTTGTGTCAAATGTATATAATAAATTTACATAATTTAATTTATTTAAGTATCATTCGTTATTAATTTCCGCAAAAATAAAAATCTAATATAGGCTAATTTTTATGATTTTCTGAGTAACGCGAACACACATGATCGAAAACACGGACACATACAGCATGGACTTGTGTCTAACATGGTCAAAGACACATATAGCTGGAGTTGAAATTCTTATATCCGAGTCTGTTGTCTTTTCTCTCCGAGTTTAAGCGGAGAAACGAGATGAGAGGAGAGTTTCAGCGAAAATAGAAATGTTATGCCAAAAAAGACGGGAGAGTTTCAGATATCCCTCTTTCTCAATTGGATGAATTTAAATTACAGATTAATCTTAATTAAAAAATTGATAATGGCATTAATTAAGACTGAGGAGATATTTATTGATTGCCGGGAAACACAATATCTTATACTGTGAAGACGAAGGATTGATTGCTTTGTGATATTTTTATTCAGATTGACATCTGGTACGGTGGTTCTTATTACTAGCACGATTGCAATATCGGAACGAATCAACCGTATCTAATTTAAGGGGCCCACATTGACCTCTTTTTCTTTTTCTTTTCTTTTTTTTTTAATAAAAGTGGGGGCAAATGTTCATTTACAATGGTACAAAATTACGAGTACGTAGAACTAGCGTGTTTTTAAATTCACAAGTCTTTTTTTTTTTTTTTTTTAAACTCAATTTTAAAATTTATTGAATTAGTTTCAAACAACAAATTCAAATCGTTGAAATTTTTCTACTTTATGAGTGAAGCATCTATACGTGAAAATTTACAGTTTCGAATAAAGTCTAGTGGTGGTCAAAATTAAAAGGTTTATGAATTAATTTTAATGTATTCATTTTCTGAACGTCTTTTGACCACTTGACTCTGTACAAAATTAATTTAAAATTTTAAAATTTTCGCATGTAAACATATCACTCATAAGATAAAAAGATTTTAATATTTTGAATTCGTCGTTTGAAGCCAATTTAATAAATTTTAGAGTTGAGTTAACAAAAAAAAAACTTGGTGAACTTAGGAACACCCTAGTTCTAATCCAAAATTACATCATTAGTTACCATTTATCTACTTCACTTCAACTACCAACAGTAAATATTTCTCAACCCTACTAAGATATAACAAAGAAAATCACTTTCAAAATATTTTCTTATTTTATTACATACTATTCCTTGACACATGATTCCAATGCTACCAATGATTTCTTGCTTCTATTAATCCTTGATAGCTATTTCAGTATTAATATGCTTATGCATCTCTCTCCAGATGGGAAGGCAAATCTCTCCTGCATAACCTCCCCTTCCCAAGTAATTACAGTAAACACCGACATTGACGCGATGCTGACCCCCAACCATCCCACATATTACACAACCCAGCCAAACCGGTGGCAACAAAACATGCCGAGGTTGCATATGTGAGCTCTCCTACACTAAGGACTTGCATGGTTGCTGGGCTTCAGTGTGACAGTGTGCAAGCTTGTCATTGATTGCCATTGACCTCTGCATCATGTTCATAACTTGTCGGTGTCATTAGTGGCATTAAGATTCTACATTTCTTCGTGCCAGCTTTCGTATGTTTCAGTCTATTTCTTACTTTTATTATGCTAATTTTCCCTGACATAGTTCAAATTTTTAATTGGCAAAACCATTATTTATTTCATAAGCCAGTTGAAGTGTTAGACTATCTTTCTTTACAGGAGCATCGAAAAGTTTCTTTAAACCTTATTGTTGAATTGTTAATATGACATTAAAATGCGGCTTATGAAATAAATATATGGGTGCTCCTGTAAAGAAAGATAATCTAACCTTCAACTGGGTTATGAAATAAATAATGGCTTTTCCAATTAAAAATTTGAACTATGTACGGGATAATTAGCATAATAAAACTAAAGAAATAGACTGAAACATACGGAAGCTGGCACGAAGAAATGTAGAATCTTAATAATAGAGAAATTAAGGGAGGGGGAAGACTAGTGTCAAATGAATATAGAAGGTGGAACCTCGTTGTGAAAAGCACAGAGAATCAAATGGAACTATGTACAGGAAAATTAGCATAATAAAACTGAGGAAGAGAGATATTTATAGAGGAAGGCATAGATAAAAACAAATAACTGGTAATTGATTGATCTACTGCTTTAGACTCCTTATGTACAATTTTATAGCGTGTCAGATACAAGGACACGCAAACTCTTGTACAATTTGGACCATTGGAGTTATTGGAGGTTTTTACTTTGTTTGTGAATTAAAACATATATATATATATATATATATATATATATATATATATATATATATAGAGGTTGGCTAATATACAATCGAATTGTTCCTGAGCTTCCGTGCAACCAAGTCATTTTCTGATTTTCAAAGTCTAAACGGTCAATCTAAACCGTTAGATGTGATCTCTATATTAAAATATACTTGGAGACCAAATTTTACATTTTTTTTGAATTTTTTAACTATTTATTAAGCCACTTTGAAAATCGCTGATCCAACGGTGGCTTAACCAAACAGTAAAAACAGAAGCCACCGTTGGATCAGCAATTTTCAAAGTGGCTTAATAAATAGTAAAAAAATTCAAAAAAAATGTAAAATTTGGTCTCCAAGCACATTTTAATATAGATAACACATCTAATGGTTTGGATCGACGTTTTGAACTTCGAAAATTGAAAAATGATTTGGTTGCACGGGACCTCAGAAACAACCGATTTGATATTAGCCAACCTCTATATATATATATATATATATATAACAGTTAAAAAACACATATATCAACAGTAGAAAAGTTAATTTTGACATAGAACATAGCATCCTTTACAATGCGCAGGCCTTCTGTGCTTTATAATCTTACGCCGATCGACGTCGGATTCACATTTATATCTGTGCGATCAAATATCTGACCGGCAGGAAATTTTTTTTGCTAAAACACTCACACAGTAATATTTGTATTTACTAATTTATCATCTTTTATGTCTAACCTGTTGTTGCTGTACAATAATCTCCTATACCTGATTTTGGTATTGGTTCTGAATAAGATCATGTATGCTCAAAACTGTTCTTATAGGAGTTCATTAATCTAAATTGGGTTAATTAATCAACATTTAACAACATGTAAACCTAAAGGAAAAATAATAGTGCGGTTGGATTAATTTATATTCAACCGTAAAAATATCAGATGAAGTTTTATTTGCTGATTTGAAACAGAAGTTTAACCTGCACTAATTTATATCTTTACAATGAAATTAATTATCATTAACAAGTTGATTCGTTGTTTTGTGCAACATAACTACTCTAATTGAAGCATAGGTTTAATTTTTATGTGTTGAAGAATTCTCTACAGTGGATTTAATATTTTTGTACTTGATCTATATATGTATGTAGTACTCAAAATTTATTTGCTGTTATCCTTGTGAAATCAATGACGTACATGTGATGTAGTTATTATATGATATACGTATACATATACATACATACATACATACATACATACATACATACATACATACAGAGTAGAACTAGGGTGCTCCTAAGTTCATCAAACCTCTTGTGAACTTGACTCTAAAATATGTCGAATTGACTTTAAACGATGAATCCAAACCGTTGAAATCCTTCTACCTAATGATTGATACGTCTACATATGAAAATTTTAAAGTTTCGAATTAATTTAATATAGAGTCAAGTGGTCAAAGGAGTCCAAAAAATGAATGCATTAAAATTAATTTATAAACCTTAAACTTTTGACCACTTGACTCTATATTAAATTAATTCGAAACTTTAAAATTTTCACATGTAGGCGCATCACTCATTAGGTAGAAGGGTTTCAACGGTTTGGATTCATCGTTTAAAATCGATTCGATATATTTTAGAGTCAAGTTCACAAGAGGTTTGGTGAACTTAGGAGCACCCTAGTTCTACTCCATACATACATATATATAGAACTTGTGAAATCGTTGATATACATATTGAAAACTTAATATCTTTGAATGTATATGTATAACAACACTTTGAAAGATATTAAATCCACTGTAAAGAATTTTACATTTTTTTGAATTTTTTTACATTTTTTGTTAAATCGTTGTCCTTGTGAAATCTATTTGCAATGTTTTGAATGAAACAAAAAAAATCAGCTTTAGAACTTTTTTTAATGTACGTTGAAAAAAGTTTCTTTAGCGAAAACAATTCTTTCAAATGAAATAATACTTGAATTTTTCCTAACATTAAATAAGTCATTCATAATCTAAGATGTATTTTTTTTTAGCTCAAGTCATGTTATTCTCAGTTTGAAATAATTCCTAGAGTTTTTATAACTGAAAACAACTATATATGTTTCTATATGAAATTATTATTTCTAATTAACTTAAGACTTGCTCAGAAAATCTTTTTAATTTACATATAAATGCTAAACATAAACATGATTTTATGTTTGAAAATATATTCCTTTCGTTTAAAATTCCGCATTTTTTTTAGTAAAGATTGAAGATCAAGTCACCCAACTATAATATCTACAAGGCCTGTTCGGCATGGTACAATTCCATGGAAATTAAAAAAATTGGGGTCAATTTCCTTTTTTTTTTTTCCAGCTCCGTTCGGCTGGCTAATTTTTTTTTTATTGGTTCCCATATGCATCCCCCAATCGTTCCCATATTAGTGCAATTTTATGGGGAAAAAAAAAATCTTCTCGGACTCAATTATTTTTTTCCCAAATCTTCTCTCTCATCAAACTTCTCTCACTTCACGTGGTCCTCTAATGAAGGTGGACTAAAAGACAAAGCTGAAAAAAATAATGTTGACTCAGTCAAAAGATGAAGGTGAACTAAAAGACAAAGACTATTTTTTTTTGCTAGAGCCTCACGTACTAAGCTGAGAAAAATTTGAACTAGTAAATAAAGAAGAAGCTTATAATGAATTAGGTGAAAAAAATAGAGATAATTTTTTTTGTTATAATTGTTTCCTTATTTTAAATAGGTAAAAAACTTAAATAAAAATATATATTTTAAAATAAATTTAGGTTCTATGTTTATTATTTTTTAATCTTGTCAATAAAAAAATTATTATTACATAAACAATTATTTGATTATATGTCACTAATTAAATAAATAAAATTAAAAAAAGCATTGTGACATTATCCACATATTATTTTATTTTGGTATAAAATAACAAGATGAGTAAAAAAAAAATTTAATATGTGACATCTCACATCTTTAAATAGAAATACATATTTTATAAATAAATTAATATTTCCCACGACTAATCTCACAGTACAACCGAACACTCATTAACAAATTCCCATAACTATTCATGTGTGTTCCCATGAATATGGGTTCTCGCAAATCAAAAAGTGAGTTCCCGAACCCATAAAATCTCATCCCGCACAATCCCATAACAGCTGAACAGGTCCTAAGGGATTTTTCCATCCGGATTCCAAACATGTGATCTCCCACGGAGAGCATTTCTTTTGCTACTAGACAAATAATGGTTATTGAAATTGCGCATTTTTGCTTATAATCAGTTTTTTAGCATTGACTATATTATTTTTAGTGCTTGAATTTGATTCTTCAATTTGGAACAACCATATTTGCTTGAATTAATTTCTTGCAGCCTAGAGTTGTATGCTACAAGTGTCTTTTATGTAAAACAAATTCTTTTCAGATTAGGATTACAGATCTAACCTTTAGAATTTAACACTTGTTATTTCGACTTGGTGCACAGACCTCAGCTTTCAACTAAGCTACAGAGAAGAATACAAGGAAATTTTTGTTTTAGATCCTTTTTTTTTTGGCAAAAGCAGGAAAATGACATCCTTGATTCTAGGATTTGTGTTTTAGGCAAATGATATGATTATAAGCATAAATTTATCCTTAAGTGTACAACCAGTGGACGTTTGAATTGATTCGATTAATTATGTGTTTTATCTTGCAAATCATCAGATAAAAATATTTGCAAGTCAAATTATTAAAATGATTCATTGCTAATTAAACATCAACTTTTAGTTTTAATATGCTCTATTTCAATGTTTTTATTCATTCAGGTGGTACTCCAAATTAAACACTAATACAATGCATAAGGAACTTAAAAACATGTTATATATATTTTAACGAAAAAATATATATATAATTTCGAGAATATGAAATGCACTAATACAATTGAACTTGATTTTTCTCGATCTTTTAAACATATTTAGAATGTTAGAAACTTTTTCTTATGAATATGGCGCTAAAGTAACTTCTTCTTTTCTAGTATGTGCATAATTAAATTAACCCAAATTCTTACAACTAACCCGATTTTAGATAAACTCAAATTTTTGAGTTACTGTTGCTACCCACACTGGATGGAAAAGATTAGAATGTGTCAGGTGAAGCCTAATTCCAGATACATCATTTAACTGAGTCAAATGACCTTCATAAAGGTATATTTCTAAATTTACAATCATTAATTGTAGAATGTATGGCCTCAAGAAACCAGCCAGTCAAAAATCAAAATGTCAAATTATAAAAAACTACCTACTCAAAAAACAGAGAATTAATAGCGAAAGATGATTGACAGTGAAAGGTAATTTATTAAGCTGTGACCCTCCCATATCAATAAACCTTCAATCCTAAAATTAGTTCTCAAGTTGTTCTCAACAACAATTTGGTATTGACTGGAAAAAAATTAATTTGTTGAACACAAATAATCAGATTGAATCTGTTAGGCAAAAATAGTCTCCCAAAAAGTGCCTTCCAAAGTTCCACACACATTATAAAAGTTCTTCCATCATACCTTGGAATTATAAAATACACCAGAAAGCTCCAGATATTGTATTTCTTATTCTACAAATTCAGTACCATACATGTCCATTATGCATGCCAATGTTGTACCAAACCAGTTTCCAATATCAAGACAAGATCTTACATTAACATAAACAGATTCATAAGACTGATCTGCAACAGCTTCATTTCATAAACCAACAGTTTATTCAAACACTTCTTTGTTTTCAGCATTTACAACTATAATGTCCTTTACTAGTTAAACCAATCAATGTCAGATGTATGTCTTAATCTTAAGTACATAGTTTATATATAAGAAATAAAAAAACTTGCTAGTTCTTTTACTTTTTTTTTTTTGTTTTTATGTACAACCAACAGTACCAAACCACAAATTTCTATTTCATGCTTGGATCAGCTGAACTGATTTTAATTCGAATTACCTCATGAACTGCACCACGGTTAAGCATAGCCAGAATTGGCCCTTCCTTGGATGTAGTTAGCTCTGTCAAAGAGACTTTTCGGGTGTAATTTTCATCCCGCAAACGAAACCCGTGTAACCACCGGCCAACCTTCAACCAGCTCAGGTGTACTTGGCGACTTGCCACCTGGCACTTCCTGAGTGCTTCCAATACTTCTTCAGGCTACAATTTCAATATTCAGTGAGAAATCATCACAATTAAAGCTTTCTAGATTGTTTCATATAATTGCAACTCAAGGCTGCTTGAGAGCCCAATATATTTGTTATATCTTCCAATATATAGATGTATCTTCAAAACAACAAAATTGGTACATTTGGTCAGAACAGATACAACAAAACTACATCGCAATGACATCTCGAGTCTGAAATTATTTTACATTGTAAATATACAATATAGCACCATTTTTATATTTCCTTTTTATTTACTGAACTGGTGCACTTTATTACCTCTATTTGCATGCTCAGTTAGATGCTACATATTTCAACATATGGCTGAATGCTGCTAAGTCTGATTCCTTTTAGAGCTCAATTTACCATAATTGAAAAAAAAAAAAAACTATCCAAAAGGAATACAAGTCGCAAAATCATCTTACCGGTACATGTAAATACAAGATTGAGTAGTGCAATCCAATGAGATTTACTAGAACACCGAGCTTCGGTCTGAATAGAAATAGCCGCACATCTTCAAATTCAAGATGAAGAGCGCTCAACTTTTTTATCGCACCTAAATAATTTGTTACTTCAAGAGAACTGAGTGGGGCCCGCTGATAGATTTCATGTATGATAGAGGATGTTTCATGTGCTACTGTTTTGTGGGATTCTATGTACAGAGCCTTCCAACCCTGCAAAAAAATAAACAGAGATTTCAAACATGGCATAATCGTTTTTTTTTTATGAAATTTCCTGATTTGAGGAGATAAATGTCAATGTACAACCTCCACAATTGTAAATGAACCCAAATTAAGACAAAATTAGAACTCCAACATATCCCTGTTTGCTCCTATAAATCATTAGCTATCCAATTAAACGTGGCTAAAATTTAGAACATGAGATACAGAACCAATTACAGTTCAATTTAAATTCAACCTTTAGTTAAAATTTTATTCCCCAAATGGACAAGAAACTAATTTTGCTAAGCTAGTTCAATTTTGCAATTGTGCCTTGATTTACTGCTGTTTTAACCAAATTTGATTGAAACACCCCAAAAAAAAAACCAAGAATAAAATAACAACAACCAAAACCAAATATATAGGTCTAACTGCAATTAAATGTTATAAGAATTCGCATAAACCTTTATTTGAAATTAGCTATAAGAATTATGAAATTATCCACAATTCATAGTTCACTGACCTCAGGAGGATGCAGTTGAGTAGGCTCGGTACCAGTAAACGTGGATCGATTCAGTGAAGACATGTCAGCGTGGGGCCACCTGCGCCTGAACAGGTGGGCCCATACACAATTAGAGAAGCACAAATCGCGCCAGAAACAACAACAGCTACCAAGCGAGCACACATCCCTTACCTTCCCTTCCCCCCAAAAAACCAAAAGGTCTCAAAATTATAATAAAATTCATATAATTCAGCGAAAATACAATTTCTGAGAAAGTTAACCTTTACCACGAATCCTCTTAATTCAAAAGTCTATTATATACAACATGCAATCCTGATATTGGTTGTTAGTACAGAGAAAAAAAAAAGTACCTCAAGGAGAGAAATGATTGTTAGTGCTACGTCACGAAGGAGCGGGTCAGAGCACATCTTAAATTCGTCTTGAACAAACCAGAGAAGGTAATTCGATCAAATTTGATTTCAATTTGACAAGAAGATTGTTACCAGAGGTCGGTTTTGTAATGGAAAGAGTGAGCATTCGGTGTTTCCATTTGACAAGAAATATCGGAGAGGAGATCAAAAGACGGCACAAGAAGACAAAAGTGAATGGTTTTGAGCTTAACGCCTTGACGGATAAGACCCGCCTTTAATACTACTGATACCGAATTTCGAGATTCCGGTATTCATTACTCTACAGTCTCAAGTGTAACAGTTCGAATAGTGAACAAAATTAGAAGGTAACACAGTTATATGCATGGAAGTTTATGAAGAAAAACGAAAATAAAATGAGAAAGGGTTGTTGTGAATTCGCATCCTCTGAGATATCTTAAACTTTGCGTGACTTTTTGGAATATCTCAATCGTTCAAATACGTTCTGCACGAATCTCAAGGCTCAAATAATACTGGCCCCCTACATTCCCCCGAATAGTTACCGGACACGTCGGTCACGCAAAAATTGAGATATCTCAGAGGATACGCACCCGGTTGGTGTGACGTCAGCGAGTTTTCACTTTCTTTTTGTAACCACCTAATGTAGTAGTTAGTGTGGTAGGCCATGGAAGGAAGACACCGACAAATCGTAGTGTAGAAAATGATCCAGCACACTATTCTACATATAATGTGGAACAAACAATCTGACTCAAGACGCGTGTCGCGACTCACTCACGAGCGGGTGCCACGCAACCACTTTTTTTGTTTTAAAAAAATCCAACAAGATTAGAACTATTATTTATGTACAAAAACTCAAAAAGTCAGCTGTAAATATGTAATGCTGGATTTTTATGCAATTGAATAATGCTGATATGGAGCGGATAATGCTGAGATTTTTTATTTATTTAGAAATTATAACTAAATTTCTAAACAAAGCAGTCAATTGAGCGAAATATTTTGAAAAATGAACTCCACCGGATTCGACATCCGGTGTAGATTGAGAGAGCCGGCCTCCACCAGATTGGGCAATCGGTGGAGCCATTTTTTGCTCTGCCACAACCCGCTACACAAAAAGCCACACCGAAATCTCCCTACACCGGTTTCCCAATCCGGTGGAGGCCCAATATATCTCTACACCGGTTGCCCAATCCGATGGAGATCTCAAAATTTATCTACACCGATTTTGCAATCTGGTGGAGCTATTATTCTTAACAAATCTCGCGCAACTCCTTCTCTCATTCCAGCAGCTTCTTCTTCTTCTCCTCTTCCCCTCTGTCTCGTTTTTCTCTCTTTGTTTCATATTTTTCAGTATTTTAAATTCAATTTGAAGAGTTACTGTTTGAATAGATCGCCACCGCCATTGTACTCGGCAGCTTCTTCTGATCATTAATGTAAGTTTTTTTTTGCTCATAAGTTTATATTTAATGTTATAAAATTAAAAAATAATTAGAGTTAATTTTGTGTTTGTTTTTGTTCAGCAAAATGTCTCTGTTATTGATCAATATGTATTATGGTGGTAACCTCCAAAACACTCCAACTGGTGTTGGTTATGACATAGGGGCTGCATTTACGTTTACCGATTCTGATTCTACTGGTTTTGCTGTTGTAAGACGGCAAATATATGTTGGACTTGAATTGCTTCCGAGTCGAGTCAAATTGACAATCAGGGCACGTTTGAACACGGGACCACCTGGATCGTACCATTTCTCTCTATTTCGGATAGAAAATGGAAAAACTTGGGATGCCATTAAACAAACTGCACCTCAAGTAGCCGGATTTAAGGTTATAGAATTGGTAGTTGAGGCACAGCATCGTACAAACCAAACCAATTATGATCCGTGCCCAGATAGTTTGCCTGGAGGGAGCAACACACCGTCGGTTCAGCACCGACTTTGATCCTTACTCGGGAAGTGTACCCGAAACCACAAACACACCTGTAGTTCAGACCTAGGTGATGACCCTAATGAGCAATCAGACCCAAATGCATGTTCTGATACAAGTTCTTTTGATAATGATGATTCGGCTGAAGGGCAAGACTCAGATATGGACGAATATGAGGCTGAAAAGAATGCCCAAGAAATATTGAAAGAGTGGCACAAGTCGATTCCATTCATCAATCGAGGTCTTAGGCATCCATGTTCCTCATTCCACGATGATGTGCCGATGCCATACGCAGATCGTGAATTTCTTAAGGAAGCTCGCAGATTAGATGAAAAATTTGCTGAAGGTCAAATGTTCGAATCCAAAGCCAAACTAATAACAGAACTTGGAGATTTTCACATACCCAAAAGTATACAGCTAGACACCCTAAACAGCAGCAAAACCAAGTATCGAGTTGCATGTAGATATCCTAAATGCAAATGGAAATTATATGCAACGGTAGTACCAACAGGTGCATGGACAATTTCCACCAACCCATATGTCCACACATGTTTTGAAAATGCTAAAAAGTTGGATAATGCACAAATGACTGCCAGAAGAATTGCTGATATTATTAAACCTGGTTATCAAAAAGATCTGGAGTTAAGCATTAATACGGTCAGGTATTTAGTTAAGGTGAAATTTGGGACAGTAAAACCCTCGTATAACAAGTTGTGGAGAGGTAGGGAACTTGCAATGGCTGATATGTTTGGGAGCTGGGAGAAGTCTTACGAGCTGCTGCCATTGCTTTTGGGTGCCATCAAACCATCTAATCCAGGTACACAATATCTACTTGAACATGAACCATCGAACAAGTATAATATTAATATTTTCAACCAAGTTGCATGGGCATTTGGGTCGTGTATTCAAGCATGGCCTCATCTCTGACCCATTACCAGCGTTGATGTGGTTTCTATCCGGAAGATACAAAGGTAAACTTTTTATGGCTTGTGCTTATGATGCAGAGCAACAACTATTGCCACTTGCATTTGCAATTTGTGAAGAGGAGTCACTCTCCAATTGGGGTTGGTTTATGAATTGGTTGCGTATTAATGTTGTCGGTCCAGGAAAAATTTGTGTTCTCTCGGACCAGCACCTTGCTATACGAGGGGTGTTTGAGGCCCCCAATCTGGGATGGTGCGAGGAAAAGAATGAAGCTGTCCACCGATTGTGTTCACATCATATTGCTGCAAATGTTTGGAAAAAATTCACTCAAAAGTGGCTCCACACGGTCTTCAAGAAATTTGTTAAGAAATTTTTTTTTGGAGATTTGAAGAGGGGATGGATATAATTAAGCAAAGAGATACAAAAGCACACGACTACATCATGAAAATTGGTAAACGGGACCGCAAGAATGATGTAGAACCTTTGGCTCTGCATAAGTGGACACAAGTGCATGATGGAGTCCTTAATCGATGGGGTATAATGAACTCTAATGGCTTTGAGGTACTAAACAGTGTCTTCAAGGTGGCCAGACAATTACCTGTGTGTGCACTTCTTGAGAAAACATATTACAAGTGCGTCGATTGGTTTGTAAAGAGACAGGAGGCCGCATTTGGGTGGGAGGCTACAGAATTGGATTTTTCGTTGAGAATTACACTGATTTTACATCGTCGTAGGGAAAAGGCAAGAATGCATGAAGTCAGACCGATGTATGCCGGCCACAACAACTATGAGGTTGTCGATAAAGATGGACTTCTTGAAACGGTAAGTCACATTCCTTAGTGTCATATATATATACTATTCTTTAATTCATTCAATTCAAGAAATCTGATTTTTTTAATTGCAGGGTGTTCGAGGCGAGGTCAAGTATAGTGTTACCTTTCCTCCAGAAGGAATGCCTATATGCCTGTGTCAGAGACCTCAATTAACAGGAATCCCATGTAACCATGTTCTTGCAGTTTGCTTCTTCAGGAATTTAAACTATAACGATTATGTAAGTCCATATTTTAGCTTACAAAATTATATAAACACTTGGTCTGGAGAATTCAAGGGATTTGGAAATGCACGGGATTGGCCAATGTATCATGGGCCCATTATAAGGCCAGATCCAAACAAAATAAATAAGGGTAGGAGAACACACAAACGAATAATGATGACAATGGACAAAATGGAGGCCCTTACCAGGATTCGGCCACAAAATCAAAATACTTCTACTGCTAGACATTCAGGTATAAAAATTTAAAAATTCAATGGACAAACAATGTGCATTATTACTATTTTAATTGAACTAAATTGTTCTCATTTTGTGTTAGGTGCATCGACTTCATCAACTCGACGCTCTTGATGACTCTTAATGTATCTTATTGTATTGTTATGATAACACTTTTATTGTATTCTTAAGATTTCGAATGACATTTTAACTATTTATGAATTATGTATTATTGTTCATGATGACATTATGTAAATTTAAAGGTTCCCAATTGCTATCAAGTCCATCTTAATATAACATGCAAATAACAAGTTCCTCGTAAATAACAAGTTCTTCAAAGCGTTGAACACTAAATATAACAAGTCCATCTTAATATAACAAGTCCATTTTAATATAACATGCAAATAATAATATAACAAGTCCATCTTAATATAACATGCAAATTCTTCAAAGCATTGAACACAAATTCTCATCTCCATGCACATAAATTCTTCAAAGCATTGAACACTAAAAACAATTATAAAAAAAGTCTGTAAGAATTCGTCAGAAATGCATCATTTTTTTTCTATAAAAAAATTATAAGTTGGCACTTACTTAGTCAAAACATGCTAACGACGCTGTTGTCTTCGAGGTCCGAGGGCGTCCGTCCCGGGAGTGTATGGGTCAGGTTGTCTCCTTATGCGAGCGTCCCGAGGTGGATTTGACGTGGATGGACCATGCTCTGCGGTGAGCTGTCCCGGATCTGCTGTGGATGGTCCCATCATCCTAATGCCTCATGTTAGCTCGTCGATCATGAACTGAGATATGGATCCCGACTCTGTGTCGCTCATGAAGTTTTTCCATTCTGAGGGAGGCTCCTCAGTCGGAGGGCGACGAGGATACTGATCAGGGAAATCATCACTCAAATCAATGCTGTCCAGGTCTGTTGAGATCCCAGGACTATCGAGTATGCCGCGGAATATGTGGCTCTGATCAATATCATCCATAACGTCACAAGCATGCTCGAGCATTATCTTGCCATATGCCACTTGTCCCGGAGTTTTCACCATGCTTATTGCCTGCATCGTAAGCTGTATCTCTCGAGCAATCTACATAACACGAAAAAAGTAATACATATTGCATATTAATATTGAAAAAAAATATAGTTTTGTAGTTCAATTTTAAAAAAAAAATTAATGTACGAACCACACGAGAATGCCTATGATCGTGGGGAACATATGCTAGTGTCGCGACATCTCTTGTCCGCAGTGGAGCCAACCGGTGTAGATCTTGTGGATTGTTATCTGAGATATATACTAAACTCATACCATGTAAGTAGAACCAATTTATGTACCGGTGATGCATCGACATCTCGTACGGTCTATGCTCTCTAATGAGTACTGGATCCATCTCAATGAAGGACTTATAAGTAAGCGCCCAACAACCATCCATTGTTGAATTGCCATCGTGACGCCATGTCTCCCGTAGATAAGAAATTTGATCATATGATAAAGGAGGAGGAGGCGGGACCTCTTGGTACTTTCCAAACTGATGCATGACCCTATTCGCATGTTGATACTCCACCATTCAAAAATGAATCAAGTAACAGCAGCTCATCCAATACCTCTTTTGTCGTCCAACATGTCGAGGTGCATGATTGTAGTATTCTTCGTAAGGTCGCCAGTTAACCATATCATCGGCTAATCTATCGAACGAATCTCTGTATGTGGCTGTACCTCCAGTACCAAAAACAAGGAAAAATAATTATAAAAAAAGTGGTATTGTAATTTAATCATACTGTGCTCGCATTATTAACCACAATTAATTGTTTTTTACCTAAGTGAGGGTTTGTTGTCCACACATGGTGAGTGGTCCACTTCACACCGAATGCATTCCTCGTATCCACGTCGTTGCCTCCGAAGGGAGGTGGCTCTGTTCGGGGTAAAGGTCGACCAATACTAAATCGAGTCCATGACCACATCTGTAACAGCAATATCGGCCCCGCTATCGTCTCCGCCCCCGCGAGACAAGCACGTGACAACTCTCGATAAAGATGTGCAAGTACAGCACCTCCCCAATTGTATTCTACTCGAGTCTCCAGATCACTCAGGAATTGCAAGTACATCGCAGGGACCCCGTCTGCACTCGAATTTGGAAACATAATCGACCCGAATAAATCCATCCAAAATTCTCGGGTGTACTGTACAACTCTCTCATCATCGTCTCTAGCTACTAGTGGATCCGCAAATTTGGACCGCAACCATTTCAGTTTAAGCGAATAGCTAGAGACGGCCAATCGCTCTTTATCTGTGTTAAGATCATACCACCTATGTTTATATGGCATTGTCGTCTCTAGGTCATTGTAAAAATCCGCAGGATCAGCTCCTAGATCATACTCTAAGTATGGGTTCCAATCAGTATCGCTAGTGCCAGTAATTGGGTAGCCTGCCAATTAAAAGAATTATACAATCAACAATTTATTTCTTAAAATAATTAATTAAAATAACTGATAAATAATTTTACATAGTTAATTACCCTGAATCGATAATCCCCATAAACATGCAACATCTTCCAACGTTACTGTTACTTCACCGACTGGTAGATGAAAAGTATTGGTCTCCGGCCTCCACCTCTCAACCAGAGCAGTAATCAAATAAGGATCAAGCTTGCAATCATTAAGACGAGCAATTTGGTACAATCCTAAATTCTTCAAAGCATTGTCCATCCGACTGTTGTAAGCAATAGTAGGTCGGTGCTTATTTAACTGGAGTGGTTTTACATTAGGCTGTCAAAAAAAACTAAACCATTATAACCTCTTCAAATTCTTCATATAATGTTTATTTCAAACAAATAATTAATAAACTAGCCAAAAATTACCTTGTCACGAACTATCAATGCTCTGTGGTACTCTGGTGGTAATTTCAACAACTCCAAATAATTCGGATTATCCATTCACCCTGTTAGAAATTCAACTATATGTAATAAAATGACTACATCATAGTTAGGTCAAAATTTGATACTATATTACACTAAATTACACAACTTATACTAAATTATACTAAATTACACAAATTACACTAAATTATACTACATAACACAAATTACACTAAATTACAAAAATTAATACTAAATTATACTACATAACACAAATTACACAAAATTATACTAAATTACACTAAATTATACTAAATTACACTAAATTATACTAAATTACACTAAATTACACCAAATTATACTACGTGACACAAATTATACTAAATTATACTAAATTACACAAATTATACTAAATTATACTAAATTACACAAATTTTACACTAAATTGAGGTCAATTGCTAATTCAACAATAAATTACACAAAAAGGACTAAATATACTAAACAAACTCAATTAAATGAGTTATTTAATTTAATTTGGCTAAAATAAAAAATTATAGAAAAAGAGGATTCTTACCTTGTTAAAATTTCTAAATAAAATAAAAAATCTAATGCTGATATCATATCCACATAAACATTTCAATGAGCGAATACGGATACGGATACGAATAGCAAACGGATGTCAAAATGTAAAACTAAATTCACCTTAAACGGATACGGATACGAAGCGGATACAAATACAGATTCAGAACGAATAATTGTCGGATAATTGAGTTATATGAACTTTAAGATATAATAATAATTAACAAAGTTTAAATATGAAAATAAATAAATAATTTAATTAAGTTTAGCATTTAAGTTAGTTTGTATAAGTTTAAAATTTAAATTTATGAAAATAACAAATCAAAAACAAACTTTATAATATTTAATTAAAAACAAAGAGGAATCACGTAGCGACTGGGGTCTGGGGAGAATGGAGAGATCCATTTCAGAAAAAGAAGGGAGTAAAGAAGAGAAGAGGTGCAATCACGTGGGGACAGAGAGAATTCAGACACAGTAATTTTGTCCGGATAGTTCGGTTCATATAGTCCCACAATAATGTTTTAAATAAGTAGTAAGATGTATATAAGTAGAGAGGCAGTGCTGTGGAGATAGAATAGAGAGGCAAGTGCTGTTTCAAAAATAAATTACCGGAAGTTTTCGGATCCGGATATATCCGGATATCCGCTCCGTTTAGACCCTTAACGAATTATCCGAATCCATCCAAATTCGTATCCAGATTCGTATCCGGAATTATCCGGACTAAACGGATCCGGATAATTAGTGGTTGCGGTGCGGATTATCCATCCGGATAATCCGGCTCCGTTTACACCCCTAATTATTGAACAATGAAATATATTTTTTTATGTCGTTCTTATCTTCACATTTCTAGTCCTTTTTTCTGTCTAAATACTTCAAAATTCTTTCAAATTATCCAAAATTCATCCAAATTGCAATGTCGTTAATTTGTGCAGGTTTGTATTGTTTTCATTTTAGCTCTCTAAAATTAAACACTCGAAAAAAAGTTTTAAATCCTTCTCTCACTCAAATTGAAGTTGAAAATGACATCACACAAAAAATTTAAAATCAGTTCATCATCCTCTACACTCGTATTCCTAATTCTTCTCACCTTTTCCTTCCCGTTAAAAAATAAATTATATTTTCATAAAATTATGAAAACATAATACACCTTTTATTAATTAATAGAATAAATAAAAATTTAGCTTAATTATCAACCAAATGTATTACCCATGATTCAAAAGTGTGATCCGCATGATATTTTAATTACCAATCTATCCGTGAGTTCACGAAAATACCAGTTGACATAAAAAAAAAAAAAAGTGAATAAATAACACGTCAATTACCACATAATAAAAAACTTAACATCTGTTCATAATTTTATGACATAATTATTAAAAAAACTGCATAATATTTTTTATTCAATGTTGAATCGAAATCTAAAAATTAGGTCTCGTGGTGACTTAAATTGTTACCCAATAAATGTAATTGATCCTCATTCTTTTTAAAAATTTGACTTATTTAGAATTTCTTTTAAAATGTTAGGTGATGAATAATCAGCAAAAAAAAAAAAAAAAGAAGAGGAACTAACAACGAAGTATTTTGAAATAATGATAATACTGTACTTTTAATATTTTATTAACATTAATATTTATTTTGTCCATAAAACCAATGCGGGGGTTATTTATGCAGAACTAGCTAGTATTAAAATTTGAGATTGAATAGAAATAAAAAAATAATTTTATTGATTGATTGATCATGTTCTTACAATGCTAGCCGATGAGGGCTTTTTTCATTAATATTGATTGATCATGTTTTCTTTTTCATTTTTGTTATTAATCTTCGACACTACCTCTAATTTCTGTCATCTTAGAACGTGTTCGGCCGCTCCACTATTTTCGCGAGAAAAAAAATTCAATTCAACTGAATTTTTTTTTCCCACGTGAACAGTAATTTTTAGTTCAATTCCCATGCCCATACTCATTCCCAATGGCCCGCCGAACATGCTCTTAATATTTTTCGGACCCAAATCTCATTTGACCCAGACTTCTCAATTTATTCAAATTATCATTATTATTATTTTTTGTAGAAAACCCCATAGTTAATCTGTTATAACATCAAAGTTGTTCATACAGATTACAATTTGTAAAAAAAAAAACTTTTAACGCAGCACATCAACAGCTCAGTTGCAGATATACCGGGTATTTTTATTAATAACTAAAAAAATAAATAAAGTAATATTAATAACCAATTTTCAGCTTTTTTTTTTTCATTCATAACCAAACCGTCTCCCCGTGGGGTGGTCTACCTCCAGACCAAACCGCCCCCCCCCGTGGGGCGGTCTACCTTCAGACCAACCCGCCCCCCGGGGGGGCGGTCTACATTTCTTTTTTCTTTTTAATAAACCCGGCCACCTCTCTCTCTCTCTCTCCTCAAACCGCCCAAACCCTACCCCAAACCGCCGCCCCTCTCCTCTGCCGCCGGAAAACGTCATTTCTGGCCATTCCGACCATCGCGAAACGCTCTCGGCCTCTCCCTCTCTCACTCTCGGCCTCCCTCTCTCTCTCTCTACCGGAGCTCCACCCCGCCGTCGCTCCGCTTTCGTTTTCGGGTATGAAATTATTTGCTTTTATTTTTATAAATTATTTGGATTTTTTTAAAATTGTTTGGAATTGTTCGAAATTGCGAGATTTATATGAAATTGTTAGAAATTGAGGGATTTGCTTGAAATTACAAATCGCGGGATTTGTTTGAAATTGTTGTGATTGAATTTGGTAGAAATTGATTGGAATTGTTTAGGATTGTTAGAAATAATTAGAAATGTTTGAAAATTGTTAGAAATTGATCGAATTACGAGATTTGTTAGAAATTGTTAGAAACTATTTCTTTAACTTGTTTATAAATTATTTGGAATTTTTATAAATTGTTTGGAATTGTTTGGAGTTGTTAGAAATCAATTAGAAATTAGTTGTTTGAAATTGTTAGAATTGTTTAATTGAAATTATTAGAATTGTTTGATTGAAATTGTTAAAGTTGTTAGACTCATTCATTCCATCTTCCAGTGGGGGAGATGACAGTGACCCTACAGGACGTGAGTGCCTTATGGGGTCTGCGGATCGATAGCGATCCGGTAAGGGGTGTCTCGGATCATCATGTACTCCAGACGTTGATCCCAGAGCTGTTGGGAGTGCATGTGGAGGGGGTGGCAAAAAAGCTCAAGCTGAAGGGTGAGGAAGGAGCGGAGCGGTTCTCCCAGTACTGCATTAGTCTTAAGGCTCTCCGCGGTGGAACTGGGGTGGAGCCGTGCTTGCATGTTTGTACAGAAGACTGTGTCACGCTTGTCTGGTAAGTCTTCATTAATTAATTTTTTTTTACGATTGTTATAAATTTGATAATAACTAATACACATCTCAAATTTTAGAGAGGCAGACAGCAGTTCAATAGGCCACTCCTTCTATTGCAGTAGTGGTCCTGGTCGCACCTACCAGTATGCCGACCCATCATTCCATCAAATGTGAAGTGGCAAAGGAGTAAAGACATCAACAAAAGACCCCATACGGTACCATATGGGGTAGCCGCCTCCGCTACGAGAATACGCCGAGTGGAGAGACAGCGGGTATCTCCTACGTCCGGAATCAGCTCCAACTGTTGCACTAGGAAAACGTCGACTGGTTCCCGTATCGGTCGTGGTACCGGGGAAGTATTTTCTGTCCATTAACGATGTAACAGAGGGATCTCGATTTGTACCGCGGTCCAGTCGTTTGTTGCTGGATGGTTGAATATCACTATCCTGATCGGGTGCCTCGTCAATTCGGATTCGATGCCTTCATCCCTCATGACCCGATACTCGGTGAGGATGAGACAGAGAAGTTGCACAACTAAGTAATACACACTCAATATTGATATTATTTCATAAATTGTATCTAACTGACTTATAATGCAGTACCTTCCATAAAAAGCAAGAGGTGAATTGGAGCACCCACCATTTACGCCACTAAAGGATTGCCCGCGCGCCTGAGAACCACTTGTGGGCCCTGCTTGACCCGACAGACGTCAGTTTGGGAGCGGGACCCTGGGCATGGCGGTATATTATCTGGTACCAACGGTGGTGCATGACTTCCCTGTACTTACAGGGCGACTACAGTGATGCTCTTCGGTGGAGAATGATGGGTGACGAGAGTAAGACCCATTTGCCGTGGGGTCGGACCAGTACTCGAGCGGAAGTGATAAAGATTACTTGTAATATTATTTTTTTCTGTACAACTCATTTTCTAATCGTTATGCATAGGTACTAAATCTTTAATAGTGGATGCTCACACCACATGACCGGTGATAAATCTATTTTTAAATCTTTAAAACCTCATGATGGTGGTACGGGTACCTTTGGTAATAACCAAAGAAAAAACTCTATTATTGGAATAGGCACAATTGGTAACCAACACTTGATCATATCTAATGTATACCTTGTCGAATGATTAAACTATAACTTACTTAGTGTTAGTAAGTTATGTGACTCCGGATATTACACTAAATTTGATGTTAATGCTTGTCACTTAGTTAGGTCTTCGGACGATGCATTGATATATACGGGTAAGAGAAAGAAAAATATTTATTATTTGTACTTTGCCCATTTTGATTCCAGGGAAACATGTCTAAGTGCCGTAACAACCGGTTCATGGTTATGGCATAGAAGGTTAGGTCATGTATCCATTGACACCATTCGTAAATTGGCTAAACTAGATCTTATTAGGGGTTTGCCTACACACAAATTAGAAATTGATGGACTTTGTGATGCTTGTGTACAAGGTAAGCAAACCAAAAGTAGTTTTAAATCCAAGGACATGGTATCAACCGATCAACCTTTGCAATTGTTGCATATGGACTTATTTGGACCAATTAGTGTACCTAGTTTGGCAAAAAAGAAATATGCATATGTAATTGTAGATGACTATAGTTGTTTACTTGGGTATTATTTCTTCAACACAAAGATGAAGCAATTGAAAATTTCATCCAATTTTGCAATCGAGTTGAAAATGAAAATGATTTAAAAATCATTCGAATTCGAAGTGACCATGGGGGGAATTTGAAAATGCAAAATTTGATAAACTTTGCTCTAAAAGGGGATATAAGCATGAATATTCGGCTCCTCATACACCTCAACAAAATGGGGTTGTTGAAAGGAAAAACTGAACATTAGTTGAGCTTGCCCGAACCATGCTTAATGAATACTTCTTGCCCAAACACCTTTGGGCCGAGGCAGGTAATACGGCATGCTATGTGGTAAATCGCGCTAGCATAAGGTCGATATTAAATAAAACACCTTATGAGCTATGGAAGGGTTACAAGCCAAAAATATCTCACTTTAGAGTATTTAGGTTCAAATGTTTTGTGCTTGATGAATCCTCTAAAATAACCAAATTTGATTATAAATCAATTGAATGGATGTTTGTTGGTTATTCAACGTCAAATAAAGCCTATAGAATTTACATTGCATTACATCGGATTGTAATTGAATCTATAAATGTTAAATTTGATGAAGATGCTAATCAAAAAGTCGAGGAAGGTATTCAAATTGTAGGTCTCGAGATGCCATTTGTAGAGAGAAATGACGTGACTACTCCAACCAACAAAATTGAAAACCAATCCGAGCCGATTCAGCTTGAAACACATACAAATGATAATGCGAATCAAATGAACGAGTCGGTGCAAACCGAAGATGAACATCCTTCACCAATAAATGATGAGGTGAATCAAGTAAATGATCCGGTTCAATCCGAAGAAATACAATCTTCACAAACCGAATATCAAATTCCCGAAGATCTAAAGGAAGTTACCTCTCATCCTCTCTCTAATGTAATTGGTGATCCTATAGAAAGTGTTAAAACTAGGTCAAGTTTGAACCAAATGATTGGTTATTGTGCCTTTGTATCTAACATTGAGCCTAAACACTTTAAAGATGCAAATGTCGATCCAAATTTGATTTGTGCCATGCAAGAAGAACTTGCTCAATTTGAAAGGAACAAAGTTTGGGAACTAGTGTCTAGACCAAATGATCGCATGATCATTGGAACAAAATGGGTATTTAGAAACAAAAATGACGAAGATGGAAATGTCATTCGTAACAAAGCTAGGTTAGTGGCCCAAGGATACAAACATCAAGAAGGTATTGATTTCGAAGAAACCTTCGCACCCGTGGCTCGTCTTAAATCCATTCGAATGCTTTTAGCATATGCCACCAACAAAAATTTTATTCTATTTCAAATGAATGTTAAAAGTGCATTCTTGAATGGATTCATAGATGAAGAGGTATATGTAAACCAACCACAAGG
Organism: Carex cristatella; assembly: GCA_024447775.1. Classification (NCBI taxonomy): domain Eukaryota; kingdom Viridiplantae; phylum Streptophyta; class Magnoliopsida; order Poales; family Cyperaceae; genus Carex; species Carex cristatella. The sequence continues at coordinate 2,067,174 of JAJHPF010000007.1, forward strand.
CTTTATTGATCCGACATTTCGTAATCACGTTTATAGACTCACTAAAGCTCTCTATGGCTTTAAACAAGCCCCTAGAGCATGGTACGGTAGACTTAGTTCATTTCTAATTGATCATGATTTTATAAGGGGTAAAAATGATACAACTCTTTTCACTAAGAAAAGGAACAATTCACTCTTAGTGGTACAAATCTATGTAGACGACATTATTTTTGGTTCATCTAATGCTGCACTTGCCGAGGATTTTCTTCTCTTATGAGTAGTGAATTTGAGATGAGCATGATGGGTGAGTTGAGTTTCTTCTTGGGATTTCAAATTAAGCAACTCTTAGATGACACATTTGTGAGCCAAACGAAGTATGCGAAGGAGTTGATCAAGAAGTTCGGAATGACCGAGAGCAAGACAAGTCCTACTCCTATGGCAACAAATGCAAATCTCGACTCGGATCCGAATGGCACGCCAGTCGACATCACTTAATACCGAGCTATAATATGTAGTCTACTCTATTTAACTGCTAGTAGACCCGATATAATGTATTCGGTATGTCTATGTGCTAGATTCCAAGCCAATCCCAAAGAATTGCACTTGAAAACCGTTAAAAGAATTCTCAAATATGTTAAAGGTACATTAAATTTGGGATTATGGTATGGCAAACAATCAGAATTAGACTTGATAGGATATGCCGATGCCGATTTTGCCGGAGACCATATGGATGGAAAGAGTACAAGTGGTGCTTGCCAATTTCTTGGTGGATCACTTGTTTCATGGTCGAGTCGCAAACAAACCTCGGTTTGCCTTTCCATAACTGAAGCCGAGTATGTTGCGGCCGGTAGTTGTTGCACACAAATTTTGTGGATGATCCAATCTCCGAATGATTATGAAATTCGCTTCCGTAACATCCCAATTATGTGTGACAATACTAGTGCCATTATGATCTCCAAAAATTCGGTTCTCCATTCTAGAACTAAGCACATAGAAATACGACATCATTTTATTAGGGATCATATTGAAAATGGTGAAATACAACTCATACATATTGACACTACAAACCAAGTGGCCGATATTTTCACAAAACCCTTAAATGCTCACCAACACAATGAATTAAGGTTTAAATTAGGCATGCTTGAACTCAACGACTAATCTCTATTCAACACATTGTAGTCATATACTTCATTGTCAAGCATAGCAATCAAATAACATTTTTCTCTCTCTCTGAAATTTACAGAGAAGAACGTTATACAACGTTTTATAAAACGTTACAACGGTTTCTATTCTCCATCTTAATTGAACTGCAAAAATTTGTAAAACGTTACAACGCTTTGAGAACATGTTATAACGATTTTCAAAAGTATTTTGTTATTTTTTCCGAAATTTCGAAAATCATTAAAAAGTCTCAAAACGTTATAACGTTTGTATCCAAAAATGCAAAATTTCTAAAATTCAAACTTTTCAAAGATTTCGGCGAAAAGTCAGTGGAGATCGTTGTGTAACGTTTTGTAAAACGTTATAACGTTTTTACGCGAGAAACGTCAATCACAGTGAAAAGACGCACCTTTTCTCTTTCTTTCTTCTCAAATCCTTTCTCTTCCTTCGTTTTCTCTCTCTCTCCGCCGCCTTTTCGTCCTCTTCTCTCCTTCTAACCTTATCTCTTCACCAAATCTCAAGATTTTTAGAGATTTCTTCTCTCCTCTCCTCCCTCTACTCAAATCCTCTCTAAAAATCTCTCTCTCTCCTCTCCTTCTCTCTCATTTTCTCTCATTCTCCACTAAGACCTAGCAAGAAATTTCTTCAATTCCGACAATCCGACCGCTCGATTGACGATCCATCTTCGCCATTGTACTTCTAGTGCTCTTCTCTTCACTACTTGGTGTGAGATTTCTCAATCAGTAACTTTCTTTTTATTTCAACTTAACTATGTCACAAAGAGTAACTAGAACCAAACAGCCTGCAATGAAGAACAAAAGAGCAAGAACTAATGAACCGGGACAATCTAGTAACAACTCTACACTTGTTGATTTACACATCACCCGCACCAATCGGCACCTTTTTCGGGACATAGAAGCCTACAACAACTATATCGGGTCATTTGAAACTAAAACCCTCACCCCTTGCTACTATTTTGACAAATCTACCCAAACCTTCTCTACGGATGAGGATCACAAAATAATGGAATATCTCCTTCATTGGAATTGGGACTCGTTTCTAAAAATCAACGACCCTTATGATGAAACCATCACAAAAGCCTTCTATGCGAACCTTAAGATTAGTGAAAGTCCATTTGTTTGGGGCCGGACCAGTACTCGAGCGGTAAGTGATAAAGATTACTTGTAATATTATTTTTTTTCTGTACAACTCATTTTCTAATCGTTATGCACAGGTACTAACGGGGATCCGAGGAGTTGCACACAGCTTGGTGTGCATGGCGAAAAAAGATTTTCGGCCGTTCGGGTGTACTATGTTACATCACACTGCTCCGATTGTCGAGGATTCCCAGTTCGATGGGCGCCTCATAGGCATGCTGTACGACGCTGGTGAGAATATCAACTGGCGTGAGATTAAGAAAGACTCACCAGCTCCGAACGAGTCAAGCCGAGCACGGGTCCTCGTATACGACGATGACCTACCATCAGCACCCGAAGGTATTATAAGTTAAATTATTTTTCCATACACGTCATTTTTGGTTTGAAAGTGTGTTCTTAAGAAGTTCAACTCAAATGTTGCAGAAGACAACCCCAATTGGGCGTCCACGATTGGGTGCTTGACAACAAGAAATGGCACGCCTACTACAATAAATACAATGTGCCGGTGCAGCTTGGCGAGGTAAGTTGGTTCTGTTGTTTCAAGCAATTCTCTTGTTAGTCTATTTGACTAATTTGCAAAACATACAATAAATTGAATTTTACGATTCTGTCTATTTGAGATTTTATGCAGGTACAAGATATATGGAATTGCAATATGCATGTATTGAACTGAAGAAAACATCAAGAGAAATATCAAGAAATTAGATTGTAAAATTACAAACTTGGTAAAGTAGCTTTTGTTGTTGTTTCAGGAGAACAAACGTTATTAACGTGTTAGAAAACGTTATAACGTTTTTCCTTTGAAAAACCTGCGAAATGAACTGATCAAAATGCCAAAATAGATGAAAACGTTACCAACGTTTCAGAAAACGTTATAACATTTTAATTAAAATTCCAAAAATTCACAATGGCTATTTTGATCGTTTGATTTCCAGTGGAGATCGTTATGTAACGTTTTAGGAGCTCAGTTCTCAGAATTTCAAAAACGATGAAAACGTCATTAACGATTTAGAAAACGTTATAACGTTTTAGAAGTAAAGTTCACAGAAAAGAATGACCTAATTCAAAACTGATGAAAACGTTATGAACGTTTGTGAAAACGTTATGAGCATTTGTGAAAACGTTATAACATTTTAGACCAGAATGCTCTTTCTGGAGCTGTCTCTATAAATAGAACTTTGGGCTTCTTTCCAAAGTAACTTTAGCCGCCTCTAAACATTCAAAGCCTGATTTTCTGTGAGTTTTAGTTCTATCATTGTTGTGAGAGCTTATAACTTCAAATCCCTCAAACAACCTCAAATCCACTTCACTAATCTTGAGTTAGATTAAATTAGAGTGAGTTTTTGAGTGTTTCTCTTATGAACATTATTCTCGAAGACTTCGTTCTTTACTCTGGTTGGCCGTGTGACTTCTCATTGGTTGTAAGGGTTCACCGGTTCACAAGTTGTAACTCTTTCTAAGTTGGGTAATAGAAAGGCGCACCAAGAAGTTGGTTGCGACGCCCCGGAGACGTAGGCCATTGTTTTGCCGAACTCCGTTAACATCCCGCGTGTTAAATTTCTCTAAACTCTTCTATTTACTTTTTAACTTGTAATTATTTTTCAAATAGAAGATTAAGTGGTGCATTTAGTATAACAGGTTCGTCTCTGTATAAATTAAATTTTAGTTATTTTCGTAAATACAAAACTAACATTATAAGTTAACTGCAGGATGGTCACCCTATATGGTGTGCGGAACCCACTTTCACTCCGGCAGACTTTGGCCTCACCCCCACCGGTGTAGAGGATCTCACCGGAGCCACACCATTGATGTCACCTCCCAGAGAGCACGACCACGAGGCGAGTGGGAGTGGGGCACAGCAGCCCACTGATGCTTGGGAGGCTCCTATGTTCGGGACATAGCCCCTGAGCACGTATACTGGGGACTGGGAGACCGATCCATGGGAGATGGATCATTCTGATGATGAGAATCCTCCCGAGCCATAGAGGAGGCGTGTGCAGCGACAGAGGACGCGTGTGCAGCTGCCGAGGGCGTGCGGGCCGGCTCCCAGACTGTCACTGTCCGGTCCTCCTCGTCGTCGTTGTAGCTAGTTGTTTATATTTCATATTGTAGACCTGACAGTGGTATTTTTATATTTCTGTTTCTATATTTTATGTTGATCAAGAAGTTATTTGGTAATTTTATTCAGTTTGTTTTCGTTTCTATATTTTATGCTGATCAGACGTTATTTGATCATTTTGTTCACTTATGTTTTCGACTATTCACTTGACATAACAAATCATAAAATCTCTCGTATTCAAAATATAAACAATATAGAACATTGTATTCAAAATATAAACAATATAGAACACAATATTACAAAAATATAAACAATATATAACATAATATTACAAAAATATAAACAATAAATAAATAGAAAATAACAACATACTAAATCTACAAAAATACAATAAATACCAAATATAAAAAAAATACAAAAATACAATAACAAATACATCAGACAAAAATACAAAAAAAAAAGTAGACCGCCCCATTGGGAGGCGGTTTGGTCTGAAGGTAGACTGCCCCACAGGGGGCGGTTTGGTTATGGATGAAAATAATTTTAAAACCCGGTTATTAATATTATTTTATTTATTTTTTTGGTTATAAAAAAAATGCCAGTAGATATACCTATTTATGTTTAAATTAAAGATACAATATTTCATCTAAATAATAACCGAATTATGTCACACTTTGTTGCTAATTTCGTATGATAGACATAATAATTGAGAGTGATGCTTCTGTGGATACCAGAAAAATAGTGTTCAATTTTGTTGGATGAATCAGAGCCCTTAATTATATATGGGTAAAATTGGTATTTAAGTTTTATGATGCTCTCCGTTAAAGGCTCCGTTAACCCTTAATACTCAATTCCGTTCGAGTCCGGATCCCCTAAAGTAACCCAATCTTTGAGTTTTGGATTAAGACCGTCCGATTCGAATCCGTCCCTCAGAATTATCTCGGAATTCGAGTTCGTTCTCGGAATACGTGTGTATCAGATCCAGATGGATTGTTTCGGATTCAAATCGGACGGTCCCGATTTAAAACCCAAAGATTGGGTTACTTCACTGGATCTGAATTCCGTTCGTTCTTGGTTTCTTGCTTCCAACCGTGGTCTCCTCGACCTCGACTCCTCCCCAACCCCAACCGTGTGCTCTCGCTCCGCTACTACCGTGAGATGTGAGACGCAACCTAGTCCTCTCTAGTCTCGCCTCCCGCCATAAGACGCGACCCAGTCCGCGACACTACAACTCCGCCTCTCGTTGCTCTCAACTGCCCAACCGTGCGACGCTAGAGAATTTTTGTTGCTCTGATTTTCTGATTGCTTCATCATAATCGCAGCAATTTCTCTTCAATTTATCTCAGGTTGGCCTTAACTGGAGATTATTTTCGTCCCTCAACCCATATACCGTTCTTTCATGGTGAAATTTTGATTTTTAGTTTGATATTGGAGTATATAAAATTTCCCTTTATGAAATAATTTCGGATCTACATGATTCTTATCATGTATATCTGATTATTGTCCTGCTTATAAGTACAGATTTGGTATATCAATTCAAACGCACACAGATAAAAAAACTAGCTGAGTTACTACATAGTTTGAGACCAGACCAGATGTATCCAAGGATGCAAATCATAAGCCTGAGATGGCAGTTGTCATCACTGACTTTAAAGCACTCTGTGATTTTGTGACACCCGAGGTATATGTTTCACTACAGCAGAAAGAACTATCAGTTACCTGATAATAAAAGTGCCGGTAACTGATACTCCTTCCGGTAGCTGATGCCCTATTCTGGTAGCTGATACCCCGGTCGCTAAAACCATCGTCGCTGATGCTTTTCCGATGACGTCACCGGTAGCTGATAATTTTTCTACGACCATTTTTTTTTGTCGCTGATTTTTTTGCTGACGTTAGAAAAATGGATTTCTGCGACCAAAATAACGGTCACTGATAAATTATTGGTGACGTCAGCAAAAACTATCTGCGACCAAATAAAACGGTCGCAGATAATGAACAAATGGTCGCTGATAATTTTTCATTGACGTCATAAAATGGGCATCTGAGAGCAAAATAACGATCGTTGATACTGGAAACCGGTCGCTGAAAGTCTTCTGCCAGGTTTTTATAAAAAAATTTATTGATTTAAATTTGCACCATTCAATAATTGGTACGAAAATAGAACATAATGCACATACAAGACATCGATACATTCATACACATAATATAAGACATCGATACATATCAAAACAAATATAAGCATAAATATCATAAAACTGTATACCATATCATCAAATATAAAATACGAAATGTCAAGTAACATAAACATAAATGTCGAATAACATCAAGTAACAGATAAGGCAAGTGTCAAGTAACATCTAAACTCATAACTCTAAACAATACCATCTGACAAGATATAAATATATAAAAAAGTCCTAAGCAGTACCATCGCCACCGACATCCGACCACTGCCTCTCGTCATCATCCTCGTCATCATGAGGAGCGGGCGGCGAGGCCTAGTGCGAGTCCAAACCTCCCGGCTGTGAGCCCGAACCTCCCTGTGAAGTTGTAAGAAAATATTTGAGATAATTATGATTTAGGGTTTAGGGTTCACAATTAAAACATAATGAAATATCGAATTTTGTACCGAAGCAGCTCTGAACCGAGCCTCCATCCGAGCCTCCAACTTCTCCGCCACTCGAGAAGATATCCTGTCGATATCTTCTTCTGTGAGTTGCGGAGAAGATATCCTGACTACAAGCAATTCTTCTGCTTCTTTAGTACTCTCTTTGAGCCTCTTTCAACCTAGGACCTATAGGAAAACAACAGTCAAGAGGATTTACTACATAACAATATGATCACTCGATATTCATAGTTACATTCTAACTCTATTTATATTTTTTTATATTAGAAGACTCATTTCATAAAAGTAAGCAGAGTATTAATTGAATTCCTAATTCCAATTATAGTACAACTCTTAACAACATCTCTCTGTTTCTCTCTTAACAACATCTCTTAACAACATGTTACATAATTACCTAACATGTTACATAATTACCTAGATGTGATCAATCAATTAGAGAATTGATAAACTACATGTTACATAATTACCTAACATGATCAAGCATTAAATGCTCAATTTATGTTACTGCTTGGTAAAGAGATAGAAATCGATCGAACCGATTTGACTTCTTGTAGTACGACATTAATTATAGCAAAGTATCTAATTCTTGTACTATAATTTCTTATTGACAGGATTCAACTCCTAAATTCTAACATAAAGGACCAAATGTTGAGATGTATTATACATACAAACATAAATTCAGGAAATAATCTTTGTTATGTAATAAATTTACTTTTGCAAAAACAACATAAATATTTATGTGTTTGTAAATAAGTTCAAACATGTCTTATATTTGAATCTGTACCTTCAATTTTTGAGATATTGCAAAGAGCACCCATGTGTTAGCTAAGTTCAATGGTATAGCTAAGTTCAACGGTATATTTGAATCTGTACCAAAGAAAGCATGCTTCGACATACCATTACAAAATGCTTGTTAATATCGAGCATTTCTACATCTTTCAAGCACTCGAGGTCATTCACCAAACTACTATAGTGCATATCATAAGTTGGAATGAACTTTCTAATACACAACTCTTATATTCAATCAACTCAAACAAGGTTGGCCATCGTTTCCATTTCAGTACCTAAAATTAAATAAAATGCTCACCTAAAAAAAACAGCACCGATCTGTTCCTCCCGAGCTGCTGTTGCTCTCATCGAATAATTCTATCCTAAAAAACAGAAATACTAATTAAATATCTAAACTTGGAAATAACAAATTAAACCTAAACAAAATAGAAAAAAAAATGGAGGAAAAACAGGAAAAAATTACAAAAAAAAAAACTAAATTAAACAAACTAACTAAAAATGGAGGAAAATGGAGCAAATTTCGAAAAAAAAAAACAGAAAAAAACAGTAACAGAAAAAAAACGGGACTAAAAACAGAAAATAAAAACAGAAAATAAAAACGAAAAAATAAAAAGAAAAAAACAGTAATAATACAAAAAACAGAAGAAAAAAAAACAATACAAAAAACAGTAATAAAACAGAAAAAAAAACGGAGTAAAAACAGAAAATAAAAAACAGAAAAAATAAAAAGAAAAAAACAGAAATAATACAAAAACGAAAGAATAAAAACTATAACTAAACTATAACTAAAACTATAACTAAACTTATAATAAAAGTTCAAAGAAATACCAAAAAAAAAAAACTACAAATTAAAAACTAAAAAAAATAAAAATAAAAACGAAAGAGAGAGAGACCAACGGAATTAGGTTCTGCTACGAGTGCGACAGGGAGACGGCCGTCGTTCGATCTGTTGCGCGAGTTAAGGGAATCGTCGTTCGATCTGCTGCTGCGCGAATCAGGGCCACGACGAATAAGGGAGACAGTGTTTTGGGGCGAATCAGGGCGGAGAACGACAAAATTTTGGATCTCTAGCGATTTTTGGGGCGGATTGAGGGTTCTGGCACGCGAACGAGTGTTTTGGGGCAAAAATTTCGACGCCAAAAAAACAAAAAAAACTTTCAGGTAGCTGAAAGTCATGGTCGCCGCCGATTTTGGTTTTTTTTTTTGGAGAAAAATCAACTATCTGCGACTGGCGTCAGCATCGGTAGCTGATACCGGTCGCAGTAAAACTATTCTGTTGTAGTGTTTTGTCAGATTTTGTTTATTAATTTTTAAACATAGTGGCATTTCTTTAAAAATCAGTCTGGTATTTTGTCGCAAAAATTGGACTTAATCAAGGCATAAATGCACAAACAAATGGTTTCAATGTAGATTTGGGTTGAATTGGTGATTAATTGCACACGGGGGTGTTTCTTTGGTTAATTTATCTGAAATCGAGGTTTCTTAATAATATTGGGTAATAGGTACTGTCATCCATTGTTATGGACCAACCTGAAATTGTAAACCTTTGAACAGGCCATGTATCAATATGTGCATCTTTTGTGCTGTTCTTTTATTATCCTAAAAATTTCTTACTTTCTCTTTATTTATTCATTCATGTGGGAAGCTATTAGGAGCTAGTGCTTGCTATCTTCGCATTTTGGGAAGCTATTAGGAGTGCTTACAAGGTAAAGAAGGCGGCTGATGTAGTAACCCACAGTTGATAAGTATTTATAAGCAAACATGTGAAAAAGATTATGGTGAAGAATGGAGTTCAATGGCTTGAATTTTAAATCACCACATTTAAAGGTTAATTATATGCTTCTTTGGGATTAAGCTACCCTTCAAGGTAAGAACTGTACTCTTTCTTTATTTGTTGTAATCATGAATTCTTTATATTGCACAGAAGGTGTTTGATGAAGTGTCTAACATTCATCAGTTCAGTGCACATAAGTTGCTTGATGAAATGTTTTACTTTCATAGTTTATCGCTTTATCAGACCCTAAAAATATTGGTATTAAAATTAAGTCGTGTCAATTTGTTCTAATAATCAATCGCATAAAATTATGCAAATAAATCACATATCGAGCTTTCCAATTTGGTAAACTTTGTCGCTTGTCCTTTTTTATTAACTAATGGCTAGAAAATAGGACTAAATTTGTAATGTATATTATTCCTCTTGCATTATAGAATTTTCCTAATATTGATATTTACACACTATGTCTATATTAGAATTTGTTGCAAGTATGTAGAAGAAAGTAAAAAAGTATCAACATACTTCTATTATTAACTAAGAAAGTAAAAAGTCTCAACACTATGTCAATGTTTGAAGTTGTGTTGGTTATTTTCAGTAGGCTTGAAGGATTATACACTGGTTTAAGTTTGTTAATAAGTTGCAGGCCACTTCTTATTTAGTTGAACCGACAAGGGGGAAGGGGAGAAGCATAAGATAATTTCTGATTTTCTTTTATACAATGAACTACTGTTTGCTGTTATGGGCTTCTCAGAGACTATAGCATCAGTACATTATGCAATCATCAGTTCGAGTTCTTTATGATTTGTAATAGGCTTTTACTTCTGTAATATGAAATCTTATGTTAAAAATAAATAAGATTAGGAACTCGTATTAGCCTCATAGGACCCGTTGTGGGTTTAGTTCATCATAGGTTAATTTAGAAAATAAAGGGAGCAACTAAATTGGTATAAAGTTACTCAACCTTTTTTTTCCTTTTGTAGAAAGTTACCGTTTATTTTTCCAACAGCTCTTTTTTAGCTCTTGGCTATATAATGCCCACTGTACAAACTACTCAATATATAAAAGATAATTTTTCTGTTCAAACTCCTCTGTTTCATAAAATCAACATGGTATCAGAGCAAGGATTAAAATCCTAAACTCAAAACAGAAAAATCAGCGACAAAGCACTAAGTTGCAAACCGAGAAAATAGCAACAAAGCACCAACGAGTGCAAACTAGAAAATAGCAACACGGCACCAAAGTATGTAAACCCGAAAAAACCCAAGCAACAACATCGGCCAAACCCGAAATCACAATGTCACAAAATCATGAAAAACTCACCGGGGTGATGCTAAATGGCAAGAATTACCACGTATGGGCAAGGCGAGTCACCTTTGCCTTGAGTGGCCGAGAAAAGGGCGACCATATCAACACGAAAGCAAAGCTCCCAAACAATCGGATCCCCCCAACCGATCCCGAAAAAGGGCATTGGCAAGATGGAAAGTGAGCGATCACACGGTAATCACTTGGCTACTTGCAACAATGGAACCTCGGGTATCCGATTTACTTTCCTACAAAAATACTGCATTAGAAGTTTGGGAAAGAGCCGAAAAATTGTATGGCCACAGAAAAAATTATGCCCATATTTATCAAATCCAAAGAGAAATTCAACAGGCAAAACAAAATGGCAAACCAGCTATGGATTTGTTTGGATTTCTCCAAAAGAAAAAAGATGAAATTAGAGTTTATCGACCCCCAACCACTGACCTTGCCGAAATTCAAAAACGAGAAGAACAAGATGAGGTCTTTCAATTTCTGGCCAGCCTCGACTCAACCTATGAGGCAGTAAGGTCACAAATCCTTCTCCTAGCCGAACTTCCGTCTCTAGACAAAGTGGCTTCGATGGTGCAAGGAGAAGAAACAAGACGAGAGGTTATGGGGCCGGGGCCACAATTACTCGAAAATCCAGAAGCAAAGGGGTTTGCGGCCATGGCGAGACCGAACCCTAACTATAGGCCGGAGGTGAGAGGAGACCAAGAAGCTGAGAAGTGTGAGCACTGTAAGAGAGAGGGGCATCGCAAGGACGCTTGCTGGTTCCTCTACCCCCACCTCCGACCAAAGTGGCACAAAAAGGGCGGGGATCGCAATAGAGGCAGCGGCTACAATGGGTTTGAGAAGAAAAAAGGTTTTTTAGCGAACACTAGGGACAGAGACGAAGGGGATGAATCTGGGGTTAAAATTGCTAATGTTCCGAAAGTTACTTCAAATGAGCTGAATAATAATCAAGACGGGCCATCGGATGCTATGCAACAATTATTAAAGCAGCTCACCTATATGATGCAAAAACAAGAAATGTCGAAAACTTTTGAAGAAGAAAGACCAATAGAAATTGGAATTACAACCGAAAATGAAAATGAAAGTGAAAATGAGGAGGAAATAGAAGAAATTTTCTCAAATGAAGAAGATCAAAAATATAGAAGAAACACCAATGAGAAGGTCGGTTCGAACAAAAAAACCTTCAACAAGACTAAGGGATTATATAACTTGCAAGGTACAATATCCTATACAAGATTTTATTTCGTATGGTAATATCTCCTCCAACCATAGAGTTTTTTTGACCTCAATTGAAAAAGAACAAGAACCAAACAATTATTTTGAAGCCATTAAAAATTCGGTTTGGACCAAAGCCATGAAAGAAGAGTTAGAGGCTCTTGAAAAAAATGAAACATGGGTAATTGTACAATTACCACCAAATAAAAAACCCGTAGGATGTCAAGAATGCATTTCTTCAAGGAACTCTTGAAGAAGATGTATATAAAATCAAGTATAATAGCGATGGTACCATAGAACGGTACAAGGCTCGCTTGGTTGCCAAAGGGTACACACAAACCTACGGTATAGACTACTATGAGACTTTTGCACCCGTTGCCAAAATGAATACCGTACGAATTTTATTTTCAATTGCAGTTAACCAAAATTGGAAATTATATCAAATGGATGTCAAGAATGCATTTCTTCAAGGAACTCTTGAAGAAGATGTATACATGAATTTGCCACCCGGTCATAAAAAAGAAAATGATCAAATGTTAGTTTGCAAATTGAAGAAGTCAATTTATGGATTAAAACAATCTCCAAGGGCATGGTATGGAAAATTAAGCTCTTATTTAATTTCTTGCAATTTTAAAATTAGTAATGCCGATCATTCCTTATTCGTTAAAATTATAGGAAGTAACTGTTAGTTTGTAATAATCTAGAAGTCAATAATACGATAAATTATCATAAAGTTTTGTTCATAAATTGAGTGATTAATTATCATTTTGTTGCCTTGAGTATTATTGAATTTATGAATCATTCATTTATCTGACTAGAGTCAATAACTGGAATTGTGAAACTTCATAATATAAATGATATATACTCTTAAAAGTCTCTAACCAAGGTAATTAGCAGGAACACTAATTTACCGTTACAAGGTTAGTATGTGGATTAAAAGATGGTCAAGTTTTACAGACCACTGACAAGAGATGTCATTTTAATCACATAGATACATGTTCTAGGAACATGGTATTTGACAGACCCCGAATGAAATATTAAATGGAATTGTGTACGTGTCATTAATATTTTCATTCAGTGTTAAGTTCTAAAGTATGAGGTATTGATCCTTCCTACTAAGAAATGTATATGTGTGATTGTTATCTAACGCTGTCGATAAAACGCAGTTATAACGGTAGCTTTTCGGTATACATAGCTTAGCTGAGGTAGTGATGGTTTACCAAAAGTATTATTGTCCCTCGTATCTCTATGCGAGTTACAGTATCACTGGGCCCCTTGATAGAGTAAGTTTATCTGCTAGCAGTATAATTACGAGAGTAATTATATTTGATAATTTGCTCAAGATCAAGAAAAGATTAAGTTTGCAAGGATGACACATACCTACCTTGAAACTGATCTAATACTGTGAGACATAAGAATTAACACGAGTAAAAAGTTTACTGGATTGTGATATTGTACAGTACAGCATCATCTGTGTAATTGGATGGTCATAGTGCAGATGTCAGATGCCTCCTATGATTATAGAAATTAAAACGGTTTTAATTCTATTTACCAACATAACACAGATCCTATTGGGTCACACCATATAGGAGCTAGTCGGAGAATTTTACTGATTAATTATAAATTGGTTATAATTAATAATAAGATGGTTATAATTAATTATACGTAATATAATTAAATTATATATGTCATATAAGATGACAAGCAGAAACAACGGTTAATTTATAAGCATACTCGATGCGTTGTATAAAACCGTACCGAAACCGAACCGAACCGAACCGAACTGAACTGTGAATATAATTGTTTAGAACAATTATATATATATTTGATTTAGATTTTTTTTTTAAGGTTTTAATTTCAATGGTTTTAAAAAAAAAAAAAAATCAAATCAAATACCATCAAATAAATGACAGCAACATAACTTTGATAGTTTTGATTTTAATGGTTTTGATCAAACCATGCAAATTAATGGCGGCTAGCAAATTTATGCAAATGGCGGCTAACAAATTTTATTTTATTTTATTTTAGCTAAACCGACATTGAGAACCGCCATAAGGATGGCAATAATGTAAACAAGCTAAAAATTAAGGGCATTTCAGTAATCGGCCAACCTGCTTGATTTTTTCTATAAATAGAGGGGCAGGGGTAAAGAAAAAATTGCCAATTCACTTGTATCGTATCTGATCTGACTAATCGAATCGATAAGTCTATTTTGTCTCTTTCTCGGTTACGGTTATTTTGAGATTCGCAAATAATATATTTGCGAAAGTTGCGGTAGTTCTATTTGAATAACTGCGGGTTGTAAATATACTTATTTTGTCCTTTTCTCGGTTTTCGTGTTTCTGCATAAATTCCGCGGTTTACGGTTTCTCTGACAAAAGAAATAAACCGCTCTCTGGTTAGTCCTGGTGGATAATCGATAGAGGTATCAGACGTCTGATACTCTGAAGTAAGACGTTCGTCATATTCGATCTTCTCGGTCTGCTGCATTCTAATTAGAATTTGGGAACAAGGTATAAATATGTTATATTGATCTATTTAATTTGTAAATAGATTAAAGTTTTAGAAATCAATCATGGAGTAGATCTGTAAAAGAATTAAATTGGGTTTTGATGCCAAAGGAATACTGAAGGTGGACCGCCTTGGAAAGTTTTCTGACACACCTAATTTAATTCTTGGCTTAAGTTATAAGTAAAATTTTGTTTTACGTTCTTTCGCATCTTAAACAAATAAATGGGTTTGAACAGTTAAAACCCCAACAGACTAAATTAAAGGTTTTGAACTGCCAAATCCTAACAGTAACACTACCATTGTGCTAGTATATGTTGATGATATTATAATTACCGGAAATAATCAAGAAGAAATTAAAAGAGTAAATTTTCAATTGAATGAAAAATTGGACATCAAAGATTTAGGCTATTTAAAATATTTTTTGGGAATAGAAATAGCATATTCAAGTCAAGGTTTATTTATCTCTCAAAGAAAATACACCTTAGATTTGTTAAAAGAAACTGGTAAATTAGGTTGCAAACCGGCCTCCATACCAATAGATAGCAAATACAAACTAAATACCGAGGATGGTGAACCATTAGAAGATATAAACCAATTCCAACGACTTGTAGAAAAATTGATTTATCTCACGGTAACACGTCCGGATATTTCATATTCCTTAAGCCAAATTAGCAAATTCATGCATAATCCAAGAACACCACACTTAGAGGCCATCAATCGAATATTAAAATTTCTAAAAGGGACACCTGGAAAGGGAATTTTTATGAAATGTAATAACTCTAATGAAGTGTGTGGTTATTCCGATGCAGATTGGGCCGGGAGCTTCGATAGAAAATCAACAACCGGCTTTTGCACCTTTGTAGGCGGAAATTTAGTCACATGGAAAAGCAAGAAACAAAATGTCGTGGCACGATCAAGTGCCGAAGCGGAATATCGTGCCATGGCATCCACTGCAAGTGAGTTAACATGGATCAAGCAACTCCTTTCGGATTTTGGAATTCAAATTCAATTGCCCATGCAAATGTTTTGCGACAACCAATCGGCACGGCATATAGCATCTAACCCAGTGTTTCATGAGAGAACTAAACACATCGAGGTTGATTGTCATTTCATTAGAGAGAAGATTCAATCGAAAGAAATTGAAACTCCATTTGTAAGAAGTGGAGATCAATTAGCGGATGTCTTTACAAAGGGTTTAAATCCAAAACCATTTCAACAAAATGTAGGCAAGTTAGGGTTAATTGATATCTACACGCCTAACTTGAGGGGGAGTGTTAAAAATAAATAAGATTAGGGACTCGTATTAGCCTCATAGGACCCGTTGTGGGTTTAGTTCATCATAGGTTAATTTAGGAAATAAAGGGAGCAACTAAATTGGTATAAAGTTACTCAACCTTTTTTTCCTTTTGTAGAAAGTTACCGTTTATTTTTCCAACAGCTCTTTTTTAGCTCTTGGCTATATAATGCCCACTGTACAAACTACTCAATATATAAAAGATAATTTTTCTGTTCAAACTCCTCTGTTTCATAAAATCAACATCTTATGATGTATTTTATGTTTTCAAGTTCACAAGAACAATCATTACGATGTATGCCATGTTATAATATATTCCAAAGATGTGTGCATATGTAAACTCGGAGTGGTTATTTGCTTGAAAATTGTAATTGTAAACATTTTTATAGTATGATTCAAAGAATGGCATTGATATAATCATTAAAGAAGGATCACAACAAATCTTCATTTTACTAGTTGCCATTAACTTCATAGATTATTAATTGTATGATTTTTTATAAAAATTCACCTTTCTCACATTTCTTGTCAGAGAAGAAAAATTACGTCAAGTCTTAAAAACAAAAGAAAAGATAAAACAAAATAAACAATTCTAAATTACCCTCATAGCATTCCCCATGTACCCCAGCGGCCCAGCCTACTGGTATAGACACATAAAAAAACTATACACAATAATTCCATATCTAGATTCAAACAAGACCAGAGAACAACTAGCAACCCACTAAACAACCAAATACATTGATAATAATGTTCCATAAAAATTTTACTGAATTTCACATATATGGATCAGCTTTGAGAAAATATGGGAGCAAGTCAGCAGGATTTGTGTACAAAACCATCTCTATAGATTTTGGATTTCATACATTGATAGATTTATCTGTAAGTTATGTTCCAAATAAATGTTAATGATCTCACTATATCATATTAGAAAAAAAAAATGATATGTATAAATCTACATAGTCACTATATGTTTGTCTTCGATACACTAAATTAATTATCAAATGGAGAAAAGTCTCAATTCAAAGCTGGAGTGGGAAGAGGAATTAATGGCACTGCACTAGTTAGGTTAATTACAAGTGAAAGAGGCAAATTACCAAGTAAGAATATTCTTATTTCAAAATTATGATATAATAAAAATGGGTAAAAATAACTGATTGAGTTTCTCAAGCTTTCTCATGAGATTTATTGTTCTCATTCTCATTTGCACAAAGATTTAATGATCATGTTCAATATGGATGCAATCTGATACCAGCCAAGCTAGGTTATCTAACCTTATTGTCGCTAGAAGTACAGTCAAGATGAAAAGAGCCAAAGGTAGCTTAGCAAAATAAGAAAGAATAAAAATTAGAAACAACACAATGTAGCGAATTGGGCACATATTGAATATAATAGAATAGAAAAATAAGAGCAATTCAGAGATTCCAAAATTAAGGCATATCGACTAATTGTGAGAACATAATTATTGTAAAAAGAGTAGAATTAGGGTGCTCCTAAGTTCACCAAATTTCTTGTGAACTTGACTCTAAAATATATCGAATCGACTTTAAACGATGAATTCAAACCGTTGAAATTCTTCTACCTAATGATTGATGCGTTTACATGTAAAAATTTTAAAGTTTTGAATTAATTTAATATATAGTCAAGTGGTCAAAGGAGTCCAAAAAATGAATGCATTAAAATTAATTTATAAACCTTAAACTTTTGACCACTTGACTCTATATTAAATTAATTCGAAACTTTAAATTTTCACATGTAGACGCATCACTCATTAGGATGAAGGGTTTCAACGTTTGGATTCATCGTTTAAAGTCGATTCGACATATTTTAGAGTCAAGTTCACAAGAGATTTGGTGAACTTAGGAGCACCCTAGTTCTACTCATTGTAAAAATATCAACTACTGGGTGTCTTTACTTGGAAAAATAAGTTCCAACAAGGCATATCAAACAATTCTGTCAAATGAGATTTATAATCTACAAATAAAATGATTTTCTAATTAATTAATAAACAAAGTCATTCTTTACCTAGCAAGCTTCTTTGAGACCCCGATTTTAAACCAAATTGGAAAATCCTACGCATCCACTGAAAGAGGCATGCCACTGGGCTCTTATTCTCCTTTTTCGCCTTATCTATAGAAAATTAACATCATATAAGTAAAGATAAATGAATTTATAACCTAACAATTCCCTAATGCCGCTTTGTAAAGCTGCCACCATCAGTTGTACAATATCAATTTGACAAACAAAAATTTGAATTAATAACTTTGACTAAGTCAGACAATTCATCAAACACCTTTACACAAGGTACATGCAGTTTGTTTCCAATCACAATTCATCAATCACCTTTCCGAATGCAAGTTTACAACTTGTGCGGTTGGGAAAGTACCTGAGATGAGCTCTCTGTATTTCCTCCAAATTGTTTAGTTGCATCTTGGCCATAACACCGCCGATTTAAGACCTCCCTGATCAATTAAATGACCAGTTACATCAGATTGATAAGGGGGAAGGGGGAAGGGGAAGGGGAGGCAGTGTGAGAGAGAGGAGAAATCTCTTCGAATGAGATAGGGGAAGAGATCGATTGGGATTTGTTGTTACATGACTATTTTGCCCTTCCGACAAAACGTTGCGTTAAATTTAATGGAGGAATAACTGATAGGAATGAAATATGAACCATTTGATCATGAACAAATGAACGGTCCAAAAAATTTGGTATCCACAGAAGCATTTGCCTTAATTAAAAGTTATAGAAATTAGTATTAAAATTAATACTTTGATTTTCTCTAATATCTAATATTTTATTGTGTTTTGTGAATTTATTTTTTTGCAAAAAAATTCAGATATAGTATATTTATTTTTTGAGTTTTAATTGATATGATACATATATTCTAAATGAAAATCACATATTTTTTGTTGAAATTATGTAGAACTTGTTTTGAGATATTTGAAACCTTCATTATATAAATATATTTGAATCATGCAAAACTTATTTTGAATATGAGCAAAAATAGAAACAAGTACAACAAGTTGAAATAAATGTGTGATATTCATGGATAAGTTGTGTATCAAATGAACCAAAAATTTAATTTTTGGTAATCAGCTTTTCAAAAAATTTAGTTTATAAGAATTGCTCCACTCACCGTTAAATATCAAGGTGGAATTGAAGATCAAACTCTTCTCTGATTAAAAACATAATAAAGTCAACCTATGGTCAAATCACTTAGTCAAAAATAAAAATAAAATTGTAAAAATCATGGAAATGCTTGGAATAAATACTAGAACATATGTGTAAACTCAGGAGCATCTTGAACTCAACAAAGACAACTGGAGAAGTTAGTACCGGTACAGCACCTGACAGGAATGCTGGTAAAGACTTTGGTCTTGGTACCAATTCGGTACAAGAAAGAGGTACCTACGCTGGAGAAATAAAGAGATACACCGGTGTACCGATCGACATGTCGCGGTGCTAGGAGAGACAAGCCCATTGGCCCTGCCTCTGGACTTCCTAAAGTTTTACAATCATTCACTTTCTTCACTTTTAATTTCTTGTTCTTTTTTTGTTTTACTTTCAGCTTTCAACTCACCGAGCTCAACTGTTTTGAGCATTTCATCTTTATTTTATATTTCAATTTGTGTTTCCAATAGTGGATACAAACTCTGTAACTACTCTTTTTATATCAATGAAAGAAATAGAGACATGATCCTTATTTTTCTTAAAAAAAAACAAAAACAACTCAAATTGATGGCCTAAGACCAAGTCAGATTGAACCAAATAGGTTCAATAAAAACAGTAAAGGTAATTAAATTGACAATTTGAACTTGTTAAACATGTTAAAACGACACTAATTAATTGATGAATTTAATTGAAGAAAACTAGAAAACTATGTCTCATGATTTGATTAAACAAGAAGACACATAATATTCTGTTGTTATCAATTGAAGTTTCAAACACAAAACCGTAGCCTAGCATAGTTTGATGTTGCCTCTCTGTTGAGGTTTCAGATCTGTTAGGTGGTTTCAGCGACTATTAAAAGAATGGAGGCCTTGTTAGAAAATTTAATTGAATTTATTAATATAATAAAAAAAATATTGTTTTAAGATTTTTGTGATAATATTAAATTCCAACCTTAATATTGACAACATTATTTTTATAATAAAATTGTGGAGCTTAATTAATTAACAACGAAATGTATGTTTGAGGTCAGAAGCAAGATATAAATTATAAAAATTGTGTATTATGACTACTTTAAAATTTGTTTTTCCCTCACATTAATTATCAAGAAATCTGATACTCCCACAATTTGTGGGATCGCGGCATAGACACAATAATTTCTCCTAATTTTAATAATTTTGCAAAACATGCGGAAAATTTTTTATCTAGCACCTCCATAAATTCAAATTAATTAAAAGCCACTTAGATCCAAAAAGCTCCAAAAATGACACTCCCGCAAACTCAGCTTGCGCACCACCTGATGCGCAAGCTCAGCTTGCGCACCAACCCGACCCGTTCCAACTCGGTCCGCCATTACTCAGCTCAGCTTGCGGACCAGGTGGTGCACAAACTGAGCTTGCGTACCAGGTGGTGCGCAAACTGAGTTTGCGCACCAGGTGGTGCACAAACTCAGCTTGCGGGAGTGTCATTTTTGGAGCTTCTTGGATCTGAGTGGCTTTTAATTAATTTGAATTTATGAGGGTGCTAGATAAAAAAAATTTCCGCAAAACATGGCATTAAAATTCTTAATAATTTTATCACATTCGCACAGCGACCCCAGTCTTGTGGATTTTTTGTAATTAAATCCTATCATTTATTTAAATATTGTTGTTATTGTCATCAGACATTTCTCTTTGTAAGTTTTTGTGTTAGTGAATTCTCCATCGGTTTCAATTTAAATCCAAAAATATAAAAATGAAAATGCTTGCATAACCTTATTGCTAGCTGTGTTTGTATATATAATGTAGTTTTACTGGTTATGGTTTTTAATTATGTGCATCTTGTAAGTAGATTTCTCTATTTTTTTTTTGTTAATAAATCAAACTGACAGCAACCGCCAAGATTTCTCAAAAAAAAGAAAATACTTGCATAACTGCCAATGGGGTTACATCAGTTTTGGTTCATGGATCATTTATTTGAAGAAATTCAATATTGTTTCTATTAACAAAAAAGGCAAAGGTGATCCTATATTTAATACTTTGCTTTTGTTGTATAACTATACATACTTCCATAGCACTCCAAAATTAAAAAAAAAAAAATTAAAAAAAAAAACTAAATGAAAATTATTTTAAAAAGAGCCCGTTTTATTTTGAAGATAAACCTTGTAAAATTTTAATGAGTTGTACTTTCTATTTTGTAAAGAGGTCCCTTATTTTCCTATGAATTCATTTCTCTTTCTCTCTTTTCTTTTAAAAAAAAATAACATAGCTCTTCTTTCCAAAGCCTCATTAATCAATTCCTATTGACTATTGCACAAAATGGCTTGAAATTAACTCGAGATGTATAGGGAGAATCTACAGTGAATCGGGTCGTATCAGACTTTGCTAGAACAATATTTAGTAACACCAATTTGGCGATTGCATCAATAATTGCCAATCCAAATTATCTGAGATGAGAGAACCCAAATCTTAAGAGTGTGCTCCACAATTTGTGTAAGAGAGGGAAGGGAGGGGATGGGAGGGGAAGGAGTGGGACGGAAGGGAAGGATTTAAAAGTAGTGACCTGCTCCACAAGTTTATACGGAAGTAAAGAAAAGAAGTTTGTAACTTCAGATTTTATCTTAGATATGACTATTTTACCTTTAGATTTATCTTCAACTGAAGCAAAAATAGATAAAATCAGTAAATTTTGTTGGTGGGCCCCCTTTTCCCTTGGCTACATCCCAAATCGGAGGTGACGAATTTCATATCTCTAGAGTGAACTGCTCACCCTCAATGTATTTCCTTCCCTCCCAAATTTTTTATGGAGCAGGTGAACTTTTAAAAGTTTTCATACGGTCCCTTCCCCTCTCTTCCATTCCCTCCTTCTGGAGCTGACCCTAAGAAGCAAATCGAATCAATATGAAGTTCAGTTAAATGACAAGGTCACGATATTAACACTACTTTATTTTTATTCAATACATATTAATAAAGAGTTCCACTGGTATGACATACCAACTCTTAAATTTATTAGATAAACTTCAAACGACTAATTCAAACCATTCAGACCGATTTACTTTATGAGTGATACATGTACATACACAAATTTTAGTTTTTCTAGTTATTTTAATATCAAGTAAATGATCAAAAATATTAAAAAAAAAATGTATTAAAATTAACTCACTGAGGTGAATGAACCATCCAAATACAGCATGGTAGTGACGGAACAGGAGACAAAAAAAGGTCGAGAGGTTCGTAGAGAGATCCAAATTTTTTGTAGGAAACAAGATTAATGCCGGAATTCACCTGCTAAACCCCTCCGTCCTCAACCGCATCCAGCTCAAACCTACCACCATTGAGAAAGAAGTATTCTCCAAAATTGCCAACGAGGGAAAAGTCTTCGCAATGGTATTGCCAGGATATTGGATGGACACAGGGCAACCAAGGGAATACATCACCGATCTCAGGCTCTATCTTGAATCTATGAGGAAAAGTCTGTGTTGAAGCTGGCCTTCGGGCCCCACATATTGGGAAACATCTTGATTGATGAGAGCACGGTTATCGGTGAAGGTTGTCTGAACGGGCCCGATGTTTCAATTAGGCTAGGATGTGTAGTCGAGGCAGGAGTGAGGCTTCCCAGTGCACGGTCATGCGCAGGGTGCGTATCAAGAAGTATGCATATCATTGGATGGCACTCAACGGTTGGGCGATGGGCCCAGGTGGAGAACATGATGTTTTTTGGGGAAAGACGTGCACGTGGGGGGGGGGGTCCAGTATCAAATCCGAAATAGTCATGTGTGTTGGGTCCTTTCAAGCATTCCCTTTCAAATTTTTTATTTTATTTTTATTAAAAGTAACAAACAAAAGATAACAACTAAACTATTGTATTAAAACTGTGATAGATAGACGAAATGGGCGTTCCACGAATGGATGCTGGATAACAAGAAATAACATGGTTACTGCAACAAATATAATGTGCCGATGCAGATTGGCGAGGTCAGTTGATCTTTATATAATTAAATTTTAGTTATTTGTAAGTAACAATGCTAACATTATCTAACTGCAGGATGGATTGTCTATTAAGAATGTTGATCCCACTTTCAGTACAACTGACCTGGGCATCGATGCCACTGCCGCAGAGGACCTCACCGGACCCAGACCATCGTACCCATCCCTAGACAGCATAACCACGAGGCAAGTGGGAGTGCGGCACAGACAGTAGATGCTTGAGAGCCTACTATCTTTGGGACACCACCTCCGGTCACATATCCTGATACCTGGAGGGCCGGTCCATGGGAGATTCGTACACAGTCGGCGACCCAGGAGGATCCATTGTACGATTCATGGCCAGGCACTCTACAAGACGATCCATGGGCCGCTTGTTCAGGATCAGACATCCAGGAGGAGATGGATGTGGATGATCTCCATGATGATGAGGAGTTTGCAGTTCTGTAGAGGCATGTGCAGCCGCGCAGGGCGTGTAGGGTGCCATCTAGGTTGTCACTGTCAAGGTCGTCACCCTCATTGATAGTTTTGTTATATTTCATGTTATAGACCTGACTGTAATATTTCATGTTTTCATTACTAGATTTTATGTTTATTAGACAACATTTTGTTATTTTGTTCACTTAGGATTTTATTGTTTCATTTTGTTTTATTTCGTTCTCTCAGTTTTATTTTATGTGATGACGATCAAATAGTTGCGATTGATTCGTCTTTCAGGGATAAATGTTGGAGAAAACGGCGTCGAATTTGGACTATCCACTTGACATAACAAATTATAAAAATAAAGTATTCAAAATTGTATAATCATAAATTTATAAAACACATTTATAAAACAAAATTTACCAAACAACACAATATAAAATAAAATAATCTAACCAAAAATGTAAAACAAAATAATCTAACTAAAAATATAAGAAAATACACATACATATAAAACAAAAAAAATGAAAATTAGTGGACCTCTGGAGCCAGTAATAGAGTATAATGGATTGCCTCTCTAGAGGGCGGTCTGGTTTGAAGGGAGAACCGCCACCCAGTGAGGCGTTTAGGTCATTTTAAAAAAAAAAATTGTGGTTATTTTTATTAAAAAAAATTGGGTTATTAATTAAAAAAAAAAAAATCTGTAGAATCCTTGTGCAGCTATTAAACCAACCGCAAATGATTTATAATTCTTTTTTTTTATTAATATAACTCTAGAGGTCATGTAATGGACCAGTTAGTTAAATGATGGAATTCAGCCCAGTTAGTAACACTCAACTGACTGGGCCAACATAATTCCTAATCGACGGCCCAAACACTAAACACTAACCTTCCCATTCTCTCATTAAACCCTCACACTAAACCCCTACCTCTCCTCAGACACCGATCATGGCCTTCTCCAGATTCCTTCGCCGCGCTGCCTCCTCCACCGCCCCTCTCCTCCTACGATCCTTCTCCCCCTCTGCATGTGCCTCGCGCCCTCTTTCCCTCTTCTCTTCCCAGTCCATGATCCTCCGCCATAGGTGGGCCTTCTCCTCTTCTTCCTCCGCTATGCAGAAGGCCCGGATCGATTCCTCCCTCCTGCGCGTACTAGAGTCAGAGATCAAGTGCGCGGAGGAGGTCGACGACCCCGAGCACGTGGATGAGGTGCCTGAGGGGTTCCCCTTCGAAATCGAGGATAAAACGGGAATGAACATCATACGCCTCAAGCGGATCTACCAGGGCAAGGAGAAGATCGAGGTGACAGTCTCCAGGCTTGTCACTGGCGAGGAACGAGTGGAAGATTCTGAGGATGATGAGGATGATGAGGGGCTGCGGATGTGCGTGCAGGCTCAGTCGCACATCCTCATCACTGTCAGGGTGTATAAGGATGAGGTGGGGCCCACCTTGGAGTTTGCGTGCACGGTATATCAGAATGAGGTCAGGATCGATAGCATGTCTGTGATAGAGAGCCGAGGAGGGGAAGAAGAAGACAACCTACATAAATACGAAGGGCCTGATTTCAAGTAAGAACAAATGCCCCATTTGTTTTCTTTTCTTTGTATTTTGTTCCACTTCAAGTGATGGGTGAATCGATTGAATAAAAGAACAACAAAAAAAGAGATCTAATTGAATTGATGTCAATGTAATGTAATGTAGGGACCTGGAAGAGAGACTGAAGAAGGCTTTCCACAAGTACCTGGAGCTGAGAGGGATAATGCCGCTCAACACCAACTTCATTCATAAGTACATGATCAACAAAGACAGTCGCGAGTACCTGCTCTGGCTACGCAAGCTCAAGGCCATTGTTCAAAAGTAGTTCTTATCTTCTCTTCTGTTCTTTTCTCACAGTTTCTCTCACCTCTTCTCTTATATGAGCAGTGTTAAGATAAATTGATTGAAATTTTATTCTTAAAGCGACTATCTTGTTCTTCGTCACCAGTTTAATTTATGTTATTTTTGTAAGACAAGAGAGGAGATTTAAGAAAACAACTTATTATTACAGTCTTATTTTCAGCTTTACATGAATCCATTATTTCCTATTCCTATTAATTACAGAACACTATTTCCTACATGACATTATTTCCTATTCTATTAAATGAACTAGCCATTACATATTAATTTGAATTATATTTTATATTTTAACAATAATACAAACTTTATTATGACTGCATGTTTACTTCTTCTCCACTTGGCAAATTAACCTGTCTTATAAATTGTCTTTTTATGTTGCTCTATAATTTGTCTTTTATTTCCAATTAAGCTAAGCAACTGACCAACTCTTATGTGTGTGTTGTTCTTCTTGGCTAGCATGGTTGTGTGTATGTAGTATGTATGCGCAAGCTTTCTTCTATCTTGTGATTTTTATATGATCAATCAATAAACTAATAAAGACAATATGACTGGCTGGAGAGATTCAACGAACAGATCCAATTTTGGCAGTTGGTTAGGGTTCATCCATTTTTTTTCATTGATGCCAGAGATTTAGTAATGCTTCCTCTAAACAACGGGTGTTCTAAATTCCAGTACTGTTCTGAACCAGAAAATATTAAGTAAATTTGTATGTTATTGGACATAAATAGTCTAACAATCAAATTTTATCTAATTTAAAAACTATTTGACATCAAGGATCGATTAAATTTAAACTATACATGTTCTAAATTCCAGTACTGTTCTGAACCAGAAAATATTAAGTAAATTTGTATGTTATTGACATCAAGGATCGATTAAATTAAACTATACATGGTCTTTAGTCTTTACTGTTTCTGAAATATTGTGGACATGTGTAACTGGTACTCTCTGCGTGCATCTCTTGAGAGGACCGGGTTTCCTTGGTGTTTTGTTAATTTCTTGATTACTATTGTTGTTGCCGTTTGATTTTTGTGTGTTTTAATTGTCATTTCTGATGATAACTGAGCATAAGAGCATCTGCATCCCTGAAACTTTGAGAGTTTCTAAACTGACTTGGCAGTTTCTAAATCAGTTTCAAGAATGCAGATAAATTTCATATTTGGCAATTTTGTCCCAGAGTTTCGTAGTAAGAAATTGTTGCTAAAACTCTTGACCTGGCAGTACGATTCGCTGAAATTAATTCTCCCGCACCTGGGGCGCTCTCTCCTAACGGAAAAAAAAGTTTCTCCAACATAATTTTTCCCACAATTCGATCACCTCCTGCTATTGTTTTCCTCAATTCGTTCCTGCTGCCATAGCTGAAATTTCTCCCGCAATTGTTGCAATGAATTTACCATCGCTGAAATTTTTCCCACAATTCGTTCACCTGTGGCGCTCTCTCTTCCACCTTCACATGGTCTATCTTCTTCGACTTCACCACTGTCTTCCACTTGCCGCAACGGAGGCGCCACCACACCCTCCTCCTGCATCTTGTGAAAGCTGGTAAGTGTTTGGGTTTAGTGTTGTTCTTCCCATTTAAACTTTTCAACAAACACCTTATGTGCATTACATTGACACAATGTCTTGGCTTATTTTGATGCTGGAAGTTTACATTGTTCAGAGAAACTGAGAAAGAGCGAGGTTAGTGATAAATTTGACAACGAATTTCAGTAAACAGTAAGAATAGGAGAAACGATGTTTAGCAGTTCATCATACAGTTCTGCCTCATATCGCCATCTCAAACCGTAGGAGTCGTAGAGAGGTGCGAGGTTTATTTTTCAGAAATCTCTCTCATTTGCAATTTTGGAAGTTAAAATACAACACGATTGAAAAAATAATAATTTTATTTTATTTGAATTTTTTGGTTCAAGCACACCCAAAATTTTCCATGATTGCAAATTAAGTACTTGTTGTTGTGGAGTATCTTACTGGCGTCAAAAAGTTTTTGTATGTGAATTTCTTCTATATTGCAGGGTTTGAGCAATGAAGGAACTGTGAATTTAGGTTTGTCTGGCAATGGATCCCTGAGAGTTCCTTCTCGTCATATATTTTGGCACTTAAATAGATTATGTACTTCAATTGGTCGCAAGGTAAGATATTAACATACTACATTTCAATGCTGTCTTGATTTCTGTTGTTAATACATATTATTTGGGTTATATTGCAAGGTTGAGCATGATATATCTGTTAGAACGGTACTAGAAGATACCTCAATTATGATAATTGCTGAAGAAGAAATTGAGAGAATCTTGGTATTTTCGAAGGAGATCCTGATCTTAAAGAGATCAACGAAAGAGAAGAGAAAGGAATGTGGAGTGTGAATTATTTCAGAAGTTCAGAAAGATTGAACGGACCAAAAAAATGAATTATATGGGAACGAATGGAAAATGAGTACCGTTATATTTAAATGAATTATAATTAAATTCTGATGTGGTCATCTCTAAAACTCTAATTTTAATTTTAGAGATGTGCAGGTTCGGAAATTCAGAGTGATTAGAATTTCTAAAAATCAGTTAAAAATTATTTGGAAACCCTCCGAGTTTCAGAGATGCAGAAGCTCTAATGTTTGATTACTCATTTTTCTAGCTCTTTAATGAGGTTGCTTTTTGACGAAAGTCTGATTCAGAAACTTCGATTGATCGTATGTTTATTTTAAGATTTTGCGGTAATAATTGTGCTATCCTGGTAATAACAATTGCAATAAAGGGCATGGTAATGATCAGTGTTTTAGTGTTTTAATATTCAGTTTATATGTCGTATGTGGATTTTTATGTGGATTTATATATGTAGATTTTAAATAAGAATTCATATATATATATATATATATATATATATATATATATATATATATATATATATAAAAACAAATATACAGTAATATTTGACTTTTATCATGGTTAATATAATCTAAATTGGTAATATGCTCTAAACTGCATATTTGGACTAAATATAGATTTTCTATTCCGATAACAACTGAATAGGAATATTCGACTGAGACCTAATAGATCGAATATTAATATATTGGTAATGATTGAGGTGAAGAATACAGCACAGGTAATAATGATGCATCCAAAAACCAGAATAATATGATAATAAAACATTCAAACTGGACCAAATTTATTTACCTCCCCAAATAAGCTGTTTAACATCTTGATAAATCATGTTATTTTCCAAACAAACAAAAAGAACATAAAAAATAGTTGAAAAATTGAATCGGTGGACTAAATGGTGCCGATTTTTTTAATAATCGAAATTAAAATAAAAAATATCGAATAAGAGGATAGGATCTAGTTAATTTCGAAAACTAATAAGGTCGGGATAGTTATCAACATCTCTACGAACGAAATAAAAAAAAACGTTCCTCTTAATCATAATCAAATTGCAGCTTAACTCAAATGAGTGAGCCAAAAAAAAAAATTCAAAAGACGGTTTAGATTGAAACGTCCATGATGGACGATTTATACAACAACGTCCCTGTGGTGCATCTGTAATAATTCATGCTTGGACGTTAACCCCACGTGCAAACTCCAATTTAGAGTACTTGGCTTGATTTCACTGTTCAATCAAAATAACACCGAGCGTTGAGATACCAGGTCCAGTGTAAAAAAAAAATTCCATGAGCAAAATTTTGGTAAAACCAGAAAACCTTGAAGGGAGAACCATAATCGATCGGGTGACGCATTTTACAAGGTAAATTCTCGAATCAGCTACCTGCTGAGTAGAGTGAACAAAACATGCCGTTCCGTGCCGTGCCGTGACTAACACACCGTGACTTTGGTCTCGTACCATATCGTGCCGTGACCAAGTAAACAGTCACACGTGTCGTGCCGTGCCATGATTAAAATGTGGAGGGGTGGTCACGGCACGCGAGTTACGCCGTGACTTTCGTGCCGTGACTATTCACGTGCCGTGTCTAAACGTAATTGGTCACGTTTCTCACATTTAACAATTTTTTTCATAATTTAGATTAGTTTATTCAAGATTTATCATTTGATCAAAACTTAACGGTCCTAATTACACGTGCCTCGCGTGACCACGTGTCGTGCCGTGCCGTGACCAAATCTTTCGCATGACATGCCGTACAGTTCCGTGCCGTAACCGTTCTGTTCCGTAACAAAACTGTTTCCGCCGTGCCATTTTTTCCACTCTCATCAGCTGACTTGTGAAAGATTATAAATTCAAAGGATTATAAATGATTAAAATAAGAAAAAGTTGGGTGGGTGCCCTTTTACATATCACTTCGATTGTTCTTTTAGATTAAAGGTCAATATGGTCTTAAGGTCCTAGTAAAGAATCCAAAATATATTATATAGAATCCAAAAGGCAGAGGTCACAGCAAGTTCGCTGATTATAAGCAGTGGTGCATGGACGTTTTTTTTTAAAACGTCCCTCAGGGACGTTGTTGTATAAATCGTCTATTAAGGACGTGGTTGTATAAATCGTCCATCAAAGACGTTTCAATCTAAACCGTCTTTTGAATTTTTTTTTTTTTTACTTGCTCGTTTGGGTTAAGCTGCAATTTGATTATGATTAAGACAGACGTTTTTTTTTATTCCGTCCATAGGGACGTTGATAACTATTCCGACCTTATTAGTTTTCGAAATTAACCAGATTCTATCCTCTTACTATCCCGTCAATAACAGGACAAGACAAAAATTTATAGTAAAACACAATACGGCATTTTCAGTGTTTTTGGGCATAGTAACTAGATTCACAATTAATTCACGAATTAATCGAATTTGAACTGTTAACGAATTCATCCGCTTATTATTTGCTAAATCCATAGTATTTGCGAATTATTTGTGAGATTTACAAATTATTTGCGAGTTTTACAAATATTTGCAAATTAATATTTCAGATCAATATAAATTTTTTAACTTAAATTCGGATATCCATCCGGTATAAATAGGGGTGCAAACGGATCGGATATTATCCGTCCGGATCCGGATCCGTATCTAAAAATTTGCGGATTCGGATAGTCGGATCAAATACCATGTTCCTAGAACATGTATCTATGTGATTAAAATGACATCTCATGTCAATGGTCTGTAAAACTTGACCATCTTTTAATCTACATTCTAACCTTGTAACGGTAAATTAGTGTTCCTGCTAATTATCTCGGTTAGAGACTTTTAAGAATATTTATCATCTATATTATGAAGCTCTACAATTTCAAGTCATGAACCCGAAATTATTCATAAATTCAATAATACTCAAGGAACAAAATGACAGTTTATTAATCACTCAATTCATGAACAAAGTTTTATGATAATTTATCGTATTATTGACTTCTAGATTATTACAAACTAACAGCCCGGTCTATTAGTCAGCCATCTGGTAAGGTTGAAGTCGCCCAGGAGGATCCAAGGTAGGCGGACCAGAGTGGTCAGGTTGCCAATCTCCTTAATGAATTCAGGTTTCAGCTCGTCAGTGCTTGGACCATACAGAGATGTGATTAAGAATGAATCCCCAGTTGATTCCTGTCTCAGAATGGCGGATACGGAGTGCTTCGTGGTCCAGGAATTAAGGAGGGAGTAGTTACGCTTCCAGGAGATGATGGTACCGCCTCTGGTACCGACTACCAATAGAGTCGCACATTGTGTTTCGAAAAAACTAGACAAAGCTCGCGCATGAATCGCCATATCAGCTGAACTCCACTTGGTTTCCTGCAGGCAGCAGATGTCACATCGCGACTCCCTGATTGTGTTCTTGATTAAATTACACTTCTCACTACTACCCAATCCTCTTGTGTTCCAATTCAGAATTTTGAATTTTTTCAGATTCATTATAAAACAAAAAGCTCCTCTTCTCAAGTCGTCTGACAACAATTAACCAGAGGTCACCGGTTGGCCGCGGACGGGTCCCCCGCCCGGCGATTCGCCTCGCCATTTCCCGACTGACTGAGTTGTTGAGTCTCGCACACCTGGGTAGGCGCAGTGCTCCGTTCAAGGTTGTCTCTCTGTAGTTCACGCTTCAGCGCCTCAGGTAAAACGCCCCAATTTGATGCCAACTCCTCGCACAATGAGTAAGACTAAAGAAATTGTCCAATATGCCGGACACTTTCCATTCCCAACAACCTTCATACAGTTTCTTTTCCTTTTTTATACAGTTCAATACTTTAATGCTAAATAAGCCAAGATTTTGGACCACAGAGTTTTATTTTTCTTTTACAATTTTATTCTTATAAAATAAGTAAATTGTATTCACAGGTGTTTTTTGTTTTGTTATTTTAGTTGTAGCACTTTTATGTGGAAATATGTGTGGCACTGTAATTATACATATTTGTTTCAATCAGCTAGTGCTTTTTAGTGAAATCTACATATATCTTAAATTACAATAGTGTAATTTATAAATTTTAAATTATAAATATTCAACCATTTAGTCTGGGCTCAATATATAATTCCAAATTATTTCTGAATTATATATTAGAATCACAAATTTCTTATCATACGGACCTTTCTCAAACTTTTAAAGTGTGACTATAAACCTTTCTTGAACTTTTAAATTGTGACTATGTTTTTTGGAAAGGAATGAGAACGGCGGTTAACATGTTTTTATATTTATACTTGCATCTTAATCTTGTAAAATTGCCATAATCTTAGACTACTTAATTTAATTTTCTAAGCGTATAAGATGCTTTTAGTTATCGAAAATCGTAATGGTTTTTACATTATTTTAATATCATTCGTATAATTAAGAAAAGATTCATAATTGGGGGATTTCACATAGCTTGTTTAAGAAAAAATCAGTCTTATATTTGACAGGTTTTCAATGACAAAATGAGTATTTTATAAAGAGTAAAGAGGTAAAATGGATATTCAGTTTTCGAAGCAAAATGAGTATGTTATAAAGATGAATGATATATAAAAGATCAATATTTTTCTTAAACAAACTACAAAATTGTGACCCTAGAGGTGTTCATCGGGTCCAGTTTAATCAGTTTAAACCTAATCGAGAGAGTTCAGTTTAAACGGTTCGGTTCTTACGGTTAAATGAATCGGTTTGGTTCATTTCTAAAACTGGTTTTATAGTGCAGTTCAGTTCAGCTTAGAATTTTTAAAACCGGTTAGACTGAATCGGCCTAAATTTTGAAACTTGTTCACCATCCGAACCAAAGATTTAAAAATAAATAAAAATTATGACATAATATATATTGTTGGTTTGTTTTAAAACCGGTTAAACCAAAACAAACAAAAATTTAAATCATCTTTTAGAAAATTCAAAAATTAACAAAAAAAAATATTTTTATAATTAATATCCTATTTCATTTCAACCGAACAAATCAAAATTTATCTTGATTTATTCAGTTCAGTTCTTATTCTATTTCAGTTCAATTTCGATTTTCAAAAACCGAATAAAACTTTACTTTACCAATTTTAATTCAATATGAACCGAATTGAACCAATGAACACCCTAAGTATCCCTATTCAATGAGCAAAGCGTAATTGAGTATTTGTACAATGAATATTTAATAAAAGATAAAGAATAGAGTGTGTATTTTTCAAATGAAATAGTGCTTCTATTATGAATTTATAATCTATTTATTTCATAAAAACGTCTTTCATATTTGAGCATAGTAGAGACTAGAGAGAGAGAGAGAGAGAAGAGGCAAGAAGTGTGGATTCGGATTACTTTTGATAGCATAAATTCACTGTTCATTAGAATCAATGAACCTGTACCGTTTTTTTAATCTTGCACAAATCTTAAAAAAGACTTACAATCTAAAATTCTAAATAGACACCAGATTGAATTTGATTTAACTGGAAGTAAACCTGGTCCTCACTTTTTTTTAGTTCTTCCAGCTAAAAAATAGATTCTTTGCTACCCCAATTGTCCCACCCATACAATCATCCCTGCTAGCATTTATGTGAAAATTAAAAATCTAAAAAGAACATTATAAATCATAACGTTATGATAATCATCAACTTTATAAATGTTTTAATTAAGAAAACAGTGAGAGAAAAAGAAAAAAAAAAGACGCTATGTTACATAACGTCCGGGAAAATAAAAACAAGAGACATCATGTAGCATAAAGCCCGGAGAGCAGCGGAAATAAATAAATAAATATAAAACAAGGTACATCTTGTACTTGTTAACAATTATCTACTTTTGTTATTATTAGACATCTATTTTCAATTCTAGCCTTTGATTTTTGTAAATATTTTTGATTTAGAGATGGACAAAAGATAATACTTTTACGGTACACTTCTTTTATAAATGGTTGGAATATGGAGGTATTCCTGAAAAAGAATATCAAACCATATGGCAATCTCACATTCCCTTGAAAATTAAAATCTTCCTTTGGTTAGTTAAGATAAATAAACTCCTTACTAAGGCCAATCTTGCATCTCGAGGTTGGTCGGGTGATTTGTCTTGTGTGTTCTGTAGTCATATTGAAACTGCTGATCATCTTTTTATTAATTGTTCCTATATTAGAATCATTTGGGATTGTATAGCATTTTTTAATAATTTTCAATTTGATTATGATTGTTTAGATGATTTATGGTTTATTGATGCAGTCCTACCTCTTAAAGATCGTTTGTTAATTGAATTGTTAAGAGGAGCAGTTCTCTGGACAGTCTGGTTGGAAAGGAATAGAATTTGTTTTAACTCTACTAATCCAGTCTCAGTTAGAGTACTTGGGGCTAAGATTATTTCCTTAACCTCATACTGGTGTAAGACTAAATCAAATAACTCATTCTTAAAACTTAGTCTTTTGCTTTCCTCTAATGTTAAGGATCTCCCAGATCAACTACGGGAGGAACCAGCTAGCAGTACCGATACAGCGCAAGCGGTGGGGCTCCTATTGTCCCTAGCGCAGGACGGCGACATCGGGGGAATTCCGGGTTCTGGAAGTGGCAATCCAACGTCCGGCGAAAGCCAGGCTGAGAATGAAGACTCAATGGATTGGGATCTGTTAGACTATTAGTTAGGCTGATTTTATATCTTTTGATATATGGTTCTGTTTTGGTGTTAATGGATGTTGGTTTTTTGGCAGTACTTTAGTATTTCCATACTTGATGTTTTTATTAGCTTAGCAGGACGTTGTTTTAGTCACTTTGTAATGGGTGGGTACTTATTTTAAGTACCTCAGCCTTTAAACTCTTTGGTTTCAATAAGAAATCGGTGGATCATTTCACTACTTATAAAAAAAAAATCTAACAAGTACAATAACATTTCTAAATTTACAATTTCTTTTAACATATATCATGTGGCTGCTAACAAATATATTTTTTGTTTCATAATTAGAAAATAATCATAAATATTTCTAAAGATATCAAATTTTCCATTCTATAAATTTATATTTCCTTTCTAAGATCATTTCAACCTGCTAGCATTTAAATTGTAATTGAATCTCAACCAGACGACTTTTCTTTGATAGCTCACGCATTAATCATTATTAACAAAATAATTTCATATTTACATATAATTAATTTTAAAAAATAGTCCCCCCATAACAGCTGTCCATGTGCCCCCCGATATCTGTCAAGAGAAGCCATCAATTACCAGCGCTCGTTAGATCTATATCCGACGGCCCGGGATCCAAGCCAGGGATTGGTTAATTGTTTGTCAAGACGTGGTATTCGTACTCCGTCATATCACATGTTTTTTCTATTGATGTGGGCCCCAATTATAGCGAGATACATATTGTAATATATGTGGGCACCATTTTTTTTTTGTCTCGTTCCTCCGATGCTAGGGTCAGATCCCCTAAAATAACTGAATTTTTTATTTTTGATCGAAGACCGTACGATCAGAATCTGAGTCAATCCGAGCCGAGATGGAAGGTAAGGGTTTCCTTTAATGTTCGTGCTTAAGTAGATCGTACGTCTACATACAACCTCAAAATTTGTGTTACTTTAGGGGATCCGAATACAGGTGCCATCGGTGTACGACTTGCATATAACGGAGCCGTGCGCATGTATTCTTTTTCGATTTTCTATTTCTCTCTCTTTTTATCTGAGGTTTTATTTCTGGAATTGTAAATATTAATTATCGTCGTCCACGATCTCCTCGCTCGCGTCTCCTGGTTGCTGTCAGTCTTGAATCTGAGGTACAGCTCTCTATCTTTGATCGGGCATATTTCTCGAAATGCTTTAGATTTTAGGAACTTTAGGCGGATTTCTTGTTTTGATTTGACTTGGTTGGGTTTGACAGTGGGATCTGTGGTCTGCATAGATGGATCAGAGACAGTTTGGGTCTAGATCGGGGGATAGGTTATGACGGTTTTAAGTGAGAAATGGATTTAATGGCTGGCTGAGGATAGGCGATATACCAATGTATCAGCTATTCTCAATTTTGCTTGAGTGTCATTCTCTTATTTTAGGATTTTTTAGATGTTTTGAAGAATCACAGATCAATAGTTGATCTCAAAGTAATTCATGGTTATATTTTCAAATGTTTTGATTTGAGCCAAGTGCAAATTCCTCAGTGATTTCGGGTTGTTCTGTGCCTTCCACTTTGTTGCAACCATTCAGTTGACTTTGGTTGGAGGGTGGGGGTCTGGTATCACAG
This sequence comes from Carex cristatella, assembly GCA_024447775.1. Taxonomy (NCBI): domain Eukaryota; kingdom Viridiplantae; phylum Streptophyta; class Magnoliopsida; order Poales; family Cyperaceae; genus Carex; species Carex cristatella. Next base: position 2,103,039 of record JAJHPF010000007.1, read on the forward strand.
CATCATAGTTGAATTGCAAATGTTTGTGCCAACAAGGCCGGGACCTAGTTGAACTCTCTTTTAATCATGCAATGAGTTCAGTTTTCTAGTCAAGATATCATGGCATGAAAGTTAACAAGGTGTTGATATTTTGGTTGGGTAACACTCAATCCGTTTATCTTTTGTTGGTCCAATTACTGTTTCTCAATTTGTCGTATATTTGGAGAGACCGACATAATTATGGAATACTATCTTTTGAGAAATTGTATTTTTATTGGGTCTAGAAACTGATTGGCCACAATGCTTTCATGAAATATTTGTGACTTGACCTGCTTTCAATGACTCAAAAGGGAAGCCATTTTCACATTTAGATTCTATCTGGTACTGTCATGTACCTGTTGTGTGGCCAATATTGTGGGTTCAACCCTATTTCTTTTTGTTGATATATTTGGTTTTTAGCTGTACCAGTTTGGATTGTTAAATCAACTCTTAGTTGAGATATAACTGGGTGATAGTAGACGAATTAAGGTAGAATTCACTTAAATTAATGCTTAATTGAATGTTGCAATCATTCTGGTTTATGCAAAAAATATCGTTTTTAAGTTGATGTTGCTCCCAAATGATATGAAGTTTGGAGAACTTGTTGCTCCCAAGTCTATGTTCATTAATTCTTATTGACATACTCGTTTGGAGAACTTGTTGATATTCTTAGAGCTAAGTTGTAATGCAAAGTGGTTAAATTATATACCAGGTTATTGTTGAAAGATGGGTCTGCCCAAAACCGGTGTTGACATGGAGGAAAAAACCTTGGAAATTGGCATGGGTAAGTTCTGAATTTTGTTTGACTACATTTGATCTTGTAATTAATGTTCCCTTTTGCTTTAGGAGATACCTTATGCTGAATTTGTCTTATTGGTTTTTTTTTTTTTTTTTTGGTATAGAGTACAGGACTGTTTCTGGTGTTGCCGGACCTCTAGTTATTTTGGAAAAAGTCAAGGTACATAACTATCTGACCATGCTTATTTAAGAAAAAAATTAGATGGTAGGATAATTATCACTTTAGTGCAGAAAAAAAATGCATAAACTTCTTTCCGTTATAATATTTTAAATGTAGAATTCTTGTTTCAGGGCCCAAAATATCAGGAAATTGTAAATATCAGGCTTGGTGATGGCACCACCAGACGTGGTCAAGTCCTGGAAGTAGATGGAGAAAAAGCGGTTGTTCAGGTTTCTCTTTTTCTGCTATTTAAGAAAAATGTGTTTATTGCCTGAGGTTTAATTTCATATATGCATGTGGTACTATTATAATTGTTGACCTGTTGTCATGCTTATAGGTGTTCGAGGGTACTTCTGGAATTGACAACAAGTTTACCACTGTTCAATTCACCGGCGAGGTTATCTGTCCTTCCTTTTGTCATGAATATGAGTATCTAGTTTATAGAAGCTATGCTTTATTTGGAATTGATATTTGTAATTTACTTTTTTAATCATTTAGGTGTTGAAAACGCCCGTCTCCCTTGACATGCTTGGCCGCATTTTCAATGGATCTGGAAAGCCTATTGATAACGGTCCCCCAATTCTACCTGAGGCTTACTTAGATATTTCTGGTAAGTTTTTTGGGAATCTGGTGCTTGAGATCAATGGTATCCTTACAGATCCAGCACGGTTATTAGAAGCATGACTGGACTCTACTTTATATTGCAAAAATTCTGAATATGCAAACTGCATAAGGAACATATATGGACTGGTTGTTTAATAGGGAAATCAAATCAGTTAATCCTTTTCTTTTGAATAATTGTTGTATTAAAAGAAGTTATGACAAGTTGCAAGCATTGTTTTTATCTTTGTATAAGAGGCAATCTGATCACCTAGTCATATTTTGGATTACAGGGAGTTCAATCAACCCAAGTGAGAGAACTTACCCAGAAGAAATGATCCAGACAGGAATTTCAACCATAGATGTGATGAACTCCATTGCTAGAGGCCAGAAGATTCCTCTCTTCTCTGCATCCGGGCTTCCCCACAATGATATTGCAGCTCAGATCTGCCGTCAGGCTGGCCTTGTCAAGAGCTCTGAGGTAAATTACTAAGTACCGCCCAAATTCTCATAATTTTAATTAATTTCGGTATCTTCAGAACTTGGCACTTTGCAAACAACACCCAAGGGCTCTTTATAAGAAATACTATGTATGTTTAACTTCTTTGAGTGAGGCTATGGTACTATGCATAGGGCATATAGGTCTGTACTATGGATCAATATCTCTATTTTCAAAGTTCAAACAATCGATTGAACTTTTCAACATAATCTCCGTATGAAAATGTACTTGTAGATCAAATTTTACATTTTTTAACAATTTTGTTTACTATTTTTTTAGATAGGTAGAAAATCACTTGATCTAAAAATTCTAGACCATTCAAAAGTACTGATTTTCTTACCTATCTAAAAAAATAGTAAAAATATTCTATAAAATGTAAAATTTAATCTGCAAGTACATTTTCATTATAGAGATCCTGTTGAACGGTTCAGATTGATTGTTTAGACTTTAAAAACAAAGATATCGATCCATAGTATGGACCAATCTACGCTATGTATAGTACCTTAGCCTCACTCTTCTTCATTTGTTAATTTGTTTGTGCTTTTGTTTTGGATAAACAGACGGGAGAGGACGACAACTTTGCTATCGTGTTTGCAGCTATGGGAGTTAACATGGAAACTGCTCAATTCTTCAAGCGAGATTTTGAGGAGAATGGATCCATGGAGAGAGTCACACTATTCTTGAATCTGGTAATCCATTTTTTATAAACAACCAACAATTTGCATTCCTGATACTGACTTTGTACCACTCAGGTGTTACACCAGTATTGTGTTGCTTTGAATTTGGTGGAATTGAGTTTACATTTTGAGGTTGCAAAAAAGAGGCGAGAAGAAGTATAGAAACATGTGTTTTCTTAAGAAGTAAAATTGGTGCTTTAAGTCTCTATGAAACCCATGTACCTTACCAGTCAGGTCAGATGCTCTATGTACCAAAAATAGGTATCATGACTGTTAGTGGGTCCAGTAGTATTCTGAATGGAGTTACTAACTTACTATAGCTCAAAGTTCCTACCGAAAGTAACTGCTTGTATTAATTATCACCCTGAAAAGATCAAAATTGCAGAAGGTTTGAAAGATAAGTCTTAATGTATTATTTCTAGGCTAATGATCCTACTATTGAGCGTATCATTACACCTCGTATTGCTCTGACTACGGCTGAGTATCTCGCATATGAATGTGGGAAGCACGTTCTTGTGATCTTGACTGACATGAGCTCCTATGCTGATGCTCTTCGTGAGGTACTATAATTGTCAAGATGTTGTTCTTTTAATTATCTATTCAATTACTCCTTGTATATCTACATGTGTGCAACTAGCCATATAACTCTTGTCACAAACCCCCATGGATGTGCATTCATACATGCGGGAACGATCTGCATTCATACATGCACAAGTTCTTGCCTTATAAATATAGAAATATTTTGAGTACCAAAAGAAGGATCCATACCCCCACATTTCTATATTTGCTTACAGATACTGATACTGGACCAAACTTGTAGTATTTCTATCCAGCATGGTACTGATCAACATTGTTTTCTATTGAGAGTTCATTTCTAAGTCTCTAATTAAACTCATGTTACCTTAATTAAGACCTGATTAATTTATTAAACTAAGGGGCAGCCAGTATGTATTGTTAACTACTTTGTGTAGTATTAAATAAATATTAATAAAATGATAATAATATCAATATAAGTAGAAGGAACATCACAAGTAAAAGAAAGCTTCTGTTATCACAATGATTTCCTATTCGTATATCTACACTCTTTTAGGTGCTTAACCAGACCAGATTTCCTTTGTACCTGATGCATGATTATCTGAAATTTAATATATAGGTCTCTGCTGCAAGAGAAGAAGTGCCAGGTAGACGTGGATATCCTGGGTACATGTACACCGATCTTGCTACCATATATGAGAGAGCTGGTCGTATTGAGGGAAGAAGTGGCTCCATTACTCAGATCCCAATCCTTACAATGCCTAATGATGGTACAAATCTTTGTGTTTCTTCTGACGAGGCAGGATGATGCAACCTTTTTATATAACAAAAAAATTTCAGTATATCCTTCCTATTTCTTAGATATGAAAGTTGGGAAAGGAAGGTTCAGATTGGTTGCCACTCGTTTGTCTGTAGTGTTAGTTGATTAGACTCTGGTTATCTATATCATGAGAAACAACATCCATTAGCAGTGTGCTGCATTGCTTGGATAAGATGTATTTCTTCCCTCAGTTTTGTTTCCTATAGAAGATGTCCTTAAAATGAGTTGAGTCTTAATGATATATTGAAAACAAAGTTTGCCATGCCTAATGGCATGTGAAGTATTAAGCATGAGTTGTTATGTATCATGTGTTTTTTAGATTTCCTTAGTTCAAAGTAGGATGAATGACAAAGTGACAAAGTTTGAAGGAAACCCTTTTGTTTATCCATATGTGTGCAAAACACATTGTATTTACAGGAAACCCTTTTTTTTACTCATGAAAGGCTTCCTCAATTAGTATTTATTAGCCATTGTGGAAAATAATTGAAGTTTACCTTCAATTAAAACATGTCCATTGTTATTGGACTCCAATATCCTGTCCTCAAACAGAATACAGGAGGTTTTGTCGTTTGATTTTAAATTACTAGATTTGCATCAAATGAGCTGTTTTATAATTTCACAAAAAAAACTAAGTGTGTACTAACAACAATTTTACTTGAACAGATATTACACATCCAACTCCTGATTTGACTGGATACATTACTGAAGGACAAATTTACATTGATAGGCAGCTTCAAAACAGACAGGTTCTCATCTCATTGTTTTGTACTCTTAGTTTGTCATGCTTTCATCAGTATCTTGTAGGGTTATTTTTCTTATCTCTTTGTAGTGACTAATGTATAATTATGGTAATAAATTCAGATATACCCGCCTATCAATGTCCTTCCATCTCTCTCCAGGTTGATGAAGGTGAGATTAATTTTGGAAAAATAGATATTTTCTATTTCTTTTGTATGTTTTATATGGACTCGAGAATGAATTGCATTTAATTGAACAACACATTTTGTTTCTTGTTTGTAGAGTGCTATTGGTGAGGGCATGACTCGCCGTGACCATTCTGATGTGTCCAATCAGGTCTTACTAATTGACTAATTAATTATTTACTCTTTTTTTATTATTAAATTTCACGATGCTTTTATAAAATTGATTTTATTCATTTGGTGATTCAACTACGCAGCTGTATGCCAATTATGCTATTGGAAAGGATGTTCAGGCCATGAAAGCTGTGGTAGGAGAGGAGGCTCTTTCATCTGAAGATTTGGTCTCTCTCTCTCTCTCTCTGTTTTTTTTTTTTTTTTGAAAAACTGGCAGCCCCCTCTCTCTCTCTCTAACACACACACACACACATTAGAGGTGCATTAGTGTTACCGAATATGGCAAGGAAGTCAACTAGTAGTCTTAAACCAACAATAGTGTTGGAGCAAAACCAATAAGGTCCTGTGCAATACTTGAATGGGACCAAATTTAGGTGCCCTAGCTGTTATTTGCTAAAATATTAATTTTGTGGAGGTTTTGTTTATGCCTCTGTGAAATCTAAAGATATCATGTATACTGTTGAAATGATAATATCTCGCATAGATCTGTAAGACACGAAAGCCATCACCTTTACCTTTTTTTTCAAACAGTACCCTGTTTACCCTGGCCTTAGCCCAGTACAGTACAGAATTGGCAAGTATGTGCATGAATTGCTTACTCCTTGTCTCTAATCTGTTGTCATTCTAACATTCTTTCCTCACTAACCTCTTGTACTTTTGATACATACAGCTCTATCTAGAGTTCCTTGAAAAGTTTGAGAGGAAATTTGTGACGCAAGGTGCATACGACACCCGTAATATTTTCCAGTCGCTCGATTTGGCATGGACACTGCTGCGTATCTTCCCACGTGAGCTACTCCATCGTATCCCTGCCAAAACCCTAGACCTGTACTATAGCCGAGATGCTGCTCATTAATGAATCCACGAACATTTGTGTCATGGTTTCCTTGCTATTCCAGAGTTTTGTGAGGAGCGTCTATTTTAAATAAAATAAAATAAATTCTACCTCTTTTTCTTTCTCCGTTATATATAGTTAGGGTTGAGTTTTTTATTCATTCATGTTGTTATTTATGCAAGTATGGAGTTTTTGTATTTGGTGACTGAATTTTGCGGCTCATTGTGGTTTTCCTTCTGTATTATTCTTAGTTTGGAGGTTGTACGTGAGAGACTTGGGATAAGATGCTTTTTTTAAAAGCATTGCCTCTGTATTTGTTCAAAAAGCACAATTGTCAACCTGACGTGCAAAATAAATTGAATTCATTGTTTTTAAGGTCAGTTGTGGGATATACTCAATTGAACACAAATGCAAAGATCTTTCAACTTGAGTATCTCCGTCTACTCAAACATCAAGTTTTCAATTTATTATTTATTACTCAGTTATAAGTATTCTAAAGTTAGTTTTATTGTGGATGCATCCCAAGCCATGATTAGAATTTTTTAGCTATTTCACACCTGCATATTATTATTATATCGAAAAAAATGAATTACAACACCATGTAATGTTAGTAAAAAAAATATGAATCTGATTTTTAATGGTTATAATCATGATAATTGTTTAGGTTCTGTAAGCCATTTGAGATCAATTATTCATTTCTTTAATTTAACGGAAAAATTACCTTTAAATATTATTTGTCAGTGTATCTTTTGAACAAATATTTATTTGTGAGTGTATCTTTTGAACATATCTTAATTACAACAGAGAACATTAATTTTCTTGCCATAATTATCAATTTAAATTACTGATGTCTTGAACTTCATTTCTGAGATCTGCATTAGATGTGCAATGGATTACAATATTCCAACTGCGATCGGCTCACTGTAACTATTTTATATACTCACCAACAACTCTGATATTCTGAGTTTCCTATTAAATTTATATTATTTTTCAGTTATGAGGGTGAAACTCAAGTCATTGGTATTCTTGCAACAGAGCGTTTTAATAATATAAATGGCGAAATCTTTGGCTATGTCCATGATATCAGCAAACATGATTGGGATGGATTCATCGTCAAATTCCTTCACCGTGTAGATTGCTAATTAAAGGTATTCTGAATTTCTGATTTAGATTTACGCTGGAACTCAAATGAGCGACTCATATTCACTTATTACTTTTTTCCTCGAGAATGACAAGTAACCAAAACTGTCAAAACTGTAGTGGAGCGTGCGGCGGTAAGAAATAAAAGAGAATCCGATGAATATCTAACGCAGCAGCATTGTTCTCCTTTACGAGGCAACACAGCAGATCAAAATAAAATTGTTGCCAGAGGCACTAGCAACTGTTAGGTCTGAACTTCCGGACGAAAGGACCATTTATCTGCCGTTCGATCCGTCCCGCCTGCGTCCGCTGCTTCTTTTTTACAAAAAAAAAAAAAGATTATGCTGCACAATCTTGAAGCGGTCCTCTTTTACTACACAATCTTGCTAGACATAGTCACATGGACAATTAGACAAAACAACCTCCGACTATTTGTTATATTCTGATTTCCATAGAAAATCAATGGGAGATCTGAGCGGGGCATGAGTCGAATTCGCATCCTCTGAGATATCTCAAACTTTGCGTGACTTTTTGGAATATCTCAATCGTTCAAATACGTTCTGCACGAATCTCAAAACTAAAATAATACTGCCCCCCTACGTTCCCCCGAATTGGCACCGGACACGTCGGTCACGCAAAAATATCTCAGAGGATACGCACCCGCATGAGTCTAGGTGAGATCTTCCTAAGAATGTAAATAAAATATATTTTCCCTTGCATGTCATATATAAGAAACCTTTACTTCAATTTTTATATTTATAGCGGGGAATAGGAAAAATGATGCGCTTTTTAATTTTTATTTCAATCGAAGGATCTATTGAGATAAAAAAAATAATTGCTACGTACAAGTGCTTTACTTATATGTTATTCCTAAGAAAAATATATATTTAGTCTTGTTGTTTTCATAAATATTAGCTATATGTTATATTCTTTTTGGAATTACTGAACCTTGCTGTTTTTAAGAATATTATGTTAGTAGCTTATCGTTTGTATTATTTTTTTTTCAAATTTCCACCATGATGTTGGAGATTAATAATAATTGTAATTTCATATTTATCTATAAAAATATATTCATAAAGCGAAATTCTCAAGATCTAGTTAGACAAAACAATCCTCTTGATTTTGCAGTAGTTAATTATAATGGTGCTATTTGCCATTTAAAATTACAAATTTTTTTAGTAAATTGTTAAAAAAGAAAATTTAGTAAAATTATATATGTAATGGGTGATCAAGCTACATATAGAGAGTCAAAAGGGCACTTTCCTCCGACTCAAAAACTTTTAAAAATATGTTTCTATTTTTATATTTTTTTGAAGAACAAAAATATAGAATTATCTCTCGTCCTAATTTTTTTTTCTCAAATGCTTCTATGATTTTCTCGAATTATTTTATAAAAATATACTTAATATTCAAAATAATTATAAAATTAAGTCTCATTCTAATAATTTATTCCATTCTATACTAAAAATCTTGACTTGGCTCATGTATATATGGATGTATATACAAATTAACTATCTATAGGATATTTCTCACTCAATTTCTGTCTTATAATATTCTAAAAAATAAAAATAATTGGAAAGAGTTACAACCATTCGTTTGTTTTTTACCCTTTGGGACTTGACCTTGAGCTGGTTTTCTTTTCCTCGTATTTTTAATTTTTATGGCCTTTGGACCACATATTCTCTTCTAGTTTTTTTTTTTTTTTCCTTTTTCTCTTTGTTAAAATAAATTTCAGGCACTTTTCTGTTTTTTTTTTTTGGAGAAGAAAACAATTAAAATTGGACCAATAATTTACAAGGTTTAATCATCGATGAAGAAGCGGATACAACATCATATGTTACACAAAAAGGATAGATCTTAAAGAAAAGGAGACATAAAGCAATGTAACTTTTAAAATCTAGATGCTCAACCTTTAAATTTCAAGGTCTAAGTTTTAACAATCTTTACTTAGCAGATTCTTTGGTAGCTGGATTCTCTTCTAAGGTTTTCTCTTCTAAAATAGCTACCACAGTGTTTGCTTCCTCAGTTGATGTTGTCTCTTTTAACTCTGCGTTCGCTTCCTCAGTTGCCGCCGTCTCTTTCAACTCTGCGGTTGCCTCCTCGGTTGATACCGTATCTTTCAATTCTGTGCTTGCTTCTTCGGTTGATACCGTCTCTTTCAATTCTGTGCTTGCTTCTTCGGTTGATACCGTCTCTTTCAACTCTACATTCACTTTTTCATTTGATACCGTCTCTTTCAACTTCGAAGAATTTTCTCCGCTTGATTTCACTACAGCTAGTAAATAACAAAAAGGAATCTAAAATTAAGATGCATTTATAAAGGAATAAGCTAATTTTGAAAATATATACAATACTGCTTGAAATTTGAGTTATGTACTTCTGTAAAAATGGAAAATTTCATATCCAAGATTAGATCATACCATCAACCTCCTTAGATTTGATCTCTTCTTTCTTCTCAGATGCTTCGACAATCACCGTAGAATCCTTGATCTCTTCCTTTGCACTGTTATCATGCACTTGTTGTTCTTGATCAACAACACTGGTAGTTGAAGTATCAATTACCGCTGCTTCATCAAGCTTGACCACCTTGTTTTCCCCTTCTTCATATAACGATTCAATTTTTGTAGATTCTGGTAGCGTCTCATCATTATTTGTTTTCACGATTGCTGCCTCATCCTCGCTCTTGAGTTGTACCACCGTTTCTAATTCATGCTTTTCCTTGGCCTCATTTTTCTCTTCAACGTTTTCAACAGTTTCGGTTTTCTCCTCAATCGACTTCTCAGAGATCACGATTTTATCTCCGGAATTTTGTGGGGCTTCAGTTTTCTCCTCCTCACCTTTTTTCAGAGACCCAGTTTTCTCCTCAGTCTTTCCTGTGTTTTCAATTTTTGTGTTCTTTTGGTTCTCTACGGCAATCGCCTCAGATGATTTGCTAGTGGAATTGCTGGATTTCCTTCTGAAAAGTGAGCGTTGCTTCTTCACAGTGTTGGCAGTGGCAACATCCTCTTTCGAGCCACCGCAACCCATTGTTTAGACAGAGAAAACAGAAATCTAGAGAGAAGGTAGATAGGTGGTATGAAGAATTGATTGGATGAGGATGAGGCGAAAGGAAGGAGGGGAAAATGCAAGGATAGAAATTAGGGTTTAGGTTGAGATGACTTTAAATAGGTATATGACAACTTGGTTTGAGAGGGATTTATAATAATTAAGAATTTTAGGCTGTTAGCCTGTTATTAGTAGCATTCATCCTCTGCAATACATTACGCGGTTAGATTAGCTGCCAACCGAGCCCGATAAGAAATTCAGACATGTTTAGATTCACGGAACCACTTTAAGATTCATGCGAGGCATAACCTGATCTTGTCATGTACCTGAGGGGATTTGAATTTGTTATTAGGGGGTTGAGAGAAAACTAGAAATCTCAACAAGGGGTGAGATATTACATGTTTGTGAGATCAAGATGCAATGAATTTGTTATGATATAGGTTGTGTTGCTAATTTTAGCTTGAGCGTGTTGGTCTTCTGTTTCTGTTGAATAATACCATTCTCAGGTTGTTTCTTGTTTTTTCAAGAGGAAATTTTTTTAAAAAAAAGAAGGCTATTTAATTTGAAATATAATATAATTTTGGGAGTACCTAGTTATCCTCTTGTAACATTCTCTCATTTCTTCCCACAGTCATTAATTACTTGAGCAACTACGTACTAACTACCTAAGAGCACTTAATATTTGAGGACTGTCTAATATTTGAAAGATTTTATAACTGTCGTGCTCAAGTATTCATATATAATATATCAAGTATTCATACTTAAGATATCAAGTATTTAAAAAAAACTAGACACATCACTCACTCATTTTTTATACGTTTTTAGATGTGGTTTATTTTTTTTTCTGTTCAATCTAATTAATATTTCTGACGATTTGTGAAGAATTTTTCAAATCTAAAATCACGAACGTCTTTTAGACAATTTTCTCTTTCAAATGAGATCCATGATGATATAGTTTCAAATTGTCTGTTTCACAAGTATTCATATCTCGTCATGCAATTATTCAGACCTTATCGTGTAAGTGTAAATAATTCATGTATCAAGAATATTACAAGCATATGTACATACCTCAATTAATTTTACAAGATTAGCCGAATAGTATTGAACATTGCTTTATTGCTTTCTAGTTCAATTTTATTTTTTGAAAATAAAAAGTAGTTGCTTCATGTTCCAAAGGGTGCGAGCCTGATGTCATGACTTATACAACTCTTATAGATGGGTTGTACCATGCAGAATGGTGAAGTTACAATGGCAAATGAGTTGATCCACAAAACGATTTCCAAAGGGTATGAGCCCGATATCGTGACTTATACTATTCTTATAGATTGGTTGTGCAAGAAGGGTGAAATTACGAAGGCAAAGGAGTTGTTGCATGAAATGATTTCCAAAGGATATGAACCCAATGCCGCGTGACTTATAAGTTATAACACTCTTATTGATGGGGCTGTGCAAGAACAGGGAAGTTACTAAGGCAATTGATTTGTTGCACGAAATGATTTTCAAAGGGTACGAGCCCAATGTCGTGAATTATACCACTCTTATAGATGGGCTGTGAAAGAACGGCGAAGTTACGAAGGAAATGGAGTTGATGCATGAAATGATCTCCAAAGGGTACGAGCCCAATGTTGTGACTTATACCACTCTTATAGATTGGCTGTGCAAGAAAGGTGAAATTACAAAGGCAAAGGAGTTAATGCATGAAATGATTTCCAAAGGGTGTGAGCCCAATGTCGTGACTTATACCACTCTTATAGACGGGCTGTGCAAGAACGGTGAAGTTACGAAGGCAAAGGAGTTGATGAATGAAATGATTTCCAAAGGGTATGAACCCAATGTCGTGACTTACAACACTCTTATAGATTGGTTGTGCAAGAAGGGTGAAATTATGAAGGCAAAGGAGTTGTTGCATGAAATGATTTCCAAAGGGTACGAGCCCGATGTCCAAAGGTTACGAGCTCGATGTCCTCACTTATACTATGCTTTATAGATGAGCTGTGCAAAAAAAAAAGGTAAATTACCAAATCAAAGGAGTTGCTCCTTTGATCTTTGAACTTGCTTTTACTGAAAACTCTGTAAACTATAAAATATTTGTTTTCAAATTTATGTATAATGATAGGGACAGAGGGGCTTTTGCATAAAAAAATTAGGCTTGTTTTCCAATTTCTGTTTAATAATAGGTATGTGATGCAATTATCTGGATTAGGTTTATATCAACACCACTTGTAGCTCTCCCTGGTAACCAGAGTGTTTATATTTATGTTTTATGTACTTAATAATTTATTCTGCCGTAAACTATTGGTAGATTAAAATGAATAGTTCAGTAATACAGCCCTAATTTCTTTGATGTTAAACTGTGAACTGTTTTGAGGGAAGCTTTTGACCCCAAAACTTTGATGATTAAGCCAAAAATTGATTTAAAATTGTTTGGTAACTAGTCGAGAGGCAGTGGTGTGTGTGTCTGAGGCTAAATAGGGGCAGTCACAAAAAGTTGGAGGTTTATACATGGTCTATTTTTTGTTTTTGAAGTTGTCTAAGGTTGAGTCTGTACAGTCTTCTAGTATAAATGCAATTTGGGCCTTGTGCCTTTCTATTTTATACCAACTGGGTTGTGGAGGAATATATATAATTATGTGGTACTGACAGATTGTTTGCTGGCACTTGTATCTGGTTAAACGGCCCCTAAATTGTTTTCCCATATATAAATGATTATTTTGTATCAAGCATCCCATTTTTATGATGAATTTCAGACAGGTAACATCATAGAGCTCTCCAAATAGTTCGCTAAAGAAGGACAAGAAATTATACAAGTACCTCGGTACAGGCTGATGCTTCATGCTGCATGGTAGAGTAAACCTCTTTTGTTGTATCTCACATAGAACAGCTATTAATTTTAATAAATTGAATCGATTTTTATCTTTATTGAATAATTGTTCATATTCGTACAATACAATCTCAGTTTTATATATAATTTACAAGTGGTTTACTAGCTGTTACAATTAAACCTAAAAATGGAATGAAGTATTGGTCCCTTTTCCTATTTTTTTGTTGCTTTGAAAATTGCAGTAAAAGGAGGAGAAAGAGAAGCAATGTAAGAAATTTCGATGTGCTATTTTGCAAAGTACTACCCATTGATGCATCTCCCACAATGTAAGAATTGCTATGTATGTTACACTATTTACAACAATAGCCCATGCTTGTTCTGATCGATGTTAAATGGGCTTTATTTCTCTGATGATAATGGAAGGTTTGGTAAAAAAAATCTGCCCAAAAGAGCATGGCAAAAATGTTTTCCTCACATATATTTTTTTAGATAAATTGTTTCAAAAATAATTATGCCACCAAAATAATTCATAGGAAGTTTGTTATTACTTTGTGCAGAAAGCATTGAGAAATTATTTTAAAAGACCTTGGAAACAGTTCTAGAAAAGCATCTAACAGTCACACCAGAAAAACTTGTAGAATGGTAGTTAACACTTGAATGCAACTTCAAGTCTTTTTTCTCTCACTTTGGCTTTCTGATCATTAGGTTGGCGCTTGGCACATATTACTTTCTCTCTCTTTCCCTCCTGCTTCTATATATTCTCTCCCCTTGAAAGCCATAGCATTTGCCACTATTGTTTGTTACTTGCTAAGCATATCTGCATTTTTCAATTAGGTTGTGTTCATTGGTTAATTGACATGGGACCTGGCGGACCAGGTGGACCCGGTGGACCAGGTCTTCCCAGAGGTCCTGGACCAGGATGGGCACCTCTCCCTGGAGGCCCGCCAGGCTGGGGCCCGCCAGGGCCATTTCAACCCGGTGGACCCTTCTGGGGCCCTAGCTTTTTCGGTAATTTTTTCGGTTCATGGTGAGTGCGTACAGGACTTTAGTTAAGCTTTTTATAACATGTTTGATATTACTAGTACAAACATTTGACTGATTAATGTCATACTTTGATTACAATTTAAATATTATTGTTTCTCTGTAATATCTGTGTTAGTCCTTTGAAGGTTGTGTGTTTGTTGGCACAATTGAAGTTTTCCCCTCCATTAACTTAATTCAGCAATTCAAAATTATGATTAACTATATCATTTAATTGTTTGTTTGCTATGTCATTGCAGCCTCTACTTCCTTTGTTGCTGCTGCTTGCTACAGGAGTGTTGTGGGCCCCTTTTCGGAGGACCACCTCCCGGTCCACCAGGGCCCCCGGGCCCACCATTTTAATCTTTATGTTCTCTATCCTAATGTATTAAAATAAATATTCGAGTGGAGATTTATTTTGGAAGTGTCCATGGAATTGGTGTGGTTCTTGTAACTCTTAGACTTTCCCTCTCGTTTTTCCCCTTTTTGTTTGTCTTTCTATGTATGCTTTCTCATTTGGGTAGTCTTTTCATATGTGAATCAGCAATGATTAGCACTTGGTCTTTGCGGTTTTTGCTGAGTGCGATCGTATATGCAAATTTTGATTTCTTGTTGGTTTTTTCTTTTCTAATACTTGGTGGTGGGTGATGCTGGTAGAGGTGAACTCTTTCCTTTTAACACAGCTCTTGTAAGAGCCTCTCAAATAAAATAAAATAATAAGAAAGAAAATAATATAAAAACAGGGAAAGAAATTAAATGTTGCGTCTAGGGCGAAATTAGTATGGATATGTGAACTGATATGATTTTACGTTTTAGATATATATTATATATTTTAATACATATTATGAAATAATTATGTTATTCATCATTATAATTAGATAAATATAATTATAAATATTATGAATTTTAGCATTTTTAATACGTTTTGGTATTATTTTAATAAATATATAATTTGATCCAAATCTATATTCATATTCGTTTGATATATGCTCCGTATTCAAAAAATATATTCCATAAAAGTAAAAAAGGAATATCAAGATGGTTTTACCACCGTGACCGCTCCGTTTTAATCTTGTTCCGGAGGAAAGTGACCTGTTTGCCTTTCTATTTTTGGAAAACAGATGTCATTTTTGCCAACCAAATATTTAAACTCTTACAGCATGCATGACAAGTGACCAAGCTTAAAATTAAATTAGTTTCAATGGTGGAAGCTATCAGCTAGCCCCCTGATTTATTGAAATCAAAGAGTTTTGAGATAGGTACCAATTAACTAAAGTTCTTACCTATACAAACTACTGCCTGAATACAAAAAGGTTAAACAGACATAACATTAACCCTTGATACAACAGGATTTCAAAATAAAACAGAAAAATGTTCTTAGAAGCCAATGTATGCTCTCTCACTTGAATCCGCTACGGCCTCAAGCCTGAGTGCCTGCACCTCATCCATCAACATCCCCTGCTCTACCTCCTCTACCGTACCAGTCGGTACCTTATCCGGTAGGTTCTTATCATCACATGGTAAAAGTGAGCTTAAAGAAAGTAACATCATTTATTATTTTGCACCAAAAGGAGGATAAGGCCTGCTGCTTTTAGAGATTTTGCAAATATACCCCTGAAACAAATTTTGTTGCATTCTAACCAGATTATCTTCTAAAAGGTTTCATGATGCAGATATTAATCAACAGTAGTTAATATTACAAGTAACTCTGACAAGTCATTCTTCTCTTCTGAATTTATACAATTGAGCTATTTAAGCTTTATGCTAAATTTGAACCTAAACATGAAGCTCCAATAGCAAAGTACATTGCTTTTAGTAAGCACCTTCTTACTGGAATGGTTGTGTGCCAGCAGTTTTGGTGCAAATCTGTAGCATCTGCCCCAATATGTTTCCTATTCTAACCTTTGATAAACTATGTAATTCCAGTTCAAAACAAGAAGAAATAAAATATAATAAAAATAATAATAGTAAGAAAATCTCAGAAAAAAAAATTAAGGTAAAAAAAATGTGTTTAACAATAATATATCTACATTTTTTATTTTTTGGTTAAAAAGGCCAGTTTCATTAAAGCAACGAAACATGACTTTAGGAGTACAGAAAGGATGGTCCATAGAGGGTAATCCATAATCCCTCTCTGCTACTGATACCTACACTACCACAGAAACCATAATATCTAACCCAAAATGCATAATAATACATCTACATCACAAGGCATCTTCGTCATCCTCAGACAAAGCACAATCACCAAATGGGTCCGCTTGCAACTTTTTAAAACACCCGATGTAATCCTGTGCCTCTGACACTAATGCAGTTTTGGCATCCTTCAACTCTCCAGCTTTCGTCCTCAAATCAATCTCCTTTCCCTTATTACCACAGGCCCTGACACGGGCCTTTCTCTTCGCATCAACACAATGGAGATGATCGATGTATTTTTCATGCAGCTCCATGTTCTTGACCGGTTTTAACACTGCCGGGCTCAGGTCAGGTTGGTCTTGACTTGAACCAGGCTTCAGCTTAATTTTAGGATCTGAATTCGATCTATCTTTGCATGAGAAATATGTAGGGAGTTTCACATCGGAGGGAAGGTTCACCGGTGAGCCCTCAAATTGGGAGAAGTAGTCTGCATCTTGGACCTGGTCCATGAGCTGTTGCTTCTTTAATAGGTGCCGCACAGTTTTTCGAGCATCTCGTGTTTTCTTCTGCTTGGAAACCTTGCGTGCTTTTGGGGAGTTTGGCTCCAATAAGTTGAATTTTTTAAGTGGAGAGTGCATTTGGCTTCCTTTGTTCAGTCTTGTTTTGAAAGGGATCGAAGGAGGTGTTGCAAAGTTTGAATGGATTCTATTGAAGCATTCTTGAGCATTTTTCCCGGGTACCTGCTCAAATTGACATCTAAGTGTTTGAGTCAACTATCAGCTAAAATTTTTTATATCCACTTTTGTAAATAACATGAATGTGAATCATAACAGATTAGAATGATGATAGGGTTTTTGCAACCCAAACTGAGGTAGAGTTTACTATGGTCATGTGAAATTCATCTTTAGGTCAGGACTACAACTAGGTATAAAGTGTACCAATGATGCAAGAATCGTTTGCACGTGATTTAAACAATAACAGATTAATATGACTAGAATAACTAATAAGGCTGATATCTATGTATAAAAGAATATCAAATTACCATTTTGGACACTTTCTTCCAGAAATGAGGTGAAGGCCGAGCCAAAAAGTAAGCATTACGTAAGGCTATTTCTTGTTCTTCTGTCCATCCATCCAAATCACCCCTGAGTTCTACATTTTTAATCTCAACTGGAGCCTCAGTTTCTGCACTTTCTTCCCTCTTCCTCTTCCTCTTCCTCTTCTTCTTCTTCCCTACCGGGGTATCCTCAGATTTATAATCTGAATCAGATTCTTCCACATACTTAGACTTTATGTCTTTACTTGTAATATCATCTGATTGATTTTCAATTCGTTTGGATCTTATCTGGTTTGGAGGCAATGGGGGTTTAGCTGCCAAGGTTGCAACTTTATTTGAAGCATTTTTACAATTACTTCGTGGGAATTGCTGGGAAACACGGTCAATTTCTCCCTCTGAACGATTTGACTCCAATTTATCTGATAGCACGGCCAATCTATGGGACCTTCTTCCTTTAGAAGAATTATTACTGGGTTCCTCTATGGAATTATTTCGAACATTTGGTGGGCATACTGATCGAATGTGTTTATTGCTCTTGATTGACCTTGTAGGCTTTTTTGTAATTTCAAGATTGAGATTATTGCTTGTTGTGTCAGATGAAGTTAATCTAGGGGACCTTCGTGCCATGCTGGCGGTACAAACTTTTGCCAGTTGAATATGTTTATCTCCCTTGCTTGACCTTGTAGACTTCTTTCTAATTTCAAAATTGAAATTATTGCTTGTTGTGTCAGATGAAACTAACCTAGGGGATCTTCTTCGTGCCATACTGGCCGTACAAACTTTTACCGGTCTAGGTAACTTATTTCGGTTATCAACAGAGCCTGAGACAGCAACTTTATCAGAGGTAACATCACAAACACTTCGCGAGCACATTTCCTCAACTTCAAGCCTGGTTACCATGCAATCCCTTTTCTTCGGGGCACAAACCCCATCTTGTGCCGTACTAGTTGTACCTGTTTTAGCCAATCTAGAAAACCTCCTTCGGGCACTACCAGAACCTAAGACCGTCTCTTTCTCCACCACATTTTCAGAAACACTTGGCACACAGGTTTGTGAGCACGTTTTCTCAACTTCAAGCTTGGTTACCATGCAATCCCTTTTCCTTGGGGCACAAACCCCATCTTGTGCCGTGCTATTTGTACCAGTTTTAGCCAATCTAGAAGACCTCCTTTGGGCACTGGCAGAACCTAAGACAGTTTCTTTCTCCACGACATTTTCACAAACACCTGGCGCGCAGCTTTTCTTACCTCCAATCTTGGTTTTCTTCCCGGAGTTGCTTCGTTTAAGTTTGGCAGAGGACGGAACCGATTTGAGATCGGATTGGTGTGAAGAGAGGGGTTCGCGATGAGATTTTGAAACGGACTGGTTAGGGTTTTGGGTTTTGAATCGTGGTGATTTGCGGAGAGGAGTGGCGGATGCATTTTTTGATTTTACGCCACGCCTTTTCGCCATGAGAGGTTAGCTAGAGATTGGGAGAGACTAGAGAGACCCGTTTCAAGTTCAAACGAGCAGTGAATTGAATTCCCTCCCTTCAACGGGCCGAGTGAATTCGCATCCTCTAAGATATCTTAAAATTTGCGTGACTTTTTGGAATATCTCAATCGTTCAAATACATTCTACACGAATCTCAAAGCTCAAATAATACTGGTCCCCTATAGTTCCCCAAACAGGCACCGGACACGTCGGTCACGCAAAAATTGAGATATCTCAGAGGATACGCACTCGGGCCGAGTGAGGAGAGGTAGGCTCCTTGTCCCTAGTGTTTGGTAAATGCCCCCGGGACCCAACCCGGACCGGTCCGCCCGTGCCCGCGCCCGGACCGGACCGTGCCCGTGCCACAGGTATGCATGGGTACACGGGCACACAGGCACGGGTATTAAACGGACCGGATCCGGTTTTTTGGAAAAATACCCGTGAGAACCCGAACCCCCGTACCCATGACGCCGGTGCCCGTGCCCGTGCCCGTGCCCGTGTCCCTGCCCATGAGCCCGTGGCATATTTTTTTTTTTTTTTTTTACTTTTGGTCTAAAATTCAAAATTTAAACTCAAACAAATTCCCCCCCATTCCCCCTATGCCCCACAACCCCACTTTCTTCCCGGACCCCCTACCCATTTTTTTTTAAAACCAAATTTTAATCCCTTCAAACAAAATTCTATAAACACCTATTCCTTACAAATTTTCACATCTCTCTCAAAATTTTCATCTCTCATTCTCTCAATCTCAATCTCAATATTTTTATTATTCTCCAATTTTAATTTTATTGTTAAAAAAAATATAGTTGTTAATTTAACAAATACGCAAACGGAATTATGAAGGTATTCTCGAAGATTTTCCCGCAAAATTAAAAATGTAACATTAATTTTTGTTAGATTACATTTTGTTAGATTAAATTTTGCTAGATTAAATTTTGTTAGATTGAAATATTGAATGTTAGATTTATTTTTGTAGAGTAATTTAAAAATTAAATTTGATGTTAGATTTATTTTTGTAGAGAAATTTAGAATTTAAATTGACTGTTAGATTTATTGAACGTTAAGTAATTAGATTTGTTATATTTATTGAATGTTAGATTTATTAAATTTGTTAAGTAATTAGATTTGTAAGATTTATTTTATGTTAGATTTGTTAGATTTATTTAGTTTATGTTAGATTTGTTAGATGTGTAGTAATTAGATTTGTTTTGAATATGTTAGATTTTATTTTTGAAATTCGGATTTATTTTTAATAGGTTAATGAAAGATGTTAAATTTATTTTTTTGAATATGTGAAGTAATTTGATTTGTTTTGAATTGGTTAGATTTTATTTTTGAAATTCGGATTTATTTTTAATAGGTTAATAAAAGATGTTAGATTTATTTTTTTGAATATGTGAAGTAATTTGATTTGTTTTGAATTGGTTAGATTTTATTTTTGAAATTCGGATTTATTTTTAATAGGTTAATAAAAGATGTTAGATTTATTTTTTTGAATATGTGAAGTAATTAGATTTGTTTTGAATAGGTTAGATTTTATTTTTGAAATTCGGATTTATTTTTAATAGGTTAATAAAAGATGTTAGATTTATTTTTTTGAATATGTGAAGTAATTAGATTTGTTTTGAATAGGCTAGATTTTATTTTTGAAACTCGGATTTATTTTTAATAGGTTAATAAAAGATGTTAGATTTCTGTTTTTGAATATGTGAAGTAATTAGATTTATTTTTGAATATGTTAGATTTTATTTTTGAAATTCAAATTTATTTTTTTAAATAGGTTAAAAAAATGATAACTCCTAATTGGTTGCCCTCCTAGTATGAAGTGACCTACCTCCCGAACGGTTCTATGCATACTTTACGATGTAAGGTAAAAGGTTGCAAGAAAGGGTATTTTGAGTTTGCAAAATCAAATGGTATGTCTAGCTTTCAGAAACATGTCAAAACTCATCAAACAAGAAATGAGGTTCCACAAGAAAATGCTGACCCGTGATTGATCTAAAACCTTGTGAACCCGAATAGTACTAGAACCCACCAATAATCTCTTTTAATCTTTATGATTATTTTTTAAATTATAAATTTCTAAACATTTCAATTAGTTTATAAATTATTCATTTTAACGAAAAATTACTAACAAAAAAAAAGTTAGAACTCTGCCTATGTTATTTTACATAGCCGGTCCCAAGCCCGGAATAAAAGAGGAGGGTAACTTTTATTTTTTAATATATTGTTTTAAAATAAGAGCTTAATTATTTTTAAAGTAATTGATTTAAGAAATTTTTTATTTATATTTTATTATAACAAAAATTATTGAGTTCAAATATACAACCATGTCAAATGAATTTAAATTGGTATGAATTTGGATTTATAATTTATTGGTTTTCAAAGAAAACAAAAAACAAAAAAACAAAAAAAAAAAACAAAAAAAAGAACAAAAAAACCGAAAAAAAAGAACAAAAAAAACATAACAAAAAAACCGAAAAAAAACAACAAAAAAAACCGAAACGAAAAAAAGACAGAAACAAATAAAAATAAATAAATAAATAAATAAAAATAAAAAACCGGTCCGGACCCGAACCGGACCGGACCGTCCTGCCCCCAAACCCATGACGGGCACGAGTATTAAACGAGCAGGGCAGGATTTTAAAAAAAAAAACCCGTGATACCCGGCCCGTTGTGCCCGTGTGCCCGTGATGCCCGTGACCGTGGCTACCCGTGCCCGTGTCCGGGTTTTGCCCGGCCCGTTTACCAATCACTACTTGTCCCTCAAGTACCTCCAATTTTGAGCTTAGATGCGGACCAATCCAGTTTTAAGTTACAATTCACAGGACATCTGCAATATTCGTACAAATTATGATCGGACGGTTTAGTTTTAAACTCAAAATTTGGGTTACTTTAGTGACCACATCAGGAGAATTCTCTCTTCAATCGAACGATTCTCACTTGGATGGTCTCAAGCAGATCTTAACCGTCTAATTTTAATCGAACGGCAGCCTGCTATTGACTACCCTACTGAATATTATCTTTTTATTATTATTTTTTTTCGAGTCATAAGCTGGTGCAATAAATAAAAAGAAAGAAAATCATAATGATTTCAAACTCTAACGGGTAAAATTAGGGATAAAGATTTTAACAGAGCAGTTTTGTCTTCGTACATCGCACAACTATAGAATAAAAAAATATATCGCATGTGGTTCCTGCGCTGCAAGAAGCGAAAACCGTCATGTTAAAATCTTTACCCAACAGTAGGCCCAAAAAAATATAGAGGTTTCGAACTGAGCAGAGACTGAACAGCACTTTAAAAGAGGATATCACAACAACAGCCTATTATTTTTTTTCACTCTACATTTGGCTGAAATTACTTTCCATCTATTTTTTCAAATATTAGAAGATGTTTCTTCCTTTTTTCTTACTTAAACAGTCTACATTTTTTATTTGCATATAAATACGAAAGGTAAAGATTAATTCACACGCCTATATAAGATGATGAAAATCCATACACAACCACCAACCTCAATTCTAGTAAAACCCGTATATATAATTTGACATGATGACACCACATAAATATATTCTAGAGCCCAACATGATCAATCCATGAAAGACTCTAAAACCCATAAATGATGATAATTTCATACTACCAAAGAACAGTCACAAACAAACTTGGGAAACACAAGTACCACAAGAAAAGTAACTATACTCAGAAGCATGATATTTTGTTAATGAGTTGTTACTCTATACAAAAAAAGTAAAGAGTACTTTACAAGCATACTTGATTGCCCAAGTAGTACTAGAGCTAGTCTTGAAGCAATAATACCTCCCCTCCAGAAACAAAAAGATATTATTTGATATGAATAAGCTAACAAGGCCAGTATAAAAATCAAGGATGCATGAAGTATCCAAGTGCCATACCAACAAGTGCCATGTAAACAACAAACAGAAAGGGAAACCCAATTTGGGTCCTGCCTCCCGTCTTCTTTCGTAGCGATACCTTCAGAAAATATAAAATTAACATTATTATAATAAATAAATTAAATTCCAAAACGAATTATAGCAGAAGACATTTTTTATGAAATTCATCCCCACAGCAACAACTAACAAGATAACACCATCTAAATTTTTTTGCACACAGAAGATAAAAAAAAAAAAAAAAAAAAAAAAATTAAATGCAAACATGGATTAGAATTTGAGCCCTCTCACCGGGACCCGCACTGAGCAGGCTAAACAATGTAGGGACTAAACTGAACAGAGTACCAATCAATTCCTACAAAACAAAGATATAACATAGCTATGATCACAAAATTAATTTTAAAATATTCTAACCATCTCCTTTTGTAAAGTGTCACGTTCTTGTACGGTTACTGTGCCCTCATCTCTCATCCGAACAATCATTTTCTCAGCCTACCAATATAAAATATTATCAAAATGTTAAGAATATATGATCGAAGAAGTACAATGCAAAATAGAGGGAGAAGAAAAACAAAGAAAAAACTGCTAGTAAAATAGCAATGAGCATGTTCAGTATTAGATTTTCAAGCCCCATAAGATATCTTTGGTAGTACCATTATCATATCATATACCATAGTGTGCATGCACAACCAAAACCAGTATATACCAATATATACCAGAATGTTAAGCTTAGCATTTTGTTTATGAGTTTTTCACTGTACTGGTCAACTCAGAACCATCATGAACCTGCTGGTGTGATACCTTTGTTGAGCAAGAATTAAACTGACCTCATGTAATTTCGATTCCAGAATATTGACCTTCAATTTCAAATTCTCAACATCCTCGCTAACCTAAAATTGAGGCAAACAATAGTCAATAGGAATATAAAACAGCATACCCAAAAACAAAAAGAACATCTACCAACTATCTCAAAGGCTTACATGAGAAAAATGTAAATTCTCAGGTCTGACAAACCCAACTTGAGAGTCCTTCACAGCTAGATGAGGAGTATCGCCCTGTAAAGCACGAGATTCCTTTGAGACAGGAGGGGATTCCTTTGCAAAAGTAATAAACTCCTGTGTAAAACCAGGAGATTCTTGTCTGAGCATAGTTGGATTTTCCTTCGGTGAAGGTACTTCATCATAGTTAGTTCTTGGGTTAACCGGGTTGGGAGATCTGTTACCATTGGAGGCATGATGGAGCAGGTGTTCGGGTGAGTTCGGGGGGCTGATAAGAACCACCCGCAGTTTCCTCTCTTCTATGTATCTCCCACTTTCTTTGGAGAACTGTCAAGTCATGATGCAAGCACAATTAAGAAAAGCGAAGGAAATAAAGTCAGGCATGGGATCAAGTAACAACTGTGCAAACTTTTAATGAAAGTGGCCAATAACTACCCGACATTCATAAGTTAGAAGTTACTTGTAATTAAGCAGGACCAGAAAACAAAGTTTAGTCAAGCCTTTGCTTAATTGCACATAACATTTTCACATTTACTCAAGAAAATGCTTTTCTATCTAGTTCAATAGGTGCTTAAGAAACAAGTGAGCTTCTAGAGTTAAAGGTACGACAGCAATTATTTAACCCAATCCGCCTGAAGAATCAAATAAGTCTAAAATCAGAGTGTAATTTCCAAAATCTACGAAGTTTGCAAACAAGATCAAATATCTGTTGTTATGTTCAATAACCATAATCAATAGGGAACTAATCAAGAGACCCTACAAAAGTGTCAACATTGCATAGGTAATATTATGCTTACAAACTCAGGTCTGATATCTTCTTCAGTGGTACCAGATGGAACAACAGTGACCTGAACCAGAAATTTATCTTTCAATTGCATATCGGGTGGAGCTGTCTTCTGTCCTTGCATTGTAACTGCATCAAAAAAACAAAAAATCAAGCAGACATAAAAGATTAATTTATGATATACAAAAATGGTAAATGGTATTAAGAACCTACATGCTTGAAATCTTCATAGATGTTATATGATGTAAAAATCAAGCATAGCAAGCTGCAAACCTGTAAAAGCAGATGAAGACATTGGTAGAATAACACCTATGTTTGGTCTAACACAATATCGTTTTGGGGATGTTGTTTTGACCTGTTACAACACACCATAATTAATGACATTAAAAAAGAATACAGGATGTATACACTGTATACCACAGGTAAGGATTGAGCATGTTCCCAATAATATTGTAAATGAAGAGATGCTGAGCATACATTCATTGGTGACAAATTTTCAAATTATTGTTATATGCGGTGCTACCTGATTCTAGGATGGCTGTACTGGTAAAGTGGCATTATTGGTACGTGCGTTTGGATTGGGAGTGGAGTTAGTGAGGTTAACAGCTGACCCAAGATTTCGGAACAGCCGCTAACCCAACCTTTCATTGGAATAGAGGAATAGCAGGGGTTAGCAGCTAGCCCAAACAGTTACTCATCCATCCAAACACGGAATAGAGTTCAGAATAGCCAGCTAACCTGGGTTAGCACTATTCCTCGTGTGTTTGTATTGGGGTTTTGAGGTGTCTTGAATGTGTGTTTCAAAATTTAGACTGCACATGCCCACACGCACACAGAGACCTTGAGAGAGAGAGAGAGAGAGAGACCTTGAAAGCAACATAGTCATTTGATTTATTAACAAGATCGATTGAGCATGAGCTTTGTTTCTTCAACTCAACTGTTCCCATTTCAAAAAAGAAAGAAATGATTAGGCAAATACGTTAGTGTACTGAAGAAGATTCAGGTCCTGACATAAATAGCAAAACGGCTTAAACAAGTAGTTTTTCCATATGAAGTTGTTCTCTATAGAGCGACTCAACTTTCAGATACTCAAATTAAAGTACGAAAGAAAAACTTAACTAAATATAATCTAAGGAACCATAAAACTTATGCTTACAGTTAAAACATGTTATTCGAACTGTGTAACAATCTCACAACCAAGATATCACTAGAGTCAATCCGGTAAACTCCAATCCGAAATTCATATTTCTATGTACGGTGAACTACTCTAACAGATAAGAAACTGTGCAAAACGCCGATCGATCGATATCTAACAGAAAAAACTACAATTTCCCAAATGGAACGGTATCGATTTTTTTTCACTAATAAAACCGAATCGAAAATCAGAGATCTAATAAGAATGGTGCATCATGCCTGAAAGCATTAAGTGGAACTGTTGCAACTTACAGGGAAACTTGAGTTCACGTGGCTCTATTTCCACCAGATCTTGCCCCATAGTCCTATCTCAGTTTCGAACTGAATCTCTTCTTTGAAGCTTTGATCTGAAGAATATTCAAGATTTGATAGTGTACAAGAGAAGTTGTTGAACCTGATTTGCACTCCTCGAGCAGTAACTGGAGTTGCAACTACTCGAGTTAATCTTAAAAGAGAGAGAGGTTGAAGAAAGAGATGGGACGACTGACGAGGGGGTATAAGGTGTGAGAAGAATTTCAAAAGAGATGGAGGGAGAGAATTAACAATTACTTAAGGGTTCCCTTGAAAAAGGTAAGGGAAGAAGGTGCAGCAGTGACAGCACGGTGATTACTGTATTTTATACATCTCCATTGTGATAAACAGGAGATGTCCATTTTGGTGTCATTTGGGATACATTTGTTTGTGATGAAAACTTAAAAAAATTAACAGTTGATATCTTAAGAGTCAGAATTGTTGAAAAATAATCTATCTAATATTTAACAAAAATTCTATGACGGTTACTAAAATAATGTATGAAAGCTACATCTATTCTTTTTTTTTTTAAGTATTGCATGTTGCATTTACCTTTTTTTTAGATATTTTGTTTATTTTTTTAATCAGAGTCATTAATATTGTATGGTTTTATTAAAAATAAGCAAATGATTTTTGAAGACGACAAACTAATAATTCAAATAATAAAGTCAAACTACTTGATACAATTCCCAAATATTATATAACTCGTTGTGTACGTAGGAGGGGAAACCATAAAACAAAATATCATTCACATATTTTAACCATCCAGTATTTTAAAATACATTGAGGTACTTACATAACAACAAACTGGTATCAGTTTATAATATATTATCTATATTGTTTTACTTTTATTTACAAAATATCATGACTGTAAATATCCAGATTTAGCAAAATAAATATAAATAACAATTCTTCAAAGTAGTGATAAAATTTTCCCCAAATTTTTACAAAATTCCCTCATTTCTAACAGTATATTTTAAATAAAGATTGACTATCCACTATCATACAAAATGAACTAATTAACTATATATAATTTAACTTACTGTATCAGTGGCTGAGGGAGTAAAAGTAAATGGGGGTCAATTGACTCCATTTGTTTTCAAAAAATTTGTATTTGTACACAATTTTTTATATAATTTAGAGTAAAATATTGTAAATATTGTAAAATTGACTCTCATTCGCAGTAGAAAATTTTATATAATTGACTCCATTCAAGTTTGACACACATAGTTAGAAAGTCTAGCCCCACCCCTGTACTATATAACAACAGAAAAGAAAAAAAAAATGTGATGCTTTAACTCACGGTGGCTCTGGTTAATTTAAACTGGAGAGGGCTGAATAGTTGAAGGTCAAAGAACCTGTAAGCAATTGGCCGACTTGGCTTTGGTCTCAATTGTAGGTTATCTGTAATTATTGTGGTATATCCACCCATGTCGTTAAATATAATAATTGGCGAATTAAATTCTACAATTTACCTGTGTTCAGAATTTGCAAACGTTCAGTGGTTACACCTCACCAATTTATTTCCATTAAGAGTTGAAAAGAAAAAAAATTATTGTACGAGTATAATGAATATATTTATCCTATATCCTTCATTTCATAAATCATTTAAATTTTTAATCTAACATGTAATTTCTATTTCAATTTCAAAGATGTATGTCATTTTTTATTTAGAAATTATTGGACAAAACTTTTTATTAATTTTTTTTCATTCTATGATGTTTTTTTCTCTTCTAATAGAAACTTTAAAATTAATTTGAGAATGTGGAGGTTTAAAAATTAAGAGAGACTTTAATTTTTAAATAATAGTTAACAATTATTTAAAAATTTATTTTATTGTTGAAATAAAGGTGGCTCTGAAATCAACTTTATTTCTCTTATTATTTTAATCGAAAATAAAAGTTTTTTTTTTCTTATTGGGATCATTCAATCTACAATTAAAGATTCTATTCATGTCAAAAGATCTCTCTAAATGACATTATTCACAATATTTATTTTGGATAAAATTGTATAGGGTTGACATGAAACATAAAAATTGACAAACAAACATGGACTCCGTGGCCCAATGGATAAGGCGCTGGTCTACGGAACCAGAGATTCTGGGTTCGATCCCCAGCGGAGTCGCTTCGAATATTAATAATAATTTTATAATTAATATCAATAGTATTTTTATAATTAAAAAAAAAACGAAAGTATTTTTTGGAAAGAAAATTTTAGCAATCTAATTTAAACCAACATAAATGTCAATGATTGTACGTAAAGGAAAATAAAATAAACACCGATTGATCGAATTATAAACATGGGGCATGGGCTATAAATTTGTATAAAAGCAAGCTACACTACACATTGTAGTGCAAAAGTAAGATTATATTTTTCTTCTTTTTAAATCTTTGTAGAGATTGTGAAGTAGTGAAAAGGGATTTTCGACTCTTGAGTAGCCACAGTTTTATAACTTTTTCTAGTTAACTGTATTACCGTCCCATTAAAAAAAATAGGATTTTTAAATGAGGAAAAGAAAGATGAATTGATTTCAAATTGACGTATTATAATAAAATTAATATTCGTTGGAATAGGTTGAATAAACATATAGTTTGGAGAAAAAATTTAGAATGAATTTTGAAATAGGTTGAATAAACGTATATTTGTTAATTATACTCTGCTTAGGATCTAATTTAGATCAACAAATGTTAATTTTATAATAATTTTGATTATTACAGATTTTTTTTTCTGAGAAAAATATAGAAGTAAACGTATGTTTTGAAGAATAATTTTAGAATGGGACATGAATTTATATTTTTTGTATCTGAAAAAGTATATAAATAAAAATATACTCTTGAATTTTTTTAGAGCATCTCCATCCCTAAAACTTTATGAATTTCTACATTATTGTTACCCCTTTAGAGAAATTAAAATATCTAAAATTTTCAAACATTTACATTTTTTAAATTAATTTTAGAGTTTTTATTAAACCGCATCAGCAGTAAATAAAAAAAAAATCCGAGCGAATCGTTTGGCCAGCGTGTCGTTTAAAAACAGTTTCTTAATAAGAAACTTTGCTCAATAGTTTCAAAATGAGAAACTGGTGTACATCTCTGAAATTGAAATAATAATCGCCACATCAAATTAGAAATCCATAAAATTTTGAGAGATGGAGATATGCTCTTAGTATCTACATCATTGCAACTCAAATAAGTTTCTAAATACCTGTTAACTACTTTTTAAAAATTAAGGTCTCTTAAATTTATAACTCTCACATCTCTGAAAATAATTTTAGAATTTCTATTAATTCATGTTAGCAATAAATTAAAAAGAAAAATTAATTTGAGCCAATTATTTAGTCAATATGGAGTTTCTAAACAATTTCTTAATATAAAACTTAACTGCATAGTTTATAAATAAAAAAACTTTCTCAATTCTTTGAAACTGAATTAGAAACTGCCAAATTATATTAAAAACTCTAATAATTTCAACAACGTAAATGCTCTAGGATCTAATTTAATTAGACCAACATAAAAGTTCAATGATTGTACATAATGAAAAAAAATAAACACCAATTGATCAAATGATAAACATGGGCTATAAATTTGCATGAAAGCAAGGTGCACTACACATTATACAGTACTATAGTAGTGTACAGTACAAGTAGGATTTTCAAAAGGGGGAAAAGAGATTCTGATAATCTGATTGCGTTGCTTTTACTTACAGGTTACAGCAAATGCAGTTGCGTCGACTGAAATCACCACACCGTCCCACACCCACTCCAAGATACAACCACCATATCTGCCCCCACCGTTCCTTTATCCCTGATCCTCTGTGGCGGATTGAAACTTTTTTACCGTGTGTTTGGCTTGTGTAACTTCTATGAAATTGATAATCAGCATTTAGTTCAGTGAAAAAAAAAAATCATATGTGAGATCGTATGCTTTAAATTTAATAAAAAATTATTAACAATATTAAACAAATATTAAACAGTTGGATGGTTTGATCCTCAACTTTCTCAACTTTCTTTTATAGAAATTTCATTGTAATTTTGGATATTATTTTTCATTACTAAACTTTCTGTTCTCATATTATTTTTCATTCTAAAGAATAATAATAATGTTGCATCCAACCTCCTAAATAATATCTACTACAAACGATCCCACATAACAGTATTTATTTGTTTAAACTTCGATTTCATCTTTAATTTTTCATAACTAATATTGTTGACCAGCATGAGACATGAGTTAGCAAATCCGAATGGTGCAATATTAGGTTGATATATATTTTTATAGCACATTGAATTTGTACAGTCATATTTAAAGTTTTTTGTTGCAGGAGACAGAATCATATGCGCTAATAAAAAAGAGAGGGGCACCGGGAACATCAAACATTTTCAGTGTACATTTAAGAGAAACATGTTATGTAGGCCCTAATGTGTAAATTTTTTTTTTTTTGTATTCATGGAAAGAGATTTGCATTCCTGTCATTCTTTATATAGGTTTTTCAGGCTTTTCCATTTATGTGTGTGTTAAGATTAGAGAATCAGAGGCTGTCCGGTGGTTATCGGACCATATTTGTGTCAAAATTTGCACAAACAATTTTAATATTCGTGCGGATCAAATGTACATGATTTTAATGTGAATCAGACAGGTCAAATCGGACATTAGACTGAATTTGTTTTAATGCCATCAGATCGCACATGCTCCCCAAGATCAGATGCAAGGGAGCAACAATTCGCATCCTCTGAGATATCTCAAACTTTGCGTGACTTTTTGGAATATCTCAATCGTTCAGATACATTCTGCACGAATCTCAAAGCTCAAATAATACTAGCCCCCTACGGTTCCCCGTATAGGCACTGGACATGTCGGTCACGCAAAAATTGAGATATCGCAGAGAATACACACCTAGGGTCCAGGGAGCAAGGGGTATTGCAACGGACATCGGACTGAAATTTGTCCGATGTTCGATTTAAGTCATTTGATTCACATCAAAATCTGTGCAAGAAAATTTTAAATATGTACTAATTTCAACCCTGGTAAATATTAACGCAAATCAAATAGCTTTGTTAAAACATAAGATAGATTTCGGTCTGATGTCCATCAGGATAGTAACAAGATTCGCGAATTATTCGTTTTTTTGGTGATGCCGAACCGAACATCGAATTATTCGGTTGACCGAAGTTTGACCGAATTTTTCCGAATAATTCGCGAATTTTACGAATTTTTTCCGAATTATTCCCGAATTTTTCTCAGAATTTTTTTTGTTGTTATTTTTTTGTTTTGCTTTCTTACAAGGCTGAGATCTCTGATCCGAATAATACCGAATCATTCCCGAATTATATCTGAATTATTCCCGAATCACGAATTTTTGACCTCGCCGAACCGAATTCGAATAATTCATTTGTCACTATGTCCATGAGAACCCCCTCCTCTCTATGAATGTAAACTGGTAGACGCATCCACAGCAAATCTACCGAGACAATAAAGCTACAAAAATAGGTCAAAAGCATATGCTGTAAAAAAAAAAAAAGGAGAAAAGAAGGGAAAACAGGATATTAATTAAGATGTATCAGTATCATGTTGATATAGCAGGTGGCGAGAAAGGTACAGCAGGTCCAATTAATTGCTATTTTGAAAAAGAAAAGTGCAAAGAAAAAAAATATATGAGAAAGACATGACTTCATATTCTTTCGCATCTTTTTAATATAATTAACACAAGCCCTTTCCTTTGTTAAAAATTTCAAAACTGATTTCTTTTAAGTATCTCTGTCTGTTCTTTTAATCTTTTAATTTTATTTCTATAATACGAATTAAAAAAAATCATTACATATAAAAATGTGATTTGACAATTAGCTTACTTGCAGCCGAAAATGTTAGAAACAAATTCAAATAAAAAAAATGTATTAGGTGTGTTAGTAGATATGGTATCAAAGGTTTAAATAGCGTTTATCGCGTCACAGCATCATGGCTGAAAAAACAACGCTATACCCAAATAGCGTCGCTATAGCGCGAAATAGCGTACTATAGCGCCGATAGCGTCATAGCTTTTATGGTCTGAAAATGCTATAGCGCCGCTATAGCACGCTATTTACAACCTTGTATGGTATAGATCGAGTGAAAATATTTTCATACCCATATATATGTATATAATTAACTTATGCGTACTCTACCCTTATCCGTTAAAATAATAGATAAGAAAATTATAATGAATAATTATCAAATAAATTGATCAATTATACAATTTAATTTAAAAGGTAATAAATAAATAAATATATTAAATACATCATGTACAATTCTAATTGAACTGCGTTTCACATTTTCACATCTTGTCTGATGAAATATAATTCAAAAATTCTAAACTGGTGAAACATTAATAATGACATTGTTTCACTATGACCGAAATATTGTCATTGTCAGCGTTTTATTCAGTTTTAAAACGCTAACAATGACAAATTTTATGGTAGAAATATATATATTTTTTTTCTGATTTGATATCACAAACTTAATTTTATTTTCTTTTAAAATGCTTCATATAGAAAAAAAATGGGACTTACAACTCCATTATTGCAAAATAGTTCTTTCTTGGAATCGCATTCTCAGCGGAGTTTTTAGCTGCAGAGCTGTGCGGTTTTTTTGATCTGGACCGTTCGTTTTGATCGGACGGATCAAATAAGATTATAGCACGAATCTCAAAACAAAATTAATACTGCCCCTCCATCATCTTGAGCACTCACCGGCTGGAGATTAAATCTGGACCGTCTGATCAAAACGAACGGCCCAGATTAAAAGAACCGCACAGCTCCCGCAGAGGATGCGCTCCCGTCCTTTCTTAGGCTTCTCTATTTATGTGTCAGGATTAGATATCTAGACCGGTAGACACATGGACAAGAAATCCACTGATATAATTAATGCTACAACTGTACAACATATGTCAAAGGCATATCCTGTTAAAAAAGGAAAAAGAAGAAGGCAAAACAGGATATGAATTAATTAAGATGTATCAGTACCACTGTCATCATGTCATGTGTGATATAGCAGGTGAAGAGAAAGGTATACGTACCTGGTCCAATTAATTAACTGCTATTATAGAAAAAGAAAAGGGCACAAAAATGAAAGATTCATGATTTCACATTCTTTCTTAAGTCAACTGATTTATCTTATAAGTTATCCCTATCATTAATTGGACGGTGGAGTTGACGACATCCAATGCAGTTATGATAATGAAATCACCGTCAAAATAATCAAAATTATCAATATGACTGTAAAAATTTCCTCCATTTTTTGTGCGCCTCTATTATAAATCTAATTTTTAAACGTTACTAACTTAAATTTTAAAACTCAAATATTAAAATAAGACTGTTATGTTTGATCTATATTATTTTCTCTATTTGCAAATTTGTAATAAAAAAATTATTACTTTCAAGATTTACTTTTATATAAATTAATGAGTTAAAAAATCAACACTTATAATTTATTCATATCACAATATATATATATATATATATATATATATATATATATATATATATATATATATATATATATATATATATATATATATATTAATAAGCTCTTAATATAAATAAATCTCAGATTTTATTTTAATACTTGAGTTTAAATTTTAAATTACTAACGTTTAATGGACGCAACATATCCTTTGTAGTACCGGTGAGGTCCACTACTTTAGGACCTTAAATTTATTTACAATGACTATTCGCAGGATAGCGCAGAGGATCACTATTATCTGGAATTCAGATCTAGTGAAGTAACCCAATTTTTGAGTTTTAAATCGGGACTGTCTGATTCGAATCTGAGACAATCCATCCGGATCTGGAGTGCACACATTCCGAGAATAAATTCTAATTCCGAGACAATTATGAGCGATGGATTCGAATCGGATGGTCTTGATCCAAAACCCAAAGATTGGATTACTTTAGGGGATCCGGACTCCTATTATCTGTGCTTCGAGATTCATGCAAAGTAAAAATAAAAACAGTCCGAATCATTTTATTCTACTTAACAGTGCATTTGTAGTAATACAGTTATACAGATGATACGATTCCCGCCAAGTGTAATTGCACTAGCATGAAGATTCAAGAGTCCACCAAGGATCCGCAAAGGCCCACCAATTAAGTATTCTCTGACCGTGACCTTTGACCAGCTCACGATTGAGTACATAATTTTGTTACCATCTCTGTTACAAATCACAAGTCACTAGATGCCGACGAGGATATTTCACCATCGAAGGAATCTGCTTTTTATCTGTTCACTTGTTGGTGGGGTCAACAAGTGACAAGTCATCAACTTGAAAGGGATGTTAATATCGCAATTGTTTTGGTACATTCATTTAATCATCCTGCAGCTATTGTCGAGGGTTCAAATGTTTTAATTTTTTGTATGTTCATCGTACTTTTATTTCCAATAATTTTTATAAATAATTTTTTTTTGTTGCACGTACTTGGGTACTTCTAGAAGACCAGAACCTGATCCGTTATCCTGAAAGCCCATTATTTATTATTATTATTATTATTATTATTATTATTATTATTATTATTATTATTTTTATATATAAACAACATTCGGCCCAAAAAGCCCTCAAATAATTTACACAATCAGACTAATCTCTGATTGATGCCCATTAATATCAAATAATCACAGTAAGTTGCAATGGGACTAATCTCTGAGAATGCAACTAGGTTTACTAAATTAAATTAATTTGCAATACAGATTGAAAGAGTCAACAAACAAATTAATTTCTTTTTCTTACAGATAAAGATCAAAGGGCTCCTGATATCTCACCCATGGTTTGGAGTCTCAAGATCCCGTGAAGAAGGAGAAGAATTTGAAATTTTGGCAGTTTGTGTACCCTTGACGACCGGCTTGGATGATCCATTTATGAATCCAATGGCTGCGAAAGAGCGACTGGAGGGCTTGTACAAGTGCGAGAAAGTGCTAGTTGCAGTGGCACAAAAAAGGATGAGCTCAGAGATAAGAGGGAGGTTATATCACATCCAACAATCCTCTGGCTCGAAACTAGATCCTCAATGACGGGCCAGACGAGAGTAAGATGGGATTCGACGTGGGCAGCAGGGGCCTGGTCACTCTGGAAAGAGAGAAACAAGAGATTATTCACCCACATTAGTAGACTGGCAGATGTGGTGATAGCGAGCACGGCACTAGAAATCCAGGATTGGTTACAAAACAGTTAGGAATAGGCAGCATAGGGATACAAAAGGAATAGGAGGACGTGCGAGAACCTATAGCATCTTGCTGCAGGTTATGTTTGATAGGTAGATAGTTCGGAACTATATGAGATTGGAGAACAGTAAAGGCAAAAAATGACTTTGTATAGTAGTAGACTTGTAAATAAACTTTTTATAATACAAATTGTTAGTTTGGCACTTGCCAACTAACCTTAAAAAAAAAGAGGGAGGTTATACTATGATAAGTTCCTCAAGGCCGTGTCGTCTGGCAAATGGAACGGTCATGCTGAGTTCTATGAGACTGAGAGGGGAAGATCATGTCTTCTATCTTCTGCATAATACTAGTTCTGACAAGGCAGTGGAGATGATGCAAAAAGTTGTGAGCTTTATTGAATGAATGATAAAATGTTATTTCTATCTGGTGATTAAGTTGTGCCAAATGAATAAATTAATTTGTTAGGTAATTTTGAGGATTGGAATCAAGAAATTTATTATATTAATTGGGGTTAATAAAATTAAATAGAAGCATTGGGATCAAGTATGTCTGTCATCTAAATTATATTTTTGGAAATTTTTACCCATAGACTATTCGAAGGCAAGGTTTTTTTTTTTTGATGGTTGACGGCAACCCGTCAACAGATTATTGATAAGAAAAATAATTACAAGAAAGTTTTCACAGAAAGCAATAAGTTCTCCCTCTCTATACACACACAGCGGAGTAACTTAATGATTTCTTAACAAAAGTACGCATTTTTTTAAAACATATTAGCTATTGCCTAACCACTTCTCAATTTCTAACGAGGTGTCAATGATAAGTTGACCCACCATTTTTTGTCTGTTGGAGAAGAACCTTCTAGTCCTCTCTCTCCAAAGCGCCCATGCACTCGCTGACCAGATCACATCCCAATGCCTCCGCTGGAGTCTTGTCATTGGTACTCCCGTAGAGATCCATGTTGCCAGGATGTTCTGACCCCCAATGCGAGCAATGTTTTGTTGGGCATGTAGCCCATTCCAGAACCTGATCGCAAACGTGCATTCCCACATGATGTGGCTTCTTGTCTCCGTCATATGAACGGCACATAGATAGCAGTCCCTGTTAACGACACATCCCCTAGCCACGAGTACTTGTTGAGTCAGGATCTTGTTATCCAACATCAATCAAATAAAAATTCTAACCTTCATTAGCACTCTGATTTTCCATAGTCTTCTATGTATCGGAGAGATAATGCCCGAGTTGTGCATAAGTCGATAAGCCGAAGCACATGTGAAATTTCCGGCCGGGGTCCATTTCCAAAGTATAACACCGGCCACCCTATCCGTTGAAACCTTGCAAAAAGGTAGGATTGTTATCAAATCCTTGATAAAGAAGGAAGCATCCGTGCTTGTCTAACTTAGGTGTGCTGCCTCCCTTACACCATGAAAAAATGTCATTGTATCTGGCCATAAACCTCCCCGTCCACATTCTATATGCCATAGCCATTTCGCTAAGAGCACCACATTCTGACAGGCCAGATTGATAACGCCTAACCCTCCATTTTCCTTCAACGCACAAACCTTTTTCCAGCTGACCAAGCAATTAATACCCTTGTAGATATCATTTCCTTTCCAGAGAAAACTCCTTCTCATTTTATCAATGTGTTTAATAACCCCCACTGGTAGCTTGAAAGCCTGCATGTAGTGTAAAGGCATCGCTGATAACACCGCTTTAACCAGAGTAATTCTACCACTGTATGACATGAAGTTTGAGACCCATCCCTCCATCTTACGCTGGACCGCTTCAATCATTGGTTGGAAATCAATTTTCTTCGGTTTTTTAATGGAGAGGGGCAAGCCTAGATACCTGATCGGGAGATATGCGCGCGGAGAATCAATGATTGTTTTTAGGATCGGTACTAAGGTTTGTGGGATTGCTATAGTAACAAAGTTACTCTTGGCCTTGTTTATTTTTAATCCCGTCAGTTCCGAGTATAATCAAAATCAAGTAAAGTATATATATATCGTTTGCCTGTTTTAAAATTCTAGCCATATCCAGTATGTATCTATCACCTATATATAACTACAATTGACACATCTTTCTGAGAGCTGTTAGTTTTTAATTTGACCCTGGTTTTTATGGTATTCTATTTAGCCAAGGTTTCCAAAATCCATTCTATTTTTAGTCCACTTGGCAAGTATAATGGGCAAAGAAAGCAAAACTAGAGGTGACAATGGACACGATACGGACGGCTGGAAGTAACTTAATACTCGTACCTGTGAAGCTAATGAAAAACTTCACTCATATCCGTTTCCAATAAGCTAACGAAAAAAACCTTATTCATATCCATCTTATCAAATATGTTATGAGTCGAGTATAGACAGATAGTAAGGGTACCATTGACCCGTAAGCATAACGTGGCAAGGTTCCTCTTTAGTGTATCAGCTGAATTTGGTACAGTTCACCCCAAACCTGCACCAACAAATTGTTTATCAATATCACTGATTATGGGCAGAGATAATATTAATTATATAGCAATCTGAAAAAGGTAAAAGTTTGATATCTCAACCAATTGGAAAACAATGGGGCGTGAAGGGCACAACATTAATTCATCAATATAAACAATCATTACAAGAGACGAAGTCAAAAAAAAAAATGATAATAACAGCCGGCTAATTATATTAATTCTTAAATAATATAAAAACACACATTGACCAACAATATAGAACATACACATTAATTATTTGATTTCCAATATATCTGTTCACTGATTAATTTGTTGTTTAAATTAGTTACCTCCAGATGTAAAGTTGAAATTATAACAAGTGGTCCGGATACCCAATAATGTGGGAAGAAATCCCAGAACTGAATTGGGAACATCAAAATGCAAGAAACTATTCTCCATTTGGAAGCCACCAAGTGTAATCGCTGTCGCCTCGTTCTTACCTCCATCGACAAATGCAAAGCATGCCGTGTTGGTCTCTACCTCCTTGATCGAGTTTGCACCGAATATAGTCCAATTCTTACCATCGTTCAACATAACATCTATAAAAGGCACACCAAACCCGAGCCTAGTTGAACTGAGAGCACTTGAATTATAGCACAGTTCGAATGGTGCTACTGCCGGCATTTTTGGAATCCCCTTTGTAGCCTCCTTGTACTCGTGAAGAAATCGCTTGTAGATGTCGTTTCTCATGACGGTGTATGGAATTGTTGTGCTAAGCTTGACGCCTCCATTACCGTATGAATCGAAGTTAAATTCTTTTTTGCCTGGAAAAGACACTGCTTGGCCATTGATAGCTAACCCGTTCACATTAAGGTAATAAGCGGCGTCATGATCATTAGGGCTTTTAAGTAATGTAGTATAATGAAGTAAACTACTTATATCTTGACTATTTGGAGGGAGGAGAAAGTAGGGTTTGGCTCCAAAAAAGGCTACACCGGGTGCATTCGCAGTACCTGGGAGGCACAACACAAATTCATTGCGAAACGATAGGTTCCAAGCAAGCCGTGCGGGTAGAGATACAAGGCTCGTCCTGCCGAAACCGGCTCCACCAACCACACCAGGAGGAAGGCCACTTAGAGCACTATCTGGTGCACATATGTTGACATAATCGGCATTTACTGAAGCTCTAGGGTTTTTACCATCAGTGGAAGCAAGGTAGGTCCCAATTAGGGTTACATCACCTGAGAAGCACTCTCTGGTGACAGGGTTTTTCGTGGATGAAACACATTTGCAAAAACCACTAGGTTGTAAACCATTTATTGTAGGTTTGCAATCGGGATAGTGAAAGGAATTTGTTTCGTTGCAAATTGAAGCTGTGCTTTCGACTGAATCATATTTTTGAGGGCATGGTGACCAGACAACGGGTCCCGCTAGGTCGATGAGGTACTGCTTGGTGGAGTTGAGAGCGACGGTATAAAGCGAGGTGGAGGAATCCTTTGTGATCGGAGCGACAAGTGCGTTGACCTTCGGTTGTTGACCTTTAGTTAGAGGGAGGGACATCAAGAGAGAAATGGATAGGAGAATGGCAATGAGATCAAGGGTTTTTAGTTGTGCCATTTTTTTTCTCTCTCTATGTATTTAATTTGATATATAGGAGGTGATAATTAATACTTGGTCTTATATAGAGAAACCATTATGGGATTAAGATGGTTTAAAGTATGATGCTCTCCTTGCATGATCTGCAGATAATATAGAGAAAGCGATTTTTCATTGACGCATCTGCAACCTGGCATGCATATCTTGCAGCAGGAAGGTCGGCATTGTTTTCTTTTCAATTAATATATATTAATTATCATCTTTTTGTAGAGAGAGGGTATCAGATTTTTGTTTAGCATCTTTGACAAAAAAATTATCGATTTATGATACTGCTTTAGGATTAATTAGTATTTTAAGTAGTCTCTACTCTCTAGGTTTTTATAAATATCCTGATTCTAGTGCCAGCAATTGGTATTTTGTAAAATCAATATTCTATGTTTTTTTTAATAAAATCGGTGGGATGTTCTCTGATAAAAAAAAAAAAATTCGAGCGTAATTATGGTTATAAATTCTAGCAGTCTTTTGCGCTATATACAAAATTGTGTAAGTACTAATTCTCTTTTTTAATTATTATTGTTTTTCAAATCTGCATTTAACTGTGCATTTGGTCGCGTAAGATATTCTTCAAAGACGTTCTTATATATACATTCCTACATGCTGAGATTTTGGCCTAATTAATGTTTTACCTATTTTAATTTTCTATGTGCTCCATGATTTAATTGAAATAATGGGTTTATTCACTTCAATTAAAAAAAAAAAAGAATTCTCTATTTGCAAGCGACTCTTTTTTTCGGGTTTTCCCTGTAGTGATTTTAGGAAAAGTTCACTATGGCATCAATTCTTTCTACTTAGAAGCGTTATAAAGTAACTTTGTAATTATATAAGTAGTACTTGTAATTAAATTTTTTCTTTAATAAAAGAAATTATTAGTGGCGTCAAGCTAATTAATCTTCAAATTTTATTTTAAGGCAAAGTTAATCTGCACAAAACATTAACAAAAACATAGTATGCATCAATCTTGATCGGTAGATGTAGGAAATGGGTGCGGTAGATCCGCATCAAGATTCGTGTTGATAATAGTCAGACTCAATTAATTCCGAAATTTGATGTTAAAAATTTGGATTTACAATTTAATTAGACCCATTAATTTAGATCCAAATTTAAGCTCTAATAGCCATGTTAATAATACTACCTATAGTTAATCTTATTATTATTTTCTGAATAAAATAAAAAACATTCAGAAGTAAGAAATTTAAAAAAAAATTAAATATTTTAATCCCCTTATTATGAGACATCTCTTTCCCACCACCTCCTTCTCCTTATCTCCAACCTTATAAAGTGCAACGAGTGTGTGCATGTTTGAGTGGTACGCAACTCATCACATGACTGCTCCTCACGAAAACATCCAGAAATTTCATGACAATGTGTCACTATTATATTAATTAATTGATCATCCTATAACATGCATGGGCACAATTATATAGCTAGACCTTAGCTAGGTTGAGCTTTTGTATTTTTTAACCAATATATCGACAATTTTAATTAAACAATACAAAAAAAGGAATAAATTTTACATTATTTAATTATAAAGAAAGATAAACACTGCACTCTCAATGGAAAAATACATGGTCAATATTTAATCAAACCAATATGAATCCCCTCGTTTCCACCTCACAATAATTGAACAATTGAACAATTCATAAACCAACTTCTTGCCTTGGTACAGCTCATAGCTTAAAAGGTTTTCTTAATGACGTACCATGTGATTGATGGATGCATAAGAATTTATTGTATCCATAGTACAATATAAGCTTGATATATACATTGGATCGATCGATGATGCAGTTCCCCAAAATTAACATCAAAGTCTTTCATGCACATGCATGAATCAGGTAAGATGCTTACAAATGGCGCCAGTTCATAAGGCCCACAGAATTAGAAATTTCGAATATTTTTCGCCATTATCAGGAAAAATCAAAGCTGTTTTAATTAATAAGAGTACCAATTATTACGTTTCCGTCCTTTCTATGAGAAATAAAATAAAATAAAATAAATTAAACTGTGGGTGGAATATAATATATGTAGTTAAATGCTTGCCATATATATACACTCCAAGAAATGAAACAAATTAATAAGACATTCTCTCATGGCTCCTATCCAAAATTTTACACCATTTCTCTAAAAATCAATGATGCCAATAAAAACCAACAATATTCCTTATAGACCTATCATCAACCTTTCTATCCTTCCCTTGCTGTCCTTATTCTAATCCTAACGGAGTTCAAACAAGCGTGACAATTAACTCGACTGATGGGGAAAATCCGATGGGAGATGTCAGAGTTTGGAAACATCTTGCAATGCAACTTCTGTGGCTGGTCTGTTGGATTTAATTTCAGATCTTGTTGGATTTAATACCAGCATTGAATAAATATGTAATACAATTATGCATTGGTTACTGTTAATTATAGTTATTAATTAAAATGATCAAATCAGACATAAGATATCCAATATATTCATTTAGATGTGGTTCCACAAATATGTAGAACAATTTAGGCAAAGATCAAATCATTGATATATGGACTGATTCTAAGATTTGTAATTAAGAAAACCAATTCTCCAGCGGCTGCACGGATTTTGATGCGACATCACAATTTTTGATGCATTTGCACAAAATACCTTTTTTAAGTTGGCATATGGCTAGAAAGTCGGTTATGAGTTAGGGTTTGGCAATATGCCGACTCCACATCTCTATATATAGGGTTGGTTCTCAAAGCACAAGACGATAATGAAAAGTTGCAGAATTTTCTAGTCATCGATCTAGTCAATTCTGTGGCCTTCTCTACTTCTCACCATTAAAGAATGCAAAGGTGAGATCATAGAGAAATTATGAACACGATCTCACAAGAGCAGTCTTGTAGCTTTAGAAGGTTTCATTCTACCACTAAGGAGGTCACTGACGCTTCAACCTCTACATCAGCACAACAGTTTTCTTGCTGCTGTCCCACAAGTTCATCAACCACTTTTGAGTGAAGCTTTGCTTAAACACACTGGTATCAAGTATTGCTTCTGTTCTCTAAGAGTTGATGATTTTTGCATGATGGACATGTTGGCATAGGTAGTTCTTGACACTTTATAATTGTTTAACAATTATTTTATTTTATTTTGTGGCCTTGAATATTAAAACTATCTTAGTTTAATGGTATTATCAAAACAAAAAAACCCAACATTGTCTCGCCAGATCACC
The DNA here is from genome assembly GCA_024447775.1 of Carex cristatella. Classification (NCBI taxonomy): domain Eukaryota; kingdom Viridiplantae; phylum Streptophyta; class Magnoliopsida; order Poales; family Cyperaceae; genus Carex; species Carex cristatella. Next base: position 2,145,383 of record JAJHPF010000007.1, read on the forward strand.
TCATAGTCTATCTTCTCAGCTCATCTCCAGGTTATCTATGAAGAAGCAATTTGGTATTTGTATGCCAGACAGTTATATATAGCAAACAAGGTGTAATATTATTCGGTAGTGAACCTTATTATACCATGTTTCCTTATAGTGTCGATTTGAGCACGTACAGTTATTACATATATACCTTTGGTTATACACCCCCAAAATCCACCCTACATGATAACCCTCACCGGACTTGCGGTCAATCATACACAAAACGATGGATACACCAAGCTTAATTAGGAGTGATATCTATCATGTATCATCCATTCATAGATGCTTTCAACAAGGAGTCAGCTGGGTACACACGTGTTGCTTCTGTCAAACCATTCGAAGTATGCTTGAATAAAAGCGCTGTACACAGATATTTTATCATCATTTAAATTTATATATAGTTTGACCTATATATACTCAATTAGTTAGTTCAATTTTGATAAGTGATCATAAACTATAATATATTGACGCGCAAAAACTGGATCATTCAATGAAATGATAACAATTAACCACAAAAGAGCTAATTAATCATTTATTAGACGCCAAAATCTAGAATACATCTTCCGCATGCATATAATTAATGCTTGCAAGCGCATCATATTGAACATATTATATTTGATTAACATCATCCATATACTGATATGGCATGATTATATTACTAAACTGTAGATGTGAAGTTGAAATTTGAACAAGTAGTCTGAAGACCCCTTAGAGTAGGAATAAACCCTAGAGTTGAATTGGGAACATCAAAGAGCAAGAAGCTATCCTCCATTTGGAAACCTCCGAGCGTAATTGCCGGTATCTGGTTCTCGCCACCATCAACAAATGCCAAGCATGCAGTGTTGGTCTTAACATCCTTGAGTGAGTTTGCGCCAAATATTGTCCAATTCTTTCCATCTTTCAACATAATATCTATAGGCGGCACACCATACCCAACCCTAGTTGATCCTAAATCACGTGTATCAAAGCACAATTCAAATGGTTTCACCGACGGTTTGTGTGGGATCTTATTAGTGGCAGTCTTGTAAGCCTCAATAAATGGCTTGTAGATACTTGTTCTCATGGTTGTGTAGGGAATCGTTGTGCTTAGCTTGACACCTCCCCGACCAGAGGAATCAAATGTAAGTTCATAAGTGGGAAACGACACTGACATGCCATTGACGGCTAACCCTTTTACATTGAGGTAGTAAGCAACATCGGAATAATTAGGACTCTGAAGCAAAGTGGTGTAGGTTAGGGAATTGCTAATGTCCGGAAGATATGACGGGAGGAGGTAGTAGGGGTTGGCACCAAAAAAGGCCACACCGGGTGCATTTGTCGTACTTGGAAGACACAATGCAAATCGGTTATAAAAGGATGGATTCTGGGGAGGGTTTCCAAACCATTGAACGGATACATCCCATGCAAGCCGTGCAGGTAGGGATACAAGGTTTGTATGGCCAAACCCGGCTATACCAACTGCACCGCGAGGGAGCCCAGCTAGGGAACTATCCGGGGCACAAATGTTGACATAGTCGGCTGACACCAAGGATGTAGGATTTCTACCATCGGTAGAGGCAACGTAGATAGGAATTAGCGTTTCATTACCTGAAAAGCAGGCTCCAGTGATAGGGTGTCTCATGGACTTCTCGCATCTGCAAAAACCAGGAGGTCTATAGCCATTTATTATTGGGCAATCACTAAAGCGGGCTTCAGTGCAAATCGGGGCGGTGCATTGAACAAGACCGTAGTTTGTGGGGCATGGCCCCCAAACGAACCGGCCGGTGAGGTCGATGAGGTACTGCTTGGTGGAGTTGAGAGCAATGGTGTAGAGAGACGTGCATGAATCCTTTGTGATGGGGGCTACAAGGGCATTGACTACTGGTTGTTGAGCTAGAGTGAGAGGGAGGAGGGATGTCAAGAGTGTGATGCTAAAGAGGATTAGAGAGAGAGGAAGAGGATGTGGATGAGTCATCTTTGCTTCGTGTGACTTAGTAAGGGAACTTATGAAGAAATCAGGAAGATGGGTGTTATATATATATAGCTAGTGCTACAGGTAAAATGGGGGTGCTTTAATATATGGCGCTAGATCTTTTGAATCACTTAAAGTGAGGTAATTTGAGTTACAAGTGTCATATCTTTTTTTTTATTTCAAGTGTAAATTCTGGCCAATGTTGAGTTGATAATAAAAAAATACTCATGTTAATAATTACAAATCTTCTCTAGTAAAATAGTTTTGTAGTCGATCGAGTATATATAATTTTTTTTTGAAAAAAAGAAAAAGAAACCAACGACCCTATGCTCTCCGTACATAAATTCGCCCGGTGCTAACTAGCTATACATAGTAGAAGGCCACAGTGGAGATACTACACCCAAGTTAGAAGATAAGACTGAGAGACAATATTTTTGTTAGTTTTTTTAAAACCAGAGACAGTATTTTTGTTAGTTTTTTAAAACCAGAGACAATATTTTTGTTAGTCTTTTAAAACCAGAGACAATATTTTTGTTAGTCTTTTAAAACCAGAGACAATATTTTTGTTAGTTTTTTAAAACCAGAGATTTCAACCATCGTTTTACAATAGGCGCGCACATGGTCACGATTGACCGCAATTTTCAAGGAGATTCAACTTTTGAAAATCACTATTAATTTAAGGTACAGAACAATAGAACATTATCGCACGAATTTTGATGCAATACGAAATGGTTTTAATTCAATACGAAATGGTTTTAGGTTTGCGTTTTTTGTGTGCAGATGATGATTAGAAAGAAATTTGCACTTTGATACTTTGTGCAATATATGTTGTTTGCAATGATGATTTTGTATGATAATATAATACCCTGACATTTCCTGCAGAACCCTACGATTCACTTCCTTTTAAATATTTCATATTGGAGTTTTTTTAGGGCCGGACTTCTTTTAATTTAGGGCAGCCCATAACAAATGGGCTATATATCAAGGGTGCGTATCAGTGCAAATTGGACCGGACAACTCAATACTAGGAAAAAGATTACCCGTTAATCATATTTTGATCAAACTGCAATATCTTATTTGAGAGCAAGTACATAAATATTGAGTTACAACACTAAATAAGAGTTATTAAAGGTTCAATGTCCAAAATCTTTAAATATGCATCTCGATCGTTTACATAAGAAGGGGAAATTTCATGTATTCCCCTCAAAAACTTTAATATTACGTATTTCCCCTCAAAAGTTTCTAATCTAATATTTTTCCTTTAAAAATGCAAGAACTCACATATTTACCCATTTCATCAACTTTTCATTTATTTCAAATTTATCACCCTTCTAAATTCATAATTCCCATTTTACCTTTGTAGGAACTAAAAAAAATTAAATCAAGTTACTAATCTCTCTTGATCAGATTGAAAAAAACAGGTAATTAACAACATAAAGTGAGAATAATTTTATATACAAACATATTTCAAATAATAAAAAATCACCACATCTGAGTAGTTCAATTTTTCAGTTCAATTTTTCTTCATCGCACAGAGATCCCTCATCCTCTTCTAACCTCGCATGAGTCAAAGGGGTTGGAATAAAATCATTCCACTAAATAACTAGCGAGGGAAATAATGGATTATGCATTCAAGAAAATTTGCTTTAATTAGAGACTGGAGCAGCAAACATATTTTAAATAATAATTTAAAAAAACACTAAGTTAGATATATATACGAAATAGCATCTGTACCAGTAAACTGGTACGCACAATCATACTGGCAGCCTCCATTTGGGAAATATGCATGTATGATTTTAACTTGTATATGTAAGTTTTGTGTGCAGATATATATATGTAAGACAAGTATTTTGTGCATCTGAGTATTTTTGAATTTTTTTTTTACTATACAGTTGTTAAGACGTGTTAATTGTGTCTTAATTGAAAGAGAGCTTTTGCAATTTAATATTGTGTTAATTAATATAGATCTATTCTTCCTTGTCTAATTAGTCAAAGATATGCTTAAAGTTGAAGCATTTGTTTAACCTAAGAATCTTTGACTTTTATATTTATATTTATTGTTTGACTTTTATTCAATTAGTTAATTTAATTTTGATGAAGTGATAAAAAACTATAATATATTGACGCGTACGTAAAAACTGGATCATGCAATGAACTGATATTTAAAGTAACCACATAGAGCTAATTAACCATTTATTATACGGACGCTAAAGTCTAAAATACATGCATATAATTATTGCTTGCACGCGCATTTTATTGAACATATAATTTGACTAACATCATCCATATACTCGAACAAGCTAGCATTAACTACTAAACCGTAGATGTGAAGTTGAAATTTGAACAGGTAGTCTGAAGACCCCTTAGAGTAGGAATAAACCCCAGAGTTGAATTGGGAACATCAAAGAGCAAGAAGCTATCCTCCATTTGGAAACCTCCGAGCGTAATTGCCGGTATCTGGTTCTCTCCACCATCAACAAATGCCAAGCATGCAGTGTTGGTCTTAACATCCTTGAGCGAGTTTGCGCCAAATATTGTCCAATTCTTTCCATCTTTCAACATAATATCTATAGGCGGCACACCATACCCAACCCTAGTTGATCCTAAATCACGTGTATCAAAGCACAATTCAAATGGTTTCACCGACGGTTTGTGTGGGATCTTATTAGTGGCAGTCTTGTAAGCCTCAATAAATGGCTTGTAGATACTTGTTCTCATGGTTGTGTAGGGAATCGTTGTGCTTAGCTTGACACCTCCCCGACCAGAGGAATCAAATGTAAGTTCATAAGTGGGAAACGACACTGACATGCCATTGACGGCTAACCCTTTTACATTAAGGTAGTAAGAAACATCGGAATAATTGGGACTCTTAAGCAAAGTGGTGTAGGTTAGAGAATTGCTAATGTCTGGACGATACGACGGTAGGAGGTAGTAGGGGTTGGCACCGAAAAAGGCCACACCGGGTGTATTTGTAGTACTCGGAAGACACAATGCAAATCGGTTATAAAATGATGGATTCGCGACAAGGTTTTCATTGTATCGAATGGATACGTCCCATGCAAGCCTTGCTGGCAATGATGCATGGCTTGTATGGCCAAACCCGGCTATACCAACTGCACCGCGGGGGAGCCCAGCTAGGGCATCATCCGGCGCACAAATGTTGACATAGTCTGCAGACACCAACGATGTAGGATTTCTGCCATCGGTAGAAGCAATGTAGATACGTATTACCGTTTCATTACCTGAGAAGCAGGCTCCGGTGATAGGGTGTCTCATGGACGACATGCATCGGCAAAAACCAGGAGGTCTATAGCTGTTTATTATTGGGCAATCAGATCTGACGTTGGCATCAATGCAAATATCGGCGGTGCAGTGGACAAGACCGTAGTCTGTGGGGCATGGCCCCCAAACAAACGGGCCGGTGAGGTCAATGAGGTACTGCTTTGTGGAGTTGAGAGCAATGGTGTAGAGAGAGGTGCATGAATCCTTTGTGATTGGGGCTACAAGGGCATTGACTGCTGGTTGTTGCCCTAGAGTGAGAGGGAGGAGGGATGTCAAGATTGTGATGCCAAAGAGGATTACAGTGAGAGGGAAAGGATGTGGTTGTTGGGTCATCTTTGCTTGTTGCGACTCAGTGAGGGAAGTGATGAAGAAATTAGTAAGGTGGATGTTATATATATATAATGCTACAGGTAACGTGGGGTGCTTTAATATGACGCTAGATCTTTTGCATCACTTAAAGTGAGGTAATATATGTTTCCAGTCACCAGTGTCATATTCATTTTTTTTTTCTTCAAGTGCAATTCTTGCCCATGTTGAGTTGATGGTCAAATACTCACGTTATATATATGCCTCGAAGGCTTTTGTTCGCTCCAGAAGAGGGTACGCAAAGGAAGGGGAAGAAGAAAATACTGTGTGGAGAGGAAGAGATCACAGCTCGCCTCTGACTGAGCTTGTGCACCTGCTCCAGAGGAGGAGAATTGAAGAGGGAGCGGACAGTACGAGCTACTATCTAGAGGAGAAGAGAGGAGAACACTATGTGATGTTTTGACGGGATCTATTACTCCCAAATTGGAGTGTAAATTCACTGTTCAGAGGGTAGCCTCCCCCGTCGCCTCTTTTTTTTTTTTTTCCCTTTAATGAGATTTTCCCTTCCAGTTGTGAAGCACAGCTTAAAAGTAACCACTACCAGTTTTAATAATTAAGTGTCACAAGAAATATATTTTGAAGAGTAAACTGACAGAAATCTATTACTATCTATGAAAATAAGAAATAACTACTATTGAGAATAAACAGACAAAAATTGTTATTCTCAAAGATACTATTTTACTGATGAGAGGATCTGCGAAGATACAAAAGTAACATGTAACTAGGTACATCTATGGTATTTTATTTCCATATATATTTCAAATTTCTGGGTAATATATCCAAGTGGCGGAACTGGGGGGGGGCAAGCACCCCCATAAAATCAGTAGTTACAGTAGATATATGGAAGGATTAGGACCCATGGCACCCCCCAAGATCACAATTAAATGTTAAGTATCCATTTTGCGGTTGTTCTTTCGTCTTTTCGGCTCGGCCCCCGAACTTTCATCCTTGTTCCACCCCTGAATATATCTATCTTTAGCCTTTATTTCATTGTGCATAATTAAACTTATTAATTACATAGGTAGCATATACATAGATAGCTATGTTTCAATGAAAATTATGAAAGACCTATGTTCATTGCCTTATAAAGAAGGCCACAGGAGATATATACTACACCGAAGTAATTACAAGATAAGACAGAGACTTTTTGTTAGTTTTTTTAAAACTATATATCAGAGACGTCAACCATATTGTTTTTATTGCTCTAGGCACACATGATTACATTTGACCGCACTTTTCAAGGAGATCAAAGTCTTGCAAATCAATATTAATTTTTAAGCTAGGCACATAACTATATATACATCATATATGTCCTTATCTATTCCGGTATTCCCACAGAAACTATGTACGGATTAATTAGCGTCGCAGATTTTTAGAAATAAAGTATACAGCACGAATTTTGATGCCATACGAAATGGTTTTAGGTTTGCGTTCAAAATTTGTGTGCAGATAATGATTGGAAATCGTACTATGAAACTTTGTACATTGTATGTTGTTTGCATGATTTTATAATGATGTGTAGTGATATAATACCCTGACAATTCTTTAGAACCCTAAGATTTGTTGGATTTAAATATTTTATTGTGTTCTTGAGGTCTTCATTAAATTTCGAGCAGCCCATAACAAATGGACTATATCTATGGAGCGTATCAGTGCAAGTTGGGCCGTACAACTCAATATTAGCAAAAAGATTACCTGTTAAACATATTGATCAAACTGTTAAATCTTATTTGAAAGTAACTGTAAAAGAAATTAAGTTGCAGTCCTAAATATGAGAATTAAAGTTTCAATGTCCAAAATCTTTTAATATGCATGTCGTTTACATAAAAAGCCTTTCAATTGATTTCTAATTAAAGGAAACAGACTGAAAGAGACCCAACTTTTAGCCACACATTCGAATTCATGTCACCTAAAGTAACTTGAAAATTTGTTTATAACTTTTATATTTGTTTATAGACATTTGTATTAAAAATTTCACTTCATATCAAATTCTGCATTGTATGAAATTGAGCTATTTATATAGAAAAACCAAATTAATTATTTTACTAATAGATAATTAACAAACTAGATTAAAAATATATATATATATTAAACAATTTCACTATGGAAATTAAAAAAAAATTAAGGACATAGTTAACTTGAAAAGATAAAAAGAAAGTAGAATAAATGGTTAGATAATTGGAACGCAGTCGTCCAAGTATCGGAATTTTTTTTTTTTTTTAACTATAAGTATGGGAATTCATAGTATTCGATGGGGGATCATACAAGCGCTTGCACTCCATACCATAGTATAAAGGAAAAATTGTGAAAATGTCACTCGAAAACCTTTAAATTATGAAAATGCCACTTCAAATTTTAAAATTATCAAAATGCCACTCCAAACTTCATTAATTTGTAAAAATACCACTCCAAATAATTAATGACTAAAGTACTCTCGTCCATCCATCTCCCCTCCCCCCCGCCGCCTCCTTCCACACCCTTCGCCGACCCAACCCTCGCTCGTCGCAAGAGGCACAAGAAGCAGTTTCCGGACATGATTTCCCTCGCCCGCTTTCACATTCATCGCAACCTCTCCTCCTCGCAAGAAGGATATTTTAGTCATTAATTATTTGGAGTGACATTTTTACAAATTAATGAAGTTTGGAATGACATTTTAACAATTTCAAAGTTTGGAGTGACATTTTCACAATTTGAAGGTTTTAGAGTGGCATTTTCACAATTTCCCCTAGTATAAATCAATTATTCGGGTTCGGTTCGGCGAGATCAAAAATTCATGATTCGGAAATAATTCGGGTATAATTCAGAAATGATTCGGTATTATTCGGATCAGAGATCTCAATTCTGTAAGGGAGCAAAAAAAAATAACCAAAAAATAAAATTATGAGAAAAATTCGTAAAATTCGAAAATAATTAGTAAAATGCACGAATTATTCGGTCAAAGTTCGATCAACCGAATAATTCGGCGTTCGGTTCGGCATCACTAAAAAACTGAATAATTCGGAAATTATTCGCGAATCTTGTCCCTATGCTCCATACAAGATAAAGATCAAATACACTCAAGTTAAGAGATCAAATACAATTGAAGCATACCTAGGGCTCTTCATTTTATTATTAAAATAACATGAAATCCAACACTGAAGATTGTACCTGTCACCTTAAATATCGAAAAAAATATCTGTAAAATTTTAGTAAATAATGAAGTTAATATTAAATTAGAGTTTGAATCCCTTTACAATAGATATATATCTCGGAAATCTTGACAACATATATATCTTCGAATCAAGCTAAAAATAAAAATATAAAAAAAAAATTGTTGACCTTATGAATTGGTTGTATATCAAAAGTTAAGCTATTTGCTGTGTATAATCATTAATTTAAAAGTTTAACCAGTTTGATCAACCATAAAATATCTCAAATTTCATACAATGCAGCGAATTTGTTATGAAGTAAAATTTTGAATACAAATGACTATAAACAAATTTATATATATGTTATAAATAATTAACGTTCATGTCACACAAACTTTTTGAGTGAGGCTATATGGTGCTTTGAAAATTACGGATCAACGTATGCTATGGATTTATATATGTGTTTTTGAAGTTCAAATAGTCGATTCAGACTGTGTAACATGATCTCAATATTTTGGAGATCGTATTTTACTTTTTTTTTAAGAATCTTTTTCTTATTTTAACATAGGTTGTGGTTGAAAATCACTATTTTTGGATGGTCCAGAATTTTTAAATTAGATTATTTTCTACTTATTTTAAAATATAAAAAAATTTAATTTGATCTCCAAATATATTTTCATACGAATATCATGTTTAACAGTTCGAATCAGCTGTTTGAATTTTAAAAAGAAAATATAAATGCATAGTACAAATCGATGTGGAGACTTATGCGTGTATCCATATACGCACTCTAATTTTTAATAATAAAATTGCTAGTTGAAATTTTTTTTTTAACTATTTAGATATTTATTATTTTAGAAAATACAGATACGGCTATCCATATCCGCATTCTAAATTAAAAACTATATTTTTATCCACAGCGGCTCACGTCTTTTGGTCTTATTCGTGGAGTTGTCGACGAAGCATTACCCGATATAGATTGTGATCGTACTGTATTCGATCTGTATTTATTTTTCCAAATCAGATATTGAATTTTAATAAAAAATAATATCAGATATTGAACGGATTTAGAAGCCAATCAGATATGAATGTTGTTTAGAAAATGAAATAAAAGATAGTTCAAATTTCGTAGTATATCAAATTTGTTATGAAGAAAATTTTGTATATATATACAAATACAGATATCTATCCATATTGCATTCTAAATTCAAAACTATATTTTTATCCACTTAAATTATTCCAATATTTTTATTTAAATCTATAAATATTATAAGAATAACAATGTATCCGTAAAAAAACTGAATATCGATCGAATATAAATGGGATAAATATTGATCCATCTGTATCAGTGTCCAAGGTGTGCCATAAGTAATTGGTCAATCGGTTGATATTTTGAATAACAATTAACTCTGTATTACCCCTATATAGATGTGTCGCGCGAGTGTCTGTATGACTGTATCAAACATGTGTATGACATCGACACGACTTAGTTCGACGTGTCCATATTATACAGGATTTTTTTATTGGTTTTTACACTTACATCACAAGTCCATATTTTACTGCCAGAGTCATTGTGTCGCGTTAACAAAAATGGAACTCTAATTACCTATTTTTTTACTATAAGGAAATTAAGGTGCATGCCTATGTAATTTTTGAATTCAGAGTAGGTCCCATGCCCATTGGACCTACTTTGGTTTGATGGGCAAAATAACCATTTGATTGCATCAAAATCCGTGCTAAGTGCATTAAAATCCGTATAGTTATGTATCAGTTTTTGTGCACACCAATCTTAATACTAATCGTACAGTTATGTATCAGTTTTCGTGCACACCAATCTTAATACTAATCGTACAGTGTTAGAGCTATTTGAACCGAAAAGTGGGTCCGATGTCCTACTCCTATCTCGTAATTTTTATGGGTCCAAAACAACCGCACCCCTTATCTTTATCCTGAAAAGTATTTATACTAACTTTGAAATTAAAGTATTCATAGCGATGACAAATGGGTATGGGTTTATACTTTGTTATATGAAATATAAATCTGAAAATTGTTGTTTATACTTGCCTCACTATGTGTTTAAACCTACTCAACAAAGTTAGATGAAATATTAGTAGAAGTACGTACTTACATAGCTTGAATTATTCAAAATTAGATTTAACTAACAATCTAAAAATAAGTTTAAAAAGTACAAATACATACGGTGACTCCGAAAGTGTTTATTACACATGTCACAATAATATATGCTATAGCGAGTTCTAGGCCTTTTTTTTTTTTTTCCAAAGGTAATTATTATCAATCAACATTAAATTAAACCTCCTTAAAACTCTAGTCTTATATGGTGGGATCAAACATTAAAATGACTTAGAGTCTTCATATGGAGATGGCAGTAGCACAATTTCATTGGCTAGGAGAAAAACTTCTAAGACAGATTAATTAAAAGTCAAGAATATTTTGAGTCTCTCTCACGACTTCACAGCTTATATAAAACATAAAAAAAAAAAAAAAAAAAATTGACTTGAGCCTTCATATATAGTAAAACTAAAGAACCCTAATTAATTGAGGGAGCAATTAGAAAACACCACCTAAGAGTCTAAGGTGTATAACATTGACTAACGAGATGTTCATAGCACAGAGAGCAACAGAAAACAAAAAAAGTACAACAAACAATTTTAGGCATGATTTGTAAAACACAAAGTTTTTTCTCACTTGTTTGATGAAACATTTGATGAAACCTTGACACAATCAAGTATAAAGGATTTTTTTGTTTTGAGCAAATAAAGAAGTGCCTTATCTTTGTCAGCAATCTGCCCCAAAAAAGTAGTGTGAGATGTAGAAAGATAGCTCTCCTCAGCTGGTATGCTGGAAGCATTGTTCTGTGTACTGCATAACCGCCACCAGCTCACACATATCTCTTTGTCTGACACCTGTCAACTTGCAAGAACCTTTCTAAGATCCTTAAGCTGCAATAATTTAACATAATCAAACAAAGATAACCAAATCAATAAGTACTATTAAGAAAATGCTCACAATTTCAAAATAAGCCCCTAAACACAAAAAGAAAAAAATTATACAATGGTTAGTTAACAACAATCAGCAAAGAACCAGTTGCATTTTGATCACCAGTTTTTTATATGTATCATCTCACATTCTCAGTATCCAGCCAAAGATAGAGAAAAGATTACCTGTATAGATGCTGAAGCATAGACTGTCATTTCTTACACTTTACACTAACATGGTTTTCAGTCCATATCTTTTAATTAGATATTAACTTGGGACCAAATAGCAAAATTTCCAAATTTACAGACCAGAATGCAAAATTTGAAATTATAAGGAAAAAACGGGGGGTATTGGTGATACTTATGAAACCAAATATGTAATTAAGACCTAATGAAAACAAAGTTCCGCAAACAGTGCGCTACCGAAATCAAGGAAGAAAAAAACATTGGAGGAGCAACTTACAGGTAAATCCAGATGAAAGAAAGAATAGTGCAACCCGAGCAGGTTAAACAACACATTGATGTTCTTTTTGAAGAAATAAAAATAAATATCTTCAAATCCAAGTTTTAGGCGTTTCATTACATCGATTGCTAGCAAATAATGAATTTGAAGCAGTGTTTTAGATTCTGTGACAGTAGCAAGATTGTTAGACACGAACGCCTCCCTATGTTTGTGCTTTTTAATATATGCAGTCTTCCATCCCTGCATCAGAAATTAAAAATTGAGAAAAGGTTGTTTGTTATACATTTGTTTTCTCAATTGGTCCTTGGCATGTTACGCAAAAGTTTACTTAATGCAGTATCTACCATCAGCAAATATATACCTCTCTGTAGACTTGTAGTACAACTTGATTTCAATCAAATGGCAAAATAATGCTCTACTAAGAGAACAATGTTGTTACTTAAAAAGGTAAAAAGTCAATATTAACAGAAAGAAAATTACATGCTAAACATACTGATTAAATAAGCCTGTCAATGTTATTACTTTAAAACTAATTCATCATTATAGTAGGAAGATATTCACTAATAAATATGAATCATAATAAAATTATTTTTATGTCATTATTATGTCATTACTGGAAATTTCAATAATATAGCAATAACCATCTGACTAAATGAGTATGAACCATCAAATGATAAACAAAATGAAGTATTTAACATTTTGTGCAGATAAGTTATGGGACCCAAAATGGCACCTGACCTTGAAATGGACAGAGTATTTAGGTAGATGCCGCCACCTACGCTTATAGAGTTCCTTCCAGACCTCATCAGAATTGAAGAGTTCATTCAAGTACTTGGAACAACTACCCAGAGATAGCACGTCCCGCACCTTCGCATATTACAAACAGATCAGCTTGTATGTGGTTTGCATATAGGAAAGGAGATATTTGCATGTAATCTTTGCACAAAAGATAGCATTTACACTTATATGCTACCGGTCCATGTTCTTACAGATAAATGAACACACCTACAAAGGTACTCAGTTTTATACGGATATTTCCAAATCTGGCCATATGACGAACCTGTACTATACTACACAATACCTGTGCAGTAGAGAGAGAGAGAGAGAGATGTGCCTGGAGATGAGAGAAGATGCTCAGCGCAATCCATTCAACTTCAATGGGGAAAGAGTTGCATATATCTTTGGTTACTGAAACAAAAGAAGCAAAAGAAACAAAAGATAAAACAGAGTTTAATTCTACTGCTTTTTTAAGCTTCATGCAATTGGTGTACAATTGCAAAGCAAAATTCTGAACCTGGGCTGGGAAACATAATTCACCTTTCAGCAGTGTTTTTCTCAATAAGTCTGATTAGATTGCAATCTGCCACAATTCTCGGACAAAACCAAAAATTGCAACAGGAACTGGTGCAATGCTGATAGCTACTAGGATAATTGTACTGGTACCTGACCTGAGCAAATGACACAGTTGGCAAATCGAGTGGAATGTTCTCAAATTTCAGCCTAATACCATTGAATCTGATTAAACCCCCTTTCAATTGATTTCTAATCAAAGAGAATGAAAGAGATAATGGGATGGAAGAAAGAAGAAAGAAGAAAAGCACGCCAACCTTTTAGCCTCTTCGCGCCATCCAAATCAAAATCAATGCCACCGCCAACCATTGAAGCACGTCCAGTTGTGCAAGAAATCCAGAATAGAACGAAGCAAAGAAGGTGAAAAACAATGCGAAAAGTAATAAGCAAAATTCTGCGAACAAAAAGAGACGAAATTATCAAAGACCGAATAAGGTAATTAGTATAATCCCTCAGAGATTGTTTCCAAAATCTCTGGGACTCGAATATTACAAGAGAAATAATATAGATTGTTTCCAAAATTGCAAGAGCAATAATTAATTAATGAAAAATTAGATAGATACTCATCATGACTTCTTAATTAACATATTTTTTTCCAAAATTCTACGTAATAATTATCGCGACATCGCGAGAATGTTAAAAAGAAAAAGTTATTCGCTCTTTTAAAAATTATATTATATAATTTTACTAATTATCAATATTATATGAGAATCTCATAGAGCAATATGTATCACCGAATTGATTAAAAATTATAATATTCAAATTAAACTGGTGAAAAATCCAAATTTCTTTCCAAAAAAATATAATAACATCATAAACTATTTATCTTTTTTAGATAACCTGAGCATCATAACATAAACTAATTATTTTTTGCTATTTAAAATAAACTAACCATCGTGTCATAAACAATTTACATTTTTCAATTTAGGAGCTGAAGCAATATGGGCCTTAAAAAATGAGTCCAAAATCTTACGTTTTCTGCTTCTCTTTTGCGCAGCCCAGTTTGATCCTGTTATATGTTGGGTTTTTAAAGGTCTGTTGGTACCTCATTTGATTAGTTCTCTGTTTGAAATTGAGCGACTGTAAGCACGGGCTTTTTCATGTCTATGTATTTATATTTGTTTATAGACATTTGTATAATTGTATTACAAAATTTAATTCATAACAAATTTGATACACTAACATTTGAACTATTTTTGTTCAATTTCTAGACAATATTAATATCAATATCAATATTTGTTTTAACATCAGATTGGTTTCAAAATCCGTTCAATATCTTATTTTGAAAAATAAAAACAAAGGATGTGAGCAGCATTAAAAAAAAACAGACTCAATGGTACATTGTACCTTATTAGAGACCAAAAATAAATTGATGCCTCAAACAGTTAGATCTTTTATAAAAAAATGAACCGAACTAATCAAATAACTACCAAATCGAAATAAGCAAAGTAAATTTTGATTTATCCAGTTGAACCGAAATATGAGATTAATAAAAAATAAAAATAAATTAAGAATGGTCCAATTCTCGAATTAGATTATAGCCCAATATTGTTATTATTTTTTTTATTTTCACTTTTTTTAATTCACAATCGGCCCATTCTTTTTTTTTCATCACCTAAAAATCCGAACCGGTTTATTTTGCCTCTACTTATTCGGCAATTTCATTAAAGAGTTTGGGTTCAGTCAATGAAAATCAGATTAAACCGGACCAAATAATATAAACCAAATTAAATTAAAAAGTAAATCAAACCGATCCATTTAAATCGAAAATTTGAACAATTTAATTCAAATTCCTTGGATCAGTTTAAAACCAATTAAACTGGACCAATGATCAACCCTACGAACAACCGCACAAAAATAATAACATCACAAATTAAAATGGATGAGTAATTGAGTATGCATGTATACACAAAATAAATAAAAAAAAACAATTGATTGCTAGAGAAGAAATGGGCTACTTAAATTAAGACTTGAAAAGTTACCTTTAAGAAAAAAAATTGGAAAATATTGCCCCAAAGAGCTGGAAAACACTTTTTGATGTGTACTATCTATTCATTATGCAATGATTTTCCTTTTTTTTCCGAGATGGGTTAGGTAATCATAGTTCCTATCATTGATTCTCAAATTTAATATTCTGAAATTTCGTTTTGCATAGCAATTCCAACATAAATATATTTAAATATCAAATAGTACCAAGTTAACGATGTAAATTACAACCAAATAAAATTAAAATAGAAGAAAAAGAATTTAGCAGTATAAAATTGGAATCAAACTAACAGAAAACAAAATTTTAAGTATGAGATCTATCTATCTGGCAAGACTATAAGAATTAATTTTTAGTCTAGTGGTAAAATACAACATTTTCTCTATGTTTCCGGTCATGACTTTAAATGTAAGGTCTTTTATGAAAATTAATTTTTTTGAAAGTTAAACTTTCATTTTTTTTTTCCTAAAAAAATAATTACTAGCTAGTTATATATGATCAGTGAGATAATTTTGGCTAGTCAATACAAAAAGCATTGGCGGAGAGTTGATTAGATCTTATAGCCAATTTCTAAAAGAATATTTTTAGCGTATATTTATTTTTAATAAAAATATTTTTCAAACAAAAAAGTTTAATTTGTGCATATTCCTTAAATAAATAAGACACGTGTCAAATTTAGCTCAATTTTTAAAATTATTTAACTTTTCATCAAATAAAATTTTGAACGATTGACTTGTCTTTTGTTTTTTTGTGAAATATATCAAGTATATATCATTACTGTCAGATGCAAGCTAGAACTGTCCTTGAGTAAATATAAACAAATTCAATGGTCATTGCACAAATTATTTAACTTTTCATCAAATAAAATTTTGAACCATTGACTTGTCATTTGTTTTTTTGTGAAATATATCAAATATATATCATTACTGTTAGATGTAAGCTAGAACTGTCCTTGAGTAAATATAAACGAATTCAATGGTCATTGCAAAATATCGTTCATACTAAAAAAGAGTCAAATTATACATATTTTAATACATAATGACTTTTAATTTTTTTTTTTATAGATGATCAATTAAATTCATAATTGATTGAAATTTTAGTACGCTCTGTGACCTCTGTCTAATGATATCGAGGATATATGTAACATCCCGTAACATTTATAAATTCTTATGAACTTATATTTGTACTTATTTATAATTGTGAAAATTTAAGAATTTATTTATAAAATATATAAATTTAAACTTGAATAAAAAAATATAAAATTTGAAAAAAAAAAGAGAGGATGTGGCATTCTAAGCCACGTGGCTCTCTTGCCTAAATCCCACCGTTTGATTCTTTTTGAAATTGTGTGGATTAATCCAGTTTGTTTGAATAGTTGTTTAATTAAGTTAACTATAAAGAAACGCATCGTTAAATAACCGATTAGAGTCCGTATTATTTTTGTTTGTTATGTTTGTTGCAATGTAGATTGATGGACGAACGATGAATATCCAGATGTATCTCTTGTGACGCCTCCCAACTGACAGCGGGCTTGTGACATTATATTTAAAATTTTAACTTTTTTCAATCAAAAAATAGTTTCTAATATATCAAATAAAAATCATATTAAACTTGTGAAAAAAATTTATCAATAGAAATTATAAAATTCAAATATACAAAAATAGAAAGAGTGCCTGTATTGCAACAAATATAGTAAGATCGGAGTCATTGGTAACGATCCATCCATTTATGGATCAGAGTTAATAACTCCGATCCATAATTATATATTTTTATTTATTAATTATATTGAATTCTATAAGAAAGCCGACACATTTGATCAAATTTTAACAAAAATAATAATAAAATTATAAATTTGAGTCATTGACTCCGATTCATAAATGGATGGATCGTTGTCATTGACTCCGATCTTACTATATTTGTTGCAATACAGATACTCTTTCTGTTTTTGTATATTTGAATTTTATAATTTCTATTGATAAAAAAATTCCTTAAACTGTCCCTGAATACATGAAAATAAATTCAATGGTCATTGCAAAATGCCAATGCACTGCAAGGTCAGATCCATGTTGAAGATAAAAGTGAACTTTGGATTTTATATGGGCATGTGACCCATGTTTTTTCTCAACAAAAAAGAGAGAAAAAAGTGAACTATGGATTTATTTGAGAAAAAGTAGCACCTTAAACAGTTAAACTGCAACCTCAAATATATTTTTGTTAGATCAAAAGAGAATTTATTTTTGAACCAAGGAAAAGGATGGTACTGTGCCTCATCAATCACGGATCCACAGTTTATGGCCTCTCCTTCCAGTTGCAATGTAGCGTTTTGTGTAGAGGGTTAATAAAAACTAATTCGAAAATTAGGGAATAATTCGGCAAGATGCAAAATTCTCGGTTCGGGTATAAAATTATATAGATATAATTCGAGAATAGTTTTTTTTTATATCTTTCAAAAATAAATTAAAAAAATTGATATTTTAAAAAATAAACAATAAGGTTATGTAAATTTAATAATGTTATATATTGATATAAATTAAGTGTTATTTGTAGAGATTCATAAATAAATTTGAATAATAGATGCATTAGTCGAATGTTTCATATACAACTTCTTAATAATAGATAAATTTTGATGATAGAAAAACAACTTGTTTATTGGAACACTTAATATATGATACATGTGTCACGCATGAGCAAATAGAAAGGAAATAAATTAGAATAATTATATAGAACTCTCCATTTTCGTCCCCCCTCATCTCCGCAACCTCCAAAAAAGGAAAGTCTCTAACTAATCTATTTTTTTTTGTCTTTTAGTGGGAGTATATGGGGGACAATATTTTTCGCTGTTGGACGCCAATAGTTAATTAAGATTGAAGTAATTAATTTATCATTCTATGTATATCAGACAAATTGGACATAATCACATAACATCTTTTCTGTAAAAGCCAAGGCCTCAGAAGATCCCAACTTCATTTCTCTCTCATAATAGTTCACACTATCTAGGCTGTAGACATGATGCAAGTATGAAGCAAATAGTTATTGTTCTTCTCTGCTCAAAACCTCACACTCATCCAAGTGACTCCATAAATACACCTCACAAAGTTCTCACTCCAGCTTTAAACCACCTCTCTCTCTCTCTCTCAGAAAAAAAAAAAAAAAAAAAAAAAAAAAAACATGAAATCAATGGCTATCTTTCTTCCTCCAAGAAGAAACCTTCTCATCTCTACCATTCTACCATTGCTTCTATTAGCCACCTTTAAACCATCCCTCTCTTACACCCATGAAACCTCTTACATCTCTTTGGCACCTTCTTACCTCCCCAAAATGCCCAAATTCTCCTACATTCCCCCGGCATTGTCACCCGACATCATGCCGGTCTTTCCTTCACCCAAAACCGGCTCAGGTGAAGCACCATCGAGCAATTTTCCAACAATTCCGTCGAGCCCGAGCCCACCAAACCCTGATGATCTAGAGCCAGACTCGGCATTTGCGCCGTTTGGGTCAATGGCCACCGCCACTTCATCATCGGGCTCGTTAGGGGATGCGAAACGGATGCATGTAGCATATATCTCAGGGTTTGTAATGCTATTGTGGTGGTTAGTAGTGGGAAGGTGATAATGCTGTAATGGGGTCAAGGTGGGGATTTGTTTATTATAAAATTAATTACTCTGTGATTATCATTAGTTTAATTTTTGCAATATTTTTTTGGGGGTCTGTTAAATTTTGTTTTTTACAGTGAGGATAAGGATTCATTTAATGTATCTTATGGATAATTTTGTTTGTTTGTTAGGATGTATAATAGTATTTTTTTTTTTTTTTTTTGTTCTTGTGTTTTCTCTTCTTCTTTTTTTTGTTGTAAAAGATATATTATTGCATTAAGGTAACATTTTATTAAGACTGAAGGTTTTGACAAATTAATAGTCCTAAAAATGTTGCTAACTCAAAATAGATATTAATTAAAAAGAATATATCAATAAAACCATCAACTCCAGTAAATTGCAACTTAAATTGACATTCTGAAGTTCTCTAATGTTTCTTCTCTTCGTTGTTCTCTGTTGACATGCAAACCTCCTATATATAATTCTTATATTAATATTTCTCAGAAAAAGTACCAATAATTGTAATTTTCCTACTTTCATGCTGAGAATGTGCTGAAAATTTAATACATCAGTTTTTGTTTTTATTTTTTATGTGGTGGAGCTTTTAATTGCCAGAATGAAATTTACAAATTTTTTTGTTAATTATTGCCCAGGTTGTGTGACAAGTTCTGTATAATTCTCTTTGGTGCATGCATATTTTACTTCATATATCAAACAATTATTATCTTTTAATTCACATTGTTCTAATGGATTATTTATTACAACTTCCTCAAAAAAAATATTTATTACAACTTTTTTTTTTCCGAACTTTGGAAGTAATAGTGTTCTAGAATGTGAATGCGTACGGTAGCTATTTATTTATTAATTAATGCGAAATGTAATGACAAAAAAGGAATGGGAATTATCAATTATTTGAGGATGTTGGAAGGATGAGTCAATCATAGTCATGTCATGAGCTGGTTATGCTTTCCTAGTTTGCTTAAGTTAAAAGGCTATCTATCATCTATTCATGAAAGCATCTTACATCAATTATTGCCTAATCAATGTTCACCTCAAATAAAAATTTATATTCTCTTCATATTTCTATTATTACTTTATGAACTCCAACAAAGGGGGACCAGTATCCTCTGAGGAGTTTTTTTAGCTGTGGAGTAGAACGGACAGTCTAGATTTAATCTCAGTCCATTAGTGCTCGAGATGGTGGAGGGAGCAGTATTAATTTTGCTTTGAGATTCGTTTTATAATCTTATTTGGTCTGTCCGATCAAAATGAACAGATCAGATTAAAAGAACCGCACAGCTCCACTGGTAAAAACTCCACAGAGGATGTGATTCCCAACAAAGGGGTGCTTCCTAGTAGACTTGTAGACTTGGATTCGATACAAGTCAAATGTACCAACTAATAATATTAATAAACTAAAAATAATGTAAAGAACCTTTTTATTTTTATTATTGTGAAAATTGAGAAGTGATGAAAGCTCATTGAAAACTAATCAATATCTTTTAAATGGGCATATATATACAGTGTCAAAAAACAAATGACCATAAAGGATCGCACCCAAATTAAATTACATGCAAAAAACTTAAAATCCTTCAATTTTTAAAATTGTCTCAATAATTTTTTTGTTTTAATTTTTGTATTGCATCAATTATATCATGGCAATCACAAAAAAAAATGTAGTTAGTACCAACAACTCGCTACACTGTGTCTGTTCTATTTGCCACAGAGGATCCGGGTATGAAAAAAAGGATGTATACCCTCAAAAACTTCAAAATTAGGTATTGTCCCTCCAAACTTTCAAAACTCACAAATTTATCCACTTTGTTATCTTTTATATTAAAAGTCATTTTAAATTTGTAAAATACACATTTTATCCTTTATTAAAAGCATAAAATTTTATAGCTTGTTCAAGAAAAATGACGGTTTTATATTTGATCAGTTCAAGGTCAAAATGAGTATTTTATTAAGGATAAAGGTATAATGGGTATCCGGCTTTCGAGTGCAAATTACGTATGTTTATAAATGATAAAGGTTATAATGGGTATCTTATTGGACCGACATTTTTCTTAAACAAACTACAATTTTTTTTATATTTTCAATGAAGGGTAAAATGAGTACGTTATATAGGGGTGAAAACGGATCGGATAGTGGTAAAACCATATTCGTATCCGTTTATTTTTTCCGGATACGGATACGGATCGGATATTTATTTTAAAAAATGTATAAATATTATTAAAAATATCAAAATTCATAATATTTATCTAATTATAATGGTGAATAACATAACTTTTTCATAATATATATTAAATTATATGGTATATATCTACTATTTTATAGATATAGAGGGCCAATAAGTAATTTTGAAGTATAGAGGGGCAAATACGCAATTTTGAAACTTTTTAGGGGATAACATGAAATTGCCCCCTCAAAAAAAAAAAAAACAAAAAAAACAAAGAAACCTTCTGGTCTGGTAACGGTCCCAAAAGGGGGCATATATGAATCATGATACTGAGGTAAAAAAAAAAAAGTTGTCTTTTACATATATTAGGTTGTAAACTTATATGCGTCAGCGGCAGAGAAGTGTAAAATCCTTGGATTGCATTACTTTTTACTTTTTTACTTTATATAAAACCAGTCCATATTTATCACTGTTATTATCACGATTGTATTTGAAAGATCAATTGACCTATAAGTAGTGATTTTACTATGAACCAAGTTTATTTTCAAATTAACATTAATGTAGTGTTGTTGCCAAAATTTTATTCAAAATCTTTCAGGTCTTTTTATGTCCTTTCCGTATTTAGGATTATTTTCAAATATTTTTAGACGGTATCATCTGTTTTACTGTTATCCTCGGTTTGATCATGCTAAATTAAATAAAAGTATTATTATTATAATATTAATAATATTAATAATAATAATAATAATAATAATTATTATTATTATTATTATTATCATTGTTTTTATTATTATTGTTACTAGAGGAGGGTTCAGATGCTTCAGATTTTTGCACCTCCATCATGCCTTCATTTTTTAAAAATTAATAATTTCAAATTTCAAATTCAAATTTTAAAATAAAACTATTAGATTTGATTTATATCATTTTCTCTATTCACATATAAAAAATTATGCACATATAAAAGATTACGATGTTTCAACATTATTTTGATCGGTATGACATCTAACGTTTTTATTTTGACATATAAATTTTATAATTTATATTACTAGGAAAAAATAGAGACACAAAAAATAAAAGCATTTGAACTCTCTTGTTATTTTTAATTAAAGTAGAGCCCAACTATGAAAAGCATTTCTCAAGGGCAACTGTTTTGCTGAGCACAAGAGATCCAAGAAAACAGAGGAAGTAGTGCATGTGAAGATGGCATAGCAATGATAGGAAAATGACATTTTGGGATGTTTAATAAATGAAATAATCCAGATGCGATCAAATGCTGCTTTAGCCCCTTCTGCACGTGCATTGTCTACCTCAATTTCATCCTACACATTAAATTAATTCTGATAAATAGCCTAAATTGACGACTGTTTCCGATTCCAAATTTGCTCATAGGAGCTCTGACAAAAGGTGATAAAAAAAAATTACTTTTGGAGCCTACTAGGTTGTTTAAATTTTTTTACAAGCTTGTTCAAATTTTACAACAATTCTTCTAGTAACATGCATTGCTCAACGTGTTTACAATAATGAAACTACAAAATTAAAATTAAAGGGTTGAAAAATTTAGTTTGATGGAGTTTCATTTTATGAAAAGGATTAAAATGTATTGATACATATAAAATTTACAAAGTTTAATGGACATATTGCAAATTTTCAATTTATAGAAAAGCTTAGTCTTCTTTTTTTCTCTCACGATCAAAATTACCCTTTTTAGTATCATTTTGTGTTTGAAGTCCTTTAGATAGAGGTGCAAATACATATTGGATAATGGTAAAATCATATCTGTATCTGTTTTTATTTTTCAGATACGAACACAGATAGGATATTTGATGGATAATTGTAGATACATATTGAATATCGGCTATCTATAGATACATACATATTTTCATAATATATATTAAATTATATGGTATATATCTACTAATCGAGTACGGATAATTAAAATTTAAAACTATATTTGTATCCGCACGGATATTCGAATATCCATATCTAATTTTCAGACATAGATTCTAATACGGTCGGATATTATCCGATCCATTTGCACCTCAACCTTTAGAGCCGTTGGTTGGTTTAGACTTCTACATGACCTTTCATAGACTAAACATACTTAATAATATTTAACTCAAACAATTATTTAGTTTATGATTTGTCTAATCGAAGTTGACCTTAGAGAACCTAAACAATATTTAATCCATCTAAAAAACTAGATGTATTAAAAATTGGTTGAGCTTCAAGCATATAATTTTTTTCTACAAAGCTTAATGCAAATTTAGTGTAACTAAGGATGCCCAAGTTAACATTAAATTTTTTTATTACAAAATGAAAAACAAAATTAATTTCTCTGTTTTTTTTAGATTGAAGGCAGAGATCGCAGGCATACGATCACCACTAATTAAAAAAAATACAAAATCAGAACGTATATAGAAACAAAATAAGTCAAAAGTCTCCTTAAAATCTATTAAAATGAAAAATAAAACAAATAGGGAAAATTGGTTATTTGCCACTCCAAAATCTTCAAATCTAAAAAATGTAATCACGAAACTATAAATCTGAAAAATGCCAGTCTAAACTTAGTTAATTCTTAAATTTGCCACAAATACACATTTTTTATATTTTTTTTTATTAAAAATTTACTGAAAAATACAGTTTTGAGATACGTATAATGAGGAGTCTGAGGGTATATAGGAAAATACAGAAATACGTATCTCAAAACTGTATTTTTTTAGTTAATTTTTAAAAAATAAAATAAAAAATTGTGTATTTATGGCAAATTTAAAAATTTAACTAAATTTAGAGTGAAATTTTTCAAATTAATATTTTTGTGATGATATTTTTCAGATTTAAAAATTTTAGAGTAGCAAATAACCAATTTTTTCAAACAAATATTAAACTATTCTTGCATAGCACGATCATACCAATATTCCCAACATGCATAGCACGTGCCAACTCGAAGACTTCACAACTAGCTTAAATTTTGTATTTAAAATATAATTGATTATAGCTAGAGTTGTAGTTGTTTATTATAAGAGTTTAACTAGCTTATTATACTAAGTACAGGATTATCGAGAATTAAAAAGAGATTAAAAAATCTTGGTACATTATCCAGACAAAAACAGATTGTAAAGTTTTACCGAATTTTTTTTATTATGAAGGATTGTTTTATTTATTAGTTTTTTTAGGATTCATTTACGTTTAGGCCCAAACCACCTTTTTATTTGCACTTTCATGTCTTACATAGATATCATTAAATAAAGAGGCTGTTCACTTCTTTCACGGTCTCATTAAACAAATTAATGTTGCGTTTCCCATTAATCATCAAACTTGAAGATTCCTTTATTCTGAAAAAGAAACATGTTGATAGTGACTTTTGAGAAACATAATCCAGATATAGGCCCACCGGCCCAAGTACTGGCCCAAAGACTGAACTGGCCTAATCCAGACAGACAGCCATTGAGGCTGTTCGGCTGAAGATCCCTGTGGGCCATTAACAATTCTTTTTTTTGTTTTTGTTTTTGTTTTTGTTTTTGTGAGGGTTAATTTTCCTGAACGCTCCACTGTCACAGTTGCCATCATACCAAAAATAATGTTAGTTTTGAATCACTTAATTAATCAACTTTTTTTATTAAACCATAATTCCAAAGATTAGTAAATAGAGAGGTTATGAAAAAGTGACCACAAGTTTTTTAGAATCTGATTTCAAACAAAAAGTTATGTCAACACTACCCTGAAATTAAGTTGACAGAATTGAGGATCAATTTGGCACATTTCATACCATTCTTGTGGCAATTCTGTTACTGGTACATGTATGGTATCATGTACGCCTGAGTATGTAACTAACTTAATTGTACAATTTTACATGAATTAATGTGATGTTTTCTGTTAATCATCAAGCTTGGATTCCTTTACATGAAACATTGATTTACAATTTGATTTACAGTGTTGTGCAGAGGCATCAATTTTTTTATTTATTTTATTCACAAGACATTAGGGCATCTACATCAATAAAATCAAAATAAAATTAATTACAGATGTACCGGTAATAATTGGAATTAATGTAATTTTAATTTCAACTGTATATGCTGCATCGCTAAAATTAATATTAATTGTTTAACTCCTGCATAACAAGATTTTGTTATTCAGAAGTGTAAGATATTCTTGACATTTATGTATGGACTAATCACTTTAGGAAAAGTTAGAAAATTGCACTTGTACAAAAAACTTTTTAATGATGTATTATAGAGTCCAGGTAGTATGACATTGGTGTCATATAACACTAACTTCAAAATTGATTAAATAGACTTTTAATGACTAATCCAAACCGTTTAAACTGATTTACTTTATGAGGGATGTGTTTACGTGCAAATTTTTTTTTTTTTTTATATTTTTCAGTTATTTTAGTATCAAATCAAGCGGTAAAAATGTTGAAAAATGAATGCTTAAAATGAACTTAAAAACTCACACATTTGACCACTTGACTTGATACTAAATAAATTTGAAATATTATAAATTTTGCATGTAAATGCACAACTAATGAAGTAGATAACGGTTTGGATTCACCGTTCGAAATCGATTCGATAGGTTTTAGAGTTGGTGTTATATAGGTTGAAATGACACTGATGTTATCCAGACTCAGTATTATATATGCACAATTAATTAGATGTCTAACTTATATATTACTCTATAACAAAAAAAATTACAAGTTCAGCCATAAAAAAAAGGGCCAGATTCATTGACTATCAGGCTGGGCCGAATACAAAAAGGTCCTTTCCTTCAACAAGTAAAGGCCCAAAGACTGCCCCGGCTCTTTACTGAAACCATTGGTTGTGTAGCAATGAAAATCACTTACATGAACGGACGAATTTAGATCGGGATCGTCTAATCAGAATCCGCACGAATATTAAAAGGATCACGCGCATTCCACCTCAAACTGAATTAGTCCAGATTATGAACAGACGGTACGAATCTAAACAAAAATATTTTGTTACCTCAGAGGATACGGACTCTGCACCCCAGGAGAATGATGGGGACAACTTATAATTTCCAGTCTAGCAATCAGCCTTTTTGTAACTCTTGCTAGTACAGGAGTTTAAGATCCAAAAGTTGAGCTTCTTTATCTTTTGCTAGCAAGTTCAATAAGTCTAAACAGGCTTATTCCGAAAGGTGACCAGAATATTCTGATATAATATACTAATTCTTTCTAACTCAATTAAAGGGAAAACGTGCCATAAATCTAGTCCTGATCACAACTAATTACATCTTGTAACTAAAATCACACATGAAATTATTTAACTCCATAGGAGGAAAGCAGTACAAATACGTAAATCCATACACAGTTGCACACAATGACACCAGTACAGAAGTTACACACACAGCTGAAATAAAAATAGAAACAACACCGGCAAATACAAGTAATTTTAGACACAACTCCAAGGAGATTTCCTTTCGTCTCAGCAACTTCTAAGGGTGGTATTCCTCACAATTGGGACCATTAATGATACCTGCATGATATAAAAGAGCCCACAAATGCGTGATGAACTCGGAGCCATACCGAGCTGCTCAAAATGTACTCCGGTAGATCCTAATGGAGCGAGGTAAAGAATCAAGATCAACTGTGACCAGAAGTCAGCCATTAAGATCCATCATCTATCTCTGAGCATCATCAGGTATTTTCTCGATTAGGTACTTACCCAATTCCGAGCCCTGATGAATTATTTTCTGACCGTCATCTCCATAACTCATCATCTTCTGGTACTTTGCTTTCAAATTGTGCTCCCTGCCAAAAAACTCAGCACTCTCTTCAACTATTTCCCAAAGCATAAATTTCACCAAATTGCTGGTTAATGGTAACAGATCTGGGAGAAAGGCGACCAAGTAAGCACAATAGTTGGACAAGTGGGTTGCCACCGAGAGATGGGATTTGATTGATTCTCTGACATTTTCTTAATGAATTTGCTAGTTGCTATGTGCCACACCATTATAGTGTGAACTGTTGTTCCAAGATTGAGTGTCCATTGTAGATCTTCATAAACACTCATGCCATTCCTTTGCAGAGCTGTTTTACCCAACTCACTTGGGTGGTCACCCTGGTTCTCCACTAGTGTCAAATATTGCTTTCTTCTCCTCTGGGGTTTTTGAAAGTTAGTGGCTTTAATGCCTACTAACAATTCGATTGACAATCTAGACTTGCAGAAAAGTGCTAATACCTGGTAACAAGTTAATACTTTACTTTATGATGTATGATCATACAAGAAAGTTAATACATTGATTAAGTAAAACTACATGCATGGTTGTAATTGATATATAGGTAGATATATAGGTAGGCAAACAACACATATGTACATTAGTACATACAGAGAGGTCGATATATATTTACCTTGTAACCAAATAGCCAAGGTTGCGCTTCATTCGAATTGGCATCTGACTTCTGAAGAAGCCCATAGAGAGGTCGATATATATTATACATTTATTGCTCTGATTTAGTAAAAAAAAATATTACTAATTAAACAATTTTAGATGAAATGTTGCCTGAATTAATCTTTTACCATCACGGTTAACAAATAACTCTATAAATCACATCTTCACATAATTAGGCTGGCGGAATAGCTCTTATATGGACCTGTGCTTTGCTAATTGAAAATGCTCCTTACTCTTACCTTGATAAGTAAAAAAAAAAAGTTATATTTGATCGTCTTATAAAAATATGGTAAATATTTGATAATTGAGTAAATCTACCTGTGCCAAAGTGCTCCATATATAATATTTTCCAGCCTATGCCCAAGAAGCTCCTCAACAAATTAAACAAATGACCGATGCGCTGTGAGACCCTGCCAAAACTCATCTCTATAAATTGCCAATTCTTAGCAGTATATCTAGGCAAAAAAAGAAGAAGCAAATAATGCCAGTACCATCAATATATATTATGTCTCTGGAGAATGTTGGGGGCAACTTATAATTTCTCATTTAGTAATCATCCAAAAAATTGAGGTTCTTAATTAGCTGTTGCTAGCAAGCTCAATAAATCTAAACATGCTTATTCCAAAAGGCCACTAGAATAGGCTGATATAATATAGTAATTAAATTTTTTTCGCTCAGTTAAAGGTAAAATTGTGCCATAAATCTAGTCATGATCCCAACTAATTTAAATTACAATTTGTAGCTAAAATCACACATGAGCTTATTCAAATTCATAAGAGGAAAGCAGTACAAGTTCTGAAATGCAACATGATGACACCAGCACATAAGTTACACACAATGCTCAGAAATAGAAATGACAACTGCTAATACAAGTTATTTTACAACTTTTAAGATGATTTCCTTTCGTCTCAGCAACTGCTAAGCAGGGTGGTATTCTGCACTAGTGGTATCAATGATCCCCGCATGGTATAACAAAGCCCATAAATGCGTGACGAACTCGGAGCCATTACCAAGTTCCTCGAAATGCGCCCTGGTAGATCCTGATGGAGCGAGGTAAAGGATCAACTCTGACCAGAAGTCAGCCATCAACTTCCATCTCGTACCATCATCAGGTATTTTCTTGATTAAGTACTGCCCGAGTTCCGAGCCCCGATTAATAATTTTCTGACCACCATCTTCAGAGCTCATCAACTTGTTGTACTTTGCTTGCAAGGTGCGCTCTCCGGCGAAAAACTTGGAAGTTTCTTCAACTACACTCCGAAACATACTTTTCACCCAATGGCTTGTTAATGGTAACAGATCAGGAAGATACGCGACCAAGTAAGCGCAATAGTTGGACAAGTGGGTTGCCACATTGTGATCAGATTTTATTGACTCTTTATTGCCTCCGACATTTACCGGATGAATTGCACAGAAGCTAGTTGCTATGTGCCACACCATTATAGTGTGAATTGGTGTTGGAAGTTCGAGCGTCCATTTTAGTTCATCATAAACACATACCCCGTTCCTTTTCAGAGTTTCCATACCATTTGTGAGCTCACCCCGACTCTCTACTAGAGTGTCAAAAATTGCTTTCTTCACCTCCGGGCTGAGTGGAACAGATTTGCCCTTTTTCAACCCTGGCGGAGGTATGTTTATTTTTGACACTTCACAGGTTGAAATAAGAAAATAGCACCGACCGGAACTTCGTGAGGGGGTTTTGCTGCTATTCGTCAACAACGAGTATTGTCCGAGGGTATTCTTTACACATAGATTGCATCTTGGCTTGCAGAAAAGTGCTAATACCTGGTAAGAAGTTAACAAATTTATGAATATATCATCATATAAGAATTTTAAGGAATCAAGTAAAAACAACACTCATGTAATTAAATATATTAGTATACATGTATACTGATAGCACGGACATACAGAGAGAGAGAGAGATATTTACCTTGTAACCAAATAGCCAAGATTGCGCTTCATGCGAATTAGCATCTGAAGAAGCCCACTGATTTGTAACAACTGAAGTGTTACTTTTGACATTTCGACAAATCATTATAAGCTTTGTCCAGTGGCAAAATACATATGTGAGTGTTTCAAAAAACTCCATCATAAGTATTAGGATCAAGAGTGAACTCGTAACAAGAAAATCAAGAGGGAAACCATTAACAGAAGCGAAATTATATCTCCACGCTTTGTATTTAAACCAAAGAGTTACACCAATCATTCCGCCAAGTAATACTAAATTCAATACTGGAAAGCCAAATGCAAATCCAACAGGATACCTCGTGAAAATTAAGTCGCGTAGAAAACCGAGCTCCATTTTTATTACCCTAAAGACTCGTTCTTTATCACCCTTCTCAGAGAGAAGCCCTTCAAATACAAGTTTCTTTGTCTTGGGTTCCTGGGCCTCTGCTGCAGGATACCCGAAATGCCGTCTTCTCAAGAGCTTAAACAATGCAAATGAGAGGCATAGATCTTTCATCTCCCCATCTGTGTCGACAGAAGGGTGTAACAGCCCCCTTTTGCAACTCCAAACCCTTTCCACTGTGATAACATCATTTGTCAGTTCGATCTCTGGGGAGTAGTCTGGTGCTTTGATCTTGGATTTAATTTTTTCTTCACCCATCACGAGGTACTTGTACCCTTTCATGCTTGTAGGGTCTATTGCATCACTAGGTTGGGTCAGTTTATGCTCGCTCTTCATGTACTCAGCAACCAGGTTAATGTTTTCAAGACCATATGCCCTTTCTGCAAGTAAATAACTCAAGATTCTGATGAAGAACTTAGCAAGAACTAATGACATAATAGCCACAAGTGGGTGGTGAAATTCATGAGGCACCTTGTATTTGATGATGAATGCTCCGGTGAGGATAAAGTTGCATAGAAACGAATACTCGCGTGACCTCCTATCAGCAACATTCTCGAGAAGTGAATAGTATGAATTGGTGAAGACATTATCACATGCAATAAGAAGTATCACAACCCAGACCGAGTAGAGTATATTGTCTGTTCGCAGTGCTGAAGCAAAGCCTATGGCTTGGTTGATCAAAATATTGACTGGATGGTTCAGCAGATTGGGGATATTCTTTAGGAACTTGTTGGTATGCCACAGCCTGAACTGTGTAATGGTAATGGAAAAGGTTGCAAACAACATGAGCGCCGAAACACAAGTGTTGCTGTACATGAGTGCCATGCTTTTTAAGCTTTCAATAGCCATCTGGTGAGGAACTGGTGGCTGCGCTGGTGCGGAACTGTCATCCATGTATGCTCTCCTTATTAGTGTTTGAGTTTTGGTGTTGTGAATAGAGTGATTAGAGATTTGTGTTATATCTTATGGATTTGATGATTCTCAGGGAAGATATATATATAGCTAGATAAGGGTACCCAAGTGTGTGACGTGTCTGTGTGTTTAACACAACTTCTTTGGGTGTGAATTATTGTGTCCTGGGTCTTTATTTATAGCAATTATTGAAGAACATGAAAGATAATGAGATAATGCTGAAATTTTTATATATAGGAACATGAAAAACATAAAATAGAAAATAGAAAATGCTGTGTGGACAATTCAAAAATGAGAAGGTAGCTAGGACGTCTCATGGCATCCCTGTGACGCCATAAGGTATCTCAAACCATGAAAAAAATGAAACAAACAAAAAATTACTCATGGAACGTCATGACTCATCCAAATCGGAAAAAAAAAAAACCCAATTGAGCTGTCATGACCCATCCATATCTACAGAGTTAATTGAAAGGATAATAAACACAAGTAACACAAGTAAAACAATCCATAAAGTAAAAACTATGTGGGTTACCTCCAACTTTACTCAAAAAAAGAAAAAACTATGTGGGTCATGGCTGCCCAGTTATTTTATTTTATTTTTTCCTTTTTTCCGGTTTGGATGAGTCATGGCATTCCATGAGTAATTTTTTAATTTTTTTTAATTTTTTCCTAGTTTGAGATGTCTTATGGACGGCATGAGTCCCTCCTGCCTTACCATTTTTGAATTTTCCACACATCATTTCCTATTTTAATTGAACATTTATGTTTCACTTTTGTTCTAGCTCATATTAAAAAAGGACCTCAAAACTTACAATCAAAAACTGTTAACGGGCTAATTAATAACTATACATTTATTATTTTAGAAAACCACCCTGTGATTATAGAAGCTAGAAACAAGAGACTTTTTTCTAATAAGGAGAGAACGATTCCTCTTCTCATTAATGCCACGGCTTTAGAAATTGAGTCATGGAGAAACAATTGTTAGAGAATTAATTCCACATTTTAATCTTTTGTTATTCTGAGATTTTGTAACTAGGGATGCTCACCTCGTTGTATAGCTATAGAGGTGGGCTTAATTTATCATTACTTTGAGTTTGTAATTAAACTTTTTTATCAATATACCTGTTGCCGGCAATTGCCGACAACTATAAAAAAATTAAAAAAAATATTATAGAAGCTAGAACTTAGATCTTTTTATCAGTACATGTGCTCATTTCTCTAAAATGTTCCAATAGTCTCACATTAACGGTTAAGTACATAACCATTGTAGTACACAGCAATTAATAGATCCCTTGCTATTATGCGGGTCACACATTCAAGTACACAGCCCTTTGTTGTGTCAACTAGCGTAGGAATATAACAGCTGTAGAGGAGTACTACAAATTTTGTATTGAGAAGATTGAATAACTAGATGCATGAGTGAAATTTTAATTTTATTAAGCCAGAAATTTTGTTTAGAGGAAACTGGTCAACCTCCATGCATTGACAAATAGTTGGTTACTCTTAAGTTAGGCAGAAAACTCAGTTTTTCTCTGTTTCCTTTTATTTTGGCTGTATCATGAACTCTATGCTTCTTATGTTTCTTTAATGAAACGGGCTATCAAGCTTTTTATCAAAAAAAAAAAAACAAATAGTTGGTTAGACAGAGCATGCTGAATTTGACATTGTATTTACTAAAGTGACTCGTGTGTGTTTAAGATTTTCAATCCAGCTTAATGTTGAAGGAATTAGTCATTTTAGAAGAATATATTTCTTTGTAAATTTTTATTAAGTTTAGAATATTTATTAGGAGAATTTTCATCCACTGAACACTGTTCCAAGCAATCACTCTTCTCAAATCTATTCTTTCTTTTTGCACCACTATATATCTTCCTTATCCTGGTTCTAGTTCCAAGATTCAAATAGAAGCAACAATGTCACTCCAACTAGAAGCTATAACTTAGCAATCATTCAAATTAATGATGCATTTCAACATTGCAATTTCTAAACAGTTCAAATATTACATGGTTGTTCTTAATTAACTCTTAAGGTGGAATTTATGGACCGCAAGAGAATTTACGCTCCACTGTGCCATCATACCAATAATAATGTCCATTTCGAATTTTTAAATTAAGAAACTTTCTATTAATTAAACCATAATTCCAAGATGAGTAAGTAGAGACGTTGTGAAGAAGTGACCACAAGTTTCTTAGAATCTGATTCCAACCAAAAGGTTTTGATGGACCTACACAAGTTCTTTCACCCTTTACCTGAAATAAAGTTGATATTGACAGAATTTAAGGACAATTTAATTGGCACATTTCATACTATTATTGTGGCACTTTTGTAATCGTTAATTAAGAAGGTGGTACCATGTAAGGGTGAATATGATACTAAACTCTGCAATTTAATAGGAATAAATTTTATGTTTGCCATTAATCATCAAGCTTGGAGATTCCTTTATTCTGAGAAAGAAACATATTGACAGTGACTTGTAAGAACATCAGGTTTACCACACAAAAATAAAGTACAAAAAGTTCTATTCTTTACCTCACATTTATGTATATTGATTTTTAGAATGAAATAGAGAATGATTAACAATGATTTTATTTGATTGTTGTGTTCTGATTTTTACAAGATCTATACATCACTATTTATAGCCTAAAATCGAACCGTTGGACTATTTTTTAGAAAAAAAATTATACATGGGATATTATTCATTTACCAAAAAAATGAAAAAAACCATAGGTTGCAAATGAGTATACAAAATCAAATATAATAGTAATGGTACGGTTGAAAGGTAGCCACTAACCTTTTGCTATTGGTAGCCACCAACTTGGGATGGAATTTGTTCCAAATGGACGTAAAAAATGCATTTATTCAATGAACATTGGAAGAAGACGTCTTGACTCTTCCTCCAGGTCACAAAAATGCATCTGATTCAACATTGACATGTAAGTTAAAGAAATAACTACGCTACGAGCTCCGACGATATTGCACCCTCGGCTTCGGTTCCTGTCCTCTCCATCATTCTCCTCTCCACTCGAGACGATAGAACCGAGAGAAAGGGGAATTGTATGTCACTTTTGTTTATGTTGTCTAAATTATTTGCATGATATTCTATTTTGTCAATGAATGTCTAATAATAATATATGGCTAACAAAAATATGGAGGCTGGCCCTAATACAAACAAAACCATGCCAAAAAAATTTATGTCAACGTTGACTGTTTGTAAGATCTTTCACTGACTGTTCTTGAAGAAAAACAGTCAGTGTTGATGACTTTCACTGATTGTTTTTGAAGAAAAATAGTCAGTGTTGAAGACTTTCACCGACTATTTTTGAAAAAACAATCAATGTTGATGACTTTTACTGATTATTTTTCTTCAAAAACAGTCAGTGTTGAGAACTTTCACTAACTGTTATTGAAGAAAAACAGTCAGTGTTGTGGACTTTCACTGATAGTTCTTGAACCGTCAGTGCAGGGTACCTTAAATCACTGACTGTTCTAGAACCGTTAGTGTTGAATATCTACACTGATTGTTTTTTACCCGTCAGTAAAGATATACCTATACTGACGGTGATATCACTGACGCCTCAATAACAATCGGTATAGGAGTATTTTAACGGTAAGTAAAGGAGTTTTTTTATACTAGTGAATGCAGTGAATGCTACCTAGCTTCACAAGCCATGATAAACTTTCATGGACTATACTCTGTCTGTTGAGGATAGAGAGACAACCATCATGTTATGAGAGATGAAGATGTTTATTGCATTCTCTAAATCCAATAGTACATATGAGTTATATAATCACGAGAATACCTAGATGTGCATCACTATTCTTGAACAACTCACAGTGAGTATAAATAACAATTAATTAATATTTGTTTTATCAAATTATATGTTATTGACATTGATTTCCTCCAATGTTTCTTTTCACAAGATATGCTTATCAATTAGTTGAATAGTTGGAAAGAAAATCATTATTTTTAGGGTAGAAGTAGTTGATAATATTTTACTGGCTGATGTTTAGTTGATGAAAGATATAATAATGCAAAACATCATGCGAGTAACATGGTACACTATTAGTTTACTCACAATAAGTTTGCTTCCTTTAATATTAATAATTTAATATTTGTATTTACCATTTACTCAATTAATGTAAATGTTTGGTAGATTGTAGTCATTTCATCAACTCCACAGGGTCATATGCAATAAATGACATCAGTAGTATTGATGTTTTGTTTATTTGTGCAAGGAATAAAGAAAGAAAAGCTAAAAAAGGTACGAAAAAACAGATTTTTTTTTTTTGCGTTCTTTAAATGAAGATATGAATTATCTTACACTTTCTAATATCACATTAAAGTTTTGTAAAATAATGAAGTTTTAAGTTGCCAAAATAAAACCAAATAAAGAAAAAGGTGATTTGATGAGCCTTAAATGAACAATAGCAAATGCTACAGTTTCTTAATATTCAAATAGTTTATAACCTAGTTAAATAAATCGACAAAATTAAATAAATCGTACAATAGTTTACGATTCCTAACGATAATTTTAAACAAGTAAAAAAACATAATATAAATATAGAATGGGGCATTCCGAGAATTGAACTCGGGACCTCTCGCACCCTAAGCGAGAATCATACCACTAGACCAAATGCCCTTTTATTCGTAAAATTCCAATATATCTTATATAACTACTATAAATTATCATATAATATCCTCCCTTCCCCTGAATAGTTGTAAATCAGTAAGCTCCTGCTCTCTCGTCCCCTTCGTCGCCATCCAAGAAAGAAATCAAACTCGTAAGCATCTCTCTCTCTCTCCTTCATTCCTCCTAAATCGGTTGTTTACACGAGATGGATCAGTATCTGCCCATGGGGCACCACTATCGGGCTTCGTTATCTTTTCAAATTGGATAATCAGCGATATTCTGTGGATGGGTTGTGTTGATTGGATCGAAATTAGTGATTCTAATTGATAGGTTTGGTACATATCTAGTACATTTCAATCCGATGCTTACGCTGGAATTTGATGATTTTAGCCTGAATTAAGTTTCGTTTTTCTGAGTTTATACAACCGAAATTGACCAATACGGTGAAATTATTCCTTAATTGAAACAGAATTTAATATTTTTTTTATCTTTCGTTTGAGTTGGAGAGTATAGGGTAAAGCAATAAGGATAAACAGCAGATGAGAGAAAAATTGGATTTGACATTTCAAAGTTGCAATGGAAGAGTTGTAACTGGATCAATATTTATTGCTTCTGGTGTGAGTTCATTTCTGTGTTTCTTCTTTGCTGCTGTACTGTCTAAGCTCCTTCCTCCTTTCCAAAATCAAATCTTGCGTGCTCTTCAAAATGACCGGTACGCTACTGAGATTATCCCATTTTTTCTTCTGGTTTTTGGTAATGATGATTCATCATTTACCAGAAATGGACAATTTTTAGAATTTCTTAAACTTATCCTGACATTTTTTATTTTTGGAAAACACAACAAAGATTCCTCATCATCTGTTTCTGTGAAACCAAATTTTAGGATTATTTGCAATAGCTACCAGATGTAAATACAAAAGAGACAATTGCATATTAGTTTGGGATATGAGTGTCATCTTTTAATGGAACCTACATTATCCTTATGATAAGTCCAAAAATGTGGGTGTGTTATTCACAAATACCTCATAAAACTCTTGTGTTATTAGGAGGTATGTGATATATCGGGTGTTATCCGGATCTAATTGAAAAAATTAGTTATAATGTGCCAAAGAGACCTATATTACTTTTGAGGGAAACTATGACCTGAGGATTTATATTAATTCTGATTAGAGAATTTTGTACTAGACATGAGGTCAGTACCGATTATACAGAGACAATTTTGGGGAATATTACCCCATAATGATCTTTTTAAGGCATGATTGAACCTTAAACAATTTGATATCAAACAAACTTACCCAGTTTAAAAAAGTAGAAGGGATGAATATCAACTGTTACTTCGGTTTTTTTTTTTTTTTTTACTTTATTTATTCATTTTGTTTTTCTTTTTTTGTTGGTTGTAGGTATTACTGCTTTCTGGTACCATTGACAATTCCAGTGATAGTAATAGCTGTATATCTACACTGGCTCAGCATGAAGCTTTTCAAGCATGCTTGATCTCTCTGTTTGCATTTTCTTTTAACCCCCAACCCCACCCAAATTTTTTTTTTTTTTTTAATTATTCATACTTATGGTAGGTTTTCATTTGTGATTAGGAGCTAATTTTTATTGGAGATTATTAGTATAAAATTTGTGTTTATTTTCTTATAAAGTTTGTTTATCACTAATGCATAATTGGCTATAGTTGACGTTTGCTTATGTGTCACACCTCAGATCCGGAGGTGCGACAGCATACCGTGTATTTTTTTTTTTACCATTTAATTTATGTAACATAAGACATAGATCTTTTGTATGCATTGCTAATAACATCCATTATTTCTATAATTACAAACATCTAGTGAAATCTTTAAGAACTTATTTTGAATATTTATTTTCAAATTTGAAAAGTATAGCAACAAAAATTTAAGCATCATTTATTGTACACAAAAATAGAGAACAACAAAGCCTTCTTTTCACCGACTTTAATCAACTTAGTCGAATTTGTAATATTAAATGTAATATTAAATACTTCATTTCTTGCATCACAAATTTTATATTGTTAAGTTTCAAAGGAAAAAAACACAAACTACATTCAAAATATATTATCATAATTCATATTGACACTAGAAATTCTATTAATTTTAAATAAACTTCGTACTAAAACAAAATACTACAAGCTAACATAGTTGATTGATGGGATGATTTTCTAAATAATATATTTTATTTATTATTTTTTTGTTCTTTGAAAATGAAATGTTTTAGGGGGTAGTTTTAGCTATAGAAATAAAACAAATAACTAGTCATTAATATGAAGAAATAAAATACAATTGTGGGCTGTTATACAATTAGGCATTTTTTTAATTATTTACTTCCACAAATTTTTTTATTCCATAATTTTTTTATCATTATCACATGTTTGGTTCATTTAAAAGTTTAAATAGACATGCTTTAT
The DNA here is from genome assembly GCA_024447775.1 of Carex cristatella. Classification (NCBI taxonomy): domain Eukaryota; kingdom Viridiplantae; phylum Streptophyta; class Magnoliopsida; order Poales; family Cyperaceae; genus Carex; species Carex cristatella. The sequence goes on from JAJHPF010000007.1 coordinate 2,183,428, forward strand.
GTGAATACTTATTTTGATCGAAATTATTCTAAATATTTAATATATGATATTATTTTATTATTGGTCTTGATTTTTAGAGACAATATTGAAAGATATTATTAAATTTCATAACAATATAATATATTACTATATTAAAATAAATAGTGAATTTTAGTTTTATATTTCTTATGTCAACTAAATATATTCAAATAAAAGAGAACCGAAACACATATTTAATGAAAGTTAAAATCATTGATACACATCCAAAGAAATGCATGGGATATATTTTTTTTTTATTGTTGTTCTTCGATCCCAATTAGATGAAGATTGTAATAGAAGATTGTACAATCACCGGGAACCAAAATGACATTTGAAAGGAATCTATATAGACTGTAAATATTATAGAGGACAAAAATGTCTATCAAATTTGAATATTTGAAGTTGTGTTAAAATAAAAAATTATTGTGCTAATATCAACACTCGAAAGAGAAGGGTAATTTTATTATTTTAGAGATAGAGATGGTTCTATTGGAAGGTTTGACTGTTTGCATGCGGCTAGAAATTTTTTACTTCTTTTATATTCCGTAAAAAAATATTCTGGCTTTAATGACAATATTTTAAGCACAGAAAAAAAATGTATACACCATTTAAAAATATATATATACAGGAAACAAATTAATTAAACCGGGGCTTCTCTTATTGAGCGTAATTAATAATATATCGTAAAATTGCCTTAAAACAGTAATATATTAAAAGTAAGCTTTTCTTAAAATAGAAGTACATCTAGAGAACTTCCGAAATATTAAGATTGTCTAAAAACAAGAGAGATTAATAAAAGCACATCCGCTTATAGAAACATATAAAAACTTTCCTTTATAAATGGTTCTTGCCTCTATATAAATACTCCTTCGTTTTCATTTTCTCTATCCTCAATTTTTTTCATTTCTCATTTAATAATCTCCAAAAAAATCATGGAAATGTACAAAATGCTAGCCGTGGCAATTCTGGGTTCTGGCATGGCACAGACATTTGGCCCGGCGATGAATCCAACGGATGAAATTTTCAAGAAAAACAAGAAAGAGATGAAGGAACAGGGTGCGCCGAAGGTCCCGTCGTCGAAGGAAGATAAAAAACCAACAGAGATGAATGCATAAAAAGAGACGAACGAACAGGGTCGACGCATTGCATTTGCACCAGCTTTCGATGGACTCTGTTGCTTTGAAACCTTGATTTTGTATTAGCTAAGCATGCAAAGTCTGTTGATTTAGTTATGCTTCTTTCTTTATCCTTAATTAGAAATTAATTGGTTCGAAATTATTGTTTTTTGTAATTTCTTTTTGTAACTATGATCAGGGTGTGATGATTTGCTTGGATTATATATGGTGCAACATAATCTTATATGCAATTTAAAATAATTCTTAAACAATGGAATTAATGCCTTTTTAAGTTTTGATTTTGCTCTTTTTTGTACCGAAGCATAAAAATGTGTTTCTCCTATTTTATTATCGTAAATAACATTATTCACATGTAAAGGTTTCCCATTAATGTCTTGTTTACATAAAATTGTCCTTTCCATTTATTATTATAAATAAGATTTAAAGAATATTGTGACTATCCAAAAACATATGTTGAATATATAATAAGACATAAGAGAATTATCTTAGCTTTACATGCACAATTAACCTATGAAATACAATCTTTTTTAGTAGTATATATACTTGTATTAAATGAGATAGCCTTGAGAATGTCCATTATATATTAAGCACCTTGGAGTTTCTATCCTGTAACAGTTGTGATTGATTCATCTAAATTCGGATTGAATCTGAGCCCTCAAATTAAATAATCTGGCTTCTTTTAATTAAATGTATATGTTTTATGTGTAGAAGTCAAAATTTAGTTAAAATTATACTCGCTACACAAAAGGTCACACGTATGTTACAATTGAAATTTAATAGGCTGATCGGAAGTTTTTCTCTCGAAAAGTCGGAAGTTTTTATCAAATAACTGATCCGAATTTTAGAAGAGACGCTACAAGACTTTCTTATTCTTCTTCTCTTCCTGTGCGACCCTTCATTCTTGTACTTCCTATTCGACATTGGTATGACTCCTACTGGTTCCGTTATTTTAATTTTCCCTTTCAATTATTTCATTCTTAGATACTCCGTTATTTCAATTTTTCCCTTTCCATTATTTCATTCTTAGATACGTACTCAATTCAATTCAACAGAATAATGTCAATTTTTTTAGTTCTTTTCTTCGTTTCTTCTGCTCCTACTGGCATTGTTGGGGCATTTCAACAATTCAATTAATTTCCTTTGTCTTAAGAAAGATTTTGGATTCCTTTGTCTTCTACTCCGATGACTATTCAACAGAAATTAATTTCCTTTGCCAGTAGGAGCCCCTTGTTTTAAGGAAGATTTTTTTACTCCTACTTGCCCGGGTTGTTCAGTTTTTTTACTCCTTGTCTTCGTTACAGCAATTCAAAAAAATAATAGTTGTAGTGGCCTGGAAAATAAATAAACTTCTCAAAAATCATGATTTCTTTTTTCATTATTTCTTTCCCCAATTTGTTTCTTGCAACATAATATTATTTCTTTTCTTAATTGGATTTTAAATGAAATCATGAACTTTCGACAGTTGTTGTCTTTAGTGGAACATGCATCTTCTTATAATTTCTGTGTGTAATACAATTATTAATAATTATCTATTTCTTTACAGCTCCTACAGTAGTAGAGTATTTTTCAATCCACCAATCCATGGAGTTCAAGATTTCAAGACAAGATATCATATAAAACTTGATTCCCTAATTTTACTACCATGTCTAAATGTTAGGTAATGTTAATTTTTGGTTGTTTGAGTGGAAAAGAAGCAATTGGATCAAGGATATAAATTTTAGATTTCACTGCTACAACACAAATGATTTATAAAAGCAAACCGTAGCAGTTCCTTTCATCAATAATCTACATCTTAACCTCAATAAATTTTGAGAATTGCCCAGCACATTATATTTAGTAGATATAAAAAAATTGAAGATGATTTGAACCATCTAATCAGTGAAGGGCATTAGGGCATTATGGGTACAAAAAATATAGGCAATGGTGTTAGGTAATTTGGCATTGCATCTGTTGAATTGCATTAGGGCATTGTGGGTACAAAAAATATAGGCAATTGTGTTAGGTAATTTGGCATTGCATCTGTTGAATTGCAATTAGTATTAAGAGATCAACCTTCTATTTTAATTTCATATTATATACTAGCTAATAATTGTTCGTTATTTGGCCTCAAATATTCTAGAGCAATTGAGAAATAAAAATATAGCTTCATGCAACATTGGTGGAGCCAACATGGTAGCTATTAATCTCACTGGAGCTACAAGGATTACAATTCAAGAGTTTAACGAATTTTCAACCTTCAATAGCAATAAGGTACCAGTTCAGTATTGAAAACTCATTTTACTTGTATACTTGTAACTTTCTGTCAAATGACAAATAACTACCATTCATCTTGTGCAGTGTGGTTTTTATGAGGTTGTTATTACAATTACTAAAATTTACTATGATGAACACAACCGCCCATTTTATACGGGGTGTGGCTGGTGTAGGACAAGTCTCCTTGAGGCACCGAACACACAGTATTGGTGTCGCAAGTGTGACAAATATTATTCTGAAGTGCATCTCAGGTACTTATTTTCATGGTACATGTGATTGATAAGTAAGTTCATATCCTCATATTAGGTGGTATATATGATAATCTTTGAACTTAAATACTCTTATTTTTCTAGGTATGCATTCAAAATGGAGATTGTAGACCATATTGGTAGTCATGATGTCACAATTTTTGATGAGGTGGGGGAGAAATTGTTGGGATGCAAGGCAAAGTCCCTCTCTTAGTTGTTTAAGAAACTTAGTTTTTTTCATGTTTGAAATAATTTTTATTTTAGCATCCATGTTTCAAGCATTTCTCAACCAACTGAGGAGGCCTCACGCTTCCTATGATAAACAAATGACTTAAATATGGATTTCCTATGCTTTTCTCTCTTATAAGTGTTCAAATGGTTGAGAAATGCAATAAACATAGAAATTAGGGGCTATACTGCATAAATTACAGATAAAACTGACAAAAGTTCTCCATAAGTGTAAAGCCTTTGATTTTAGGTTTATTGTATTTATGGTAAAGGAGTAATATAATCAGAGGGGTAAAATAGTCTTCAAATCTGTGCTGTGTCAAACTCTAGGTCATACATGTGTTCAAACACTGATATTGCATGACTTATACGTGTGACCAGCAAAAAAGTCAAAGAAAATAGGGTATAGCTTAACTGGCACACTAACAGCCCCAATATGACCTCTCAACAATACTTCCATATAAAGTTCCAATCTGTCAATTTGTATTTGTAATTGTTTTTATTTTAGAATAATTCTCATGTTGCTATACTGGAGCACCTGCGGTCAATTACTTACAATAGATATCTCCATTCTATTATTAAGCACGTTGGGTGTCCTATCCGCCAACGGCTGTGATTGAAGAATGGATTTTCGGATTAAATATTAGTCATTCAATCAAATAATCTGTGTTCTTTTAATTAAATATCTCTTTTATGTATAGAAGTCTAAATTTAATTAAAACTATACCCGCCACACGATTGCCACACGAAAAATAGTACCGACACTTCTTTTTTCTCTGACCTTGCAATCCTCCCGACATTCCTTTTCTCTTCTCCTTCCCGCTGCATCAAAACCCTAGAAGCGCATCTTGCAAAATGACTAATACAATATTGTCTATCATGGCTCCCGGGCATCTGCGTTTGTCTCTTCACATTCCTATACACACAATCCTTCTACTTTTAAAACTGGAAATTGTTGCTTCACCCGCTTTTTCTACTTCGGCGACTCGATCAGCGACACTGGCAATTACCTCAAGTATATCGGCGAGGGCTACGTCCCCGTCAGTAACCTGCCATATGGGGAGACTTATTTTGGCCGCCTCACTGGTCGCTTCTCTGATGGACGATTAATTCTCGATTTCATTGGTTTGTGCACTTTACTCATAATTAAATTACTTCTTTCTATTATGAGTTGTTTCTTATGAATTTAGGGATAAAATTAGTCAACTAATAATATCTCACACATTTAAAATGAATTATGTTGCCAGGTACTCAAGAAAATGTAATATGTAATTGGATCAACGGAATAATTCTTAAGAAAATTTCATGGAATTTAGTTAAATGAATAAAGTAAATAAAAAAAATCAGCCTCATAATCTAGCTGTGCCAAATTTAGTGTTTATTGTGAAATTTGTGAATTAAGGGTTAGAGTTAGGGTTGAGTGATTGAATTTGAAATTTTGTGAAATTAGGTTTGCATTAGGGGTTAGGATTAAGAGTTTCAATTAAGAGTTTGTAATTTCATGAAATTAGTTCAATGTTATTTTCTGTCAAGGATTAAGGGTTCATATATCATCCAAAAATGGTCGTCACGAACTTTCTTGCCCCAATTCATATTGAACAGTACATATTGATTGTTATGGATGAATGTTATAATTTCATGTTGATCCCTATGAGGTGACATATTATATCAAATCTTAATGTTATAATTTCATGTTGATTGTTATGGATGAATGTTATTTTTGTCATTTGATCAAATACATTGATTCCTATGAGGTGACTTTCAGATGCTTGAAATTATCTTTTCAAATTTATCCATGTGATAATCTTTTCAAATTTATAATGTGCTCTGGATGCAATTCTGAGAAATTACAAAAAGCGATTCTACACGCTCAAACAGGAAGGCGGAGGCAAGCTCAGACAAGAAGGCCCTCAGGCGGCCGTCAAGACTCATGTAAGCCTAATTTTATTTTTAATTCATCTTATGAGATTCATGGTACATTATTTTTTTTGTTGCTAATTTAGGATATCACTTTGAGTGTTGCATTTGGCTCTTCGACTCAGATATCAATATTTGTGGTATGCACATTTTTATTTTTGCACAATCTATTTAGCGACAGTAATCTTAGCTGACAAATGGTTTGTTATGCTTAACTTGCAGATTCCATTTTTTGTAGTCATTGGTTGGATGATGGGGAAACAAATGAATTTGAATTTCCAATTATTCGAGACTACTCTTTTTATTACTGTTTTGGTCATTGCCTTCATGCTTCAGGTTTGTGTGGTTTTTGATGGCGTATCTCCCTTGCCCGCATATTGGTTGCTTGAATTGTGGGATTTGATTTTTCCCAGTGAAGACATGTTCATTCCTTGCTTTCCAGATCCACCACAAGGTGTTGCACATCATGGCAAAATTCTGACATTCTAACCCCTCTGTAATTGTGAGAAATGCCAAGGTGAAATCGAGCGGTAGAAGGCCCACTCTCATAGGCAAGCTCGATGTAAATTAAACAACCCTCGATATGGGACAAATGAAAAACATGTGGGTCAAAAACTCTTTCTCTTGTCCGCATCTCGGGCATGAGGGATCAATGGATCTAATTTGTCTATGTAGCTCTGCAGTGATGGCCAAACCGTTGTGTACCGTCCGCCATAAAAAAGTTTTGACAGGAGGGATTATTTCTTTGCATGACTGTATTTCCTTCCATGCCCTCATCTTTTGTCGCAGTACTCAGTCCAGTTACAATTCTGTCTGACAAGGGTCTGGTACCCCTCCTCGACTGTATATGCACCTTTTTTGCTTGGTAGCTATATCAGTCTATTGCTGATTAAGGCATGACGTCTTGGAATGGAGGCTCCAGCATTACGAACCTTTCAATAAAATTAAGAGCATCTGGTAGCTTATTTTTACATTGCCTTCCATGTACTTAAAATTTCATTCAATTTCTATTACATCACCATATTTGCTGGTAAGAGGAGAAGGAGCTCTCTGAACAAAAAGGAGAAAGTCACGAATAGGCCCCTTGATTTTTTCTATTTACCAGGTTGCAAAAGGTGGATTAATAGATGTCTTTTCTATTTTAAATTAGAATTGATGGATGTTTTAAAGTAGGTAGTTGTTGCTTATATTTTCTATGAATTTTACTCTTTTGGCAATTAAATATTTGGACAGTTGAGATTAATGAGATTAATATATTTCTTTTTTCTCTTTTGCTCTAATTTCTTTTACAAAAATATGTTATTTTTTATAATTTTTTTCTCTTATAATATGCTTCCGTTGCAACACACAGGTACGATACTAGTATAATGTAACGAGATTATTTACATTATTTTGAGAATAGTATAACAAATCTTCGTGATTTCATTTAATTTTACGATTCGATTCAAAATATTATAATTTACAATATGTTTCACAATTTTCCCTCATATATTACCTTGAAAACCTTATTAGTAACATGATAAGAAGTCCAAAGACGTCAGTAACACAAACTTCGATGTACAACAATAAAAAAACTTCGATGTACAACAATAAAAAAAATGGGGCATTCCGAGAATCGAACTCGGGACCTCTCGCACCCAAAGCGAGAATCATACCACTAGACCAAATGCCCATCTTGGTTTTTATGGATGTTTTATTTTTCATAAATCATAACCTTAATTTAGAGGTACACTTTCGACTGCTGCTACTGTTTAGTGCACCTTTTCGTTTCCCTCCAAAAATTCGGGTAAATATTTTAACGGCGAAGTTTTCACTTCATGCAGCGACAAACTATATGCAGTGCTGTTTTGATTCTACAACCAGTGTGCTGCATGAAGCCAAAACTACTCTGTTAAAATATTTACTCGAAAATTCTTAGTTGCACCGCACGAGTGCAGATAATAAAATAATGTTAAAATAATGGTTCTCCTAAAAAAAAATAAAAAAAATAATGTTCTATTCTCTCTGCAAAGAACTTTGTGGTTATATGTGTTGCACTCACGAAACACTTGTCTACATGTTTATAACACCGATGTTGAAACACTGAATCCGATTTCGATAGAAGCTCTCCCTTCACCCAGAAGATGCCCAAAGACCCCACACTATGCTCTGCATTATCGCACAGTTTGAATGTAGATACAGTCCGTTCGATCAAATTCAGGTCTCAGGTATATTTAAATCGTACGGTTTGATCTAACCTCAAAATTTGAGTTAACTCAGAGGATTCGTATTCCCCATCGCCGATCGCCTTATATTTTCTCTTGTAAGAAGAGATTTTCATCATGTAACCCAAGAGATAAATCTTCTAGTTCGATTCCTCTTAATTACTCCGTTTTTCTCCAAATCGCTCTCGCAGTACTTGATCGATCGATCGAAGCAGCATCGATGCTTTTCGTCTGAGATAACTCGAGGTCAGTGAGAACTGTTAGTATAGTTATTGCTTTCTTTTGTTTTTCATCTTTCAATCGGTTTCAAATCATTCGAAATGATGCGTTTTCGATGCAAGCGGGATGGACAGTGCCATCATCGATTGTTTTGGGAGAGTTCTATGCAAAAATTTACAATTCAAGGTTTTTGAGAATTTTCAAGGCTTCTATGTAGTTGCTTATGAAAACAATCATATCATCTCTCCTTTATGATGCCTTTAGGACTAATTTTTATTGTGCTTGTTTTCTTTCATTTTATCTCATTGGAGAGGTCAACAAAACCCTTTCGTTTCATGAAACTCCCAGTGAAAGCTGAAATTGATTTGTATTTATCCCAAATAGCTCACTTCACTTAGTTCTGTCAAACATGATTGACTGTTTATTAAGCAGAAATTTTCTCAGCATATGGAATAATTCAAATTTCAGGTTAAATGCATATCAATGCTTAAGCTGGAGATCAAATGCATATCTTGATCTTTATTAGTCCTTCATTTACTCCCTTTATCATTGACAGCATAAATAGGAAAAAAAAGATAAGATCCTGAAAATGCACATCATTGATTACTTAAAAAAAATGCATAATCATTGCAAAGAGAGCTGATTGATATGACAAAATAGCACATTGGATTACTCAAATAACAACAATAGTTTATAGCCCCTTTCAAATTAGCAATGTACACAGAAATATTAGTTGAAGTTTTTTTTTTTTTTTTTAACTTTCCTCTCAGCCAGTTATCCTTGTTTAATTCATAGTTTTTATCTATTTGTTACCATTTGGCACAGCGAAAAATCTGTCAAAATTTCCTTTTATTCAGAGCTAATAATTTATACTTAACAGGTCTAAGGCAAAAACAAGCTCAGCAAAGCTACCTTTGAACAGAATATTTGATAAAATGGAGGGTGAGAATGAACCGCCGACTAGAAGATTAACATATGTCAAGTCTCAAGAGCCCGACGAGCTATCCCAAGCCGATGCATTAAATGCAATTGATAGATTCCTCTCAATTGAAGAAGAGGAAGAGAAAGAGAATAGGTACTTAGGCATATTATCACACATTAATTGCACTGATATGGTTACTGAGACAAATACAGAGTTCAATTTAAGTGCAAAAGTGGTCAAGTATTTGTCAAACCGGCATGAGGACAAGTCTTTGATCTGTAAATTGGATGCTTTTGACTGGGTTGAGACGTGTCAAGTGGAGGGGGAGAATTGCGGCACTTACGATGTGGGGCCCGCTACTCAGATGGCAGCCAAAGTATTAGAGGAGCTGTTCCATGCGCCACCTCCAAATAAAATTGAAGAAACCAAGATGGGAAGTGAAATAAGGCGAAGTGTGAAGGAACACTGTGCGTTTACACACCCCAAGAGAAGACGAACTATCGCGAATAAAACTCTGCGGCGCTCTGTGTTGCATGGTCTGTATGGATGTGTGTCAGATAGGTTGCCTTTAATTATGGATACAGTCAAAAGAAAGAAGAGGTCGCATTTTGTTAGGCACTATGAGTCTAAACATGGAAATTTGAGTGTTTGTACAGGTTCTGATGGTGGTGTGGATTTCTCGAACGAGAGAAGAAATAGAAGAGATATGCATGATGATAGCACGAGTTTTTCCAATCAGAGAAGAATTAGAGGTCGTGCGCATGAAATTCGTGTTATTTTTAGCCAAAGCTTAGACCCAAAGGTCGTGAGGCAACAGAAAAAGGTATAATTTATCCTTTTCTCATATCCTATTTCAGGTATATAATTCTGGCTTCTTCTTTTTTATAAAATCGGGTTTGTTTATTTATAAAAATCAACACCATTTCTCATATGCACTTTTGCCACATTTGTTTGGGTGAATTGGAGAAAGATAATCATCAGACCATATAATAAAAATATAGAAGTTGACAAAATTGCCTTTTTTCCATCATACTAATCTAAAGATCATGTAACTGGCAAATATTTCAACAAAAAGGTGGTGCAAATTGCAATTATGAGAACTGTTAGCAGTTTTTTGCAAATATCACAAATTGTTGATCTTTCTTTGCAAAAAAAAAACCATGATTTTCTGGTATACATTTTCACAAATCTCTGAAAATTCATTGAACAATGTGTTATTCTTTGATTGTTATTTCAAATATTCCATCCTTTTTAGAATTAACTTAAAAATACATGTATCTCGTTGATGTACCAATACCAATATATTATATATATACCAACCAGTGCCAAATTCAAACCAGATCATATATAACTCTGACTGTCTGCTATCTAAGGTGAAGTAAATGTGTAGAGTCACAATCTGAAATTTCACCCTTAACACTTTTTTTCTACTTTTGGTAAGATTTTGTGGCAGTTTGGCGCTTCAACTGTGTTATCAATGTCAGATGCAACCCACTTTGTAGTGGATCAGTTTGCAAGAACCAAGAACATGCTGGAGGCAATTGCTATGGGGCGACATGTGGTGAGACATGATTGGCTTGAGAACTGTGCCGAGGCTGGCCGTCTTGTCAGTGAAGAGAAATTTGTACTAAGAGATCTGAAGAAGGAGAGAGAGATTGTGTTTAGCATGCCTGATTCAATACACCGTGCTCAGATATTTCCTTTGTTAGAGGTACGTGTTTGTTGGTTGTTTATTATAGGATAAAAAAAAAAAGAGTTAGGTTATGGTACTATGCATAGTGCAGATTGATCCGTACTATGGATCAATATCTACGCTTTCCAAAAAGTCGATCTAACTGTTCAACATGATCTCCATATAAAAATTACTTGTAGATCAAATTTTACATTTTTTAGAGTTTTTTTACCATTTTTTTAGATAGGTAGAAAATCACTTGATCTAAAACTTCTAGACCATTAGTGATTTTCTACCTATCTAAAAAAATAGTAAAAAAATATTGATATGTAGAACGGAACAATCTGCATTATGCATAGTACCATAGCCTCACTCAAAAGAAAATATACATGTTTCATGCATTATTCGCAGAAATGTATCTAGTCCATTTGAAATTAAAAATATATTCCCCCTTGTTCTTTTTACTTGTTATGAAATATTATTAGTTAGGACTTGGGAGAGTTATTATTGATGAAATAACCTTAATTTAAGTCAGATTGATCATTTATGTTGGGTTTCTCAATTACTAAAATTCATGCTGCTCTGTGCATTTAATCAGGGCTGGAGGGTTTCAATTACACCAAAAGTTCGGCCCAATAAAGAGCTTCTAAAATGCTTAGTTAAGGCTTCTCGTGGCCAGGTATATTTTATCATTTTAATGCTTTATTATCAGTAGTTGAGCATGTGCTAATATTATGTTAGATGCACTTGACTTTGACTTGGGAATAAGCAGCACATGTACTTAACATTTTTCTTTTCTAATTTGAACAGTTGGTGGAGCGGCTGAGTAGGTACACAATGGAGGATGAAGATAATTTACAAGGCAACTTCTTCATAATTTCATGCAAGGAAGACTACCAAATTTGTTCACCGTTCCTTAAAATAGGTACCCTGCATAATATTGTGAAAATACATTATCTAAACCAAGGAGTACTTACCTTGGTTTAGTTCAGTAATTGAAACCTAAAAGAACCATGAAACAAATTATGATATCTGGCATAGGCCCACATAAAATATTTTGTAATTGTATAACTTGTATTTAAAGAAAACAAACTTATTGCAGGGATTAAAGCTTATGACTCAGAGCTGTTGCTAAATGGTATAGTTACTCAAAAGCTGGATTTTGAGCGGTAAACTTAAATTCTCTTTGCTTTTATGAGAGGAGTTTGAAATTGGAAACGGAAAATACAATTTATTTCAAAAATATCTTTGAATTATTGGCATCTGGACTTGATTCAGATCTGAAAGAAAACCGAAGTTCTTAATTTTCTTGTGATGAAATAGGAAGAAAACAATTCCTGGTTTGATGGAAGTAAAAAACAAAATTATGGCCATCTGACAGCTTATGTCAGATTTTTCAAAAAAATAAAAAAAAATTATGAGAGAGACTGCAAGAAAAAAGAATCTGTTATGATTGAACCTTGACAGTTACATCTAAACACCGAGTTGCTTCAATTTAATCTGTAGTTCTTTTCTATGACTGCAGGCATCACCTTTTTGCTCGAAAGCGCTGATTTCTAACTCTTGAACTTACTTTAGGAGAAGCAATGCCCCCCCCCCGACAGCCCCACACCTCATGTTTTGTCTCTTTCTTTTGTATGATGGATAATCATGTTTTGTAATTAAGAACCAAGATGTGATTATCTCTTATACAAGTGGCTATAGAAGAGCTTATTTTCTGTTACTGGGTAGTATAGAATCCATTTGTAGAAAACTGTACAATTATAGCGTTTATGTGCCCTTTCTGCTCTCTTTTTATCTCATGATTCGTCCAAAAATGGAGCTTCTCTTACTGTTTGAGTAGATTTGGAGAGTTTTTGAGTTTCACACTGCTCGTATTAGAGCAAAGGTTTAATGTAGTTTGCTCAATTGCTTTATCCATCTGTGGTTTGCTCGATAAAGTGTTTATATCGGTTCAAACAAATGTATATTCAGATGAGTATGTATTTTACCATAAATTGGAAAACATATAGTGGATGAATTGGAGAGAAAAGTGTTCATTTTCAAGTTTAAATGAGCGTGCATTTCAACCGAAACAAGTACTTATTCTAGATGAGCATTTTAGGTGGATCTAGTGTTCTAATAACCGGTGGACCGGGACAGACCGGGTCAAATCCAGATGGGTTCATGGGTTGACCGGGCATGGGCGTCACGGGTTTGACGGGTTGAACGGTTTGGGTAGGATGGGTAAAGTTTTTGAAACTCGACTCTTGCCTGTATGGGTTGGCGGTCCGGGCAGTCTGGGTCGGGGGTAGGACGGTCTGGGTCAAAGCTGGACCTTTTTTTCTATTTTTTTTTTCCTTTTTTTTTATCTCGGATGGAAATTTTTTTCAAAATTATTCAATCCGGACCATTCTTTTTAACTTGGCACAAATCTTAAAGCAAAATAATTCACTAGCACGAATCCAAAGCAGTGTGATTTAATTCTGCACGAATCTCAAAGCACGGGTCAGACGGGTTTTTTTTTTTTTTTTTTCTAATTTTCAAACCCGGTCCGGTCAACCCGTGAATCCGGCCAAATCCGTGCACAGTCCGGTCCGGACAAACACGGGTCAAGAGCAGTCCGGTCCGAGTTTAAAATTAGAACACTAGGTGGATCTAATCTTAGTAAAGAGTTTAGAAGTTTTTATGGGTCTACAGTTCCTCATTTCAATTTAAATGATGTGCATATATTAAAATTAGAGTAGAACTAGGGTGCTCCTAAGTTCATCAAACCTCTTGTGAACTTGACTCTAAAATATATCGAATCGACTTTAAACAATGAATTCAAACCGTTGAAACTCTTCTACCTAATGAGTGATGTGTCTACATGTGAAAATTTTAAAGTTTCGAATTAATTTAATATAGAGTCAAGTAGTCAAAAGTTTAAGGTTTATAAATTAATTTTAATGCATTCATTTTTTGGACTACTTTGACCACTTGACTCTATATTAAATTAATTCGGAACTTTAAAATTTTCACATATAGACGCATCACTCATTAGATAGAAGGATTTCAACGGTTTGGATTTATCGTTTAAAGTCGATTCGATATATTTTAGAGTCAAGTTCACAAGATGTTGGGTGAACTTAGGAGCACCCTAGTTCTACTCATATAATTGTGCATTTCAATTTAAATGAGTGTCTCTTATATTAGTGCATTCAAAATTATGTATTTTATCTTCAAAAATTCCTAAAATCATATTTACTCTTATAAATTTCAAAAACTTACAGATTTATCTAATTTATCGTTTTTCTATTAAAACTCATTATTAATTTATAAACTCTTTAGTAAAAAAAATTAAAAATATGTAGCATTTGTAAGAGAAATATCTAGTCTTCTGATTGGCTGGTTTGTGAAGATAAATAGTTCAATTTGAAGGACAAATATATAATTTCAAAGTTATCGAAGTACTTGCATGAAATTCCCCATTAAAAAAAAAGGCTCACGACAAAAGATGACTTGACCAAGTTCAAAAGAAGATAAGATTCAGATAAAGATAAAATTTAAAGTTACGCGCTATTATTATGGCTTATATATTACGATAAGGGAATGAAAAAGAAACGACAGGGAGATGTGGGGATAGTTGTTGAGAAATTGCCCGTTAGACTCGTCGCTTTTGAAAAGTTTTATTTTAAAATTCTCGAGAAGCTGCTCAATCTTTAATTAACTAACTGTTTTAAAACTTTTTTTCTAACTAACTGAGCTACTTCTCTTTTCTCGATAAATTGAAAATTCTGTATAATTTACTCAGAAATTGCTGCTCAATAAAAATCACTCGCTGCCTTAAAATGATAATTGATATATCCGAGATGGAACTAACATGAATGCTATCAAAAATTTGAAATAAGAAAATATTTATTTGATGTGATCATTAGTAATCCTATGGATATACAAGTAATTTCTATGAATGACCATAAGCAATCTATGTGCAACATTAGAACTATAGTAGTTTTGTTAAATATAACTGAAACATGGCAAGATAATACATAATCAAACTATTCTGTTTTTAAAATCACATGTCAGGTTATTTAGCTTACTAGCAGAAAAATTGTGAGAAAAAATATTTCTTTTTTCAGTTGTAATTTTATGTTGAGTGTTCTGATGTAAGTTTACCTCATTATGAAACCCAAATATTTCTTCATGTTGTTAAAATATATGTGAAGCGAAATGTTCCACATTTTTTTTTTCATTATAGATATTCATGTATGTCAACCCAAAATTCCCAACAATATATAATTCTAGTTTGATCAAGGAACCACGAAAATAAATAAATCAAAAGATTCATAATATCTTTTTATGATATACAACGTCAATGTACAAAATGAGGTAAAGATATTGACAAAATTATTTCAGCTTCAAGCTGTGCATCAGTCATATATTTTTTTTTCATCCTGTTTCTATTGATCGTGTGTTGCATGAAATCAAATTGCTCTGTCAATAGTAATGTCGACAACGTAATTTTGAAAATTAAGAAATGGTAGAATAATTCAATAAAGAAAATCTCTAACTACAAAATATGATAAAGTAAAAAGTTATATAGACAGTCTTAGACAACTGTAGTGGCCCAACGTGCTCATCATTTAAAAAGGGCAAAAAGCGAGCCCAAATCTGACAAGGCTCTTTATTATACGCGCTTCTAACCGTTTTTTTTATTAATAGAAAAAACAAAACAAAATTGATAATGGGGGGTAAGATTTTATGAAATTTTAAAATATAGAAGCGCTGATTTTTTTAATTAATAGGAAAGAAAAAAAAATTATATCGATAATGAGGTACGTTTTCGTGAAATTTCGAAAAATAAGTAGAACAATATGGTTTATAAAGTCCTGTTAATCTGATTGCTAATCGTTACAAAAAAAAATGTAGCTAGACGTTATGAATCATAACATCCATTTAATCTACCCACTAATGATTGTTAAAAAAAATGTAGCTGGATGTTATTGTTTATAATGTCTAGCTACAATGTTTTTTCGTCAAAAAAATCTCAAAACAACAGCTGTTAAATTGAAGCCAAAAAAATACTGTAGCTGAACATTATGATTCATAACGTCCAGCTACAGTATTTTTTTTTAATTATTAGCGATCAGATTAACTGAACGTTATAAACCATAACGTTCTTTTTATTTTCTGAAATATCACAAAAACATACCTCATTATCGATATATATTTTTTCTTTCCTATTAATAAAGAAATCATCGCTTCTAATTATATATATAATCTCTTTTCAGTTTAGACCCAGAAAATTTACAAATACCTACTACCATGACATGCAAAGACGAAGTCAAACCTTCAAACTATAGGGGTCAAACTTGAATGGAGTCAAGCATATAAAAATTTTATGCTGCGAATGGAGTCAATTGGATAGTTTTATAACATTTTCTACTAAACTATGTAGAAATTTACTAATAAATTAATATACAAAAATTAAAAAATAATGGATGTGAATTGACTCCATTTAAACTTGACTCATCTCTGATGACGTGGCTCAATTTCATTGGATTGCTCCCTCGCATAAGCTGCTTTTGCTCTCGTGTACTACTGACAGCTCAAACTAGTAACCCCATTCTATACTTTAGAATTTAGATATGATAACGATATTAATTACACAATTTTGTGCAAACATTTAAGATACTAGAGTGAAATAATAGCAATAATTAATTCTTATGATGAGATGTCAGATGATGATATGATAATGGAAAGGGGGAATTTTTGTATGGGTATAGAATCAAATTTGATTTGCATTAAAATTCTTGCTGTAAATTAAAATTTATAAACATATTTTGACGCAGATGGAAACAAATAATTTTCACAGCAAATAAACATTTCTCAAGTAACACCCATTGCCTATAATTAACATCAAATGCCAAAGATCTTCAAACAAGGAGGAAAAAAAATGTACATAAATGTAATGAAAAGAATCATCTTTGTCTCGGATATATAACGTCGAATCGATTTTCGATAGAATAAAAAAAGTATATTTAGTAGAATCGTAACCATAGAATAATACAATTCTAATCGGAATGCATACATTTGTCTTATATTTACATCTCAGAGGAACTAAAATTGAAGATACCATTGCTTCTAGTACAAAAACTTTTATTAGTTGTAAAATAAAATATGTAGTTTCCTCTCACTTGAAACAAGTCTTTAATTAGTTCTACATCCATCTCTTGAAAATCACTCATTTATAATTTTTTACATTGACAGACTAATAGTAATAGCACCTGATCAGCCCAATTGTATAATGTTTATTTTAAATTAATTTAACAACCAAGTAATTAGGACTCACAAAGCAATTCATTGATCAAATATGAAGGGGCATTTGCGTAATTTCATGTATTCAAAGTTCAAATTTCATGTTCTGTAGTGGGGTCACCTCTATCTGTATATATGTTCATCATGTGTAGGTCAATGGCACCAAATTTCTCTTAAACTAAAACTTTCAACGGCAAAAAAAAAGAAATATCAGAGAGAGATAGAGAGAGAGAGATGGGAGGGTGTTTTTCAGACTTGAAAGGAGGAATGGTTGCAGTTGGCGGATCGGCAAAACCGCAACAAGACGGGTTGAATGATGCGGTTGCCGGTTTTTTTCAAGCACAAGGTCTTCAAAACCTATACATGCCTCTTCAGGTACAGTATTTTTTTTTTCTTATGAACTGTAGAAAATTTAAATGCATTTAGTTTTAATTGAATGAATATGTAAATGTGTCCTCATTTTTCATCTTTTATGGATAGGTTTTGAAATGATTGTTGGAAATGCACAGTGGTATTTTTGCTGGTATAATATACTGATATGATACCAGCAATTAATACATGTTGCCTACCGCATTTATAAACTTATTAATTGTGATAGTGTTAATTAGTCGAGACTTGTTTATTTTGAGAAACAAGTATTATGGTTAGCTGTATGTGCACCACAAATTTAATTAGAGTAATAACTTAATTAAAGGTTGGATTTGTGGACAGCATATGAAAATTTATAATATCGTATTTATCCTTCTATAATTTAAAAGGTCACAAATTTACTCATTTTTATGTCTTTTTAATTAAAACACATTTTAAATATATGAAATATTCATTTTACCCTTTATTAAAAATACAAAAAAGTATGCAACATGTTTTAGAAAACTATCAGCCTTTTAATTAATCGGTTTACGAAGACAAAAAAGTTATGTTGCATGAATAAGGGTACAAATATCGTATCGAATACGATACGGAATACGACAATACAGCAATTTTAACATGATACGGATATTGATACGACAATACGATACGTATTGGATACAAATACGAGACCATATATGAAGTATTATGGTAACATAACAAATAAGCTATTTTTTTTATTTCTGGCGCTTACACAAACATATACCAAATTGTACCGAAATATCAATGTGTAAGCATCACAATACGATAGTCACTTTTTCAACTTTATAAACTTTAATTTTATATGATTGAATAATATATTCGTCTAATTATCAATTAATTACTCGTTCTTAACATTTTAACTATATATTATTAATATTTGACGAAATTAAAATTAAAAATGGAGATATATAGATATCTAGAAGTAGATAGTGGGTAGATAAAACTTAGGTGAACTTATTGACAAATATTATAGTCACTCTTTGATCTTCTTGCTTTTCAAATACATTGCACACGTAATTGAAAAATGAATAAATAAATCTTTATTTCGGTTCACTAAAGTGTTCATTTCAACTAAAAGGCGAGTCTTTTTTAGGAGCTAGAATATTAAGTCCAAAAATTCAAAATATATGTTTTTAATAGTTAGTTTTTTTTTAAAAAAAAGGTCAGAAGACCCATTCCATTTAGGAAAAAAATAATTACAAGGAACATTATTGACAGAGATCAACCCCCGGCAAGCTGGAACAAAAACCACCAAAGTATATAAACCAGAATAGCAGCATAACATCTCATACTAAAGATGAATCTACCAGCCAAAAGTATAAGTAAAAAAGCTAAAGTTAGTCTATTTGCTAAAAGTAAAGTAGTAATTCTAGATACTAAGGAAGGACATCAGGAGGAGGTTTTATTCATCTGCCTCTGATCCTCCCCTGTGCAGTACTAGCTCCATGTTTGGTGGAATGACATTCAAGGGGATAGCATCCTCAATGATAGGCATTCAGCCAGTAGCTGCATATCTTACTTTCTTCTTGGCTGGTCATGTCCAGTAAAAAACAAGAGATTTAATATTAAGAATTAAATATCTAGCTGATTTAATATGTGAGTCATTAAAACAAACTTCATTTATGTATTTCTATAAGGTCCAGCAAGCTGCACTAAGTACTATTAACAATCCTAGTTTATGATATTAGGATAGCGTTAATGCATATTGATATATATCATCTCAAGAATGTCAGGTAGAGAGAAAGAAGTGATTTTGTCCTAACCAGAACCAAACTTGTTGTGTTAATGGACATTATAAGAATAAATGATCTCTGGTTTTTAATAGTTAATTTGAACTAAAATAGATGAATGCATGATTATTTCAATTCAAACATATGCGCATTCAAATTGGAATGTACGTAGTCTAATTAATAGATAAAGTTTGACGAATAATTTGGTTTGCGATGACTTTTCAATAAGACAATTTCTAATGCATTTCATCAAATTATATAATCAACACATTTAGGTGAGATTTACATGTTTTACTTAATAAAAGTAATATAATAATGTTTATTTGAATTTTGAAACAACCAAAAATGGCGGCTACGTCACCCTTTTTCCAGATAAAAAAAGTAAATTTTAAGGAACCAAAAAGGAACCTAAAATTTTTGAATGAAACAATCAACGATCAAATGGAAACGGACATGGTTTTAACAAATCAGGGGCAGGCGGGCAGCTTCTATATAACTACTCTCTAAAACTCAATTAGGCCTGTTTGGTAGCATTCTCCGATTTTACTGTTCACGTGAGAAAAAAAAAATTCACTCAGACTGAATTTTTTTTTTCCACATGAACAGTGAAAATCAGTTCAAAAATTCTGTTTTTTCCAACCCATTTCCCAGCCCAATAAACTGCTGAACAGGACCTTAATGGCATAATTTACTCAGCCTTATATCCTAACTAATCTCCACTCTACATATTGCATCCCAATTACTTGAAAAATATATTGCACCCACAAAGCTAGAGAGAGAGAGAGAGATGGGTGGGTGTTTTTCAGGAATAAGATTTGGTCAAAATGGCTTTGGATTGAACACCGTCCAAAGCCTCTAAAAATTGTATGATTAAAGTCCGAACAGTCAATCCGAACCGTTCAGCGTGATTTTCATATTAAAATGTGCTCAGAGACCAAATTTTATATTTTTTGGAAATTTATTACTATTCGATCCGAACCATACAACATCACTGTTTCTAAACAGTCCAAAAACAGTGATTTTGTACTTATCTAAAAAATAGTAAAAAAAAATTTCAAAAAATATAAAATTTGGTCTCCGAGCACATTTTAATATGAAAATCATGTTGAACAGTTCGGTTGTTCGAACTTTAATCATACGATTTTTAGATACTTTAGACAGTGTTCGGTCTAAAGCCATTTGGACCAAACCTTGTCCCTTTTTTCATACTAAGGAGGAGGAATGGCAGCCGTGTCTGGATCGATGAATGCGCAACGGAATGAGTTTAACGACGCGGTCGCCAATTTCTTTCAAATGCAAGGTCTTTGAAGCCTATACATGCCCAACGGTTTGTAAGTTGACGATCCACTTTGGTATTAAAAAAGGGTTTCAGAAGCTGCAATTAAATCAAATACCTGAATCCACTTTGCTATTAAAAAGGCCCAAGGGCTCTGTCATGGACTCATGTGACTGCTTAAAAGTTTGAACTTTGAAAGCCGACTCCACGAGGTTGTCACTATACTTTGATTCCCCTATTATATAAAGGTTCCATTTACGCTGATTCCAGTCGTGGGACTAAGAATTCCTATCCTATGCATTAACTCAAAAGGATGAACCGTTCCATTAACTCCATTTAAAATCAGACAGTTAAGATTCATTAACTCAAAAGATTTTCTTTTGAGTTAATGCAGAGAATACGCGTTCGTGGGGCTAAATTGTACTCCCGTCCGAAGCAATATTTTTATTTCCTTTTTTTTTCTTTGTTTGCATTACTAAAAAAAATATTATTTTGATTATAATACTTATATTCTATTATATAAGTAGATTATTTGAGTGGATTGTTCATATAACTTAATCATCTGATAATAATTTGTTTTCTATCCGTATTATCTGTTTTATATCTGTATCTGTTTAAGACAGATTTGATTTTGAATTTTAATATTTTTTTACTATCCATATCCGTATCCGTATTCGCTCATTGAAAGATGGATACATATTTAATATCAGTATTATCCGCTCCGATTACACCCTACTGCCAAAGCCTTCTAAGAAAGAGAGTATATTTCAAAATAATAATAAGGATGATGATTAGGAGGAGGAGGAGAGAGATTATTGATCAACTGCCTGCCTGCCTCCCTTTAAAAATCAAGCAAACCAAACTGTTAGTTAGTTTATAGGTGGAGCAGGTAACATGCCAAGTCATTTTTTTTCTCTGTTCTTTGGTTTAATTTAACTTAACACACCAAACAAACCGTCATACTTGATACTTCATAAAAGTTGGTCAAATTATTTATTAAATTTTCTCTCCTAATGACTTGATATAATTCCAACAAAATGTCTATGAATTTTTCTATTTCTTAGATTTTTTTTAGCTTGATTTGAGAAAATAAAATCAAGATAATCAGTGTCAAAGAATCCCAAGTCCCAACCCTATTTATTTAATAACATGCAAAGAGCATTGTTATAAAATAAAGATAAACAAATATAAACAAGATGGAGAGGATATAAAAGATCAGTGTTGTAAAATGCGGTTTTGTTCATGCATGCGGAAGACCACTGCATACTGCATATGCGGTATGCGGCCGCATATGCCGATTTTAATGCGGACTTATATATGCGGATTTTTTCATTAAATATTTAATATACATATTAAAAATACAGTTTAATATTTGATACATCTAAGATATTTGGGAGGATTATATTAAAAACAGATTTATTTTCATAACCTTAATTATACGTTTTTTGGGTATATTTTGGAGAGTTTAATTATTTTCTATATAGAACCAAATTCCCAAATAATGTTTATTTGAATGTTGAGTTTAATATTTCGTTATTGGCCCAAAACTTCAGCCCATTTCGATTTCCGTGTCTTTGACTGTTGATCACGTGCAGCGCATTTGATTTTTGAGCGACGTCAGCGTTATTTTGAGCGACATAGCAGTCCGGTATATATCAGCGTTATTTAGTCCCACATCTTCAAATCAACGAAAACAAACTATTTGGGAGCCTATAAAAGAAGGTGGAGACCAGCGAAACAAATTACTAGCCTGGATTCGTGAGTCCGGATGAGTATTTGGAATGGATTCTGAATTATAACAGATATCCCATCCAGACTGCAGAACTGTTTGGAACCAAATTTCAATATTTTATTGTAACTTAATATAATTAATGAAAAAAATAATAAAAAATTAGTGGACTGCATATGCGGTCCGATAAGTATTTTTTTATGCGGTTGCGATAACAATCTCTTTATTCATATATTTATATTCATATATTTATACAAGATTACAATGTCTTTATTTATAGACTACAAATTATATATAAAAAACCGGTAATCTTTATTTATAGACTACAAATTATATATAAAAAACCTACAATAATAAATAAACTACAAATTATATATAAAAAACCGGTAATCTTTATTTATAGACTACAAATTATATATAAAAAACCTACAATAATAAATAAGAGAATAAATTTTATAATGTCTTTATTTATAGACTACAAATTATATATAAAAAACCTACAATAATAAATAAGAGAATAAATTTTAAATAATAGTGAATATGAGTTATAATGGTACAATGTCTTTATTTAAGATTACAATGTCTTTATTTATAAGTTACAAATTGTATATAAAAAACTTACAATAATAAATAAGAGAATGAATTCTAAATAATAGTGGATATGAGTTATAATGATAGTGGGATAGTGAAGAAGTAAATGAGAATTAATATTGTGAGTTACAAAATGAATGATATCCACACATTTATAAAAGATTCATAACAATATTAACTGGGACCTTTTTATTTAATAAAAAATAAATTCAGAATTAAGTCAATAAAAATATAATAAATTTTGAGGAAATGCTCAGGGTTTTATATTCCAAAATTGTATTGTTCTAGAGATCCAATTTCGAATTTAATTTCTATATAGTAAGAAATTTCGATTATTTGCAGTAATTAGATAATTAATGTATCCTCTTTTATAGTAACAATTAAAGTCCTTCGTATATTTACCTTAAAAAAATAAAAGAAAACGCGTGACTATATTTTATTGGTAAGCATTAAATGCAATCTTTAAATTACTAATATTTCCCTCTTTTTTTTCCATATTTATTCCTAAATTTCTGCAATTGACTCGTGATTTACAAATTCCCATGTTCTCCACTTCCATATAATCAATTAATTACTAAATTTAAGCTCTTTAAATTAAACCCCACAAAAACGAAAAATTAAATAAACGCGCTTTTCCTTTTCACCCGCACATCGTTTCAATTTTGCCTTCGGAGAAGGTCCGATGCAAATTGGACATTGATAGGTTTTACGACCGTCTGATTCGCTTTGATCTGTGTCACAAGCTTTAGTAATCGTGAACACTCGCATCAATAATCGTACACGAGAATCTTGAAGCAAATCGGACAGTTGTTGAGCTCATTGAATCCAAGAGTAGATCCAATGGACACTGCACCCGGTCCTTCCTAATTTTATAAAAATAATCCCCACCTGACGACGACTGAACGACAGCGACATAAAGAGTAGAGAGAGAGAGAGAGAGATTAGGTGACTTTAGGATGGGAGGATGTTGCTCGGACTCGAGGGGAGGGATGGAAGGGGTCGGAGGTGGGGCCCAGGGGACCTTCGCCGGACATCCGGCGACGGCGACGGCGGGTCTCACTTCTCAGACCGAAGCCAACGCCGCCGTAGACCATTTCTTCAACTCGCGCGGTTTGCGAGGCCTCTATATCCCTCTTGAGGTACAAAAATTGAAATTCAAATTGTACCTGTTATAGCATCTTAAAAAGAATTTCATGCGACGTGTAGACTGTAGTTTGCGTTTTTGAAGGTATTTATGCGAAGCTTAAATTTTGGTTTCAAATTATGCGATTGCTTTTAGTTTAACTGACAGAATTTTGGGTAAAGATTTTAATAGTGTAGTTTTGCCTTCATGCAGCGCTGTTTTGTTTCTATAGTCCGTGCGCTGTATGAAGCCAAAACTGCTCTGTTAAAAATTTGGGATTTACCAGCATTTACCTTGTTAATTGTGTTCACAAGCAACAATTTTGTTGTAACAGTTGTCTCTGTCTGCTTCTAAGCTACAAGACATGGATGTATTTTCTAAGGTACATTTCCTAATTACTTCATATTTTTTTTTCTTTATTTTCTGAGTTCAAATTTCCATGGCTTTTAATATTTTGAAGTGTATATTTTTTTTGGTTGATTGTATGTAGAGTGACCCAATGGCAGTATTATATGTTAAAAAACAAGATGGTAAACTAGAAGAAGTAGGTCGTACTGAGGTTGTACAGAATTCTCTAAATCCCGCTTGGATAACAAAAATTTGCATAAATTTCCAGTTCGAGATGGTGCAAAATTTAGTGTAAGTTCTTCTTGAATTCACGTTTTGTATGTCATTTTTCTCTCTTTTTGCCAGTATATATGCTGTATCTTTTTAGCTATTTACTATTTTTCGGTTTTTATGCAAATTGTATTAGACTCTACTGACTATCGGTAAGTTAAGAACAAAAACAAAAATCTAGTTGTTCCTTTCATGCTGACTTATTCAAATTTCTTCTTAACAAGTACATCAGGTAAGGATCTTAATATAATAATTGTCAACATGTGTAGAGATGCATGATTTGTAATTGCTCCATAAATGTGATGTTGTAGTTTCACAAAAATAAATTGGTAGCTTGAAATGCAATCCAGGCTTAATTAGTTTGCTTAAGTTATATTGCTGTAATATCTTGTATGTTATACTTACTTGATTTATCTTCTCTTATGATATCAGTTTTCGCATCTTTGATATAGATACAAAATTTCACAACACACCCGTTAAGGTATGCTATCGTTTCTTTCGTCATCTGAAATGGGGTGCTGTTTCCGGATCTATCCTAATTATTTGTCTTTTATAGTCTCTGCAATTGAACGATCAAGATTATCTAGGCGAAGCTTCTTGTGTACTCTCTGAGGTCCCCCCCCCTTCTCTCTCTAAAAAAGTGCACTATTATATAGACACGCACCTGAGAATGTGAACAATATCTCAGTTCTTGTCAGATTTAAAAAAAAGTGACTTTTATATATGGTGATTTGGCGGTATGTAGATAAGGGTTTATCGATGCTCCAAATTTGAATTTTGGTTAATATTCAAAACTTCCTCACAAAGGCATGCATGTTTATTTTTCCCAAATTGAGCACCGTATACATTCCAATCAAATAGTACAACTTTCTATTTTCCAGATACATAGCATAGTTTATTCCTAGAAACATAAACTAGCACGCCTCTTGGTTTTATTTCCTATATTATCTGATTTTGTTATAACTATCTTACCGCTTTGTCTCTGTGGCAGATTGTGACTAAGCAAGACCGCAGCGTGACTCTTAAACTTCAAAAACGTTCCAGCGTGGCCCACTTTGGGTCACTCATGGTTCATGCCGAAGAGACGGTTGCCTCAAAACAAGCCGTCGAGTTGATCTTGCGCTGCACCCGTTTGGAAAACAAAGATACCTTCTCGAAAAGTGTATGCTTCGAACTTTGTATTTCCTCCTTTTTTTTTAAACTGGTTTTGATACCTCTGTATTATTTTAAGTGACAGAACAATTTTTGGAAATTTCAGGGGGTTAACCAGTATATCCTATCAAGTAGTGACTAGGTTTGGCAAATAAAGACAAAATTCATTCACCTTACAGCATTCTTAATTAAATCATCTTTATTGATGGAATTGAATCTATCAAAGAAATACAAAATATATATCTATTTGATTTAATCTGTTGTTTCAATAGAGGCCTAATATCAGAACTTCTTTTACAGCTGAAATATGTATATCATGCATTGGTAATAATATTATAATACAGCTTAGGCCCACAAATGATTTTTCTTTTTAAAATCTTCAAATTCCTGACAAGCATTGAATGCACAGGATCCTTTTATTCGAATTTCTCGAACAATAGAAGGTGGTGCATCGGTTCCTATTTGTAAAACGGAGGTAATAAACAACAATTTAAACCCTGTTTGGCGACCCATTACTCTTACAACCCAACAGTTTTATAGCAAGGTAAAGTTTCATTCCTTTTTAATTACTTTCTAAGCAAAATAAAACTAACCTTGTGCTTTTGCAAATACTTGTATATTAAGACTTTTTTTTCCCTTTGCTTTTGGTTTAATTTACTCGGGTTTTGGTTTACAGGAGAATCCACTGGTGATTGAATGTTTTGATTTTGAATCAAGTGGCAAACATGTCCTTCTTGGGTAAGTTATTTAGTCATAATTATTGTTACTATTGTATAATAAATAATGTAATTTTCAAAAGTGAAACTAAACTACAAAATAATTTACTATTTAAACAGGAGAATAGATGTAAGTATTGCTGAACTACAAAGACTTAACAGAGAAAGAACTGGTACAAACTTCTATGTCAATCACCATGGACAAAGAAAGGTAACATCTTAAATATCTAAATAGTACCTTTAAATTTTGTCTAAATTTCTTTGAACATTTGGGTGAGTGGTAGTATATTGAGTTGATTTTTATTTTGTTTCATGTCAGGTGTTGAAAGGACAGTTATTTGTTGACAAATTTGACGAGAAAACGCAATATAGTTTCTTGGATTACATCTCAGGCGGATTCGAGCTTAATTTCATGGTTGCCATTGATTTTACTGGTTAGCACTTGATCTTATCAATCAGGTATCTCCAGTTATATTTGCACTGGAGATGTTACTCCGTTGAAAATAACGATCACTTTGTATCTTTTTCTGTGTTACAGCATCAAATGGGGATCCAAGATTGCCTCAGTCTCTGCATTATATCGATCCATCTGGCAGACTCAATTCTTATCAACAGGTAGTATGTTGTAAATTTATTTGCAAAAGTTATGGGTTGAGTGAGTATTAATATAGTCATAATTGTTCATTGAGGGTTATTTTGGGGAAACTAAATCATGCTATATTTTGCTTGTAAAACTGGTTTATTTTAATGTGGTGACAAGCCAACAACTAATTACTATATTGACATATACAATACGGAATTGAATACATTTTTCTTTCTTTTGCTCTGATGATCTTACGTTTTACTAGTTACAATTATTTTTCTTTTCTTAATAGGCAATCATTGGAGTAGGAGAGGTATTACAGTTCTATGACACTGACAAGCGATTTCCCGCTTGGGGTTTCGGTGGAAGAACACGTGAAGGAGTTTCGCATTGTTTTAATCTCAATTTACTACCCATGGAAGCTGAGGTAACTTCTTTCTTGTAATTTGTCACTCTCATGCTAGCCAAGTAGTTACTTAGGAGCCAATTTTATCTTTTTTATTTAAGGTTAGTGGCCTTAGTGCCTACTAACGATTGTATTAATAACCGAAAAAATATTTACAACACTTAAATAAAAAGCTTTATTCCAGACAATAGGCCTCAATGCTTCTCTATTTTAGTCTTAACCCTCTCTATTTTACTCTACGCTAGATAAGAATCTCTACTCCAGATCTACATCCTTCTAATTCTCTTTAATCCTCCCAAAATGTGAAAAATATTACCCTATTCTTTTTTTCTTAGTAGTTTCTTATAGATCTACTCTATTTATTCCCTCTATTCTACTCTATTCTACAGATTTCAGTTAATGTGGAGAAACAGACAATTTTATCTAATTTTACTTGAATCTGTTAATGTGTTCTACAGAGTATAGAATGGAATTTTTGTACACTTTTACAGATGTTTAATCTTGGTTTTTTTTTACCTTTTTCTCTTTATTTATTACTTTTTTTTTAAATAACAGGTAGTTGGACTAGATGGAATAATGGGTGCTTATTCCACAGCTCTGCATAGTGTTTCCCTTGCGGGCCCGACTTTATTTGGGCCGGTGATAAACAGAGCTGCAGAGATTGCAGCACATTCTCTCTCATATAGCCAAAACAAATATTTCGTTTTGCTCATCATAACAGTATGTTGCAACTTTCTCACCTTTGTAGTGATGTCTTTAGTAATTAGTAAACTACAATTTGACCTGAACATCTTATTTAGAGGAAGGTTCTGGTGATGCTATATTTAATTGCCACAATTTTGCTTATGCATTAGTTTTTTTAAATCCTAATTTGAAACAATGAATCGAAACCATTGCACTGGTTCTTCATGAGCGATGCGCCCATGTAAAATTTCATGATTTTTTTGGGTTTGTTCCGGCTAAGATCATGAGCGATCACGAATGCACTTTATTTATTTATCTATTGTAGTTCACATGACCCATTCATTTTATGGATTGTTGATCTTGTGCGAAGCAAGCTCAAAGAAGAGAAATAAAATGTGATCATTTGTGGATGCATCTCTTGTGAAAAAGAACAGATCTACTGTTTGAATTAATTGTTTTGATCCTGGACTTACAAATAAAAGAGAGATTGTGCCAATCAGTAAAGATGTTACCAGAACCTTCCTCATTTATTTATACCCTGCACAATTGAAAAGAAAATAACCGGCATAGAGAGCCACAAGAAAGTATTTTGTTTTTTATAATTGCCGAAACAAACGAGTATAATTTTTACTTTTAGGGTTATATATAATTATTTGCTTCGTGTGTGTATCAGGATGGTGTTATCAATGATCCAAATGAAACAAAAGATGCAATTGTACGAGCTTCTGATCTGCCCTTATCAATTCTTATAGTGGGAGTTGGAAATGCTGATTTCAAGGAAATGGAGGTAATAAACTTAAAAAGTGATAGTCCCCTTCTGGCTAGTACATTTCACCTTGGTATTAGTTTACAATGACATATTTGCCCCTGTACTGTACTGTCAACAGATACTGGATGCCGATGGAGGTAGAAGACTGGAAAGCTCTACTGGAAGAGTGGCCACTAGAGATATTGTACAATTTGTGCCTATGCGTGATTACTTGGGTAGGTCCTATAATTTCACCGTTTTAACTATGTTAAATACCTGATTAAATAATTAATTTTAACTAGAGGAGGGTTCAAATGCCTTCATTTTTTGTGCCTCTATTTTTAAGATTTTAATAACTCAAAATTTAAAACTTAAATGTCAAAATAAATTAGATATGATCTCCGTTATTTTCTCTATACAAAGGTAAAAAATTATGATATTTCAACTTTGTTTTGATTGTTATCAAGAGCTTGCAAAAATACACTGTGTGGATGATTTATGGATGACGGTTTTTCAACTTATTTATTTACATAAAAAAAAAAAACCGAAAAGTGATAATTTAATATTTGCATATAGAGAAAATAACATAGATCACTTCAAATAGTTTTATTTGGTATTAGAAAATTTAAAAATGAAGCCATGATAGAAGCACAAAAAATGGAGGTATTTGAACCTCTTTTTAAACTATTGACAGTGGAGGCATGAGATTGGAAGGGGTTTTGGGGGGACTTTTTCCTTCTTCTTTCTTTAAAAACGATCATTTTTATACCAATTGGTGATTTCTGTGTGTTCAACTCTTTATGTGAGTTTATTTTTTGTAAGAAGCAGGTGGCCAGGTGTCAATTGTTCAAGCATTACTTGAAGAACTGCCAGGTCAATTCTTGTCTTATGTGAGAAGCCGAGATATTAAGCCCCTCTTTGCACAACAACTTAGCTAACATAATAAGAAATGTTATAACTTATAGTAGGTGAAATAATGGTTTTTCTAAGTTTTGCTGAACTTAGTATATTTATTTATTTTTTACAAGACTTTTTTTTTGCCTCTTCAGAGGTTCCTTTTTCTAGCTGATCTTTTGAATTAGTGGTACAAGTGCTGTTGATGGTTGCTGTGTGAATATGCTTGGAGCCTTGTTTTTTTTTTTTTTTTTCTTTTCCAATTTGTACAGTCCTTTGGGATACTCTTGATTTTATGTGCATATCTTTCTGTTTATTTTCATTGTGTAAATACGAATTTATATATAATTTTATGGTCTATGGTTATGAGACTATGAATGAATTCACAATTTAACAAGGATAAAATTATTTAACAGTGTCGATATTCTTGTGGATACTTCGATCGATAATAATTATATCCTCGAAAATAGTAAATTTTGTGGTTTTACCTTTGACAATAGCCATTTTTTATACTTACGGTAAAAACAAAATTTTGTAGTATGCATTGTTTTACCTGTCCTATTTGCTTAAATAAAAAAACAACTCAATGAGATGTCAAAGCTGCTCATTTGAGAGTGATATATTTCTTTCTCATGCACATGAGCATCTCCATATGCTTGCTAATTTAATTGTAAAATTTTAGTTAGCACTTTCAGAATCTATATTGGTGCATTAAATTTCATTTTCATAGATGCAGTGCAATTGGCATTAAAAATAATTGCTAATTAATTACATGGATGTAGGAGTTGTGAAATTAAGTTTTGAAATTAATTTCTCTTTACTCTTTAACAGTTGTTTGAAATTGATAATTGATTTCATGGATGGAGTTAGAGGAATTGTGTTAATAGTCTTTAATAGTTGAAGAAGAAACTTCCTTTGCTAATAGTACCCAAAGTTTTGGATATTTTGCAACTTGTAGCTGGAAGGGTGCTTTTTCTAACAAGGATTCAAGAATTTTCTCGAGGAACTCCCAGTTTTAGTAAATGAAATTAATTATATTCAACCTTTTTTTGTGGTGTTCACCCTCATGTTTGTGTGAATACTTAAATTTCAACTCAGGATTCAACCATATGCCTCAACTGGTATGAATATGTAAATAAACACATATATAACAAGTAAAGATGAACAATATATATAAACTTGGAAAGTAGTAGTTAATTTCTTGTAAAACATAATTTGCAAACATACATAAATCCAACTTAAGCACCCAACTTTGGAGCATAACTAAAATTTGAAGAGAACTTTTGTGAGGCAAAAGACTTCTGTAGAGTTCCCATTGTAGGAGAAGGTGCCACTTGCAAGAACATATAGTTGCCGGCGAAGAGATCGGCTATGTACGGTTTTCCTTCCTTGAACCTCTTCACAACCTTTGCCACCGAATACTTAAAAGCGGTACCGACAACCCTAGCTTTCCTTCTCAAAACCCTCTTCAAACTAGCTATTCTAAGCCTTGTTCTTGGCCTCTGCCATCTCCGGCTCGTACCACCGGTACGGAACGACCACTTCCGAGTGATAAATCCAGTGTTACTACTAGGTTTGAACACTACAATCTCATCTTTGTCTTGATCTTGGATTTGTTTGTCTAGTTTTTGATAGGAGAGCTTGAGTGAGGAAGCCATTTAGGCTTTTGAAATAGTAGTTTAATTTGTGTTTTTAGTTTTTGTTTTGAACAATAGCTAGGGTTATAGGTAAGGATGGAAACAGAAACTTCATCTCTTGCGTCTCTTTGCTGTTCAATAGAAAAAGACATTTGCTCATGGAGTACCATTTAATTGTTTGATTAACCAATTCAAATTTGTGATAGAATGATAAGTACAAATTACATAGAAATTTATTCCTTATCTAAAATGATAAGATGATATTTATACAGTTCATTATGTCACTCAGTGACATATATGCTTCTTATTTAGTATCATATATTTATTATTACATTTGAATACCTATTCATGACAATTTAAACAATCAAAATCGATTCTCTTAAAAGTTGTTAAGTAACTTGATAAGTTAATAGAAGGTTATAATTTTGTAAGAATTAATATAAATAACTTTTCTTAATTTTTATCCAGAAATTAAATTTTATCTATCTTCAATTGTTATAAAAGATATATATATTTTTTCAAGCATTTTGTTGTCACCTATGTACCAAATAATTCCTTGGTGCAAAAATTGAATGGTAGCACTTGTGCAAAACCGATTTCTCTCTCTCTCTCTCTCTCTCTTCTCCATAATGAATTAGGAATACAGTTGGGGAAGCTGGTGATAGCATTGAATGCTTGAAGAGTGTGAAACTGATAGTGTGGCAAAAGAGAGAGAAATCGGTTCAATAAATGCCACTTTATCCATGCCTTGTTAATTAGTTTGTTAGAGTTTAGGGTTTGGACAGTGCAGTGTTGCTAATGCTAACACATTAATTAAAAGGCCATATGATATATGTGATATTTGTTAGTTTGTTAAGTAATTAATTAGGGTTTGGACAGTGTTGCTGGCACATTAATTAAAGAGAAATTTAGTTATATCCCCATCAAAACTTGTCTTTTTAGATATTTTCCCATCACAATTCTAAATTTAGTTATATCCCCATCAAAACTCCATTGTTTTATTTATATCCCCATCTCTTCATTTAACCTTTAAAATTTCAGATCAATATTATTAAAAAAAAATTAAAAGACAGTTTTGCCCCTAATCAATTACTGTGCTAATCCCTTCCCTTTTCTCTCCATCGTTCTTTCCCTTCCCGCTGATCCTTCCATTTCTTTTTCCCGCTAATCGCCAATAAGACTGGAAAAATTAAGCTACAATTTGTAAACTCGCCAATAAGTAACATTCCTTCCATGCCTCTGACAGATCTCTCTCCATTTACCAGTATGTGCGAATGACTCAAAATTTACTGGTATGACCGAGCAGATTTACTGGTACAACACAGTAGACTTGAAATTCTTCACTAGCTTCCCTCAGTAACCACCATTTAAGATAATTCAGTTGCTTGCCCTTTTTCACTTCTTCATACTTGTTGATTGTTCTGATAAAAAAAAAGTCACAGTGAAGACATTACACAAATAGTAATTGCAGAAAAAACTAAAAAAAGCTAGAAAAAAGTAAAATAAAAATTACAACCACCACCCTATTATAGTACTTTAAGACTAAATGTTTAATAGGGTATCTAAAATAGGAAGAAAGTCTAATCCAAATCAGCATATATTCCAATTTATGTCATTTGAAAATGGGTTTAGTGTTGCTCAAGCCACATATCACCTAATTGTGTGCATATGAATCAAAGAAGCCATCTTTAAGGAGCAAGGTTTATGGTCTGAAAAAAAATATATGAGTTCACTCCAATTAGTTTTTTTAGCATCAATTTGTTATTTTTATGTTTATTTAAGCAAAATGTTCCTAAAGTTAGTGTCAGTACCGGTACTTGTCCTTTGGTACCAGTTTTAGTTCTTTCTTTTTCACTCTTGACATTGTTTTCATTACAGTCGTTCATTGACATTGTTCTTATGATGTAAAGACTAGAGATCAGAAAAGAAGATAAATCTATATATTGTTCGAAAGTTACTGTAACATAAACTAGTATACACATTAAAACTTGGAATAAATTACTCTTTTAACTTGACTTGTTGGAGATGAATGAGCTGGACAAGGACTGGCAACAATGATATGTGAAAATTACAAACAAGATGCACGATGGCAAGAAAGACTACTCAGAGTTGCAACAAGAAAGAAACAACTGGATTTTTTTTTTTTAAAATAAAGAAAAAGTTCATACCTAACATTGGAATAGAAGAATTTTGTTGTTGAATTAAAAAAAATAGAAATTTTTTTTCATATTGTATATTAGAATTGGAATAGGCAGAGAAAAAATGAGGGGAGGGGGAGCGTCACACCAAGGGAAGATACACGGGAAAAAGAAAAAGAAAAAGTAGGTTTACTGGGAAGGGAAAGAACGATGGAGAGAAAAAGGAAGGGATTAGCAAAGTAATTGTTAGGGGCAAAACCGTTTTTTATGTTTTTTTAATAATATTAATCTGAAATTTTAAAGGTTAAATGAAGAAATGGGGATATAAATAAAATAGTGGAGTTTTGATGGGATATAACTAAATTTAGAATTGTGATGGGAAAATATCTAAAAAGACAAGTTTTGATGGGGATATAACTAAATTTCTCTTAATTAAAAGGCCATATGATTTATAATGTGATTTGTCTCTCTCTTTCTCCTATTGACATTTTGTTAAAGGCTTCAAAGGTACATCTAATTAGGTGTATCCAAAAGCTCTATCTTAATTAAGACTTATTAATTGTTTGTGTAATTGTATACGGTCACAGCTCCTGTAAATAATTATATGATCTTAATTAAGGGTGATCGTTGCATGATCTAGATTATTCATTTAATTGCATGATCTTAATTGTATACGGTCACAGCCCGGGAATAGGAATGGGCACAGGAACAGGGGCACAATAAACTGCGTGTTACTGTTCACGTGGAAAAAAAAATTCAATTAAACTGATTTTTTTTCCTATGTGAACAGTAACACGCGAGTTGGCAGCCGAACAGGCCCTTAAGATCGAGTTTGATTTTTTTTATTTCTAAAACAGGACGGAGCCAAGATTTTTAATAGGATGGAGCAAAAGTTTAGAGCGAGATACAATTTTATGAAGTATAATTATTTTTGAATATTAAGTATATTTCTTTATAAAAAAATATTTGTTGAGAAAAGCATATAAATATAAACATATTTATGGGAAAATAACTAGGGTGAAACATAATTTTATAAAAAAAATGATCTTAAGTTATGTTTATAAATTGTTCTGAGAAAAGCATATAAATAAAATTATGTTATTGAAATTTTGTTGAGCTAGAAGCATTTGTCCTTTTCTGATTTTATGTGACATCGCCACACTTTTTATAAGAACTGAAGGAGAGCAATCATACATTCATGTTAAATCTCATTTGCTTGATATGAAACTGCCAGTTCATTTTTGTTAAAGAAAATTGAAAAATTAATGTCATGCCATTTCATATAAAGATATAATCATATTTAGGCTTGGATTATTATATCCTGCTTTTCTGTTTCGAAATGTCAGATTCAATATAAAAAACCAGATGGATTTACAAATTGTTATAATAAAAAAAAAAAGTTATCCTTAATAATAACTTCAGCTGAATGATCTAGAAACTATTACTTTTACATCCTCTAACCTTCATAATCTGAAATGTATTGGCCTACGGGCATGTTTTAATGCAAAAAAAAAACTGATTGATCTAACAAATTCATTAGTTGTATGATTAAGGTGTTTTGTAATTTTTGTAGGGGTTCGGGAGCAATTTAGCAATTATTTAACGATTGTACCTTTTGTAATTTTTATGGGTTCAGGTGCAATTTATCCATTATTTAATGATTGTACTGGTTTATGATTTTTATAGGGATTAAGGTGCAATTTAGCCATTATTTAATGATAGGTGCCAGTCCTTGTAAGAGCAATAATGTTGTTGTCCAAGCGTGATCTCGGACCCGGTACAATAATTGCTGCTGTCAATCACCACTCACAAGTGACTCCAATAAAGAATAATTATGACTTAAGAAAGATTCGGATCCTCTACAGTTGCATTTTGTACCTTTTATTTTCAAATCGGACGAGTAAACAGCACTTGACAGATATAAATTTAAAATTAATATAAACCATTTGATCCAGAAATGGACAGTCCAGATCCTTCTAGAATGACCCAAGAAATTTTATAGAAATTGGTGGGAAGCCAACTCAACTATTAGTGACCTAATAGGGCTTGCAAAAAAAAAAATGCTAATATTGGCACTTCTAATTTATATGCTAAATAAATATGAAATGATGAAAAGGATTTAAATGTCTTCAATTTTTGTTTTTTTTTGTCATGTTTTTATTTTTAAATATTTTAATTACAAAAATTTTAAATTTTATATGTTAAAATAAAATCGTTAGATATATTTCATATTGTTTTTTTTACATACACACAAGTAATTATTATATTTTTTTATTTTGTCTTTATATAAATTAATAATTAAATGATAAATGTCTAAAAATTATCCACATCAATGTATTGTTACAAGCAGTTGATAACAATCAAAACAAATATTAACTATCAGAATTTTTTATATGTACATAGAAAAAATAAAATGCATCATACCTCACAATATTATTTTGACTTTAACTTTTAAACTTTAAGTTATTAAGGTTTTGAAAATAGAGTTAAATGAAAACATCAAAATGATAGCATTTGAATCATACTATGTATTAATGAAAATATGGCTCGAGTCTTCAACTATGCAAAAAAGAAAATATATATATATTATAGTAGTATATAGTTCATGTGTTAAGATTAGAATAATATCATTACATATCTAGCAAGATTTCACACAAGACGAATTAACACCATCAAAAGAAAATCAGGCAAGGATTGTTCTGTCAATGGTGCTTTATTTCATGAAAGATACACTAATTAAATGTCAGTTAATTAGTTGTATAGTTAGTTACATTTGGTCAAGTTTTTTAAAAAGAGAAAAGGCAAAAATGGTCATGAATATTCCAAAATTGTTTGCAAAATGCAAATAATAATTATGACTTAACAGTTATTTTCAACATGAATTTCTCTTCCAAGTTTCAGTTTTTCAGTAGTACATTGCAAAAGACAGCAGCAAGAATGTGTTTCGACCAGTGGGGCCTGCCACTTACATGGCTTTGACCCCAAAAAACCACAGTTGCCATTTCCTTGCATTTACATGATTAAAATATATACAAACACTACAATGCAGCCTCCTCTCAACTCTAGTCCAGCGATTGACTGAGACGGTTGTGTTTAGTAATTTGGTGTATTTTGCGGGGTCTAAAAGGAAAAACATGTTTAGGTTTCCTAATCTTCATACCAGTCTCATTGTAGTAGTAGTAATAGATATAAGATGGGTCCTATAAACGACCTGATTCTCACTGCATGAGAAGCACGACCTACAAACGAAAAAAAAAAATTAACACTGAGAGATCTTTGTATACAAGTTTAAACTGCACTGCAACCAAACCAGTTACCGTA
Organism: Carex cristatella; assembly: GCA_024447775.1. Classification (NCBI taxonomy): domain Eukaryota; kingdom Viridiplantae; phylum Streptophyta; class Magnoliopsida; order Poales; family Cyperaceae; genus Carex; species Carex cristatella. Next base: position 2,220,257 of record JAJHPF010000007.1, read on the forward strand.
CCAATCAGGTACAGTGCAATATCGGTAGAGCAACCCTTGGTACAGACCACTTCACAGTAACAGCAGTTACAGCACCAGCAAACATCCCATGATTTCTAATCTGCTTGTGATTTAAATAACATGCATGAAGGGTATACAAAGGACAAAAAAAAATTATCCAAATATAACAAAATCATGAAACTCACATGAATTAGGCTGAGGCGACGGAGAAGGAACCATTTTCCAATTATGCCCCTTGTCACTCCTCTCACTTTCACTTGGTGGGTTTACATGCTCAAAAGAAACCCCAGACAACGGTGCGCCCCTTGATGACCCAATATGGGTAGCAGAAGGTGCCGGAGCCGGTGCCTCCTTGCTAGGTGGCAATGCCTCATTTACCGGTGGAGGTGCCACGGGAGCAGCCGCATGGTTCCCAGTCACATTATTTTGATATCCTTGAAACCTACAACCGGTCGGTGGCGGAGGTTTTGGTGCAGGAGCGGGAGCATGGACCGGGTTCAGGGCAGATCTATGATTATGGTGATGGTGATGATGGTGGGAATGGGGAAGAGGAGATGGACCCGGTGCGTAGGGCCCATTTGTCAGAGAGTGGCGAAGGTAGGAGGACAGGCTGATCTGTTTTACCCGGCCAAATGTGGTGTGGTTGAGGCCGAGGTTTGATCGGGAAGAAGAGTTTGTTATGGTTTGTGCCAGCTGACGCAGCCTCGGCTGAGATGGCTGGTGATTGCCGACCTCTAGTACAATTGAGGTTTGCACTATGGTTGGTGGATTTACCGTTGACCCCTCTAGGTTTGTTAATTTTATGAAGAGGTTCTATTTTATTGAGAAAAGAGTAAAGTGTGTATTAGAGAACCAAATTCAAATCTAGCTGTCGGTAGAATTGAAATGTAATACAAGAAGAGTGAGGCAATGGTAAAATGCATAGCACGGATTGGTCCATACTACGGATCAATATTTTTGTTTTCAAAGTTCAAATAGTCAATCTGAACTGTTCAACATGATTTGAATGCGAAAATGTACTTGAAGACTAAATTTTTCATTTTTTATATATTTTTTTAGATAGGTAGAAAATTATTACTTTTGAATGGTCTGGTATCTTTAGATCAATTGATTTTCTACCTTTCTTAAAATAATAGTAAAAAGATTCAAAATATAATTTCATGAGATCATGTTGAACGATTCAGACCCGATTGTTTGGACTTTCAAACTAAAGATATTGATTCATAGCCTCACTCATACAAGACATGCGATATTGAAATTGGGAAAATTGCCTGACATGTCAGGTTGGTAAAATTGTTATTTCAGTTTGGTAAATATTTTGGGTACTTGTGAAAAATAGACATATAACAATATAATTGAAAAAATTACCTCATAAGAGTTGAGATATAACCCCTGTTTCATCTGGTTCTTCAATTCCTCAACTTCATTTTGAACTTTATAAATTGGAAAATTCAAAGTGAAATTGAAGAAGGCATGGGGTCTTTGTAAGAGAAATGCACTCTGCTGGGGTATAATGGTAATTCCACCTGGGAATCTTACTACTTCGAAAAAAGATGAATTTCCAAAAAGGGGTTCGGTGAGTTGCAGTGTCGACTGTTGTACCACCAAAGCCATGAACTTGGATCGGATAATACTGATCCAGGTGGGAGAAATTGTCGAGTTTTTAGGGTAAGGCCATATACTGAAAACCACTGTGGTGTAAGTTGACCCGTTAACCGACCCGTTTACTGGCTCGAGAGAGCTAACAGACACCTGTAGAAGAACAGAGTGAATAAAAAATTGAAGGGATGTATGCTTCAAAATTTCAGTGAAGGTGTTGCACTGATATTATATGGCATCAGGTGGGCCACCATCTCATTATTTCCTATTTAATAACACATTTCTAGTTTTATCTAACAGGGGTGGATCTAAGTATAGTTTAGGGGTTCTTAGCCACCCCCATGATTTCAAACATTTTAATCATGTATATTAAAATTTAATTACATTTTCATTTTTCTTAAAAGTTTTTATATAGTTCAGCCCCCTCGTGAAATGGTAAATGTGTGCTTCTATCCTAGTGGTTAGAATTTCATTTAGTGGTTGTGGAGACTTGGGTTCGAATCCGAGCGACCACACATTATATATTATGCATTTTACGTTTCAGCACCCCCCCCCCCCTTCGCCCTGAATCTAATGGCTGGGAAAATTTTATGCAGGGATTGATTTACAGTTGTTAGCAGGTATTAAGTAGTGTTGCTGTGCTGGTATCGAAAGAAAAGAGAGAAATATAATTAACATACAATGGTACCGGGGCTGCCAACTTCTCCATAAATATCATATTCAAGTCTCAAAATGTTTTCTTTCAATTCATTAATTGTCCTTTGAAGCCTAAAGCTTGCCACCATATCAGCTGTCAGAAGAAAAAACACATAATTAGACTAGTCTGAAAGGATATCTTATATACCCCTGCAAAACTGGAAATATCTTTATTGTCTATAAAATAGGCCATGATTTTCTTACTAAAGGTTTCGCACAACTTCATAACAATTTAAAGGTATTTCTAAATTTCCCAAAGGTATCTGATAATTCTTTTATTTGCAGGGGTGTTTTGCTATATTTTTGGGAATAGCAGCGATCTACAATATTTGTAATAATGCAAGTGAAGAATTTTATATTGCTGGTTGCTGTCTCTATTTCAATTTTCCATTATGATGCTACTTTTCCCCTAATTGGTCAATAGTGCAATTAACCTAATAAAGTAAAATTCAGTTATGTCAAATCAAATAACTCTTCAATGCATTAAACTTTAAAAAGAAGCTATAGGAGAATTAGGCTGTTATAGTAACACTATTCCAATAATAGACACAGTATATTGACAGAATGAACAGCAAATTGTATAACAATGGAATCTTTATTCCATGCCACATTTTTTTATAATCCTGAAATTACAATCAAATGCTGATATTTTACAACTGTTTAGATTAAGCTAAATTAAAATTAAAATTGGGGGAAAAAATCTTCAGATCTGGACCGACAAATCCAACAGGACCAAAAAACTTGAAAAAAATTGGAAAATAAGAGAGAATTTCGTACAAAAAGCAAAACCCTAAAGGGGAAAAATCCAGATCTGGCAATGCTAAATCCAGCAATAACTCAATCAAAACAAATCGGAGATCGATTAACCCGCATTCCTTAAAAGCAACGATACACTCACCTTCTATGATACCGTCAGTACCGGGACCCACTGTTCTGTGATGCCACGTGTCAAAAGGAGGTAACCAGAACACAGCTGATAGCAACACCGCCAAACCGAATAACAACACAGCGGCACAGCGCCAAGTCACACACTTTCTACAACTCCGTACAGGGCCCCATCCATTCTCCTCCGACGACGACGACGCCGCGCCGCCAAATCCCGGCGTTTGATCCTCTTCATCCTTCCCCATTGCCGGAGGGGGCTTTTGTGCTAGTCTCCATGCAATGTGTGGTTGAGGAAGGGAGGCATTGTTGGGTTAGAGCTAGATTTTGATTTTGTTTGATTTTGAATTGGGTGGTAATAGAGAGAGAGAGAGAGGATGATGGAAGGTGAGAGAAAGTGAGAGTTAAACTAGAGTTGAGAGAGAGAGAGAGGAAGACTGTCACTATGTTTATTTTATTTTCTCGAATTTTCTTTTGTTCATTTTGAGTTTGTTTTTTGGTGTTTGAATTATTTTGTGAAAGGGATTTGTTATGTGACACCTGATTGACTCCCTCTGTACAGCTCAAATTTTAATTGTGAAGAATAGTTTCAATCTTGATTGAAAGAGATTTGGATTTTGGAGTTAATATATATATATATGTATGTATGTATGTATGTATGTATGTATGTATGTATGTATGTATGTATGTATATGTATGTATATGTATGTATATGTATAGGAATCGTATTCTATGGTACTATATAGAGGTATTATTCCGTGAAGTAATTGAATCTAAACTGTTATTTTAACTCTGCACAAATTTTAAAACACAAATAATATTGTCCCCGCGATACCTCTGGCACTGTTTTTTAGTTAATATGAGTTGTGAAGTAGTGGGCTCTACGTGTGCGGCACTACTGAGAATACTTGTATGTTAGTACTGTGTATTGTTACTTTATCTGTTTCCTCTAACATTATTCTTATTTTGTTTATTAAACCATAGCACATATTAAATAAATTCATAGCACATATTAAATAAATTTACTATAACGATCTAAAATTTACGAAAAATTCTTTCAAACATGAGCTTAGCACATATGTATCTTCTTAATTAGTCACACTCTTGTATTTAAAAAAAATATATATAAACTCACTTTTTTTGCTATTAAATTTGTACATTCTTGCAATAATCTTAATTTTAAGAAGCATACAAATTTTTTATATTGTTTATGCTTCTTAAAAGAGAAAAATTTTACTTATAAATTTAATTAAAAATCATATTGTGTTTAACTTCTTAAGATATGGTATTCTTAAGGTATGGTAATCAAAAGTACAAGCGTATTGTAAATGGTTTCGTATCTTTTTATTTTTCTCAGTATCAACAATTACAATGCACTGCACTGCACTACAATTCGGAGAAAAAATAGATGATAAATTGAAATCAAAGTCATGCTTATATCCATATGTAAAGAATCCTACAAATGATATATTTATTGTTTATTAAATTATATCACTTTAGTTTTGTTTATTTTTTATGAAATGGAGATTTGTACTCCTTTGAGTCAAAGTCAAATTTAAAATATAACGAACTACACAAAATTTTGAAATCCATACTTCAAACACTTATTTCACGCTGATTTCAATTTTTACTATATAATATTAATTATAATGTTCCCTTTATTGATTTTCATTTTTCATATCTACACGTTACAAACCTAATATGAATGCTAAATGGGGTACAACTTGGATCGCTGGAAATTTTCCCAAGGGCTAAAGAGGAATCTGGTTACCGAACCTAAGACAAATTTTCGTGAATTTTTGGGTGGTTTATCCGTTTAAAAATTGTTTGTCGTCTTATTGTGCCTAAATTTATGAACACCGTAGATTTTCTGTGAACACCAAACAACCGATGGCCATTTTTTGTAGGTCCATAGTAGGGCTGCAAACAAATTGAATCTGGGTAGGTTCGAATTCGAGTTCGTTCAAGTTCGAATTGAACTGGTTCGAAATGAAAACCCAGGTTCGAACTGAAGACGCAGGTTCGAATTCGATTCGGTTCAATTCGAACTAGATTCGATTCGATTCGTTAAGGTTCGAAATTGAGACAGAAGAGATGAGAGCGAGAGCGAGAGAGAAAGAACGCTACTATTTTTTGGTCACCAGACACATCGTCCATGGCGGTAAGAGGGAGACAGAGAAAGAGACCTAGATAAAATAGAGAAGAGTGAAGGAGGAGTAGCTTTGAAATTCGCATCCTTTGAGATATCTCAAACTTTGTGTATTTTTTTGAAATTCTCAATCGTTCAAATAAATTCTCCACGAATCTCAAAGCAAGTAGGGCTGCACACTTTTAATGTTTTTCTGACCCTTTGCTGCTTTGCGTGACTTTTTTACCCTTTTAATGCTTTTTTATTTGAAAATTCAGAGAGCCAACGATAGCACAGCGAAAGCGACCGAACCAACAGACCTATTTCGAACGAATCTGTCTAGGTTCGAATTCAGTTCGTTCCAGTTCGAATCGAACTGGTTTGAATTAATTTTGAATCGAACCCAATTTCGAATCGAATTTTTTCGCATCAAACTCGAATCGAATTAAGAACCACGAATATTTTATGCAGCCCTACTCCATAGAAACCCAAACTGCATACAACTCACGGATAGATACAAAGAAATGGCTACATATGATCTAATTCGTATTGGTGAGAGAATTAGTGAAGTTTGAGTGGGTTTTCCCGTGCTTTGCTTATGTAGAACGGGATCGGAGGTGAAAAGTACTCTTATTAAGGCCTGGATTTCGAAAGAATTGCGATAGTGCCACTGGTACGTGAGACGTAGGTGAGGTTGGGGGAGAAAGATTGGATGGATGGTGACATTATTGTTTACACCCGGACCACAAACACTCGTGGGAATTTGTTCTTGCTATCCGTTTTATAAATACTGGACATCTCCAGTCTCGTATATATCTGGTGCCATTAGGCTATGCTCCAGACGAGTGGAATCGAAGGGAGGGAAAGAGAAAAATGCGGGCTGAGGGGAGATTTCACCAGGCTCGTGGGTTAATCTTGCTCCAGAAAAAGTGAAATAGAGAGGGAGAAGAGGAGAACGCTGCAGTACGGAAGGAAAGGTTTGTGCAATTTTGGCGAAATCTTTCACCCCCAAATCGGGGTAGAGACGAGGTGAAATTCGCGGGTTCTCCTCCCTTCTCTTTCCATTAATGACGGTTTCTCTTGTATTTGTGGAGCACAGCCTTAGTACTAAAATAGATGGTCTACCGACTACCGAAGTTATGGTTATAATGTAAATGAAGAGTTCTTGTGAATTTTGTTTGGTGAAAGGTTATGTTAACATTATTGTATTGTATTGTTATTTGCTATAATTTTTTACACATTATTTTTTTTATTGTAAAATGCAGTCATATTTTCTTATACTATCAGTTATGATTGTTAGTAAAATAAGATAAATTTTTTATGGCCATAAATGTGACCATTTTTTAGATGCGAGTGTGGAATTGTTTATTAGTCATTATATTAAAATTCTTCATAATTTTCATATAAATTAAAAGACGACTGCGAAAAAGTCCTTACAAATATTGATATTACTTTATCATTCAAAATTCAAATTTGAAATTTCAGTTTTAATTTTTATTTCTAGTATACAAAAAAATCATCATTTGAATCATGTTAATTTTATAGATGTTCTAAAAAAATAGCCATAATATAACTATTTTTAATGTGTCGTTCTATAAAAGTTTAAAATTTTGAAACTGCAAAAGATGTCAATATCTTGTGTTGCGTTATGATATATTTAATACTTGCTAGATTGTATCAACTTTTCTTAATATTCAATAGTATAAGATTCTTAATAGAAAGTAAACCATAATTATTAGTTAGATTCTCTATTCTTCTTCCCTTAAATAGCGCAACAATTCTTTATTATTTATGAAAAAATATATATTAATTGTAGAAATGTCTTTGCTTTGACCACAATTTTGAAATACCATGTGCATAGGGGTGTTAGTGAGCTGGCTCGGTTCGAGTTAGATCTTGACTCAGCTTGTTAATTTTGGACCGAGCTGGATTTAGATTTTTCGAACTAAAACCTTAGCTCAAAATCGTGACAAGCCAGCCCAAGGTGGCTCACTTGGTCTGGCTGGATCTTGTTTTAAGAAGAAAATAAATTCTACAAACTTTTTTAACTGAGTTGGATTGAGCTAAGCCGAGCCAGACAGTATAAAATGCACATAAATTAATACAAATTCACAAATTGATGCCTAGCCGAACAAGCTAGGCCCCAGCTTGAACTCATTAATTCTAGATCGAGCTAGTAGCGAGCTGATTCGTTAACAGCTCGGTCCAGTAACAAACAGGTTATTAGCGAGCGAACCATATGCGAGTCATGATCGAGCCACGAGGTACGAGCTTGCATAACATGGTCTTCTCTAAATGAATATTACAATGAATGGACCATGGTTAAATAAAAGACCGGGTGCAGTTGGAGTTACCTTTTGCAATAGCAAGTGTCGGTTAATGCAAATGATATTTCTCCATCTGTACAAGGACCCAGGAACTAACCTGAACTCCATGGATGTGACTATTATTTTTATTTGTAAATTGAAAGAAAAAATATACATTTTGTTTCCTTAAAATTGGGTACTGCCCGTGACTAAGCGTGTCGCTGATATGTTTGACAATTTAGGACTTTTTCGGTTGTCATGGATTGTGCGGGATAAATTTTTTTGAATTCGACAATTTACAAATTAATTTGCAGAAATTCATACTTATAAATATATACGGAAAGAATTATGAGAATGTGCTGAAATAGATGTTCGGTTGTACTACGAGAATAATCGTGGAAAATCTTATTTTTCTTCTAAAATGCTTAATATTAATACGATTATTCTTATTAATAATTATTAATATAATTAAATAAAATGATTAAAGAATAACATTACAATATTTATCAATTATTATTTCATAACAATAATTTTGCTAATAAACTTGTTATCTAATCACCGAAAAAATTAAAGTTAAATTAGCAAATTGATTATCCAATCCTGATGTATATACATAATTTATTTGAATGTTTAAGATGTTATTAATTAGTGCTTTGTATTAATTTGCAAGTTAGTTTTTATATTATTGACTAGCGTACTGTAATAATTGATACAAATTAAAAGTATAGTCTATGTTATGAGAAGGGATAAACTTACAATACTTTTTGGTGCAACCGGATTACAACTTCTATTTTCAAAATTCAAACAGTCGATCCAAACAGTTCAACACAATGGATATATTAAAATGTGCTTGCAGGTCAAATTTTATATTTTTTGAATATTTTTACTATTTATTAAGATGAGTACAAAAATTCAATAGTCTGAAAACATTGATTTTGTAAAATACTTAATAAGTAGTAAAAAAATTCAAAAACAAAATGTAAAATTTGATCTGCAAGCATATTTTAATATATCTATCATGTTGAACGGTTTGGATCGACTGTTTGAATTTTGAAAACTTCGAAATATAGAGCGTAATCTGGAGTCACCAAAAAAGCGTTAAGTAGATCCTCATGTTATATTTATATTAGTAAATTTTAATAACAAATAAAGTCACTTAAATTGCTAAGCTCTAGATAGTTTATGGTTATCTCGTAATAAAAAAAAAAAAGTTGTGAAGAGATGCAACAACTAATAAGAAGTGAGAAAGAAACAAATTGAGTCTAATCAAATATTTGTTTCCCACAAAATAACAAAGAAATGGGAATCAAAACGGGAATTCATAGCCAATCCCATCTCCCAAAAAATACAGCCGAACCGGTTATTGGAAAATTTTCTAGAAGGACTTAATATTCTATCAATCCCCACAGTTGGAATTGCACGGAAAATTTTTTATCTAGCAACTCATAAATTCAAATTAATTAAAAGCCATTTAGATCCAAAAAGCTCTAAAAATAACACTCCTGCAAATTCAGTTTGCGCACCAACCCGACCCGTTCCAACCCGGTCCGCCATTACTCAGCTTAGCTTGCGGACCAGGTGGTGCACAAACTGAGCTTGCGCATCAGGTGGTGCGCAAACTGAGCTTGCGAGAGTGTCATTTTTTGAGTTTTTTGGATCTGAGTGGCTTTTAATTAATTTGAATTTATGGGGGTGGTAGATAAAATTTTTTCCGAGAATTGCATCTGGGCCTTATGTTTTTTCTTTTTTTCTTTTTCTTAGAAATGCCCGTAGGTAATTTTGAAAATTATGTAGAGCTAAGGTGTGATCATCGTACTTCAGATAATTTATATGTAAAGTGAGGGTCGAGAGAATACAGATAAGTAGAGAGATACAGGACGGTGGGATCCACAATTTTACAGTCTAATTAACTCAATTCAGAGAATACAGGGTAGAAAGTTTACTTTTTATATACTTTAATCTGAGCATTTGAAAATTTAAATTGTTTGTATATTGAATTTATCTTCGTTTTTATCTTCTCTTATTTTTAAAATTTAGTGTTCTAAAGCAGGGTCAGGGGCGGATTTACACATTGTTTGGGTGCTAAGCCACCTTATGGTTCGAAATTTTTAATCACGTGCGTTGTAATTTGATTAATTTTTTTATTTATATGAAGTTTTTATATAGTTCAGCTCCCCTCATAAAATGTTAGATGTGTGTTTATAGTCTAGTAGTTAAGACTTTATTTTATTCTTGATAGATCTTGGGTTCAAATCCCACTAGCTACAAATTAATAATTATATATTTTAAAATTTAGTCCTCCTAACTAAATTTTCTAGTTACGCCCCTGAGCAGGTAAATAGGAGTCAGTTAGGTCTGATCACCTTCTATTTGCTTTGCTCTTCCCTTATGTACATCTTCAGGATTACACCTTTGAGCTCGTCCAATATTTGATGAGGTGAGCTTAATTTCAAAATTTATCGCAATTTAAAACGTCGAAACCAATCTACTTCACAAGTAATGTGTTTGCATACAAAATTTAAAAAATTCGAATTAATTTAGATATAAAGTTAAGTGGTAAAAAAAAGATGAAAAAAAATAAATGCTTTGAAATTAATTTATAATTTTTTTACCACTTAACATGAAATTAAATTGAATAAATTTTTATAAGTTATGAATTTATATACATGTTGTTTGACATAGATTCAATAGAATTTAGAATTGAGCTCACCAGAAGACTTGATGAGCTTAAGCACAACCTATTTCTATTCTACTCTTGATAATTTCATATTTGATATAAAAGACTTCACGAACTAACATATGCGCACATAAATAAATAAAAATACAAATATTCTAGTTTTAATCGGTATCTGACAAATTTGAAGAACAAAGTACCAAAATAATAAAAAAAAAAATATAAATAAAAGTATTCAATGCGATGTACAAGCATTACAACATATTTTTTACTCGAGGTCAAGCCACCCAACTATTTAATACCTTTGTTATTATAACAAATCTGGATTTCGAATCCATGACCTCTCATATAGAGACTATGTGCCTTAGCCACTAGACCAAATGTTAGTTCTCATTCCAACATATTTTTAGTGGCTCAACATTAAAGTTTTTGGTTACTAAAGACTTCATTTTAAGTCCTACAATCATAAAAAAAGATTATAATATAATCTAAATATTACCATGTACATGATCGTAATTTTCATTGCTCAAAATAAAAAAAAAAAACATACAACGTATATTACGAGGATAAATATGTTGGAATTTATAGAGCACACTGTTGATGTTTATTAATATTTTTCTAAATTCATTTCAAGCCTTTTTTTTTTTTTTGAAAGTAGTGGTATAAACCACCGATTTTCCATTAGCAAGAAATCACTAAATTTTACATATATACTCTAAATATTACTTGTATTTGCTGTGAATTATTTTGCGCAAAATAAAAAAAATATGACATATATTACACAGATAAATTTGCAGAAATTTATTTACAGAACATTATGAACATTGCTGGTGAATTCACACGATATTAATAAATGAGTGAGTTCAGACGAGAAAATAGTTAATTTGAATACTTTAGTGGATAAATTTCTACATCAGAAAATTCTGTTAGGTATATAGATAAACTTACCTATTCTAAAAAGGTTTGTGGACGGTCGTCAAATCTCAATTAGGTCGACCAAATCACCTAACCTTCTGAAGATTCGCGTAAACGCTTCAGATGATCTGTACGGACGGTTGAGATTTGTCAAGATCAGATAGACGAAAAGTTTGGGTAAATATTTTAACAAATAAATTTTAGCTTCAAGCAGCGCAAAAACCATATGTAGCGCTCTTTTGATTCTATACTACGTGCGCTTCCTGAAGCCAAAAGTTCTCTGTTAAATCTTTACCCAAAAGTTACGAGCTTCGTTTTTGTACTACAGGAAGCTTGAGATGTTCATTGGGCTTGGGCTGAATGCTGTATCAACTAAATAGGCCCAAAGAATTTGAAGATCCTATTTTGCTCTATAAATGGACCCGTTTTATGATCTAATAGTAATAAAAGGGCTCGGAATCTTTGACTGACTGCAAATGATTATTAGCAAATGGATTAACGGGATAATAGGATAATTTCCATCCGACCCATTAACTGGCCCATTCGATAGCCACACCAAGTGGGTTGGCCTCCTCTCATTATCGGATTTCATTTCGTCTATCTCGAGAAGAACGGAGCGTCAAATTTTGATCGAACGTTCCATATTAGATTTGACGTCCCCATATCCTAACCCGCCCTTGACGATTAACTCCATGTAAACTGTTCGATTTAAAATGAACGTACTAGATTAACTTGGGTTGCTTCAATGTATGGTCGGGATGACAGGATCCCCGGCAAGTGGTCAATCAAACACCACTACACCAGGGGTAGTATGGTCTTTCTGACGTAAGGCAGGCCATGGTATATAAAGCCCCTCCGCCTTTCTCCTCCGTTTGGATCTAGGGTTTTGACATCTCTGTCTAAAGCTAGGGTTTAGCCACGCTCTCGATCTCTTGTTCTCTCTTCACTCGATCTAAACACCAGCTATACCATGACGGCGCAAACACAGGAGGAGCTTCTTGCCGCTCAGCTTGAGCAACAAAAGATCGAGGTTCGTCTCTCTCTCCCCTTTCTATCAATTCGATCATTTCATGGCGATAGATCTCTTCGAATTTTATTTTGGATTACTAGATATTATTGATCGTCCCCGTGTTAGTAGAGAGTGATCGAAAGTTAGATAGTTTGATGTAGATATATGATCAAAGTAGGTTTATCACGCCCTGATTGTAGTATAAACAGCAATTGAGTGAAATAGTATAGATCTAACACTTAGATTTGTGTTAACACGAACAATAATCCGGACTTATTAGCTTTAATCTTCTTCTGATTGTGATAAAGTGTGCATTTTTTATTTGCTTTCTACACAAGCAACATTCAGTATGGATTTTAATGAATTTATTCTTCCCTGTTGTTTGTTATTTACGTAGTTTTGGTTGTCTGTCATGCTTATTAGTGCAATCCAGCTTCCCTATAGTACGGTCTTCTTCTGATTTTCAGTCAAATTTTTTATTGCATGCTCATTTTTTTAATTTAATTTGATTTAAATAATTGTGTGTAGAGTGAGGAGCCACTTGTTGAAGATGAAGATGATGACGACGACGATGACGATGATGATGCCGATGATGCCGATGATGCCGAGGGTAATTTTGTAATTTCCCCTTATTCCATACTCATTATATTCACAATTTGACTAGCCAGAAGTAACAATAACTGTTTGTATTTATCAAAATGGTTAATCATAGGCCTGTGTTGATGGATCTGGCCGACAGAGAAAAATATAGGATTAAAAATGAAAAGAAACAACTATTCTACTACCATTTTCTTGAAATGTTTTTTTACTGTATTAAAAACAGGGCATGTTGATGGATCTGGCCGGTCAAAGCAGAGTAGGAGTGAGAAAAAGAGCCGCAAGGCAATGCTCAAGCTTGGCATGAAGCCTATTCCTGGTGTCAGCCGTGTCACTGTTAAGAAAAGCAAAAATGTGGGTTCTCTCTCTCCCCCCTTTCTTTTGCTGTTTCTCTCTGTTGACTTATCCTTTCTAACAGCTAATTTGCATTTTACACATTGCTTATCTAGTTTGGAGTACTTGATAGTTAGCACCACAACCTGAAGTGTAACTGATTTAGGTTGGAACTATCACTTACCTGAAAGTGCCTGAAATATAACACCTCAGCTGAAGTGCAACCAATGTCAACCGGAGAGTAATCACACTGTTCTTCTAATCATAGCCACCCAGAAAAGCAAATGCCCAACAATTGGAATTCACATCCTCTGAGATATCGCAAACTTTGAGTTGATATGTGGCAAATGCTGACCGTTCAAACCCTTTCTGCATGAATCTCAAACTGACTTCCTGCATTCTGATCTGGCATGACTTTATATAAACTGAAAATTTGAGATATCTCAGAGGATATGGACTCCAACAATTGTCCCTTGCAATGATATTAATTTGACTTTTCTAAAACAACTCTCTCAATTTGGCTAATTGGTAGCAAGTAAATTAGTAGAAATGCACCAACTATAAGTTGACCGGAAGTAGCTAGAAATAGAACAATTCTTACTAACAACCATCTTAAAATTGCAGATCCTGTTTGTCATATCAAAGCCAGATGTGTTCAAGAGCCCAACATCTGACACCTATGTAATTTTTGGTGAGGCAAAGATTGAGGATCTGAGCTCACAGCTGCAGACCCAGGCAGCAGAGCAGTTCAAGGCACCTGACCTGAGTCACATGGTCACTAAACCTGAGACATCTGCAATTGCTCAGGATGAGGAGGAAGAGGAATGCGATGACACAGGTGTCGAGCCCAAGGATATCGAGCTCGTCATGACCCAGGCCAGCGTGTCCCGGTCGAAGGCTGTCAAGGCGCTCAAGGCTGCCGATGGAGATATTGTTAGTGCTATTATGGAGCTCACCAATTAGTCGGGTCGGTTTTGGGTTTTTTTATTAGAGGATAATTTTTTTTTAATTTGGTTTTGTTGGTGCTTTGGTTGGAGAGTACTGTCACTGAGGTTGATGTTTTATGCTCTGGGACTGAATCTTTCTTTGTATGGTGAATTGGTGATGTGTTGTTCTAGAGGTGACAACTCCTTAATTTTGCTGCTTTTGATTTTGGGGGAACATTGTTGGAAATCAGTGGTAAATTATGAGGCTTGTTTGGGTGTTTTCTCAGAAAGGAAAACTTGGCCATGCAGCATAAACCAACACACACTCCAAATGGTGACTGTATCAAGTGTTTCTTGCTTTTCTATTTGGCCATTTGAAATGGTGTGGTAACATTGTTTGTCATTTTTTTATGGAAGAATTTGTGATTATATGGGTAAATTGTTAGCCGATAGGACATCCTGGGGTGTTTGAAATGTTTGAAAATGAGGGAAAGCGCTAAAAAAGAGAGAGGCAATGGAAGACTATTTTTGGGTTTTTCTTGCCTTGGTTTGTTTGATATTCAAAATTTTCAAGAAAAACTAATTGATTTTACAAAGCAGTTATATTGCAGAAATAATAATTGATTTTACAAAATTGTAAAATATATTAACAAATTGATCTAGCAATTACAATGTAAAATATATCACAAAATTGTGAAGCAATTACATTATGCACAACTCGATCAAGTTAGTTCAAGTTCAAGACGTACTTCAAAACTTAAGACGCTGCGTCCTGCTGACAAATTAATTTGGCACATTAACCTCATGTTTGGTTGTGGCCCAAAGGGTGTAATAAGGGGTTTAGGCCTCGTTATTCCACCAAACGAACATTAATTGAGTCGGAATAAGATGAAATAAGCTGATTTTTAGGCCGGTCTAAATTAAGCCACCTCACATGGTGGTTTAATTTTATTCCACATCGTGGCCTAATTCTATTGATTATAATAATATATTATTAGTATATAATTAGTTATATTATTAATATATAATGATTTAATTAATAACTTATATTGTTAATATATTAAATAATTATTATAATAATTATTTACGTGGCCTAATTCTATTGATTATAATAATATATTATTAGTATATAATTAGTTATATTATTAATATATAATGATTTAATTAATAACTTATATTGTTAATATATTAAATAATTATTATAATAATATTATATAAATAGTATTTTTTATTAATAATTATTATTCATTTATAATTATATAATTAATATATTTTATTGTTAATATATTAAATAATTATTATAATAATATTATAATATATGTAATTATTATTAATATATTAATATTATATAATTAGTATCTTACTATCAATAACTATTATTAATATATCATTACATAATTAATATCTTTTATTTTTAATATATTAAATATTTACTATAATATTATTATATAATTAGTATATTTTTATTAATAATTTTTATTAATATATTATTATATAATTAATATGTTATATTGATAATATGTTAAATAATTATTATAATAATATTATAATATATTATAGTTATTATTAATATATAATATATAATATATAATTAATATGTTATATACTTAATATATTAAATAATTATTATAATACTATTATAATATAGTACATTTATTAATATATTAATATTATATAAATAATGTCTTATTATCATTATTATTAATATAATTATATAAATAAAATTTTATATTGTTAATATATAAATAATTATTATACTATTATTATCTATTTAATATCTTGTTACTAATAATTATTAAAAATATATAATTATATAATTAATATCTTATACTATTAATATAATAACTTATTATTATTATTATAATATTATATAATGAGTATCTTATTATTAATATATCATTATATAATTAATGTCTTATATTGTTAACATATTAAATAATTATTATAATAAAATTAATATATTGTAGTTATTAATACTATATTAATATTATATAATTAGTTTCTTATTATTAATAGATAATTATATAATTAATATCTTATATTTTTAATATATTAAATAATAATTATAATATATTATAGTTATTATTAATACTTTAATATTATCTAATTATTAATAATTAACTAATTTAGGCATTCAAAACTTTAGTCCACCAATTCTAACCAAATACGGAATAACTTAAGCCATGATCTAACTTTAGACCTCAACCAAACATGAATAATTTAGACCGGCCTAAGTTGGAATAATCAATTTAGGCCTCCTTAGCTTTAGTCCACAACCAAACATGGGGTAACTCTTTAGAATCAAATACTACTGGATCCGTACTCTAATATGCTAAGAGTCATGAGACATTTTATGTGATCAATTCATCAATGTCTCATGTGATCAATTCATTACATTTATGTGACTTCTTGCTTAGATATATATGCTTATTATCAACTCTTAATTTTTGGATGAAAATAAAAAATTATTTACAAAATATTCCATATATATGTTCCATCTATTCACATGAATTTGTTTACGGTTGTAAGTGTATGTTAAAATAAAATATCAGAGGAAATCAATAGAAATGAATGCAACTTTATAGCAAGTTGAGTAGGTGGCATATGATAGGCCTGCCATGCCATTCCAATTCAAAATTTAAGGTGATTATTTTTTCTTAGTAAATTAGGAGTTAGATTTAGAAAAAACAGTGATTATTTGTGCATGATATACAAAAGTTATAAACCCCTCTTGCATATTGTAATTTTCATTTTTTTTTCTGCATTTAATCACTTTTGAATTAACACGTGCTATTTACAAAAACAATGATTTACTATCTAATTACTATTTACATACTTTTGAATCACAAATTTAGGTTTGCAATACAGTTAGAGAGTAAATTTAGATATAAGACGATTAACACAAAACTCATTTTATAATTTGAGTCTGAAGCCTTATACAACTGTGGCAGTACGAATGAATTGGGGAAGATGTATGAGAAATATTTTTGTTTGTTTTTTAATTTTTTTTTCCAAAAGTCTTCTCTTGATAAGTCATTTTCAAAATTACTTCAACACTTCATGTTTTCTAACTATAACGCCACATATCCATGACCTCTTTGCAATCATTCATATTTTTATTTACAATGAACATATGTTATTTGAAAACAAGATATGTTATCTTCATTTTTTTTTTTTTCAAATTTAAAATAGAGATTACTATTTGAGAGGACTATGGATGATGGTGTCGGCTGTACACGCCACGTGGTCAAAATACTCTGGCTCAAGTACATGCATCGCTTTGGCCTCTAATCTGAACAACTCCCTGCCGATTGGTTTGATAAATTTCTTTTACACAGAACTGAGCCTGGTCCATCGCCGAGTTGTAAGTTTTTTTTGGAATTTCTTTGATTTTTTATTTTCAATTTTGTTCAATTTTGAGAGAAATTTGTTTTATTAAGTATCAGAATCTAGGGTTTCTAATATATTGAAATTTGATAATTTGAAAAAAATATAGGGTTTCTTTATAATTTCTTGGGATCGATTATTTTAAATTGTTATTTTATTTCTATTTCAATTTGAAACATTTCTTTTTGCTTTATTATTTAAACTTTTTATTATTTTTTCAGGAATTCTTCTAACTTCATTTATTAGTCTGTTAAAGTTATAAGAAATGTTTCTTAAAGAATTCAAACTTTTTCTTCCTTTGCTGATGGTATGTCAATTTATTTTGCATTTTCTACTTCTATTAATTCCTGAATTTTGTTTTGTTACTTTATTTTTAATATATTTTTGTTTTGCAGATTCTTCAGGTGTGCAGAGTTTTTGGAAATAGACTTATTCCTAAAAGGAATGTTATTTTGGTTCTAACTGACCAATTTCCATCAGAACAAGATTTGCAGTTGATAGAGCTTTCCTTGGTGGAAATTCACAAAATAGCCATCCCTGGTTGGAAGAGAATTGTTTCATTCAGTAGCGTAAATAGTGAATTTACTTTCTTTCAGTTGGTAGATTAAGGGTACTGAATGATTTATTCTATTGTAAAATTTCAATTATAAACTGTTTTGATGGATGCTTTTGACACAAAAACTATGATGTAATACATAAATTGATTGATAATTTTATGTTTGTAGAAAGCTACTGTTATCTGATAATATTGTATAGTACAGTACCCCTCTTGTTGCATCTCACATAGAACAACTATTAATTTGATTAAATTGCATTGATTTTTTATCTTTACTGAATAATTGTTCATATTTTTACAATACAATCTTAGTTCTATATATGATTTATAAGTGACTTTCCTAGCTGTTACAATTGAACCTAAAAATGTAATGCAAGAATAGAAGCAGGGTTGTATCAACAAATTTTCCTTGGGCACCTCTACTTAATATGCTATGATATTTGCATAGGAAATTGTGGAACAATTGTTCAATCAAGGGTTTAGTTGAAAAGAATTGTTAGGTTATATTTATACTTCAATGTTTGAGTAGTTCCATTAGAACACATAAATCTGGATGCTATGTAACTATTGGGTGTCACTTGCTAACTCTAGCAATCTGGATGCTGTGCTACATAAGACTCCAAAAAAAAATCCAAAAAACTTTTATTTTGTAGGAAGAAAGGTCATATCAATGTCGATTGTTTCAAGATCAAGAATAAACCGAAGGCATACAAGAATTATACTTCTTCATGCGATTCTAATTTAGTTGAAACTCAAGATAATTATGTGTGTTTACTGTTTAGGAGTTTATTTTGGAGTTTGGTTTAAGGTTGAGATTTCAAGTCTAGAGGAGGATTATTGTGTATGCTTTTCATCTAATCATATATTTACATCACACTTGATTTAGTAGGATGTCAGAATAGTAGGCTATGTTTAACATACTATATTAAGGAGGAAAATTTTAGTATTTTAGCATAGAGTATTTTAGGACGTATCATTTATAGAGTTGTCTTTTTATAAATTTATATTGTTATAAATTATGTCATTTCAAATGATGTTAATAAATATAATTAAGTTTTCTCATTAAATTTTGTCTCTTATTTTCCGACCTCTCCTTCTCGAAACCCTAACAGTATCAAACATTTGTATGACATGAACACAACTTAGTTCGACGTGTCCATACTACATAAGAAATATTGTTGGGTTCTAGACTTCTACCTTTAAATCACAAGCCCAATACGAACTTGGACTTTAATTTGGATTCGGTAGTGATTCGACCATTGTTGATATATTAAGACCGTTCCACAAGAAGAGATTAAACTTTTTTGAGACTTAATCGGGTTTTGTTAGCTTTCTTAGTTGTTTAATTCTGTCGAACACCGGTTTTTTAGTGCGAATTAAGATAATTTCCTTCTTTTGTCTAAATCTTAAGACCCCTCTATTTTTCTTTTAGTTTCTTTAGTTTTTATTGACAGATTATGACAGCTGAACATCAGTTCTTTAGCGTTCTTAACGTTTTTTTAAACTTTTAATCATTCTCTCTTAATTTCTTGTTGCTGAACATGTCTTATTAAGTGCAAATCAGATGTAACCGAACGTCTAATAATGTCTTTAATTTTTTTTTTTAAGTCAGATGTAATGCTCCAACAATATATACGTATTTAATTGAGGGTTAAAGGCCCAAAAGTTGAGTCAATCCCCATTTTCTTCCCACCGGACACAGGCCAATTTTTTGTGTCCTTTTTGCAAAGATAAAGTTGTATCAGTATATCTATAAAAAAAATTGGGAGTTAATTCATCACTTCGGTAAATTCATAATGGTTAATCGCACAACCGTTAAATAGGTGCTGAAGGTGTTTATTAATAGTTAAAAATCATATCAGTCCAAATAGCTATTTTCATCGTATGATGTACACTACATCTTTCCACATTTGTTAAGTCATTTCTAGAAAACCAATGTTTAATATCCTAAGGTTTAATTATGGGTTCACTACTAGCACCGAATTACATAACTTTTACATTTTTTATTTAATTTTTTTTTTCAAAAGCTTTGGTCTAATTGAGGAAATCTTGTCATAAGATAAATACAATTCACTTTTGTAGAAGAATATTTTTAGATTATTTAGTCTGATACTTTCGTTACTTACTATCTAACTTCATTAAGTTTAATAAAAAAAATGACTTCTTTTAAAAAAAAAAAATCTATGATAAGCACAAGATTTAGCGAAGGAATTTATACTATTGTTGGAGCATTATCTAAAAACAATACTCCGTTCACTAAATTTTACCTTCACAAATTTTATTAGTAATATAAAGAAAGATAACTGAATTAAATCTGTTTCATTGTCGGTCAACATTTTTTTTTTTGGGAAGGAACAATAATAATATTCCACGCATACTCTAATTTCTAAAGCTCACAAAAGTAACACACAAATACTAAGAAGAGTAACAAATAAATACTAAGAAGAGTAACATGTTTCACGATATAAATATGATGTGATCAAATGAATGAAAATGATGTGAGTTAACAAATGAAAATGATGTGATCAAATGAATGAATACCTTGTGCTAGCTTCACTGCACTTATAAATATCTCGAAACAAAGGCTTTTACATGTAGCGAATTATTCTATTTCAATAATTAAGATTTTACATTTTCAAGTAGTATGTTGCTTGCAAAATCAACAACTACTTATTACAAAAATATTATATACATATATTGAACAATTAAGATATTTGAGAAAATCAATGTATGTGCAAAATAATACTAAGTTTCCAAATAATCTGTTCAAATAAAAATGTGGTATCAACCTGTTCTATTATTATGTATTTTCTTTTCCATTTTTGTAAATTTGCTATGAAATGATTTACAAATATTTATCGATGTTAAAAATTATAAAAAAAATGTCCAAAAAAAAGTAATAAATCAATGTTATTATTGAGATGGGGGGGTTGACACACTTTTTTTGTTCTAAGATTGTGTGGTTGCTCAAATGCCAAGAGGTCGAGTTCATCTCACGATTTTGCAACTTTTGCAATACTTTAAAAAAAAAAAAAATTCAAAATTACCATTATTATATTTCTTCCAACTTTTTTTCGGGCTAAGATTTTTTTGTTCTACGATTTTGCAACATTTCTTTTTGCTTTATTATTTAAACTTTTTGTTATTTTTTCAGGAATTCTTCTAACTTCATTTATTAGTCTGTTAAAGTTATAAGAAATGCTTCTTAAAGAATTTAAACCTTTTCTTCCTTCTGTTGATGGTATGTCAATTTATTTTGCATTTTCTACTTCTATTAATTTCTGAATTTTGTTTTGTTATTTTATTTTTAATATATTTTTGTTTTGCATATTCTTCAGGTATGCAGAGTTTTTGGAAATAGACTTATTCCTAAAAGAGATGTTATTTTTGGAAATAGACTTATTCCTAAAAGAGATGTTATTTTGGTTCTAACTGACCAATTTCCATCAGAACAAGATTTGCAATTGATAGAGCTTTCCTTGGTGGAAATTCACAAAATAGCCATCCCTGGTTGGAAGAGAATTGTTTCATCCCTGGTTGGAAGAAAATTGTTTCATTCAGTAGCACAAATAGTGAATTTACTTTCTTTCAGTTGGTAGATTAAGGTACTGAATGATTTATTCTATTGTAAAATTTCAGTTATAAACTGTTTTGATGGATGTTTTTGACACAAAAACTATGATGTAATACATAAATTGATTGATAATTTTATGTTTGTAGAAAGCTACTGTTATCTAATAATATTGTATGGTAGAGTACCCCTCTTGTTGCATCTCACATAAAACAACTATTAATTTGATTAAATTGCATTGATTTTTATCTTTACTGAATAATTGTTCATATTTTTACAATACAATCTTAGTTCTAAATATGATTTATAAGTGGCTTTCCTAGCTGTTACAATTGAACCAAAAAATGTAATACAGAAATAGAAGCAGGGTTGTATCAGCAAATTTTCCTTGAGCACCTCTACTTAATATGCTATGATATTTGCACAGGAAATTGTGGAACAATTGTTCAATCAAGGGTTTAGTTGAAAGGAATTGTTAGGTTATATTTATACTTCAATGTTTGAGTAGTTCCATTAGAACACAGAAATCTGGATGCTATGTTGGGTGTCACTTGCTAACCCCAGCAATCTGGATGCTGTGCTACAGAAGACCCCAAAAAAAAAATCCAAAAAACTTTTATTTTACAGGAAGAAAGGCCATATCAAGGCCGATTGTTTCAAGATCAAGAATAAACCGAAAGCATACAAGAATTATACTTCTTCATGCTATTCTAATTTAGTTGAAACTCAAGATAATTATATGTGTTTAGGAGTTTATTTTAGAGTTTGATTTAAGGTTGAGATTTCAAGTCTAGAGGAGGATTGTTGTGTATGCATTTTATGTAATCATATATTTACATCACACTTGATTTAGTAGGATGTCAGAATAGTAGACTATGTTTAACATACTATTAAGGAGGAAAAATTTAGTATTTTAGTATAGAGTATTTTAGAACGTGTCATTTATAGAGTTGTCTTTTTATTAATTTATGTTGTTATAAATTATGTCATTTGAGATGATATTAATGAATATAATTAAGTTTTCTCATAAAATTTTGTCTCTTATTTTCCGACCTCTCCTTCTCGAAACCCTAACAGTATCAAACATTTGTATGACATGAACACAACTTAGTTCGACGTGTTCATACTACATAAGAAATATTGTTGGGTTCTAGACTTCTACTTCTACCTTTAAATCACAAACCCAATATGAACTTGGACTTTAATTTGGGTCCAATAGTGATTCGACCGTTGTTGATATATTAAGATTGTTCAATAAGAAGAGATTAAACTTCTTTGGGGCTTAATCCATTTTTTTAGGTTTCTTAGCTGTTTAATTATGTCGAACACTGGGCTTTTAGCGCGAATTAAGATCATCTTCTCCTTTTGTCTAAATCTTAATTCTCATCGTATGATGTACACTACATCTTTCCACTTTTGTTAAGTCATTTGTAGAAAACCAACGTTTAATATCCTAAGTCTTAATTATGGGTTCACTACTAGCATCGAATTACAAAACTTTTACATTTTTTTTTTCAAATGCTTTGGTCTAATTGAGGAAATCTTGTTATAAGATAAATACAATTCACTTTTGTGGAAGAATATTTTTAGATTATTTAGTCTGATACTTTCGTGACTTACTATCTAACTTCATTAAGTTTAATAAAAATATGACTTCTTTTAAAAAAAAAATCTACGATAAGCAAAAGATTTAGCAAAGGAATTTATACTATTGTTGGAGCATTATCTAAGTATTTCTACTATTAGATTTCACTTTCCAGTACATAATCTAATAATTATCTAAGTTTTTTATGTTTATTAGGCCTAATACATTCATTAAAATAAGTAAAACACACTTGAACAATTGTCTGTTTTTTTAGTACTTGACAGGGGCTAACACTAGAACAATTCAATACCACAAAATTTACAAATAAGAAGTAATAAATCTATATTCTGTTTGTTCAAATATCGGACTAAAATCATGTCCTAGAGAATAATCTAGTGACAAGAACCAATCCGAGTTGGACTCGGATTCGGATTCAGACTCACTTTTAAGAAGGGTTGAGCTGCTATTAAAGAAGGACATTACTTTGAGGATTGACATTTACATTTTTTTTTTATAAATATTAATAGCTGTTTACATTTTTTATGTAAAAAAAAATCCGGTGTACCACTTTTCCCCACCCAGCTACAATGCAAATTGTACCAAAATTATGCATACATGAGATCAAAATTCCGTGTAAGAACTATCCTCACATATACACCAGATATTTGCTCCGGTTCTCTCTTCTCTGAAAATTCCGGTTGTTGAATTTTTCCAGTGAGAGACTTTTTTTTTTTCAATATTTTTTGTGTTATGATATAACCGGAAAGTGTTTGCAAATATTAAATAAATTAAAAAAAATTCTGAAACAATGTTTATAAGTAGGTGTACAATTTTTTCAACTGTCTAAAATGGTCAATTTTTGTTGGATTTTATTCTTTCATCTAACTGCCTCCATTAGAAAGAAGAAAAACACTATTTTATCACTAGATATTGACGGTACAACAATTTATGATTCTCATACCCTACAAACTTACATTACCACATTTTTTAAGGACATGTTAGGTTCTTTCAGAGATAGATATATATCCCTTCAACATGACTTATGGGCCCAATCTGAACAATTGACACTCCAACAACAATCTCTCCTTGAACAACATATCACTCTAGATGAAATCAAAACAACAATTTTTTTTTTGTAATCCATCCAAGGCCCCTGGACCTGATGGCATTCCCTTTCTATTTTATCAGACTTACCGGGACATTATCAAAACTGATGTATATCTTTTAGTACAAGCCTTTTTCAATAGAACCTTAGATTTGTCAAAATTAAATCTTGCATCCATCTGCCTTATACCCAAAACAACTAATGCTACCTCCATTACAAACTATAGACCTATTAGCCTTATCAACTGTAATTTTAAGATCATTACAAAACTTTTGACAAATAGGCTAGCTCAAAGTTATGGATCTTTTAATTGATGATTCCCAAGCTGCATTCATTAAAGGTCGATTAATAGGAGATAACATTATTTGTGCTCATGAAGTCTTACATCACATTAGAATCAGTAGGCAACAAGGTGTATTACTTAAATTAGATTTTGAGAAGGCCTTTGATAAGGTCAATTGGAGTTTCCTATTAGAATTTTGAAAGCAAGAGGATTTGGTACACTATTTATTAATTGGATTAATAATATATTAGTTAGTAGTAGAACATGTGTATCCTTCAATGGATCGCAGGGTGCCTACTTTCCTTGTAAACAAGGATTGAGGCAGGGAGATCCCCTTTCCCCTTTATTATTTGACCTAGTTGCTGATGCATTTAATAAAATTTTGAATAAGACCCAAGATGCAGGATTCATTTCAGGTCTAGGAAATTTCCACACTTCCAATAACATTTTAAATTTTCATTTTGCAGATGACACCCTATTATTCCTGAAAGCTGACCCTTTAATGGTAGAGCATCTTAAATATATTCTCATTGGTTTTGAAGCCCTATCTGGTCTGAAGATAAATTTTAACAAGAGCTCCCTAGTTCCCCTTAACATTTCAAATTAGCTAGCTACAAATTTAGCTCATCAATTAGGTTGTCAAATATCTTCATTACCAATTACTTATCTAGGGGTCCCTCTTCATTGGAAAAAACTTAGTGCACAAGATTGGCAACCATTGATATCTAAAATAGAGAATAAACTCCAGACCTGTAAAAGAGCCTTACTATCTTTAGGGGGTAGAATTACACTACTCAATTCAGTTTTATCAGCAATTCCCCTGTATTGGCTCTCAATTTACAAAATCCCAGTCAAAGTTAGACAAACTATTGATAGAATTAGGAAAAAAAATTTATGGGCTGGTTCTGATAATTCTAGAAAGAAATATCATTTAGTATCTTGGGACCAAGTATGCCTTAGTAAACAACAGGGAGGTTTAGGGGTACTCTATTTAGAAATAATGAATATTTCCCTATTAGCTAAGTGGTGATTTAGATTCAAAGATCCTACAATTAAGGGTAAATGGAAGGATATATTAGTAGAAAAATATAGTATGTCAGGTTTAGTTATTTCTAGACCTTCACATTTTTGGTCTACTATATTATCAATTAGACATATAGTTGAATTAGGTATCAATAGAATAATAGAAAATGGATAAACCACATTCTTTTGGCTTGACAGATGATTAGGAGAGTGTGCCCTATATTGCCAATACCCTAGTCTTTTTAGTATTGTTATAGATCCTCTCAGTATTGTATCCCAAGTAGTTTCGCAGAATACATTATTCATACAAACCAATGTACAGCTTACTAATATTTACTTAATTGAATGGCACCAACTATTTTCTGTAATTGAGCACTCTTTTATTAGTGATGATATAAACAATTCAGATATGATTCATTGGAGATGGAATTCATCAGACCTTTTTACTGTCAGCTCATTATATAAATGGCTAGATTATGGGGGAATTAAGGATCACAGATATACCACTCTTTGGAAGACCAAAATACCCCTTAAGACAATTTTTTTATGTGGTTAGTTAAAGAAGGAAAAATTCTAACAAATGATAATATGATCAAACGGGGATGGTATGGGGACCAAAAATGCCTTTTCTGTGATGAAATGGAAACCATATACCACTTATTTGTTACATGTCCAGTAGTAGTATCCATTTGGACTTGGATAGCACACCATAATAACTTTGTTTTTAATTGCACTCACATATCAGACCTCTAGATTTTGGATGCCCAAATACCACTCAAAGATAGTCTCTTAACTGAAATGATTAGGGTAGCATTCATTTGGACTATTTGGTTAACCCGTAATCAGATCTGTTTTAACAATGTACCAGTCCCACCATTAGCTACTTTTGGATCTAAAATCATATCACTTACTTCATATTGGTGCAAATCAAATTTAGATGAATCATATTTTAAATTAAGTCTCATTTTACCTATGGATGTCTCCAAATTATCCCAGGCAGGTACTCTTATAATTCTGTCGGAGACCGATATATCTCAGGAGGAAAGCCATACCTAGGATTCCGAAGAAGAACCTTTTCATGGGTTAGAGGGGTCAGACCTGTCGGAGTACCTACGAGATAAGGCAGATTTTGATGAAGTTGATGCTGCTTTCTTCTCAGCTCAGAATCCAACAGCCCTCAGCTCTTCAGTATCAACCACAGACCCCTAGTTGCTTTTAGGATGACAGCTTACTATATTTTGTTGTGCTACTCTATTCCTCTTATGTTTACTTCTTAGAACTTAGTTTTTAGTTGGTGTTTTGTAATATTTGAAGTTTTTGGTTGGTGTTTTCTAGGTCATCAGTGATTTAAAACACTATTTTTGTATGAACAATATTTGTTTCTAGTGAAACATGTGGAATACCCACTTTTTTTAAAAAAAATAAAAAAAATTTGATTGCTAACTTTAGTAAAGAAAGCCAGGAGCAAAACTATGTATGCTTCAATCCATTTGAAAACGATCGTTCTAATTTGACACGTCGGATCTGGATCAACGGTACCGAAACATTAGACTGTTCTCGCCGAAACCCGCACCTATCTCTGCCTCAATATATTTCAATTGAGAGCAGTTTGGGTCCGATGTCCATCAGACTCAAATTTGGGTCTGATGGGCTCTATAACAGTCTGATATGCTTTAAGATCTGTGCGCATGTATATTAAAGCAAATGCACACAGATATTAAAGCGACACACACTGATCTTAAAGCAGATCGGACGGTTATGGAGCCCATCGAACTCAGATTGAGTCCGATGGGCATCATACCCAAACTGCTCTCATTTCAATTGTGCCCTTTTTAACCCTGATCTAGGAAATGATGCGGCAACAACGATTCAATTCAGCTCCAATGTGCTAAGCAGGATACAAATATTCAAATCATATAAAACATTCTAATATATAGAAAACAACATCCATTGTCCATTGATAAAATCAGCATTCATTTCTCTCTTTCTAAAAACACTTGGGGACTTAACTAAGCATCTAAGCATAGGTTGTAATAAACTGTAGGGCTTTAATCAGGCAAAATCTATTGCTATTTTAACTAATTCATCTGTCACTTTCTCTAAAATAAACAAGTTCTTCAATGATCCCCTCAATTCTTCGTCCAACTTTTTGCTAGCAAGATCCTCCAATTGCGGGATGTGAAGATAACATGATGCCATACAAAGCTTGAAAACTGTCGTCTTTACATCGACATTCAAGAATTCCTTGTCCCAGTTCTCGATTTCCTTCTCGGTCAGCATTATGGGGCTCCCGTCCGGTGTGGTACAAGGTTTGGTTCTCTTTTGCTTGAAGACATGTATTTCGCAATACTCGATCACCATTTCTAGGATATCAGCGGTGATGGTGGATAGCTCGATGTTGATCTCAGCGCAGCAGTTGTCTTTAATCAAGTCGCATATCGTTTGAGACATGGTTGCCAATGCCTCCGTCATCATGAACTCTTCTCCATCGGAGGTTGTCAGGATGATCATTTGCTCATCTGGTGTCCAGTTCGACATTTTATTTCTGTTGAGATTTTACAATTTAAAGGTTAAATTCTAAGACTTATATAATGTACCTAGATCTTAGGATTTAGAATTGGAATTTGCAATTATAGCATCTATGCTTTTAGACAATTTCTATTTCTAATTTTTTTTATTAATCTAAATATACTCGCAGAACATTAGAAATTATTTATAGATATGTAGCAATTTATATTTTATTATATTTCTTGTTTAAAATGAAT
The DNA here is from genome assembly GCA_024447775.1 of Carex cristatella. Taxonomy (NCBI): domain Eukaryota; kingdom Viridiplantae; phylum Streptophyta; class Magnoliopsida; order Poales; family Cyperaceae; genus Carex; species Carex cristatella. Next base: position 2,248,597 of record JAJHPF010000007.1, read on the forward strand.
TGTATTTTTGCTATTACTGGCTCGGCCCGAATTATGCAAAGTTTTCTATAATTTAATTGCTATAAGAGCTTCTTTATTTAGCAATATATGATTCTTGGTTTTCTTTTTAGAATATTTACCTGAAAAATGATGTTATTTTGAGAGCACTATTTTATTTATTAAAAATTTAAACAAACTTTTCTCTTTTTATATTTATATTGTCCTTCAATTTGATTAGATGGTCGGATTCAAAATAATAAAAAATGAGTTATCACAGGAATTCAAAGGTGGAATCGGATTTTCCAACTATAAGAGTCATATGAATAGAATTCAAGTATATAAAATTTTCATCTTATGAATGAGAATCAATTACATAATGTCCATAGCATTTTAATTTTAATATATAAATTTTTTTGTATAAATATATATATTTTAAAATAAAAATAAGAGTCAATTAATCTCATTCATGAATAATGGATCCGCCCATGATATATATATATATATATATATATATATATATATATATATATGAGAGTGTCTTCTATGGACATAAGGACCTATTTGTAAAATGAACATATTTTTATTTTCAAAGTTCAAACAGTCGATCCGAACCGTTCATCTTGTTCTCCATATTAATATGTGCTTGGAGACCAAATTTTACATTTTTCTGAATTTTTTTACTATTTATTAAGATGGGTACAAAATTCAATGGTCTGAATTTGATATTTTTTGTATCCATCTTAATAAATAGTAAAAAAAATTCAAAAAAATGTAAAATTTGGTCTCCAAGCACATATTAATATGGAGAACAAGATGAACGGTTCGGATCGACTGTTTGAACTTTGAAAATAAAAATATGTTCATTTTACAAATAGGTCCTTATGTCCATAGAAGTCTTTGCCTATATGTATATATATATATAGAGAGAGAGGTTGGCTAAGCTCAAAACGTTTGTTCCTAGCCTCAGGAACAAACGATTCGGTTCTCCGATTTTCAAAGTCCAAACGGTCGATCCAAATGGACAGATGTTTAATCTATATTAAAATGTGCTTGGAGACCAAATTTTACATTTTTTGAAATTTGTTTACTATTTATTAAGATGGTTTGAAAATCGTTATTTTTGTTAAAATTCTGCACCTCTGAAAAACAGTGATTTTCCAACCATCTTAATAAATAGTAAAAAAAATCCAAAAAAAAATATAAAATTTGGTCTCCAAGCACATTTTGAAAATGAGAGAACCGAATCATTTGTTTTTTAGGCTAGGAACAAATATTTTGAGCTTAGCCAACCTCAAAATTTGGAAGGTTTACATGTGGATATTTCAGATTTAGTGGAATCTTGAAAAAGAAGAAGAAGACTCCTATGCAAATCCATGCAGCAGGGTAAGATGAGCTATTGATTAAATATTTTAGGTGATTAATGGTAATTTGTACAATTGAATTGCGATGTTTTTTTTTTATGGTTGACGGCAAACCGTCAACATATATATTGATAAGAAAAAATAATTACAAGAAAGTTTTCATAAAAAGTAAGAAGTTCTCCCTCTCTATACACACACAACGGAGTAACTTAATGATATCTTAATAGTAGTACATATTATTTAAACCGTACTAGCTATTGCCTAACCACCTCTCAATTTCTAACGAGGTGTCAATGATCAGTTGACCCACCGTCTTTTGCCTGTTGGAGAAGAACCTTCTATTCCTTTCTCTCCATAGCGCCCACGCATCCGCCGACCAAATCACATCCCAACGCCCCCGCTGAAGTCTTGTCATTACCACTCTTGTAGTGATCCGAGCTGCCAGGATGTTCTGACCCCCAATTTGAGAAATGTTGTGTTGGGCGTGTAGCCCATTCCAGAACCTAATCACAAAAGTGCATTCCCACATGATATGGATTCTTGTCTCCGTCATATCTGCGGAACATAGATAGCAGCCCCTCTGAACCACACATCTCCTAGCCACGAGCACTTGTTGAGTTAGGATCTTGTTGTCCAACATCAACCAAAATTTTGTTTTGTTTTGTTTATGTTCTCCTTATTCCATGATATTTGGAATATTTTAATTCTCAAAATTTGGAAGGTTTACATGTGAATATTTCTGATTTAGTGGAATCTTGAAAAAGAAGAAGAAGACTCCTATGCAAATCCATGCAGCAAGGGTAAGATGAGCTATTGATTAAATATTTTAGGTGATTAATGGTAATTTGTATAATTGAATTGCGATGTTGAAATGTATGTTCCTAATTCCTAAATAAGGGGTTGTTGTTTTAGGAACTCATTTGTGATTGTTGCGTTGCTTTTTATTTTTTTATTGTTTTTTGCTTTGCTATCTAGGAGCTAGCATAGATTGATTATACTAGGCTGACAATGCATGTGTGTGCATGTGTGAACTTTTATTTTTCAAAAGTAATAAAAGCCTTTTTTTTTTCAAATAATGAAAAGTTAGATAGAAACATCAAAAAGATAAATACAACGTCAGCAATTTCTACAATATGTGAAAGCCCAGAAGCAATAACTTTTGAATACACATCCTCTCCGGTACCGTAAAAGTAATCTTTTAAAATTACTGGAGTGACAAATTAGCTAAATATAACGCATAACTGTGGCAATTAGCTAAATATAATGATTTTGGAGTGACAATTTGCTAATTTAAAGTTTTGGAGCGGGTAAATTTCTAATTTTCATGTTTTGGAGTGGCAAAATTTTTTTTTTTCTAAATTTTAATACAGTAATTTTGGATAAAGAAGATTACTGACTATTGTATTACAAAAAAATGAACGAAAAATGAGGGAGAGAGGGGTGTCCGATGCCCATCGGATCAAACTCGGTTCGATGGGTGGTTTGTACCGTCCGATCCATTTCAAAATCTGTACGCACTAATATTAAAGCAAACAGTACGGATATTAAAGTGATGCGCACAGATCTTGAAATGAATCAGACGGTAGAAACCACACATGAAACCAAGTTTGATCCGATGGGCATCGGACACCCCTCTCCGAAAAATGAACGGTCGTATTTAATCGGATTCATAGCAGAATACTCAAATAACTAATAATTTTGAGTTGTTTGTAAGATAGCCCAGTAAAGCTAAAGCCCAACCCAACAACCTTTCCTTAATTCTCTGTTTTTTTTTTCAATATACTGTTACTCCCTCTAGCCGCCCCACGACGAGAGAACTGGGTACCCATCTCAAACACCTCTCGTGCATGCTTTGCATTTGATCAGTGAAGTAGCACTAACAAGCATCCCCATAAATTCCTTAAACCCGTTGCATTCGTAGAGCGAAGCAAGGCGGAGATAGTAACTAATCGAACGACATGAAAGTAGACACCATGGTTTCATTTTCATCTTTTCTTTCGCGCCACCGGCGAGGGCGGGTTCGGAGGCATCTCGACTCCTCTCCCGCTTTCCTCCGCCTTTTCTCCTCTGCTCCTCCTCCTGACACATCTCCGCCTCCATGTCTATGCCCCGGGTGTGGGGTCCACATGCAGTCCGATTCCCCTTCCCTCCCCGGCTACTTCACCCTCCCGTCTTCCTCCACCTCCTTATCAAACTCATTTCCCTTCCTCTCCAGTTCTTTCAAATCCGGCAACCTCTCAACTCAATCCCTCGAACCTGAACCTGAACCTGAGGTTGAGTCTGAGATCAAAGTAAAGAAGCCGGTGGTTTGCGCTCGCTGCCATTCCCTCCGCCACTATGGCCGTGTCAAGAACCCCTCAGCCGACCGCCTTCTACCGGAATTTGATTTCCAGGCTTCCGTTGCTCCTCGTCTCGCCTCCCCATGCGGCGCCCCCTCTCTCCTCCTCCTCCTTGCTGACGCCTCTGACTTTGATGGGTCCTTTCCTAGAGGCCTCGCCCGACTCATCTCCGCCTCCCATGACTCCCATGGTGAAGCCTGGAAGCAAGGCAAACCCTCCAATTTGCCTCGCCCTTTGCTTGTTGTGTCCCGGGCTGATCTCCTGCCCAGGCTACCCCCTGGCCACCTGGAGGAGTGGGCCCGCAGCAGGGCTCGTGATGGGGGCCTCACTGCTCCCCTTGCCGGCATCCAGATCACCAGTGCCATGCGTAATTGGGGCGTCAGAGAACTCCTGGACCGAGTGCACAGCCTGGCTGGGCCCAGGGGGAATGTGTGGGCCGTGGGCTCACAGAATGTCGGTAAATCTACCTTGATCAATGCCATGGCTCAGTGGGGCCCTGCAGCTGGTGATGGGGCCCGACTGACAGAGTCACCGGTGCCAGGGACCACACTGGGGGTAATGAAAGTGGATGGGGTGCTAGAGGGCAGAGCCAAGCTGTATGATACACCCGGGATACTGAATCCGAGTCAGATCACGACCCGCCTCAACCGGGATGAGCAGAAGCTAGCGCAAATCTCCAAGCCTCTCCGTCCTCGCACTTACCGTGTAAAGGTTAGTAGACACCTGCATTTTTAGTTTTACATATTTGGTTTGGTCATGGAAGGAGTTATTGCTTAAGGCATAAGGATATAGTCTGGGGAATATTAATAAGTTTCTGAATGAAATTGCAAATTGCAAATATTAACAAACTAATAGTTGTATTAGTTCATACTGGCATATTATTTGCTGTTGATTTGTAAAACTCAGCACTTCTGGAGTTTGATCATTCATGGAATATTTGTATAGTTGAGATTCTTTTTTCGGCTTTTTGCTTTTCAAAAGCCCGTAGGCACCATACAAAATTGAGTACCAATAAAACAGTCACTTACTGGTACAGAACCTCCTATTGAAAGATGTGCTGTAAAAACATGAAAAAACACAAGGTATTACCGTATTAGAATAAAACTGATCTGGTAGCACCCTATCCTCTAACCCCTATAGTAATTACATTAATTTAAACATAGGGAAGGTGTGACCCACACAATTCTAGCCTTTAATCCGACCCATTTTTGCCAAGTGATCCGCCATTTCATTTTGACTCCTCGGCACATGGATACATGTATATTTGAGATTTTATGGTTCAATATTGGTCGTCCTAGATTCCTTTACTGCCAATTGAAATATAGTAATGTTTTGGAATTTAAATGCTGCGTTCATTAAATAAATAAATAAAGAAAGTACTTTTGGATGACTTGTATTGACTACACAAACTAATAGAAAGTAATTGATTTGGCCATGTAACAGGTGGGGCAATCCATACATGCAGGAGGACTGGTTAGAATGGATATAGAGGAACTGACGGTGGGGTCAGCATATGTGACAGTTTGGGCATCATCTCTCCTCCCACTCCACATGGGTCAGACCCAACATGCTTCCTCTTTGTTTCAAAACCACTTTGGGTTACAGTTACAGGTTCACACTCCCTTAACTAATTAGTCTTAGCTTTGTTTCTTCTCTTATACAAATACGCTCTGAGAAACAATTTTTTTTTTTCAATTAATACAGCCTCCAATAGGGAAAGACCGAGTAAAGGAGCTTGGCAAATGGGTCAGGAAAGAGTTCAAAGTTTGTGGCAACAGCTGGGACTCCAACTGTGTGGACATTGCTGTGTCGGGTCTTGGCTGGTTTGGCATCAGCCTCAGAGGAGAAGCTGTGTTAGGTGTATGGACATACGATGGAGTAGAGGTTCTTTCTAGGAGCTCTCTCATACACACTAGGGCTGCAGTTTTCGAGGAACCTGGCTTCTCTGTCTCTAAGATTGTCTCTCAGGCTGACAGAGCATCTGATAAAATTAAACGGGTTAACAAATCTGGAAAGAAATTTGATGATCAAAAGGGGGTCAAGTCTTCTGATGCAATTGTCGATGCTTGACGGGTAGTGTTGTTACACGTGCTTGAGTTTTGCAACAGTTAAAAAAAAATATTTTCATTCTTTCTTTGAAACCATTTGTGTTTTTTTTATGGTACTGATAATTCAAGTTGCTTGTCAATTGTGGATAGCTTGATGAGAAGTCTTGCTTTTTATAATCACACCTTAACCATTATATGGTACTGATAATTAATGTTGCTTGTCAATTATGGATAGCTTAATGAGAGTTCTTGATTTTTATAATGGGGAAGGCAGTTCGATAGACTAGAAGGAAAGGCAGTTCGATGGGCATCAGACCAAATTTGGTCTGATGCGCCCGTAAGAGCCATTTGATCCACATTAAGATTTGTGCAAACAATGTATATTAAAATCTGTCTATGAATCTGAAAGGGGTGTGTGAATATTGATGCAGATCGAACGGCTACTAATGGACATCCAACTGCCCCCTTTCCCATGTATTCCATGTGTATCTAAGGCCATAGCTACTAGTTGGCAAGTGGGTAATGGATGCTCGGTAATGTTTTGGAAAGATAGATGGATAGGTTAGGTTCCTTTTAGTAGTATATATCCGAATTTGTACTAAATAGTCTATGATCAAAATGTGTTGGTTTCTCAAGTATTTCATGGTAATAGCATTTTAATTGAGTTTGCAAGACAACTGGTGGGGTATATCTATTGGAATGGCAGGAGTTAGTGCATTTTTCAAGTTTTTTCAATTAAATAATTCTAGTGATAAAATTTTGTGGAGATGGTCAACCAAAGGTCATTTTACTGTTCAATCTCTATATTCTTGGTTAGATTATGGGGATATTCCTAATATGGAATATAAGAGTATTTGGTCTTCCCATATGCCTTTGAAAATTAAGATATTTATGTGGTTGCTTAAACAAAATAAAAATTTGACAAAAGACAATTTGAGTAAGAAAAGTTGGGTAGGTGATAGGTCTTGTGTGTTTTGTCATGAAGAAGAAACAGTTTAACATTTATTTGTACAGTGCAGGTTTGTTAGATGTATATAGGATTGGATTGCGCATTATAATGGTTTTATTTTTTGTTGTTGTAATACTATTGAAAAATTATGGGATATTGATAGGTATATTCTAATGAAAGATTCCAACGTTGTTGAAATGGTAAGAGGGGCAGTGCTTTGGTGTATATGGTTAGAACGAAACAAATTAATTTCTAAAAATGGGACAACAAAGAATATACAGTGTTTAGGGGCTGAGATTATTTCTTTTGTTAAATTTTGGTGCAAATCTCAATCATATGATGCTACTACTAACTTAACTTGTATTTTGCCTTGTGACACATAATTTGCTAGGAGATTCTCTTATCAATTTTGAGGAGGACGAACAGGATATAACCCCTTTGCGTGGACAAGGGATGATCCAATATGATGAACGGTTATTGGTATTGCTGGGAATGAAGTGTAGTTCATAGGATGAAGTGTAAAAATGTTGTCTAGATGCTTTTGTTATTATTAGGTTTTTGATAGTTCAAATGATATCTATAGTTAGCGATGCTTAGTTTGGTTTTTTGGTTTGTAATATCTTGTTATAGTTGTTTGTTTTTTGCTGGTACCAGAGAGGTAGTATGGATCTGCATATTGTAATAGTTTCTAATTTAATAGAAATTGGTGGAATCCCACTTCTTTCAAAAAAAAAAAAAAAAATCTAAGGCCATAGCAGAATGATTCGATATTTTTTTAGAATTTCGGCTTTATTGGGGATTTGGGGCTTCTATGTGGCGCAGGGTGTTTCTGATGATATAATGGGACTAGTACCAGTAACTAATATTGTCCAGTAACTAGCTACATTGCTTGTTTCCTAAATACCATATTGTTGCAATCTTTTACTTTATTTGGAGTTTTAAGTTGGTAGGAATATATTCCAATGTTTTTTTTTTCCCAAAGAATATTAGTCAATAAGAACGATTGTAGCAAATCTATGGATGTCTGAAAACCATCCAGGAATCATGAACAGGCTTTCAAAACACTAGGATTTGTTGCCACAAAAAAAGTAACCAAACCATGGCAGCCTCTGCCAAGACTTTTACAAAAAAAAAAGTAACCAAAGTTAAAAATAATTGAGCAAAATAGAATGCAAACAAATTTAATAATCAATGTGTTATTGCATTGTTCATTATTCCAGTGCTAACAAGCAACTTAGTACCCTATTCGTTCTCTAACAGTTTTTCCTCGCTCCAAACCATACCTAGTTAATCCACTTGAAGTTGATTGGAATCATTTTCATTTCTGATTATTCTCTTTAGTATTGTAAATTTCACACCCAAAAGAGTACATACTATTTATTTGGACAATAATTATAATATACAAGTGCTGGATAACCATTGCTGCAACATTCTTTAAGCACGGTTGTACGCACAACCAGAGGTACAATAAAGCCTAGTCAAATTTCAATGCACCTAATGATATTACACAATGCCAAAATTTGAGGCAAATTCATTGTTTGATATAGCTCTCATATGCCAATTGCGCGGCCAAGAGATCAACTACTCCAGTCCCAACAGACTTAAAAACAGTCACTTCATTGTCACCCTTTCTCCCTTCCTTCTTCCCTCCAGCCAATTCAGTCAATGTACCTGCAACATCTTCCCTTCTCAAAACCCCTCTCTCTAATGCCCCGACCAACTCCCCTGCCTCATCCATTGCAACTTCAAAATCGACAAATACTCTACCTCTCATCAACGCTTCATCATCACACTCTTTCATTGTCGGTGTGAATGAACCTACCAAATCCAGGTGTGCACCCGGCTTAAGTAACCTCCCTTTCACAATTGGGATAGACGAACTGGTTGCACAACACACTATATCTGCCAACCCAATCACTTCATCTAATTTCTCAGCATAGTCAAAGGTAACAGTAGAAGAGTTGGGTTCTTTCTTACGGAGTTCATGAATGAGGTCTAGTGCTTTGGAGGCTGTTCGGTTCCAGATGAAAATGCGGTTGATGGAAGGACGGGCAGTGAGATGAGCAGAGATGAGGTAGGGAGAGAGACCACCAGAGCCGATGATTAATAGGATTTGAGGGGAGGGGAGGGAGAGGAGGGAGGAGGCGAGGGCAGAGATAGCTGAGGTGCGAAGAAAAGTAAGAGAGGTGCCATCCAGAGAGGCCAGGGGAGAGCCAGTCAAGGAGTGGAAAAGGGAAACTGTGGCATGGATGCCTGGAAGGGGATGGAGAAGGGACGAATTGGAGGGGAACACAGTGACAGTCTTGACAGAGAGGTAGGGGAGGCAGGGATCGGTTGACCAGCAGGGCATGAGGAGGAGCGCATTAGAAGGGGAGGAGGAAGGGGATGGAAGTGTGTAGGAGAGGCGAGGAGGGGAGTGGATGGAAACAGAGAAAGCGGGGAGGGAGGTGAGGAAGTGAGGGATTAGGAGGTGAGGGGAGAGAAGGGTGTGGAGAGTGGGGGAATCGAGGTGGATACAGGGGCGGGAGGAAGGCAGGGGAAGGACCGGAGATGCCATGGATGAGAGCCTTATGAGGTAACTAGATAAGAAAAGTATACAGTGAGAAAATTGATCTATTTCACTTGGTCAATTACAAGTCAATTACAAAGATACAATGTCTTAACATATATTATTCTACAAGCTTCTCTACAATACTAACCTATAGAATTGTATACAACTTTACTAAAGTCTATCATAATATTTACAATATATTGATTTTTCCTAACATATAGATCAATAGTTGATACACTGCAAAGGTAGAACAAAAACTATACATAAACAATAAATAGTTATACAGGACATAACAAGAACTGTACACCTGCAAGTATTAGATGTGTGTACCATTTTGTCCTTATATTTCTAAACTCTAAACATAGTTTTAATATAAAATAGATTGTATTGAACAATAACCTGCAATTTATTTTAGAAAAATGTACCTTCAACTTGCTTGGTCATAACCTGCAATTTATTAAGGAACTACACTACCTCACGACCTGTACATTAAAGGAACATTAGTTTTAAAAGAACAATGATTAGTGGTGCAAATGTAATATTTTTCTGCATCTGTCAATTCAGAAAATACAGAGTAAGATCTGCTGGTACCAGTACATACTACAATAACCAAGGGTTTGGCTAAAAATACTTATGCTTATGGTCAAAAGAAGAAAACATTAATCCAATTACAATGCCAAATACTAGAAATATTACTACCTAGGGTTTGGCTATTCAGATTCTGTATTTTCTTTCAATCAAGGTTGTAGATTGAAATTAAAGTTCCAGAAACCATTTCCAATTCAATGACATTTAATATTTTGACAATCTGATCAGATTAGACTGCAAAGAATCATCTCGTAACCTACAGCACTATTATAATTCAGGTGTGCAAGAAAGGTGAAAGTGAGGAGGTATTAAATTTTGTTGATAATATGATTTCAGAAGGGCATGAGCCCAATGTCGTGACCTACAACAACCTCCTTCGCTGTGCAAGAAAGGCAAACCTGAGAAGGCATTGGTTTTCCTAGAACTAATGATTTGTAAATAACAGTGTACTTTCATAAAGGCAAGGTTTTCAGGTAGATATTCATAATCTAACTTCAAACACACATATTAAGTACTTTGATTAATCAGGGCTATATAAAGATCCAGTTAAAACAAAATGCAACATATATTCCTGAGGCGGCAACTTGGCAAAGAATTTGTAGCTCAACGTACACAGGGAACTATATGAGCCCCAAATACATCAGATCCACTGCTGGTAGTAATATCACCAAAAAATAAATGCATATGCTACTGAAGATAAAATTGAAAAAAGGCAAGTGTACTAACCATTTTTTTTTATATGATATCAGCTACAAAAGACACTGTTATCCTACTTAAGCATGAAACCTAACATTTAATGGATGTATGTAGTTCAGTTAAAGATTCTAAAAAACAAAAACTCATCAAAGTGGGGGCAAAATTGTCAAGATTTAATGGTATACAGCTTTTCCATCCCGACAACCTATCAGTTGGGTGTTGCTTACAGATACCTCAAAAATGAAAACACTGGTCTTTTTTTTTTTGTCAATAGAGCACAAATTGAAGTATAGGTAAGTAAACATAAATAACTCTTTGAGTTAACATTTGAAGTAGAGGTCAGTACTAAAATTATTGCACATCTGAGTTAACTTGAAGCAAACTTTTGCAACAATGAGGCTTATATTGAATCAGAAATCTGGTAGTTTCTGTAACAAATTAACATTTGAGGGGACCAGTAAATTAGCATGCCAAAAATTTTAGTTCCTTGTATGCATATGGACAATAAAATATTAATTTGTGCATCCATACCTCAGAAATTGTTTCTTTAACTAATAGAAGTAAAGGAGACTCCATTACAACCAATTTAGCTTCAATTAACCCCAGTGTGCCCCCATTACCTTATTCATTGAATTACTAAAAGAAACTATGGAAGCAACTTGCTAATTTTATAGGTAGTTACAGATCGAAATTAGTTAATTACCAGGGGATTGCATTGACGCTGGAAGGGAGATGAGCAGAGAAGGAGAAGGTAACGGGAAGGTGTGCACCGGTGGAAGGAAGAAGAGGAAGAAGGAGAGGAGAAAAATCAACAGAGAAGACGAGAAAGTGATTTCAGCGGAGAGAGAGAGGAAAAGGAGAGGAAGAAGGAGAGGATAAAAATCAACAGAGAAGACGAGAAAGTGATTTCAGCAAAGAGAGGAGACCGAGAAATCGGAGAACAGTGATATTGGACTGATGAGGGACCCACGTGTCAATTATACAGTATGAGAGAGATTCAAAATTATTATATTGCATCTTAATTTCTTACTCTCTTTTTTTCATGTTTAGCTTCCTTTTTTTTTGCAGATTTTTTGTATTGACGTTTTGTATAACCTTTAAATTGTATAACATAAACAATGATGCAATGAATACATAGACCTTAATAAAAAAAATACATAGGAATTATGTATCACAAACTGGTTACTATTTTCCTCTCTCCGAGTGATGACTGATGACTATCAGTTGTCCACATGACTAGCTACAGTAAAACGAGTGGTACATATAAGCTGGAACTGGCAAAATTATATATACATTCAACATAGTTGGACAATTGCAAAGAATGTATCTCATCATTTCACTTGGTGCATCCAATCATACTTTTCTATCGATCTGATCATATCTTAATCCTCGTCTTCACTGACATATGTTTTAAGGTAGGCCTCTTCTCCTTCGTCCTGCAATAACAAAATGATTTTCTATCAGAACAAAATATTACATTTAAGTTTCCATCAATAAATAAACAAATTATCAAAAGCATATCAAGACACACATCAAAGTCATCATCACTTTCGTCGTCTGGGAAGAAAGCATTGTTTTCTTGCAAAAGATGATTTCCCTTTGTTTCTGGACCTGCTCTCATTTCCTCCTGCAGAGTACATTTCCCCGTTTATAGGTAATAGATCAAAGAAATTTCCAACAAGGATAAAGAGTGAAATCTCTACAATAAAATTAAGATAAAAAAAGAAAGAAATCCATACTAGCTGATCTTTCATTGTCTGAATTTTGTGTTGCAGTTCATACATATGATGCTTCAGTGCCTGACAATCCAATCCCAAAAGGAAATTTAAGATACAAATATGAATCAAAAACTGAAAAAAAAAATATGAATACAGTGATCTTGGTTGTCTTTTGATTTCGCATTCTTCCTCGAAACAATTTGGCATCCAGGGTTTATCGAATGAAAAAAGAAAGAAAAAAACACACAAGAGAACACAACCTTATTTTTCTTGGAAAAAATTGGGGCAGAAGTTGTTTGTCGTTATTGTTGTTACTATTATTAATATTATTACTATTGCTACTACTACTACTATTATTGTTGTTGTTGTTGTTGTTGTTGTTATAATTATATTATTTATTCTACCTCGCGTCTCTGGAGCTCAATAGAGCGTGCCAAAGCTTGCCGCCTGGTGAGAAGATTCTTGGGCCTCACAATATGGGGCCTACGGTAGTTCTTACCACGGTAAAGTATGATCGCATAACCTTTTGTAGTCTTATCAAGTGAGATCAAAACACCCCCACTCTCTGCCTCAAGAGAGATGGCAATGTGCTTCACTTGTGCAAAGTTTTTTCTTTTCACAATAATTTTAACCAACTCTCTGTGTTTCCAGCTCAAATGTATGTTTTGTACTGTTCCATCAAAAACCTCCCTTCTCCCTGCAATAACACATATATACTGAATTTAAAAAAAAAAAAGAATTGTTTGCTTTATACGTATGTCTTACAGTTAAATCAAGCTAACTTCAGTATCCTATTTAGAGTGAGGATATGTTACTATGCACAGTACACATTGGTCCGTACTATGGATCAATACACAAAGTCTAAATTATCGATCTGAACCATTCAACATGATCACCATATGAAAATGTACTTGTAGATCAAATTTTATAATTTTTAGAATATTTTTACTATTTTTTTTACATAGGAAGAAAATCACTTGATCTAAAGATTCTAGACCATTCAAAACTAGTGATTATCTATCTATCTAAAAAAATAGTAAAAATATTCTAAAAAATATAAAATTTAATCTATAAGTACATTTTCATATGGAGATCATGTTTTAATGGGTCAGATTGACCATTTGAACTTCGAAAATGGAGATACTGATCCAAAGTATGAATCAATGTGCGCTATGCAAAGTACCATAGCCTCACTCATCCTGTTAATCTCATGTGTTGCCCCAGACCGAACAAAGATATTGAAATATCAGAAACCAAAAATCATGTTCGATCATATGAATTCATCACCATCACATTTTATTACTACTGAATTAGGTTATTAAGTGCTATAAATTTGAGGTTTTTACAAGAAATAACATACCAAGCAAATGAAAGGCTTTCATTTTAAGACCGATTGAGCGAAACTTGGCTCTCTCCTCATCTGTAACAGTCTCTAAATCAGTTGGAAGCTCTGAAGGAACAAGGGCCTCCTGAACTTTGGCCAATGCTCTCTCTGCTTTTGCAAATTTCCTCTTTGCCTGATCAGATAAGATAAGAACACAAAGTGTCACAACTCAAAAATTGTCTTGGGACTCTGTTATCCTAAAAGCATATAGAGAGGTGTTGAGGGTGGAAAATAGGGGTGTTCATTGGGTCGGTTCGGTTAAAACCAAAATTTTATTCAGTTTTTCAAAATATATCTGAACCAAACCGAATTAAACTTGTCAGCCCAAAACAACAGAACCAAAGTAACCACAGTAAATTTCAGTTTGTTTAGTTGAACTGAAATAAGAGAGTTCAAAATTTAAAAAGGTCAAAACTCAATACATACACAAATACATTTAATAATCATAGAAATAAATATGAATTATATCTACAAGTTGTTCAATTCCATACAAAATATGTAGATGTTGTAAAATATCCAAACCAAAATATAAGTTGTTGATCCTACATACATTATATATAAAGCATGGATTTGCACCACATTAAGTTCGGTCGGTTCGATCTTTTCAGTTTTGAAAAAACTAAACTGAACCAATATAAAAAACCGAACTAATTACCAAATCGATCCATTTAAACCGAAAAACCAAACCATTTAATCCAAATTTTTTAAGTTGGGTTGAAAACCAAATAAACCAGACCCAATGAACACCCCTAGTGGCAAAGAGAACTCACAAGACAAAGCTTTCTCTGGAAGAGGCGAACAAGAGAGGCATGTTTAGACACAGCCAAGTCTCTCCTCATCGCTTCTCTTTCCTCTTCGCTTATCAATTGCTGGTTGTGGCCCCACTTTGATAAGGCCTCTGTGGTCTCTGCCAGTGTGCCCGCAACCAAATGCCCCTTAACGGGTCTACTGTTAGAAGACAACAAGTCGAGTGCCTTTTGCCGGGACAGTTCTTCATCTTCCTGTGTAATCACTGCCTGTTGCTGCTTGTCTACTAAAGCAGCTCTGACAGATGGGGACAGGAAGTCATTGCCTCTGTAGAAAACTAGGTATTCTTTGTTCCTTGACATCAGAGTCCCTCCTGTCAATCTCTGCACAATGCATCACACGGTTATTTTTTCTTAATTCTTTTAGGAGTGAGGCTATGGTACTATGCAAAGATATATTGGTCCGTACTATAGATCAATATCTCCATTTCCAAAGTCTATAGAACCATTCAACATGATCTCCATATGAAAATCTATTTGGTAGATCAAATTTTACATTTTTTAGGATTGGTTTACTATTTTTTTCGATAGGTAGGAAATCACTTGATCTAAAGATTCTAGACCATTCACAGGTAGTGATTTTCTAGTTATCTAAAAAGTAGTGAAAAATTTAGAAAAAAATATAAAATTTAGTTGGAAAATAGATTTTCATATGGAGATCATATTGAACGGTTCAGATCGACCATTTGAACTTTGAAAACGAAGATATTGATCCATAGTACATACCAATCAACGCTATGCATAATACCATAGCCTCACTCTTCTTTTAGAGGAAATAAGAAGGAAACAAATAATACGTGAAATGTGCTAGCCGAAATTGAAGGTGGCATAAGAAAAGAACACTGAAAAGAGCACCTTGATTTCTTCGGCCATTATCTCGTTACAAGTAACCGGCACGCCCCGCTTGATAGCAATCTTAGCAATAGCACTCTTCTCCCATAACTTCACTATTGCCGCTGCTAGCCCTTGATGCTCCCTATTTCTACCTGTTTTTAATTCGATTATATCATTATCCTATCATCAGATACCATCTAACACTTGTTATACAAATACAGGGGCAGAATTAGAAAATTCAGATAGGAGGAGCTGAAACATAAAATGCATAATATATGAAAATACAAAATGTGTGGTCACTGAGATTCGAAACCAAGTCTCCACATCCACTAAATGAAATTCTAACCACTAGGCTACAAGCACACAATTAGCATTTCATGAGGGTGGCTGAACTATACGTAGATCTGCCCCAGTGACAAAATATACATGTGAACATCAACAGATAGCATGATACCTAGAGCAAAATGAGGTGCTATGCTTCTGGCAAGTCGGCGGAGCTCAGTCATCTCGAAATTCCTCAGTTTGTTCCTTGTCTTGTATGGCAACATCCGATATGGCGGTTTATAACCGGGTACACGACCCGGTAACAAATCAGCATCCACCGGAATTGGGCCATACCCCGACCAGTCCTTGTATCTGGGGCCCAGCTCATCTAGCAACCTCTCAGTGGCATCTACATCCACTGCAGATGTTGATTCACCACTCCAATCGTAACCCCCAGAAGACGGTTTCTTGTCAGGCAAAAGTACTTGGTCCGGCTTTTGATGCAGGTCACTAGCAACAGTTTTGGAAGTAGCATATGACTTCACACAAGGGAACTCATAACCCATTCCTCTGTATAACACAACAGACCTGCCCGACCTCCATATCACTAAACCACCTGTCTTGTCCTGGGAAGATAATAGCAACCACAGTTCAATTGAATTGCTTTTCCTTATTTTATTTTTTTGATAAAAAATACAGTTTTTAGATGTTAATTAAATAAAGAGATAACAACACACATGTAAACTAGGAGTGAGGCTATGGTACTTTGCAAAGCATGGATCAGCTGGTACTATGGATTCATATCTCCATTTTCAAAGTTAAAACAATCAATCTGGACTGCTCAACATGATCTACATATAAAAATGTAGTTGGAGACTGAATTTTATTTTTTTTAGAATTTTTTACTATTTTTTAGATAGGTTGAAAATCACTACTTTTGGATGGTCCAGAATTGTTAAATTAGGTGATTTTCTACATATTGTTAAAAATAGTAAAAAAATTCTAAAAAAATGTAAAATTTGATCTCCAAGTACATTTTCATATGAAGATCATGTTGAACAGTTCAAATCGACTGTTTAAACTTTAAAATTGCAAAGCACTCTACTAGTGCAAGTAACACAACAAATCATCACAAAAAAATAAAATAAAATAAGGCATCATAAGCAGTTTATAAACCTCTAATATTTGATGAGTTCTTGTCATACGCAGAGAAGGCGGACCTTCAAACCGCAGCTTGACAACTTCATGTTCCTTCCACTTATCATGAATTGCTTGAACAACAGCCTCGGTAACCCCAGCGGGCCCCACTTTCATCCTCTCTTTCATCCTAAGAGCAGCATCCCTTAGCCTCTGCAACTCCAGTTCGGGTAGGGTCCGCTCTGCAAGCTCAGTGTGGCTTCTTTTTTTACGCAACTTGTTTTGGTTTACGTCACCGGTATCAGTAGTCGTTTTTCTTTCCCTCACCCATGGGAGACTCACTGTTGTCTTGGCAAAGGAACTGTCAGAGGTTATAATAGGTATTGATTTAACCAAAGGGGTAACACTGGCACTGGCACTATCCCTTGGTAGAAAAGTTTGCTGGGGATGAGAATCAGCCTCTGTCTCGTTGCGAGAAGTGGCCAAAGGGGTAACACTGGCAGTAGCACTATTTCTTAGGGGAATCGAGCTCTTGGCAGCTGTAGGATTACCGGGTAAAGTTTTATCAAACCCTGCTATCCGAAATTGACGAGTGCTTTCACTTGGGAGAGAAGTTGGCTGGGAATGAGAATCAGCCTCCGTCTCATTGCAAGAATTGGTCAGATTTTGTGATAAGGATGCATCAGCAGTATAACTTGTATCTTCACCGAATGCAATCTCAGGCCGGGTTTGGGGTTTATCTCCCAAATTGTTGATATGATGCTGAGTCTGCCAGGGAAAGGAGCGACGCTGAGAAGTGGAGTGATGGGACCACCTCTGCATGGTTACATCATTAAAGCCTGGTCGGAGTTTTTGCTTCCTCTTCTTCTTCTCCTCCTTTACATTATTATAACTATCATCGTGATTATTAAACTTGTCTCTGATTTTGAATATGGCATCTGAGTCGAGGGATTCAGATAAGGATTGCGAAGGAGAGCCCGCTGACACTGATGCTACAATTAAACTGATTGCAACTTCTCGGGTTTTACTTTTACACCGATGCAAACACCAACCCCGACAAGAATTTAAATTGGAATTGGAATTGAAGTTGATCGGGAATACAGGGAATGTGCGGGATAAATGATTCGCTTTAACTTGTGGACAAGTAGACAAAGCCATCAAATCTAATTTTAATTATTAATTTTATTCCTTTGCTGTGTTCTGGGAGATATTGAATGCACAAAAGGCCAGTATGAACTATTTCTTGAAGCTCGACACAGGCTCAGACCCGGTCATTTTTGTAACTGCACCCGTTATGTAAATCCTTGAGTACTAAGTGTGCAATTCCTTATCTTGCTGGTTTTCTTAACCTGAATTCAGATATTAAAGATGTGTATTATTCAAATTTACAATATCCGAGGATCAATTTTAGACATCATTGTTGGTATTCATTAGCCAGAACGGTATCGATATGATACGGCAAGTGGTATACATGTCACCAATTTTAGAAATATAGAGAGGAGAATTGATCTTACCACTGGAACTGGAAGGAAGATAAAAAGTGGAGCAAGTTGCTCACCTTCACCGGTCAACCCGATCCACCACTTTGATTTCTACTGCTGTTCATAAGAGAGCAATTGTTCAATCAAATTGTACAAAATTGCCATTGGAAGAAACTATGTTTCATGAATTATACATGAAGTACTGAAAAAACTAGTCTTTTCTTTCCCAAAAAAGAAAGTAAATGTGAAATTTTTCTGAACTTCCGAAAAATACAACAAGAGAATAAGTCTGGCGGGGTTTATCAATACAGGACCTATGTTACAGTTGCCATTAGGATTACATTGAAAAACGGAGGAGAAATTAAGACTTCAGGTGGGCTTTTGATTAAGAACCAAAGAAAGCAAACTAAGCTGGCCAAACACTCTGCATGGCATTTCGTCGAACACCTTGCACACACAACCCGTTAAACACAATTAAAGAACCATAACAACAGGAATTCAATAGGAGACGAAACAAACCTCCTCTCCTCCTTATCTCTGTCTCTCTCGCTCTCTATTTCTCTGTCTCCTTTTCGCTTTCGTTATTTTGCTCTCCTTTCCTACTACACTGCACAGCAAGGACGCTCTTAATTGTCATATCCTGATGCGATGTGGCATGGAATTGGATTACATGTGGCACTGCGGTGTGACTGTCCGTGTTTCAGCCAACAACGCCGATTAAGTGATTAGTTTTAATTAATTCTTGATTGATTAATTGTAGGTTTCACAATATTAAACACAATTAATTTGAATTTTGGAAATATTTAATATATATTTAAATTATATTGAATAAATATGTGAGTTATTAGAATTTAGAATAGTAAATACTAAATACGTAATTATATAATTTAAGATGGTACATGCGTATTTACTTAGAGAAAGATGAAAAATCGAACTTTTACAAATTTCAATATACATTTTTTTTATTGTTTCTGGATGACGAAATTAAATTAAGAAATATCGTCGAAAACTCAGACACCATCTTTAGCCTAGCTCTTCTAGTTTTGTTATTTCTCACATAAAGAAGAACATGCATGTAGCTTTACCTACAATTTATTTTTAATATTAAAGCTGCAATTAAACCAGTCGAACTCGAACGAAACTCGCATCTACCGCCATTTTTATTTATATCCAAAAATAAATATAAATTGTCAAATATGTCCACCAAAATTAAAAAATTTTAAATCTACCCAAAACGTCTAATTATCGAGCGGTTCTTATTTTTTATTAGAAAACGCCTAATAATTATGCGATTCTTATTTTTATTAGAAAACGTCTAATAAGCAGGTGGTTCCTAACTTTTATTAGAAAACGCCTAATAATTGGGCATTTCTTTTTTTTTTTTCTTTTTTTTTAAATCTAGATAGTTGATGCCTATAGTTTTTTTAATATAGTTTTGATGTATCTATCTTACGAATCGTTTGAAATTCTTGTTTTTAAGATGATTATTTGACAAATTTGTTGATTGATTTATTATGATTCGGTCTTTTTGACTAAATTTATTATGATTTATTAGTATGATTTATATTTTGACATTTATAAGTATGATATAGTCATGATATAAGATAATGAACAGTATTTTAAAATACGCTAAAATAACAATAAAATACGCTACTTGTACTTAAAAAAAAAATACTAATTAATATATAACAAGCTAATTATACTAAAATATACTAATTTATGCTAATTATACTAAAATATACTAATTTATGCTAATTATAATATTTTATGCAATTTATTTCCAAATTACGCTAAGTTATATAACTGTACTAAATTATACCAAATTTTACTAAGTTATATAACTATATTAAGTTGAATTCAAATTAGTGTATAACTATACTAAGTTGAATTCCAAATTACGCTAAGTTAATTTATTATAATTTAGTATAAATTAGTGTATAGTTATATAACTTAGTAAAATTTGGTATAATTTAGCGCCACTTTATCACCACTTTAGCCACTCTCAATGCACTTTAGCGCACGGTAGCGTCATTCTAGCACCACTCTAGCGCCAATTTAGCGCCACTCTAGCACCACTCTTAGCGCCATTTTAGAGCCACTCTTAGCGCCACTTTAATGCCACTTTAGCGCCACTCTAGCGCCACTCTGCCCGACAAGACTACCAGAGGACGGTCATACCGCAGTAAGAATTTTGTTTTACTTCACACTCATATCTCTGTTTTTAAAGACCAAATAGTCGATTCGAACCACTCAACAAGATATTCATATTGAAATGTGCTTGGAGACTAAATTTTACATTTTTTCAAATTTTTTTACTAATTTTTAAAAATATTTCAAAACCATTGTTTTGTATGGTTCTAAATCATTCAAAAACAATGGTTTTCTACCTATCTTAAAAAATAGTAATTTTTTTCAAACAGTGTAAATTTAGTCTTCAAGCACATTTCAATATGGGTATCTTGTTGAGTGATTCAGATCAACTATTTGGTCTTTCAAAATGTAGATATGAACGTGAAGTAAAACAAGATCCTAACTTCGTAACTCACCATAGCCCATCTCATATGTATGTATGTATCAAACAGATATGTCTGATAAAAAAATTAATGTACACTTAAGAATTATTTAAAAGATAAAAAGGAGTATAGACGGCTATGATTTTTATTAATATTCAACATTAAATAGAAATTGCCAAATATGTTTAGAAGTGCTAGATATGTATAAAAGTGCTCAAACCGGCTAATTGTTGACCGGTACTTATCTTTTTTTAGAAAATATTATATTATATTTATTTTTTGTATTAAAATATTAGAAATATTTTTTATATTTCTTTGCTATATAACTATATTAGTAAGACTACAACAAATAACCTGAATCAATATTTTTCAGGCCGGATTTTTCGCAGCTGTAAGAAAAATTAAAATATTTGTTGTGTGTTTTTGAAAAAAAAAATATAAATGCTTTGAATCTGAGTTACTGATCTCGGTTCAAAAGTCACTTCTAGATAAATACATAAAATATTGTTAAAATTAAAAATTAAATATACCAGTTAATACTATATTTTAAACCAAAGAGTTGCAAATTAAGATTAAATTGCCTGAATTAACACTATCATCACATAGGTCATAATTTTTTGGTGGCTAATAATGGTTGTAATGTTTATTAACTGGTGATGTAAAAATATTTTAATCTTTTTTACAAATATCATTTGGTACTCCATCAAAATTGTTTTATTTAAAGTAAATATACATCTAATTTTATCATTTTTAAATTTGTTTATTATTGAGTATGGTTAGTATGATATCAGTGTCATTTCAGCCAATATATAACATCAATTCCAAAATCTATCAAACTAACTTCAAACAACGAATTTAAACCGATCTACTTCATTAGTTGTGCATTTATATGTAAAATTTATAAATTTTCGAATTAATTTAGTATCAACTCAAGCGGTCAAGTATGAGAGTTTTTAAGTTAATTTTAATGCACTCATTTTCTAACATTTATAACTGCCTGACTTGGTACTGAAATAACTCGAAAAAAAAAAAAATATAAATTTTACATGTAAACGCATCACTCATACTAGAATTGTTTTGAACGGTTTGAATTTTTCATTTAATGTCTATCTAATAAATTTTGAAATTGATGTCATATGACACTGGTGTCATAAGAGTTGGACTCTTTATTATTTACATGTTAATTATCTCATCCACAATTTTGAATTTCAAAATTAGAATTTAGTAACGGTCATTACTGTAATTATTGAATTAATTAATAACTATTATCATTGAATCCTTGTTTAAATTCATTGTCAAATTTAATTTATTACAAACCTAAATAATACTTCAACCGAGAGAGCGAACACACAAATTTCTGTTAAAAAGGAATGAATGCACCTCAAATCAAAGAAAAAATTTAACAAAAAGAAAAACATTGCTTGTGCATGCATGTGCAACAATATCCTCTGCTAAATTTGGCCAAATAAAAACACACACCCTGTTCTCCGCCTAGAATCTAGCTAGCAACTATCATCCTGCCTATATATCAAAATATCTTTTGAAATTAGACAAGAAAATTGCTCAAAATTATAAATTAAAAATGGCGGAGTACATCCGGAGGAAGTCAGGGGCGATCATGAAGAACTTCGAGGTGGCCGGGAAGAACCCCCCGGAGGAGGCGCAACGGCGATGGAGGGAGGCTGTAGGTGCTGTTGTAAAAAACCGACGTCGCCGCTTCCGCAACATTCCCGACCTCGATCAGCGCTCCACCACCCAGGCCAAGCTCACCCGCGTCAAGACCAAACGCCGTGAGACTCAGGTATATATACAACATGCATTCATATATATATATATAGAGAGAGATATATATATATAGAGAGAGAGGATGGGAGGGGGTTGGCTAAGATTAAAATTGTAGTTCCTGAATATTGGTGCTATTAGTTTTTTCTGCGATTTTAAAGGTTAAATAGTCGATTTGAAGTGCTCAATGTGTTCTCCATATTAAAATGTGTCTAGAGACCAAATTTTATATTTTTTGAAATTTTTTTATTATTTATTTAGGATTCTTGTAAATCACTGTATTGAATAATAAAAAATAAATTAGAAAAAAAATGTGAAAAACAATGATTTTTAAAAATCCATAAAAATAGTAAAAAAAAATTCAAAAAATGTATAATGTGGTTCCAAGTATTTTTTAATATGGAAAACATGTTGAGTATGTCAGATTGACTATTTGAACTTTGAAAATTGCAAAAACAATTTGGTAACACTAAGACTCAGGAATTACCATTTTGATCTTAGTCAACCTCTATATATATAGAGAGAGAGATTGACTAACTTGTTTTGGGAATTAAAGATGATGTTTTACTTCCCTCACATCTTCATTCTCAAAGTTCAAATAGTCGATCTTAATCTTTCAACATGATCTTCATATTAAAATGTGCTTGGAGACCAAATTTTCTATTTTTTGAATTTTTTTTACTATTTTTCTGAATTTTTGAAATGGTATATAATTTAGAGAAAAATTTTATATAATTGACTCTTAATGTGTATTTGATTCTTATAGTTTGAAAGTCTGACTCTACTCATGTATGTATATGTATTCATGCACATGCATGTGCATCTATACTTAGTCTATACGTACATATAAAACAAACTTAATGAAATGTGTGTAGCCTAGGTGGACAGATTATGTTTAATAATCAAATTTATGTATAAAATTATAGTACTAACCTACGGATAAAATAGTACACTAGACCCAAAAACAAATAGTTTCAGGAAGGCAGCAATGGCTTGAATTAACTCACTATTTAAGAATGTTTTTTTTATCAGGAGAAATAATAGTGTAAAAAACAAAGACAATAATTCAGTTTAATTACCTGTTCCAATCCGTTGGTACTGGATGTCTTTTGTCTTTGTTATGGGCCTCCAATTATCTTAACTTAAGGAAATATAACATGAGGCATTTACTTTAGAAAAAAAAAATGGCTTGTTTAGAGATGGCCTGCCCAAACTCGCCAGCTATTTCAAATTATAGGGAAAATAAAAGAGAAAACATTAACCCTTGACTTTCAAAGTATTAACCTCAATAATTAAACATTAACCCTCCAGTAGTTAAAAATCAACTGTTAATTTGTTTTCATGTATACAACTATAGAAAAACTTTAACTTGTGAAGCATCAACCGTATGTTCTATAATACACAGAAACTGTAATGTATTTACAATGTTTATTTATGACATATCATTTATGTTTTCATCTGTTTGCTTAATTTTTCTTCTCTTATTTATCTTGATCGAATGACTCATATGTCACGTGAACTGAGTCATGTGAACAGTAACGACGTAGTTTTCAGATTTTCTGTGATAATAAGAGTATTACAGTAAAAGACTAAACTGATAATTATCACAGAATATCCGGCAACTGTAGGGTACCCTCTCGGCGACAGTTAGCAATTATGTCCCATAAACTTCCCAATTTATACCTCTTGTTCTATTTTTTTTATACATAAAATTAAAAATATTTCTACCCATGCAGGAAAAACTTCGAGTCGCAATTTTAACAAAGGCCGCAGCTCTGACATTTATTGATGGTAAAGGTTTTCCTATTTCAAACTACAAAAAAAAAGTGAAAGAAAAAAGGAGTTCCTTTTACTCACCCTTGTCACAAATCATAATTTTTTTACTTATTTGCAGTTTACAGATTCTGGACACAAATCAAATTTTGGTAACTCTTGAAATTGAATTCTATCATTGGCTGCATTTTTTCACCATGTATAAATAGAGAAAACATGTATATATGTATACCTTATGAAATGTAATAACCATCATTTTACTTGTCATAGTCAGATCTCAAATAATCTTTTACTGTAACTTTGATATCGAGTTTCTCATTAATTTTGACAAATTGAATTTCAAAATTTGACACTCTAAGTATAAAATTCAACAGCTGGTAAACCGAAATACCACCTAAGTGATGATGTCATCAGTGCTGGTTTTCAAATCAGCCCAGAAGAAATTTCCTCAGTTTCACGGGACCACAAGATCGACAGTCTGACAAAGCATGGGGGTATCTCAGGGATTTCACATAAACTAGGGGTCAACCTACAAAATGGCATCAAAACAAGCGAAGTTGAGATTCGGCAAGCCATCTTTGGCCGAAATCAATATGCAGAGAAGCCCCAGAGAAGTTTCTGGCAATTTCTCTGGGATGCATTTCAAGATCTAACCCTGATAATTCTTATAATTTGTGCTGTAGTCTCTGTAACAGTTGGTTTTGCGAAAGAAGGATTCCCAAAAGGTTGTTATGATGGAATCGGCATTATCTTGACGATTTTTTTGGTTGTAACTATAACTGCAGTAAGTGATTATAGGCAGTCGTTGCAATTCAGAGATTTGGATAAAGAAAAGAAAAGGATTTCAATGCAAGTGAATCGGGATGGATGCCGGCAAAAGGTGTCGATATATGAACTGGTAGTAGGAGATGTAGTGCACTTGTCAATTGGTGATCAGGTGCCGGCCGATGGGTTGCTTATATCAGGTTATAGTTTAGTAATTGACGAGTCAAGCTTGTCAGGAGAAAGTGAACCTGTGCCTATTTGCGAAAAGAACCCTTTCTTGCTTGGAGGGACTAAAGTGCAAGATGGGTCTGGTAAGATACTTGTCACAGCAGTTGGCATGAGAACTGAATGGGGACACATTATGGAGGCACTTAGCAGTGATGAGGAGGATGAGACCCCACTTCAGGTGAAATATAGTTGAAAATTTTCAATTTATAATTTAGTATAATTACACTAAATCTCAAGTCCTAGTTGAATGTATATTTTCTTGACAGACACGATACCGGTATACAAAATGGACTACGGTGAAAAACAAAAAATTGTACAAGGTTTTTAAGAAAAGAAGAGTATTTCATAATTTTAGTTGAGTGAGGCTATGGTACAATGCATAGCGCACATCGGTCCGTACTATGGATCATATTTTGATTTTCAAAGTTGAAATAGTCGATCCAAACCGCTCACATGATCTCCATATGAAAATATACGTGGAGGCCAATTTTTATATTTTTTACAATTTGTTTACTATATTTTTAGATAGGTAGAATATCACTACTTTCGAATGGTCCAAAATCTTTAGATCAATCGGTTTTCTACATATCTAAAAATATAGTAACAAGATTCTATAAAATATTAAATTTTGCATCAAAGTACATATTCATATGGAGATCATATTGAGTAGTTTGTAGAAAATGGAGATGTGGGTCCATAATACGGACCGATGTGCGCTATGCACAGTGCTGTAGTCTCACCCATTTTAAATAGCAATACAATCTCAAAGGATTACAAAAAGAAAAAGACCATACTTGAGATGTCCAAACCTGTTGTTTTATCAGTATCAGAATACTTGCCCCATTTATTTTTCTTTGTAATTCTTGTCAATTTTCTATTTCTACCCAGATTAAAAATACCCTGTAACTAACTCCTACCTATTGTGTAGGTCAAATTGAATGGTGTGGCTACAATTATAGGAAAGATCGGGTTGGTTTTCGCAATTGTGACATTTATAGTGTTGATGGGGCGCTTCATAGCTGGCAAAGCGACACACTCTAGTCTGACCCACTGGTCTATTAATGATGCCATAACCATTTTGGACTTTTTTGCTATTGCGGTAACAATAGTTGTGGTAGCGGTACCAGAGGGGTTACCGCTAGCAGTTACACTGAGTCTTGCATTTGCCATGCAAAGATTAATGGAAGAAAAGGCCCTCGTTAGACATTTAGCGGCGTGTGAAACAATGGGGTCTGTAAGTTGCATTTGTACCGACAAAACCGGTACTTTGACAACAAACCATATGGTAGTAGATAAACTGTGGCTGTGCAAAATCAACAAGTCAGTACAAAGCAAAGATGTATTCAAAAGTTTGAAGGAAGCGGTTTCAGATAATGTATTTAATATACTTCATGAGGGTATTATTGAAAATTCCGCATCAGAAGTGGTGAGAAATAAAAATGGCACACACACTGTAATGGGTACTCCAACTGAAACTGCACTGTTAGAATTTGCCATGGAATTGGAGAAATCTTTTCAAATCAAAACAAACGAATGTAAGAAACTAAAGGTAGAGCCATTCAATTCGGATAAAAAGAAAATGTCAACTATAATTTCTTTACCGAATGGGGAGGCACGTGCATTTTGCAAAGGTGCATCCGAAATTGTTTTACAAATGTGCAAGAAAATAATCGACAATGAAGGAAATGCCGTAGAAATGACTGAAGAACAGAGAAAGACGATATCAGAGGTAATTGATGCTTTTGCATGTGATGCATTAAGGACCCTTTGTGTAGCTTATAAAGATATCAGTTTAGAAAATGATAATGATATTAAAGGAGAAGAGATTGAAATGCCAACTGACGGGTATACATTTATAGCACTATTCGGGATTAAAGACCCGGTAAGGCCAGGGGTTAAAGAGGCGGTAAAAACATGCCAAGAAGCAGGAATTATGGTGAGAATGGTAACAGGAGATAATATTAACACAGCAAAGGCTATTGCGAAAGAGTGTGGTATTTTTATGGATGGATTGGCTATAGAGGGACCAGAGTTTCGTAATAAAAGTCCCGAGGAGATGAAGGAGTTGATACCCAAAATTCAGGTTCATGATTTTATCCTTTGTTTCTTTGATACCCACTATTTTATTTCTTTTATTTTTACTTTTGTTTTGGTCAAGAAATATATGCTTCTATAGAATGGAAATACATGTAACTCAAATGACCGCAATTGTAAGCACAAGCCAATCAAGGGAAATGACAAGTCAAAATGCAAAAAAAAATACACTCTACAAAATTAGTACATTTGATTAAATTTAATGATGTATTTGTAATACATCAAACATAGATTTGACCACACTATGGCTAAGGTAAAGCACAAGCCAAGCAAGGGATAGGACAAGTCAAAATGCAAATAATTATACTTTACAAAATAGTAGATTTGGTTCAATTTATCCATGTATTTGTTTTAAATCAAACAGAGATCTGGCTAAGGTTTGGTGACACCTAATTTACAGCATAGTTGTTTCCCTTTATTGTAATAAAAATGGATTTTGGTACATGTGAAACATAATTCTCAGGCTCCGACAAGATAAACTGTTATTACATAAATTCCGAGTACCTTTTTAACCCTTTTTCTGTAAAATAAATGTTTAGGTGATGGCAAGATCTTTGCCTCTGGATAAACACACACTAGTGACCAATCTGAGGAAAATGCATGATGAAGTTGTGGCAGTTACTGGTGACGGCACAAACGATGCACCTGCATTGCACGAGGCCGACATAGGGCTTGCCATGGGCATTGCTGGTACAGAGGTATGTACCAGCTTACTGTACTGGTGACTTTACCAATGTCCTGGGAGCTTCATTCAGTTATCAAATTTAACTGCAAGATTACTATTAGGGTGTCAATGACATCTTTTTATCTATTTACCTAACCCGTACCGTATTCGATAAGACCGGTATTAGTAAGATTTTTTCTTTTAGCTTATCGGATATGGGTAAAGACTATTCCTTACTCATTATCCTATTCGGAAATTATTACAAATAAAAATTATAAAATTATATACATAGATATATATTTGAGTAGAACTAGGGTGCTCCTAGGAATACCAAGCCCCTTTGTACTCTTAACTCTAAAACTTATCGGATTAGCTTCGAACAACGAATCCAAACCGTTGAAATCCTTCTACCTTACGAGTGATTCATCTACATGTGAAAATTTTAAAGTTTCGAATTAATTTAGTATAAAGTCAAGTGGTTAAAAGGCTTCCAAAAAATGAATGCATTAAAATTAATTTAGAAACCTTCTAATTTTGATCACTTGACTCATTTTTACAATTAACATCACAGGTAAGCATATGAAAATGCTTCCACCGGACTCATTTCATACCCATTGACACCCCTAATTACTACTCTAGGAATGTCCTATTCAATTGAATGACATGAAAATGTGCAGGTGGCAAAGGAGAATGCAGATGTGATAATAATGGATGACAATTTCACAACAATTACAAACCTCGCTAAATGGGGTCGATCAGTTTATATAAACATCCAGAAATTTGTGCAGTTTCAGCTCACAGTAAATGCAGTAGCCCTTGTGGTTAACTTTGTCTCTGCTTCAATTACAGGTACAGGAGATCCTTACACCATACCTATTATAGTGTTTTGCAATCAGCTAAATTTCACAGATCAGTTTTGATTAAAATAAGAGTGAGGCTACGATACTATACATAGCTAATATTGGTCCATACTTTGGATCAATATTTCCATTTACAAAGTTCAAATAGTTGATATGCATTGTTCAACATGATCACCATATGAAATGGTACTTGTAGATCATATTGTACATTTTTTAGAATATTTTAATATTCGTTTAGATAGGTAGCTAGAAAATCACTTGATATAAAGATTCTAGACCATTCAAAAGGAGTGATTTTCTACTTTTATAAAAAATAGTAAACAAAATTCTAAAAAATTCTAAAATTTAGTTTGCAAGTACATTTTCATAAGATATGTTTGACAGTTCAGATCGACTGTTTGAATGTTAAAACCGAAGATACTGATCCAAAGTATGGACCAATATATGCTATGCATTGTACCATAGCCTCACTCTAAAAATAATAGATATTTCACGAACTTTCTCCATAGAAACTTAAAGAAAAAAAAATCACTCAACATATTAAAAGGTTAATCATCAAGATACCAACTTGAGAACTTTCTGTTCTAAAATGCTACTCAGAATCTCATTTTTTTCTCACTTGTCTAGAAATTTATCTAAATCACAGGAAGTGCTCCGCTCACAATAGTGCAGTTGCTCTGGGTCAACCTTATCATGGACACACTAGGCGCACTGGCATTGGCCACGGAACCGCCGAATGAGGAACTCATGAAAAGGCCTCCTGTTTCAAAATTAGACGACTTCATCACCAAGACCATGTGGCGCAACATCATTGGTCAGAGCATGTACCAGCTCATTGTGCTTGGCGTTCTGATCATCACCGGAAAGCGCTTTCTGGGAATAAACGGTTCAGATGCTGATCAAACGTTGAATACATTTATCTTCAACTGTTTTGTTTTTTGCCAGGTACATTATAATTTGCATATTACACCCCTGTTTGCTTCGGTAGCTTTTCTTTTCTTTTGGGGCAAACCAAAAGTTAAATTATAAGGTTAACATAATAGAATAGATAATTTTAGGTTTCCAGTTCTGAATTTCTTATAAAGAAAATATTGTTAACCTCTCATATTACTCAATGCAATAAAACTTTGCTTTATAAGCAAAAGATCAAAAGAACAAAAAGTTATCTTAAAAAAAAAAAAAACCTTTATGATTTTGATTCCGCATATAATTAAGTGTGCATATGCAAATCGTTCTACGTAGTTAAGTTCAAGCACCAACATGCAGGTAAGTAAATGAAAACACAGAAATTCGGTCTCTAACTAGACTCGGTTTCTGACAGAGGTACCTAAGCTATTTCTCCATTCTAATGCATCCATACAACAGGTATTTAACGAAATCAACAGCCGCGAGATAGAGAAGATTAACATTTTCAAAGGGATATTCAACAGCTGGATTTTCTCAGGTATCATTCTCTCGACAGTGATTTTCCAAGTAATTCTCATAGAATTTCTTGGGGATTTCGCAAATACTATCCCATTAAGCAGGCCCCTATGGTTATACAGCATTTTAATTGGATCTGTAAGCTTAATCACCGGTGCAATCTTGAAGTGTATTCCGGTCATTTCTGATGGAAATGTTGAATCAGACCATGACGGATATGAACCAATTCCTTCTGGTCCTGATTCAGTTTAACCGGCTTTATTTTTATTATTGCCTCAGTAACTTTAAAAGAGATTATTAGGAGACATTTCTCTTTAACCTGTTGTAAATTTGGCTTAGATTTTAGAGGCTCAATTAATTGTATCTTCTTTCAGTTTTGTTTCTTTTCTAGAGATTTTAGTTTAATCCTATATGCTGGTTGTAGCCCCAAACATTTAGCGAAAAATTTCTTTCTTGAAGAATTACTGTTCTTTAAATGGAAAGTTTCAATATCAATTAACTTCAAGTTACTTTCGTTTTCATTGATTTTAATATGATTTAGTATTCATGAACATATTAAATCATTTGCATTCAGTCAAGTTCAATAGTAAATTGAAAATTGAAAGAGAAAACTCATTTGCACTTTAAACAAGGGAAGCTTGTATTTCCAGAGCATAGAGGTAAAAGAGCTTACGGTTCCTAGTTTCTTATTCTCTCTCAACTCTCAAGCACTCTACAGACTTCCTAAATCAGATGAGCTAAAAAGTTTCTAACATAGAGATAAATCAAGAGATGAAAAAAATTACAAACCACCAGAACTTCTACGCCTATTTACAAATAGCTTGTTTACGTCTTCTGTGACCACATTGCTCCTGCCAACCAAAACATAAAGAAAAACATGTTAATAAGGTATAAATGTGAGATTCCAAGACACCTGGCTTACATATAACTATTTGTTTGTGAATAAATGATATAAGAAAAAAGGCATCATTTCCACATGAAATCATTTGAATATTCCCAGAACAAATTGAACCATATCCCAAAACAAATCGAACCAACCTGCCAGTCAGCTGTGGTGGGACCAGCGTCCCTGCTGTAGGTGCACGAATATTCCTCACATGTGCTACTGATGACTGGGTCCCACCTCTTGGGAATTTCTGTCGTGAAGGTATCACACCATTTCCACTGGATTCTCTTTTTCTTGATTCATTTTGAGGAGATGAAAATAGAAACTCAGCATCAGGGAGTTCGTCGAGAGACGGTAAGGATGAAGCCGGTACAGTATTTGATGAGCGAGTTGGTGCAGTACTTGATGAGGGAACCGCTACAGTATCTGACGATGTCAGCACAGGGTTTCTGGGACCAAAAAGAGAAGGAGATGAAAGGTGATACATTAGCAAGGAGTTCAACCTTAAGATCGGTATCACATTTGCATTTACTCAGTAATTGCAAATCTCTGTTTACTGGTTGGTTCAAATCAAACTTTTTTCGGTTTGCATAATTACAATCAAAATATCTAAAAAACCAAATTGAATTGAAACCTGAATGAGGTAAACCAAACTTAAATATGGTTACACTGATATAGTATGAAAAATGCAGTTTAGAAGCAAAAACATGAATTACATGAGTAGTATTGCTATTCTAAGGTAACATTTACTAATATCTTGCTTTATTTAATTGATTGCAATTATAACTTTCAATTGTCAAATCCAACCCCAAAAACTGATATACTAAGATTTTTAAATCAAACCAAACCAAATAAGACAGAAAACTGAACCATTTTAAGCAAAAGAATTATGGTTCGAGTAAAACCAAATTAACCAAAGCAATCAAGAATCCGTATTTGCAAAAGAACACCCGGAATTTGACCTATATTTGTAGGTCATTTGCAGAAAACAACCAGCCTATTAAGTACTTTACAACATTTTTTAATGTCCTGGTCATAAAGAATCACTTCAAAATCCCTGTTATTTAATGAATAGCACAAGTATGACAAATTCAGGTTTCAGGCACAGCATAGCAAGTGACTCAGATTTCCATAACTCTTATTTATTAATTCAACTATCAAAATCAAGGATTACAGTTCCAATATTGGAACTCAAATAAGTACAACACAATGATGGTTTTGTACTATTGGCACTTTCTATAGCAAAATTAAGCCAAACTGAAGTATATGCAAGCTCAATTAACCCTCTATGAGCGCTGTATTATGCTCTCACTGGACCGATTCAACAAGGATGATTTTAGATCGCCTTGGCGTGCTTACTCGTTTGGTTGGGGAAGAGACGGAGTCGCTGCCGTTTCCGGCTGAGAGGCGGCGGACGGTGGAGCTTGTCCGGTCGGATTGATCTCTGTCGCCTCTTCATCCGAATCTGACGAATCGTATTCTACTAGAGACATCATTTTAGAGTTTCGCGGTTTCGCCCCTTCCTTTTCTTTTCTTTTCTTTTGGTTTCTTTGTTTTCAGCTTTGGATTTGGAGCACTCAACGAAAGGCGCAGATTAGCAAGTCCGGAGGGAGAACTGGAGAAAGGCGAACAATTCATATCACAACCTCAAATTTTGAGATTGGATGCAGACCGTCCGATCTTCCTTGGCACGTGTTAATGCGTCCCCGTGCAATCCATCTAAGGCCGCATTGGCCCGGATTCTGATCGAACGGTTCAATCTAAACTCAAAATTTTGTGTTACTTCAGGGTATCCGGATTGGCCGGAAAGATTAAAACTTAAAAGGTTTTATGGCTTCTTGCCTTCTACTCTACCAGTTCTAAACTCAGTACTAGCCTCTGCAATTGCGTGTAATTTAATTTTTTTTCCAATAGAGTAGCAAAATAGTTTTCGTGGGCCGAACAGCCCGGGTGAACCGCTCTAGCTATATATTCATTAACCCAGCAAATGCCCATGACTCTGTTTGTCATTCTATTAGGAGATACAATAACTTAGCTAATTGTTAGGGGAAAATGTAGCAAGAGAAATTAGCTTCCGTAATCTCCGTTCGTCTTGATTGCATCAATAATATACCATATTCAACAAGAGAAAATAGCTTCTGTGATTAAGAAAATCACATGTGTTCATCAGACCAGGCTGTTTCAGATCAGACAACATAATTCTATATCAGGGGCTTACTACTGAAAACATCAATAAAAAATAACAAAATATCAATACAACTTTAACTAAGGCATGCAATCCATGTTGACACAATTAATAAGTTATATAAAGATACCAAAAGACATGTATCTGCTCTCTTTCCCTCAAAACGCTGCACTAGATCGTCAAAAAGGGCAAAAAAAAAAAAAGTCTCACACAAATGTGACACACTACAAATCAAGTCTAAACACCAATCCAAAATCTGGCCCCACCAACAGGAGCTAGGGGTAAAAAAAGGCAAAAGAAGAACAATACTTTTGAACCAGTCAATC
Organism: Carex cristatella; assembly: GCA_024447775.1. NCBI lineage: Eukaryota > Viridiplantae > Streptophyta > Magnoliopsida > Poales > Cyperaceae > Carex > Carex cristatella. Next base: position 2,282,230 of record JAJHPF010000007.1, read on the forward strand.
AGCGTCTCCTCATGCCTCGGCCACCGCGACCACGCATACCGGGGCCCCCACGGCCAGCCATTGCACTAGCAGCTGCCTCACCTTGTGCACTCTCAGACTGTGACATAGTTCATTAATAATTAAAATATTTAACAAAAAAGAAGAGGTGGGGCTACCATGCTTTGGGAAGTAAAGCCCCGTTTGTTTTACTTCTCACCCATATTTTTACATTTCAAAGTCCAAACATTCAATTTGAACCGTTAAACATGATCTCAATATTAAAATGTGCTTGAAAGTTGCATTCTTTGGAAAAAAAAAATTTGTACTTCCTTAGAATTTTTAAAAACAAATTATTGTCCACAATTTTCCGAAAAACAGTGATTTTCAAACATTCTAAAAAATGGTAAAAAAAAAATTCAAAAAAATGTAAAATTGAACTGTTCGGATTGACTATTTGGACTTTAAAAAAGAAGATATGGGAGGAAGTAAAACAGCCTCTTCACTTCCCAAAGCATAGTTCCTCAAAAATAAAACACTAACAATGATTATGCAAGTTTGTTTATCAAGTTGTACCTTAGGGTTCTTTACAGTTTCATCCACACTCAAAATAAGACAGGAAGCTTCAGTGGCAGCATTTATGGCGTTTATCTGAAACAGGTGAAAAAGATATGCACATTCTTTTTACAAAATTTTGAAACAACAAAGCAGGAAACAGTAAAACACTATGAACCAATAAATTGATAAATAAACGGTACCTTTACTACGGCAGGTTCCCACACAAAGTTGGCATATGAATCAGCTATTCCACCTGTAGTTATGTCAACTCCATAGTTTGCGCCTTCGCCTGTCATTACAATATTAGTAAATAAAATATCAATAACATCAACAATAACAGCAATAATGTTGAGTGAGGCTATATGGTACTATGCATAGTGCAGATTGGTCTGTACTATGGATCAATGTTTTTGTTTCCAGAGTCCAAATAATCAGTTTGAACTGTTCAGCGTGATTTACACAAAATACACTTGCAATCTAAATTTTACATTTTTTTAGAATTTATTTAACTATATTTTTAGATAGGTAGAAAATCACTACATTTGAATGGTCTTAGAATCTTTAGATCCAAGTTATCTTTTAACCTATCTAAACAAATAGTAAAAAAATTCTAAAAACTGTAAAATTTGATCTACAAGTACATTTTCATATGTTTCTCATGTTGAACAGTTCATATCAATTGTTTGGACTCTGAAAATGGAGATATTGATCCATAGTACGGACCCATATGTGCTATGTAATAGTACCATAGCCTCACTCAATAATGATTATAATAATCATGCAAAATGATGATGTTTTATATCAAAGAAATCAACCAGATGCATGTTTCTGTCGGAGCTTGTTGAGCACATCAGTTGCATCAAACCCAGCATTGTCACAGAGTTGGCGTGGGATAACCTGATAAATCATGAATCCATTATAAGTTGCTTAAGGCAATGTTTAAACATTACCAACTACAGAAATCAGTGCGTAAAGTACCTCAAGGGCTTTGGCGTATGCATTAATAAACAACTGGGACTTCCCAGCAATTGTGCGGGCATGCTGTCTCAGGTACTTGCTTATCTCCATCTGACAACAAAACAATAAAAAAATCATTTTATTTTCAAGAGAAAATGCACATGCCCTACAAACTATAAAATTTACAGAACATATATTTGCATACATCAATAGCACCTCCACCGGGCACCACGGTCGAATTTTTCACAGCTCTTCTGACGATCATAATGGCATCATGGAGACTCCTTTCAGCTTCCTCAATAAACTATATCATAGAAATATTCATAATATAATTAGTCAAACAAAAGTAACACGTAATCCAAGTACTTAAATTATAATTCTTGAAACAACACCGCACCTGATCAGCACCGCCACGAAGAACTATTGTAGCAGTCTGGCCAGAGGGACACCCGCTAAAAATGTTAAACCTCTCATTACCGACTTGCTTTTCCTCAAAAACTTCACACGTGCCAAGAACCTTATGTCAACAATAAAAAACACCACTTATTAGATCCAAGCTCGATCACATCCTATTCATACTGAAAAGAAATGGGATATGGTAGAGGCAACCTTTCTCCTGCTAACTTATATTATAAAAATAAAGAAACAAATCCAATAGCAACTAAAAACAACTAAATTAAGCATTCCTGTAAGGTGCCTTTTGAAAAAATAGGGGGAAAATACTGGTACAAATGATACGTTCCACATTTCATAGCTATACTTTAGAGGGTTGATAGTTCATTCTGATTTTCCATGTACATGATATTTTTAAAATTACAGAGAAATAGGATTCTAATTTTTTCTTAAATAATAACCTCGTCAATGACATTATTGACGGATGTCTGGACGGTGCCACCAGTAGCAGCAGCAACCCGTTGCAGATCCTCCTCTGCTACACGGCCAGCACAGAATATATCTCTATCGGCGAAATACTGTTTTGTAAATTACAACTTCATTAGTTATCTCACTAATTCAACCACCATCAGAGACTTGCTGTGCATTTGTAATATAATCACACAGTCTAAAATCAAATAGGTGAATACCAGTGATAGTCATTGCATTTTTGGTCCCACTTTGTGTAATGGTAACAGTTTTCAGGATTAAGGACACGGAATAAATACCTGAGTCGCCAGGTCACCGATTGCTAATCTCGATAGCACGATCTTAGCACCACTTTGCACACACTTATCTAGCTTGTCATAGATTATATTCCACTCAGCATCGACAATAGACTGGTATTGCAAAGGATCTGACAATCTAGAAAGCAAAATAGTAATAATAACTAATCACAGTTTTAACTAAAAAGGCTACTACCATAAAGAAAGTATGTTTGTTGAAAAAAGTGGGCGAACCTTACCTAATTTCAGCATTTTCTTTTTCTGACTTCAATTCTAGCTCTATATTCAGTACTAAGATCTTCGGATTTAAGAACTTCTTAGGCTGTTGCTCGAACCCGGCATAAGAAAATGTCTTTTTAAAGGCAACACCTTTCACTAAAAATGAATCGCGCATGGTACCACCAGGAACCTGAAGAAAAGAGCATAAAATAGATATGACATTTGAGTTAAGACTCCAAATGTACAAAAATTAAATAAACCCCCCCTTTGAAATATCACCGTCTATTAAGGTAAACTGCACAGCATTTTCCCCTAAGAGGAATCTGAAATTAAAAAAAAAAAATGAGCAGGGTTCACATGCTTCCACTTTTGGTGCCTCCACTATGCCACCACATATTCAAATTTTAATAATTCAAAACTCAAATAAAAAAATTAACCGTTAGATGTGATCTACATTACTTTTTCTACATGCTCATTTGAAATTATGACATTGTTTTTATGTGGCATCGAGAGCTTGTAAACATCTGCTAACAATGTAAATTTCTCAAGTTCTTGGTTCCCACCAAACAAGTCCAAAGGACGTGATATTTTTTTTATGTAGCGGAAGTAATATAAGATTACATCAAGCAGTTTTCTTGTATCATTTGAGTTTTGGAATTCTTGTTATTTATGAATTAAAAAGTGGAAGCATAATGAAGACATGGGAAAATGAGACATTTGAATCAACTTAAATTGATAAGATAAAACAGAACCACGTATCAGATAGAAACCTCCTCTCAAGCTAATCAATCAACCTGCATCTCTGACAGCCTGTTACGCACATGGACTGGTACCAGATGTAACATTAAATTTACTGTATCAAAACCTAAGAAAGTATTACTCAGTAACTAATCATGTGTCAGAGATGATGTGGACAGTACTAGAACCAACAAAACCTAAATACCAAACCACAGACCATATATTATAAACCAACCAGAAATCCTAGGTGACGTATACCTTCTTCATTCCAATGAGATTAAGCCTATCATCATCTCCAATGGCAAGAACGGCATCAACCACCATAGAGGCAAAAAACTCTTTCTCTCCGCCAATCAGCTTCGAGGAAAGAGTTGTTGCGGCACATTTAGACAAGAGTTGTTTCTTCTCCTCCAGGCTCTTCCCTTCTATACTCACAGCCAATTCCTCTATCTTTTTTAACGCCTTAAAAAAGTGAAATTCACATCGATAATTAATATCATAAAGCTGTTCCACAAATACTACTCTCTCCTCACTTTGCTCTCATTATCTGTAAATGATGCATAAGAAAATACTCCAGATAACATTGCAAGTTAGAGTAGCATAGTCAAATATAATAACAGGTTAATAATTTTTCATAAAGTTGCATGATATAATAGTTGCAACACATTTCAGAAGACAGCAGCTTATACAGACATAAAGAGCAGTAACCCGAACCTTTTTCATCAAAGCAGCTTATAGCCAAATAACAAAAACTATATGCCAAATCTTACTGTTCAATTGAAAAATTAAAAGATATATATAACATAGTAAAATAATAAAATTGGTAAAGAAAAAGAAATAGCAAGATGAGCAAACCATAGTGGAGGCAATACGATAGCTCCTTATGATGTTGTGGGGGTGAACTCCATCCTCTATAAAAGGTTTTGCCTCCTTAAGAAACTCTGCGGCAAGAAGCACCACAGTGGTGGTCCCATCACCAACCTAAAAAATATTTAAAATTTAAAAATTGTAATAACAAAGTAACGTTATCAATGGCGTAATTCCTGGGTTACTCAGAACATATGGCTAATGGGAAATTAGCAAAACACAAATCAAAGGATTACAGAAAAAGCCCCTAGTTTCCAGTATTTTTTGAAAAAAATAAACCCTATCTATGTAATCATATCAAAAGACGAAAGATACAAGTCTACCAGTTAATTGATTTTTTTTTAAACAATGTGAAGGTACGGATCGTAATAACTAAGAAAAGTACGTTCTAGTGTAAATTTCCATGTATCAAGAGTATAAATCTCCATTCACCTCAGAATCCTGTGATCTGGCAATATCGGCTAATATTTTAGCAGCTGGATGCACTATATCTAACAATTTCATGATTGTGGCACCGTCATTTGATATTGTGGTGTTGCCTTTGTCATCATGCACCAATTTGTCCATACCGCGGGGCCCCAGGGTTGTCCGCACAGTATCCGCCACAGCTGTACATGCATTTATGTTGCTTATGAGTTGCCCCTTACCTTGTGCCGTGTCTGTTCCCTCTTTCAGGAGTATTATTTGAGGTTGCTACAGTATTTAAAGAAAAATGTGTTAGTACATGCATCTCTTATCTATGTTACTTCAGATATCATAATAATTTTACACAAATGCTGAATTTTTTTCTTAGACATTGTCTTGGAGAGTGAGATCAAAGACAGGTATTTGGTGCAAGTGAGATTTGGCAGTTAGTTTTCACAGATAATCACTGCTCTTCACTAAATGTACAATTCGAAGATACACTAAGTTTTATCCAAAAGCATGTGCACAGATCTTAATTTATGATAAAGCTTCACTGAGGTTTAGGGTTTACATTTGGTAAAAGGAATCTAACAGAATAGCAACTTGATTCTAAAACAGCCATAATAATGATAATAAGTGGAATACAAGCATGAAGATCATAAAACAAAGGAGGAGTAAAATGGTAACAGCTTGAGCTTATACATTCCCCAATCCAAGATACACCGAGTAAAAGATTACTCAAATAAAACCTCAAACCGAGGAAGAAAAGCAAAACCTCCTTTAGAGCACCCAGTGTACGATCTCAACGACGAGTTCGCTAGATCAAAACACCACTAAGGACACATGAGATCGGATTTCAGAAAACAGAGAGAGACGGAGAAAAAGAGAGACTTACCATCATGGACGCCATTGGAGGCGAGCCGAGAAGATTACACGCAAAAGAGAGGGTTTACTGTCGATAGGAAGCTTGTAAGAACCAGAAGAAAGTCGGAAAGAGAGAGAAGGGGTTTTGAGAGAAGTTTCTAGCGAAGCCTTTTGGTTTTGGCGGCCATGGCGAATGGCTCGCGTCTTAGGGCTATAAACGGGTCGGGTCTCAGTGCCATTCTTGTACCCGTTATGGAAAACCTGAATGGGCCTTACTATTTAGTGGGCCTTTGATTGGAGAAAGTAGTCCTTGGCCCATTTCATCTTCAACTTTCTTGAAAATATCGATTTAAAATATGCGTATTTTCATCCAGGATTGTTCATCGGTAACTAGAGTATCTTTTAAATTTTTTTATTTGTTGTGTTCAAATAGAAATATATTAATTTTTTATTTAAAATAATTATTTTTGTAATAAATTAAAGTATATTAAAAAATAAATTAAAATATTTAAAGTAATTTATTAAGAAATAAATCGGGGTATTAAGAAATAAACTGGAGCGGTCCGGACCGAATTCATAATATATAAAAGGTCAGTCGGTTTGGTTATTTCGATTTTAAAAATTTTCAAACCGAACCAAAGTTATAGTTTGATTTTAAAAAACAAACTGAACCGAATCATTAAACCGAAAAAACCAAACCGTTTGAACCGATATAATTCAGTTCGGTCCAAAACCGATTAAACCAGACCCAATGGACAGCCCTATTTTCATCTATACCCTTTTAAGATGAGAATTTTTTTTTCATTTACATTACTGTTGGCTCCTTTTATTTATTTATTTATTTATTTTGTTGCGTTCCCGGAGTATTCCATTTACTGAACAAGTTCTCTAAAATTAATAGTAATATTTTTCGATGCAATAACAGTTTGAATCAGTGCAAAAGATTAATATAAATTAAGCACAGGTTTCAATAGTATTGTTAATTGTTAAGCTACTATTGCAAAAGACAGCATTATAGCGACTAAGCTTTCAAAAGTATTGATAATTGACTGATTGTTGTTTTCTGGAAGAACAGCGAAAGCAAGAAAATTATACACTGATGACTGATGTACGACTGACATCAAACATCAATTGTGAAAATAGGAAACATAGGTGAGATGGACCGATAGATCCGTGTTGAGATTGGTGAGTCCGACTTAGCAGATTATAACGGCCCAGATCAGATATCACACCAAATTTGATCTTATGTCCATTGAGAAACTCCGATGTAAATGGAAACAGGGGAGGAGAAGCCGATGAATTCACGTTGCTTGCTGTCGATTTCTGATAGAAGATAATCAAGAAAATTTACTGATTTACCTCATATCCAAAATTCCATATCTTGTTGATTCTATTGAATTCGGGATACCAATATTGGATGTACTAGTAAGAAACAAACTCAAGCAAGGATGCATAATGTGATCCCGAGTCCCGACATCCCGTCCCTAGCCAGGTCGATTTTGGTACTCCATCCGTTGCAAACGGATCGAGTCAAGCTGAGTTGAGTTGAGTTGAGATTGATTTTAGTTGAGCTAAATCAGCTTACTCATACTGTGAGTCACACAAAGGTAAACAAATGATTAATTTGATATTGCGAGTGCATAAGGGTGAAGTCGCATTCTGTTAGTTTTATTTTATTATGTGACCTATGTTATTACTATGGACTAATTTTATTTAAAGAAAATGACGAAAAATTATTATAATTTTTGATGGAAAAATTCAGATTGCTATTAATAATTATACTGGTTTCAAAGGTTGTCTCAGAATATTAAAAGACTCATTCTCTATTTGGACGAATGCCATTCTATAAATGTTTTTTCAGCCTATTTATTTTTTGAAAAATATCTCTCTCTACTGATTTGAGGAGATATTATTTTAAAAGAGTTTTTCGTCCATTTTTGAAAAGAGAAGTAAAAAAAACGCTGAAGATCTCCATCATCAGATCTGAGAAAAACCATTGAAGGTCAGTATTAACACTTCCGCTTAAAGATGTCTTCAATTAAAAACTGTAAGATTTAAATTCCTTTGCTATTTTATTTTGAATTTACGAATTCTAAATTATGTGTTTCTGATTGTAAAAACACGTTATGTTTTATTATGTCTATCACATTCAACTAAGGGTAAAAAAAACCAATACAAACCTCATGTAAATATGAGTTGTTGCCTATCCCGGTACAAAAAATTAATTTTGTCTGCTTCTGGATTTGAAAAACCAATATAGACCTTATGTGAATATGAGTTGTTGCCTATTTCGGTATAAGAAATCATTTATCTAGACATTTTGACTCATCTTTGGCAAAAATTTTGACTACACCAATGAGTTGCACATAAACCAGAGTTGACAAAGAATTTGAGTCTCTTTCTTGCGACGAAATTCATCCTCTCATCAATAGACACGAGAGACAGGAGTAGGTCTGATAGACATCGGACCTACTTTTAGGTTTAATTAGCTCTAACACCGTACGATTAGCATTAAGATTTTAAAGTACTTAGCACAAATCTTGCTGCAATCGTATGGTCATTTTATCCATCGAACAAAAGAAAGAAAAACTTCTAGTTGAGGACCAAGCTGAAACAGTACAATTAAGCTTAGATCGCTCAAGATGAGCCAAGTCAGAATCGAACTTGTAAATTTTTTCGAACGGATTTCGAGCGAGCTACGAGCTGTAATTTTTTTGGCAGTCCTGTCTTTCTTGAGCATGCAAAACGAGGTTTCGTTTTATATTTTAAAAAAAATGATGATAAAGTCGAGCATCATAGAAAATGGACGGGAACATAACGGAGAACTTCATCCTTCCCTCATCTAAAAATTCAGACGTTAATATTCTGAGATTCAAATTTGGATTCAACTTTTTTCTAACAAAATTTTATTGAGAACATTGGACTAGTTAGAATATGCATTAATTTGAAACCGAAATGAACACTCACCCATTTTAATTCAATCAACTGTTAATAGTTATATTTTAGCTTTGAATAAAATATATTATTCATCTTTCGAACCTCTTTAAAATATGGATCCAAATCTACTGAAATCCAAAATCCGAGATCCAGTCATTGAATTGTTTCGAGATACGTACACAGAAAACCAGCAATTTTGAGATACGTGCACAGAAAAAGTTGGATAGTTGGATTTTGAATTTCAAGAATTTCAAAGTTACTGTTCATCAATATTGGATTTCAGCCATATCTGAATCCTTAAAATATACTTTGGTCAAGATAGAATCAGAATATATACTTGTCTATTATTTTTTTTCTGAAATGTCTGAGTTAAAAGCATGTAGAAAATATCTGTATAATAAGAACGGCAGATATAACTATAACATTTAAAATTAAAATTATTCTTACTTTCCTCGGTGAGAAGTGAGAACACTTTACAGTAAAAAAAATGACAACCAATAAAGCAACAAGTTGGATTACATAATATTTGCCACAGATGATCCAGCTGAGATCATGATGTTTCTCTTTTCTTTGGTTCCCTCTGCCACTTTGTCTGTACTATGCACTCTCAAACCAGTAAATACCAACAACTATTATGTCTTCTTTAAAAAACAACAACTATGAAGTCGGTACATTACAGTTACTCAAAAAGGTTAAAAATGAAAAACAACTACCAGTACCAGTCTGGTACATTTCTCTTTCCAGTTTTTTTTTTTTTTTTTTTTGGCATCTCACCCAAAAAATATACCTTCTTTTTTTATCAGAGTTTGAAGGAGAAAGAGAGTGTATCTCTATTTATGGTTTGGGATATCTCTTTAATGCCTCCACCCAACTTCTCTCTCATCCCAACATATGAGAGAAGCTATCTCACTCTCTCTAGACCCAATCCGTTTGTTTGTCATTTATGCATTTCTTTGAAGAAGCCCAACTACTTATTTGCTTTTTCCAACCACACTTAGTGCCAGCTATTCTTCACTGCATCTTATCTTGCGCTTGACTCAGTTTCTCAGATTATATGTACCTCAGATAGAGAGAGAGAGAGAGAGCACTGGGGAGTTGGTTGGTGAGGTGGATAACCAAACATTTTCTCCAGAAATCAAGATATCTAAGACTGAATTTGAGGGTCAATTATTGTATTATTAAATACTGTTGTATTTTGATTTGCTTCAAGGAAAGAGGTGATCTGTCAATCTGAGGTGTTATAAGGGGTAGTTGTTGAGTGCTTGGATTGGGATTGAAAATTTAGAAAATTTAAAGTGTCCTTTTTTTTGCGCTCCAATTTGAGTGTTCAAAGAGCATTTTGTAGTGTTAATTATTATTGTTGAAGGTTTTGGTTGGTAAGAATTGAGAGTAGTTCATCAAACTTAAGCAAAATCAGAGTTGTTGGGTTTATCATTTTCCTCATTTTCTACTAGTTCATCAAATTCTCCCTTGTTCTAGAAATTATTGATTTAATCCTTATAAAACCTTCAATTTGTGGTGAACTGTACAATACATCCAATTTGAGTGGCATATATACATTTTTTTTAAAATGGTGGGCAGTGTAGAAAATAACAATTCCCCAATTGCCCTCTCAAACGGGACAACCCACACCCACTCAAATGGGTCATCTCAGAGCAACAGCTCCGGTGCCACATCAGAGGAAAGGCTAGATGAGTTTCGCCGCCGCCTCGGTAAATCTGAAGGTAATTTGTTGATTTTATCATTACATAATTATATTTATAGAGATGGCAAGGTGGAGTTATTATTCCATTGGTTTTTAAAAACCAACGATTAATATGGCATTTGCTTTTGACATATTGGCTATACACCTATAAAAATGGCTCATAATAATAATAATCAACTAAGGACACATACCTACATTTTCATCTCATTTTGAATAGCATTTTGCTTAATACTATAGAAGAATTATTTACCATTGTGTAGTTTGTTACTATGGATCCAGGGTGTTTTATGGATCATATTTAAACTGAGCCTTAGACATTTTTCAGTTAAAATGCCCGAAATCAGAACTCCAACTAGCTGGTACCATACTGGTAAAAAAATTCCATCAAAAAACATGAATTAAGGTACTGTGTATGTCAACACTCCTCATCTGTTTATATCATTTTCATTTATTAATTTTTCTTTTATACCATTTTGATTGAAATTTAGGGGATTTATTGAAGATTGTGGGAATTGGTGCTGGTGCATGGGGCAGTGTTTTTGCGGCCTTGTTGCAAGATGCCTATGGGCAATTTAGGGATAAAATTCAGGTCAGGATCTGGCGCCGTCCTGGCCGGTCAGTTGACCGGTCAACAGCCAAGCACTTGTTTGAAGTCATCAACTCACGAGAGGATGTTCTCAGGCGCCTCATTCGCCGGTAAATACATTTTTTAATATATTTTGTGTTTGTCTTTTACAAATGAAGTCTAGTAATTTTCTACATTTGCAGGAAATGACCAAAACTTTTAGCATTTGCAAACAACATGCATCCATGGATCAGATTGATGGAAAAGATGTATCCAATTACTATTTCATCATTTTGCCCTTAACGCCAGTAAATGATATTCTTCAGGTCTAAAATTGAAACAAAACAATCCAAGTTAGCCTTGATCTCCATGTCTATCAACTGATTATAAAATGATCTTTTTTTTCTTTGTATTTCTTTGTTCTTTGAGTGATTTGGATTTAGCTATATTTTTTTATTGGCAAAACTAACTTTGGCTTCAGTTAGTTGGTTATTTTGCAAACTCTGAGCAAAATATTACATGTTGAATGCATAATCACTATATTTTAGGTTCAACCTGACTGTGATTCTACTGATCAGGCTAGTTTACGAACTTTCACCCTAAGCATAGATTCTTCACTAATGTCACAAATATGAAAATGTAAATAAATAGTAAAAACAATCGATCCGAAATGTTCAACATGATGTTCATATGAAAATATTCTTGTAGATCAAATTTTATATTTTTTAAATTTTTTTACTACTTTCTTAGGTAAAAAAGCACTTGATCTAAAGATTCTGTCCCATTCAAAAGTAGTGATTTTCTACCTATCTAGAAAAATAGTAAAAAGATGCTAAAAAATGTAAAATTTAATTTGCAAGTACATTTTCATATGGAGATCACGTTGATCGGTTTAGATCGACTATTTGCACTTTAAAAATAAAAATATTGACCCATAGTTTTGTAGCCTCACTCAAGCTTCCAAATAAACTTTTTACAATATCTTTTTCAGTTGTGGGTACCTAAAATATGTGGAGGCGCGTCTAGGAGACCGAACCCTCTATGCTGATGAAATCCTTCGAGACGGATTTTGCTTGAACATGATTGAGACACCGCTTTGTCCGTTAAAAGTCGTTACCAACCTCCAAGAGGCGGTATGGGATGCCGATATAGTAGTCAACGCTCTGCCTTCGACCGAGACAAGAGAGGTTTTTGAAGAGATAAGTCGGTATTGGAAGGAGAGGATCGGGTATCCTGTGATTATTTCTTTAGCAAAGGGGATTGAGGCATCACTTGACCCAGTGCCCCGTATCATTACTCCCACTCAGATGATTAGTTCTGCAAGTATTTATCTTTTTTATCCCCCCTCTATTTCTCTATCTAGATTATGACTAGACTAATACTGATACAAGGTAACTCAAAATCCAAAAACAGCCTCCTCTGAAAAAATGCACATAACATCATTTTCTTTGAAGGGTATCCTAGAAATATGTCCTGCATCATTTTCTTGGACGGGACATTTATAAAGGAAAGTATACTTACGGGACCGATACCCAATGTTTTATTATATAAGGGGCATGAAATAGAACTCCATTGCCTGTTTAATTTTTTTTTTTAACCTATTTGTAGCTGGAGTTCCAGTGGAGAATATTCTGTATCTTGGAGGCCCAAACATTGCAGCGGAGATATACAACAAAGAGTATGCAAATGCACGTATATGTGGGTCCCACATGTGGCGAAACCCTCTTGCCAAGTTTTTAAGGCAACCACATTTTATTGTGTGGGATAATAGTGACCTCGTCACACATGAAGTCATGGGGGGGCTTAAAAATGTCTATGCCATTGGTGCTGGTAAATCTCAATCCTCTGTGTCAGTCTCTGTGTGTGTGTGTTTATTATGTCCAAGTACTCATCAGGTTTCTATAAAATTTCCCCAAGTTGTAGTTGTGTTCTTGCAAAGTTTTGATTCAGGCGAGTGCATATTTTAAAAACAGTTTGACCCAATTTTTTTTTCCGAAGTGTTTATTAAAACCTAATTTAGCCCAATATCCCACAGTTCGCAATTTGAGCCGATTTTGCAACCCCTAACTTATTCTGTGAAGTTATATATACACTCAAATTAGCCAGGAAAGATAAGTGAGGCTATAATACTATGCATAGCGCATAATGGTTTGCACTATGGATCAATACTTCCAATCTAATGTCCCAACGATCTATCTAAACTATTCAACATAATCTCCATATAAAAATGTGCTTGTAGATCAAATTTTATATTTTTTAGAATTTTGTTTACTATTTTTTTAGATATGTAGAAAATCACTTGATCTAAAAATTCTAGACCATTCGAAAGTAGTGATTCTCTACCTATCTACACAATAGTAAAAAAATTATGAAAAATGTAAAATTTAGTTTGCAAGTTACATTTTCATATGGAGATTACATTGAACGGTTCAAATCGACTATTTAAACTTTAAAAAAAAATTATCCATAGTACGTACCAATCAGCGCTATGCATAAAGCAAAATGGAAACAAAAAGTTGGACTAAAAGGTATATAGAAGAATGTTAATACCTCACACCAGTATACAATTACTGAAATTACTATCTACTCCATACATTTCTTTGCTTGTAGGAATGGTGGCAGCTTTGACTAATGAGAGCGCGACAAGCAAATCGGTGTACTTTGCGCACTGTACATCAGAGATGATTTTCATAACGCACCTTCTGACAGAACAACCAGAGAAACTAGCGGGCCCGCTTTTGGCCGATACTTATGTAACATTACTAAAAGGACGGAATGCCTGGTACGGTCAGATGCTAGCGAAGGGAGAGCTCAGCCCTGACATGGGTGATAGTATTAAAGGAAAAGGAATGATTCAGGTACTTCATCTGAGATTTTATAAAGTGATATTTTTGTACAATTAGGCAATTTTGTCTTAAATTGAATTTTGCTGAAATTTTTGAAAACGGTAGGTAATATCCATTTTTTTACTGTTATAAAAAACTGAATTTGATACTTACAGTACAGTACTTCATTGACTCTTGTATTTGTGATACCGTACCACTACCAAGTAAAGCTTGGATGCCTTAGTGTGATTGCATAGAATTTTTATGCAAAGCCAGTAAAAGTTTCCTTTCTAAAGAAGAAAATGATAAAGTTACCAAGGTAGATGTTCTTATTAGAAAAATGGGAATTTTTTTTTTTTGCTTGTATTTTTTTTCTCTTCAAGGATATATCTAATATATCCAGATTGTCATGTCACTCCTAGTTCATACACGTTTCATTAGAAATTCCAAAAATAAAACAAAATAAGTAAAACCCAAAAATGTGTTCTTGCACTAACAGTATGTCATCATCCTTTGTTTCAATTCATTTGTTACAGGTTTAGCACTAAGCATATAAGCCTCCAAATAAACTCAACAATACTAGAAAATATAAACTTTTTATGTTGATATTTTTTTTCCTCAATAAAACAGGGTGTGTCAGCAATTGGTGCATTTTATGAGCTATTGAGCCAACCAAGTCTGAGTGTATTACATCCCGAGGAAAACAAGCTAGTCGCTCCTGCCGAGCTTTGCCCAATCCTTAAAAGACTTTACAAGATACTTATCAAAAGGTTAAAATCAATTTTTAGAACTATTTACTTGCTAATACATGAAGAAGATATATTTTACCATTGTACCCTTTGGGGACTATACATTTCCTTTGCATATGCAATTCAACCAGTGTACCGTTATACCTTTCTTGACTGGCTTTTTTAGGTATTTTTCTTTAATTTTTTCCGGCATGGTTATCTTTCTTCAAAATCTATGTCAAATGGTACATGACACGTTGTTGACCTGGGCAGCTGGCAGTCGAGGGAAAACCGGAAAAGGCCCCCCCCACACACACACACAAAAATATTGAAAATTTTATGCTGTATTAATACTTTTGCCTCCCTTATAAAATGAAACTACACCACAGTAGAAATTTGTAAATTTGTTTATTAAATTTTGTAATTTTTGAATGTATAAATACTTTGCTTCCCTTAAAATGAAATAACGCTGCACAAGATTATTCAGCCCTCCAATCTCAATTTTCTAGTTTTCCCCTGATTATTGAAAAAAATGCTTATCGACTTCTCCTTCCTCTTGGTATCTTATGAAAATTTCTTCTTTATATATATAACACAATTGAAATTTGATTCTTTTTTTTCTTCCAGGGAGTTGTCGCCGAAGGATATTCTTCAAGCATTGCGAGATGAAACTGTGACCGACCCGCGAGAAAGGATAGAGATGGCTCAAAGCCATGCCTTCTATAGGCCTTCTCTTCTCGGCAAACCTTGAAGAAGTGCTTTGATATATGGCTTGTATAGCTGAGAGCTATTTCTTCTATTTTTATTTTTTTTGTTTTTTCTCTTTTAAGGGGCTAATTAAACTCAAGCAAGCTTGAATGGCCTTGTGATGTACAAGAAACATAAGTATAATGGAAGTATGAAACTATATTCAGTAATAATGTTGCTTGCCTATTATGAAATGCTGCAATTATCGTTTTAATTTTATAGAATTATAGGGGCCTAGATAAGAATTTTGGACTTGTTTGAGTCTGACAATATATGACATGCAAATATTGGAAATAAAGGAATAACATGAACCTGTTACGGTTGGAACCGTTCAAATTTTTCTATGCGCGAATTTCAACGAATTTTTTTTCATGCGTGAATTTCAATGAAGATCAACGGTTCCTGTTATTCCCAGCAGCAGATTTTTTTTTCCTGAAATATTACGTACAAGATAATCAATCGCGATTAAATACAGAGCCGCATGATTAAAGGGTTATCAATATTTGTTACAACTCTCCGTGGTTTCGTGCCAAAAAAATTTGAAATATCAATTGAGGTTAAAAATGAAAGGGAGAGTTATCAAAATGTCCCCAGGATTGCGATAATTTTGTTCTAGCTAGGGATTTTGTAGCAGATGATCTTTATACGGAGGTTATCAACTTGAATTCGCATCTCTAAAATATCTCAAATTTTGCGTAGGGGTGTCAACTGGTAAGGGTCATATTTTGTTCAGAGGTATCAACGGCTAAGGCAAGAATTGAATGGAAGTACGTATTTATATTCGTCACAAATTATTTTTACTCATACTTTATTCTTACTCGCTCCGAATTATCTTACTTATCTTACTTGTAGAATGATGTTCTTTTTATAAACATGAAATAACATTTCTTCAAGCACTGCGAGATGAAACCGTGACCGACATACGAGAAAGGATAGAGATGGCACAAAGCTCGGCAGAGAGATGGCACAAAAGTATGTCGGCATCGGACCTACTTCCTATTAACTGTCCGTCTTGACTCACTGTGGCAGTCTTTGAAATTTATTGTTACATTCAGTGACTTGTGGGTGCAAAAATAGCAGATAATCATAACCCAACTTACATAGTGTCTAGGTACGCGAATAAAACACATATAATTTTTTGTGTTTAATAAGGTTTTCAGAGTTTGCCGTACCAAACCGCATATAAAACGTTGACCGAATGTTACATCAAATAATTCGCGAATAAAAGACGTATAAAATACGAGTCATGAATTATTCACGATAAAAATACGAAAAAACGCAAAAAAAACATCTGATTATTTTGGGCCGCTCCGCTAAGTGAGATGATTTCAAACAAAAGCACCTTTGACGCTCTGAGCCGCTGTACCCTGATTTCAAGTGTTCAGATCCCCTTTAGAGCTGTACTCTGATTTCAAGTGTTCAGGATCCCTTCCAACTAGTGGAGTATCCGCACTTTTTTTTTTTTTCACTTTGTTATTGTACCGAATCATTCTCGTGTTATACCTGAATTATATTTGAATTACAAATTTTTTATTCTGCCGAACCGAACCCGAACTTTTGATTTGTCACCATGTACTCAGCCCGTGAGTTTCATGTATTTGATTCATTACAGGAAATATCCTAGAAAATCAGCAACAGAAAATCAGGGATCTCCAACATCTGTGACACTTCACTCCTCATCCTTATTAGCTTCATTCCCAAATCAGAGAGAGAGAGAGAGAGAGAGAGGAGAGCGAGCTCAAAGTTGCAGCCATGGAGGAGACGCCAATGGAGATCGGAAGCAACAAGATGTTCGGCGGGTACAACAAGCGCTACAAGCACTACAGCCCCACCCTAGGCTGTGCCATGACCTTCTCCGTCTTCTTCCCTCCTTCCCCACCTTCCCAAAAGCTTCCAGTAATCAATCCAGCATCCGATCAGTTCCCTTTCTATTTACCTCTTAGTTATCCTTCGTACGAGATCTGATTTTATTTTTATTTTCCTTTTCTCAATTTTGATCTGTTCTGGGGTTTGGTATTAGGTTTTGTACTGGTTGTCGGGACTCACCTGTACGGACGAGAATTTCATTATCAAGTCCGGAGCACAGCGCATGGCGGCTGCCAAAGGCATCGCCTTGGTTGCGCCTGACACATCTCCGAGTATGTTTCCATCCTCTCTCTCTCTCTCTCACTCTGGCTTAATGATCAGAGAATAGTACTAGGTACTGTGATAATTTCATTAGAAAGGTGGAAAATGATATTTTGGTGACCAAAATGGTTCTGAAATTTGCTTGGTGGACAAGTAGCTAAACGCCTAAACCTATGTTTATTTTTTTCAGAAGAAATTAAATTTTCCATTTTGCTTCAATTAGGAGATGATGAGTACCTAACGTTTATTTCCGTGTGTGGTTCTATTATCTTCTAAATTGTGATTAAAAGTAAATTTTGGAGATCTTTCCAGGTTTGTGGCCTCTAATTAATCATTGTATTATCTTATTGATCCTCATAAGTCGTGTCTTACAAACCTGTCGATAGAAAAGAGTGCAATTTTTGTATTAATTGAAATATCTGTTACATTAGTAGTTCAATTTCACTACCATTCTGATCTTAATTTACATGATTCACCTTATGTCGTGTTGCAGCTGTTAGTTTTTCTGATGATATTTGATGGATAGTTAATTTCTTTATTTGAATCAGGGGGGTTGAACATAGAAGGAGAATCTGCCAGCTGGGATTTTGGTGTTGGTAAGTTTACTAGGCGGTGCCGTCTATGCTACGCGTAGCATATTAGCCAAAACCTATATATATATATATATATATTTTTTTTTTTTTTTTCATCTTTCATATATTTATATATGTATTTTTTGTTAAGCCTTCTTTGAGTTTAAGTTATCCAAGTAGTCTTTGCTTTTGCCTATTCTAATTGCCTGTTTGGTTACTCAAATTAAAACATGAATGAGAAACACATGCAACTGATTTGTACCAGATTTGCCATGTACCTTATTTTATTTGTTTTCCTTTATTTTATTTTAATATCATTTTGATTTTGATTATTTGTTCTTATGTTATGTCTTATTAGGAGCTGGGTTTTATCTGAACGCAACCAATGAGAAATGGAAGAATTGGCGCATGTATGACTATGTGGTGAAGGAGTTACCAACATTACTGAGTGAAAATTTTGAACAACTGGACACCTCACGTGCCTCGATTTCCGGTCATTCCATGGGTGGACATGGTGCACTGACCATCTACCTGAAAAACCTAGACAAATACAAGGTACTTAGTGTAGTGAGTAGCAAAAATTTCCTGGGTGGCATTAAATGGGGTTTTTAAGCAATAAGATAATGCTGATGCCCAAAATAAATAGATAAGGAATTCAATACTGTGCATATTCTATTGTATTGTTCTAACATTGTTGTCTTCCTTCAAATTTCCAGTCGGTCTCAGCTTTTGCACCAATTGTGAATCCTATAAATTGTCCTTGGGGTGAGAAGGCCTTTTCAAACTATTTGGGGACCAACAAATCAGATTGGGAGGTATGCCCTTTAGTGCACTCTAATTGTACACTATTTGTGAAGCAAGACATAGAGAATTAAAGTTCAAGCTTAAACAGTATGTACTGGCCGATACATGCTGGGTAGAAACAGTACTGCAATTTTGTGCAATTTTAACTGTAACTGAGTTTTTTTTCTCTTTTCTTTTGGTCAGGAATACGATGCTACTTGCCTGATTTCAAAGTTCAACAAAATCTCAGCTGCAATCCTCATTGATCAGGTACTTGATCAAATACCAAACGAGCACAATTATAAGCCACACTGAAAAATTCAATAAAATAAAAGATCTTGTGATTGTTGAAATACTTAATGACTGTTACAGCTATTTAGCTTATATAACATTTGAAATTTACATTTCGTCAGGGGGAGGAGGACAATTTCTTAAAGAATCAGCTGCTACCACATAAATTTGAGGAGGCATGTAAGAGTGCATCTGTACCGTTGATTCTTCGCATGCAATCGGGTTACGACCACTCCTACTATTTCATTGCTAGCTTTATTGATGACCACATTTCTCACCATGCCAATGCCCTTGCTTGAATATTCTTTTTTTGGCAAAAATAAATATTATGAAGGAAATGAGCCTTTCTGTTATGTGATTAATTATGAGAGTAGTTGACAGTAACACCAGTATCAGTTTTTGTTTCCCTAGTGGAAAAGGGACTGTGGTTTTGATAAACTATGTTTATTGCGGCTATCTTTAATCTAAATGTTAGAACGTTTAGATAGTTAATTGATGATGCCATATTATGATAATTTATTTAATCAAATAATTCATACCTAAAAAGGTTCATAGGTGAGTTGGAATTTCTGTATCAAGTTTTTTTTTAATCAAATTCGTGATGAAATTTTTGTACTGTTCTTGATAATTAATCAAAAGTCGTTGACTAATTGCCACTTGTAACTTAATTGGGCGAACACTATAATATGGAAGTTTGCATCTGATGGTTTAAATCAGGCCAATTCACCTATGACTCATTTCGGGTATGTTTGGATGCACAAGAATAGTTACTGTTCTTAGAATAGTATTACTATTCTGAATAAGGTGTATCCAAACGAGAAATAAAGCTATTCGGAATAGCTATTGTTCTTAAAATAACATTGCTATTTGCTATTCTTACAAAAACATGGAATAGCATTTATTCCTTTCAATATTAACACTAATCTAATATTTAAACTGATATTATATTACATTTAAAATTTAAATTAATATTATATTGTATTATATTTAATCTAATAATATATTATATTGAATTTAATATTTTATTTAATACTAATATAATATTTAAAATAATATTATATTACATTTTAATATTTAAATTAATATGATATTATATTATAATTAATCTAATATTTTATTTAATACTAATTTAATATTTAAAATAATATTATATTACATTTAATAATTAAATTAAAATTACATTGTATTATATTTAAATATATTTTATTCAATACTAATTTAATATTTAAAATAATATTATATTACATTCAACATTTAATCTAATATTTTGTTAATACTAATCTAATATTTAAAATAATATTATATTACATTCAATATTTAAACTAATATTATATTACATTAATCAAATATTTTATTTAATACTAATCAAATATTTAAAATAATATTATATTACATTTAATATAATATTTTATTTAATACTAATCTAATTTTTAAAATAATATTATATTACATTTAATATTTAAACTAATATTATATTATATTTAATCAAATATTATATTTAATACTAATCAAATATTTAAAATAATATTATATTACATTTAATCTAATATTTTATTTAATACTAATCTAATTTTTAAAATAATATTATATTACATTTAATATTTAAACTAATATTATATTATATTTAATATAATATTTTATTTAATACTAATCTAATATTTAAAATAATATTATATTACATTTAATATTTGAATTAATATTATATTATATTTAATTTTATACATAAATTATTAAACAGTAGATATTCCCTCCAAACTCTATTTCAAATATGCAATCCAAACAACTTTTTCATTGTTCTGAATAGCACTGTTTTTAAACAGTAACTATTCTTATTTACTATTCTAAACAGTAACTATTCTAGCTATTCTAGAGTGCATCCAAACGTACCCTTCATGTAGAATATAGAATCATAAATTCAATTCAACATATTAGATTAAAAATTTAAATGTATTTATCGTGATGAAACATAATTCTAATTTATGAAATTAAAGAATTATATTAAAAATAAAGTAAAAATATTGTGATTGTTCAAATACGTAACAATTATATTTAGCAAACTATACATAAGATACGACACTAAGGCATTTAAATTGAACAATGAAAGACACATGATGAATAATAAGGAATTTAAACTGAAACACAACACGCAAAAGCATTTCAAAACAAATAATAAAACAGATAGACTAAATATTAAAGTGTTTAAACCAAAAGACACATATCTATAATCAAATCGATCCGAGAGATTACGATTTGAGATTAAATCCTAGCTGGTTTGAGATTCGAGGAAAAACAGAGGGCAGTATTATTGGGCTTTGAGATTCGTGCCATGTTATAAAAACGGTCCAGATCCACTAAAAAGAGAATCATTCTAAAAGATTTCCTTTTGCGGTACCCACTGGATACGAATTTGGTGCAGTGATACGTGGAGTGCTATTCTACACGCACCAATTTAGCTTTTGAGCGCTCAGATTATAATTTTGGTTTTGCCACTTGCTTAATTAAGAAAGACAATTAAGAAACAAAATGGACATTTACAATATATATGTCACGTCTTAGCATGCAATTTGGGCGAAACGGGTCGTCTTTGACCTAGGAGGACATCGCGAGGGAGAAGAAGAGGCGGGGGCAGCTGGGTCAGAGCAAAAAGGGATCGGGCAGCTTTCATTTAATCACTGTGGGGCCGTTCGGGAACAAAGGATTAAAAGTGAAGGATTAAGAGCTTAAGGAGTGCTAAGGAATCGATGTTCGATTGTCTTAATCCGCGGATGAAGGATTAAGTACTTAAGCAGGTGGTATAGGTGCCTTAAAGTTTGGACAGGGGATTAAGATCCGGACAAAAAGAGGCTAACAGAGATGTTCTTAATCCGCGCTAAGGAATTAGTGTTTGGCGGGATTAAGCGGCTAAGGAAGCTAAAGGAAGCGGATTAAGTCTTAAGGAGACTTAATCCATGCTTGCCGAACAGTCCCTGTGTGTCACTGCACTGGGGGTTGTGTTTAGATATGTGCCACTAATGGTAGAGGCACTCCGTCGTTGACAAGGGGGCCATGGGTGTCAGTAAAGAAAGGAACGGCGGAACGAGATAGATGCGAGACTGCGATTAATGGAGATTGGATGTTGCGAAGGCCGACAGTGCTGATATGCCGTCCCGCTGTTCTCAACTATTTCTTGGTTTTCTTTCACGAATAGGTTCGTCTATAGAAGGAGATATGGTTGTGGAGTCATTTTAGACTATTATCGTGTAATTTAAGAGTTTGGGCTAGGTTTAATTACCTTCGTGCCGTAGTATGCCATTTTCTTTGAATTTCAATAAAATTGATTGGATTCTTTCATGTAAATCCTCATACAGTATACGATATTCTCTGGGCTGAATTGTCGAGCGGGGACCAAGTACAATTGCACAAATATGTTTAGACTTTGGATAACTTAATTGAACACGCTAGCTGTATCTTACTTCATTGAGTTTACGTCGCGAAAAATCCAGTCCCAAAAAGACTTCCATAATGGTACAAAATCGGAGAAAAAACAGCGACAGAGAAAATAGCTTAAAAAACTCAAGAATAAAGAGCTAGGACATTAGTGGAATTAATTATATAAATTAATGAGTAAGCAGTCTAATTAGTTTTGAATCAAAGCAGAAATATAAGAAAACGATTTATATGGTTCAGTGTAGGGTGGCACAAAAAGTTCGTAGTTCGTGATTCGATTTGAGTTTCATTCAAAAAAAGTTTGTAATTATATTAATTTGATTCGAAATTAGTTTGTTCTAAAACAAATCAAACCAGTTTGGTTCGATTCTTATTCAAACTCAAACTCAAACTGGGTATAGTACGTTCGTTTAAAATTGATTCATGAACTATTTAGGTTTGAATCTCAAATAATGCAACTAATGATTTCAACCATCAATCTATAATGCATGAACCAATCTTATATCAGAGCTCAAAATTATTAATATAATGGTAATTTATAATAGAAAAATGCTCCAGCAGCGTAACAATTAACAATGGAATAAGTTTTATTTAACTATGTTCATGCCGTGATTTTAATCAATCTAGCAACGTAAAAGTTAAGAGAATTTTGGACTGGTTCATAATCCATCAGTGTGAATTCATAAAAAGTAAAAGGTAAAAGAAAACCGCGTGAAGAAAACTAATGCATAAATTACCGGTGGCTGTCAAAAATTTCATAGTTCATGATTCGATTGATTTCAATTCAATTCGAAAATAATTCATAATTAATTCGATTCGAAATTAGTTCGTTCTAAAATAAATTAAACTAGTTCAATTCGAATCAAACTCAAACTCAAACTCAAACAGGAGTAAAATATCCAAAATAAAATTACAAACCCTAAAATATAGTTCTGGTTGTCATATATAACAAAACATGCCAAATAAAATAAATAAAAGAGTCCAAGAGATAATGAAGAAAAAAGTGAATTGAGATGGAAAACAATGCACACGCGGCGGTTGCTTGAAGGGAGGAGTATCGTCGTCGTTGTCATCGTTCGTGATCTCGGGCTGTGTCTACATAGAATGAGGTGGCTGAGAAGATGATGCCCCTGGGTCTCCTGGAGCTGCTGGAGGATAATGATACTGAGCCTGGGTCTCCTGGAATGATTGTCTTTGTGCCTCTTCTATTGGTTGATCATATAGATAATCATCCAACCAATCAGAATTTTCAGGAAATTCCTCATAAGTAGTACCCGTATGATCCTAATCGTGATAATGAAGATCGTGGGTCACATGAAATTCATACACAAATTTTATTCATTAAGTTGAAATTCATAAATAAATTTATTTAATTAATGTAGTACATGCCTGTTTGTGGTTTGCAGTTGCATGAGTTGGTTGGGAAGATGATGCCCCTGGGTCTCCAGGAGCTACTGGAGGATGATGATACTGAGCATTGGCCTCCTGGAGTGATTGTCTCTGTGCCTCCTCTATCTGCTGATGAACTTCCATCCAATTGAGATTTTCAAGGAATTTCTCATAAGTAGTACCTGTATGATCCTGTTCCTGATAATGAGGATCGTGGGTCACATGAAATTCGTACGCAAATTTCATCCATCAAGTTGGAATTCATAAACAAATTTATTTTAATTAATGTAGTACATACCTGTTTGTGGTTTGCGGTTAGAGGAGGTCTCCAATATTTTTTACATCTGACGCCAGTATACAACAAATCTAGCTCTAGCTTTGGGTCTTCGAATACAGGAGCCGGCCGGTATGGATTGACATCTATCTGTGTACTCTCCTCGGATGGGACCGCCTCCCAATCTTGTGGGACTGTGGCCTGCTCCATCATAGCATGCGTATGTCCGTCGGAACCATTATCCCTGCAAATTCCATAGTCCACTCTCATGTGAGGGATTAATCCAGTAGAAATTGTTTTTATAGATGTTATTTTCGCTAAATAATTTAACAGAGTCACCGCACTTATGCTGGATTATTCAATAGAAGTAGCATTTTCACTGGATAATCCAATGGAATTGAAATTTTCCCAGATAGGTCTCTTTCTGCTGGATAATCCAGCAGCATTGGACTGAATTTCCACTAGATAATCCATTAGAAACGTTAGTTTCCTAATTTTCCAAAAAAAAATAGTTATTTTCTGAAATTTTGATTTTTTTTTTTAGGTTATTAATAAAAATTCCAAATTTTTTAACTCTATGTAGACTCTATGTTAATGATAATTTGATACATTAAGCAATCATAACTTCAATTAATAAAAAGACCATTCCAATATTGGCAAAGGAAAATATACCTTGAGATTTTTAATGTATGAATGTGCATTTGTAGTGCTCTCTCCATCTCCTCCAGCAGATTTGTATCATCAATGCTGTCTATGTCACTCAGGTAGCTAAAAGAAGTGACCATGAATATATATATCGTCAAAAAAGTTTATATATACGAAAACAATATCCGGCCCCAAATCAGGAAAGATTTTTTGTACTACAAAGTTCAGTACTAATCAGTGCTTGTTTTGGATCCTTTTTTTTTTTTTACCAGATTTAGCTATATGTCTGTTTTGTTTAGAACTTTCCTTCCCCAAAATGTAAATCTTAAGATTCTTATCCACTCGAGTGTTAGACATGGCAACATAGACAACCATATATAGTCATAAGATTCGTTTCATTTCAAAACCTTTCCATATGAAAATTTTATGAATTATTTCCAGGTTATGTATTAACGGAATTTGCTTTTTTTTGATCCATTTATTAATTATAAGCATGCATTATAAAAAAAAGGAACTTGCCAATTTATATTAATCTTACACCGGAGTGAATTTTATATCCTATCAAATTATTTCAAATCTTGATTTTGTAACTATATATGCGCACAACCATAAAAAAAATTGGTAGGCTAACACACAGGAAAAAAAAAAACATTGTAATTAATGTTTATGTCATCGTCGTCAGTAAATATTACCTCAAGGAACCAAGAGCCTTCTCAGCTTCTTTTATCTCTGCTTGTAACATAGAGAGATAGTTTTGCTTAGCTGCTAGCTCTGATTGGCCACTAGACCCTCTACAAAAACATTAATGTACAATAAAATAAGTAAAAAAAAAAATGAGAAAATGTTTGGAAACTGTAGGAGTTTGCCATATCAAAGGATATTATCATACCATCTAAAATTGTTACATACCAAAGTGTTAAATCTTAAATGGTATCTCATTTGCTACATATATACCATAATTGAGAGGCGACTTACTGGTACAATGTACGGCTTTCCTTGACCAAATTCAACTATTAACTATCAAAGAAGAATTAACTTACCTGGGATGGCACATTTGCTCATATTTCGCATCAATTTTTTTTCCCTGCTTTTCGAATAATTTTTTCAGGTGCTGCATAAAAACAAGTCAAACAAATCATCAGGTTGTTTACAAGATTTTTTTTCAAACAATTTCAGGTAGGCATTCTGTGAATTTTTTCTTATGAGACAGTTTGGTGTGTGTGGTGTACTGGCGTGGCAGCGAATGGATTAGGCAACACTTCTTATCAGGTGGTTCCTAGTTATTTTAGATTTTGGTATATTTAATTTGGTTTAGTTCTATTAGCTTGTCTATGTAGCTATCTTTATGGCTTGTTTTAGTTGTCAACAGAAACTTCTGGTACCGATATGTGATATCAAATTTTGAATCTTTAGTTTCGGATGAAACTGATGGGAATCTAATACACACACACACACACACATATAAAAACAGGTAATTTCAAAATTTGACGAAAAAAAGAAGAAAGTCATGAACTCACGTGAAAATCCTCCAGTTTTCTGTTTCAAAGTGAAAATAAAAGTGTCAGTTCTATTTTAGGAAATAATTTGTAGAGCCAAAATAAGTATGCATGTACATACCTTTCCTCTCTTTCTTTTGAAGGAACTGCAGCATATCGTTGTATCATTTGCTGGAGATTGCTGAAAATAATAAAAGAAATACAATGGTCATGAGTTAAGGCTTTACTTTAATTATGAGCTCTCATAAAAATAAAGAAAGTTTGAGAATTACGAATATGAATGATACCATTGATCTCCCAGAAAGATGTCAGGAGGTTTCTCAGTGGTTGGTGAGAAGAATAGTAACATTAAGGGAACGTCACACATTACAGACAGGTCCATTGCCTTCTTCAAAAGACCTTTTCTTCTTTTACTAAACGTCACTTTTTTTTCGTATAGCGTTTCCTTAGTTTTTATCTCAATTTTCTTTAATCCCATCCTAAATTTTAAAGAAAAGAAAGTTAGAACATGACTCAATTTTCCTCAGATAAAATCTCATGTATAACTTGTTCCATATTTGGTGCCTTACTTTATTCAAATCAATAGGTTCTTAGTTTTGGGGAATTTCGTACTTCAAGTCGAAGGGCAAACCAATCAGAAATCACCGTGCTATACATATGTTTTTTTTTTTTGGACAAAAAGGGCTCGATAAGGCCTTGGTTACTTTGTTCGGGAATTATAAATTGGGACTTTGACCTAATTTCGAAGATTAGGAATAAAAATCAATCGTGCATTATTATAATTACCTGAAAAGAATCTTCAACAGATATATTAGTGAGAAGAATGAGAAGATGGTTTGTCGGAGAGATGCCCGGGTAACTTGGGGCAATTTATATAGTGCAATTTATAAAAATAGACGGTCCAGATATAGAGAGGTGGAAAGTGGAAAGTGGAAGGATTACAATTTTCATAAAAAAAAAAAACTTCAAACAGCTTTTCTAAAATTAACAATTTTCATAAATAAAGAAAGTGGAAAGTGGAGAGAGTGGATTCTCCAGATATATAGATTGCATCTAAATTTAACATGTTAATTTATAATAATTTAATTTACATCTAATTTCGACTTGTATGTCACAATTTTTGTTTGCAGTTTGCTTTACTATTTTCAAGTCTTCATTTATAGTAGTAATTCTCAATGACATTATTAATAATATATAGAACGTTATTAGTAGTGTATAGATCAGTGGTCTAAAATTGAAATAGAAATGCTAAAGCAATGTTAATAAAATTATTTCTCATTTATTTCTAATAATGAATTGTGATATTGATTTTAGTGTTCTAATGAAAAGACTCCTTTACATTATTTATTTTAATTTCAAGATTCTAGCTAGTGTTGTAGACAATAATATTATAGTTGAAATAAGTAGAAAAAGCTTATGAAATTAAATATTGTTTTTATTTTTGTAGGTTAATGGATGTGATCATATTGGAGGGCATTTTGGTCTTCCACGACTAAAGAGTAGGGGTGTAAACGGATCAGATAGTGGTAAAACCATATCCGTATCCGTTTATATTTTTTGGATACATATACGGATCAGATAGTAAACGAATACAGATTGGATATTAAACGGATACAAATATGAATCGGATATTAACGGATATGATTACGGATACAGATATAATTCAGATATGATAAACAAATAAATAAACAAACAATTATCGTCAAATATTTCTTTGAATGAAAAGATAAAGCAAAGAAGAAATACACACGAAAACTAACTACTGCATATCAGTGTCTTTTTTTATAACTATATTACTTAATGCATCACTCAAAATAAAACATTATATAATATGTATTAAGCACCAGTTGACTTTTAAATTCGTAAAAAAAAAAATACTTTACCTCAACACTTTTTAAGTTATTGGGCCTAATACTTGATACTAATATAACAGACAATTGCAACATAAGGCAGAAGCGACAAATTGATAAGTTAGAGATCCAATACAATCCAACTCTTTGTTATTGGGCTGTAATAATACGGATATCCGAAAATTAAAAATATGCCGATACGGATAATCCGATTCCGAAACTAAAACCGTATCCGTATCTGAATCCGAATAAATAATATCTGTATCCGTATCCGCAACTATACGTAACTGAATATCCGCAACTATCTTAATTATTAATAGCAAGTTGGGTAAATTTCTAGGTTGACCATAACTTCAACAAAGAATGTTGATGATTTTACTGTAAAAGAAAAAAAAAGTGAAGCTCTTTAGTTCAGTTTAGGAACCTCGAAAATTGATTGCATCTCCATATTATCAGCAAGTGAACACGCTATTATTATGTCATTGATTCAAATTGGGTTTTCAGAATGCTCAAGTTAATAGAAGTATCCATGGCCAACTCAGTAAATTCCAGCTTTTTTAAGTACAGAGGATTAAAAAAACAATATATATTCGGTGCACTATGAGATCCCAATGTCCATGTAATACACAAGAAACCATATTCCTATTTTAAATTTTAAGATGTTCCAGACAACAACTAGAATTTAGAATTGGGTGAGAGAATGGTGAAGCATATCTAGCGGGTCTAGCAGGTATTCATACCCTCTGCCTTGCCTTCCATGCTTTGGTCATCTAGCAAGTATTTGTACAATTAAACAAACACTAGTGGAAAAAAATATTTTTTGTATCGGTTATTTACACACATCTGTGTCGGACCTAGGGGCGACACAGATACTTAAACTAATCTGTATCGGATAAAGAACCGATATAGAAAGTAAGAATTTGTATCGGTTGTTTAACATAACCGATACAGATAGTAGTATTTGTATCGATTGTTTGCAAACAACCGATACAGATTCTTACTTTCAGTATCGGTTGTCTGCAAACAACTGATACAAATACTACTATCTGTATCGGTTATTTTTAAATAACCGACACTGTAGCGTTTTTTTTTTTTTTTTGGGCTGAATGTAGGTATCGCTAATTCTAGATAACAAAAAAATTTGTTTCTTATTTTCAAATTATGATATGGCAAAATTTTCAGGAGAACACAACAGTACATATTCCAACAGTAACAATAGAAAATAATAGTAACTGCACAAAATTCATCTATTGTATTCTATACAACAGATTAAGCAACAACAAAAGCTTAAGCAACATTCAAATTAAATGCATCTATGCTTATTCAATCCAAACTTAAATCTTCACTGTCATCTTCATTTTTCAGCAATGACTCCTCATAGCTCTAAAATTTAACATCACAGATAACAATAATGAATGCAAAAACATTTTGAATAAAGGTCAATATTGGTAAAGAAAGAGCTAAACAGTACAATTAAGGTCAAGTTGAACAAGATATAAATCAAGTAAACAATTATAAAACAAGGCCGGTACTGGTAATTTGCAAATCAAGTAAACAATTAAGGTCAAGCACAAACAGCACAACAACATCACAGAGGCAGGGAGCATAAAACAAGGCCGGTACTGGTAAGGCAAACAACTAAACAATTATAAAACAAGGCCGGTACTTGAAGTCTTGAATTACAATTATAAGAATCAGAAAAGTGGACCTGCGGAGGAATTATTCAACTAAACAATATAAATGTTGACCTGCGGACCAATTTGCAAATCAAAATTTCAATTAAACAGTTGACCTGCAGACCAATTTCTTATAGAACAGTGAACAATATAAAAATTAAAAAATCACAACTTCAATCAAACTACTTAATACAATTCATTAAAACAAGGGTACCAAATTGCGAATAACTGCTAGACCAACAGCTGATATCGAAACAAGGGTACCCATGCAGTACTTTATGACATCATATTTGGCTGCTTCAAGTTGTGCCTTCAAAGCATGAATTTCCTGAAATATAATAATAATAAAATGTATATTAAATCCTGATACAATTCTGTGTTGCATTGCAAGGAAACAAACAAACAAAAAAATGCAAAATATGTAGAGCTTCCCGATCAATTTTGTTTGTGAGGTCATTGGTTTATGCACCTTGCTTAGCTAGTTCATCACGTATTCTCCTGCATTTATCAAGTTACAGAGCTGTAAGAATTACCATACCAAATGCTACTGGTACAAACATGCACTACTTGGACAAAACTACCAAATATTTTCGATGGTGCAGTCAAAAAACATCTTCAGAGGAGACTAAAAGTTGAGATAAAAACTAGATTACTTTTTTGTCAATTACAACACTAGGACTATAAAGAAAATTTTTAGCTGAAATCTCAATAAAAAATTCTTAGGGCAATTCTGTTTATTCTGGTATTGTTATCAACCAACAGGGCATCGTCAGTTTAAACCATATTCATCCGACAACTACAACCAAGCCTAGTTATAAGAAACTATACACAGCTTTTTATTTCAGAATAATGCCATATATTTAATATAAACTAACAACCCTGCAAAAGAACTAATACCCCTTCCATAATGTAGGATATTCAATATAAAACTTAAAAACATGAAGAACAATATCCTATATGTCCATCCCTTCCCAGTCCAATTCAGAAGCTACCCAAATTACATATTCTTCTTCACTTGCTTGATGGAGGCTAATTTGGGTAGATTTTATAGGGAAACAGATATATTAACATAAAAACTTGCTGGACAACCATAGCAACCAACAAAATACTTGTCAAAATAAGAGGGGTTGTCGCCAAGGTCGGGAAGAGGGGTTGTCGCCAAGGTCGTCACCAAGGTCATCGCCAAGTTCGGGAAGAGTGGCGTGCCTCTAGGATGAGAGGGAAGACTAGTTTTTGACTGAGAGGCGCGACGTGAGGGAAGACTAGAGGCGCGACGGAGAGGGAAGACGAGACAGCGTCAGAGAAGGCTCAGAGGGGATTGTTCGATAGGGGTGTGTGAGGGCCAAAGCCAAAACGAGAGGGTCGGCGCGCGCGTGAAGGCGGAGAGGGTTTTAGGTTTGTAGGGGGGAGGGTAGAGAGCCTGAGGGGAAAGAGAGAGAGATGGGTAGGATCTGTGCGGAGAGGGGTTAAAAAAAATGACCCTAGGCGCGCAACAGCGCAATTGTTTTAAAAAGAAATTATTCTAAGACTAAACAAATTTGTATCGGTTATTAATAAACAGCCGATATAGAAAGTTTTTCTGTGTCGGTTATCCACTTACAACCGATAATAATTATTTTTGTATCGGTTATTAGTACTAATAACCGATACAATTTTTTGTATCGGTTATTAGTAGACAACCGATACAAATATTCTGTGTCAGCTCTTTACCAATAAGCCGATACAAATAGTTTAGTATTTGTGTCGGCTAATTATTGGGACCGATACAAATTTTATTTTGTGTCGGTTATTTTATAATAACCGATACAGAATGTATTTGTATCGCCTGATTAACAAAACCGATACTATTAGGGTGATACTTGAAAGTGGTTTTTCCACTAGTGAAAATCGTGCAGGATTTCTACAAGTGTGATCTGGAGGCCTATAGAACCATGTTGATCTTCAGCATTTTTGGGAGATGAAGTGGTTGGCCGACATGTTCTGCATAATTAACCAAACACTTAGTAAAGAACGCTTACTAAAGAATGTTTATATATGCATGATTGTTTGTCAGTCAACTTTTCGACTGGAAGATTCATCTTTGCTCCTAATTAAAATTCTTGTGAATTTGAGAGTTAATTATCGGTTGACAGTCACAATCTTATTTTAATATTCATTTGTAATAGAAAAAGGTAGTCAAGGAATTATAGCTACCTCAATTGACAGAGGGGGAGGTAATGAGGAGGCGACTAGCACTAACTTTTGAGAAAATTAGGAAAATTGGGATAATGATGGAAGGACTTCTTAGCTCAAAGGGACTTCTA
Organism: Carex cristatella; assembly: GCA_024447775.1. Classification (NCBI taxonomy): domain Eukaryota; kingdom Viridiplantae; phylum Streptophyta; class Magnoliopsida; order Poales; family Cyperaceae; genus Carex; species Carex cristatella. The sequence goes on from JAJHPF010000007.1 coordinate 2,314,310, forward strand.
CAAACTGCGCATTCAATATACACAATGGTTATTACATAGAAAATTAAGGCCTTAAGAATTATCCGATATATTGCCAATTCTGAGCATCACTTATTTAAGAATGGAACATTACTGCAAAAAATAATAGAATTTTATCAGTATCTGACTACAGACCCATGTATTTAGTATAAATTTTCTGAAAGCAAACAATAATTTAACTCTGACTGATTCAGTGAAGAATTGCTAGTGCTTACTATTTAACAATAAGTTTGACTTGCAATTTGCCCTGGTTTGACTTATAGAGAAAAATAGCTGCTTGTGGGAATCAAAATTTGTAGACTGACCATGCAAATGCTTCGAGGCCCACAGTGACAATTCAAATTGGATAGCCAGCAATTCCACTCCCAGGTCTTCTTTTTCTTAACAGGAGCTTTTGTACTGGTCTCCTGTCTCCAGCACATACATTGCTCCTTTTTTCTTTCTCTATATATTCCCTTTCTCATTATAATGAACTGAACAAATCAAAATTTGGTAGGAGCTTATAATTTGTTCAGCAAGCTAGATAAAGGAAAAACACTAACAAGCAGCTCAATGCCTCAATTTTCACCTCTATAACTCTATTAATTAAGGCTCGTGAGATTAAACAATCAATGTGTTATTTTCTTTTACAAAATGGACCCCGAAAGTTTTATGAATTACTGTTAAGCTTGGTTGTTTAGGCAACATTTACCACAATCACCAGCTATATAAATTAAAATTCAGCATAAAGTACAAGAAAAAAACTCAAAAGTAAGAAATATTAAGTGTGGCTATATAATGCCTACTAAATACTAATCAACATTTCAGATTGGAAATTATTAACTATAGTTATGGCTTCTTAATTAATTCCAGTCTAGATCATCTCAGATTAAGCTGGTCAAAACAACCATCAATATTTTGTGCTCCATAAAATACTCCTCCGGGGATGCATCTTATGCCAAATTGTGAAGCATTTGCTGAGAGCATTAAGTCAACATGAGATATCAGTATAATGACGACTTCCGCTTAAGAGCATATAAATCATTGTACAAACTGTACAATTATGTTTTATTGGCATAAAGAAAGATCCAAATCAGCAGCAAAAGATAAACATATAATTGTCTATTGCATTGCTTGTGCTCATTCTTATATTTCTTGTTTTAAGGGACCAAATTGCATCAAGTTTGTTTCATTGATGTCATCGAATGCAACAAAAAATTAACATTGATCGGGCCCCAATGTGACCAATGCATTACTCGTATAAGCAAAACAAACACACTTTGGTAACACATATCAATGAACCTGACATAACAAACAATTAACATTATTTGAGCCTCAATAAAACCTCAATTAAAATAACAATCACTTTAAAGGAAAACACATCACTAAGCAAAGCTCTAAATTCGTTGGATACATATCCAACTCAATTACCCCTATCTGGAGCACAATCTAAAGAGATAGATTAAGTGAGGAAGCGAGATAATGCAGATAATAGTTTCAATTTCATTGACTAATTATTAATTCTTACAGTTCAGTCCCTATTATATTAACTAGAGTAATGTTGTGCCTTTTTCTTGTACCCTCAAAATTTTCAAATTTCCAAGTGAAGAACCGAGAGAAGGGGTAGTAAAGGTGAAATCATCCAAATGAAAATGAGCACTGTGGAGAAAGGAGCCTCCCAGGAGGGATGGCAGACCGTCACTAGACGCCGGTCACATTCTACCCTAGCTCTAACACCAACCCTATCCCTAGCCCACCCAAATACAAACCTTACAACCCCTATAAATCGAACCCCTCCTACTCACACATCCTCTCTACTGTAGCCACTTCCTATCTTACCGCACTCCAAATTCCAAAAGTTTCCAACCGGGCTGCAACCATGACAACCAGTTCTCCTCCCTCCTCTCCTCCACCATCCTTGGCAACCTTCTACATCTCACCTCACAGTCCGACCCTGCTTAGGTTCCCCCCTCCTCTACCTACACGAAGTGGCGTGGCTGCTGCTTCCGGTGCTGCAGAACCGGTCACACTGTCGCCACCTGCCGTAACCAGATGAAGTGCAGTAAGTGTTGGTTATATGGCCATGTTGGCAGTTGTTGCAAAGGAGACATGCTGAACCCTGCTGCCATACCATATTGGGCGAGCCGAGCTAAACCAACTCAGGCCAAGACACCGGTGAGGTCATTTGATGACTTGCTCTAGAAACCCTACCCATTAGCGGTCCTGACTATGCCGGCCTCCAAACCCAAGAGATTATGCTACTATGCGGACACTGATGCTGAGATGATTGAGGAGCTCACTTGGCTGAGCAAAGGGGTGGTTTTTGACACACATGGTATTGAGTTGGAGTTCTCACTCAAGGATGTAATCAACTTTGCTACTATAACTGAAGAGGTTGAAAAAACTGAGATTTCCATCAGGATACTCTACAAAACCAAGTTCCTCATCATCCTCCTGGAAGGTATGGCTCCAAAAATATTCATACAAGCCCACACTGGAAAAAGGCTTCTCCTTCCAGCCTTGGTCTCCACTGGATGAAGGAAAACTAGTTATGTTGGAACCATGACAACCACTTCTCCTCCCTCCTCTCCTCCACCATCCTTGGCCACCTTCTACATCTCACCTCACATTCAACGACAATTGACATTGTTAAGCACACGAACAAAAGCAAATAAGGTTCCTAAGTACAAGAACAAATGCAAATGAGGTTCATAAGCACAAGATCAAAAGCAAAAGAGGTCGTTAAGCACAAAAACAACGCCAATTGAGGTTGTTAAGCACACAAACATGGGCAAATGAGGTTCCTAAGCACAAGAACAAATGCAAATGAGGTGCACAAACACAAGATCAAGGGCAAATTGTGTTGCAAAGCGTGAGAACAACGATAAATGAGGTTCTTATGCACAAGAACAAGTGTAAATGTTGTTGCTAAGTACAAGAACAAGCACAAAAGATGTTAAGAAGTATATGAATAATGACAATTGAGGTTGTTAAGCGCACGAATAAGAGCAAGTGAGGTTCCTAAGCTCAAGGTCCAATGCAAATGAGGTTCATAAGCAGAAGATCAAGGGCAACAGAGGCTGTTAAGAAAACGAACAACGCCAATTGAGATTGTAAAACACACAAACAAGGGAAAATGAGGTTCCAAAGCACAAGAACAAATGCAAATGAGCTTCATAAGCACAATATCACCGGCAAAAGAGGTCGTTAAGCACACAAATAAAGCCAATTGAGGTTGTTAAGCACACAAATAATGGCAATTGAGGTTCCTAACCACAAGAACAAATGCAAATTAGGTTCATAAGCACAAGATTAAGCGCAAATTATGTTGCATAATAGCGCAAGAACAATGACAAATGAGGTTGTTAAGTACAAGAACAAGTATAAATGATGTTGCTAAGCACAAGAACAAGGGCAAAAAATGTTAAAAGACATATGAACAACGACAATTGAGGTTGTTAAGCACACGAACAAGGACAAAGGAGGTTCGTAAGTACAAGAACGAATGCACATGAGGTTCATAACCACAAGATCAAGGGCAAAAGAAGTTGTTAAGTACACAAACAACGCCAATTGAGGTTGTTAAGTACACAAACTTGGGCAAATAAGGTTCCTAAGCACTGAAACAAATGCAAATGAGGTGCATAAGCATAATATCAAGGCAAATTATGTTGCAAAGCGTGAAAACAACGATAAATGAGGCTGTTATGCACAAGAAAAAGTGTAAATGTTGTTGCTAAGCACAAGCACAAAGGCAAAAGAGGTTAAGAAGCATATGAAAAACGACAATTGAGGTTGTTAAGCACACGAACAAGGGCAAGTGAGGTTTCTAAGTACAAGGACAAATACAAATTACGTTCATAATCACAAGATCAAGGGCAAAAGAGGTTGTTAAGCACACTAACAACGCTAATTGAGGCTGTTCAGCACCGAAACAAAGGAAAATGAGGGTACTAAGCACAAGAACAAATGCAAATGAGGTTCATAAACACAAGATCAAGGGCAAATGAGGTTGTTAAGCACACGAACAACGCCAATCGAGGTTGTTAAGCACACAAACAAGGGCAAATGTGGTTCCTAAGCATAAAATGCAAATGAGGTTCATAAGCACAAGATCAAGGGCAAATTATGTTGCATAGCACAAGAACAGCGACAAATAAGGTTGGTAAGCACAAAAACAAGTGTAAGTGATGTTGCTAAGCATAGGAACAATGGCAAATGAGGTTAAGAGGCATTTGAACAACGACAATTGAGGTTGTTAAGTACACGAACAAGGGTAAATGAGGTTCCTAAGCACAAGAACAAGTGCAAATGAGATTCGTAATCACAAGATCAAGGGCAAAAGAGGTCGTTAAGCACACAAACAACGCCAATTGAGGTGGTTAAGCTCATAAACTAGGGCAAATAAGGTTCCTAAGAACAATATTAACGGAAAATTATGTTGCAAAGCGCAAGAACAACGACAAATGAGGTTGTTAAGCACAAGAAAAAGTGCAAATGATGTTGCTAAGAACAAGAACAAGGGCAAAAGCGGTTAAGAAGCATATAAAGAACGATGATTGAAGTTGTTAAGCACACGAAGAAGGCCAAATTTGGTTCCTAACCACAAGAACAAATGCAAATGAGCTTCATAAGCACAAGATCAAGGGCAAATTATGTTGCAAAGCGCAAGAACAACGACAAATGAGGTTATTAAGCAAAAGAACAAGCGTAAATGATGTTGTTAAGCACAAGAACAAGGGCAAATGAGGTTAAGAAGCATATGAACAATGACAATTGAGGATGTTAAGAACACAAACAAGGGCAAATTAGGTTCATAAGCACAATTTCAATATCAAATAATGTTGCAAAGCGCAAGAACAACGACAAATGAGGTTGTTAAGCACAATAACAAATGTGAATGATGTTGCTATGCACAAGATAAAGGGCTAAAGAGGTTGTTAAGCACACGAACAATCCCAATTGAGGTTGTTAAGCACACAAACAAGGGCAAATGTTATTCCTAAGCACAAGAACAAATGCAAATGAGATTCATAAGCACCAGATCAAGGGCAAATTATGTTCAAAGCGCAAGAACAACAACAAATGAGGTTGTTAAGTAAAAGAACAAGCGTAAATGATGTTGCTAAGCACAAGAATATGGGCAAATGAGGTTAAGAAGCATATGAACAACGACAATTGTGGATGTTAAGAACACAAACAAGGGCAAATGAGGTTCATAAGCACAATTTCAAGATCAAATAATGTTGCAAAGCGCAAGAACAACGACAAATGAGGTTGTTAAACACAATAGCAAATGTTAATTATGTTGCTATGCACAAGATAAAGGGCTAAAGAGGTTGTTAAGCACACGAACAATGCCAATTGAGGGTGTTAAGTACACAAACAAGGGCAAATGAGGTTCCGAACCACAAAAACAAATGCAAAATTAGGTTCATAAGCACAAGATCAAGGGCAAAAGAGGTCGTTAAGCACAAAAACAACGTCAATTGAGGTTGTTAAACACACAAGCATGGGCAAATAACGTTCCTAAGCACAAGAACAAATAGAAATGATGTGCATAAATATAAGCTCAATGGAAAATTGTGTTGCAAAGCGTGAGAACAACGATAAATGAGGTTGTTATGCACAAGAACAAGTGTAAATGTTGTTGCTAAGCACAAGAACAAGGGCAAAAGAAGTTAAGAACCATATGAATAACGACAATAGATGTTGTTAAGCACACGAACAAGGGCAAGTGAGGTTCCTAAGAACAAGGACAAATGTAAATGAGGTTCGTAAGCACAAGATCAAGGGAAAAAGAGGTTGTTAAGCACACGAACAACGCCAGTTAAGGTTGTTAAGCACACAAACAAGGGAAAATGAGATTCCAAAGTACAAGGACAAATGCAAATGAGTTTCATAAGCACAATACCAAGGGCAAAAGAGGTTGTTAAGCATACAAATAACGCCAATTGAGGTTGTTAAGCACACAAACAAGGGCAAATGAGGTTCCTAATCACAAGAACAAATGCAAATTTGGTTCATAAGCAAGAGATCAAGGGCAAAAGAGGTCGCTAAGCACAAAAACAACGCCAATTGAGGTTGTTAAGCACACAAACATGGGAAAATGAAGTTCCTAAGCACAAGAACAAATGCAAATGAGGTGCATAAACACAAGATTAAGGGAAAATTATGCTGCAAAGCGTGAGAACAACGATAAATGAGGTTGTTATGCACAAGAACAAGTGTAAATGTTTTTGCTAAGCACAAGGACAATTGCAAATGAGGTTCGTAAGCACAAGATCAAGGGCAAAAGAGGTTGCTAAGCACACAAACAACGCCAATTGAGGTTGTTAAGCACACAAACAAGGGAAAATGAGGTTCCAAAGCACAAGAACAAATACAAATGAGTTTCATAAGCGCAATACAAAGGGCAAAAGAGGTCGTTAAGCACACAAATAACGCCAATTGAGGTTGTTAAGCACACAAACAAGGGCAAATGAGGTTCCTAGCCACAAAAACAAATGCAAATTAGGTTCATAAGCATAAGATTAAGGGCAAATTATGTTGCATAGCGAAAGAACAACGACAAATGAGGTTGTTAAGCACAAGAACAAGTATAAATGATGTTGCTAAGCACAACAATAAGGACAAAAGAGGTTAAGAGGTATATGAACAACGACAATTGAGATTGTTAAGCACACGAACAAGGGAAAATGAGGTTCCTAAGCACAAGAACAAATGCAAATGAAGTTCATAACCACAAGATCAAGGGCAAAAGAGGTTGTGAAGCACACGAACACCGCTCATTTAGGTTGTTAAGCATACAAACAATGACAAATGAGGTTCCTAAGCACAAGAATAAATTCAAATGAGGTGCATAAGCACAAGATCAAGGGCAAATTATGTTGCAAAGCGTGAGAACAACTATAAATGATGTTGTTATGCACAAGAACAAGTGTAAATATTATTGCTCAGCACAAAAACAAGGGCAAAAGAGGTTAAGAAGCATAAGAAAACGGCAATTGAGGTTCTTAAGCACACGAACAAGGCAAGTGAGGTTCTTAGGCACAAGGACAAATGTAAATAAGGTTCATAAGCACAAAATCAAGGGCAAAAGAGGTTGTTTAGCACAGGAAAAACGGCAATTGTTGTTGTTGAGCACACAAACAAGGGAAAATGAGATTCCTAAGTACAAGAACAAATGCAAATAGGGTTCATACTCACAAGATCAAGGGCAAAAGAGGTCGTTAAGCACACAAACAACGCCAATTGAGGTTGTTAAACACACAAACATGGGCAAATTACGTTCCTAAGCAGAAGAACAAATGGAAATGAGGTGCATAAATACAAGATCAAGGGAAAATTGTGTTGCAAAGCGTGAGAACAACGATAAATGAGGTTGTTATGCACAAGAACAAGTGTAAAGAACAAGGGCAAAAGAAGTTAAGAAACATATGTAAAATGACAATAGATGTTGTTAAGCACACGAACAAGGGCAAGTGAGGTTCATAAGCACAAGATCAAAGGCAAAAGAGGTTGTTAAGTACACGAACAACGCCAATTGAGGTTGTTAAGCACACAAACAAGCGAAAATGAGGTTCCAAAGCACAAGAACAAATGCAAATGAGTTTCGTAAGCACAATACCAACGGCAAAAGAGGTCGTTAAGCAGACAAATAACGCCAATTGAGTTTGTTAAGCACACAAATAAAGGCAAATGAGGTTCCTAACCACAAGAACAAATGCAAATTAGGTTGATAAGCACAAGATTAAGGGCAAATTATGTTGCATAGCGCAAGAACAACGACAAATGAGGTTGTTAAGCACAAGAACAAGTATAAATGTTGTTGCTAAGCACAAGAACAAGGGCAAAAAAGGTGAAGAGGCATATGAACAACGACAATTGAGGTTATTAAGCACACGAACAGGGGCAAATGAGGTTCCTAAGCACAAGAACAAATGCAGATGACGTTCATAACCATAAGACGGAGGGCAAGAGAGGTTGTTAAGCACACAAAAAACGCCAATTCAGGTTGTCAATCACACAAACAAGGGCAAACAGGGTTCCTAAGCACAAGAACAAATGCAAATGAAATTCATAAGCACAAGATCAAGGGCAAATTATGTTGCAAAGCGCAACAACAACGACAAATAAGGTTGTTAAGCACAAGAACAAGGGAAATTGTAGTTAAGAAGCATATTTACAATGACAATTGAGGATTTTAAGCACACAAACAAGGGCAAATGAGGTTCATAAGCACAATTTCAAAGGCAAATAATGTTGGAAAGCGCAAGCACAACGACAAATGAGGTTGGTTGTTAAGCACGAGAACAAGTGTGAATGATGCTGGTAAGTACAAGATCATGGGCTAAAGAGGTTATTAAGCACACGAACAATGCCAATTGAGGTTGTTAAGCACAAAAACAAGGGCAAATGACGTTCCTACGGACAAGAACAAATGCAAATGAGGTTGATAAGCACATGATCAAGGGCAAAAGAGACTGTTAAGCACACAAACAACGCCAATTGAGATTGTTAAGCATACAAACAAGGGCAAGTGTGGTTCCTAAGAACAAGAACAAATGGCAAATGAGGTTCATAAGCACAAGATCAAGGGCAAATTATGTTGCAAAGTGTAAGAACAACGACAGAGGAGGTTGTTAAGCAAAAGAACAAGTGTAAATGATGTTGCTAAGCACAAGAACAAGGGCAAATGAAGTTAAGAAGCATATGAACAACGACAATTGAGGATGTTAAGCACACAAACAAGGGGAAATGAGGTTCGTATGCACAATTTCAAGGGGACATTATGTTGGAAAGCGCAAGAACAACGACAAATAAGGTTGTTAAACACAATATCAAGTGTGAATGATGCTGCTAAGCACAAGATCAAGGGCTAAAGAGGTTGTTAAGCACACGAACAAGGCCAATTGAGGTTGTTGAGCACACAAACAAGGGCAAATGAGGTTCCTAAGGACAAGAGCAAATGCAAATGAGTTGCATAAGCACAAGACTAAGGGCAAATTATATTGCATAGCGCAAGAATAATGACAGATGAGGTTGTTAAGCAGAAGAACAAGTGTAAATGATTTTGCTAAGCACAAAAATAAGGGCAAAAGAGGTTAAGAAGCATACGAACAATGACAATTGAGGTCGTTAAGCACACGAACAAGGGCAAATGTGGTTCCTAAGCACAACAACAAATGCAAACTGAGCTTCATAAGTATAATATCAAGGGCAAAATAGGTTGTTAAACATACAAACAACGCCAATTGTGGTTGTTAAGCACACGAACAAGGGCAAGTGAGGTTCCTAACCACAAGGACAAATGCAAATGAGGTGCATAAGCATAAGATCAAGGTAAAAGAGGTTGTTAGGCACACGAACTGCGCCAATTGAGGTTGTTAAGCACACAAACAAGGAAAAATGAGGTTCCAGATCATAAAAATAAATGCCAATGAGCTTTATAAGCACAATATCAAGGGCAAAAGAGGTCGTTAAGCACACAAATAACGTCAATTGAGGTTGTTAAGCACACAAACAAACAGCGCCAATTGAGGTTGTTAAGCACACGAACAAGGGCAAGTGAGGTTCCTAAGCACAAGGACAAATGCAAATGAGGTGCATAAGCACAAGATCAAGGGCAAAAGAGGTTGTTAAGCACACGAACAATGCCAATTGAGATTGTTAAACACACTAACATGGGAAAATGAGGTTTCTAAGCACAAGAACAAATGCAAATGAGGTTCATAAGGACAAGATCAAGGGCAAAAGAGGTTTGTTTGCACACGAACAACGCCAATATAAGTTGTTAAGCTCACAAACTTGGACAAATGAGGTTCCAAAGCACAAGAACAAATGCAAATGAGGTGCATAATAAGCATAAGATCATGCACAAGAACAAGTGTAAATACTGTTGCTGAGCACAAGAACAAAGACAAAAGAGGTTGTGAAGCATGTCAACAATGAGAATTGAGGTTAAGCACACAAACAAGGGCAAGTGAGGTTCCTAAGAACAAGATCAGGGGCAAAAGAGGTTGTTAACCACACAAACAACGCCAACTGAGGTTGTTAAGCACGCAAACAAGGGCAAATGTGGTTCCTAAGCACAAGAACCAATGCAAATGATGTTCATGAGCACAAAATAAAGGGCAAATTATGTTGCAACGCGCAAGAATAACGACAAATGAGGTTGTTAAGCACAAGAGCAAGTGTAAATGATATTGCTAAGCACAAGAACAAGGGCAAAAGAGGTTAAGCAGCATATGAACAACGACGATTGAGGATGTAAGCACACAAACAAGGGTAAATGAGGTTCATAAGCACCATATCAAGGGCAAATTATGTTGCAAAGCACAAGAAGAACGACAAATGAGGTTGTTAAGCACCATAAGAAATGTGAATGATGTTGCTAAGCACAAGATCAAGGGCAAAAGAGGTTGTTAAGCTCACGAACAATGTCAATTGATGATATCAAGCACACAAACAAAGGCAAATGAGGTTCCTAAGTACAAGAACAAATGCAAATGAGGTGCATCAGAACATGATTAATGACAAATTATGTTGCATAGCGCAATAACAACGATAAATAAGGTTGTTAAGCACAAGAATAAATATAAATGATGTTGCTAAGCACAAGAACAATGGCAAATGAGGTTAAGAGGCATATGAACAATGACTATTGAGGTCGTGAATGATGTTGGTAAGCACAAGATCAAGGGCAAAAGAGGTAGTTAAGCACACAAACAATGCCAATTGAGGTTGTTAAGCACACAAACAAGGGAAAATGAGGTTCCTAAATACAAGAACAAATGCAAATGAGGTGCATCAGCACAAGATTAAGCGCAAATTATGTTGCATAATAGCGCAAGAACAACAATAAATGAGGTTGTTAACCACAAGAACAAGTGTAAATTATGTTGCTAAGCATAAGAACAAGGGCAAAATATATTAACAGGCATACGAACAATGACAATTGAGGTTGTTAAGCACACGAACAAGGGCAAATGAGGTTCCTAAGCGCAAAATCAAGGGCAAAAGAGGTAGTTAAGCACGCGAACAACGCTAATTGAGGTTGTTAAGCACACAAAGAAGGGCAAATGAAGTAACTAAGCACAAGAACAAATACAAATGAGGAGTATAAGCACAAGATCAAGGGCAAATTATGTTCCAAAGCGTGAGAACATCTATAAATAAGGTTCTTTGCACAAGAACAAGTGTAAATGTTGTTGCAAAGCTGAAGAACATGGGCAAAAGAGGTTAAGAAACATATGAACAATGACAATTGAAGCTGTTAAGCACACAAACAAGGGTGAGGTTCCTAAGCACAAGATCAATGGCAAAAGAGGTTGTAAGCACACGAGCAACGCCAATTGAGGTTGTTAAGCATGCAAACAAGGGAAAATAAGCACAATAACAAATGCAAGTGAGGTTCATAAGTACAAGATCAAGGGCAAAATAGGTTGTTAAGCACATGAACATCGCCAATTGAGGTTGTTAAGCACACAAACATGGGCTAATGTGGTGCCTAAGCACAAGAACAAATGCAAATGAGGATCAAAAGCACAAGATCAAAGGCAAATTATGTTGCAACGCGCAAGAACAACGACAAATGAGGTTGTTAAGCACAATAACAAGTGTAAATGATGTTGATAAGCACAAGAACAAGGACAAAAGAGGTTAAGAAACAGATGAACAACGACGATTGAGGATGTTAAGCACACAAACAAGGGCAAATGAGGTTCATAAGCATAATATCAAGGGAAAATTATGTTGCAAAGTGCAAGAACAATGACAAATGAGGTTGTTAAGCACAATAACAAATTTGAATGATGTTGCTAAGCACAAGATCATGGGCTAAAGAGATTGTTAAGGACATAATCAATGCCAATAGAGGTTGTTAAGCACAAAAAAATGGCAAACAAGGTTCCTAAGGACAAGAAGTAATACAAATGAGGTTCATCAGCACAAGATCAAGGGCAAATTATGTTGCAGAGCGCAAGAACAACGACAAATAAGGTTGTTAAGCACAAGAACATGGGCAAATGAGGTAAAGAGGCAATATGAACAACGACAATTGGGTTGTTAAGCACACGAACAATGCTAATTGAGGTTGTTAAGCACACAAAAATGGGCAAATGAAGTTCCTAAGTACAAGAACAAATGCAAATGAGGTGTATAAGCATAAGATCAAGGGCAAATTATGTTGCAAAGCGTGAGAACAACGATAAATGAGACTGTTATGCACAAGAACAATTGTAAAGTTCTTCCTGAAGCACAAGAACAAAGGCAAAATAGGTTAAGAAGCATATGAACAACGATAATTGAGGTTGTTAAGCACACGAACAAGGGCAAGTGAGGTTCCTAAGCGCATTGACAAATACAATTGAGGTTCATAAGCACAAGATCAAGGGCAAAAGATGTTACTAAGCACACAAACAACGCCAATTGAGGTTTTAAGCACACAAACAAGGGAAAATGAGGTTCCTAAGCACAAGGACAAATGCACATGAGATTCATAAGCACAAGATGAAGGATGAAGGAGGTTGTTAAGCACACAAAAAATGGAAAAATGAGGTTCCTAAGGACAAGAACAAATGCAAATGGGGTTCATAAGCACAAGATGAAGGGCAAAGGAGGTTGTTAAGCACACAAACAACGCCAATTGAGGTTGTTAAGCTCACAAACAAGGGAAAATGTGGTTCCTAAGTACAAGAACATATGCGAATAAGGTTCATAAGCACAAGATCAAGGGCAAATTATGTTGCAAAGCGTAAGAACAACGACAAATGAGGTTGTTAAGCAGAAGAACAAGTGTAAATGATGTTGCTAACCACAAGAACAAGGGTAAACGAGGTTAAGAAGCTTATGAACAACGGCAATTGAGGATGTTAAGCACACTAACAAGGGCAAATGAGGTTGATAAGCGCAATATCAAGGACAAATTATGTTGCAAAGCGCAAGAACAACGACAAATGAGTTTGTTAGCACAATAACAAGTGTAAATGATGTTGCTAACCACAAGATCGAGGGCAAAAGAGGTTGTTAAGCACACAAACATGGGTAAATGATATTCCTAAGCACAAGAACAGCAAATGAGGTGCATAAACACAAGATCATGGGCAAATTATGATGCAAAGCATGAGAACAACGATAAATGAGATTGGTAAGCACAAGAACAAGGACAAAAGAGGTTAAGAAGCATATGAACTACGACAATTGAGGTTGTTAAGCACACGAACAAGTGCAAGTGAGGTTTGTAAGCACAAGGACAAATACAAATGAGGTTCAGCAGCACAAGATCACAGGCAAATTATGTTGCATGGCGCAAGAACAACGACAAATGAGGTTGTTATGCACAAGAACAAGTGTATATGATATTGCTAAGCACAAGAATAAGGGCAAAAGAGGTTAAGAGGCATATAAACAACGTTAATTGAGATTGTTAAGCACAAGGGCAATTGATGTTCCTAAGCACAATAACAAATGCAAATGTGGTTCATAAGCACAAGATCAAGGGCAAACCATGTTGTTAAGCACACAAACAACGCTAATTCCGGTTGTTAAGCACACAAACTTGTGCAAATGAGGTTCCTAAGCACAAGGAAAAATGCAAATGAGGTGCATAACTATATGATCAAGGGAAAATTATGTTGCAAACCGTGAGAACAACGATAAATGAGGCTGTTATTCACAAGAACAAGTGTAAATGTTGTTCCTAAGCACAAGAACAAAGGCAAAAGCGGTTAAGAAGCATATGAACAACGACAATTGAGCTTGTTAAGCACATAAACAAGGGCAAGTGAGGTTCCTAAGCACAAGGACAAATGCAAATGAGGTTCATAAGCACAAGATTAAGGGCAAAAGAGGTTGTTAAGCACACGAACAATGCCAATTAAGATCGTTAAGCAGACAAACAAGGGAAAATGAGGTTCCTAAGAACAAGAACACATGCAAATGAGGTTCATAAGCACAATGTCAAGGGCAAAAGAGGTTGTTAAGCACACAAACAACAACAAATGAGGTTGTTAAGCACGATAACATGTGTGAATCATGTTGGTAAGCAAAAGATCAAGGGCAAAAGAGGTTGTTCAGAACAAGAACAAGGGCAAATTATGTTGCAAAGCGTGAGACCAACGATAAGTGAGGCTGTTATGCACAAGAACAAGTGTAAATGTTGTTGCTAAGCACAAGAACAAAGGCAAAAAGGTTAAGAAACATATGAATAATTACAATTGAGGTTGTTAAGCACACAAGCAGGGGCAAGTGAGGTTCCTAAACACATGGACCAATGCAAATGAGGTTCATAAGCACACGATCAAGGGCAAAAGAGGTTGTTAAGCACATGAACAACGTCAATTGAGGCTGTTAAGCACACAAACAAGAGAAAATGAAGTTACAATTCGCAAGAACAAATGCAAATGATGTTCATAAGCAAAATATCAAGGGCAAAGAAGTCGTTAAGCACACAAACAACGCCAATTGATGTTGTTATGCACACAAACAAGGGCAAATGAGGTTCCTTAGTACAAGAACAAATACAAATTAGGTTCATAAGCACAAGATTAAGGGCAAATTATGTTGCATAGCACAAGAACAACGACAAATGAGGTTGTTAAGCACGATAACAAGTGTGAATGATGTTGGTAAGCAAAAGATCACGGGCAAAAGAGGTTGTTAAGCACACGAACAATGCCAATTGAGATTGTTGAGCACACAAACAAGGGCAAATGAGGTTCCTAAGTACAAGAACAAAAGCAAATGAGGTGCATAAGCACATTAAGGGCAAATTATGTTGCATAGCGCAATAACAACGACAAATGAGGTTGTTAAGCACAAGAATAAGTGTAAATGATGTTGCTAAGCACAAGAACAAGGGCAAAAAAGGTTAACAGGTATATGAAGAACGACAATTGAGGTTGTTAAGCACAAGAACAAATGCAAATGATGTGCATAAGCACAAGATTAAGGTCAAATTATGTTGCATAGCGCAAGAACAACGACAAATGAGGTTGTTAAGCACGATAACAAGTGTGAATGATGTTGGTAAGCAAAAGATCAAGGGCAAAAGATGTTGTTAAGCACACGAACAATGCCAATTGAGGTTGTTGAGCACATAAATAAGGGCAAATGAGGTTCCTAAGGACAAGAACAAAAGCAAATGGGGTGCATCAGCACTAGATTAATGGCAAATTATGTTGAATAGCGCAAGAACAACGACAAATGAGGTTTTTAAGCACAAGAACAAGTATAAATGATGTTGCTAAGCACAAGAACAAGGGAAAAAGAGGTTAACAGGCATATGAAGAACGACAATTGAGGTTGTTAAGCACAAGAACAAATGCAAATGAGGTGCATAAGCACAAGATCAAGGGCAAATTATGTTGCAATGCATGAGAACAACAGGAAATGAGGTTGGTATGCACAAGAACAAGTGTAAATGTTGTTGCTAAGCACAAGAACAAGGCAAAAAGAGGTTAAGAAGCATAAGAACAACGACAAATCAGGTTGTTAAGCACACGAACAAGGGCAAGTGAGGTTCCTAGGCACCAGGACAACTGCAAATGAGATTTATAAGCACAAGATCAATGGCAAAAGAGGTTGTTAAGCTGACGAACAACGCCAATTGAGGTTGTTTAGCACACAAACAAGGGAAAATGAGGTTCCTAAGCACAAGAACAAATGCAAATGAGGATGATCAGCACAAGATCAAGGGCAAATTATGTTGCAAAGCTTGAGAACAACGATAAGTGAGGCTGTTATGCACAAGAACAAGGATAAATGATGTTGCTAAGTACAAGAACAAAGGCAAAAGAGGTTAAGAAACATTTGAACAATTACAATTGAGTTTGTTAAGCACACAAACAAGGGCAAGTGAGGTTCCTAAACATAAGGACAAATGCAAATGTGGTTCATAAGCACAAGATCAAGGGCAAAAGAGGTTGTTAAGCACACGAACAACGTCAATTGAGGTTGTTAAGCACACAAACATGAGAAAATGAAGTTCCAATTCGCAAGAACAAATGCAAATGATGTTCATAAGCACAATATCAAGGGCAAAAGAGGTCGTTAAGCACACAAACAATGCCAATTGAGGTTGTTATGCACACAAACAAGGGCAAATGAGGTTCTTCAGCACACAAACAAGCCTAAACGAGGTTCATAAACACAATATCAAGGGTAAATGAGGTTCCTAACTACGGGAACAATTGCAAATTAGGTTCATTAGCACAAGATTAAGGGCAAATTATGTTGCATAGCGCAAGAACAACGACAAATGAGGTTGTTAAGCACGATAACAAGTGTGAATGATGTTGGTAAGCAAAAGATCAAGGGCAAAAGAGATTGTTAAGCACACGAACAATGCCAATTGATGTTGTTGAGCACACAAACAAGGGCAAATAAGGTTACAAGAACAAATGCAAATGAGGTACATAAGCACAAGATTAAGGACAAATTATGTTTCATAGCGTCAGAACAACGACAGATGAGGTTGTTAAGCACAAGAACAAGTGTAAATGATGTTGCTAAGCACAAGAACAACGACAATTGAGGTTGTTAAGCACAAGAACAAAATGCAAATGAGGTTCATAAGTACAATATCAAGGGCAAATTATGTTGCAAACCGTGAGAGCAACGAAAAGTAAGACTGTTCTGCACAAGAACAAAGGCAAAAGAGGTTATGAAACATATGAACAATTACAATTGAGGTTGTTAAGCACGATAACAAGTGTGAATGATGTTGGTAAGCAAAAGATCAAGGGCAAAAGATGTTGTTAAGCACACGAACAATGCCAATTGAGGTTGTTGAGCACACAAACAAAGGCAAATGAGGTTCCTAAGTACAAGAACAGATGCAAATGAGGTGCATAAGCACAAGATTAAGGGAAAATTATGTTGCATAGCGCAAGAACAACGACAAATGCGGTTGTTAAGCATAAGAACAAGTGTAAATGATGTTGCTAAGCACAAGAACAAGGGCAAAAAAGGTTAACAGGCATATGAACAACCACAATTGAGGTTGTTAAGCACAAGAACAAATGCAAATGAGTTTCATAAGCACAAGATCAAGGGCAAATTATGTTGCAAAGCGTGAGAACAACGAGAAGTGAGGCTGTTATGCACGAGAACAAGTGTAAATGTTGTTGCTAAGCACTAGAACAAAGGCAAAAGAGGTTAAGAAACATATGAACAATTACAATTGAGGTTGTTAAGCACACAAACAAGGGCAAGTGAGGTTCCTAAACACAAGGACAAATGCAAATGAGGTTAATAAGCACAAGATCAAGGGCAAAAGAGGTTGTTAAGCACACAAACAACGTCAATTGAGGTTGTTAAGCACACAAACAAGAGAAAATGAAGCTCCAATTCGCAAGAACAAAAGCAAATGATGTTCATAAGCACAATATTACGGGCAAAAGAGGTCGTTAAGCACACAAACAACACCAATTGAGGTTCTTATGCACACAAACAAGGGCAAATGAGGTTTCTTAGTACAAGAACAAATGCAAATTATGTTCATAAGCACAAGATTAAGGGCAAATTAGGTTGCATAGCGCAAGAACAACGACAAATGAGGTTGTTAAGCACGATAACAAGTGTGAATGATGTTGGTAAGCAAAAGATCAAGGGCAAAAGAGTTTAACAGGCATATGAACAACGACAATTGAGGTTGTTAGGTACAAGAACAATTGCAAATGAGGTGCATAAGCACAAGATCAAGGGCATATTATGTTGCAAAGTGTGAGAACAACGATAAATGAGGTTGTTATGCACAAGAACAAGTGCAAATGTTGTTGCTAAGCACAAGAACAAGGCAAAAAGAGGTTAAGAAGAATAAGAACAACGACAAATCAGGTTGTTAAACACACGAACAAGGGCAAGTGAGGTTCCTAGGCACCAGGACAAATGCAAATGAGGTTCATAAGCACAATATTAAGGGCAAAAGAGGTTGTTAAACTCACGAACAATGCCAATTGAGGTTGGGCACACAAACAAGGGAAAATAAGGTTCCTAAGCACAAGAAAAAATGCAAATGAGGTTCATCAGCACAAGATCAAGGGCAAAGGAGGTTGTTAAGCACATGACCAAGGGCAAATTGTGTTGTAAAGCATGAGAACAACGATAATTAAGGCTGTTATGTACAAGAACAAGTGTAAATGTTGTTGCTAAGCACAAGAACAAAGTTAAATGAGGTTAAGAAACATATGAATAATGACAATTGAGGTTGTTAAGCACACAAACAAGGGCAAGTGAGGTTCCTAAACACAAGGACAAATGCAAATGAGGTTGATAAGCACAACATCAAGGGCAAAAGGGGTTGTTAAGCCCACGAACAACGTCAATTGAGGTTGTTAAGCACACAAACAAGGGAAAGTAAAGTTCCAACGCGTAAGAACAAATGCAAATGAGCTTCATAAGCACAATATCACGGGCAAAAGAGGTCGTTAAGCACACAAACAACACCAATTGAGGTTGTTAAGCAGACAAACAAGGGCAAATGAGGTTCCTAAGTACAAGAACAAATGCAAATTAGGCTCATAAGCACAAGATTAAGGGAAAATTAGGTTGCATAGTGCAAGAACAAGGGCAAAAGAGTTTAAGAGGCATATAAACAACGTCAGTTGAGGTTGTTAAGCACATGAACAAGGGCAATTGAGGTTCCTAAGGACAAGAACAAATGCAAATGAGGTTCATTAGCACAAGATCAAGGGCAAAACAGGTTGTTATGCACACAAACAACTCCAATTAAGGTTGTTAAGCACACAAACTTGGGCAATTGAGGTTCCTAAGCACAAGAACAAATGCAAATGAGGTTTCTAACCACAAGATCAAGGGCAAAAGAGGTTGTTAAGCACACGAACAACGCTAGTTGAGGTTGTTAAGCACACATACAAGGGAAAATGTGGTTCCTAAGCGCAAGAACAAATACAAATGAGATTCATAAGCACAAGATCAAGGGCAAATTATGTTCCAAAGCGTAAGAACAACGACAAATGAGGTTGTTAAGCACAATAACAAGTGTAAATAATGTTGCTAAGCACCAGAACAAGGGCAAAAGAGGTTAAGAGGCATATGAACAACGACAATTGAGGTTGTTATGCACACGAACAAGGGCAAGTGAGGTTCCTAAGCACAAGGACAAATGCAAATGAGGTTCATAAGCACAAAATCAAGGGCAAAAGGGATTGTTAAGCACACGAACAATGTCAATTGAGGTTGTTAAGCACACAAACAAGGGCAAGTAAGGTTCCTAAGCACAAGAACAAATGAAAATGATATTCGTAAGCACAAGATCAAGGGCAAATTAGGTTGCAAAACGTAAGAATAATGACAAATGAGGTTGTTAAACACAATAACAAGTGTAAATAATGTTTCTAAACACAAGAACAAGGGAAAAAAAAGGTTAAGAAGCATATGAACAATGATAATTGAGGATGTTTAGCACACAAACAAGGGCAAATGAGGTTCATAAGCACAATATCCTGCCTAAATTATGTTCCAAAGCGCAAGAACAACGATAAATGAGGTTGTTAAGCCCAATAACAAGTGTGAGTGATGTTGCGAAGAACAAGATCAGGAGCAAAAGAGGTTGTTAAGCACACGAATAAAGGCAATTGATGTTGTTAAGCACACAAACATGGGCAAATGAGGTTCCTAAGCGCAAGAACAAATGCAAATGAGGTGCATAACACAGGATCCATGGCAAATTATGTTGCAAAGCGTGAGAACAACGGTAAATGAGGTTGTTATGCACAAGAACAAATGTAAATGTTGTTGCTAAGCACAACAACAAGGACCAAAGTGATTAAGAAGCATATGAACAATGACAATTGAAGATGTTAAGCACACAAACAAGGCAAGTGTGGTTCCTAAGCACAAGGACAAATGCAAATGAGGTTCATAAGCACAAGCTCAAGGCCAAAAGAGGTTGTTAAGCACATGAACAACGTCAATTGAGGTTGTTAAGCACACGAACAATGACAAATGAGGTTGTTAAGCACGATAACAAGTGTGAATGATGTTGGTAAGCAAAAGATCAAGGGCAAAAGAGGTTGTTAAGCACACAAACAATGCCAATTGAGGTTGTTATGCACAAGAACAATTGCAAATGAGGTGCATAAGCACAAGATCAAGGGCATATTATGTTGCAAAGTGTGAGAACAACGATAAATGAGGTTGTTATGCACAAGATCAAGGGCAAATTTTGTTGCAAATCAGAAGAACACGACAAATGAGGTTGTTAAGCACGATAACAACTATAAATGATGTTGGTAAGAAAAAGATCAAGAGAAAAAGAGGTTGTTAAGCACACCAACAATGCCAATTGAGGTTGTTAAGCACACCAAGGGCAAATGAGGTTTAGAGTTTAGGGTTTAAGGATTAGGGTTTAGGGTTCATGGTTTAGGGTTAGTGGTTTAGGGTGTAGGGTTTAGAGTTTAGGGTTTAGAGTTTAGGGTATTGGGTTCAGGCTTTAGGCTTTAGGCTTTAGGGTTTAGGGTTTATGGTTTAGGGTTTAGGGTGTAGGGTTTAGGGTTTAGGGTTTAGGGTTTAGGGTTTAGGGTTTATGGTTTAGGGTTTAGGGTTTAGGGTTTAGGGTTTAGGGTATAGGGTTTAGGGTTTAGGACTTAGGGTTTAGGGTTTTGGCTTTTGGGTTTTGGGTTTTGGTTTTGGGGTTTGGGGTTTCAGGTATTGGGGTTTAGAGTTTTAGGGTTTAGGGTTTAGGGTTTAGGGTTTAGGGTATTGGGTTGAGGGTTTAGAGATTAAGGTTTAAGGTTTAGGGTTTAGGGTTTAGGGTTCAGGGTTGAGGGTTTAGGGTTTAGGGTATTGGGTTTAGGCTTTAGGCTTTAGGGTTTAGGCTTTAGGGTTTAGGCTTGAGGCTTTAGGCTTTAGGGTTTAGGGTTTAAGGTATAGGGATTAGGGTTTAGGGTTTAGGGATTAGGGTTTAGGGTATTAGGTTTAGGGTTTAGGGTTTAGGGTATTGGGTTTAGGGTATTGGGTTTAGGGTTTAGGGTTTAGGGTATTGGGTTTAGGGTTTAGGGTTTAGAGTTTAGGGTTTAGGGTTTCGGGTTTATGGTTTAGTTTTCGGGTTTAGGGTTTAGGGTTTGGTGTTTATGGTTTAGGGTTTAGGGTTTAGGATTTAAGGTTTAGGTTTTAGGGTTTAGGGTTTAGGTTTAGGGTTTGGGTTTATGGTATTGGGTTTAGGGTTTAGGGTTTAGGGTTTAGGGTATTGGGTTTAGGGATTAGGATTTAGCGTTTAGGGTTTAGGGTTTAGGGTTTAGGTTTTTGGTTTTAGGGTTTAGGTTTTAATGTTTATGGTTTGGTTTTAGGGTTTAGGGTTTAGGGTTTAGGGTTGAGGGTTTATGATTTAGGGTTTAGGGTTTAGGGTATTGGGTTTAGGGTATTGGGTTTATGGTATTGGGTTTAGGGTTTAAGGTTTAGGGTTTATGGTTTAGTGTATTGGGTTTAGGGATTAGGGTTTACGGTTTAGGGGTTAGGGTTTAGGTTTTAGGGTTTACGGTTTAGGGTTTGCTTCTATCACTAGTCCGAGAACAAAATAGTTGTTGCTCATGTTGGTATGTTTTTGGAGAACAGTTTCTCGCAAAAGGAGGTAGTGGGAGTAATGTAATACTTGAAGAAATTCAAGATACATCACACAATACAATATTTGAATCAGATCAGATGAACCCACCGCTTGATACGTCGGCTGATGAGCATTTGGAAGAGCCAAATCCACAAGTTGCTGTGGAGGAGGTTCTCGTCCCGAGCTCAAGTACTTCAACACAAGTTGGGATAGAATTGAATTCGCAGATAGTTGTAGATCAAGTTCAACAGCCCGAAGGTCAAGTGCTACGTAGGTCAACAAGAACAATCCATGCACCCGAGAGGTACTTGGGACTGCACGAGATCTCAGTCTTTGATACTGAAGATCCTCTGACCTATGCCGAAGCAATGGATAGGCCTGACTCTGATAAATGGCTGGAGGCCATGAGATCTGAAATACAGTCCATGTATGACAACACGGTTTGGAACCTAGTTGTACCACTTGATGGGGTGAAACCCATAGCTAACCAGTGGATTTTTAAAAGAAAAATAGACATGGATGGTAATATGACTGTATACAAAGCACGGCTTGTAGCGAAAGGTTTCAAACAAATTCTGGGAGTTGATTATGATGAAACTTTTTCGCTCGTGGCTATGTTTAAGTCAATTCGGATACTCCTAGCAATTGCCGCATTTCATGATTATGAAATTTGGCAAATGGATGTCAAAACCGCCTTCTTAAATGGAAATTTAGAAGAGGATGTGTACATGACACAGCCTGAGGGTTTTGAAGATCCAAAGAATGCTGGGAAGGTATGCAAGCTTCTTAGATCCATTTATGGATTGAAGCAAGCATCACGGAGTTGGAATCTTCTGTTTGACGAAGAAGTCAAAAAGTTTGGCTTCGTCAGATGCGAAGAAGAACCATGTGTGTACAGGAAGACTAGTGGGAGTGCCATCGCCTTTCTAATCTTATACGTTGATGACATACTCTTAATAGGAAATGATGTTCCCCTGTTGCAACAAGCTAAGTCTTCATTAAAGAAAGTTTTCTCAATGAAGGACTTGGGCGAGGCTGTCTATATACTAGGCATAAAGATCTATCGAGATAGATCGAAAAGACTTATAGGATTAAGTCAAAGCACATACATTGACAAAGTGCTAAATCGGTTCAGCATGCAGGATTCTAAGAAAGGATTCCTGCCAATGAATCATGGCGCACAGCTTAGCAAGACTCAGTGTCCTTCGACAATTGATGAGCAAAGCACAATGAGTAGAGTGTCATACGCTTCGGCTATAGGCTCTATCATGTACGCCATGTTGTGCACTCGCCCTGATGTCTCGTACGCTTTGAGTGTGACGGGTAGATATCATGCTAATCTAGGCTTGGAGCACTGGAATGCTGCAAAGAATATCCTTAAGTACTTGAAAAGAACTAAGGATATGTTTCTCGTCTACGGTAGTAACTCCGAGCTCGTAATAAACGTTATCACCTGATACGAAAAATCGTAAATAGAGGTGACGTAAAGATATGTAGAGTTGACATAGTCAGCAACACAGCTGATCCACTCACAAAACCTCTTCCTCAAGCCAAGCACCAGTTGCACACGGCTTTTATGGGACTGAGACACATAGGAGATTGGCTGTGAGACTTTCTTTAGATCTACGTGATTTTTAGAAAAATTAGAGATTTGTAACTAGGGCCTACGATGATTGGCTCCTAGCTTAAGTGGGAGATTGTTAGTTTGTAATAATCTAGAAGTCAATAATACGATAAATTATCATAAAGCTTTGTTCATGAATTGAGTGATTAATAAACTGTCATTTTGTTCCTTGAGTATTATTGAATTTATGAATCATTTCGGGTTCATGACTTGAAATTGTAGAGCTTCATAATATAGATGATAAATACTCTTAAAAGTCTCTAACCGAGGTAATTAGCAGGAACACTAATTTATCGTTACAAGGTTAGAATGTGGATAAAAAGATGGTCAAGTTTTACAGACCATTGACATGAGATGTCATTTTAATCACATAGATACATATTCTAGGAACATGGTATTTGACAGACCTCGAATGAAACATTAAATGGAATTGTGTACGTGTCATTAATATTTTCATTCAGTGTTAAGTTCTAAAGTATGAGGTATTTATCTTTCTTACCGAGAGATGTGTATGTGTGATTGTTACCTAACGCTGTCGGTAAAACGCAGTCATAACGGTAGCTTTTCGGTATACATAGCTTAGCTGAGGTAGTGATGGTTTATCAAAAGTACTATCGTCCCTCGTATCTCTATACGAGTTACGGTATCACTGGGCCCCTTGATAGAGTAGGATTATCTGCATACAGTATAATTACAAAAGTAATTATATTTGATAATCTGCTCAAGATCAAGAAAAGATTAACTTTGCAAGGATGACTCACACCTACCTTGAAATTAATCTGATACTGCGAGACATAAGAATTAACACGACTAAAATAGTTTACTGGATCGTGGTATTGTATAGTACAGTATCATCTGTGTAATTGGATGGTCATAGTGCAGATGTCAGATGCCTCCTATGATTATAGAAGTTAAAATGGTTTTAATTCTATTTACCAACATAACACAGATCCTATTAGGTCACACCGTATAGGAGCTAGTCGGAGAATCTTACTGATTAATTATAAATTGATTATAATTAATATTAAGATGGTTATAATTAATTATATGTGATATAATTAAATTATAAATGTCATATAAGATGACAAGCAGAAACAACGGTTAATTTATAAGCGTACTCGATGCGTTGTATAAAATCGTACCGAAACCGGTTCCCGAGAAATATAATTGTTTAGAACAATTATATATATTTGATTTAGATTTTAAATATTAATTATGGTTTTGAATATTGGCAAAATTAAAACCTTAATTAAATAAATTAAAAATCCAAATATATGTATATATGATATATATATTAATCAAATGGTATTCTCAAATGGTATTTGATTTTACCATTTTACCAAACCACCATTAAGAATGGCATAATTGTAAATATGCCAAACTTTAAGGGTATTTTGGTAATCGGGCGAACCTCCTCATTTGCCTATAAATAGAGGGGTAGGGGTAGAGAGAAAATCACCAATTCACTCATATCTGATCTGATCAGTCTGATCGAATCGATAAATCTATTTTCTCTCTTTCTCGGTTATGGTTGTTTACGGAATTCAGAAATAATATATTTTTGCGAAAGTTGCGGTATTTCTATTGAATAACTGCGAGTTGTAAATATATTTATTTTGTCTTTTTCTCGGTGAATAGTGTTTTTGCATAATTCCGCGGTTTACGGTATGTGCGGCAAAAGAAATAAACCGCTCTCTGGTTAGTCCTGGTGGATAACCAATAGAGGTATCAGACGTCTGATACTTCGAAGCGAGACGTTCCTCAGATTCGGTCTTCTCGGTCTGCTGCAATCCAATTGGAATTTGGATCAAGGTATAAATATGTTATATTAATCTATTTAATTTGTAGATAGATTAAAGTTTTAGAAATCAATTATGGAGTAGATCTGTAAAAGGATTAAATCGGGTTTTGATGCCAAAGAATACTGAAGGTGGATCCTCTTGGAAAATATTCTGACATACCTCGTTTAATCCTTGACTTAAGATAGAAGTAAAATTTTTGTTTTACGTTCTTTCCGCATCTTAAGCTAATCAACGGTTTGGACCGTCCATAACCCAACAGGTTTAGGGTTTAGGGTTCAGGATTGAGGGTTAAGGGTTTAAGGTTTAGGGTTTATGGTTTATGGTTTAGGGTTTATGGTTTAGGGTTGAGGGTTTAGGGTATTGGGTTTAGGGTTTAGCGTTTACAGTTTAGAGTTTAGGGTTTAGGGTATTGGGTTTAGGGATTAGGGTTTAGGGTTTAGGGTTTAGGGTTTAGGGTTTAGGGTTTACGGTTTAGGGTTAGGGTTTAGGGTATTGGGTTTAGGGTTTAGGGTTTAGGGTTTAGGTTTTAGGTTTTAGGGTTTGGGGTTTAGAGATTATGGTTTAGGGTTTAAGGTTTAGGGTTTAGGGTTTAGGGTATTTGATTTAGGGTTTAGGGTTTAGGGTTTATGGTTTAGGGTTTCTGGTTTATGGTTTTGTTTTAGGGTTTTGGGTTTACGGATTAGGGTTTACGGTTTACGGTTTACGGTTTACGGTTAGGGTTTATGGTTTAGGGGTTAGGGTTTCTGGTTTAGGGTTTACGGTTTAGGGTATTGGGTTTAGGGTTTAGAGTTGAGGGTTGAGAGTTAAGGGTTTAGGCTTTAGGGTTTAGGCTTTAGGGTTTAGGGATTAGGGTTTAGGGTTTAGGGTTTAGTGTTTAGTGTTTAGGGATTAGGGTTTAGGGTATTGGGTTTTGGGTTTGGGATTTAGGATTTAGGGTTTAGGGTTTAGGGTATTCTGTTTAGGGATTAGGGTTTAGGATTTAGGGTTTAGGGGATTGGGTTTAGGGTATTGGGTTTATTGTTTAGGGTTTAGGGTTTAGGGTTTAGGGTTGAAGATTTAGGGTTTAGGGTTTAGGGTTTTTGGGGTTTAAGGTTTACGGTTTAGGGATTAGGGTTTAGGGTTTAGGGTTTATGGTTTAGGGTTTAGGGTTTGTGGTTTAGGGTTTAGGGTTTAGGGTTTAGGGTTTAGGGTTTAGGGTTTATGGTTTAAGGGTTTGGGTTTAGGGTTTAGGGTTTAGTGTTTAGTGTTTAGGGATTAGGGTTTAGGGTATTGGGTTTAGGGTTTAGGATTTAGGATTTAGGGTTTGGGGTTTAGGATTTAGGGTTTAGGGTTTAGGGTATTGGGTTTAGGGGTTATGGTTTAGGATTTAAGGTTTAGGGGATTGGGTTTAGGGTATTGGGTTTATTGTTTAGAGTTTAGGGTCTAGGGTTGAGGGTTTAGGGTTTAAGGATTAGGGTTTAGGGTTTAGGGTTTAGGGCTGAAGGTTTTGGATTTGGGTTTTAGGATTTAGTGTTAATGGTTTAGGGTTTAGGGTTTATGGTTTAGGGTTTATGGTTTAGGGTTTAGGGTATTGGGTTTAGAGTTTAGGGATAAGGGTTTTGGATTTAGGGTTTAATGTTTAAGGTTGATGGTTTAGGGTTTAGGGTTTAGGGTTTAGGGTTGAGGGTTGAGGGTTGAGGTTTTAGGGTTTAGGGTTTAGGGTTTAGGTGTCAAGGTGTCAGGGCTGAGGGTTTAGGGTTTATAGTTTATGGTTTGTGGTTTATGGTTTAGGGTTTAGGGTTTAGGGTTTAGGGTTTAAGGGTTTGGGTTTATGGTTTAGGGTTTAGTGTTTAGTGTTTAGGGATTAGGGTTTAGGGTTTTGGGTTTAGGGTTTAGGATTTAGGGTTTAGGGTTTAGGGTTTAGGGTTTAGGGTTTAGGGTATTGGGTTTAGGGATTATGGTTTAGGATTTAAGGTTTAGGGGATTGGGTTTAGGGTATTGGGTTTGTTGTTTAAGGTTTAGGGTCTAAGGTTGAGGGTTGAGGGTTTAACGATTAGGGTTTAATGTTTAGGTGTCAAGGTGTCAGGGTTTAGGGTTTATGGTTTATGGTTTAGGGTTTAGGGTTTAGGGTTTAGGGTTTAGGCTTTAGGCTTTAGGGTATTGGGTTTACGGTTTAAGGTTTAGGGTTTAGGGTTTAGCGTTTAGGGTGTTGGGTTTAGGTATTAGGGTTTAGGGTTTAGGGTTTAGGGTTTAGGGTTTAGGGTTTAGGTTTTCGGTTTTAGGTTTTAGGGTTTATGGTTTAGGGTATTGGGTTTAGGGTTTAGAGTTGAGGGTTTAGGGTATTGGATTTAGGGTTTAGGGTTTAGGGTTTAGGCTTGAGGCTTTAGGCTTGAGGCTTTAGGGTTTAGGGTTTAGGGTTTAGGGTTTCGTGTTTAGTGTTTAGGGACTAGGATTTAGGGTATTGGGTTGAGGGTTTAGGATTTTCGATTTAGGGTTGAGGGTTTAGGGTTTATTGTTTAGGGTTTAGTGTTTAGGGTTTAGGGTTTAGGGATTAGGGTTTAGGATTTAGGGTTTAGGGTTTCGAGTTTTTGGGGTTTAGGGTTTAGGGTTTAGGGATTAGGGTTTAGGGTTTAGGGTTTATGGTTTAGTGTTTAGTGTTTAGGGTTTAGGGATTAGGCTTTAGTTTTTAGGTTTTAGGCTTGAGGGTTTAGGCTTGAGGGTTTAGTGTTTAGGGTTTAGGGTGTAGGTTTAGGGTTTACGCTTTAAGGTTTGGGGTTTAGGGATTAGGGTTTAGGGTTTAGAGTTTAGGTTTTAGGGTATTGGGTTTAGGGTTTAGGGTTTAGGTTATTTGGTTTAGGGTTTATGGTTTAGGGTTTATGGTTTATGGTTTAGGGTTTAGGCTTGAGGGTTTAGTGTTTAGGGTTTAGGGTGTAGGTTTAGGGTTTACGCTTTAAGGTTTGGGGTTTAGGGATTAGGGTTTAGGGGTTAGTGTTTAGCGTTTAGGGTTTAGGGTTTAGGGTTTAGGGTTTAGGGTATTTGGTTTAGGGTTTAGGGTTTGGGGTTTAGGTTTTTGGTTTTAGGGTTTAGTGTTTAGAGATTATGCTTTAGGGTTTATGGTTTAGGGTCTTGGATTTAGGGTTTAGGGTTTATGGTTTAGGGTTTCTGGTTTATGGTGTGGTTTTAGTGTTTATGGTTTATGGATTAGGGTTTACGGTTTACGGTTTACGGTTAGGGTTTACGGTTTACGGTTTACGGTTAGGGTTTACGGTTTACGGTTAGGGTTTACGGTTTACGGTTAGGGTTTACGGTTTACGGTTAGGGTTTATGGTTTAGGGGTTAGGGTTTATAGTTTAGGGTTTAGGGTAGTGGGTTTAGGATTTAGAGTTGAGGGTTTACGGTTGAGGGTTTAGGGTTTAGGGTTTAGTGTTTAGTGTTTAGGGATTAGGGTTTAGGGTATTGGGTTTAGGGTTTATGATTTAGGATTTAGGGTTTAGGGTTTAGCGTTTAGGGTTTAGGGTTTTGGGTATTTGGTTTTGGGATGAGGGTTTAGGGTTTAGGGGATTGGGTTTAGGGTATTAGGTTTATTGTTTAGGGTTTAGGGTTTAGGGTTTAGGGTTTAGGGTTTAGGGTTTTTGGGGTTTAAGGTTTACGATTTAGGGATTAGGGTTTAGGGTTTAGGGTTTATGGTTTAGGGTTTAGGGTTTAGGGTTTAGGGTTTAAGGGTTCGGGTTTGTGGTTTGTTTTGAGGGTTTAGGGTTTAAGGATTAGGGTTTAGGGTTTAGGGATTATGGTTTAGGGTTTAGGGTTTAGGGTTTAGGGTTTAGGGTTTAGGGTTTATGGTTTAGGGTTTAGTGTTTAGGGTATTGGGTTTAGGATTTAGGTTTTAGGGTTTAGGGTATTGGGTTTAGGGATTAGGGTTTAGGTGTTAGGGTTTAGGGTTTATGGTATTGGGTTTAGGGTTTAGGGTTTAGGTTTTAGGTTTTAGGGTTTATGGGGTTTAAGGTTTACGATTTAGGGATTAGGGTTTAGGGTTTAGGGTTTAGGGTTTAGGGTTTACGGTTTAGGGTTTAGGGTTTCGGTTTTAGGGTTTAGGGTTTAAGTGTTCGGGTTTGTGGTTTGGTTTGAAGGTTTAGGGTTTAAGGATTAGGGTTTAGGATTTAGGGTTTATGGTTTAGGGTTTAGGGTTTATGGTTTAGGGTTTATGGTTTAGGGTTTAGTGTTTAGGGTATTGGGTTTAGGGTTTAGGTTTTAGGGTTTAAGGTATGGGGTTTAGGGATTAGGGTTTAGGGTTTAGGGTTTAGGGTTTAGGGTATTGGGTTTAGGGTTTAGGGTTTAGGGTTTAGGTTTTAGGGTTTATGGTTTAGAGATTAGGGTTTAGGGTTTAGGGTTTAGGGTATTGGATTTAGGGTTTAGGGTTTTGGGTTTAGGGTTTATAGTTTAGGGTTTCTGGTTTATGGTTTGGTTTTAGGGTTTAGGGTTTACGGAATAGGGTTTACGGTTTACGGTTTAGGGTTTAGGGTTTTGGGTTTAGGCTTTAGGCTTTAGGCTTTAGGCTTTAGGCTTTAGGGTTTAGGGTTTAGGGTTTAGGGATTAGGGTTTAGGTGTCAAGGTGTCAGGGTTTAGGGTTTAGGGACTAGGGTTTAGGGTTTAGGATTTTGGATTGAGGGTTTAGGGTTTTGGGTTTATTGTTTAGGGTTTAGTGTTTAGGGTTTCTTGTTTAGGGATTAGGGTTTAGGATTTAGGGTTTAGGGTTTAGAGTTTTTGGGATTTACGGTTTAGGGTTTAGGGATTAGGGTTTAGGGTTTATGGTTTAGTGTTTAGGGTTTAGGATTTAGGGATTAGGGTTTAGTTTTTAGGCTTTAGGCTTTAGGCTTGATGGTTTAGGCTTGAGGGTTTAGTGTTTAGGGTTTAGGGTTTAGGTTTAAGGTTTAGGGATTATGGTTTATGGTTTAGGGTTTAGGGTTTAGGGTTTAGGGTATTGGGTTTAGGGTTTAGGGTTTATGGTTTAGGGTTTCTGGTTTATGGTTTGGTTTTAGGGTTTAGGGTTGACGGATTAGGGTTTACGGTTTATGGTTAGGGTTTATGGTTTACGGGTTAGGTTTTATGGTTTAGGGTTTAGGGTATTGGGTTTAGGGTTTAGAGTTGAGGGTTTAGGGTTGAGGGTTTAGGCTTTAGGCTTTGGGCTTTGGGGTTTGGGCTTTGGGGTTTGGGGTTTGGGGTTTGGGGTTTGGGGTTTGGGGTTTGGGGTTTGGGGTTTGGGGTTTGGGGTTTGGGGTTTGGGGTTTGGGGTTTAGGGTTTAGGGTTGATGATTTAGGATTTAGGGTTTAGGGTTTTGGGTTTAGGGTATTGGGTTTAGGGATTAGGGTTTAGGGTTTAGGGTTAAGGGGATTGGGTTTAGGGTTTAGGGTTTAGGGTTTCGGGTTTAGGGTTTAGGATTTAGGGTTTATGGTTTAGGGTTTTTGGGGTTTAATGTTTACGATTTAGGGATTAGGGTTTAGGGTTTAGTGTTTATGTTTTAGGGTTAAGGGTTTAGGGTTTAGTATTTAGTGTTTAGGGTTTAGGGTTTAACGGTTTGGGTTTGTTGTTTGGTTTTAGGGTTTAGGGTTTAAGGATTATGGTTTAGGGTTTAGGGTTTAGGGTTTATGGTTTAGGGTTTAGGGTTTATGGTTTAGGGTTTATGGTTTAGGGTCTAGGGTCTAGGGTTTAGGGTATTGGGTTTAGGGTTTAGGGATGAGGGTTTGGGGATTAGGGTTTTGGATTTAGGGTTTAGGGTTTAAGGTTGATGGTTTAGGGTTTAGGGTTGAGGGTTTAGGGTTTAGGGTTTAGGGTTTGGGGTTTAGGGTTTAGTGTTTAGTGTTTAGGGTATTGGGTTTAGGGTTTACGGTTTAGGGTTTAGGGTTTACGGTTTAGGGTATAGGGTTTAGGGATTAGGGTTGAGGGTTGAGGGGTTAGGGTTGAGGGTTTAGTGTTGAGGGTATTGGGTTTAGGGTTTAGGGTTTACGTTTTTGGTTTTAGGGTTTATGGTGTTGAGATTAGGGTTTAGGGTTTAGGGTTTATAATTTAGGGTTTATGGTTTATGGTTTGGTTTTAGGGTTTAGGATTTACGGATTAGAGTTTAGGGTTTTCGGTTTAGGGTTTATGGTTTTGGTGTTATTGTTTAGGGTTTAGGGTTTATGGTTTGGGGTATTGGGTTTAGGGTTTAAAGTTATGGGTTTAGGGTTGAGGGTTTAGGCTTTATGCTTTAGGGTTTAGGGTTTAGGGTTTAGGGATTATGGTTTAGGTGTCAATGTGTCAGGGTTTAGGGTTTAGGGACTAGGGTTTAGGGTATTGGGTTTTGGGATTTGGATTAAGGGTTTTGGGTTTAGGGTTTAGTGTTTAGGGTTTAGGGTTTAGGGATTAGGGTTTAGGATTTATGGTTTAGGGTTTAGGGTTTAGGGTTTTTGGGGTTTACGGTTTAGGGTTTAGGGATTAGGGTTTAGGGTTTAGGATTTATGGTTTAGTGTTTAGGGTTTAGGGTTTAGTTTTTAGGCTTTAGGCTTTAGGCTTGAGTGTTTAAGCTTGAGGGTTTAGTGTTTAGGATTTAGGGTTTAGGTTTAGGGTTTAGGGTTTAAGGATTAGGGTTTAGGGTTTAGGGTTTAGGGTTTAGGGTTTAGGGTTTAGGGTATTGGGTTTAGGGTTTTGGGTTTAAGGTTTAGGGTTTAGGGTTTAGAGTTTAGGGTATTTGGTTTAGGGTTTATGGTTTAGGGTATTGGGTTTAGGGTTTAGGGTTTAGGGTTTAGGGTTTAGGGTTTTGGGTTAAGTGTTTGGGGTTTAGGGTTTATGGTTTGGGTTTAGGGTTTAGTGTTTAGGGTTTAAAGATTAGAGCTTAGGGTTTAGGGTTTAGGGTTTCGGGTTTAGGGTTTCGGGTTTATGGATTATGGTTTAGGGTTTATCGTTTAGAGTATTACGTTTAGGGTTTAGGTTTTAGGTTTTAGGGATTAGGGTTTAGGGTTTATGGTTTTGGGTTTAGAGTTTAGGGTTAGGGGTTGAGGGTTGAGGGTTGAGGGTTTAGGTTTGAGGGCTTAGGGTTGAGAGTTTAGGGTTTAGCGTTTAGGGTTTTGGGTATTGGGTTTAGGGTTTAACTTTTAGCTTTTATCTTATTTTGGTTTTAATTTTGATATTTTTTACTATGCGCATGCAATATATTAATTTTTACGAATTTGGAAAAAAAAAAAAGTTGGTGCTCTATGAGATCCCAATGTATTGACAATGTCCTAATGTTTGAGTATAAAATATGAACAAAAGATACTATACGCGTATCTAATTGAAAGATAAAATTAGCAAATATATGTAGTTATATAGAGAAGTAATCATAATGGTGCAACAAAGAGCTTAGGCTCAAGAATTGAACTTGAAACAAATTTTAAATTAATATAGATAATTAATCTCTGCTGATGAAAAGAAGCAATCACAAATCATCACATAGCTATGTTTTTTTATACAGAGCAACAACTAAATTTTAAACAAGGTGCTATGTTTCTATTTTAAACTTTAAGAGGTTCCAAGCAACAGTCAAATTTGAAACTGTGTGAGAGAATGTTGCAGCATATCTAGCATGTCTCATGGGTACTCATGTCCTCTGCCTTGTCTTCCATGCTTTGGTCATCTAGCGGCTTTTCGTACAATTAGACAAAATTGTGCTGGATTTCTACATGTGCTCGGAGGCCCACAGAAGCATGTCTTGAGCATTTTTGGGAGATGAAGTGCATGGCCGAGATGCTATGCATGATTAACCAACCAATCACTTAGTAAAAGAAGGATTGTATACGCATGATTGTCGGTCGGTCAACTTTTGACTGGAAGATTGTTGAAATAACGAAGATTAGCAACAACTAGCCTCAGATCCGTAAGGGTTTATCATCATCGATTTAGATTAGGAAAAATAAAGTTCCCATTTTGGTAAAAAAAAAAAAAAGCATCTCTAATTTTTTCCATTTATAACCGTTTATTTTCCAACAGCTCTTTTACTTTCTGTAGCTATAAAAAGCTCACTGTATAAACTCTAATATTCAGATTGTAATAATATTTTCACAATCATCATTCATGTTATTATTCCGCAAATTCAACAAAGATTCATCTCTGCTCCTATAATTCTTTTGAATTTGCGAGTTAATTATCAGTTAACGGTCACCATCTTAATTTAATATTCATTTGTAGTGGAAAAAAGATAAATAAAGTAAATATCTACTTCAATTAACATATTGATGTAGCGAGCAGAACTAATTTTAAGAAAATTGGGATAATTAGAAATTAAGACTTCTTAGATCCTATACAATGGTTATTACATAGAAAAAGGCTTGTAGAATGACCTGAAATATTGCTAGTTCTGCAGAAATACTACAGTTTACGGAGATCTGACTACATACCCATATACCATTATAAATGTCACCAAAGCAAACACAATAATTTAACTCGGATTAATTCAGTCAACAATTGCTAAGGCTTACTTTTGAACAGTCAACGTTTGACATGCAATTTGCCCTGGTTTGACTTGAAGAGAGAAGTAGATACCTTATGAAGAGCAGAACTAGGGTGCTCCTAAATTCACCAAATCTCTTGTGAACTTGATTCTAAAATATATCGAATCGATTTTAAACGATGAATCAAAACCGTTAAAACCCTTCTACCTAATGAGTGATGCGTCTACATGTGAAAATTTTAAAGTTTTAAATTAATTTAATATAGAGTCAAGTGGTCAAAAATTTAAGGTTTATAAATTAATTTTAATGCATTCATTTTTTAGACTCCTTTCACCTGAGCCATAACCTAATGCAATCTAACAAGTATACTGACCTGAGCCATAACCTAAACCTGCATATTGTTCTTCATGTGTGGGCTTGCATTAATAATAATTTATCAGATAATCAGAAATTGAAGCTTAGTGCATGGTACTATAATCGGTATACATTATAGACACATTTTCATACAAAACCAACTTGTTAGCTCTTTCTAGTGGCTTCCTTAGTACGCAAAACAAATGAATGACTCAGGTATTACATGGAAGGGCTGGTGTGCCATTGCAAATAGACTTGTACCAGTACCAACACCAATACCATACCACAAACCTAACAACTAATTTCAAAAAATACTTTAATATGAATTTTATTTGAAAGATAAAATCAAGTAAAAGACATTCATAATTTTAGATTCGTAAGATTTTTCACAGATCATTAAAATTATTAGTTGAACAGAGGAAAAAAATATAAAGAGATGGGTAGGTAATGGAAAAAAGAAAGTACAAACAATCTAAAAAAGAAAATGTGGGCTTGGGAGGCAAATTAGAGGGAGGAGAACCGGAGAACAGTACAATTTCTCTTAAGGGTTGTTCATTAAGATTGTGATGGATTTAAACTCTCAGGAGGCTTCAGACATCCTAACCGAAGAGGTTCATTGTCTAACTAAATACAAGCTCTTTAGCAAATTTCTTAATCAACCCTTGTAGCTCAGCAATCTCAAGGAACTTAATTATATTAATCATTAAATTTAATATTTTTCAAATAAGATGTACAGACATAAATTTTCATAAAATATGATGATTTAATGTGTTAACAACATTTGCAATATACAAAATGATATTAAATAAGAGAGTTCAAATGTTTCATGTCTTCATACCTCATTATGCTTCACATTTTATATTTTTGTTTTTAAAGTTCAAAGAGTAGATTCTAACCGTTCAACATAATATCCATATTAAAATATATTTGGAGACCAAAATTTACAATTTATTGGAAATTTTTTACCATCTAAGAAATAAAGAAAATAGTAAAATAGTAAAAAAAAAAAAATTCAAAAAAAATATAATTTGGTCTCTAAGTACATTTTAGCATTGAACAATTCGGATTGGCTCTTTGAATTTTGTCATTTTGAAAATGAAAATATAAGATGTGAGACGTGATGAGGCATAAAAGACATATGGCATTTGAACCCTCAAAAAATAATATCGTTTACGAAATATACTTTAAATAAATCTCTTTTGTTAAGTATCTAGATATCATTAAAAACAATGACATACATATAATTTCAATAAAGCACGATCAACTAAAATAATAAAATTTGCAATAAGCAACACAATAAGGAAATTTAAATTGCATGTATCTTATTTGCCTAAATAATTTTTATTCAATTAATACGAAATAACACGGAACACAGTTTTATCTTATATCCAAGTGTTTTGCGAGAAGACATAATATTACGCATGCACAAATCAATTCAAGATAAAAATAATCTTGATTTTGAGATTTAAACCCATATGAAAAGTTTTTTTAAAATAAATATGAACATAAGCACAAAAATTATTAAATATTAAGCTTGTTTTGTTTGTAAAAATTGTACGGACATTCTGAAAAAAGATGTGAATCCAATATTCATACGACAACATATTAACATCTGTGAAGATAATAATCATACTTTATCAGAAACTTTCCCTAATTATACAAATTAACAGGGTCTTCTATGCAAAGATGAACAATCACTCAGTAATCACCTGTTGAGAAAAAAAAAATTACGACCATTCTTTTGTTCCTTTTTTGGTTTCTTTGCTTAATTTGTCCCTTTTTTGGTTTCTTTGCTTAATTTGTCCCGAGAAAACAAAGAAAAATTGCAGGCAAGATATAACACAATGGTCAAGTCAAGTAAGTGTCAATTAGTTCGGTGTGTTAATTTAGAGGAAATGAATTCAGCTGATTACCATCTCAGCATGTCAGCCATGTCTCTTTTTCCCCTTTGAATGTTCGGCTGAAGATATTTTCCAGATGCTTTTCATTAGGCCCTGCCCGTAATGTTTGCTGGGTTCAATTTTAAGCCTGGGAAGGTTTTCTGGTCTCATGTCAGTCAGATTTTGCAAGCTCTAGTCAGATTTTACAAACGGAACAGAAAATATGAATGCATTATTTGCAGGTACTGCTATATCTCCTGACGAAACATTGTGTACTGTTCGGCTCCAGCCAGTACGTTATTGCCCTTTGGTGCCATCCCAGCAGCTCTCTCACATGTCAACTCTTTTGGAGGTTTCAAATTGTTGCTGGGTTGACGGATCTTTTCAGGACACGTTAGCAGGTGGTACTGGTTACATATTCCTCATTGCCAGTACATTGGTACAGTATGGTGGGGAAGGCTGCCTAACTACTTACTCAGCTTTTCATATGGAAGCTCTTGCCATGCTGAGTGCAGTTCATGCGGTGGAATCACTTGCTGTCTCTCAATGCATTTTTCTCACTGATTCTCTCGTGTTGGGTGTGTGCCCTTGCAAAGACAAAATCTCCGGTATGTGTTCATTGGCAAGCTTACTCTGAAATTGTTCAGATCTGGAATCTACTTGCTAGATATCCGGATTTCAATTGCCAATATGTGCAAATAGATTTCAATCAGCAGGCTCACTGTATTGCAAATATAGCAAGGATCAACCAGTTCCATTACATATGTTTTACCTATCCGCTCTTTGCACCACTCTAATGATGTTTCTATGTAGCTTATGTACATCTCACAAACACTGTATGCTTGTACCACTACCCTTACTGTACTGCTTTTTCTTTTCTCAGTTTGCTGGCATTTTGTTTCTTTACCAGTGTTTTGTAATATAGTGATAGGAGCAGTTTTTGTATTATGATGTTCTTGGATGTACATCTCATGTAACAAACGCTTTCAATCTGTGACATAGATGCCTACGGGCTTTTTCCAGAAAAAAAAAAAACCACAAGTAATCTCACCTCACTCTAGCTTACTTCATAGTTCTAAATAAACTCCAGCAAGAAGAACTTCTCCAGTAGTGTGCTAGTCAGATCTATTTATTACCAGTCTGCAAAAAGGATAAAATAATCTATCATAAAGAGATGGTAGTTTCTGAGTTGTAAGATAAAACTACATATATAACCATTATATAAAGAATAAAGCAAAGAGGTATAGACCAGCATTTCATGATCACCCATTATCTCTGCAATCACTTCCTCCAGAATTTTGTCAGCACTGTTTGGAACAAGTGCTGCAAATACAGGTGATTCCAGCCCTGAAACAATGAACATACTATCCAAGCTAACACAAAAACAAGCTGTATGACCGAGATTAATTAAAATAGATGGTGCTGTACATTTCAACTATGGGTCCATGGATGCATAGTCTGGCAACTGAGGGTTAATTGATTGTAACTAAGTGGGGCAAAAACCTGTATTTAATTAAGGGTATCCATATTTTTTCATTTTTTAAATAAAGGGTAAAATGGGTATTTCATAAATTTAATATGAGTTTCAATAAAGGGTAAATATGATATTATGACTTTTAGAGGGGGGAAATATGTAGTGAGATTTTTGAGAGGTATACATGAAATTCCCCCTTAAAATATAAAATATAAGGTTTATAACCAGTAGTGAAGCTGGTATCTTCCCATAACTGGTTCTTAAATAGTACAGAGCTGTGAATTTGTGTCTTTGTTTTGTAGATATACCAGATTCAGGGAAGGCATCAATGAACATCTTTATCTCTTCACCAGATAAGCCAGAAAAGATGCATACTCTTGGCAAAGACTTTGCAATCTGAAAAATGTTGAATAACAAATTAGTACCGTGAATGT
Organism: Carex cristatella; assembly: GCA_024447775.1. NCBI lineage: Eukaryota > Viridiplantae > Streptophyta > Magnoliopsida > Poales > Cyperaceae > Carex > Carex cristatella. The sequence goes on from JAJHPF010000007.1 coordinate 2,351,882, forward strand.
ACTAAACTTTCTACCAAAAGGGATGGATAAATTTTCTGATTTTTTGTAATAATTTCCAGAGATTTGAGGATAACACATAACGTACGGTTAGGTTTATCTGGTCCAAAGGTACATTTTATTAATAGAGACAGTTTTGATGGTCAAGTTGTTATTTGAAAATAATTTTAAAAAGGATGTCCACTGCAAATTAAAGAAATGCATGGTTTATTTACAGAAAAATATTGGTTGTATTTTGCATAAGCTACCCAAAAAGAAGTCAGGTTATAACCTTCACTGCAGCTAGATTTGGTTGCTCAATTTGAATTGCATCCCAAAGTGTTTGTTTAATCATTTCTTCAGTGCAATGGATCACCTGTTAAGCATGAGACAAAATAATCCAGATAGCACTTATTTATAGTACGGGTATGGTCAAGCAGGTGGTACTGTTGGTGTACCACTTTTAAAAAAAAAAAAAAAAAAGTACTGGTATAGAAGGGATGCTTAATTGGAGTTGCAGCATATAATTTGCTCAATTGAAAAATAATATATTATTGAAGAAGTCAAGATGTGAATTGAATTTTAATTTGTTTTGGCTGTCAACTGTTGGAATCATCTCTCCAAAACAATAGGGAATCACAACTCCTTTTACTATATAATCACTTAGACATTTGATAACCAGCCTCGATGACACATATTGAAACGGATATCTCGCTTGCAGAAAGTTTCATTTGGAATTAAATTGTCAATGCTGTTACCTTTAAGAACTCACCATCTAGCCCTTTTAAAAATTCCTGAATCTGTAACAACATTGCTCAAGTCAAGGTTGTGAGGTATCTTATATTTGGGAAAGAGAATTTTATTTTTTACAAAATATGAGGTACCTTCAAAGTTTCATCAGCTTCAAATCCTAGAAGCAAAAGAGCCTGTTTTTGTAATACAATTTGTAAATTGGTACATTCAAATTATATTTGAAAGGAATTAACAAAATAATAAAAAAAATATATATTTTGTCATAGGCAATAATAAGATCAATTAAGGGACATTAATAAAGCTTATTATTTTGTAACAATTCTGTCAATTTTACTAACAACCTACCAATAGATTTGTATGACAAAGAAGAGCATGATGCTATTTGATGTAAAAAAATTTCACAAGTATTCAAATGAACTTAATCAACAGGAGACCTTTCAAATACTATGTCAATGAATCTATTTCTTAAAATGTCTTAATAAATCAGACAAACAAGTTTGGATAGAATCGTTTCAGTTTTTTTTTGTTGTTGTTTAATTCAAGGAAACAGAGTTTCATCAAATAAAACTCAAAATGAGATGTTTGTATGTCCAATTGTTTGCTTGAAGCCAGTAATCAGCATTTTTTCTTGAAATTGATCGTGTACCAAAATATTTACTTAAGACTGAATAGAACTTACAGGTGGACCAAATATTGATTCGTCAGCATTTAGTGGGACAAACTTAGAATCTTCAGTTAATTCACTAGGCACCCCTGAAATATTTGATGAAGCACAAGAACAAAACATCAAATTAGTCTTCTTTGTTCTTTTGTAAAATTCTCCAAAATGTAAAACCGGAGCTTATTAAAAGTAGCATGCAAGATAAGGCAAGAGTTTATTTATTTTTCAAATCTCAACAGAAGCTTCCATTTCTTAAGCACCATTTCAGAGCCTCGATCATAAATAAGGATATTAACAGCGCTAGTTTAGTTTCATACATCGCACAAACCATATGCCCTTTTTATTTTAACTCTATTGCTTGTGTGCTGCATGAAACGATACCAGCGCTGTTAATATCTTTACCTCAGCAACTTAATCCTTATTAACTTCACAACCAAACTTGACCCTTGTGCTTTTCAGTCTCAATTTGATTATAAAATGGAATTTGCTTACTAATTTATACTAAAATAAAATAATAAAAAAACCTTCAGAAGATGCACCGAGTTGATTGTGCGAACGCTTGTGAGTTGGCTTGAAGCCTGCAACGGAAGCTGGAACTGGACTGGTGGTGTCCAGTCCAGAGAGAAAACATAGTGACAGAGAAAACGAAGGAGAGGGAACAAATGAGGCCTGTCCAGGCCTGTGGAAACAAACTGGAGAGAATGATGAGAGAAATCTGGGGAAGTAGGAGAGCTCCATCTTTGCCTGATTTTTTTTTTTCCTCTCGTGGTTTCTTTGGAGTCGTCGTTCCAGTTTATCTGGATAGAATTGGAGAACAGAGTACGAGGTTTGGTAAGCTTAACTCGACTTTAAGATCCGTGTAGATCTCTGATTCGTTTTGTCGATTTTTCTTCTCTTCTTCGTTATCTTAGTTGTTAAAATTTGTTTGAACTGTTGTATGTTAAATGATAGGTGATTTGAAAGGCTATGTGAGGTACAGGGTGACAAAGCTACAATCGAAATTACAAGCCTTCAAATTAATTTTAGCCCTGGTGATATTGTAAATGTATTATCTTTATAGAGTGAGTCTATGGTACTATGCATATTACGGGTTCATCGTATTAAATAGAGTGAGTCTATGGTACTATGCATATTACGGGTTCATCTGTAATACGAGTCAATATTTTTGTTTTCAAAATTTTAATGATCAATCCGGACCGTTTAACATGATCTCTATATAAATATCTACTTGTAGATTGAATTTTATATTTTTTTAGATTTTTTTACTATTTTTTAAGATAAATAGAAAATCACTTGATCTGAAAATTTTGGACCATCCAAAAACTGTGATTTTCTACTTATCTTTAAAAATAGTAACAAAAATTCTAAAAAATATAAAATTTGGTATGCAAGTATATATTCATATAAAAATTATTTTGAACGGTTTGGATCGACCGTTATAATTTTAAAAACGAAAATATTAATCTGTATTACAGACTAAATCGTGATATGCATAGTACCATAGACTCACTCATCTTTATATACAATACTCTTTCAAATTATTTTTTAAAAATTGGATGTGAATGGCACTCTTTTATCCGTTTATCCAACCCCCCGTACCACATCCAATAAGACGGGCACGAGTAAAAAAAAATTCGTAAATTTATCGGGTACGAATACAGGTAAAAAAAAATTGTTTAACGGGTAAAGTCTATTGCGTACCTGTTACCTGGTCAAGTAATTATAAAAGAAAGTATATATATTATATATATTAATAAGCATTTAAAATAATACTTTTAATTAATATACAGCATGATCATAATTTTTTTTCAATAAAGTATTATACATGTTTGAAATGTTTGAAATGAATGTATATGTTTTAATGTTATATTTTTATTATTTAATTATTATATTAGTATTACCTATTATTTACTTGTTATCGTTTTGTTATCTTGACAACTATAATTAGTAAATATATGATACGGATAAAATAATTTGTAACGGGTAAAAGTAACAATTGATTCTTTGTAGCAATTGACAATAACCACGTTGGAAAAAATGGTGCTTTTGAACTACAAAAAAGCTACAAAGTGCTTTCTGTTGATTCGTATATATTTTTCATATCAATATTGTTGCTTGAAATGTATCCATATAAAAAAAAAAAAAATTAAGTTAGAAATCAAATTATTTGATTATTTAATATTTATAATAAAAAAATTATTCGGATTTCAAACTTGTAACCTCTTTCACATAATAACTGACATCAAAATAACGTATTTATATAAAAACTATTTTTCTTTCTACATCTTAGATCCTACATTAATCTCTCGAACGTTGTCCAAACCTAAACTTCCAATAAATAACACAAAGATGCTATACGGAAGGGTTGTGGCTGATATTTATATTTTTGGTACGCTGGTTTTTAATAAACTTATATCAAAGAAAAAACAGACCCACAACAGAAAAATTTAAGTCATCGGACAAGGTTCAACTTACTTGACATAAAACCCATGCCATTACACACCATGATTATAGTTAGTGTTTTACTTAATCCTTTAGCTCAAGTTTTAAGTTTAATTAATCTTAAAGGGTAAATTTCACTAGAGGTCGCTAAATTTTATCATTTGTCACGAATTGGTCACTCAAGTTTGATTTATCTATTTTTAGTCACTCAACACTTTGTCATTTGTCCCAATCAAGTCACTCTATATTTTTTCCGTCCAAAATACTAACAGAACATATTAATTCCGTTTGTATTTTGGACGGAATATGCTCATTCTGTTAGTATTTTTGGACAAAATGAGTATATTTCGTTAATATTTTGGACGGAATGAGTATATTCCGTTAATATTTTGGACGGAATGAAAATATTCCATTAAGATTTTGGATAGAAAAGTATTAAGTGACTTGAATAAAACAAATGACAAAGTTGAGTGGCTATAAATGAACAAATTAAACTTGAGTGAGCCAGTGACTAATTCGTAACAAATGACAAAGTTTAGTGACTTCCAATCAAATTTACCCAATCTTAAATATGTCGAAACCAACAAAAATATGGCGCAACAAAGAAACCAGTCATCCAACAACAAAAATTAAAATGTCACATTACATATTAATGCGAGTCATATTAATGTCACATTTTTGTTCTCGTGCTTATTTACCCAATTACCATCAGCTTGCATAACTATTTTCTTATTAAGTTATATTCTGCCTCACTTTTCATATTGTTTTCTTCCAATATTTGCAGCGTTTAGTTCCATCAATTTACAATTGTTGTATTTTTTTTTTTTTACCAATATCTAATTCATTGTTTTTAACGAAAAAAAACATCAAAATATTTTTACTGGCATTTCAAGAAAGAGTAATATTAAAAAAAATTAGTATGAATTGGAGTTGGATGAGTTAGTTATTCATTAATTACGATAACAAGATACAAGTTTAATATTTGTAGGAAAAAAGATATCAAAATATATATAGGCCCAAGAATTAGGCCCAAAATATTTGTAAAAGGCCCATAATGTAAATTTTACGAGAGAAAAGTATCAGAGAGAACGAACACACCCAAAACCCTACACTCGACGCAACGATCGAGCGCCATTACCCCTCGAACTCTCCAGAGCGCGCCTTTCTCCTTCTCCGTCTCGCTTGATCTCCTTCCTACACCTTGAATACAGTGTAAGGTTAGAGTTAGGGTTTCTTCGTAGAATCAGAAATGTCGTTCGCATCTCAGACACCTGACATACTCGGCGAGCGCCAGTCCGGCGAAGGTGTTCGTACGCAAAACGGTGAGTAATGACAAGCCTCTTTCTCTGAATGAAATCGGTGCAGAAATCGCGCACAATGCGAGATCCGTGCGGGAAATGTGTTTATACTGTGTTATAGTGTTTGATTTGTTTGACTTGTGTTTTTTCTTACTCCAGTGATGGCATGTCAAGCTGTGGCCAATATCGTCAAGTCATCTCTTGGTCCCGTTGGCCTTGATAAGGTTTGTATATAATTTTGCTTTATTTTTCTGATAGAACTGATTTGGGCAGACCAAGTAACCGTTTTTGGTTAAATTGTATACTTAACCCAACTGCTGTGTTACTAAAAGGTTACATTTCCAAATGGTCTTCTCATATATGGTTGTACTGGCTTCATTTAAGATGTTTTTCTCAGTAATTAGGCACCAAATGATTTGTTTTTTTGTTAACAAAACAAGCACTTTACATCTTTATACCTCTCTTTTGTTTCACCTTCAATTTTAAGGCATATTTTTAGTTCAAAATCCAGCTAATGATTTTTCTAATCGACTACTTTTTAGATGTTGGTTGATGACATCGGTGATGTTACCATCACTAATGATGGTGCCACTATACTCAAGATGCTAGAAGTTGAGCATCCAGCTGCCAAGGTATGATTCCAATTAGTAGTCTCTCTTATTTATTTTTTTATAGTGCCTGTTTCTCGTGTGCTAATACTATTTTTTATTTCAAATTTAGGTTCTTGTTGAGTTGGCTGAGCTTCAAGATCGTGAAGTTGGAGATGGCACCACATCTGTTGTCATTGTAGCTGCTGAATTGCTTAAGGTTGTGATTTTAGACAATTGCATTTCAGTTAAATATTCACTGCATCATATGTCATGTCTTCATTTTTTTTTATTGTGGTGCAGAGAGCAAATGAGCTTGTGAGAAACAAAATTCATCCCACATCTATCATCAGTGGCTATAGGGTAATCTGTCTATATTCCAGCTATAAATTTAAATTTAATTTTGCATGTTTGTTCTATATACATAAGTTGTGTTTTGATGTTTAGTTGTTTATTTGATTGTGGCAGTTGGCCATGCGGGAGGCATGCAAGTATGTTGAAGAGAAGTTGGCTACTAAGGTATTAATGCTTCTATATTATGTTAATAACATGTGTTTCTATTATTGGATCAAGGATCAGCATGTCTGGAGTTGTTAAATGGTCTGTTTAACATTTCATTGAAGTTTAGTGCACAAAACTTGAATTATCTTATGAAAATTGTTGTTATGATTTCTATAGGTAGAAAAGCTTGGCAAGGATTCCCTGATAAACTGTGCAAAGACAAGCATGTCTTCTAAGCTGATTGCTAGCGACAGTGACTTTTATGCTAGTCTAGTGAGCTCTCAAATCTCTCATAGTTTTTGTTTATCTTTTTCTTAAAATCATTTGTTTTTATTAATTCTGCTTTGCAGTAAACTTATGCCATCATTTTTGTTATTTTGAGGTGGTTGATGCTGTTCTATCTGTGAAAACTACTACTGCCAAGGGAGATGTCAAATATCCAATCAAGGTCAGTGCAAATACTACTTATTAGTTAAATACAAACACTGATCTAGTTGGACCTAGTTTCAGAAACTTTTTTATGAAATATCTTTTAATTTTTATTTTATAGGTCATCTTGAAAGCTCTTTTCATTTTGATTCTCACTCAGTCTTCTTCATAAACTATTAAATATTAAAAGAACTCGAAAACTCACAATGCCTTATTTACCCTTCCAAATGTTGAAATATCCATTTCTTTCTTTCTTTTCTGAAGGGAATAAACATATTGAAAGCACATGGATTGGGTGCAAAAGAAAGCTATTTGATGAAGGGCTATGCTCTCAACACCGGCCGGGCTGCACAGGGAATGCCTACTAGAGTCGCACCAGCAAAAATTGCTTGTCTTGATTTCAACCTCATGAAAACCAAGATGCAGATGGGGGTTCAAGTCCTGGTCACAGACCCCAGGGAACTTGAAAAAATTCGTCAGAGGTGAAGTTTCTTCTCTTTTCATGGCTTATTTTTGTAGGGTAAAGATATTGGCAGAGCATTTTTTGCTTCATGCACCGCACAAACAATAGACCGAAAACAGTGCTGCATATGAGTCTTGCGCTGCATGAAGCAAAAAGTGATCTGTCAATATCTTTACCCATTTTTATATGTTCAATTGAGGTTTTCTGTTGGAGGGCAGGCTGATAAAGGTTAAAGTTTTTACAACTAAATACTCCCAGATTGAATATCATGCTGGATGATTTTTTTTGCCAGCTAGTGTATAGGCTTGATGGGTTGTTACATCTTGGGAGATTGATTGATTGTACTCTGTTACCTGACAATGGTAGACTACGATATTAACTTATGGAATCTTGCAGAGAATCTGATATAACAAAGGAGAGGATTGAAAAAGTTTTGAAATCTGGAGCTAATGTGGTGTTGACAACCAAGGGAATTGATGATATGTCACTCAAGGCAAGTGCCTATAAGTGATTAGCTCTTGTTTTTATTTTTATTTTTAAATTGATCAGTCTAAAAGTGATTATAGTAGAATCAGAAGTCTAACCAGACCTGCTTCTATGTACAATGCAACATATTATTGGCCTTGCGTTTTGATTGTTGTTGGTTTTGTTTCTCATTAGGATATCTCATAGTGTGGTATCTTTCTGGCAGATGATTAAGTGGCAAAAAAAAATGAATTTTGACTATTACAAAGTATGAAACTCATTTGTAATTGGTTTTTAAATCACAATTTCAGTACTTTGTGGAAGCTGGAGCTATTGCTGTGAGGCGTGTGCGTAAGGAGGATCTTCGTCATGTTGCCAAGGCCACTGGTGCTACTGTGGTATAGTCCAATATCTATTTATCATGACATGTGTATTTTCTTTTAAACGCTTGACCATGGAACTAGACTCGTGGTTATTTTTTTTTTAATTTGGAAAGTAATTCATGATAACAAGGATGCAAACCATTCCAATTCAAGTCTGTCCTACTAGTGCAACTGTGGTATGAGTCCTATATTAACATCAACATATAAAAAAAAATTCATATTGTGGTCTAAAGTTCTCATCTTAGAGCAACTTATAATTTGAATTGATTGTGTCGAGTATTGAAACAGGTGACTACCTTTGCTGACATGGAAGGAGAAGAGACCTTTGATTCCTCATTCTTGGGGCAAGCTGATGAAGTTGTGGAGGAAAGAATAGCAGATGATGATGTAGTCATGGTCAAGGGCACGAAAAACACTAGTGCGGTTAGTTCTCATTAGCTATTTTACCTGGTTTCCTTTATTTTGTGCAAAAGTCCATTGCTCAATATCCAGAAGAAGGTTCAATTAATTTGAAAGTTTGTCCCTTATATAGACTGGGTTTAAGACTTTGAAAAAGTACTGTCTTTTCCAACTTGTTGTGTGTTATTTGGAATATAAATGGTAATTAGATTCATTGTATATGCCTAACATTCCACAGAAATAAGTTAATTAGATGCATTGAATAAAGGCTTTTCTACTCAATTTACAATGTTTTTCTTAGATCCTTCAATGGGTAGTAGAAATGTTGTTAAAGGGGTTCAATTAATGGTAAGATATCACCCAAGTCTGACAATTGAGTAGGTTTTTCTTTCCTTTATTTTTTCTTTTGGAGGTGTTGATGGGGTGATGGCTTCCTTTGGTACTAACAAAAAAATTGAGTAATTTTTATGCAGTGTGTAGTTGTTTTCTGGCATTCCCTTTCTTTTACTGCTGTGCAGTCTTTTCAACCTCTAATTCATGTTGTTTGAGCAGGTCTCTTTGGTATTGAGAGGCCCTAATGACTACTTTCTTGATGAGGTTGAGAGATCTTTGCATGATGCCTTGTGTATCGTGAAGAGAACTTTGGAATCAAATGCGGTATGCTTACTTTGATCATATCTGAAGCTGAGAATTGAGTAGAAAGGAACATTTGTGATACCTTTTTTCTTAGTTATTATATGCGAATGAAGTTATCTGAGTTAAAAAAAAATTTGTCTGTACAGGTTGTAGCAGGTGGTGGTGCAGTTGAGGCAGCACTCTCTGTGTACTTGGAGTATCTGGCAACAACCCTCGGCTCCAGAGAGCAACTTGCTATTGCTGAGTTTGCTGAAGCTCTTTTAGTCATTCCGAAGGTACTTGGGATATATGTTCATGGAGTGAGGCTATGGTACTATGCATAGGGTGATTGGTCCGTACTACGTATCAATATTTTCTTATTCAATGTTCAAATAGTCAATCTGAACTGTTCAACATGATATCCATATGAAAATGTACTTGCAAACTACATTTTTTAGAATTTTTGTACTATTTTTTTTAGTTAGGTAGAAAATCACACCTTTTGAATGATCTAGAATCTTTAGATCAAGTGTTTTCCTATCTATTAAAAAAAATAGTAAAAATATTCTAAAAGATGTAAAATTTGATCTACAAGTACATTTTCATATGGAGATCATGTTGAACGGTTCAGATCGTTTGTTTTGACTTTAAAAATAGAGATATTGTTCCGTAGTATGGACCAATATGCGCTATGCATACTAGCCTCACTCATGTTGATATCTTTATTTGGTTGCACTTGGTTAGGTTTTGGTATGTCTGAGCCAAAATATTTGTATATTAATTATCGGAATTGATGGTGACAGGTTCTTTCTGTCAATGCTGCCAAGGATGCAACTGAACTTGTTGCAAAGCTTCGGGCTTACCACCACACTGCCCAAACAAAGGCTGATAAGCAACATTATTCAAGGTTAATTATTCAATTTAAATGTTCTTCTTCCTTTTCATTAGAAAATTTCTTGCTTGTTGAAGAAATTTGACTTGCGTAGTAGAAGTCTATATAACACTAAAATCTTTCCTTGAAATTTTCTAACATGTGGAAAATTGATGATTCTATCATTCCTATTGAGTACTTTGATTTGTTGGTGTTCAGGGGAACATTGATTTGCTCATTATATTAAAATTTCAAATATTCTGTGCAGCATGGGTCTTGATCTTATAAAAGGTACAATCCGTAACAACCTGGAAGCTGGAGTTATTGAGCCAGCTATGAGCAAAGTAAAAATTATTCAGGTCTGTTTTTCTTCAGCTTTAATTTTATCTTTTTTTTTTTGGGAAACGCAAGAAAATTGTAAATATAGCATGGGTTGGAAATGTCACAATCAAAGGGAGATAATTAACATTTTTTGGGATGTTTATGAAGAAAATTTTGAATTTTTTTGCTGTCTAATAATCCCCTTTTCTTTGGTGATGCAGTTTGCCACTGAAGCAGCCATAACAATTCTTAGGATAGATGATATGATCAAGCTTGCCAAAGAGGATCAAGGTCCCGAAGATGATTAGGCATTACTAATTTACGGTTTGCATTTTTGTTTGTTTGAAAATCTTCGGATGGAATGTACACCTCTTGATTTTGAAACAGTATGATTTGGCCTTTTCAGAGGTTTTTATTTTAGCCTAGTTCAGAGTGCTTGTGTTTTGTTACTCTTTTTGTGGTCTGAAAACCATGTAGTTGTTCATCTTTATATTTGCTTTCTATTTATAGTGGAATTTTGTACACTGCCATCTGTTTTAGTTTATTCCTTAAATCCTCTGACAGCAACAGGCATTGTGTCAGGATTGTGATAATATGAAAGTTTTTGAATCAGAGCTGGAATACATGTTAAATTGACAATTATTCAGATGTTGACATGTAAACTTGCAATCTCAAACTGAAGTAATAATGAAAAGTAGCTAAAATAGGCACAATTTCTAAATAATAGTTTATATTTACAATTTTACATAGAATTTCTCGAAGAACAAAGTTTGGTTGTTATATTGTTGCAAAGTGTAAACTAATTAATTGTTTCGGCACAAATCAATTTATGAAAACGAACTATATATTTTATGGGTTGTGGACTGTCCAGCTTCATGTCCTTCGAATTTTTTAAATATTAATCTCAAAGTCTTTCTCAAGTTTGATATTGGTCTATGTTTATGGAACTTAAATAAATTGTATTAGTAAAATAATAAAAAAACAACTCAATGTTCTAATAAAAAAAAATTCTCACGATGCCCGAGTCAAAAGTAAACCACCTGCTACCTCTGCTCTTCCGCTTATGCAACCTGTGCATGCAATCAAACATATTAGAATTTTAAAACCCAGCCACACCCTTAGCCTGTGATAGATTTAATTACATGCAAGAACTGCACAGAGCTACAGACACAAGTTCACAAAGAATACAATAACTAACCTTAATGAGAACTCAATTACTCAAAAGGTTTTTAATTTTGCACATCTTCAAAGCCACTTAGTATGTCATCCTCCTTTAAAATAAGATGGTTTGTCCCCATTGAGTTCAATTTTTGTCCTTGCATACCTTGAGTATACTACTTCAACCCCTGTCTGCATTCAATAACATAGTGTAATTATTGATTAGGTATTACAAATAATTTTTTTCACAAACAATTTTTTGGTAGTACAAATAATTTTATTCAGATGTGTCGAAACAGATTACAAGCGGAACTTGAAATTAAAAAAAATAATAATAAATTGACAAATATAGAGGGGCCTTGATTAGACAAACTTTACTAGGTAATTGATGTCTTCATCCTTAGCCTAGAGCACTGATTCATCTCTCTACTATTATGGACTGCATCCATAAGCCTATCACACAGTTACAGTCCAAAGAAGCTCATGGTCTCTTTATATTTAGTTTCCTCAAATATCCCAATAGATCTGTAAATTATATAGTTGTTACGTCAGTTGTTCTTTTTTGTTTCATCTTCTGTTGCATCTGCAGCTCATAACTAAATTTAAAAAAACTGGTCTTTGAGCAACATTAGAACAGCATGAATATTGCACAACAATTACCTTGCAGGGCAAAAGAAAAAGGCACAAAAAATGCATTCAATCATTCAACCAATATTTCTCTGATTATAATTTTGGTGAAAATCCTATTTTGATAATACATGTTGGGTTGATCTTCACCAACAAATAGCACACAAAGTTCCTATGAAGGAAAGTTTCATGCAACATCGTTTCAATTCAAGTTGACTTTTGTAAATAACCTGTTATGCATGTCCGTTAGCTTTTAATCTTAAAATATGAGCTCGTAACTTTTAATTAATTTGTTGGCCCTTATTTCCTTTTTTTTTTTCTGGATTGTTTGAGATATCTTGATTTAAATTAGAATGGTGAACCTTGAGCCTTCCTTTTTACATTAAATTCGCAATGTTTGAGAGAACTTGATTTAAATATGATTTATTCTCAGAACAAGCCCTTCTTTGCTCCTTTGTATCACTTCTAATTATATATGCTACACAAAAGATACAAATATCTATCAAAACAAACTGTTCATCATTAGTTGTTGAAATTTTGGTTTTTCTTTATTTTAAACTAAGAAAACAACATGCTTTCAAGAAATCAGACAATTAGAGGTAATTTTAAATGCAACTAAGCCACAAATAGAAATAAGTAAATATAAGGCATCAAATTTTCTCAATATACAATGGAAGTTACTACAAATACATTTTTTATAAGGATATCATTTCAAAAGACATGACTTACGGCCATAAATGTTTGCAGATTACAAATTACATCAATTTTTGACAGCATTTGAGGATCTTATTTAGCTTTAATCAACTTGTCTGGTTAATCATGTACATATATAAGTCTCGTCAGCTGGATGTGTCGAACCAAGTCACAATCATGCTTTAATTCCATATAAGAACAATATTAGACAACAAATCAACAGTAAAACTTCAGAATAACCCGACAAATCGGATCCTGTTTTGATAATAATGTTGAGTTCTTCACAAACAAATAAAACACAAATTCCCTATGAAAGAAAGAGACATGCAACATCGTTTTCATTTCAAGTTGCTCTTTGTAAATAACCTGTTAGCATCTCATCATCTCATGTTACTTTCCAGTTGGAAGTTGGTGTTACTGTTACCTTATTTAATTTGTCGACACTTAACAACTTAATTAATCAATATCATTGAAGGAGCTGGGTTCTATTAAGATTGGTATTACGTCTTAATTTCATTTCTAGTTACCCAATATAAACTTGAGCCTTCCCTTTTTGTCATTAAAGACACAGTGTTCCATCTAATTCATGTTAAATTAAAAACTATTGTTGTCCTGAAAAAAAAATTGCAATATGAGTTCAGCCCAGCCCATGGAAGTTGAATATATGGTGAATCAAACATAACTCTGTTTCATGATTGTTCATAACTCATAAGAGAATTATAATAATTGACTACCAATTTGAGTGAGACAAAGGCATTTTTTTATAGAATATGTTTTACTTCTCATGCTATTTTTCATTGATTAAAAAAGACCAAGAATTGTATTATTGAAAATTAATCTATATTCCAAGGAGCAGAGAATTAATTAATCAGCTGCTCAGGTACAAATACAATACATCATCAGAAAAGTAATACTATTATACTTATGTCACATCTTAACTTATCACCTTTCAATAGTACTACAGTTATCTAAAGAGTACAATTCCATATAGTTAGTTCATTAACTAACCCTGCGAAATCCCCGAAAAAAAGGCGCTAACCGCAAATTCTTAACGGTTCTTTCTCTTGCAAAAATTTCAAGTAACTAACAACCTTTCTTTCCATCTGAGATATATATGGCTTTGTACATTTTATAATCTACAATGATATATATCTTATCTATATCATATTTAATTAATTATGCTATGCATAGAAGAAGAATAATTTAATGTAATCATGGATGATGATCCATGTGCAGTGTCACAACAGGGGCAGTGGTGCCTTTTGAAATATCCTTTGTCCCGGTGCAAGCATAGCAAGGGGGTCATAGGCTTGTTTTCTCCTACAAAATGTCTCCCATTTATCCCCAAAGTGGGCCCTCCATTCCTCCTGTGTGGTGTGGTGGGGTAGGTACTGTTTCATGCCAATATTTGCACTGTGGCAAAATTCCAATATTTCTTTGTTCTTTTGCAATTGAATTTCCAGATTCTCATTTCTTTCTAAAGATAGTGATGAAGGTGATGGAGCTGAGGAAAGGAAACCAACTAAGTAGAATACTTCCTCCTCTGGTATTACTACTGAGGTTCTGTTGTCCCACCTGCAATTAATCAATCAATTAATTAAATACAAGCTGGAGAATTTAATTAAGATTTAAGAGTGAGTTTCACTATCACAAGCCACTTAATTGATGTAAGAAGCTTTAATTAAAAAGATGCTAATTCAAATTGGTCAATATTACTTTATAGAAAAGCTAGATTTTCCGTATGAGAGTTTTGGAAGTCTGCTCAAAAAAAAGAAATTGGAAGTCAAAGTCGCCTTGTTTTTGCGTATTAGAAATCGTCACTTTCAGCGCTTATAAATTCAAATATTGATACAGTTCCAAATTCACAAATTCATTGCCAGAGGCTTGTACGCTAAAGCAAACTAAAGAAAATGAAACAAGCTAGGAAAAGTTAATGAAATATAAATATTATAATACTGATAAAAAGATAAGTTGAATAATTACTTGGATCTGTTAACAGGGTAGAGCAGTATGGGACCATTGCTGGTATCAGTTAGTATTTTGCCAAACACCTCCTTTGCAAATTCATGGATTTTACTTTTTGGAATGAGGAGGTTCAACCATGGATGTGGTACCTCCCATAGGCCTTGTGATCTTAGTTTCACCTCTGATACATGCACCCGGTCCAAGAACTCCATGTATGTCACCTCTGACTGGAACAGAGTCGAACTGACGTACCGAAGCCGAGACAGTAATTCCATCACTTCCTGCCAGAAAAATTGAGACAAAAATCATAAGAAAATAGATAAATGAGAAGATAATTAAATATCTTTCATGTATACATGTAGTTCACTTGTTCTTTTATTATTTTATATCATAATATGTGGAGTACTTTTAGAAATGTACTAAGAATTTATTTGGAAACCTAGCGTACCAGTTCCATGGTTTCGGCATCCTCGGGATTGTAGTTCTTTGTCATTTCAAGACAAAATAGTTTTCGTCCTTCGGAGTTAAACTGGCTTGCGAGAACCGGGTCTTGCGGCTTGAACGAAGACCGCCAATTGTTAACTAGACCCGTTCTATTAATGATCACAAATCCCTCAATATAGTCGAATGTTTTCTCCATCGATATAAGCATTTCTTGATCCTCGGTGAATGTCGTGAAATCCGAGTACAAAACCCTAATCCATTTCACCTATGAAGAAATGTTCGAAAAGAAAGTGTTTAATATGTATGGTTTTTAAAAATGCATTTACTAATATAACTGGATAGGTACATCTTGTAAGTAATTATTTTTTTGTTTCTGTATTTTTTTTTTTCCTTTTATAATTTTTTCGTCTTGCAATTTACCATCTTTGGAGCTGGTTCAAGTGCAATTCTTGCTCTGGTGATTATCCCAAATTGTCCTAGACCACCTAGAGCCCCATAGAAGAGATCAGAATTCTCTTTTGCTGAGCATTTCATGGTATCTCCTGTTCCTGCACTCCGACATGCATGCAATTCATTAGAGAAAACTCAAACCAAGCATATATAACTTCACCTGAATTCCAATTACTAAGCAAAAAACACAAAAAAAAAGAGAGTACTAACCGGTAACAATGACGAGCTCATGCACGTTGCTAATCTGTGGACCATGCCGGAATGCCTGGCCACTAACTCCGGCATTTGATAGGGTCCCACCTACAGTGAGATGCAAATAGTCGGTCCACGACTTGGGTGCAAGACCATGTTTGAGTGTCTCTTTTAACACATTGATCCATAGTTCACCTCCTGAGACATCTATATAAGACGACGTCTCTCCGGCATGTAATCGGGTTTCTGTTCCTCGCAACGACTCCATGCGTATGATGATGCCACCTGGTGCTTGTGCCTGGCCTTGGAGAGAATGCCCGTGGCCTCTTGC
Source organism: Carex cristatella (assembly GCA_024447775.1). Lineage (NCBI taxonomy): Eukaryota > Viridiplantae > Streptophyta > Magnoliopsida > Poales > Cyperaceae > Carex > Carex cristatella. Next base: position 2,367,906 of record JAJHPF010000007.1, read on the forward strand.
TGCAACCGTGAGACCCGATTGTGCACCAAGTTCATACACATGTTTGATCGTTGCCGATATGTCAGAGATGGAACCAGGGAACAACACAGAAGATGGCTGGTAACTAAACCTATTACCGAAATCTTGTGAGAAGTCGGTGAGGTTTTGGAATTGGAAATGGCCATTCAGGTGTAGGGATTTAAGGGAAGCAGGTACAATCGGATCTGGGTTCGATATGTGCATGGCAAAACCACTAAGGGAGAGAAGCATGAAGAGCTTGAGGAAAGGAAGGTTGTGTGTATACATGTTGTTTAAGTTAATGGGTTTCCAAGAGAGGTAAGGTAAGGTAAGTGAGAAGGGAAGAGATGGAGGGAGATTTAAAGGCATGATCAAGAGAGAGAAAGAGGAGGGGAGAGAGAGAGAGAGAAGGTGGATTGGTCAACCAGTAGCACAAGAGAAATGGCTGCTGCTTGAATTGCACCCTTCAGGTGTTCCTTTTCTTTTCTTCATTTCTTTGGTTTTTACTTTTATTTTATTTTTTCCTTTGGAAGCCTGTTGAGCTTTTTGGAGTTGCTATTTTGAAAGAAGAGATGCGTAACTAAAGCAGTGTGAATTGCATAGAGTCATGAAAGAGACAGTCGTGGATCTGGACCACCACGTACCTCACGAACCATATTAGAATTGGACGTGGTAGAGATGCATCATACATGGCCAGGAAAGTTTCTGTGAGGATCGGTCTAAATTCTAAATTCTAAATTTTATTGTTTTGTTTAATATGTTGAGTTTGGTAATTATGCAAATAGTTGCGTAAGAGCATTACATCTCTCCAACTCAAATGAGTTTTAAATGATTATTATAAAAATTATGTGTTAACTACTTTTAAGAAATTATAGTTCCTAAAATTTCTAATTATGATATTTCTAAAATTAATTTTAGAGTTTTTATTAAGACGCGTCAGCAATAAATTAAAAGGGAGAATTAATTTGAGCCAATCATTTGGCCACATGGAGTTTCTAAAGAGTTTCTTAATAAGAGCATCTACAATTAATGATGATTGTTTTTGGATTGCTAATATGATGTGTTAATTGCTAATAGAATTGTTGGGATGTTATACAGTTTCTAAATTAGCAAATTTGTTTTAAATGAAAACATTTGTTTAATGACACGCTGGCTAATTAATTGGATGTAATTATAGCGCTCTCCCTCTCTTTTAATTGTCTAGCATGGCGTCAATTGTAATTTACAATTAATTACTGGGATGAAGTGATTTAGAAATTATGAGTCTCTTTAATTGCTAAACTAAGTAACGTGGCCTATTTTAATTGCTAAACGTTTTGTGGAATGGAGATGCTCTAAGAAACTTTCATGCATAGTTTTTAAATAAAAAGTTTTTCCACATCTCTAAAACTGGATTAGAAACTGCCACATCAAATTATAAATTCTAAGAGTTTCAAAGATGTAGATGCTCAAAGCAATTTTTTTTTTATCATGTTTAGTTGCTACTTAAATTTAATTTAAGAAGAATTAAGTTGTGTATTCTATTTTATTTTTCATATTTATATTATATATCTTGTTTAACAACGTAAGTCATAACTTAAATTAATTTATTTGGATGAATAAGATGCTGGAATCTATGACAATCAACCCTATAAACAGAGTGAGTAAATGTAGATTAAGTTATAAATCTGTTTGGAGTAGAATGTTAGAAAATATATCTCTACCTATAACCTACCTATAACCTGATGACAAGAAATATGTCAGAATTTTTAACCTGTGATCTCTACACACAGAGAACATTTAATTCCTTTGCTACTGGACATGAAACATGAATCTCATGACTATTTTGCTTCAACATAGTGTCAAATTTTTCAAAATTATTTCGGAAATTTTTATAACGAGAATTTGTTACTTTAAATAAACAAAATTTTCTATGAAAATCTCATTGTCAATATATAATATTTTTAATTTGTTGAACTTTTAAAAAAAAATTCCCAATGAGGACTCTGGACCATATGAAATACTTTTTTTTTTCCTCTCCATTTGCCTCATGATAATTGAGAGAGAGATGTTGACCAGGTCAATTAGTCTCCAAACGTCCTCGTGCAATTCATGAATAATTAATTAATCAATCAATGTCAATAACAGGTCATCATCATAATAGGTCAAAATGTGTTGACCTAGTCAAAACAGATAAGAGAAAAATAATAATAATAATAATAAGTACAAATAAATTAATTATGAAGTTTTAAAACATAATGATTAATGTCGTTGATAAAAACAGTGTGCTTTTGGTGAGAATTAAAGGTTGTTTTCTAAATCAGTGGGCAGAGTGGTGAATTAACTAATTTTTATTGTAAAAAAATTGAATATAATTAAAAAAAATAAAATTAAGGAGCTCTGAACTTGAACGCCTAATGATATTCACTTAACTGGAGTATGTTTCAATAAAGTGAGAATATAAAGATGTTTGATATGCACTAATGGAAATAGCAACGTGTATTCAAATAATATTTTTACTATTTAAAATAGTTAGAACAGTTATTATTCTCTATTCTTTGTAAATATGGAAATAACTACTGTTCGGAAGTGTGAAGAGAGAAAAAAAAATATTTCTTTCTTGATTTTTCATCAACATAGTCCCAAAATGTACCTTGTTAACACTAGTATTTTTCGGTTACAACTATTCACTGTTTCAAATAACATTTATACTAGCAACATTATTTTTTCTCATCTACTAATTTTAAAATTTTGTTATTCTAACTTATTCCAACTTGCATCCAAACATACTAACACAGTTCTGGATTTCTCTGCATAGAATTATAGAATTTTATGATTACAAGTCAAGTTGTAAAATGAACATATATAGAATTTCATGATTTCAAAGAACTAAATTAGTGCACTTTTCTACAAAATTCAAATTAGTGCACTTTTCAGATAAATTTGATGTTTATTTGGTTTTGCGTCCAATGCATATTATTAAGGAAAAATTGGTTATTTGTCAATCCAAAACTTTCAAATTTGTCAATCCAAAACTTTCAAATTTGAAAAATACCATCACGAAACTATAAATATAAAAAATGCCACTCTAAACTTAGTTAATAGTGGCATTTTTTAGATTTATAGAGAAATAAAAAAATATATCCAAAGCCGGGTTTAGGGTTTAGGGTTTATAGAGAAATACAGAAATACATATCTCAAAATTGTATTTTTCAATTAATTTTTAATAAAAAAATATAAAAATTATGTATTTGTGGTAAATTTAATAATTAACTAAGTTTAGAGTGACATTTTTCAGATTTATAGTTTTGTGATGGTATTTTTCAAATTTGAATGTTTTGGAGTGACAAATAACTAATTTTCTCTATTATTAAAATACCCGTCTTTCAAAACAAAAGGCAGCTAATTTTTTTTTTTTAATAAAAGTAATAGACGATGATCGGCTTTGGATATATTTATTTGATCTCTTCTTTCTAATATTGGATAGGGGAGGTGTAAGTGTTAGAAATTATAAATTATAAATAAATTATTTTTTAGCTATTATATTAATTGTTTTATCGGTTATAGCATTGACAACAGTTATTATTTGAATTAATACAAAGAATGCACCGGCCCTCATTAATTTTATTAATTACTTTTTTAATTAGCCATTTGTCATTAGTTCCACCTGCTACAATTTTTTTCCGATATGAAACATGTGAATGATGATTAAAAAAATGGCTCTATTTTTTATGTTTGCGTTATACCTCTATTTTCTTTTTTTTTTAATAATATTTTTTTTAATTCATATGTCAAAATAAAATTATTGGACGCGGGTTTATATTATTTTCTTGTAAAGTTATCTCATGTTTAATCATTTAATAATCTAATTAACATAATTAATACATTTTTTGTATTGACTGTTGTGGATATACATGACTACGTTGGTCATATTCTACTGTGTAAATATAACTTTGAACCTATGATTGCTATTGATGTGAAATTAAAAAAAAAAATTGAGCATAGTTAATTTCAAAGAAATTTAATTGATGTGCTCACATTGATCATAAGTCATTATAAAGCCCCATTGTAGATTTCAAATCAAGAGACAAAAGTCAAATTATCATTTTCCATATTTTTCAGGAGTAGAGATATGGTAGGTGTTGTAAAATCATACCAAGTGGCAATTGTTGCTTAGGCAAATTAAAGACTCTTCAAGAAACATCACCGAATCTCCAATAATGTTGACATGAATGGTGGAAGAAATTTAGTATATTAAGGAAATTAAATAATATAATTTTACTCCAATGTCGACTATATTAATTTTTAATAAAAAAAAATATTAATGTTTATTTAGGAAAGACTAATATAAAAAATTTAAATATACTGAATTTTGATTTATTTTATTTTTTTAAACAAAGCAAAATATCTCTAACAAGAAATCGTCCTGCTTACGAGTTGTTCTCTAACATAGCAACTAGGTTCGAAGCAAATAAGAAAAGTTGCATCTGAACCACCTACTATAAATATTTATACAACTCTAACATAGCAACTAGGTTCGAAGCAAATAAGAAAAGTTGCATCTGAACCACCTACTATAAATATTTACATATAAATATATGTAAATAAGGTACATGTTTTTATGATTGATGTTTATGACTAGAATGTAAAGAGTTGTCTCTTTTTCTCTCTCTTTCTTTTTCTTATTTTCCTTCTTCTCTCATCTCTGAGTGGTAATTGTCAGTCCGGTTGATTTAGTTTTCAGTCCAATTTGATTCAATATCTTCTTGGTTGAGTGGTGACTATCCCGGTCTGATTTGATTCGGTGCCTTTCGACTGTGCATTCCTCTTGGCAGCGTCGATTTTGGAAAGAAGAAAGCGTTTCATCCTAAAAGAAGGGTTTGATACAGTGTAGTCTGCTAGTCATGCAACTCAAAAATATTATTGTTGTGTCTACGTTTTCATAGAAGAAAACCGAAATACCCACTTACTTGTTAATTGAGCGTGAATAGATCACCAATTCCCATTCTCTGACTTTTTATGGTTCTTAATTTAAACAAAGAAAATATGTATAATAGTTACTTTGTAAATTATTGAATCAATACAATCGTCTACAAACTTTCAATATAAAAGAAAAAAAATAGATCCATTTCGATTTGTTTAGTTTATCATATTATGGGTATATTATTGTAGTTTGCGTGCCTTCGACTCTTTTTGAGAAATAACTTATGAAAAGAAGATAAATTACAAATTAAAAGTTTTAACAAAAATTATAAAATCATTATATAACATAATTTTGCCAGTTAATTATAAGTCTCAAACATAGAAAAAAAACAAAAATCTCTTTCGTTCCGCAAGAATAAGTGAATACATTTTCTTTGCCTATTTTAGTGCTCTTAAGCAAGACACTTGTGCAACCGTTTTCTTTTCTCTCTATTTAATTGATATGAAACAAAAAAAAAAAAACTTTTTTTAATAACTGAAATTAAAAGGTATTAGATGTTGTTTTGTTTTCTAAGCACGTGATGAGTTTAAACAAAAATGAAATAATGTTTATCCTATCCTATTATACAATCATTGAAATGATAAATTAGTTCATCATTAATTCCATTTAAGAAGATTTAATTGAAATTAATATATATCATTTTTTTTATAAAAATCTTGATTTATTTAAGAAACAATTTTAGTAGTATAAAAACAACAAAAAAAACTTGCCCTCTTTTTTGTTAACAACAAATGAGAAAAAAAAAATCTATTTTGCATTCTGAAATATTGAAAAATAATTATGTACCTGCAATTTTACATGAATTTTGATTTATTGGAAAAGGAATAGAAGCTATAATTTCATAACTCGTTTATTTCACTCATCAATTAGTATCGGAAATCAGAAACACAGATTCTTCCTTTTAAATTTACATATCATTGATAATTAGGGACTGCTCGCACATAGAAATAGAATAATTATAGTTATTCTCGCACTTCAATCCTCCCTCTGTTTCTATAGCTACAATAAAGAAATATTGTAATATGGTCTCTCTTAATTATATAGTCCTGTTTTTTTAGTTTATGTACGTGTTTCCGCATCAACCTTCATAGAAACAAATATTTGAAAAATAACAGACTAATACTTGCAAGTAAAATATTAATACTTGCATGCGTAACTTGATATGATGATCCCCCTTTTCCAATCCTTCAATGGTATCCGCGTCAACCTTCCTATAATGAAGTAGTGGGGACCCTGTATTCCTGCAATAACCTTCCTATAACAAAAATAATTGATCTCATAAGTATAAATACTTCAATGCATATGTATCAATACTTGCAAAATTATATATTAATACTTTGATGTGTAACTTGATATGATCAGCACCTAAAGATTAAATTTTGTACAATGTATATACATATAAATATTTCAATTCATAGGTATAAATACTTTCAATACTTGATATTAATATTTTTAGATGTCATCTTGCGTCATGTGTAAAAAAAAAAAATTAAGTATCGCGGTCTTCCATACAATTATGGCAATGTTGATATTTTTAGAAACGTGTATAGTAACTCTCATTTAGTTTGAGTGGTCATCCACATGTATTTATGGTGTGGGGATAGTTGGGGAGATTTGGTTGTGAAGACAATTATTTTCATTAAAATATTTTCGTGCATAGATATAAATACTTCCATAGATAAGTATGATTGTATGAATACTTTTGTTCATAGGTATTAATACTTTATAAATTGTGTGGGGACAATGCGGATTATATAAGGAAATTGTGCGGGGACGGTTCCCCCAATTTAGTTATGACAGTTATATGTGGGAACAGAAATGCGGAGATAGTTATCAGCATCCTAGTTATTAATAACCAACTATTTTGAAAATTGATAAAAAAAAAAAAAAAAAGTTATCTGAAATTAATAGCTTTTTTTAATTAATAATAATAAATTTTGGTAAATTAAAACTAAAATGCTGGCATCGAATCCAATCCAACCAATCGTATAATGCAGGATTGGTGGATTGATTCTTACAACTTATAGATTGATTCTTTATATTTTAGAGGCATAAATTTATATGTTGCCTTTGAAATTTTGGGAAGGAATTGGATTGGACATATTATTTAAAGTCAAGTTATATACATTGCCAGCAATTGATTCAGAATTTTTGTGGGGTGCAAGAAAATAGCAGATTGATTTAGATAGCTACTAGATAAAAAAAATGTTCTAATTTATAATTTTCAATGCTCGACTTTTAATCTTAATTATTAATCAGAATTCAAAAAAATTATCTAATTTTAATCCTAAATTTAACTCTAACTAAAAATCAAAATTCCAGAAGACAAATAAAATTTCAAAAAAAGATCAAAGTTGATCCAAATCTATAAATCTCCATAAAAATTCAGAATCCAGAAGAGCAGTAGCCCTGGCCCTTAATGGATCTGCTCTAGTTATATATGTTTGATCCACAATAAGACTTGTGTTGACAAATTTAATTTCTAAATCCAAACATTTTGCGTGGTTTTTGATGCGAATTGGACTGTTAGGGCTTGGCTTTGAATAAGGCAATGTCTATATCCCTTTGAACAACAAGGAATTTGAATCTCTTAAGGGCCTGTTCGGCAGCTTCCCCAGAAGTTACTGTTCACGTGGGAAAAAAAATTCAGTTCAATTTTTTTTCCCACGTGAACAGTAAATCGCAGTTCAAATTAGGCCCGTTCCTGTACCCATTCTCATTCCTGAGGGAGGCCGAAGAGGCCCTAAATAACTCAATTTTGAGTATGAATTGAAAGGGCTCCATAAAAATTTGAACTTAAGCCGAATTGACCCAATTCTAATCATCTAAGTTACTTAAAAAGTAGATCCGGATCCTTGAATTTTAAAAAAAAAATGTTGAGAATAGCTAGGGGCCTAGGTGCAAGGCATACCCAAGTTTGGTCAGGATGCAACATCATTATAACTTAAAAGCGGTTAAGCAAACCGCACTTAATTTATTTAATTATCTTAATTAATTTCATAACCGACATAGATTTTCATTTTAAAATGTTTTTTTTTTCTTTTTCCTTTTCTTCATGTCCCACAGTTATTCACTTTATTCTCCCGATTTTTTTTTAGTAATTGACATGAGTTTTGAAAAAAAAAAATATATATATATATATATATATATATATATATATATATATATATATATATATATATTTACTAAGATGCAGATAATATTTTGGATAATATTGAGTCCCAATTGGACTAGAGGAATTGAATATACTAAATTTGGAGTGTGATAACTTGTAATTTATGAACTTTTAAGCAATGAAACGGGTCTCATAATCTTCTTTTTGTTTTTTGTTTTTTGTTTTTTTTTTTAATAGAGCGTAGATAATACTTGTGTCCCACCTTTGAATGGGATGCAGATATTCTCTACGTCTATAGTAAAATTGAATTTTTTTCAATTAAGTCATGTCAACTTCATTCATTTTTTTTTTCTAAAAAGTGGTAGCTAAAAAAATATGTTTATTCTCCTAATACAATTATTAACATTAAACAGTAAATTTACTTTTTATGTCGATCGAGGTGGACTTGTCAGAAACTTTTTTTTTTTTTTTTTTTTTTTTACAATCAAACCTGTTGGCGTATCAATAATCAAAAGCACATCATGAGGTGGTAACAAAATTTCTGACCATAACCAAAATTAGAGGCAAAGAAGGCAGCCAAGTAGCCAACACAGGACCAAAAGTTGACACGTGTTTGTATGGTAAAAGTGGTAACTGGTAACGCCCATAGAAGGGTCGTCACCGTCCCACGTGGAGCGTAGACAATCAGGCACCGTCAAATTATGATAAATTGGGATCTTTTGTGTCTATTTTGGATATCTATATATATAAAGAGAGAGAGGTTTCCACGTCATATTTTAATTTCCAAAGTTCAAATAGCTGATCTGAACTGCTTAAAATGTTCTTCATATTAAAATGTGCTTGGAGACCAAATTTTATAATTTTTTGAATATTTTTACTATTTATTAAGTCACTTTGAAATCGTTGATCCACTGTAAATAGTAAAAATTTATGGACCATCGGATCAGCGATTTTCAAAGTGGCTTAATAAATAGTAAAAAAATTTCACAAACTTTAAAATTTGGTCTCCAAGCACATTGCAATATGGAGATCATGTTGAGTTGTTCGGATCGGTTGTTTAAATTTTTCAAATAGAGATATTGTGTCATGGTTCACCAAACGCATTTACACCATATCTTAGTCAAGTCCATCTCTCTCTCTCTATATATATATATATTTAAGTTGCTTGTTTAAAATATGAATATTAAAAAGTTGACATTTAAATTTTTATTTAAAAATATAATCCATTTTTATTGTTTATTCCGGTGGTATGTTAGAACTTTGAATAAGAGAGATCATGTGCATATTAAACGGTTAGATACTAGACTTTGAACATTTATTAAAATAATTATAAATGTTTAAAACTTCAGTTGGATGACTTCTAATCTTTATTAAAAAAAAAAAACCTTGTCAGTCATATCTCGAATTATTGTAAATTAATATGAATGTTAAGAACGTTTGGATGAAACAAGAAATAGAGTAAGAATAGAGCTAATTTTGAGTTTGAGAATAGTAACTAATTTAATATTTTGTTGGGTTACTAGAATAGTGAGAAAATTCATAAAAGACAAACAAAAAAATAATCTATATTTACTAATTCAAACACACCGAAACAAAAAATAGTAGCTCCAAATAATGCTAACTCGGATTATTAATTATTCTTCACGCATCCAAACGCATCCTATTATAAGTTTCTTGCCATTCATAATTAATTCTGATTGAAATTAGTGTCGATGATATATATTTATTTTTTTTCAAATTGAATCATCAATAATAGTCAACAAAATTGGTACTGTTAGTCAAAATTGCACTAAAGAAGATAATGATTTCTCAAGAACAAGACCCATAATTGTTAAATACTAAATACTATTTTAAGAATATAATTTTTCTAAATATGTCTAACATAATTAATTAAGAAAAAGTATACTCCACGTAACCATTATATAATGATTATAATTAATCTCACAATAAGATTTGTCTAACTTGTAAAACAAATGAAGGTATATATGCCTACTTTGATGCGTCAAGCATATATAGGGACACCGTGTCCTCTGCTTTGACTCGCCATTTGGCAGATATTGAGATTATGTCTCGTGACAAAATCGGTAGACAAAAAGGTTCTCTTGTTAGTGTCTGTGTCAGCAATTTAATATTAATAATATTGCATATTCTAATTGAGATGTGTTTCTTTGGAGCATGCAATATCACAACTGATATTATTCCTATGCCTTTCAACGTGTCTTATTATTAATTATGCTGTTTTCCAATTGTTTTCATTAACCAGGAACAAAATTTTAAAGACAACTTGTGAGATCACCGTATTCGTCTGATATGTCTGATATTCACTTTGTATTTGAAAAAAAAAGAAAAAAAAAATATGAATATGAATTTATCATATTCGCCCTGTATTCGCTCTGTTTTCACCCCCTACCTCCACATCAAAATTTAAAGACAGTTAAAGTTATGACCTCGCTGTATAAAAGCCAATTTGTTTTTTATGTAACATTAAAATAAATAAATAGCATGGTTTTAGGAGAAAATTAATTTAGAGTTAGAACACTAGCATAGTTAGCACTTAAAAAAAAAAAAAAAAAAAAAAAAAACAAGATGAGATCAAACATTATCATTTGCAGTGATGAATAATGCTAGTAATGCTAAAGTTTGATGTATTATCCAATAGCATAGTCAGAATTTAATCATAAGTGGAAAAAAATACTAACAATTAAATTTCATCAAAATATTAAAGCACAAATTAAAAAACTACAAATTTCATCATACGTTGAGAAATTTGGACTTCACAGGGTGGTGCAAATTTTTTTTTCTAAAATAGAACAACAATCCAATACAATATGTGTTCATAAAAAGCTTCAAAATTCAGAGGAGGACAAACAGATGTCCAACCTTGATCAATAGGGGCTCCACCACTGATCTTACCTATGAAACAAACACCGATAAAACTCTATTTCAAAAATTCTAATATAGCCAAACACAATTATTGATAAATTGCTATTATTACTGGCATTTCAAAAATAAATCTGATTTGAGAGTACAAGTAGGTTGCTCTTAAGTTCACCAAGTTTCTTTATAAATTGAACTCTAAAACTTATCGGATTGACTTCAAATGATGAATCTGAACTGTTGAAGTTCTTTTACATGTAAAAAATTTAAACTTTCGAATTTATTTAGTATTAAGTCAAGTTGTAAAAAATAGAAAATTTATAAATTAATTATAATGCATTATTTTTTGAACAATTTTTTATTACTTGACTCTATACATAATTAATTCAAATTTTTAAATTTTTTGTATGTAGACTCATTACTCGTAAAGTATAAGAGCTTCAAACATTTAGATTCGTCATTTGAAATTAATTCGATAGATTTTAGAGTTAAGAGTAAATGTAGATTTGGTGATTTTAAGAACACCCTAGTTTTACTCCTGATTTGACATTACAACTTTCACTATTTTTTGTAAATGCTCAGGATAAAAAGAATCGGCTACCACTTAATGTGGGGTAGCAGCATAAATGATTTATACGTAGTTACGTACTATTGTTGTCCATTCTATTTCTATCTTCTATCCGGAATTTCTCCTATTTTTTCTATATTTTGCTGGATTTTTTCTGGATATTCTGTGTCGAAACATTTGCAGGAAAATGTGTAACAAGTTAGACAGACTGTCAAGATGGGTCAAGGCTCGCTTTTAGCTGATTAACATGATACAGAATATCACGCTAACTTTTAAAATCTGCACGCATGTGGCGCGCGTGTGATTGCCTACGTCAGCCATCCCTCTCAGCCGCCGTGTTCGTCCATCAGAAACTCGACACCAAGTACCCGATTTTTTGAAGAAAGTTAGGATCATTTGCGGATTAATTTTGTGTAATTTTCGTGTAGAAGAAAATTTTGTAGTTGTTTCATGCCATGCAGCATGGAACATTGCATGATTATCTTCACATCTCAGTCATAAATTTGATATTTTACAAAAGTTTCACTCCGTTTCTTCATGCAAGCCCCTATAATAATTTGTATTTGTGTATAAGTACTTAACAAGGTTTGCTAAAGCGTTATGCTCTAGAAACTTCAGACTCAGTTAATTTTAGTTCAAACTTCAAAGATGTTATATTAATTCTTACCAGTAAACTGACTTTAATATTAAATGTCCATCCTCGTCATAATTTTTTTAGTCCATTTTTATAATACATAGGAATTATTTTTATGGACGCGATAATTGTTTCCTCACTGTCCTCGCACATAACATCCATAACTAACTTGGCAAACTGTTCCCGTACAATTTTCTTATATAATCCGTATTGTTCCCGCACAATTTCTAAAGTATTAATACCTATGTACGAAATTTTTTTAACAAAAATAATTCTCCCCAACTAAATCTCCCAAACCTCCCAAACCATCCCTGCACTATAAATATCTATGGGGCGCACTCAAACTAAATGGGGGAGGGGGTAAGGGGGGCCATACACATTTATAAAAATATCAATATTGCCATAACTATATGAGACCACAATACTTAATTTTTTTTTATATGACGCTGGATTATGTCTGAAAGTATTAATATCAAATATTGAAAGTATTTATACGTATGCATTCAAATATTTATATGTATATACATTGTACAAAATTTAATCTTCAGACGTTTTATCATATCAAGTTACACATCAAAATATTAATATCTCGTTTTGCAAGTATTAATATCTTATTTTGCAAGTATTGATACCTATGCACTGAACTTTTTATACGTATGAGGTCAACTATTTCTATTATAGGAAGGCTGTTGCGTTGATACGAGGTCTCTAGTACTTCATTAAAGGAAGGTTAACGCGGAGACCGTTGAAAGACTGGAAAAGGAGGGGAGGGGGGGTCATCATATCAAGTTACGCATGAAAATATTAATATCTTATTATTAATTTGTTATTTTCCAAGTATTTATACTTATGAAGGTTGATGCTGGAACAAGTGCAGAAACTGAAAATGAAGAACCATATAATTAGTGAGGATCATAATACAACTTTATTCTACTGTAACTACAGAGACAGAGAGGTGACTGAAGTGCGGAAATAAATATAATTATTTTTTTTTAGATATACAAGCCTAGGTGCTGAGACAAATAACTCACATCTATCAGTTAAGATAGCACTTTTTAACAAAATGTGCAACTTTATGGATGAGTGATTGATTGATGTAAAATTTATATTCTCGGTTCATGTGAATTTCAAACTTTTCAACGCTCATCTTTTACAATTATTGTCATCTATAGTTCGATTTGTATCAACATATTCTTATGATATGCACCACAACATGCCATGCAACAGTAAGTAAAAGATAGATTGTAAAGATACTAAGTTGTAATGTATATATTACTGTAATTAATAAAAGTATTAATGCCACAATTCAATTACCTTGCATTAAAATTGTGGGGTTCGTACAATTACTTCTATCCTTACGAGAAGATTTGAATTCTCTTCAATTTTTCAAGATCTCACATACTCTTTCTAACCATCAAAATCATTAATCTTCAACCAATTTGTTGTAATTATTATATCGTACAAACTAGGTAGCCTAGCCTTACAACCGATATAATTTAATTGGCACTATTGTACATATTGATGTCGGTAAAACTTATCAGTCGTCAAAAAATTCTCAAGATGGGGATATCATGGGTTTAAATTAGCAAGAAAAAATGAATAGTTTTTACTTTGTATTTTATTAATTACTGAATTAGAAATTTAAGTTTTTCTGCTTTGAAATTAAGGAGTCTAATTAATTTCAACTATCTTAATTGCTAACATAAATAGAGGTTAACATGTAATAGTTTAAGAACTAGCTTTTGGTTTAGTGGCAAAGATACATGGTCTTTATGTGAGAGGTTATGAATTCGAAATTCAAATTAAGGGTATTAAATAAACTATATAGAAAATAAGACACAAGTATAAAAATTTGAAAGAAAAAAAAATGGGGATCTAAATACATGAATGGTCACATGTCGTGATCAAATTCAGAAGGATGGCCACGGCGCGTGAATGGTCACAACACGTTAGTCACATCGTGACCACACGTGATTAGTCACATTTGTCAAGTTTGATCGTATTTAACTATTTTTTCATAATTTAAGTTAGTTTATTTATGATTCACTATTTGATCAAGATCCAACGATTCTAATCACAAGTAATTCACGTAATCACGTGGTGTGTCATGCCGTACGTGACTTATCTTTCACGTGACACACCATATCCCATAATGTGAATACTCACAATACAGAACACGCGAGTCACGATACGTAACCATCACACATACTATATATACCATGACAAAATTGTGTGGTACCATTAGAGTAGTGACGTATCCAGTGACAGTGTGATTTTTATACATTCTTATTAGATCCCATTTATCTAATGTGGTTCCGCATCTGAGTATATATACATTAAAATTTTATATAAGTACTTCAAAGATTGTTATTTTCGGAACATTGAAAATTTAAGTCATTGATAAACTATGAGACATATATACATCAAATATCATATTTTATCAATATAATATGTGGATAGTATAGACTATGTATATCATGTTGGATCTTAAATTCCACTTATGTCAAAATTATTTAACTAAAATATTATCAACTGGTCTCTCAACAGTAAAATTGGTAATTATATACTCTTTTTTTTTTTTTTTGGAATTGTAAACCAGAGACCCTATAATTGATTTAGGAATACTGGTTGGGGATGCTCTTTGAGTGACATGTTGATAGGAGGAGGTGCGATCTGACAAAAAAGTCAAATATTGTCAAACGACATCACTTGCTTTGTTGAGTTGATATATTGTAGACTTGTAGGCTCCTATAATTGAACTTATATCTAGTGCCTTGGTGCCTTGACAATTTTACTATATAACCTACTTTTGTTTCCCCCATGAAAAAGCCTACCTCAAATCTACTTGTTAATGATTGTCATTGGAACTGTATATACTAAAATTAATACTAGTACTAGCTAGAGAGATTAAATTGTACAAAAGGTACAACAACATTCTATACCAATACTTTTTGAATAAAAAAAAAAAGTTTAACTTTGTTCTAAGAATTAGTAGAGCTGACATAAAATGAAAACTCGTAGGTCGTGACTCATTTGAGATTGGTTAAAAAAAAAGTTTGTAATTAGTTTGATCCTGACTCAACTTATCATAGTGAATTCAAGCTTCATCCAGTTCAATTAGCCCTAGTCGGCTTGTTGCAAAAAAAAAAAAAACAAAGATGAAGTAATTTCCTTATTCTTTAACTATTCATTTTTATTCTATGTTTGGATGAATTAAGAATAGAGTAAGGATAAAACTAATCTTAATTTTGAGAATAGTAGCTAATTCAATATTTTGCATGATTAGTAGAATAGTGAGAAGATCCACAAAAGACAAACAAAGAATATGAACTATTCGCTAATCCAAATACACCCAAACGTAGAATAATAGCTCAGAATAGAGCTAATTCGATCCGAATTAGTAACTATTCTTCACCCATCCTAATGCAACATACAAGTTACAACAAAACGATAAATTTTGTTACAATTAAGAAGAAAAAGAAATGTTTTCTCAGCTCGTGATATATGAACGACTCACAATATCAGATCAACAAAAAAAATTATGTATAATGTAAAATTGATTCTCATTTGTGGTAGAAAATTTTTTATGCTCTACATTTATTTATAGTCTTAAAAATAACTAGAATAGTAAAATTGGCATTTGTCTTATTAGAATAGTTTGTTTCAATTTTTTGTGAGAATAATTTGTTCTAATAAGATTAAAAAGTTTGATCTTCTATTCTAACTATTCTAACTCGATCAAACACTGAATAGCTAGTTTTGAATAATCTATTCTCAAAAATAATATATTCTGATTGCAACCAAACATATCCTGAAAGTCTAACTTTCCCTGATGCTTGCAGCTCAACTCGTCATGAGAAGAGCAGAGTTCAAGCTCAATCTATCTAAATTCGGCTTGACTTGATTACATCCTTATCCTAAATAGGACATTATCTCTTGAAAATAAAATTATACCATTAATTATGTGCTCTTTTTATCTGTGTGATATTTTTGATGTACCTCATGTCATGAGATATGGCAGTGATCTTAAAGCAAGATTGACAAATGGGCATAATACCTCCACAAAATTTCCACTTTGACATGTGAAAACAATTCTGAGTGTTGGGATAATGTTGCCACATGTGGTGGTGCAGTGACTATAATTGGATGGCACAGGAATACAGGACAATCCGACATAAATTGCTAAGGCTAAGCACAGTTGCAGCTCCTATTTTTATTTTGTTACATCTTTTTTGGGATAAAGTTTTACAGTACTGAACTGGTTAATTAAATCTCTGCCATCCGTATCCTCTCTCTGTTTCCTTGACCAAATTCTAGCTAGTCATGACAACATGACAAGATTTGACTTCAATGTCCTCATTATATTGTCCTTTTTGTTTCTTTAGGTTTCATTTGCTGAACTGAACTCCTATTTTGCTATCATAATTATGCAATTATCATATAGTACACATCTTTAAGGACGTCTTTTAAAATAAAACACAAATTAGATTTTGGTGTGATGGGTTTTAAATTAGGGATTCACATCCGCTGCGATGCTTTTAGGGTGAACAGTAACTCTAAAATTTCTGCTTTTCTAAATCTAACCGTCTAATAATTTCGTGCACGTATCTCAAAGCAACTGATTTTTTTTTGCACGAATCTCAAAACAATTCAACAGTTGGATTTAGAAAAATAGAAATTGTAGGTCACTGTTTATGAGTTAAGAATCGCAGCAGATTCAGATCCTTTAAATTAGACATAGTGAAAAACATATATATATATATATATATATATATATGCATATTCCTCACCTCCTCACTTGTGCAATCCATTGGTTAGTACAAGTTTGCATTATCCATTGGTTAATTAGTACAAGTTTGCATGTTGAATTTGTGCTGTCAGGTTTGATGAAAAAATTCATATATTTTTTTATGAATAATCAAGACTAAAAATTATAAAGGACCATCCAATGTTTATTATTTATTTATTTTTATTTTGAGAAAAATGTTGGGATGAAGCAACTCAACTGTCTAATATTCTTCTTTTTTTTTAAAGAAGTGGATTATGCTATCGATTTTTATTATAAGAAACCATAAGAGAGTTTATCGGTAGAAGTCCCAACTACAAAGCACCCACTAACACCATAATAAGCTAACCTTGACATCATATTCAAAAACACATAACAACAAACAATTACGTCATATCTAAACTGACTGATCAATCTGACACATAGACCAGCAACCAAAACACTAGAGCCCTAAGAGTCACCAAAAACAGAAAATAAGCAACAAAACCCTAATATAACTATGATATCACCATTTGCTAGCTAAGAGCTACCTATGCTGCTTTCTTCATCTTGAGAGCTATCGTCATCCTCACTGATCCCGGCTCTAAGCATAGAAATTGAACCCTGTATATCCACCATGAAAGCCAACTGTATAATATTCAGAAGGATCTTATTTCGGTTATCAAACTGTGAACTCTTCTGTAAAAAAAAAATATTTATCTTTTATCACCAGACAAAATACTAGTTCTTAACGACCATCGATTGTAAATCGGACCATCCTCATTTGAACAACAAAGGTCTATGATAGTATGATGATCCACATTAGAGTGAATAGGTGCAGATATGAAGACAAAGAAAGCGTGGCAGAGGATCCGGATTATGATTTTCTAGCGGTTGAAAAGGAAACCGAGGGGGGAGATCGTGGCTGCGTGGGGATGGCAACACAACAGCAACAGGAGCAAATGGCATGCGTTGTGCGTCGGGAGCAATTTTGGGGCCGGGCCCTGGCTGTAGATTTCCACCATGTGGGCCCAACCACGTGACCTTTTTGAATTTATGGGCTTTCATCCGGTTTTTGCTTGTGGGGGGCCGTCAACCTTAACCCTTACAACTTTCATTTTAATTCCTTGTGGGACCATTTCAACATCAACCCAAAAGTTGATATCCGATCCGGTTCCACTGCAGCGCCTCTAATGGCTGCTCATTGCTGTGCCGACTCAATAGTATGTATGAGACATACATAACAGTAAAGGTTATGCTCGTCAAGAGAATTTGGTGAGCACAAGTTTCAAAATCTATTGAATTGATTTCAAATGATTAATCTAAACGTTGAAGCCGATCTACTTCACAAGTGATATTTGTACGTGCAAAATTTTAAAGTTTGAATTCATTTAGTATAAAGTCAAACAATAAAAAATGATGAAAAATGAATATATTAAAATAACTTATAAAATTTTATTTTTCTTAAATCTTTGACCACTTGACTTTGTAATAATTAAATTCAAAATTTTCAAAAAATTTCATCTACACACATCACTCGTAAATTATGTCGGTTCCAATAGTTTAGATTTGTTGTTTTAAGTCAATTTGATAGATTTTGGATTTATGCTCACCAAGATCTTTGATGAGTACAGTACACGCTAGCTTTGCTCCGTACACATATATGGGATTTATAGTAAAACTAGAGTGTTCTTAAGTTCACCAAATTTCTTTGTGAACTCAACCTGCAAAAATCTATCGGATTAGCTTCAAACAATGAATTTGAACTATTGAAACCCATCTACTTTATGAGTGCGTCTACATGCGGAAATTTTTAACTTTCGAATAAATTTAGTATAAAGTCAATTGGTCAAAATTAGAAAGTTTATTAATTAATTTTAATGCATTTGTTTTTTGAACTGTTTTTTACCACTTGACTCTATACAAAATTAATTCAAAATTTAAATTTTTTACATGTAGACATATCACTCGTAAGGTAGATGGATTTCAAAGATTCAGATTCGTCATTTGAAGTGAATCCGATAAATTTTATAGCTGAGTTCGCAAAGAAACTTAATAAACTTATGAACACCCTAATTCTACTCGGATTCATATATTTTAAGACAAATATTTTGTAATAACAATAGATTCAAAATTTCAAATATAAGTGTTTCTATGAGCAACTTTAATAAATGCTCTTTAAACCATTTAAAAAAATATTATATATGCAATTCATTATATTTTAATTTGGAGAACAGGTTAAACATTAATTTTAGAGTATTAATTTAAACTTTCAATTTCATATATTTGCGTCAGGTCTTTCAGTCGTCATGTCAGTTAGTAGGACATTGTTTTTTCAAGATTGTTAAATAACTGTTGTGAAGTAGAAGTTGAAATAGAAGTTGCAATTGTAACGTCATCAATTGTAATTGATTAGAATTCTGATGTACAGTGCATGCTCTCAAGTATGAAGTCATATTTTAGTAAACCCCCTTAAAGTTTCTAAATATAATTTATCTTTTATATCTTGTGTAAGAATTCATATAATGGTCTCTTTGAATAATATCATTTCTCCGTACGGATGCATTATTCATGTCCCTTTTTATGCCTCTTTTAAGCATTATCAAATTGTTGAACATCAAAGAATTCATGTCCATAATGAGAGCAAAATAAAAAAACAATTATTTTTTTATGATGAATAATCCGTTATAATTTTAATGGATGTCAATTTTTTTTTTTAAATTCCATGATTTTGCTATATATTGTAGAGAAAAATACAAAAAAATGCTATAAATATTGTAAATTGACTCGCATTTTTTTTCCCGTGAAACTACCCCCCCCCTCCCCATAACTCGAAAGTATGCTTCGGTCTCTGGTTATGTTACTAATTATTATAAATTATTATAAAGAAGAACAAGCGAAGAAAATGGAAATTTTTTATGGTGCAAAAATTAGTGCAAAGAATTTAAGGGGAAGATGATATTTGTAAATAAGGTAATTTCTGAGGACCAGAATTAAAACTTCTTGTGCCGGGTCATATAAGGTGGCAAAACGTCGGTAAGATTAAGAAACAAAACGCCATGTTCTACAATTGTCCCTCATGTCTCCTTTCATGGGCTTTTTTTTATTTGTGGAGAGTCATCATGTGCTATTGCCTATTGGCGTTACATCTTACATGGTATCATATCATAGTTTGTGCACTCATAATTAGTCTAGATTCAATGCACCAACCTTTTACTATGTGGCCGTACATTAGCGCTTAGTTTTTTTTTTCTACTATTTATAGAAAATATTTTCTTAATATTTTATGTTAAATGTTTATGAGTAAATTACTGATATGGCCCTTGAACATGTCATATTTTATTTGGTCCATAAAATTTCAACTTCATTTGAAATTATTAATTATTTAATTGAATAAGGCTAGAGTGCTACCTGTAGCATAGTGATATGTCGTACTACCTCTTTTAAAACTTATTGGATATGTTTCAATGGCTAATCCAAACCGTTGAAATCAATCTACTACATAAGTGATATATTTACATGCCAAAATTATAATGTTTTGAATTCATTTGGTATAAAGTCAAGCGGTCAAAAAATAAGAATTATAAATTAATTTGAATACATTGATTTTTCATTATTTTTTTTACCGCTTGACTTTATACTAAATGAATGTAAAAATTTGTAAATTTTATATGTAAATACATCACTCGTGAAGTAAATCGGTTTTAACAGTTTGAATTTGTCGTTTAAAGTCTACTCAATATGTTTTTGAAGAGGTAGCACGACATGTCACTATGCTACAGGTAGTACGACAGTCTTATACTTATTAATTTATACCAAGCCAAAATTATGTTAGAAAATTAGGTGATGAATTTATATGATGCTATGGATACTGATGTCAAAGTTTATATTGCTAATAAGTAATAAATGATTTAATAATTATATATTAGTATTTATACTAATTAGCATCCAAAACTACATATAATCACATCAATATGCTAAGTTGGTAACATTGCTGTGATGTTGATTTTCTTCTATTTTTTTAAGCGAAGGTCAATGACATGAATAATTAGGTATAATATAATAGCATTAAGGACCAAATGAAAACTTCAGAAATTCAAGGACAAAAATATAGATATACGTTAAGGTATATTTCTATATTCTCCCAATACTTTTTAGAAATCTAACTTGATACATTTTCTCAAAATAGCAATTCTCGTGTCATCGCAGAAAGGCTAAATAAAAAAGCTATTGTGAATAGTGTAGCTATAGCGAAAGCTATTTTACATAGTATTTTTTTTTAATTATGTTTTATATTTCTACTAATTATCAGCGTTACTAAAATCTCATATAGCGACAAGTAAGGCAAAATTAATTAATGAATTAAAATATTTATATTGAACCAATACAAAATTTAAATTGCTATTCAAAATATCCATAATAATATCATAAACTATCTATTTTTTTTCATTCAAAATAACTTAAGAATCATGGCATAAACTATATATATTTTTCTATTAAAAAAATCTAAGTATAATGACATAAACTATCTATTTTTTTCTATTTAAAATCAAGCAATCTGAACCTTGAAAATAATTGATCCTTTAAAAAAAATTCAGTTTGGACCTTTAGATAAAAGTGTATGTAGCATAGCATGTGCTATAGCACGTAGCATGCAGTGTATATAGATGATTTCTATTACCGCTATAGCGGTCGTAGCTGAAATAGCGCACTTTTATCTCATAACTTAGCGTTTAAGATCCGAAAATACAATAGCGTACTGCAGTTTCTACCTACAATACCCCATAATATTATCAATAATTTTTTTCTGGAATAAGAGAAGGCTTGTACATTTTACATATTTAGTACCAGTGAAGAGTGTGATGCCAAATGATCTATTTTGTTAATAATAATTCTTATACAATATTTTTCTCATCTATGTCATGATAGAAACCATTGCTAAATAAAAGCAAATTAATTATTGTTGCAACTTACATATTATATAAGTCCCATATCTGGTGCCAAATAGCAATTTTACCCACAAAAAAAAGGTGCTTTTTAATTACGTGAGAAATGAGCACATTAATAGGGACATAAGAACAGAGTCCTAAAGTGACAAATGATTGGGGCAGAGACCCAAAGTCTAACCAATGAGGTGTTATTTATTAAGAGGAGCACTGGTCAAAACCTATAAATGATGTGCCAACCAACCCTAGAAATTAAAAGTATGAGCAATGACTCACCTCTTGCACCATTTTCTTACGTGTTTTGAGGTGACTAATATTACGATTTTTTTTTCATGCCTGGTGTTAATTTGTGTGCCGATTTTTTTTTTACATTAAATAAAAAATAATACGAATATTTAATTGTTCTGAAAATAAAATAAAAAAAAGTCCAGATCAACGAAAATTTCAGCGGTTGAAAAAAGAATTGGACTGCTAAAATTTTAAGCGGCCGAGTAACATAAATTTGTCACTTCATTTCTGTGATTTCTGTCAAAACCATTTTTTTATTTATGGTTTTTTATTTAATTAGAAATTAATAATTTTTTATTTTTTTAATTAGAATATAAATATTTTATATATTTCTTCGAAAATAGATGGAATACTATATAATTTGATTTGTTAGAAAGTCTGCAACAAATAACTTGGATCAATATTTTCAAACTGCAATTTTTGCAGTTGTATGAAAAATTAAAATATTTATTTGTCTGTTACAGAAAAAAAAATATATATTTTTAATTTGATCCCGGTTAAAAAGTCATTTCTGAGTAAATAAAAAAAAATATTGTACATTTAAATTCTAAAAAATTGTATCTATTTTGAAAAAAGAAATTAAAAAATATTATGTCTGACAAGAGTCAGAGAAATCTTTTATTTTTTTGGAAATAGAAGGATCACAATATTGTCTATATTTACTTAGAAGTGATTTTTGAACCGGAATCAATAACTTAGATTCAGAACATTTTATTTTTTTTCTAGTAATACACAAAGAAATATTTTAATTTTTCTTACAGCTGTAAAAATTTCAGCCTGAAAAAAGTTGATCCGGATTATTTGTTGCAGTATTTGTAATAAATTAAATTTATTTTCGAAGAAATATATAAAATATTTCTAATATTTAAATAGAAAAAATAAAAAAATCATAAAAATTCTAATTAAATAAAAAAATCATAAATATAAAAGTCAGAAACCGCAAAACCGAAATGAAAAATTTATGTTACTCAACCGCCAAAAAATTTCAGAGGCCCAATTCTTTTCTCAGCCACCGAAAAATCCTGCAATTTGGGCATTTTTAAAAAAAAATTCAGAATATTTTAACATTGGTATTATTTTTTTTAATCGGCTTTGAGTATGCAGTCAGTAATCTTCCAAATTTGTTTTTTATGGCGGTAAAAATAAATAAATAAAATTTGTTAGACTTAGGCAGACTTTCAAGTTATGGGAAATTTCGAAAGTTTCGTATGAAGATCAATCATATAAATAAAATTTTCACAAAAAATACGGATGCTAATTTTATAGTATTCTTATCATTTACTCTAAATTATATAGAAAAATCATATCAAAGTATAAATTTTTTAAATTAATGAGGATTAATTGAACCCCATTTAATGTGAGTCGATCCACCACTAATAGCTTATGTTTTTAAAATAGCAATGACATAGACAATGAATCAGTTACCATTACAATTAGCTAATTAGAAGACTGGATATTTACTTAAACAAGGTACATATTTTTTATTTTTAAAAAAATAAAATTAGAGCTTTATAAATTTAAAATGAGTTCTAATAGAAAAGATAATAAATTGAGTAAGTTTGTGAGTTTTTAAAATTTAGAGAAATAAATATGATATTATAACTTTAATGAGGATTTTTGTAATGTGGATTTTTTTAGGGACATACATGAAATTCTCCCTATTTTTAAAAATGCCATAAACAAATCGGACTAATCTTGCACCCGTGCACCGTTTTTTCATGAAGTTTAGAGGGATTTGAGACCCATCAAATCAACAATTGATCTAATGAACTCTCTAGCGCACTATAAGGGCGATTTGTTTGAACATTGTTTTTTTATTATTTCTCATAAAGTCCTTGAGCTTGATCAAAATTTTATATGCATTAATTATAATTTTTTTTAGAAAATCAGTACATCAAAATTAGACAGGGGTTCAATCAGTAAATTTATATTCTAATTTCATTATATTTCAAAAAAAAAAAATTCGACAAAGTTAAAGGAGTTTAAAATGAATATATTTGTGCATTTCTTTTAATAATTTTCAACCTCTTGATCTCATATAAAATAAACATGACAAATAAAGAATCTGAAATGTAAATGTTTGACTAAATTTTACATTTTTTAGAATAGTTTTCACTATATTTTTATATAGGAAGAAAATTACTACATTCACCTATCTAAAAAAAGTAAAATAAAATAAAAGTAAATATACAATGTACAAATGAATTATTATATGGAGATCATGTTGAATCGACTGTTTGAACTTTCAAAATAAAGATATTAATCCATCATACGTATCAATATGCGCTATGTCTAGTTTCATAGTCTCACTCTTTTTAAAGTTAAATTTTCAAATCTTCTTGAGAAATTTTGCTCATGTTGATTTTATTATATGTTTTGATATAGTTAATTTGTTATAAATAGAGAAAATCCTTGTTTGAACATAATATTTTTTTTTCATAGAATTTATATGGACAGAATTCTACTAGAGTTGGTCACTGTCTTCACTCTTCACTATTTTTTTTCCTTTTTGATTTGCTCGTCTGTTATAGTAACACTATCGGTCAACATAATTGCATGTTTGGTTTATGCATATATGTTACAGGACTACTGTTAAAAGCAACCAAAGTTGAGGAAATTTCCTTCAGAGAGTAAAATGGACCCAATTTTGAAAAATTGTAAAGAGAAAAAAGTGCTACAACTAGATAATTAACAAATTTTATAAAGAGGCATAATTTTCTATTTTAGAAAAGTAATAATATTATTTAATGGACAAGAAAGATAGATACAAATTTGATCTCATAGAAGGAATAATATCAATTATATGGTTGGATTTTCTAAGGAACTGTAGATCTAATGTCATGCGGTTTTTTAGGGTGTGCTTCAGAAATAGTTCATTAAAGAAAATAGAAGAGACAGAAAGGAAGAGATTATGCAGTAATTTCACCTTCTCTACACCTCAAATTAAAGGAGAGAAAATCTTTAAAATTTTGCTTATTTATACAAATTCCAGCTCCTCTTCCCTTCTCTCCCATTCGTTCATCTCCGAAATTTATTATATCGAAGCATGTGAAAGTTAGATCCGGTCAGAGCTTAGTTTCCCTCCGCTCCCCTCCTTTTCGTTCGCGTACCTCCTTTTAGAGTAGGTCCTTAGAGTTTCACAATAATGCACACTTGACGACAAAGTATTTTTCATCCTATAAAATCATTATTCTATTGTGATTCCTTACAATTATTTCATGCAATTCAACACTTCAATTTTTCACATTCTAACAATTATATTTTAATTTGAAAAATAATCAAAATAAATCATTTTTTTACAATAATTCGGATTTAAAATTCATTTATTGATAACTTATTTATTTTAATCAAAATAAATTAATTTGCATGACAAAGAAATCCAACAAAAAGTGCGAATAAAATTTGGGCTATAAATACAATAGATTAATAATCAATACATGCAATTCAATATTTTTTTGCATTCTAATAATTATATTTTAATTTAGAAATTAAATTCGAAAATTAATTCGATAAATATATTCCAAATTAATTAAATTTGAAATTTAAGGTATATGGTAAAGAAACCGCATCTGATTATGCGGTTTCTTTATTAATGTGACTTTCCATGGCTAATTATAATTGTGAGAGTATCCGCGAGGGTATACCGACAGAAAGGTGATTTTTCTATTAGCGACGATAGCATCTGTGAGAGTATACTGACAGAATTTTTCGTAAATAGTGCCTTGTAGTTAGGATCTCCGCAACATAATTGATACACTGTGGAACTGGATCCGTATATATGGTTCCTTAGAAAATCTCTTATATAGCTGACACGGTTCCTTCTATGAGATTTAAAAAGTTGTCCATCTTTCTAATTCTGTAAAAAAATATTATCATTTTTCTAAATTAAAGAATTATGGGGGAGGTTGTTAGGTTCGTAGAAATTATTACCCCTTCTTACCCATGCATATTGTTTATATTTTTCTCATGCTAGTCTTCATGAGTAGTATTTTTTTATTGATGTGCTTTTTAAATTCAGTACGTATGATCATTAAGTTATTGTTGCAAAGTTGTTTAAAAATTTGGTTTACAATATCTTTGTTGATTTTCTTGTAAAAAGGACTTCATAAAGGACCTCAAGACATGCTTATCTTGATGTAGTGAATAAAATTTTATACTTTAACGACTTGATGAATTTTACCTAATGGATAGAAAGGATGATTTTTATATTAGGATGCATGGATAATTGGTCTGGCATGCTTTTCATGCATGAGGATGAACAGACGAAATCAGAGAAAGTATATACCAAAGTACCAAGGTCTTGACTTGTTACGAGAAATGACAAACAATATATATCTAAAAGCATTATATTAGACACTTTCTTATATGCTCATGCGGCTCATATATGCATGTGGTAATTAAACTTGTGTTGGTTAAGATTTGTCTAGAATGTGAAAATCTCTTATAAACCAAGTACCAAGGTATTGCATGTTCTTGCTTTTCATATTATATATGATGCATATATGGATAAATTGATCTTGCTTTTCATGAGGATGAACAGACAAAATCAGAGAAAGTACATATATACCAAGTTCAAGGTCTTGACTTGTTAAAAGAAATGACAAAATCTAATTCTTATATGCTCATGTACATGTGTGGCTCATGCATGCAATATGGCAATTAAACGTGTGTTGATTGAGATTTGTATAGAATGTGAACAGTGTATGAATTCTAGGTTTGAAAAAATGGATGAAATTCATAAGCTGACGTAGTCACAGTCTGGAGAGAATCATGTGCACAAAATTCATAAGCTGATGATGCATAGAAATGAATGATTGAAATATTAAATAACAATTGTTAAGAAAAGTTTGTGACAAATCAATTCAGACTACAACATAATTTAAGGACCAAACTAGACTCTTGTAAAATATAATTACGTACTCTTTTTTTTTTTTTTCTATCCATGTAGTTTTAAAGTCTCCGCATTCATGTATAAAATACTCTATATAAAATACTATTTTTGTATTAAGTTTCTAATTGATGAAACTTGACAGTAAACTGAGCACCTTCGAGAGTATACCAACAGAAGAGCAATATTAATAAAAAAACAATTACTAAATAAAACTTAAAAATAATTACTAGATAAATATTTACATATATATACACTATATATTTTAAAATAAAAAAGAGCAATATAAATAGAAAGCATCTAGAAGCGAACACTGACAGGGACAGAGTTAGGGAAGGGGGCAAGATGGAGATTAGCTCCCCATGATTCAAAAGTTGTAAATTAATACATACTTTAATTTATGTTTGTCATCTCTATTTCAGCATTTGTTTAATTAAGATAACAAGCATGCATACTAGGGGTGTAAATGGTTCGGATCTTATCCGATTTTGTCCGAATTCAAATCCGAAAAATTACTTCAATTATTTGATCGGTATTATTCATTTCTAAATATAACATCTAAATTATTTAATTAAATGTTACTTAAATTAAGTCTAACTTATGAAAGAACAGATTATATTTAGTTATTTCTTTCTCATAATGTATATCAGTAATTTATTTTAATTATCCAAATTATATCAAATCCGTATTTGTATCCGTCTGATATCTTATCCAGTATTTGTATCTGTTTAACATCCAATCTGTATTCATATCGAGACAATTGGTATCGTTATCAATATTCAAAAATTTAGAACGGATATTTGATTACTATTTGTTCATATCCGATCCGTTTGGTTGTGAACTAAATGTGGAATAAAGGCTTTAGGCCACTATTATTCCAGCAAACATGATTTAAATTGACTGGCCTAACATGGAATAGCTTTAAATTTAGTCCAGTCTAAATAGGCTTAAATTAACACACCTCTTAATCATGTGCCTTAAATTTTTCTTCAATTTTACGCCACTGGGACCCACTGTCATTGAAATTGAACAATTTCACCATTCTCTCCTCATTAATTTAGGCACAACCAAACATAAATTATTTAACTTAGGCCACTTTAGTTTTAGTCCACAGCCTAACATGGAGCTAATGCATGCCTAGTTCTAAATATATCTTTCTTGATATATATATATATATATATATGGCTATGGTACTCTATAGAGTACCATGGCTCGATGCTCTACGGCACTATATCTCCATTTTAAAAATTCAAATACTTGATTCGAACAGTTGAACATGTTCTTCATATTGAAATGTGCTTGGA
Organism: Carex cristatella; assembly: GCA_024447775.1. Classification (NCBI taxonomy): domain Eukaryota; kingdom Viridiplantae; phylum Streptophyta; class Magnoliopsida; order Poales; family Cyperaceae; genus Carex; species Carex cristatella. The sequence goes on from JAJHPF010000007.1 coordinate 2,396,251, forward strand.
GACCAAATTTTACATTTTTTGGAATTTTTTTGCTATTTATTAAGCCACTTTGAAAATCACAGATCTGATGGTCCAGAAATTTTTACTGTTTTTTACTGTTCACAGTAGATCTGAGATTTTCAAAGTGGCTTAATAAATAGCAAAAAAATTTCAAAAAATGTCAAATTTAGTCTCCAAGCACATTTCAATACGAAGAATATGTCCAACTGTTCGGATCGGGTGTTTGGATTTTTAAAATGGAGATACAGCGTAGAGTACCGAGAAGTTTTACTCCATAGAGTACCATAGTCCATCTCTCTCTCTCTATATATATATTTATCAAATTCAACCTTTCCTAGATTAAATTAATTTCTGGCTCTGATCTGAGACACTGAGGTAGACGCTTAAGAATGGATTAAACATGTTTCTCGTCAAAGAATGCAGCTGTTAGAGTTAGAGGCGACAAGGCTATCTAATTAAGAACATTAAACATAAATATTTCAGCTAGCCTGATTTATAGACCACTAATTGTCAAAGACCTAGTCTTAATTAATTAATCCTTTCTTCTCAAGCCAAGTAATTAAACTCGTTGCCACCGTTGAAAAGGAAACCGTGTCTAACACTCTCCAAGCAAGTGTGTGTGTTGTGTTGAGATTTATGAAAGTGAGATCTTTAAGTGCATTGGTATTCTACCGAATCTAAGACCAAATTTTGACTTGGACCCATTCTTTAAATTTTGTATTGTTCCATATATGGCTGCTCTCCATTTCATCACATGGGTTCAAACACATTTTCTTTTATTCATTTTTTACAAAATTTAGAGGAGAGATTTTTTTTATAGTCATTAATTATTTTTCTAAATAAAAAAAAATTTAATTCATTTCAAACCTACGATCTCTTACACAGAGAATATTGTATTCAGACACCAAAAACATTGTCTTCAAACACTAGACAAAATACTAATTCTTGACTCATACATAATTTGTCCTCTAGACTAGTATATATAAAATTTGTTGTGTGTAATTATAGTTAATTCCACTTAGCAATTTGCTCGAGATGATCATAAAATGTATTTGTTTTGTGTATTTGTAATTCAGTGATCAATTTAAAATTCTATATAAACTTATTTTATTGGGTCCTCAACGATATATATTAATATTATTTTTGTCTATAAATATATTTTCTGTTATTATCTTACATTTTAATCAGCTAATCAAATCACGTACTTATCTATTCTCTATAATAGAACTTGATCATGTATAAATCATTTTAAAAAATTCACACCATAATATTTGTCAAAACAAAAATGAAGTATCAAATTTCAAAATTTTCTAATGACATGGATTTATATGATTAGTACTATATTTAGCTTGTCATAACATACCAATGGTATAGAAGCATAGAACCATCCAGTATGGATATCTGTAGCTATTAAAGAACTGGAGAGGATATCTATATAGACACGTGTGAAAACGGTTTGGAAAGAGTCCCCAAGTTGTCCACAAAAAGTAGAACCAAGCTAGCCCCACCTTTACATTTATGTTAGTCCCAAGACCAAAGACAGAGGCACTTAGCATATATTTTCCTTCTAGATTATACATACGTGTCATCATTATGTTCTCCTGCTGCTGGAAAAAATGAAGGATAAGTTAATAATTATTTATATTTAATTCAAACTAATAAAGATGACAAATTTAGATCAACAACTTTAATTTAATTTTAACTTTCACGTGTTGATTTAACTGATAACCATATCATATTTTATGGTTGCCTGAGCCTATGAGAAAAGATATAAGATCTCGGATAATACATCTATAATAACATTATCATTAGGAGTAAATTTTAATGACCTGAATCATACATTTGATATATTAGATGAGCAATTCAAGCAATGCAATGTTTGTATTTGCACTAGTCCCTGAAACTAATTAACTTAACAACAATAATATTAATAACCGGAACAAATAATGATCCTTAATTAAAAAAATTCCCATAGAAAATTTTCTTTAACTCTAATACCTTGTAATTTAATGTTTGTATGTACAGTTTTCAATATTTATGGTGCGCAAAGTTTGTTAAAAATTGTTCTATAAAACATAAAATATTATATTTGTATCTAATAATTTTTTATGCCTTTGTCTTAATATTAACTTTTATAGTAATTAATTTAATTAGGTGATTATGGGATTGTGCAATGTTGGATTTATTTATTGGTACACCCGTTATGAGAAATCTGAATTCAAAATCTGACCCGTTATGAAGAGATGCTGACCCGTTATGAAAGAGTGCAGACCCTTCATGAAAAGATGCATTGATTTTTATATAAATTCTATACTTATCTCTCTTCTATTACAGAAGAAAAATGCATGAATAGTGACTGCCAAAATAGAGAGAGAAGATATAGAGCACCAAGAAGCAATCTGTTAAGGCTTGAAGGTTTTAAGTCGTGGAAAACGCAAGGCTTCCGGCTTCGGCTTATGATTCTTTGCAGAACCAGTGATACTGCTACACTCGCAAGATCCGCTTCCGCACAAAGATTAACGGAATAATTTGTAAGTTCTATTCTTTAATTAACATGCAATTATGCTGATTTCCCTTGAAATGGATTACACTTTCATATTTGACCGGCCGAAGTTCTTAATCTCCACCTTTATTAGCAATAGCTAGGCTATGGTTAGGCAATAGTTAGTATGTATAGCAATAAATTAATAATAAGTTTATCAAATGGAAACGTTGCTAAATGAATTTATAAATAGCTACACTCATTATGCTTTATTGACCTCCGCCTAATAACTTCAAAGAATGCTGCTATTTTTATTTGTTTATTGCTTATTTCATCAAATTAAAATTTCCCACAAAAATTTCTGTTTTAAAAAATATTTTTTATTGGTATGTATTTGTTGTTGAAAGAAATTATATCAACATCTACAATGTAGATGGCACATCTATAGGCAAACAAAATCACGGCGTATCTTGAAAACGTCGCATTCGACAATTTCTTTTGTGTAAGAATGAAGAGTTATTGACTCGACTTAGGTCCACTAAAGCTACTCCGGATAATTTTTTTTAAATCTGTATAGAGATTGCAAAGTCGTGAGATTCTAGATAACTTCGTTGTATATATATTTGCTAGCTAAATGCACATCCTACACCGGAAACTTATTTGTTATGCTCATCTAAATTCCTTTCTATTAATCTATTTTTTTTATGAAATTCAATGCCAATTAAAAAAATTCTGATTAAATTATTCACACACTAATTAAAATACTAAAATCTTTCATTTTATTTGGAAGATACCTGTAATTTATAATAATTAATTTTTTAAGACTAAGTATAATTATCATGAATTTAAATATAAAAAATTAATACGACAATGTATCTACGATTCACATTTAAAAAAAATCATTTTAATATTATTACTTTTGTTTTAAAGTAGTTGTCCTCAAGTCATGTCTAATATTCACAAGAAATGTTTCGTTTGAATTTGAAATCTACAACTTTTTTTTATTTAAGTATAATCTTTTGTCACTAGACTTAGGTTCTTTAACTTCTTAATTTATTAATATGAGGTTCATTGTACGTCTTCTATTAAAAATATGTTTTAAAAAAGATATAAAATAGGTAACTTAAAGTGCAATTAGAAATTAAAGCTCATCAGTAGTTTGAAACGTGGTTATTATATGAGAAAGATTAGAGTTAGGCCATGACATGCTTGTTATCTTAACTTTATAGATTTTGAATATTTGCTCCTCTCTTGTCCAATTTGGATCTAGCAATGATTCTTTAACAAACCAAAAAGAGAGAAATTTTCACTTATATCCTTGAAATTACGTATTTTTCATTCTAAAATTTATAATACCATATCTACCCTTCTAATTTTTCAAAACCCAACAAAATTACCCAATTTGTTTGCTATTCTATTAGACCCATTTTGAATTTATAAAGTTTTCATTGAAAAATGGAAACTTTATTAATTTTAAATGCGTTTTAATAGAGAAGACAATAAATTGAATAAATTTGTGAGTTTTATAAAAAGAATTGGAAGGATAAATATGATTTTATGAATTTCAAAAGAAGAAATATGTAATTTCAATATTTTCCAAGGACATACATGAAAATTCCTAATATAAAGTTAAAAAAATTAAATGCGATAGGCCGTCACCGCCCTACAAACTCTAAAACCCTAGCTAGTTAATTCCACTTGATATAGTAAATGTAAAGAAAGGTATGGTTTATAAAAAAAATGTAAAATGGTATAATCATTTCAAATCCTATATAATAAAATATTTGCAAGATCAGGAAAAAAAATGTAAAAGGATATTATCATATCAAATCCTTTAGTAATAAAATATTTACAGGATCAAGAAATAAAATGTAAAAAACAAAAAGAGTTGAGCTACGGTGAGACAAGTTGGGAATTTGAGGGTTGGAAGGAGACATGCTTTCTTTGAAGAGATCATTGCCACAAAGAAATGGAATAGTGAAAGACATCAAAAGTGTATTCATTTCTAAATTTATACGGAGACATGCTTTCTTTGAGTTTGTGTAGTGATCCTGTTGCGGGTTATTTCTAAATTTATACGGAGAGGTCAGAGGTGCTGCTTTTATCCGGTTACCCGGAACCGATTCGGAACTAACCCGGATCCTAACCAGAATCGATCTGGATTCGATTAGTTTTGATAGGATATTTAAAAAAATATATAACTGGTTAAATTATAGGTAAGGTTACAAAATTAATACTTTAATATTCGATTCGGATCTGAACCGGAACCGATTTTACAAAATAGAATATGAATTTGATTTAATTATCCGACTCATAATTGAACTAGACTCGATGCCTGTATGAATACCCGATATAATTAATAACTATGGAAAGACAATTATTTACAACGTTTCATATCTAGATTAATAATTAATTTCTTCATTTGAATCAATTGGATTGTATATTTTAATTTAGATAAATTACAAATTAATTTAGGGTTCTTATTTATGTTATATTGTATTAATTATGAACAAGAACAATAGTATATTTTTTTTTATTGTGGAGCGGCTTTTAATTTATATTATAATTATAAATTATGTGAGATGTTTAAAAACTAATAATTATAATTACACGTAAAAGGTTTCTCAAATGCTTGTGAGTTGTGGCTTGCACCCGCTCCGGATTTGGTCTCCTCCCAGATTCGGACCAGACCTGATAATTCACAAACAAGTTATGAGTACTTGTCTATCCGGAATCGAAAAATTGAATCCGATCCGATTTGAAACTAATAAATGTATGGATTGAGATCCTAACCCGAATACTTTTAAAGTATGGATTCAAATATAATAGTATCCGAACCCTATCCGACCCGATAGTACCTCTATTTATACGTATTTCACAATTGGTTTTAATAAGTGCTACAGATAATGTACGTAGGAAATTAATTTCAAAGATTACGCGATATTTATTGCAAAAGTTACATTGAAGGTAATTGAATGAAGTGCCTTAATTAATAGCTTTATTAAGGAATTAATTGAAATAATTACTCCTACAATAGAATACAACATTCCATGCAGAAAATATAAATGATAAATTAAAAAATCAATCTGACATGTCTATATATCTATAATATATATTCAAGACATTCAGTCAATCAATATATAAATAAGAACTCAGATCCTTATTTTTCTTCGAAAAACTTATATATCCAATTAAAAATGAGAAGAACGTACGTACCGGATTATTTATGTTAAATTTATAGTATGGAGACACCTCTTAGTTTTTTTATTCAATAGTAAGACCTTAAATGGCTAAATAGTTGGTCCCTCCAAATTGTTTGGTTTTAGGCATCTTACTGTTGTAATCAAGACTATGTTATACAAAATATGTTATTAAATTGATAATTGATCATGTTTTATACCAAACAAATTTCATCTCGTAAGCCAACAACACCTAATATACTGCAAATCAAATGTTATTTGTATTTGGAAAAAAAAAATGGTATTTACCAACAAGAAAACTTCAAGGCCATTATATTGGACAGGTCTTCGATCTTTCCGGGTGTTTTTATATTCAGTGATGGTCAAATTATAAATCAAATAGTCCTATAAAAATATGTGCAAAAATTTTACAGACTAAAAATTACATTAAATTGTTTTGGATTAAATGTATATTTAACTATGTACATTCTCCTATAAAAATTTCCAACTCTTTTCACTATTAGAGTGTGTTCGGCCGCTCCACTGTTTCCGCGGGAAAAAAAATTCAGTTGAACTGAATTTTTTTTCTCCACGTGAACAGTTATTTTTAGTGCAAGTTAATCCAAAATAAGTTACTCCATTTCTTCAGATGAATTAACTTACTACACACTTCACACTTACTCCACATGTAGAGTCTACTATCATATACATGAATTCATTTCCCAACATTTATTTCTTCATATGAATTAATTTAATCTATAACTTAAACTACCAAACAAGCTGTAAAATATAAGAAGTAAATAAAAATAAGTAATTTCATTTTCATTAACTTTACTCCACAACTAAACATAAAATATGAGAAATAAAACGAAGCAACTAAATTAATACTCCTTAAATTTAAATAACAACCAAATTAACATGACCTATGTTTATATCACTGTCTAAATCTGAACTGCACGATGCGCATCACGAATGATCAGATGAAAGAAATCTCATAGTAGATGAAACCACATAAAATCCTCCGTGACAAAATTACATGTACTGCTGTAACTGCACTGGCTTTTATAACCTGTACTCCACACAACTGGACACGTACGAACGAGAAAGATTTGTTCAAATCCCAATGTCACATTGTTTTACTATTTGGAAGATATTTCTCAATATTTTGCGGTTTGTGCTGTTAGTTTACAGTTTTATGTCTCGTCTAAACGGTACGTTTCTAATATAGATCTTCGAGAATTTTTTATTTATATAAATATTATAAAATAATAGAGGAAAAAAAAGATAAGTGTGTTGGAATCTAGATGCATAGATAGACAGGAAAATTTTCTTCTTCATGCTGTCTTGGATTCTTTTTGTTTTTGGACAATTGTATAACATGTTGTATAGTGATATTAGATAAATGATGAAAAGTAGGACCCACTGACTATTGTGTGAAGGGGATTCAGATTTGCTGAAATCCAAAACTAAAATTTCTGAAATTTGAGATCCAGTCATCCAACTTTTTCTGTGCACGCATCTCAAAATAGTTGATTTTTCTGTACGCATCTCGAAACAATTCAATGGCTAGATGTCGAATTTTAAAAATTTCAGAATTACTGTTCATGATCATGGATTTCAGTATATTTGAATCCAGACTATAGAGGATCCATGACAACCCGAAAAGAAAAAAGAAAAAACACTTCGGGTCGGAGAAAATTTTTCCAATTTTGAGCGGGAGAAATTTTTCTTGTCCATCTATGCATCTAAATTTCAAGATATTCTCTCTCTTTTCCTTTGTTATTTTATAATATTTTCTATAAATACAAAATTCTCTAGTTCTTTAAGTGCTGGATATTGTATTTTCTATATCTAAATAATATCTATTGCTTTTTGGATGGTGAAATATTTGTTTAAGGAATTCATCCAATTCTGAATTTTATATATTGTTGCGTCTCAGTGTCTCACATTTCCTTAAGCGTGTTAATCGTCAAATCATGTATCTCTTTAATAGTATATAGTATATAGGCTAATATGCTACGCGTAGCACAGAGGATCTCCATGCAACGGCTTAATATTTGAGTTTTTTAAATTCTAATGGTCAATCTGAACTGTTCAACACGATCTCCATATGAATATGTACTTGCAAACTAAATTTTATATTTTTTTAAATTTTTGTACTATTTTTTTAGATAGGTAGAAAATCACTTGATCTGAAAATTATGTAACGTTCAGATCAAGTGATTTTTTACCTATCTAAAAAAATAGTAAAAAAATTCTAAAAAATGTAAAATTTGGTTTGCAAGTAAATATTCATATGGAGATCATGTTGAACGTTCGGATCGACCGTTAGGATTTTGAAAACTCAAATATTGAGCCGTTGCACGGAGGACCTATATGCTACGCGTAGCACCTTAGCCAACTCCATAGTGTGTGTGTATATATATATATTTTATTCTAAGACATTGTATTTTTAAATTGATGGATATAATATAATAAACAAGATCAAATAGTTAAATAAATTATCTCTCGTTGTCGGATAAAGTAGATGTCTATGGACAAAACATGTGTGTGTGTGAACTTAATTTGTATTGACAATATATTAACAATAATTGCGCACGTGACAATTATTACAAGATAATAAAGACATTAAATTTTGTTTGGTTAATATAGAAAACATATGCATATTGTGATGGATAGACTTAAAAAAAAGTTGTAAATTTATTAATATAATCTGTGTAGAAGGAATAATACGTAATTAATGAATGTTGATAGGCATACAAAAAAAAATATGTGCATGCACATATAACATATTTATGTATTTTATAACCGGACCATCTGATAAATTTGATCCATTTACACCCCTAGCAAGGGGATTTATGCTAAATTTGTACCATACACATAAAAATATAATAAAATTTGATATACAATTTATCATTTATCAAATGTTTAACTTAATTATTTTAGAATATTCCGACTTACATTTGAAACTTTTATATGATCTAGTTAACTAATTTATAGGGGTGCAAACGGATACGGATTATCCGCGGATAATCCGCTCCGAATCTGCTTATTATGATAAAACGGATACGGATACTTGCGGATACGGATACGGATAATTTTAGTATATGGAAAAATAATGCGGATATGGATACGGATAATTCCGTGAGGATATAAACGGAGCGGATATCCGTATATATTCGGATCCGAAATTTAATCTTTCAGCAGCTTTCAATTTATTTCACCCTTGCGAAATTTCCAAAAAACATATATATTCGTTTAAGTCCAATAATCTTGATAGAAAAATCATATAATCTATTATGATAATGGATTGGTTCTCTGAACTAATAAGCAATTAGTCATGCATAATCATCACTGTGCAAACTTAAAAAGACTATTAATTTTTTGTCAATTTAGGTAATTTAAAATTATAAAATTTAGTATAATTACTCAATATCTGACAATTATCCACTCCATATTCGTATTCGAATCCGTATCCGTGGATTATCCATTCTGTATCCGTATCTGTTTAAGATGGATATGGTTTTCAATTTTGATATCCGCTTACTATCCGTATCCGCTTGTTGAAAAACGGATGCGGATATGGTATTAGCATTATCCGCTCCGAATCCGCTCCGTTTACACCCCTACTAATTTCACTCAAATAAAAAAAAATCGATAAATTAAAGAAAAAAAAAATGTATGAGAGAGATTGGGCATTTTTTTTAAATCTTGACAGTGACTCTCAAATATAATTTTCATTAATTAAATATAAATTACATCTATGATTATGAGAATATCATCAACATCAAATTACATCTACATCTAAAGAACATCAACATCTTGGACATTATTAGTTGGATAGTTCTAATAATAGTATATTTTGTAGGCCCAACTTGAAGCCCAATCTAGAGGGAATCAAAACGAAGGGAACTAAATTGTGATAATTTGGAAATCTGAACTGTCCATTTTAGATTGAACGGTTTTTTCTTTTGTAACATTCCAAAGTGTTTAAAAATATTAAGGTTTTAAATAGCGATTATCACATTATTACGGAAAGGCTAAATAAAAAGTTATTGTGAATAACATAGCTCAAAATCACATTCGTGCCATAATTTTTCAACTTATTAATTCACATAAAACAAAGTTGAAATTATTCACATAAACGAAGTTAAAAATCAATGTTTAGAAATTATCCACATTAGTGCATTTTTACAAGTTCTTAATGACAATCAAAACAAAATTTAAATGTCATAATTTTTTACATATGTATAAATAAAATGATGTAGATCATATGTAACTGTTCTATCTATTTTGGCTTTTAAATTTTGAGTTATCAAAGTTTTTAGAAATAAAAGCATAATGGAAACACACAAAATAAAGGCATTTGAACTTCTTCTTGTTTGATTTTGCAAGGAGAAATTTTTTAACATTAATAAACATTCACCATATATGTTGTAAATAAATTCTAACTTTTTACCCGCGTAATAAATACACGTAATGTACTATAAATGAATTCCTGTAGTTTAGTTTTGCACAAAAACGTGATGTATTCATTTGAATTTGTACCATTTAATTTTCCTGCACATATTTGATTATATTTGGAGTATATATGTGAGTTTTGATTACTTAGCGACACAAAATAAGCACATGTATAGGTGATTGTATTATTAATTTTTGTGTACATATCATATTATATTCTTTAGTAATAAAAATTGTTTATTAAATTATAAGTTAATTGCTGGAAGATATTGTCACTAATTGCATAGTTCATAGCAGAAATGGTAAATGTCAAAATTAAAAGTTCTCAAGTCTTTACTCATTACAAATTAATTTAATTAGGGCCTCTCTCATGATTTTACCAAAAAATATATCAACAATCGAATTTTTTTTTTTTTTTTTTTGAGAAAGACTAGGGTCCTTATTTTTTTTTTTTTTTTTGAAAATTCTTGACAGGAGTTGTCAAGGTACAAACAAAGTAAATAAATTACATCTTAATTCCTACACAAACTCATCAAAAATTAAACCACATTCTCTCTTCCTGTAAATTCTTCTCAGTCAACACATCAGGTCTCTTCCATTTCTCCCTGAGGACCACCTCATTTCGCTGTCTCCACAACCATTCAAACATAATTTTAAATATGCAACCATTCAAACAGAAGGTATTATCTGCATTTACTAAATTAAAAGTTGATTCTCGCTTGATAATATTTTAAAAAAATATATTTTTCTTATAATTTTTTGTTGGGTGCGTGTGTGTGGGTGTGTTGGTTGGGGGGAGGGAGGGAGGGAGGATGGTTGTGGCATACTCAAATGATTATAAGAAAATTTAACAATGGTGGAAGGAATATACCCCTCTAGTCGGAAATAGCCACTTCATCAATCTTATCATAAAGCAAAAAATGAGTCAACACCATGATGCCACTTTGGGAGGTAATTAACAAAAAGGACCTATGGCAAGTGGAGGTTAAGTAACAAAAATGAACTAGATATCACCATGTTAGGCTGCTCCAACTTGCATCCATTGATGCAACTTTAATTGATTGAACAATGAGGTCGCCGATTTTTTTTTTTTTTTTTTATCTCTAGCATTTTTTTTTAATTTTAATTTATGACATCGTTTCTGAAAAATCTCGAAACAAAGTACAATCGATACGAATCACAATAATTCGGTAGATGTGAAAAAGAGAGTAGAATACAGGATGTGCACAATGATTCAGATCACTCATGGTGCCGCACGTTCAATTACTAAATCCATATCGTTCTTTAATTGTAGCACAAATCTCAAAAACATACCCCCTATGTCTAAATAGATACCAAATTTCTTAATGCTTATCGCTCAGCTAAGAGTTAACCTTAACTCATTGAACATGATACGGACCTGTACGCAGTGCAGGAGGCGGGTGAAAAAAAAAACTTTCCCTCTTGTAAAACAAAATAATCTTAGAAATGGTAAATGCCAAAATTAAGAAATTAAGAGTTCATAGTGAGCTCTAGACTAGTGGTGAATAATTAATTATGATACTTCAGCGGATTGCTCAATTTAGCAAATGATGTATTGCATAGTAAACTTGTGACCATACCAAGAAACTAGATAAGCTAAGGCTATAGTCAATTATTCGTTTTACATATTATTGCTGGCTATAAATAAACAAATAACTTAACATAATGCAAACAGGGGTAAAACAGTAAAATAACAAACTTAACATATGTAATGTAATAAATTTGTCCATGTTCCCCACCAATTCACAACATGTCACACCTCTTGTCTGGTTAAGGCCCATTTAAAGGCCCAACACAGTGTCCACTTGGGAACCCTACATCCTTCCAACATCTAACCAAATTGTTAAATCCATGATTGAACAAATCTCTTGGAAGTGATTGCTGATTGTTTTTTTTATTATTTTAATATCGTAAATTTGGGGCTGTTAGTTGTTCAACTTTGTTAATCTGGATAAATGATGTGTTCCTCTTTTATCTAGCATGATTTTGTCTAGTAAAAGCATAGATGGATTGATGTGGTAATTGTACAAGTGTTATTTTAAAGGTGAGCCTTCAAATTAAATTCTTTTATTTCTAACGGTTGAAGGTCAAATCTGAACTTTATTTTGATTTGAGTCACATCTCAATTGAGCAAGAACAGGGTTGGATTAATTTGATATTATTAGATTGGAGCTAGATGTTTCCTATTTTGTAGTTTGACATGATGTGCATAGATCTCTACCATGTTATAGTGTCATGCTAGCTTGGAAATATCTACAACAATAACACCGCATAAGATAAAACTTATGGATTCTTTCTTTGAAAAGATCAAATAGGTTTTGTCATGATTGGTGTATAAATTAGGGACGAAATTAAAAAAAAATGAGATTGATAAAACTAAATAACTTATGTATAATATAATTTTATTTTATAAGATGGACTAAATGATATCTAGTCTATTATATTAAGCACGTAGATGTCTAGATTTGTCAACGATTGTAATTAAAAGATTTAATTTCAGAGTGAATATCAGTCTTCCAATTAAATAGTCTTCCATCTTTTGATTCTATGTACCTCAATCTCTACAGATCCCGCAGTTGTTCAACTCACACTTGAATAGAACTCTCTTTTGCGAAACTCATCGCACTCTGGCACTTTTTTCACGAGTGAGGCGCGAAGCGAAGAAACTAGAGGTTTGCCTGTTGCTGCTACACATGGTTTGACAAAGTAGTAAGCGTAGTGCATATGACATGAAGCAAAACCATAGTCTACATAGTCATGTTGATAGTGGCTAAAGAGATGGATGAAGTATTATAGGTGGAGGAGTTTCTTTGTAGTGAATTTGATATGAAAGACTTGGGTGACAAAAAGGATCGACAAGCAAGAAAACTTTTCTTGTCGCAACAAAACTGTCTCTACATACTTAACTGAGGATGTAATCTTTTGCATCAGGTTTTTCATGTAGAATTCTAAATTTATTTAAGCACGTATTCACCACATGCAAATTGTATCATGTTTCTTGATTGGTCATTATTTTTTCCCATTCTTATAAAAATCATTTAATTAGATTTTTTTTTTAGATTGATTGATAATTGATTGATCTTGTCTTCATTTCTTTTCATTTCTTTATATCATTTAAGAAATGTTATTTGTTATTTAATATATCATTTTGTATGAGATTTGTATGAAATTATGTCAAAAAAAATATGTATGTCATTTAAAGAATGTTATTTACATGTAGATATAATTTAATAATGTTATTTGTTATTTATATATAATATGTTCATGTTACAATGTACGAGTACGATACTTGATCCTATATTATACTATTTTTTATATAATTTTCTTAAAATTGTTTTTGAAAAGGATCCTATATATATTTAACAGTGGATTCTTTCATTTAAATATATATTTAACAGTGGATTCTTTCTTTAAATGAGCATCAAGCGTGAGTTGAATTCAACTATGTTCTAAACTCAATACAGGACAACCATGACAGCCGATGATGGCTTTTGATTGCCTTGTGGAGATTATATGCTATTTGCTTTCTTCTGATACGATGAGATGTATAGAGACATATGTTATAGAATAAATGTGGTTTTCAGTCTTGACAAAAATTGACATCTCTCTACCAACTATAGATATTCATAGAATTTTGCTTGTCTATTTATTAAACAAATGCAACTATCACAATCCACAAAATCTTAGACCGATTACCGAGCGTATCTTCACAAGTGACAACAACTATTCAAGATGTCTATGTTACAAGGACATCTTTCTTGTTGTTGGAATAATATAAAAAGAGGGATGATAATAATGACATAACAAATAAGTCGTCAAAGGGCTGCTAAAATTATAGCATAAATATCTTTTATGAATATTTTTGCACACTTTACAATATATGTTTATTTATTGCAGGATACACATGTCTATTGCCTAATGCACATTCATATATTTCAATTTAGACATAAAAACTATACTAAATACAAAATTGTGTAACTTTTAAAAAATATGTTACCTTTTTAAAACATTTTTCTGCAATAAAAAATAAATGGAATTAATAATCTTTAGGCCAATTATCAAATTAGCCCTACTACTACATCCTCAATTAAGATTTGTAATTGTGGGTACAAATAATATTTGATCATTCTTTGTTTGGTCTTATAATCTAGAGGTCTGACTACACTATGCTTTAAGTTATATATATGTTTTCAAAATTCAAACGACAAATCTTCTTGAGAGCTTCATTTATGTAATATAGAGATCATGTTGAATGATTTGAATCGACAGATTAAACTTTGAACACAGCATATAACTTATATGGATATGTCTTGATATGCTTATCCAAGTAGCGTATTCGGATTCTTATGTGGAATAGTGGAAACACCGTTACAGGCTACAGCCTTACTTGATGATGGCTTAATATATATATATATATTTTTAAATCTTCGCATAAACTGCGAAGTCGTGAGGGGAAATCGAACTCTCAACTTTTGAATAACCAACGATTCTAAAACTTTTCTCCTAGCCAACTGTACTACCTCCTCTTTCTCGGCTTAAAATAAATTTTAATTTTAAAATTCAACATGGACAAGTCAATTTATACTAAATTTATACCATGTCATGAAAAATAATAAAATTGCAATATAAGTTTTATCATTTATCAAGTAATTTTTAATTTTAAAATTTTTAACTTAAATTTGAAATTTTTATATGATCCAGTTAACTCATTACGACTCAACTAAAGAAAGCATTTTCGGTAAATTAAAGAAAAATGCAAGGGAGAGATTGGGCATTGTTCTTTGGGTTGGGACGTTGGGTCGTTTCTGCAAGTAAAAACAGATTTCTTGTGGGCCCAAGTTAAAAGCCCAATCTAGAGTGAATCAAAACGAATGGAACTAAAACATAGCGAATTCAGAATTTCAGATCCAGTGCAATACCTTACAATGAGATCTAAATGGTCAATTTTAATCTGATAGAAATTTTCAAAACATACTCTCTATGTTTCTATATCTAAGTAGACGCTTGAAATAAATTTTAATTGCTCAACTAGGCCGAAATTTGTTTAGTTAGCATCCGTTAAATCTTAATTAAACAGATACAGCTATAATCAACTTGTTTAACAAAATATCATTCATGCCTTTTCGGTCTACGCATCAAATTGGGACTGGTACGCGTATTGGTGGAGGTGCGCACCACTTGTTTGTTGATTTTCATTCAATCATCAAAACACTTGACTATGACCATTTTATTTGTTGCTGTTGCACAAAAGACAAAATACTTAATTTCATAACAATTCAGTTATGGTGCGCACCTGCTTAATTTGGCGCGCGGACTGAGAACGCATGAGTGGTATTTTGTTAAATAAGTTAATTATAACAGTATTTATTTAATTAAAATTTAATGAAGTGCTAACTAAAAAAATTTCGGTCAACTAGGAGTCAGTCAGGCTGCCTAAGAGAGATAGATTCAAACATAACAGGGTTTGCTCCGGAGGAGAGGGGGTGTCTGATGTCCATCGGACTAAACTCGGTTCGATGGGTGATTTCTACCGTCCGATCTACTTCAAAATCTGTACGCATCACTTTAATATTTGTGCTATTTGGTTTAATATCCGTGCGCATAGATCTTGAAGTGAATCGGACGGTAGAAATCACCCATCGAACAGAGTTTGATCCGATGGGCATCAGACAGCCCCTCTCCCTTGCTCCGGATATACATTCTGAGTTCTGACAAAGCAATTTTTAATTCATGCAACAGACAAGTTATATACATCGCTGTTTGGACTATATTATCTATGCACTACTGGATGAATAAATTGTTAAAAATATTATTCTGTCCAAATCTTCACCCTTTTGCTCCGCTCAATTTTGATAATTTGCAAATATGAACTTCCCATTTTACTATTTTGGTGCGTACGTTACAAGTAAATAATTTATTTTTTCCTCACAAATTGGTTAATTATAAGATTGTACATTTATGTTACACTGCACTTGCTATATATTTTTTTTATATCTTTAATAAAAGATAAAATGAGAAATTTATATTTTAAAGTGAGTTTCAACATAAAGACAAAAAAATATATATATAAACTTATGAGTTTTTAAAGTTTTAAAAAGTAAATATGATACTATGAACTTTAGAAAGAAAATACTTAATTTTCAAGGTTTTTGAATAGTATGTGAAATCCCCACTCAAAAGGAGGAGGATCAACCTCTGCATGTAGTTTATATCCTCCTCTTTATTAATCCAAAAGATTAAGATAACTCGAATATTCCTAAATGTAAAAGTTTTAGTTAAATTAGAATTATACTTCGAAATCAATATAAGACAGCTTGAAATATTTTGTGTACTTCTCTACTGGAGCATCAATTAAATATTACATGCCAATTGACTTATCACTTATCGGACAGCATACTATATACTAAAGAGGAATTCAAAAATGGGCCAGATCTAGGCCCAATTAATAACTCCGGCCCGTAAATAAGTCTTTGGTAGTTGACATCCGTTGCTTACAGTTTGATGGCAAGTTGGCAACACAAGTGTATCCCCAAAGAAAAGAACAAAACAAATTCAAATCAAAATTTCTAATTTCGATCAGAACAAGATCAAAAGCGGCATAAGTTCCTCTCCATTAAAACATAAATGGAGGGATCTCACGTTCTTCAATCCTCCTCCATTCGTCAATAGATGTGCGGGAATCATCTGTGCCTCTGAATTTCACTTGAAGTCTTGATCCAACGGTTGCTAATGGACAGTATCACTCCAGTTCTAAAAAACGGAGAGGATTAGGACGGTGATATATTTTCGTCCAGTTTTTAAAATGGAGAGGATGAAACCCGAAACCTCGCCGCCTTGCGCCAATCATCACTCAATCCCTCCCACCCCCAAATCAAAACTCTCCTCTCTCCTCTTTCCCGTTTCCCTTCATCGCCGGCGACCGACAACTATCGGTACTAACCCCTATTTCAAGCCAAAAGGGTCCGTAATCTCTTCATCGTAAACAAAACCCTTCCTTCATCTTACTTCATTTCATGCTGCTCTCCGCTCGATGCCACCGGCGATCGTAGGTCTCCCTCCCGACCGCCTACCCGACCCGAAGCCGATGGATCGTAGACCTCGCTTCGCTAAGTTAAGGAGTCGTGGCGGGTCCGTTTCCCGAGCGCCTAAGCCTCCCGTTTCGGGTTACAACCCGTTTAGTCCCGAGTCGGATTCTGACCCGGTTCACGAGCGGATCCAATCCTGGCGACCGTTTGATTCTGGTGAGTATACACATACTGGCGCCGCATTCTCGGATCCAGCTGTTACTTCTGTTTTTGGTTTCAGTTCATCGATCAATGCTGGTAAACATAAAAATGAAGACGAGAATGTAAGTTTGAACTCTGTTAAAGGAAGTAATAGCTCTACTAATAAAGGAAGTGGTCAGACTGGTTGGGGTCCCTTTATTTTTGGTAGTTCGACCCAGAAACCACCAGAAAATAATTTGAAAGATGGAAAGGAAAACAAACCAGCTTTTGTTTTCGGGGCGTCTGAAAGTACGTTAAGTCCTTTGAATTTACCTGAGAAGGTGCAAACTTGGTATCCATTTAATTCGGATACTGAATCAAAAGGTATTCCTAGCCAAGATGATGGATTTGTATTTGGAGATAAATCAAAGGGAAACCATGGCACCCAAGAGAAAATCCCAGCGGAAAATGGGATCGCTAAAGAAAATGGCAGCTCTGATTTGGACAGGAATTTCACTTTTGGGGGGAGTATTTCTGTGCCTGAAAGTAAGGATGCAACTGCAAATGCTGATTTTTTGAGGGAAAAATTGGAAAAGACAGTTCATATAAGTAGTTCTTCTGTGGCTGAGGAGAAGGTTGAGAATATAATTGGCAAATTTGCTGAGGAGAATTCAATCAATGACAAGCAGAAAGCAGGTAGTTTTGCTCCTGGTTCTGACGAGGGTTCTGCTTCAAAACTTCCAGAACATATGAAGAAGCTCAACTTAAAAAATGCGAAGACTGGTGATGGTATAGCAAATGGAG